>OY039081.1:19979200-22379200 GCA_955850985.1 Elophila nymphaeata | reverse complement strand
AATGTGTTTTAAAATAAATTAAGTGAACTACCGATGAGACTTTTACTCCTAAGAAACAACAAGAACCTTCCTACAACCTAGCTTCACTTCACAAACAAATCCATACAGTCCACAACAGTTTCCTGGTCCATCGATTGCCGGATTTTAAGAACTTAATTGAAGAAACCCGCGCCAGGACACAACAGTTTCCTGGTTTCATCGCTCACCATATTTAAATGCAAGAAAAAATGGTGAGGACACGCTCTCAAGAACCCGTACCAAAAACCGTATTTACGGATCCTCCGCGTTCTCCGTCGGCAAACGCAAGCCAAGGCGCGGCACGTTCGGGTGGTTTGATCGACGCCACTCTTCGCGACCGACTTGAGGCATCAAGCAACGCACCTGCGGACTACAACAGAGACGCGACTGTCGCCATGGGCGCCGAGGGGGGGGGCTATAGCGCCGAAGCGCTGCACACCTCTGCGCACCTTTCGCGTCTCTCTCGTCCGAGCGAAGCTCAACGCGCTGAGTCACCACGTCGCCCGTCACCTTCGAGGTCCAGAGCATCACGAAGATCGACTAGCAGCGCCGTGGCCCGCATACGAAACGCACAATTGGAAGCGGAAGAGCGACTAGCAGACATAAGGAAGAAAGAACTCGCAATTGAAACAGAAATAAGGAAGAAAGAACTCGCAATTGAAACAAGTCTCATCAGGAAGAGGTTAGCCGTCGACATCGAGAACATTCGAGAAGAAGAAGTCGACGTAGAAGGCTCGTGCGTCGCCGACATCAACGAGCGCATCGATAGCTGGCTGCAACAGAACGTCGAAATTCCCTCCGTGCGACGGGGGGAGAGAATTACTCCGGGACACAAGGCGCCTACAACCGACGACGCCGTCCCTACGCAGGCGCTGCGGACCCCGTTGACCGTACGGGGGGAGCAACCGACATACGCAACCCAGCGGCACCACGAACGGGTGCACTTCGATGAGAACGACGCTCGCCGACCGCGATCACCGACGCCAACACGACGACAGAAGGGGATCGAGCAACTCACAGAAGCGTTCGAGAGGATGTCCCGGGTGCGCCCCGCGCCCCGGCAGGCCACCGAGTTGCCAACATTCTCCGGCGCCGTCAACGAGTGGCTACCCTTCAAAGCGGCGATGATAGAATCCACCGCCACTTACAATTTCGCGCCTACCGAGAACATGGCCCGCCTTCGAAACTGTCTACGAGGGGAAGCTCGCGAAGCAGTCGCCGGTCTCCTGTGTACCGTATCAACCCCCGCACAAGTAATGCGCACACTGGAACAATGCTTCGGTCGACCAGAGTTCATCATAGACAAGGCGATGGAAGACTTGCGCCGCCTGCCGCGCCTGGGGAGCTCCGCCAACGAAATCAACACGTTCGCAGTAAAACTCCAAAACATCGTATGTGTGCTACAAAACATAGATCGCCGTGACTATCTACACTACCCGATGCTGCCGAGGGAGGTACTGGAGAAGCTGAGCCCCTACTTGCGCGCCCGGTGGTGCGACTACGCGAAACAACGCATGCGCAGCAGCGACCCACAACTCGTCTTGCTGTCACAGTTCCTGATGGAGGAAGCGGACCTGGCGCTACAATTTACGTACTCGTCGCACCCGGTTGCGGCTGCGATACCGAAGACGTCCCGACTAGCAACATCGGCTCCGACGGGCGCCGTGAAGAAGAAGGTCAACATATATACGACTACTGCAGACACCGCATTTCCTGTGAAGAAGACGGACGCCACAGCACCGCCGCAAGAAAGAAAATACGTGTGTACGAGCTGCAACGAAGAACATCTGCTGCCAAACTGCAAGAAGTTTCGAGCAGCCAGCGTCGACGAAAGATGGAAGATTGTCAAGGACAACGGCGTGTGCTTCAAGTGTCTGGAGAGCCGCCACCGACGTCAACGCTGCAACAGGGGAGCGTGCGGTCTGAACGAGTGCCGCCGCCCCCACCACCGCCTGCTACACTTCGAAGAAAGAAGAGAAGAGTCCAGGACGCCGGAACACGCCGCTGCCACTGCCGCCGAAGAGAACGTGTCAGTAGCTGTCGCCGCCGCCGAAGACAGAAGCATGGTGCTGCTGAAGGTGGTTCCAGTCACCGTGGGAGGCCCGAAGGGGGAAGCGGACACCTACGCGCTACTGGACGAAGGCTCTACCGTGTCGCTGATGGAAGAGGAACTGGCAAGACGACTGGGATTCAAGGGGCCGACGCGACCGCTTCACATCCACGGCGCGACATCCAGCAGCCGAGAAGTCAACAGCCAGCTCATCGAGGCAGAGATCAAGAGCAAGAGAGGCGCCGGCAGTCACCGGGTGAAGATGCGCACCACCCAGCAACTGGTACTGCACAGTCAAGCAGTACCGGCCACGCTGCTGAGTCATGCGCACCTCCAGGATTTGAACAAAGAAGAAGTCTGCTACAAGAAGACGAAGCCGCAGCTGCTGATAGGCGCCGACAATTGGCACCTCATCGTATCACGGCGAGTTAAGATGGGCCGAAAGAACGAACCGGCCGCTTCTCTCACCGAACTCGGTTGGACGATCCACGGCACTGTACCGCGGTCTTTATATGACAGAGACTGCGCGTCGATATTGCACATGTTCACACCGAACCACAGCGACGCAAAGACCGAGCGACTGGAAAGAATAGTCGAAGAACATTTCGAAATCGACGCGCCGGGGGTCGCGGACTCCGAACGACAAGCCGACGAGATCTTCGAAGCCACCGCCCGACGAGTAGACGGCCGCTTCGAGGTGCAACTACCGTGGCGCCGAGACGATGTCGCCACGCTGCCAAGCTGCAACGCCGCACTTGGACGATTGCAACCAATCGAAAAGAAGTTTGAACGAGAGCCAGGCTTCGCTTCGCAATACGAACACGAAGTTGAGGCACTGCTGTTGAAGCCATGCGACGGGACCGAAGAGAGCAGCAAGAGGCAGTGGTACCTACCGCACTTCACGGTTTTCGATCCCAACAAACCGGGGAAGCTGCGCCTGGTATTCGACGCCGCGCTGCGCATCAGCATCAGAGACGAGGTGAACTTCGTGCACGCACAAGCAGGGTTCAAGCTGCGCGGGTGGAACTCCAATGCACGCGCAGTCAGAGAACACGTCGAAATGGGGCTCCGATCGAACAACCCCGCCTGCCTGGCGTCGGCACCAGACAAGACACTCGGCCTGGTGTGGGACGCTAAGCTAGATCAGCTGGCTTTCAACACGAAGCTACACAAAGTTCCAGAGGAGGTCATCGGGCGACAGCGCACACCAACAAAGCGCGAAGCCCTATGTGCGGTCATGTCGCTATACGACCCGCTGGGCCTGCTGAGCCACTTCACAATACGAGCCAAGATCACACTGCAGGATCTATGGAGACACAAACTTGGATGGGACGAGCCCCTGCCTGACGCTGAAGCTGACGACCTCGCATGCTGGTTGCGAACGCTACGAGGCAGCGTCGCGCAATTACGCCTGCCGCGCTGGTACGGAGCCGCCGAACAGAGAGAGCTGCACGTCTTCTGCGATGCAAGCGAGCAAGCCTACGCCGCCGCTGCATACTGGAGGACGCGACGCATCGACGGCACCATCGACGTCACCCTGGCCGCAGCCAAGGCCAAGGTGGCCCCCATCAAAACACAAAGCATACCCCGCCTAGAGCTACAGGCGGCGGTCATAGGAACGCGCCTCGCCGACGCTGTCGTCACCGAGCACGAGTGGGTACCAGATCGTACTGTCTACTGGACTGACAGCCGCACGGTGCTACACTGCATACGACGCAACGCACGACGCTACACGCCTTTCGTCGCGCATCGTCTGGGGGAGATAGCCGAACGCACCGAGCCCGAACACTGGCGATGGGTGCCTACCCTGCACAACGTAGCCGACGACGCGACGCGCACATCGAGCACGCCCATAGCCGCCAACGACAGGTGGCTCGACGGGCCTGCCTTCCTGCTTGGACCAGAGGACACTTGGCCAATAGAAGAGGAAGTCGAAGAAGATGACAGCGAACTCGTAGGGCACACAACAGATAGCCTGGAGCCCTACCTACCGGACGTCGCGCGGTTCTCTTCATACGAACGACTTATAAGAGCGACCGCCTTCGTGCTGGTATTCATCGATGGCTGCCGCAAGCGAGGAAACAAGCTGCAAGTTCACCACCTAGAACGGGCCGAGAAGATGTGGATCCAGAGGGCACAGCGAGACAGCTTCGAAGCGGAAATCCGAAGCCTACAGGACGGGAAGGGAATCACCCGGTCCAGCCCGCTTTACAGGCTGGACCCCACCCTGCGGGACGGCGTGCTGCGCTTGAACGGACGCATACACGTAGCTGACGTACCTCGCGACATGAAGGAGCCTACGATCTTGGACGGCAGGCACCCTTTTACGCGCCTGCTGGTGATGAAGGAACACCGACAAGCACACCACGCCAATCGAGAAACAGTAGTGAACAACCTCCGCCAGCGCTACTGGATTCTACGCCTGCGACCCACAGTCCGCACAATAGCAAGAGAATGCGGGCTGTGCAAATTGAGAAAATCAAGACCACGAACACCTATCTTCGGGGACCTACCTCGAGCCCGAGTAGCTGCCTACTACCGCCCTTTCACGTACTGCGGCGTAGACTACTTCGGGCCGATGATGGTGAAGATCGGACGGCGCCACGAGAAGCGATGGGGCGCCCTCTTCACCTGTATGACAACACGCGCCGTACACATCGAGATAGTGAGCTCGCTATCCACCGACTCCGCCCTGATGGCGCTGCGTCGCATGGCAGCGCGCCGCGGTTGGCCACGCGAAATGATGAGCGACAACGCAACCAACTTCCGGGGTGCTGACAACGAGCTACGCGCCGCCTACGCCGAGTGGGCACCCGCCTTGGAGGACCTTGGCCAGCGACACCGCACAAGTTGGCGGTTCATCCCTCCTGGGGCTCCTAATATGGGGGGAGCCTGGGAGCGCCTGGTGCGGTCAGTGAAGGTCGCGCTGACCAGCGTCCTGCACGAAAAGACACCGACCGAAGAAGTGCTGGCAACACTACTGACCGAGGCCGAGCACAGTATCAACGCTCGGCCCCTCACCCACGTTTCCGTCGATCCTCATGATCCGGAGGCGCTGACACCGAACCATTTCCTGTTGGGAACCTCCATGGGCCTACCACACACGGGACCCTGCGACCCAGCCGATCGACGCGTCTGGCGAGCGAGTCAAGCGCTTGCCAACGAATTTTGGCGGAGATGGGTGCGCGAGTACCTTCCTACACTCGTGCCCCGTCAAGCTGCCGCCACACCCGGAGAGAAGCAACTCCAACGAGGCGACTTAGTCGTGATCGCCGACCCCAACCTGCCACGAAACGTATGGCCCCGAGGAGAGGTCATCGAGGTGCACCCAGGCCCCGACGGCCGAGTGCGCTCCGCCGACGTCCGCACACGAGGAGGGATCCTGCGACGTCCAACTACCAAGCTCGCCGTCCTCCCAGTGAAAGATGGCTGCGACGAGTCTACGCCGGGGGGAGAGCTGTAGAGGACAGCGCGCCGCGATCGGTCTACCAGTCACTAACTGCAATACCTCCGTCCGATATACCCTCCCGTTTTTGGAACTCAAGGTTGAATCTTGTAATCAATCGTTAAGACTAGTGATAAGTGCAATAGATATAAAATGTATATAGCCAATGTGTTTTAAAATAAATTAAGTGAACTACCGATGAGACTTTTACTCCTAAGAAACAACAAGAACCTTCCTACAACCTAGCTTCACTTCACAACCAAATTCGAATACAGTCCACAACACGAACCTTAAGTGGCGGTGGGCAGGGCACATTGCGAGGACTGATCCCCGAGTGGCGGTAGTTAGGCCTCCCACAAATAGGACGGACGATCTGGCAAAGGTCGCGTAAAGGCGCTAGATATGGGTAGAGCAGAAATGATGGTTTTTCCTTGGTCTGTATCCGTCTCGGCTGAAATGATGATAATCTTTTCCTCTCTTTTCACCATGGCTCAATACATATTAGTGAACGCATTTATTTCACCGTGCACATATTTTGGCGACGACGCGACGGAGAGATTATTAGGTGCGGTGAGGATGTACAAACGACAATAAATCTTTGCGAATACAAATAACTAAAACCTGTCTTCTTCCTCGTCTCCATAACATTTTTTTTTAAATGCTTTAGTCTAGCATATACGCCAGTATCTACTCAAACTTTCACAGTATGAAATCCATAGCTTGAAATAGGAAGGTATCTCGTGTGAACAAGATACAATGATTTGGACAATCACGACTTTCTTTCAAATGAGTCCACCCATCCTTTACAGCCTTCGATTCAAAGACTCGATTCATCTCGATTTACTCTCGATAGCTCGAATTCGCCCACGTCTTCGATCGCCAGATATCCAGTGATAAGTGGCATTACGCCGTTCGCCGGTAATCGCGTTACGGCTGTTGAATAAACGCTTGCGACTATTTTATCTCGGATCTGGAGATCGGAGATAGTTTTTGACTTTGACTTACATGTTCCTCGTGCAATTTTCACCATTTTCTTGCGGCTCTAGTGTTTTCGAACGACATAGAGAAGCTCCCATGATTATATGATACTGTTTAGTATTTTTGTCACAAACGCGGGTGAGCCTTGTGTTAGATATCATAATTAATTATGCTCATTGTCTCTATATGCGTCAATTCAGACATTGAGCCTGAAGCAACAAGGATAAAATACCAGTCCCATCATGGGCTTACTCCACAGGAACTAGTGGAGTGGGAATACACGGCAGGTACTGAGTCTCACTCAGCACGAATAATTATTCCTCGTCTCCACGGGTGGTAAGATTTTGTACTCAGCAAAGTCTATTTAGGTAGAGAACTTTTTGATATTTGAGTCGGGAGCAAATCCGATATCTAATACCCAATTTTGTTTAAATATTTTACCATATGGTTCTTCTTCTTCCCTTTCTTAAAAAAAAAGAACTAATTTTGTATTTTCTTTCATAATGTGCCATTCAACTATGTCAACTCAACGTACTTTCCAAGTTCCGCATTTAAAAAAACGACTTCAAAGCTCGAATGGCGATGCTAAAGTATACATCTAGATTTTCCTTCGAAAACAAACAACGAGTATCAAAGGGGCTATGCTTAAATAGGAAAGTCGATTTCTTATTTCGATTTCGGCCGGCCAAGTAAAAACAACACTGCTAGACTACATTTCCCTTCCCATCGTCAGACAACAGTAGAATGGAAAACAAACATTAGGCGAAAAGGAAAATTAAAGGAATCCGTTTCCAGCTGATACATGCCCTGTTCCAGCACTCGACGACTCATAAAGAAGCGGAAACGAGGCGACGCAAAAAACACGTTTCGTTTCAAACACAGGAGCCTTAACAAAAAAGTATCAGGCGAAGCAACGTGAAGACTGAATGTCGTAATCTGTCTAGTGTAATGATTCTGTCGGGCTATTAAACTGCCTGCTGATTTCTTCGACGAATGGTTTAAATACAGCGGGCTTAGACAAGGTTTATAACTATGGAATAATTTTATTTTTGCGTTTACAAACGCGTAAATATTAATACTAGAAAAATGCACTGAAAAAAATCGACCTGAGACAAGTCGATTTTTTTCAGTGCATTTTTCAAGGTTTATAACAATAACATATCGAAATTCGTCATCATCGGCCATATTGCTTGTTCTCTACTTAACGATGACGATTGGCTAGGTGATTTAACAACGGCTAAAGTCAATACCATAGATGTTGTTTTTATCGAATTTCGTTATAATTTTTTAGGGTTCCGTACTCAAAGCGTAAAACAGAACCCTATTACTAAGACCCCACTGTCCATCCGTCCGTCCGTCTGTCACCAAGCTGTATGAACCATGATAGTTAGACAGTTGAAATTTTCACAGATGATGTATTTCTGTTGCCGCTATCATAACAAATAAGTACTAATAAACAGAATAAAAGAGGGAAAGAGGGCTCCCATACAACAAACGTGATTTTATCCGAATTTTTATATTTCCAATATTTATTCTATTCTGTTTTAGTAGATATTTGTTGTTAAAATTGCAACAAGAATACATCCTCTGTGAATTAATTTTCTCACTTTTTGGATAGTTTTGATAAAATCTATTACTAATGGTACCCTTCGTGCGCGAGTCCGACTCGCACTTGGTTGTTTTTTAGGGTTCCGTACCTCAAAAGGAAAAAACGGAACCCTTATAGGATCACTTTGTTGTCCGTCTGTCTGTCTGTCTGTCTGTCAAGACCCTTTATCTCAAGAACGCGTGGACGTATCAAGCTGAAATTCACATGAAATACTCAAGTTTATTGTCCCTTTAAGCTGTGAAAATATCAAACGTCTAAGCCAAGCCAATCAAAAGATACAGCCGATTATGTCGATATTTTTAACAAATTTCCGACACTCGCAAAGGAATCAAAACCTACAGGATACTTCCCGTGAACTCAGAATCTTGAAATTTGGCATGAAGCATTGTCATATAATGCAAATATAGGAAAAATTGCGAAAATCTATTTTTTTTAGTTATATAATAAAATAAAAATATTTTAATAAAATGAAACTTACTACCTTATTTCTCACGAACGAATAAAGGTATGAAATTGAAATTTATACCAAATACCTAGGTCTATTGTCCCTTTAAGCAGTGAAAAAATCAATCTTATAAGTTAACGCGATCAAAAGATACAGCAGTTTATACCGACACCTAAGACGAATTTCCGGTTTGGACGATATCTAGTAAGTAATTTGATTTAATACGCCATAAATTGTAAACCGCTACGTTTGTACGGCGGAACCCTCGGTGTGCGAGTCCGACTCGCACTTGGCCGGTTTTTTTTATTAATTTGTTACTTTGTCTGGGCCCGCGGGTATTGGTTCTGTTAAGGCAAAGACTTGGTTTAGAACTCCGTGAAGTGCTGGCGGCTTGCTCATACTGAGCGGACCATCACGTGCCTCCATAGCACACACATAAATCGAGAAATGATATTTTTTTCTAAACAAAATGTAATATTTTCTCATAATTATGACTATTTAAATGATGAAATTATCTACAAGATGAATAAAGTTTTATGAAAATATCTCCAGTAGTTTCAGAGCTATGTAATTTTTTATTCTATAGATGACATACACTCTCTCGCTGGTGACTTCTGTTGAGTAGAAACTCTACAGGGTTTCGCTCTACAGGTTAGATACTACCAAGGTTCTCGCGTTCTAAAAAAATTAACCACTTAAATTAATCATTCAATAAAGCTTCAATGGTCGAAATTGCAGTTTAAAATATTTACTCAGGACGTGTGGCAATTTCCCTCTCTTATTACCTATTACTTGTCTTTAATTAAAGATACGATAGTTTAAGCCAAAACCTGTCGCTGGTTGTGTGGCCCAACACGTGGGGAGCTCATGAAAGTCAATGTGGGCGTGCGGCCGTAAAAATGGTGGGCCTCTCACGGTTGACCCACGCTTGATTTAATTCAGACCTTAGATCCGCACACAATTAACCGACTAACCTGTACTGGCCAGTTCCGAAATTCAAATAAAAATTACGATGGTCGAATAGGTTTTGAGCTAGAGAGATACCTAACAGTGAATACGTCAAACGCATAACAAACTATTTTCAGACGTAGACTTTTATTACAATCGACTCACCCCGGCTTCGCATCAGAAATTTGCCACAATAGAAATCTATACATAAACTATGATGCTCATGAGCACTGGTGACACATAAAGCCACATCTGACAGTGTGACCCGAACTTCTGAGAATATTTAGAATTGCCCGGGTGTTGGATTTTATTTGTTGGTTCACTTTTATTGTGAATTGTTAATATTTTGGGGTTCATCACGACGACTTTTTTTTTCTTTGTTTCAAAATAAAAATGTACCGGTTCCAAAGTAGAAACTACTTATTACATGTGTCACTACTTTAGGAGAGAAAAAAATCATCATCATCACGTCATATCAGCCTCTAAAATTTGATCCACTACTGGGACACAAGACCCGTCCTTGTCATCGTAAGGTTTAGGCAGTACACCACGCTTACCCAATCCGGATTGGTGGATTTATTTATTTATTTATTTATAACGGGTACACAAACAGATCACTATCATTACAGGACCAAATTAAGTACTAATAACGTAAACAATACAAGACAGTAATCTAGACTTAGTGTACACAACATGCAAAGAATTAAACGGATTTTTTTACAATGATTAAATGATTAAAATAAACACAATAACATAAAATTAACTATTAATTAACTAATTTAACATTGTCGCCTCAGAGTATAGACAATAATTACAGTTATTAGAGCAAGTTATCACTTAATAATTTTGAAACCTTCTTTTTATACACCGAAAACCTGCTATCGAATACATCAATGTCTTTGTTACCATTAGTCAGTCCATTATAACTCCGACACATTCTTACTATGGGGTTATAGTAGGAAGTGTTGTTTTTGTATACCTGAATATGGAAGGTGGGGGGACGGCGTATTTTAAATCGAGTGTTAATATTCAGAGAAGATAGTAAATCAGGTGCATCAACGGCGAAGTGCAAAATCTTATGGAGATAAAGCAGGTCATATCTATCACGACGCGTATGCAATATGTATTATGAGGTGATTAATACCCCTTTGCTTTTTTTATAACACAATGCTGGCAAACAAGCATACGGCCCGCCTGATGCTAAGCAATCGCCGCAGCCTATGGACACTTGCAATACCAGGGGTATCACACAGTGCGTTCCCGACATAGTACAACCTTTTTCACGCCTCTCTTGAAGATACCCTTGTTGTAGTCCTTAGAAAAAACCTCGACAGGGAGTTTATTCCACAACCGAAGCTGATTCATTTGATTGTCGCCTTCTGCGGCAACTACGGCAACCATTGGAGGACGCTATTCTTCTCTGCGGAAATCACATGGCAATACAGAAGAAAATAACCATATATTTTTCTAAACACACGATACAACTACAAAATACAGTCCACAATATTTACTGGGCGAATCATAAAGTGTGTTCTAAGACGCAAAAACATATCGTTAAATTTGTTGCCGCTTTGTCGAAGATTTACTATAAAGCCTGCCTCGTAAAAGGTGAAACGTTGCCCTTTTAATTTCCGATCTGCGAAATATACGGGTTCCGAAGGTGCTTCTAAATATTGAACTTTAGCTATAAATACCGGAAAATATCCTTCGACGGTGAGGGTTGATATACGAATAAATAATAATAAACATGCCTGCTGGCATTGTTAAACTTTACTTAAATTATATTCGCGGATATCAAAGGCACATTTTATCACGTAAAAAGGTCTAAAAAATAACCCCATTCCTGTTGGTAAGCCGAAGTGGACTCAAAATAAGTAGGGCGAGAGATAATGTAAACGCTCTATTAGCCACCCTCGCCTTGCCGACCTGCAAAGTGCTTCTTCACACCTCTTGAATGACCCACGATTGTAGTAAGGAGGGAACACGTGTGCTGGCAGTGAATTCCATTTCTTGGTTGTACGAAAAAGAAATGGTTCCCAAATTTCTTAGTTCGCGTTGGAATGGTAGCCACAAATTGTCAGTGGCACCGAAGCCAGCACGTAGGTAGTCCTTATAAGGAAGGGAGAAGATGGGATTAAAGAAAACAGTACCTCAAATCACTCACCGTGGTACAGATGATAGAACGCGCCCAATGACGCAACATCGCGATTTTTCGCTGATAATGCGGGTTGTGTGACGTTGTAACCTATCCAAAGCATCGAGTAAGTTCTTGGCGGAGCCATCCTAGAGGTGCGAACAATTCTCTACGCAGTACCATACCTACTAGCTTCGTATAAAGCAAGCACTTGTTGATTTGGCATGAAAAAACGCCGCGCCTTGTTCCGACGCCGAGTTTCTGTAAAGCTGTTTTTGTCTTATTTTTTCTCGCGACTAACATACAAGTTTCTTTTATTATAAGGAATCGATATCCTTGAAATCCTTACTTACATTACGTTTGACGTCTGTCTTGTGTCGGACTAACGTTATCCCGAAATCATAGTATATTTCCAAGGTAAATTGGGCAATATGTAGGTAACAAGAGACATCTTTGTATTTCTACCTAACCAGAGTAAATGTGGGCAATAGATACGAAAAATACCTTTGATATACAAACATCACAGAACTCGAATAAAATCTTAAGAAAAATGAGAATAAAAAGTAAAAGATATACTCTATCGACATTATCGCTACGCGAGCAATGACGAAGAGTTGTTGAGACCAAATGCCTTATTATATTTAATAAGGTATTTTAACCAAATTACACTAATTATACTTGTGACAAAATTGCTTTGACCTCTCTCACCAACGCTAACTTGCACAATCTTCGGCGATGACCCTGTAAAGTTTTTTTACCGCCTCGCTGGTCTGGTGGTACGCCCACCGTAATTAGATCTAAGGATCCCAAGTTCGATCACCAGAGGAGCGCTTTGTACTCGCTTTTTTGTTGGTAGGGTTTACTTTAATTCCGCTTGGCTACAATATCATTTAAGTATATTTCGATATTAATAGTTACCTAATAGCATTAAAAAAAACTACTCATACGCTAAGATGTTCACTTAAGGGTTGTATTATTGCGCGACGTCAACATTTCGTAACACTTTGCGTTCGTAGTTCACGGGAAGACTAAACATATAAGTTTTATGTACTATCGAATACCAAATAAGACGTAGGTTATCCGAATTGATGATAATTCTAAGAGAACCTACATATTCGGCGCTGCCGACGGCCTCCGCTGCTGGTAGTGCACCCACCCTTTTATGCGCTAAAAAATGCTTTACGCATACTTTAGACGACCCCAGAGTTATGTGGGACTCGGACTCTCTCTGCTAACCAGAAGCATACCCACTAAAAACTGTGGGTGGCTCTTGGTCGTGGCTTTAGCGCACACAGAGTAGGTACTTGGCGCAATCACTGTGTTCGTCAAAGACAGGACGACAATACGACATACCCGCACCGGGGTCCTCTGGGAAAAGGGAAAGTCTACGGAACAGGATAGACGTTCTTACCACATGGTGAGCATTATCGCAAGTGATGAAGCCCCACACCTTCACCCGCGGCCTCGCTACGGTGGCTGAAATGGGGCATAGCGCCTCTTCCTCCGGCGCGTCCTCCGCCTGCGAACGAGTTCTGTGAGAGGCTCATCCTCCTGCCCCGCAGCCTCCTTCTGCGTAATGACCTCTTCGCAGAACTCGACCACCGTTTCCCAGTTCCTCTCGCTTTCCATCATAGCTTTTCCGACGATCGGCAGCGATAGGTCGCCTCCATAGTGCACCCACCCTGCAACAAGCCGTGTTCTCAACACTATGGCTGAGAAAACGAATTTATTTTCTATTTCGTGAGTGAGCTAAATAGATTAGCTTCTGGTACAGTAGTGTAACTACACTCTCGTATTAGATATTTATCTGTAATGATTGTGTATGTACCTACAGTAAGCCAACCTTAGAATCCAACAAAGAAAATCCAACATCAAGGACAAGTGTTACACTCCGATTATTACTCTCCTTTTGAAGTATGTATAAGTACAGGGTGTAAAAGACATGAGCAGTCAAACGAGAACCATGTATTCTGCTCACCGTCATAACATTTTTCTTCCTTTAGACTATACCTGGGAAATTGATAGTTACGATTTTATTGAAGGTCAAAGTCATAATTTTTTTTTTCATTTTTTTATGAAAACGTATTCTATACGTTATTTCTTAATTATTGTCCAAAGAAACATTTAATTTTTTTTAGTATTTCGTAACAAAACATGGCTTCAAAACGTTAGCGTTCAATGTACCTCACTCGATGCGCACGCACACTAACGAACGGGGCCGCCGTCAAGCAAAATTATCGCGGTTTTGCGAGTTGCGTGCGAGTTGAGCCCTTTACATTGCCCGTTACAATTTGCAATTTTTTGTAACACCAAAAAATAAAAATCATTTCCCAGCAATATTTTTTTTGAAATATGTCTTATTTTGATGTATAGAATACGTGGTTTTCGTTTGACTGTTCATGTCTTTTACACCCAGTATATATTTTCAGGATAAGCGAGCTTTTGTTATTATTAACGTAGCAAAAACGTAGAACACACGAAACTCCTTAAATTCACAAAAGCACCACTTACGAAAGTTAAGTACGAAATAAAGTGTGTCTCGATCCCCATTTGCATGGAGTATGTAATCTGTGGGAACCTGGTACACCCCTAAGTGATTTCCTGCAGCTTGGGATAAATCCGATATCTCATTATAGAGTTTCGTGGAAACTCACCGTTAACATCGCGAATCGCGAGTTATAGCAGTTGTTATGTGTTGTGATGCTCTTTGAAATTTGACTTTCTGGGAAACATCGGGTTTCCTAAATGTTTAAACGTGTGCCCCAAGCACGAATATTCAAGTAATAATAACATAATCGTATCGAGAACGTGCTAAAACCACAAAAAATAATTTCTGAATCTAAATCAGGATTCTATTAACATTTCTTGAGAGTTAACATTAAAACATTAATAACATATATTTAATATCTATTTATTAAATTCTTTTGAATTAAAAAATAGTCAACGATCATTGCTGATGAAAACAAAAATTTCTTGCGTGTTATGAATTTATTATTGGCTTATGAACACTATTCTATTCTTAATTAATGGCGTCGCGATACATAAACGTACGCATTTTGATAATGTCAAGTGAAACAACTTAAGTAAAAAAAATGTACGGTTGATTTGAGTTAAAAATGGAGTCTCTCAACACGAGTTTTACTACAAGAACTCGGGAGAAACTCCCTTATGAACACTGTCCTTGTCCTTCTTAATTTTGACAAGGACAGTTTCGATAAATTCATGATAATCGTTCTTATACCAATAATAATCCATAAACCCAAGAGATGTTTATTAGTTTTTATTATGCTATAAAAATTGTTTTTTTGCTTAATTAATAAATCAATAGATACATTAAGTTGTGGTGTATGGTAATATTAAAAAAATTGCTGTTCCATACATTTTGGTGGCGTAGGTGTTGCACTTTTCAATGGAACAGCAATTTTTTTCGTGATTCCGATGTTGGTGCCACAGTAAGAGTTATTTGTATTGACTTACACTTCCACAAGTTACACACCTTGAAATATTTTTGTTATGGTTAAAAAATCATGGTGTATAAGTACTAACAGCATGTCAGGTTACCAAAAACTTTCAAACTCAGATTTGTTTGATTTATAACTAGCTACCCGCCCCGGCTTCCTACGGAAATTACTTAGAGTAGGTACTATCCGTACGAAGCCGGGTTAATTTGACCTTTAAGAATTATACTTCAAAACCTTACTCTTAAATTGATGAAAACTGCATTAAAATCCGTTGCGTAGCTTAAAAGTTCTCAGTTTAAGATAGATAGAAAGAGCGACTTTGTGTTTTAAGAAAGAAAGAAAGAAAGAAAGAAAGAAATATTTATTGAGACAAAATAACAAACAAACAGAAATATCAAAAATAATAATTAGGTATGTCTCAAATGGTCCCAGCTCAGCATATTGCTAGCCTCACGACTAACGCTGGTACCAATCTCAACTATATTAGATATTTTAATTTAACAAGTTCAAAAATACCACTTATTAAAAAAAATGCAGATTTTAAAATGCAGTTTATACCTATATGCCTTACCTTCATACAAAGCTATAACACAAGAAAGAAGATGAATACTTAAGTAATTAAGGCTGTGCAAACTAAATCCCTTTACTTTAGGTAGATACCTACTATGTATAGGATATAAATGGTGTACAATAAAGATTATTCTGGTCTATTTTAATAAACATGAAAATGCAGTCGATCAAAAATGATAGTGCTAGAATATGACCACTAATTTTCATGGCCAGACATTTTTCCAAAAGTCCTATTAGATACAACGTCAGTGTGTCCGTGTCTCCTCACGTCACGGCTGACTCGCGAGCGTGAATGTTGTTTCGCTAGATTCCCGCCGTATTTTTGGAATACCCCCAGATTTGCTAGTAAAATCCTCTTACCTTTCAGTTAGTCAGGGAATCGGAAAATAGTTTTGCTACAATTTATGCGATAAAAACCACTTTTACCCAATCTAAATATAGAACGAAAATACAGAGAAGCCTGAAATTTATCGGTTTGAACGAAAATGCAGGTTTATGTATTTTGGAAAATAATTGTCCAAAGTGATATATTGTTTACCTATCTTTAAACCCGTACGAAAAAATGTGGTGTAGAAGTTTTTTCCACCTTGCTGCATCGTTACAATGACAATATGAAGGTTAGTTGCTTCCAATTTGGAGAAAAAGGTGGTCCTTACTAGTCCACCGTCTGATATGGGTATCAGACGGTGGACTTTCTGTACATCTAGCCCGCGTCATGATCTTTATTACTAAGTACGTAAAGTTGAACTTGTCCGCTTATAAAAATGACACGACCTTATGCTCTTACTGATAAAGACCATATCGCGGACTGAAACAACCAAAAGGTCCGTCATCTCCAATGGGCATAAAGAACAAGAAAAATATTTTAAAAAATCATAACACAATTTTGTCGCGACGACAAAATAAAACAAGATTGCCCTCTGCAAATCGATAGAGCCTCACTAAAATGTACAGGTAGTAACGCCGGTACAGTCAGACGTGGAAATAATAAATTCTATCCCACTTCCGGCCCCTAATGTGGTTTGAAGAAAGCGTGGGGTCCCCGGGGACAGGCGACGTGTGGACTAGAGTGTCCATGCGATCACCGTCTTAAGATATTTCGATGATATATTTTTTTAAACTATTACCAATCTATTTTTTTAAATAAAAGTCTTAAAGTGTTAAGTGTAGTAACTTAAAGTGTACACTTTAAGTTTAGTCCAAGTTATTTCGTTTATTTTTTAAGCTATGTGGTGCGACAGCCAAGATGATTTAGAGAGGTTACGCTCTATGTCTTGGTTATAGGTTGTTATTTATTGGTTCACTGAACAGGCTACCAACCTGTCTTTCATTATGAGGCACTAAATGGCCTAAACTACGGCCAGATGTGACTTAATATCTAACAAAATATTAGTGGCTCTGCTCAACCCTTGTGATTATGAGCGTGATGACTGTGTGTGTATGGTTGAAAAACGACCGCCAACTAGCATACGCCCGCTTGGCGGTAAATAATCTAAGAATCGATATACAAGGTGTTTGGTACATACGGTATACAGCCGGCACCTAACCATGCTACAATAGTCATATAAATGCTATGGTGATATTAAAAATTCAAAATTGTAAAAAAAAAATTTTTATGTTCCATATATTTTGTATTTTTGATCGAACTATTTGTATGGAGAATTCAAATATTTTTTTTTACAATTTAAATTTTTTGATATCACCATAGTATTTATATGACTATGTTAGTATGGGTAGGGTGCTGGCTTCATACCCCATGTACCAAACACCTTGTATAAAAACTAAAAGTTCTTGCTTAAATTACCTTTATTCTGAATTATTATTATCGAACAAAATATCTGTTCAAGATTCAACAAAAGTCATCCCTTTTTTATAATTCCATTAATCAACTAATGTTAATCATCCTTCTTCCCAAATAAATATTACTATAAATAATACAACAATAAGTTCTGAGCACTGCAGTACGTACGCTGCCAACCCTAATCCCATCCTCTACGTAGAGCTGTGGCAATCTTATTCATCGACATAATAACACTACGAAGGTCTGCTGTAATTTGAGTTCAGTTTTCTGTATGATTTAGGTACCTACTCCCTCAGTATTGAATTACTCCAAATTAGAATAATTAAAAAAAACATGATTGTGAATTATAATTTAAGATTTTATTCTCGTCTATTTATTTCTTAAAAATAAAACAAATAAGATTCCCGAGAAACCTTAAACCTTGTAACGAGAGTCTCAGATACTGGTCTAGTTCCTCTCTATCATGGTAAACCCAAATACCCCACAGAGAAGCCATGTATTTCTGAGTAGCCTGTCCCTGAACTCATGGTCGCCCTACAATATGAACAAAGGCTTAACAGTAGCATCCTACTGCAATACTTCCATTTTATTTGAATGTACCTTCAATTGTGTTATTGTGTTTTGAAGTGGAAACATAGAAGAAAGTTGTTTGTCAAACGAAAGTTAAATTGAACTCTAAGTGAACCGCTCGGCCTTTTAAGTTCGGACCGGGAGAGAACTTTGGCACTTATACGTTTATAATAAGATTTAGTTTGCAACTGACTGAGCTTGACAATCCTACTGAACAAAATACTAATTAACAGTTTGATGAATGGTGATGAACTAGTCGAGAATAATAGGTCCATCCAAAGCAGTAGGTACGTAGGGGAAGGTGGTACAAAACGATCCCTCGAGGTAAAATGATCCCTGGCTGTTTTACCCACTTAATGGTGCTATCTAGGATATTTTAAGTGAATTTCATGCTCCTGCAGCCGAGCAAGGCAATGTCTATCAGTGTCATGGCGTCGTTGGCAGTGGGAAATTTATTATCACAAAATATTCAAAATTACTGTGCTCAATCTAAGATATGCCATTATTTGACACTATGTAGCTTTAGTCCACGTATATTTTATGTGACAGGGATGTTGGTGTCAGTTTTTGTAACTAATTGGCAATGGAATTAACAGTCTTTCATTACAGTATACAATGAACATAGGTTGTGTTTTGATATTTTTCGTTAATAAGGTATTTGAGGCAAAACGATCCCTTCATAGGGTGGATAAAATGATCCCAGGATCATTTTACCTCATGGTTACCTACCTACTTCCGATCATGTTTTAGTTAACTATAAAAACATGCATTACCTACCTATATTTTTAATTAAAAGTATTTTTTTGCACAATTATAACTTAAATGTATGAGTTATTATAACTCGAATATAGGTATAAACCCCATATTTAATAATATCTTAAATTTTCATGAAATTATCTTTATTTTGTTACTAAAAATATGTGGTAGTCTTTTTTATTTTCAGAAATCATGCCGCGAAATTACATACGAAAAACCACACGCCACAACTGGAATGAAAACACCATGATTAACGCCATAGATTCCGTAAAAGAGGGCATGCCATTTAAAACCGCCTCCAAACAATTCTCAGTTCCACGGAGTTAAAGGAAAAACGTTTACGCTGTGGGGGGCACCAAAGTGTTGGGGAGTAAAAAGAAAGTAGGTACCTATTTACCGATGAATAGGAGCTGGAGCTTGTACAACATATACGATGTACGTTGTACGTTTAAAGCCAAAGATACTAGTTAAAAATCTACTAGTCATCAATAATTCTATAAAACTGCAATTATTTTAATAGGCGTTTATGAGAATTAAGAATTTGCTGTATGATTATTAAGACTGAGTTGTTTAAACTTGTTACCTAAACTGAATCCACTAAAACTACCGAAAAATGTTATGGAATGTCTTATTTCTTCCTTGACTTTTAAATAGTTGGATAATATGATCCCCGAATCATTTTACCCGCACTATAGGGATCATTTTGGACACAGGGGTGTACAAAATGATCCTTTAGTAGACCTTCACAAAAAAAAATATAAAAATTATACAAGTTGACATACGCGATTAAAGGCTTACTAAATTTGTACATACTTCAATAAAATAGCTACCGTTTAACTATTTAGTTTGGAAAAAAGTTGCATACAGTCGTTTTACAGCTGTTTTCCCTTAGGGGGATCATTTTGTACCACCTTCCCCTACTTTTCATAAATCAACTTTGCTGACAACTCTTTTGAGATAAAAAAAAAATTCAAGAACAAGCTTTAAAAAGGGATTTTTTCCTCATAGGCACTTGATAAGAAATAAATATCATAAAAAAATTAAAATGTCCCGAAGTAACTGTTCCACGCGGACGAAGTCGCGGGCAAAAGCTAGTATAGATGTATATATGCTAGTATTCTTCTTCTAATATTTAAACAATACTTATATCACAGAAAAAATAACGTTGCTCAAAGTTAAACCCATAATTTCTACTAAAACATAATATTGAACTAGGTAGATACAAACGGTTTTCTCGCAGGACCTTTTGCGTGTGTGCTGAGTAAATAGCATTATTTGTGCGAGATAAACGCAGTGGCCTGAAGAGTTTGTGATTAATCACGCGTGTAGCCTACTGCCGGACTTCTCGGGAATCTTAGCTTCGAATTGGGGCCATGAAAACGGCGATTTTAGAGAGCGACCGACTAAAAGAACACATACCAACTATTTATCATCATGGTCAGCCGAGAGACACACTTATAGACATAGGCCTCTCCTAAGGATCCCGATCAGGCTAACTCTTAAAACTAATTTCGATCTATCGACATTGATATTGGGACGCTCCGTACTCTTGAGGATTCATATTGCGTGGATATTCACTAGGTGGTAGACCCATATGTAGGGTCGTCTAGATAGGTACAACCGCCTTTCTTATTTATGCCGTGAAGCAGTTCGCAGTGTTTCGGATTGAAGGGAAAGGTAGCTAGTGTAATTACTGGGTATGGAGGGCATATCATCTTAGTCCCCAGGATGGCAAACGCACTTGCGGTGTTAAGCGATTTACACTTAATATTGCAAGTGTCTATAGGCGGCGGTGACCACTTAACATCAGGTGGGCCGCAAGCTGTCTGCCATCTGAGTGAACTAAAATATCTACTGTTGAGTTGTATCAAAATCCGTACTGCACGTTACCGCTAAAGATTTTTTCTTCAATGGACGTTACCACGAAACATCTTCACTTCAATGCACGTTACCGCGAAAGATATTCACTTCAATGCACGTTTTAGCGAAAGGTCTTCACTTTTATGCACGTTACCGCGAAAGATCTTCACTAGACACGTTACCGAGAATGATCTTCACTTCGATTCACGTTACCGCGAAAGATCATCACTTCTATGCACGTCACCACGAAAGATCACCACTTCGATGCACGTTACCTACCGCGAAAGATCATCACTTCTATGCACGTTACCGCGAAAGATTGCAACTGTGAAACAGCTAGATTTCGATGCACTTACCTCGAAAAATCTTTCACGGTAACGTGCACCGTAGTATTGGAACATCACATTAGCATTCATCGACATATTGTACCTCAAGATTCTGTGATACTTCCATTATTTTTAGGTAGGTACCTATATCTCGTTAAACGAGATCGCTTATTCTCTGGCCTAAAGTTAATAAATAGTTCACGTAGAGCGATCCGCTCTTAATTCCCACTAGATTGAATAGCGTAAGATTCTTCACGTGTGTAGCCTCTATAACTAATGTCTATTCGCTCCTTGAATATCTAACAAAAACCAAACCTTGTTAAAAATATTTATGTGCGTGGTGCCTTTTGATCTTTTACGTGAGCTACCGGTGGGCCGGCCCTCTTTTTTAGCTTTTGATCCTGTCATTGTATGTGTCCACTCTATGCTCTCCAGGTATTCGAAGCGATTTTGCAGTTCGAGTTGAAAGAGTTCGCGGGGTTTTGGATCCTGGATGGCTTCAGGGCGGAGAGTATAGGTACTTCATCAGTTTATTAGATTTTCGGATTTGACATTAAGATTCAATGTGCTTACCATTCGGTGATTGCTCCCCGTATTAAACGAATTGATCGCAGCGACATCATTGAATATCCGGGTCTTGGTCGATATAATGAAGTCAATCTCATTTTTCGTTGTACCATCCGGACTTTCCCAGGTCCATTGAAGACCCTGAGTTGACTTCGGTTCTGGAAGATGTTGTTTGGGACCGTTTACACCCGTCGTGTTTGTTTATTTACAGGAATTTGTTTAGTTTTCTAAAGACTCATAAACAAATATATAAACAAACACGACTTCTACACAAATGTTCGTGTTTATCGCAACAAACATTAATAGGTACCATCAGGATTCGACCCCGGACCAACGAATTAGGAATGATGGCACGGCATGATTTGCCTACCGGAATTAGTTGAGACCTAGGATAAATGTGGTCTAGTTTTTGGTTGATGGTAGGCAGTAAGCGTTAGGTAACTAAGTAATTATTTTTGGTAGCTACTCCCTACTCCAGATAGCAGTCTGTTGATATGATAATAATGTTGACAGCATTAGGGGCGATTAGGCCTTAGTCAACCACGGCCAAGTGCGGGTTGGTCGACTTCACATAAGTACAACCTAAGAATTTCTTCATAGGTGTGTGCAGGTTTCCTCACGATGTTTTCCTTCACAATAAAAGCGTCGGTCGTAGTACAGACAACAAACAGCACGTTGGGTTACCACAAACTGTCAAATTTTCCCAATCGATTATGAACTTTATATTGAATAACCTTAGGTTGAAAATCGTTTGGAGAAATTTGACAGTTTTGTATAGCCCGACGTGCTGTTGACTGTACCTATGAATTCAAAATTTTAAAACACATTGGTACGTGGCGGGGATCGAACCGGTGCTCCCGGGTGGGAGACAACGCCCTTACGCACTACGACGCTTCCATTTATAATAATGATAATACCTATATACCTAAATAAGTATATAGGATGTAAAAGACATGAACAGTCAAACGAGAACCATGTATTCTGCTCACCATCATAACATTTTTATTCCTTTAGACTATACCAGGGAAATTGATAGTTACGATATTATTGAAGGTCAAAGACAAAATTTTTTTTCCATTTTTTTATGAAAACGTATTCTATACGTTATTTCTTAATTATTGTCCAAAGAAACGTTATCATTTTTTTAAATATTTCATAACAAAAAATGACTTCAAAACGTTAGCGTTCAATGTAGCTAACTCGATGCGCTCGGACACTAACGAACGGGGCCGCTGTCTGGCAAAATTATCGCGGTTTTGCGAGTTGCGTGCGAGTTAAGCCCTTTACATTGCGCGGTACAATTTGCAAATATTTTTAACATCAAAAAATATTTTTCCCAGCAATATTTTTTTTGCAATATGTCCTATTTTGATGTATAGAATACATGGTTCTCGTTTGACTGTTCATGTCTTTTACACCCAGTATAAATATTTCTACAATCTGGCACAAATAAAGTAGATAGGTATCATTAAGAACATGTGTTATGGATATTAGCTAACTTTCTGTAGTAGGCAACGAATTAGGAATAATTCCTAATTCGTTGGTAGTAGGTAGGTATAAATCTTTTTTATAAATAAACATAAAATACATAAACAAACATGACACGTGAACAAATGTTCGTGTTCATCACACAAACATTTGCTCCTACCTGCGGGCCTATTCGCTAACGTTTTTTTAGAGTTGAAAGTGATAATTAATCACCGAGTGAATTACCTACTATCCATTACGTATTACACGACAAGTGCTATTATTGCGTGTCCTGTAAAAGCAGCAATGGTTATGTACCTAATTCACTCGGTGATGATCATTTCATGTTACTGTCAAAAAAGTCGGCCCGGGGAAGCCCTAAACTCGCATAGCAACGATCACCGCCCTGACGTCGATGTTCAGGATGTCACGGGGCATCGTCGCACAGGCCTTCCCCGCATTTAGGGGAGGCGGTGGAGGGGTGACACATCCGCGTCTGACGTGTTCTCCTCATCCGAAGAGGTGGCCGTCGTTGTTTCTCTCGCGCCAAGGTGCATGTGAGGGACATTGTTGGATTTTAGTGGGTATGTCCTGATTTTCCTAGGGAGAGTCCCACATAAAGCTCACGCCACCCCCGGCGTGACGTATGCGTAACGCATTTCCCAACGTTAAGAAAAAGTCTACTCTGGGTGTCAGTTTTAAAAGTCGCTATTGCTAGTATTTCTCTCTAGACTCGATTAGTTTTTACCGCTGACAACTTCTGGCATTGCTCGAACAGATGGCCGATGGGGCTGTATACATTTTATTTAGTAGACAGACAAGCACTATGTATACCCCCCACGTGAACACAAACAGAGAGAGCCAATACCACACAAATAAACACCATTTTATCCTGATCTGGACAGAGAGACAAATTATTTAGAGAGAAGTCTCTGTTAAATATATTATTGCTATTACTTACATTGGCGCCGTCGTGATGGAGTGGTCCAGTAACGCTGCCTACACATCAAGCAGTCCGGGTTCGAGTCCTACCAGCCAATTTGCTAACCTTTTTTGACACATCAAAGTGATAGTCACCGGGTGAATTACATTATCCATTGCTGTCTTTCATGACAAGTGTCATAAAGGCATTAGAGTAATGTAGTAGTGGATGCATAGAGGTTGGTGATGATCACTTTCATCCGTCAAAAAAAGTTAGCGAATAGGTAGGAGCAAATGTTTGTGTGGTGAACATTAACAATTGTTCACGAGTCATGGTTGTTTATGTATTTAAGTTTATTTATACCATTATCTACACTATTATGTATATTAAATTTGTCCATTGTCTAGTATCCATAACACAAGTTCTTATTGATACTTAATTTGGGCTAGATAATTGGTGTGAGCGTGGAAATATATTTTTATTATTATTACTTTGCCTTAATTAATCTTACAACACAAAAATCTGTAAAATAAAAATAAAACGAGCACTTCAAATTGAAAGTGGAACAAATTTCAAGTCTCTACCAGTACCAGCTAGAATAAAATACAATTTTCCTTTCACACTGTATATTTCTTCTAAGTTAAGAAAACTATTAGTTGTTGCTGCTGTAACAACAATTAAAAGTGAATGGTCAACAATTTAAACTAGGTTGTGCCTATTTAGGTTCTAAAGTCTATTTAATATATTCTCTGAACAAATAGAAATACCAACCAATTAATAATTATAACAAAACACAAGGAGTTTCTCCCGAGTTCTTGATGAGACTCCATTTTTAACTAAATCTACTGTACAATTATTGTCTGTTACTATAAGCACATTTTCACTTGACATTGGCGAAATGTGTAATCTTTATGTGTGCGATCGCCATTAATTTAAAAGAAGAAGAACAAAACAGAAACATCAATCTAAGCAACTAACAATTTCTTCTACGATAACAATTATGTGTTATCTACCAGCATTTTCCTGCGATTTCTTTCGAAGATTTTGGCAAAGAGGTTACTAATCTAGAAAACAGTGCCTTCTGATAAAAGGTATGTTACATAGTCGCAGACAGAGCACTTAATAATTTTCTTTTTTAAAATTAATAATAGGTACATAATATTTTAGGTTAATTTTAAGTGATCTTTAAAATATTACAAGCATTTAAGTTCTGAAAAAGCCCTTCATTAAATATTTTAAGCTCCAGATGGTAGCCTTCAGAAGTAGATTAACACTAGTTATTAGTACCTTGTCATAATAATCATTGATAATAGTGGCAACTATGACTGTACAAGAGCTGGTATTACTTTTACATGGTACTAAAGTGTTAATCAACATCTTCCATTGGTTAAGCAACAGACAAGACAAAAAACTACAGTTTAATAAATCTTGACTATTCACTTATAATTAAACACAGCAACCTTGTATTAAGCTTTATAAACATCAGTATGTTTATAGTTGATCTTCTTATCAATGCCGAGGAGTTGCCTAATAATATGCTGGGGCAATCTCTTGTGGCGCCAGGTAGTGGGCAATGGGGTGTGGTTAGCTTTCTCCAGTTTTTCAGTCACATATTTCTCAGCAGAAAACTCGTTGGCTTCCTTCACCATCGCCAGGAGACCGTTCTGGAAGATTTTCTCCTTGACTTGCCTCCTGCGCTGCTTAACCTGTAAGTGATAATGATAGGAAATGATAAAAATCTATTATGGTTTACACACTTCGAACATCAATATTTGTAACCCTTTCTACTACAGAAAATTTAAAATAAAAAAAAACCAAAAGGCGTTTTTTTTTATTTAAATTTTTTTTTTCTGCTTTTTATTGTTTTAAGTATAGAAATTTTCAGGAAACTACCTCAAGATCTTTTATAGACACACAAATGATAAAATTACGATATCATGAATGTCAAAAACTTCTCGTCAGATGTCGATAAAATTTAAATGGGACCCCATGATAAGCACTAGCTTCCAAAGGTCAAAAGAATCTTAAAAATCGACAGAAAGACCCAGTAACGAGTTATGAGGTAAAAAACATTAAAAAAAAAACAAAAAAAAATATTGATAACCTCCTCCTTTTTTGAAGTCGGTTAAAAATTAAATGCATGATATTATAGATATCTTCCTGAAGGCACACATTTACCTTTCAATATGATTCTCTAAAGCAAAGCCATGGATAAGGGCTTGGAGTAATTGCAATAGTAAAATAGACTCATTTAAATTTCTCTCAACTAAAATCAGTATCTCATTAACTAAAAACTTTAAAGGGAAAATATTTTCTTATATCTACTTAAATAATATACAATTTTTTTATGGATTTAACTCATGTGTATTAAGGATTCACATTTTGTTATGCTAGCCAAATGTTTTGTAACATTTTCAGTTATCTTGATCACTGAAATTTTTTAATAAAATAACAAAATATGAAATTCAAATACACACAATTCGAATCTGTAAGACTATTTCACTTTTCATCATTCAAGCATCATTCATGACTACAAAATGACACCCTAAAAGATCTTATTTTATAAAAATAAAACTAATCTAATTACCCTAGCCCAGCGATGCCTCATCCTCTTCCACAATTTCCTTCGCTGATGTTTCTTCATCTTCTTTCTCCTAATTACAATAAGTCTTGCCGCTTGTATTTCTTCCTGTTTAGGAGTTGGCAAACCGATCTCATCCTTCCTCCAATTTGTATCAATCAGTGGCAATATTGAACGAGGATTTATAATAGGGATGTACGGAATAGGATCCTGCTTTATTCTGTTGCTAATTTCCAGATTGTTGTTGTGTAGGTTATCAGAAATTTCAAAACCAATGGATCTTGGTGCAAAGGATATAGTTTTAGCTTTTGATATTATGGTCTGCTTCTCCACCACAATTCGTCTCGGCTGACATTCCTTTGCAATGTTGAATGCCGACTTGATGTTAACAAGCCGTAAATCTGGAATTGTAGTAATATAATTAAATACCTATTTCATTTTAGGGATTTTAATTATTAAAATATAACCTTAAATTTTACATACATTTCACGGAGTTGTGGAAAGAATTCATCATGGTGAATTCACGTGTGACACTGTTCCGAGTTATTTATAGCATATTCTATTTGAAAATCACAATTTTAATTAATAAAGTAGTAACAATAACCCAAACCCTAAGATATTTTTTTACGCAAGTACAGAGTTATGTGACAAACTGACAAGTGACATTTTTTTTTGTGTTTTTGTCCCTGACGGGACGGGCAAAGGATATCAAGTCCATACAGCCCTGTCTGTATTTATGTCTTCTTTCTTGATGTTTGCATTAAAATATGGGCGTCGCACATTTTAATGCATGTAGGGAGTGCTTGGAAAGAAATGCATGGCAACAGACCTCATGACTGTGACTGATGAGAATAGTATAGTGGGATTTCCAACCACTATACACGCCACATACACAAAATCTTTATTTCAATCATTCCTCATAACTATTCGTCAACACGGATGCTTATGCAAGGAAACGACACCACTTTCACTGCACAAAATCCACTCCGAAGCAATTTTGAATTATCGAAATATCTATTCTATTCTTAATTAATGGCATCGCGTCGCATTAAGCGTACGCATTTTGCCAATGTCAAGTGGAAATTTAACTAAAATATATAGCACGGCTAGTTCAGGGGTACTGTGTTGTGTATTAATTAGAGTCAAACACCAGTTAAAATCACTAACTTTAATTACATCAACAACTTTTAAACTTAGCAAAACAAACATGTCTGACTTCACGACATAATTCCATTTCTTAATCTATATTTAGCTTACTCTAAACCGGAGAGCGCGGGGCGGATATCCGTCCACAGATTATCTATATCGCGCAGGTAAAATACCCCGCATACGACGATGCGTTCCGGCTACACACTCCCCCTCTACACCATGACAGCGCCCTCGCTCATGGGGTAGCAAAACTGAATTATCTGGTTGATCCGTAATAGCACTATCCTTACTACATGGGAGAGTACTCTCCTCACTACAAGACTCGGAGCTTTCTACACGACGTGGACGACCACGTTTACGAACCGGCCTTACAGGATCAGGTAAGTCTTCTCCACGATTTCTAAACGGCGTTAACTCGCGAATGTGAAACTTACCAACAATCATTTCAGGATTGTCTACATGGGCAACTTCAAAGGTTGTAGGACTACATTTCTTCGCCAGAACATAGGGGCCATCGCGCTTTGGAACGAACTTTGCGGTAAGTGACTTAGCAGAGTTGCTTAGGACATGCGATTTTAATAAAACTTTATCACCAGTAGCAAAAGACGGACCAAGTTGCCGAGACTTATCTGCCTGAGCTTTCTTCACATCCTACCGAACTTCTACCCTTTCACGCACTGCAGCCAAGGACCCGAGAAACCTCTTCAAATATGGAGTAATTTGAGGTATGAAGTTATCTTTCTCTAATACAGCCTTAGGATCGTTATAAACATCAAGTGGTGATCTCATCTCGCGAGCAAAAGACAGGTAAGCTGGACTGACTCCTGTTGTTTCACACACAGCACTATTCATCGCAAAACGTATCAAAGGTAAGTACTGAGGCCAAGACGCATGATCATTTCCTACTAACTGAGCTAACTGAGTTTTTAACTCGCGGTTTTTCCTTTCTGCAGGATTAGCCTCCGGATGATATAGAGGAATTAGATTCTGATCAATGCCTAAGATCCACATACACTGCTGCATAACTGCAGAAATAAATTGCACGCCATTATCAGATATAATGCGTCGAGGAAGACCATATCTCAACAAATACTCTTCTACAAGGACACGAGCGCATGCCTCGGATGTGGCATCTTTGAGGGGAAACATCTCTACCCACCTTGTGGACGTATCCTCTACCAACAGTATCCACTTCTCCTTGTTTTCCCCTTCAGGCAATGGACCAAAGAGATCTATCGCAAGCACCTCGTTTCTCTGATTTAGAACCGGCGTCTGCAGCAAACCGTACGGCTTTTCATTAGTAGCCTTGTAACGTTGACATGTAACACACGACTTAACATAATCCGTAACTACTCTACGCATTCCAGTAAAATAATAACCTTGAGCGATTTTCTGATATGTTCTTTCTATACCCGGATGACCTGCCAAAGCATCGTCATGACATTTCTTCAGAATTTCGCTCTGCAACGACACAGGAACTACAAATTGAGGTACATCATTGTCTGCATCTGGATTATAGCGGTAGAGCACTCCTCTATCCAAAATATAACCTCTTTCAGACCACCTCCTACCTACGATCTCATCTTCAGACTCCATTTCGTCTATAATCTTCTTGACGTCAGAATCTGACAACTGTTCTTGACGAGACTCAGTGGGACTTCTGAATGGAAGATCTACCACCACAGAGCATACACTACAAACATTAGAATCACTCTCATCACACTGTGGTCGACTGAGAGTGTCCGCTACGACATTAATTTTCCCGGGAGTATATTCAAATTGAAGATTAAACGACTGCAGCCTAAGTGCCCATCGAGCCAATCTACCAGACGGCGACTTTAAAGTGAATAACCATTTAAGTGGCTGATGATCACTGCCTAATCTTATGTCATGGCCGTCTATATACCCACGGAACTTTTCGACAGCCCATATTACAGCCAGAGCCTCCCTTTCGGTCGTACTGTAATTACGCTCGGCCGGGGACAATAGGCGACTTGCATATTCTATCGGCCTTTCGTCATTACCTTCTCCCTGTAACAAAACCGCGCCTAGTGCGTAATTGCTAGCGTCGGTACGAAGAACGAAAGGCTTACTATAGTCAGCTTGTATTAAAATTGGAGCGGTCGAAAGACGCTTTTTAAGCTCTTGAAATGCTATTATCTGGTCTGGTCCCCATGACCATCCTTGATTTTTCTTTAATAACCGTGTCAACGGTTCGGCCACAGAAGAAAAATTCGAAATAAATTTCCTGAACCAGGAACATGTCTGGAGAAAAGTTCGGAGATGTCGCAAAGAAGTTGGAGGTTTCATATCCTCTACCGCACGAACTTTATCCCCGTCAGGACATACCCCATTCTGGGTAATGACATGTCCGAGATATTTTATCTCATCCCTAGCAAACACACACTTATCTCTATTTGCGCGAAGCTTAAACAACCGAAGTCTATCAAAGACTGCTTGAAGGTCACTTACATGTTTTTCAAAGCTCCCCTCAGTGACAATTAGTAAGTCATCTTGGTATGCTAGTAAAGTTGAATTTTTGAGAATAGAACCAGAACGAAGTCTATCTACTAACCGCTGGAACGTAGATGGCGCGTTCTTTAACCCGAACGGCATCCTCCTAAACCTATAAGCCCCAAACGGTGTTAGGAAGGATGTTTTATCTCTATCCTGCTCACGCACTGATACCTGCCAGTAACCACTTCGCATATCGAGAGAAGACATAAAACAATTCATTTTGGTAGATTGCAGAAGCTCATTTATTAGCGGCATGGGATAAACATCTGTTTTTGTTATTGCATTGAGTTTTCTGTAATCTACGCAAAAACGCACGTTTCCGTTAGCTTTTGGCACTAAAAGCGCTGGTGACCCCCATGCTGACTCGCACTCTTCAATTATACCATCCGCAAGCATACGTTCTACTTCCACACGCATAAGTTCCTTTTTCGCGGGAGTTAGCCTATACGGAGGAACTACTATCGGAGGGTGGTCGCCAGTGTCAATACAATGTTCTGCGAAAGGAGTTGGGTCTCCCCCTGCTTCAAAAATATCCTGATTATCCGCGACAAGACCACAAAGAAGCACGCGCTGATCCCCACTGAGCGAAGTCGCTTCATCTTCTCGAAGACATTGGTTAACAGAACACAGAGATAGATTTGACACTTTCTCAAATTTCATGTCAAACTTACACTTACTATTCTCAGCAAAATACCAAGTATTATCACCAAAATTAAATACTAAATTGAAAATAGTAAGGAAATCAATACCTAACAAACTCTCATTATTGTTAGATTCCGGAAAAATCAAAAATTTTATTACCTTAGTTTTGTGTCGAAGTGTCACTTCTACCTCTGTAGTAAAAACATCCATAGTCCTGGTTACCCCATCCGCCAACCTAACAATTTGTGTTGACGGCACTAACGGGTGTCCTAGCTGTACAAGGAGAGTGTGTAAAGTATGACCCGCAACACAACTTTTCGCCGCCGAGTCGACCAACGCGGTCCCACACTTACCTAAAATACCAATCTCTAAAATTGGTCTAGAAAACCTATCACTACAATTGTTTACAGGTGACACTTTCAAAACCTGTGACGTTCGTCGAAAAGCTTCTTCGACATAGTCGCACGTAATCGAATAAAACGCCTCACCACTTGACGACGGATTACATTTCTTACAATTAGATTTTATTACATTCGCGGCACCACAACCGTAACACTTTATTTCACTTTTTAACTTTTCTTTATCACAGCTGTCTTTCGTATGACCTACACGCTTACAGTACGCACAGAATAAACGCTTAGTTTTCGCTTGCGACGACGTCTCTGTCGGCGCCGGCGTAGGTGGCATTACGAGCGGCTGGGGTGGTGCTGGCCACATTTTATATGTAGGTTTTACAGCTGGGCCATGAGAACTATTCTCTTTTATCGAATCCTCGATTCCTCTAGCTTTTATGGCCAAATCTTCGAAGGTATGTATGCTATCCGCATATACGTTTCCGAATTCGGCGGTCTAATAGGCCGTATGCCATATCTATCTCAACTTTCTCGGTCAGATCACCTGGTGGCAATTTAGAAAACATGGCACGTATTTTTGCTATAAAAATATCTGTGTTCTCTGCGCCTTGCGAGAGAGCAAACAAATCTTTGTATATCTGGAATGGTGGGGTTCGTTCACCAAATGCACTTTTTATTCTAGCTATTGCATCTGCCCAGGTCATAGTTTTATTTTTGATACCCTGCCACCATACTGCGGCATGACCTGTGAGCAGCATCGACATACCTCGTACTGCATTGCTGTCTGTTATGCTCAAACAGTCTTTGTATGTCGTAATGGCATCGACAAAATTATCTAAAGATTCCTCCGGCCGGCCGGCATACCTTGCAGTGCATTGCGAAAAATTCCCGCCATTGCTGCCGGCGATAAAACCCGATGAGAAGTCCATATTGTTTTGTTGTGGCGTTGACGATCGTACTTCGTTTATTAGTTGCTGGCAAAATTGATTTTGAGATTGTTGTAGCGTCAACAACAAGTTGCTAAGAGCCTCCTGCGACATCGTAATGTTCCCCGAATCACCCGCGCTTGCGGCGGCGGGAATATCAGGAGCCCTAACATCGTCTTCAGACATTTGTCTTGTTCGCGGCATTGTGAAGCCTAATAGCACTATACCGAAGAACACAAAAGTCGATACAAGCACGATGAAGTACTTCGCAACGTTTTTCACTAACTATTTTGTACTCGAACACACAAAACAGCGTTTGCCGGCCCCCGAAAAAAGTAGGTACACTTTTCACTTAATTTAACACGTTGGGCGTCCAGATTATAGCACGGCTAGTTCAGGGGTACTGTGTTGTGTATTAATTAGAGTCAAACACCAGTTAAAATCACTAACTTTAATTACATCAACAACTTTTAAACTTAGCAAAACAAACATGTCTGACTTCACGACATAATTCCATTTCTTAATCTATATTTAGCTTACTCTAAACCGGAGAGCGCGGGGCGGATATCCGTCCACAGATTATCTATATCGCGCAGGTAAAATACCCCGCGTACGACGATGCGTTCCGGCTACAAATAACAAAAATTGTACGGTTGATTGAGGTTATTAAAAATGGAGTCTCTCAACACGTGTTTTTACGACAAGAACTCGGGAGAAACTCAATTATCGAAATAAAGATCGACATCCAGACGCCATTCTTTCCCGCCAAATACTCTTTTTGTTTCTTTTGTCCCTAACGGGACGGGCAAAGGATATCAAGTCCATACAGCCCTGTCTGTATTTATGTCAAGGAGATTTATGTCTTCTTTCTTGATGTTTGCATTAAAATATGGGCGTCGCACATTTTAATGCATCTAGCTAGGGAGTGCTTGAAAATAAATGCATGGCAACAGACCTCATGACTGTGAGTGATGAGAATTGTATAATGGGATTTCCAACCACTTTACAATTCTCAACGCCACATACACAGAACCTTTATTTCAATGATTCCTCATAACTGTTCGTCAACACGGATGCTTATGCAACAAAACAACATACTCACTCTTTAATCCGAAACGTTTTAAAACAAACCTAGGTCTCTTTTCCCCCATGAACAGACTTCAAAGTGATTATAATGCTGTTAGTAGAAACAATGTTATTGACATATTTAGACTTAGTTTACCTACCTTCAAAAAGAAATTAAGCCACCTACATTCTATGAATAGATGATTTTTTAACGTACTTGCTAATTATTGTGTGTTTTGAATGTGTATACATATGTTTTTCGTTTATAAGCTATGGGATGCCTTACGCTCCCAACTATTTTTACAACTATTTTTATTTCTGTTTGCGCTTTCCGTGGCAACCTGTAATTAAGGCCGCACCAACTCTTGGGTATAATGAATATTGTAATATTTAGCTTGTAAGGTGTATGATCTTGTTGGTTGTCCATACAAATAAATAAATAAATAAATAAATAAACACCACTTTCACTGCACAAAATCCACTCCGAAGCAATTTTGAATTATCGAAATAAAGATCGACATCCAGACGCCATGGTTTCCCCCCAAACACTCCCCATTTTTTTTAATTCTCCCTGTTACGGTACGGCAAAGGGAGCCCATACAACCATGGTTTCTGTCTTCGGTGCGTCTCAAGATCAAGAGTTTATAGGTAAAACTGGAAATCACACTAGGAATAAAAAAGTGAAGTCAAAATTATTTGTCCTTGCAACCGCTTACTTCCTATTCATCCCTTTCTTCCTCTCTCCTCTCCTTCCTCTTTCAACATTAAGAGTATTTATGACGTATTAGACCATCACGTGACCATCTAATACATGCTAAGATAATCTAAGAATACATGAAGACATGTGTTCTATAGGTTAGAAAGGGACAAATAAGAAAGACAGTGGTTTTAAGGAACTCTTCACTTTTTTATTAAAAAAAAGAAGAAAGAAAGAAAGAAACATTTATTAAGACAATACAACAAACAAACAGAAATATCACATTTATTAATTATTGGTAGTGTGGCTTCCAAGTTTACCATTAAACTTGGTGCGTTCTTTCGTTTTTGGATACTTATTTATTGTAAAAATGAAACAAAACCGTATTCGAAACTAAAAACGGAGAAATAAAAATTTAATGCTAAAAAAAATCTAAAAAATATGATATCAATGCCAACTACCTATGTTTTTGAGGTCGGTGTCAAAGACAACCTTTATTCCAAATGTTGAGGTTGGCTCTTAGATTATTCTAATGCTGGGCACTTCACATGGCGGCATTTGGCAAACATTTGTTTTGCATCTCTTTCATTCTGTATATATTATGATGGAGTTTCTCCCGAGTTCTTGTTGTAAAAACACGTGTTGAGAAACTCCATTTGTAACCAAAATCTACCGTACAATTTTTTGTAACTATCTATAATTTTTTCACTTGACATTGGCAAAATTGAGAATCTTTAAGATTTGCGAATGCCATTAATTACATGCATTAATTAAGAATAGAATAGAATATATCGACACCTGCAAGGAAAAACATCGTAATTCAGTTTTTGACATTTTTCAGGAGAGCAAAACAAAGATTTGAAAAATTCTTACACGTTTCGGTTGAGTCCTATTGGTAAACATTCTTGAAAATTTAAGTAAATGGGGCAAGACAAAAACGACTGCATGATTAGGATTCCATAAATTTATATATTTAATGAGTTATTTTATGTTTTTGTGAGTTACAATCAAATCTGTCCACGTTATATTTTATAATATGATATTGTAACTCAGACATACAATGGCTTGTTGAATCAAATTACTATATTCGAAGGATATAATAATTGTATGACTGAGATACAGTTATTAAAATGTTTAAGTGTAGATTTTAGAGTTACTGTTTGAAATAAAATTAAGTATTATAAATTAAAAATCTTTATTATATTAATCACTATCAGTCTTCAGTGTAATTGACTAAACATAGTAAACTTAATCATTAATCTAGTGTATCATTCTGAATTTGAGGATTCATTTATTAATTATCGATCACAGTTTTTAACCAACCAATATTCTCAGTTATGTAAAAAATATTAGTTTAAATAGGTAGTTAATTACGTGTGATGCCGGCAGAGTAGATATAGCATCACCCCATAATTATCCTCCAATGGGTGTCGTAGAAGGCGACTAATGGATCTATAAAGGGGTATAGATCACCTCATACCCCGTCCACCAATCCGCATTGGGCAAGCGTGGTGGACTACTGCCTAAACCTCCTTCGATGAAAGGCCTTGTGTCCCAGCTGTGGGTCAAATTATAAACACTACATACTTAATTAGAATCAGATGAATCATTCAACGTGTGACAGTTATGTGAGGTAATGCTAGATAATAACTGTGAGAAATGGCAGGAATAGCATTACTTTCACACAAGTTTTCTAAGTCTTTATACTTTGGTGAAGGGAGAGGTAATGGCGCATTATAAGCTTTTGGGACATTCCTCGGTAACTCTTCTAGCTCTTTATTTTGAGCTCCTTTGGCGGAGCGCCCTTTAGCCCTTTACCTTTAACACACCGGTGTGTTGGTAACTGTTTTCTAACACACCGCAGAACTGGGAAACGGCGCTGGTAATATTACTATATAAGAAAGGGGTTAAAGCTGACCTCAATAACTACAGACCCATTAGTTTGCTCTCGCAAACATACAAACTTTTTTCGAAGGTTCTGACAAACCGCCTGACGAGAAAACTGGACTTTTACCAACCTAGAGAACAGGCTTTAGACAGGGATACTGAAACTCGACCACATTTTAACCATGAGGGTGCTTATCGAAAAAAGTACGGAATACCAAATTCCGCTGTGGTTAGCTTTCATAGACTATAAAAAAGCCTTTGACAGTGTCGAAACGTGGTCCGTCTCGGAAGCACTACGAAACGCCAGAATAGACCATCGCTACACCCATATTATAGAAAGCATCTATAAAAAGCATCTCTGAAGGTAGCTATTCCTCAGCACACTAAGCCTGATAAGATCAAAAGGGGTGTCAGGCAGGGGGACACTGTCTCACCTAAACTGTTTACCTTGGTACTAGAAGACATCTTTAAGAAACTTGACTGGGAAAATAGAGGCATTGAGATAGCAGGCGCACGTCTATCGAACCTCCGGTTTGCAGACGACATAGTGCTATTCGCTAGTGATCCCGAAGAACTGCAGATTATGGTTCATGAACTACAAGAGGCATCTCTTAACGTAGGGCTGGAAATGAATCTCACGAAAACCAAAATCATGACAACCAATAAGACAAACACAACAAAAATCCCAGTCAAAGGCACGCCACTAGAACAGGTCAACAAATATGTCTATCTCGGTCAAGAAATCAAACTTGGAAAAGAAAACCAGGAAACTTTGCTTTTAAGATGAATCTCACCAATGCCCAAAAAGCACTTATATTCAACCAGTGTGTCCTACCAGTACTTACCTACGGGGCTGAGACTTGAGTGACTACCAAAGCGATTCTCAAGAGGCTCATTGTCACTCAAAGAGCGATGGAACTGTTATAATTGAGAATACGAAAGTCTTTTTAAAAAAAGGAATTTATTTGACACAGAAAAGAACAGTTTAAATATTAATTAATTTTCTTAATTAAATTGCAATTCGTTATGCGGATTATCGCAGAAGCAACTACGCGGACCGGAGGACTGGGGTAGACTGACTCGACAGAGGCAGTCTGGGAACCTTCCATGAGTAGTAATGCTGATTCAGCATAAAAGGACACTGTCAGCACTTTAGGCAACAGTTTCCAGATATAACACCTCCCCCCTTAAAAATAAACTTCGAGTTTATTTTCGAAGTTTATGAGAAAACTTTAATTCATTATTCTTATGGAAGAATGTGGGATATTCTGAAGCTCGATATCGGAATCGGAATTAGGATTTGAGTCTCTAGTTTTCTTTTCCTTATTTATATTAATTTGATGGATGTTGCTTTTGCGATTACGATACATTTTAATAATATGATATAAAATAAAGACAACTATAACTAATACAGTAACTAATGTTAAAATCGAATAGTGAGTTCCATACTTAACAATATGTGGGCTTTGCTGAATTTTATCTAAATCTATAACAATATCTTTTAACATATTATTTTCTAAATCTAAATTCTTAATATCTATATTTTGCAATTTTCTTATATGCCAATCTTCCATTGATGAATGTAATCTATTTAAATCACAACATGAATCATTTATTATACTAAATTCGTAAAAGGACACAGGTGAAGTTATATTCAAAATATCATTTTGTTGAGCAAATAAAACGGTACTCTTAGTGTAGGCCGTACAAGTTTTAGGCAATGACAGAATTCCAACTCCTTGAATATTAAATTCGAACAATTTTTTATTTATACAATCTAAGGTAATCTTTACAGAGTCCGATTGAACAAAAATCCATCTATTACTGGATAGTGGTTGCCATAAATCTAATTTTCCAATGATAAATTTAGATTGACATTCTAAGGGAATTTTATTAACCACCTTTGTCAGTAAATTACTTTCGCAACTAGGTTTTACATCAGATGTGTATACATTGGAAAGTTCACAAATATAATTGCTAGGGAATAATAAATCACATTCACTTAAACTATGTAAATTATTATATCTAGTGTTATCCTTACTAATAACAATATATTTACTATTTGGAATAATAAGACTAAAACTATTTAATTCGTTAGTACTATGGGGTACAGGCAGGGCTGTCACTTGAAACAATTTATATTCTTCACTATTTACTAACGGGATTTGTAATATAAACACAATTTTATTTTTTACATAATAGCACAACACGTTTGATATTCTTTGGATTACATTTATAGTATTTATATCCAAATTTATTGGTAATTGTAAATTGTTTGGAAGATATTTATAGTTATCACCTAATTCGTTTTGTAGCTTTGCAGGTGTAATCACTGACGGATGGATGACGTTCTGACTGCTCAAGATAACGGAGTCTATCAGATCTTCTATTTGGAAGGATAAGGTAAGTAATGCTGTTTCTAAGCTGTTAAATATAAAGTTTAAATGAGATTGCATTTCCAGGTCGTCGAAAGCAGCGGTCATATTTTGGAATCTCAAGGTAAGTTTTTCTAATGCTTCATTCATGCCTGCTTCATTAATTTTAATTTGATGTATGGTTTTATTATAAGACGATATTACAGATGTAGTTACTAAAATATTATTTTTCATAAGAGATGCTAACTTCTTTTCATCATTTTGAATGGCTTCAATGGCTTCATTATATTTTAAACCATCTGCTTCATCTAAATTGCCAAATATTTGTTTAATAATACTACCTATTCCTCCTATCCATGCGCTTCGCTTTATTCTATTTTCTAACAGGTGAGATACGGATTCAAATTGTTTAATTATATCACGATAACGTGTTGTTATGGGATCAAGGATATTATGACACTCTATTTCTTTCATAGTTTTAACTTGCTTACATAGAAATCTAACTGTTCCTATCGCTAAATTAATATTTTCTATGTGGGCACTGAAATGTGCGACGTCTATAGGCATTACCACATTTAGCCTATTATTCTTAATCTTTACTGTACCTAAGTAGTCGAAGTGGATACCAGATCCCGAGGTTATCTGTTGAACATAATCTTGGTTAGCTTGAGAATAAACTAGGCAAAAGCCTAATGCAGCACATCTGAAATGCGATATGGTTATATTACTATACGTTTATAACTATTACTATGATATTATATACTACGGCTATCATCTATTTATCAAATATAAACTACTCTTAAACACTAACTTCTGCTAACTTAACTTCATCATAGTGATACTTAACGTGTCTGCGATTTATGAGTAAGGTAAGTGTATTGTTACCATTGATTTTTATTACTTTATATGGACCCTTCCATATAGGAGACAGAGCTTTACGCAGACGCAAATGATTCTTTACATAAACCATGTCTCCAGCTTTATATTTCACTGGGCTAGTCCGTTTGTCATAGTATGCCTTCGAAGTGATTTTGGATTTAAGTATATTTTCAATAGCTTTTTCCCTCGAAAATTGTAGACGTTGCTGCAGGAGGCGGACATAATCACTATATGTTGATTCTAAAGCAGTATCATAGATGGAAGACGGAATATAAGGCTTATGCCCGAAAAGTAGCTCGTATGGGGTATAATTGGTAGTGCAATGAACAGTACTATTATACGTTAGCATTGCTGTAAAGACATATCGGGGCCAGTTATTTTGATTTTCATTAACGAAGGATTTCAGGTATTCTTTCAGGGTCGAGTGGCTCCTCTCCAGGGCACCTTGGGTCTGTGGGTGATAAGGGGTGGACCAGAGCTGCTTAATTTTGAGGAAGTTACAGGTTTGTTTGAAGAGTTCGGCCGTAAAATTAGTCCCTTGATCGGTTAGGATGGTTTTCGGGATACCAAATTGGGAAATAAAGTGAATGAAACATTCGGCAGTCTCTTCTGCTGTCGCATTTGGCATGGGATAACCAGCTGAAAACTTCGTGAGGTCATCTTGCAGCGTTAGAATAAATTTATGTTTATTGCTCCCTGCCTCAGGTAAGGGACCGACAATATCTAAAGCAACACGTTGGAATGGTTGTGTTGACGTTGTTGTTATCTGCATCGGAGCCCGATTTGCTTTTCTCAAGGCTTTGTTCGTCTGGCATTGCTCGCATTTACGCACATAGCTCTCAACGTCGCTACGCATGTTACGCCAGTAGTATCTTTCTTGGATTCTGCTTAACATTCTATTACTACCTAAGTGACCAGATATAGGTATATCGTGGTTCTCTCTTAAAATTTTGGTTATCTCGCTAGTTGTAGGGTATATAATTGTATTCTTATATATATGTACAGTGATATCAGAGTTATTAAATAAATACAAAATTATGTTATATATCTTTATAAAATTATGCGCATCGAATTGGTTACGGAAATCAGTAATAGCAAATTCTTTAATATTTTTTGATAGGAGATCACTTTTCATATTTTTTAAACTTTTAAATAGATCATCATAACTGCTATTATCAAAATAGTGAACTTTAACGAAGAGGAAATAGTAATTAATGCTGTCCTTTTCAAATGACAAGAAAGAGTGTAAGGACCTTTCCTTGGAAAGAGATTCTTTACTTACTAGATCGTTATCTACGATTTCAGAAACATAATGATTCGATTCGTCCAGGTCTATAGAGGTAGGTATTATTATTGTTTTTAATTTAGTTTTTAACAGATTTTCATTGTGTTCTTCAATTTTAGCGTTAGAATTAAAATTTTTACTATTTAATGCTTTCAGGCATTTGGAGTAAGAGTCGTCTACATCGGATGCAGCAGGTACAGTAGGTACAGAGGGTACATCAGGCACAGTGGGTGCATCGGGTACACCGGATACATTGGGAGGAGTTAGAGGAATAAAATCAAGGTCGGGCATTTCAAGGTCTTCAGGCAGATCAAAACCGCTAGGTAAGTTAAGGAGCTCAGGTAAGTCGATTAAGCCGGGACTTTCAGGATTTATAGGTGGAGTTTCGACGCTGCGCTGATCGGGGACATCTTCAGGAGCCGCTTCAACAATTGGTAAGTTTTCAGGAGTGTTTTCTTCGGAAGGAGCCTCGTCATTGATTTGGTCTTGGATAGGATTTACAGGATATCTTGACAAGGCATCGGCGTTGCTGTTTATTTTACCCTTTTTGTATTCGATTTCATACTCATACTCTTCTAACTTTAATCTCCATCTAATCAATTTTGAACCCGGATCTTTATGATTAAAGAGCCACTTAAGTGGCTTATGGTCAGTAATTATTTTAAATTTGCGACCATAAAGATATGGTCTAAATGTTTTGGTACCAAAAATAATAGCTAGACATTCTTTCTCGGTGACACTATAATTGGACTCGGCCTTATTTAATGTTCTGGATGCGAATGCGATGGGGCGGTCCTTACCCACCTCGCCTTGTGATAATATTGCAGAGATTGCATAATTTGAAGCATCACAGGTTAATACGAAGGGAATAGTGAAATCGGGGTAGCACAGTATGGGTGCAGTAACTAATTTGTCTTTCAGCTGTTCAAACGCGAGCTGTTGTTGGTTATCCCAAATAAATGGTGTATCCTTTTTCAAAAGGGTTGTTAGGGGTTTAGCGATCTTTGAGAAATCTTGGATAAATCTGCGATAGTATGATACTAATCCCAAAAATGATTTTATATCTTTCTGGCATTTCGGAATAGGAAATTGGCTTACAGCCTTAATTTTGTCAGGGTTAGGTCTTAGACCTTGCTCGCTAATTGTATGCCCCAAGTATGTTACTTCTTTGCGAAGAAACTCGCATTTATCCGGCTGGAGCTTAAGGTTGAATTTTCTGAGGCGCTCAAAAATGTTATGTAATTTCGTGATGTGGGATTTTAGGTCAAATGAATAGATAACAATGTCATCTAGGTAGACGAAGCATTGCATGCCTTGTAGGCCCGAAAGAACGGTATTCATTAACCGTTGAAAGGTTGCCGGTGCATTTTTAAGCCCAAAGGGCATTCTGACGAATTCAAAGTGTCCTTCGGGTACACTGAACGCGGTTTTAGGTACATCTTGTGGGGCTACTTCGATCTGGTGGAAGCCAGATGCGAGGTCAAGCGTGGAAAAATATTTGCTTTTACCTAGTTGATCGAGTATTTCGTTTATTTGAGGAATGGGGTAACTTTCGCCTATTGTGATGTCGTTGAGCTTTCTATAATCGACTACTATGCGCCATTTTCTTTTGCCAGACGCGTCTACCTTTTTTGGCACAACCCAGATAGGGGAAGACCAGGGAGAGATTGAAGGTTGGATAATTTTGTCGTTTAACATTTTTTCGATTTGGCATTTAACTTCTTCTTTGTGGATTTCTGGGAACCTATATGATTTTACGTTTATGGGTGCGGAAGAGGTAGTAGAGATTTCATGTTTAATGGCACTAGTCGAGGTAAGATTTTCTTCAGCGAGGTGGAATACATCTGAATATTCAGCACAGATATCGAGAAGAAGACCCGCTTCTTCTTTATTTAGGTGAGATATTCTCAACGATTTTAGCACATCCTCTGTCCTTTCTGAACAGGTTTTACTAGTAGTGAATTGATATATTTTTTCTTCTTCTACTGGAAGTAAAGTTAATGCTAAGTTTGAGTTTATTGAAATAGGAGCTTCGGAAACATTAAGTACAGATACGTTAACTCTATTATTGGGCTTAACCTTAACGACGCAATTCGAAACCAGTAGGGCGTCAGAAATATGTTGGTCCAAAATTATACCCTCTTTTAATTCTGGGTTTTTGATGGAACACTCGATTACAGTTTCCGTTCGTGGTTGTATAACATATATAGGTTCATTAAAGGATAATTTTATCTTATAGTTATTTATTTCTAAAAAATCTATATCATAGTTTATTTTGCAGCCGTAATTCATGAAAAAGTCGCTTCCTATAATCCCATCGTAAGGAAGATTAACATCTTCGAAAACATGAAATTTATGATTAATTTTAAGTTCCGGGTTAAAGTGTAATTGCAAGTTAAGACAACCAAGGCTTTTAATAGATTCGTCCTTGGAATCAATGCCTTTTACGGATATTTTATCATTTTCAATTTGTGACTTTATGTCTCGTGATATGCTTTGATTTTTTAGTACACAAACAGATGCACCAGAATCTATTAGAAAGGTAAGGGAATTTTCGTTAGCGGAAGTATTAATTGTTATATAAGGTAAGAATTTTTCTCTGATTAATATTTCGTAAACTTTATTTGGATTATCATTACTAATTACATAATTTTTTTGTTGCAGGAGACCTCGAGTTTGGGGCTGGCTACCCTGTCCATGGGCCTGAGAGGAGAGACCGCGAGTTTGGGGCTGGTTACCCTGTCCATGGGCCTGAGAGGAGAGACCGCGAGTTTGGGGCTGGTTACCCTGTCCATGGGCCTGAGAGGAGAGACCGCGAGTTTGGGGCTGGTTACCCTGTCCATGGGTCTTTGGAGATGAGAAGAGACCGCGAGTTTGGGGCTGGTTACCCTGTCCATGGGTCTTTGGAGATGAGGAGAGACCGCGAGTTTGGGGCTGGTTACCCTGTCCATGGGTCTTTGGAGATGATATGGTGCCGCCATGATCCTTGGGATTTTGCCCCGTTCGACACCGCAACGGGACACTTAATAGTTTAAATTGTCGTTTTCGGGTTGATTATTTTGGCCGTGTTCCTGACCTTCCTCAATATAGTTTACAGAATTGTTCGGTCTTGGTCTAGAGTTCGAGTAGGACTGCTGAGCTGGAGTGAACGGTTGACTACCATTATTGAATCTTTTATTGTTGTATTCGCGCAACCTACAGTTTTCGAGGACGTGCCCTAACTTTTTGCAATATCTGCAAAATAGTGGATCCCTAGATTGGTTTTGTTGGAAATTATTGGACTGGAAATAGTTTGGCCTGGATGGGAGTCTGTTTTGGGCTACAGGGTTTTGTGATCTAGGTCTGTTATGATTAGCGGAATTACTATTATTATTAGTCCTGAATGAAAACTGCTGGATCTTTTCCTCAGATATCGCTTGATTTATAGCTTCATTCAGGTTCTTTGGATCGCGGCATCTGACTATGTTCGATAGTCGAGGATGTAGCCCTAAGGTAAACGTATGCAATGCTAACTCTTCCATGGCGGCCAACCTACCTGGGAGTTCACTCTTCTTGGTATTAGAAATCGTTACCTCTGTCAACAATTTAGATAGACACGTCTCAATTCTCAGAGAAAATTGGTTAACCGTTTCGTTGGTGTTTTGCCTACATTCCTGTAGGTCGGTAAGTAGGTGGGCATAATGCTTGCGTTCACCAAACTGATTTTTTAAGAACTCCTTTAGGGAGCTCCAAGAGTCAAAGTCCTTAATACAGCATGCACTCTCGGCTTTGTCTTCTAATTGACTAAGTATGTATTTAAAAATAATTTCCTCTTGATTAGAGGACGCTAGAGAAATCGCGTTATCACAGTTTGTTAAGAAGGCATTTAGTTTGCTTCTGGATCCATCAAATGGCTTAATAAATTTTAGTAAGACGCTTATAGCGATTTCCTGTGATTCTTTAGTTTCTTTTTTGGGATCCGGCATTTTTATTAATTTAACTATATAGAGATAAAATTAAACAAAAATAAACCCAAAGAATAGCAAACGTGCCGTAAAATTAAAATTAGAATTAAAGCAATACAGGTGCTATGATTTCTTATCGACAATTGCTGCAACAATGTAACGAGCCGACGAGTCAAAAATGTGTGGGCGTAAGGCCAGACGGCGACGACGAGATAACGTAAAGAATGCACTGGATAGTTATGTATAATGCAAATCACTCACAGGATCAGTAGTTTCATAATTTCGATGTTTGGACACTCTCGTTGAAGGTTGGATGTTGCTGGAACTGGATACCCGCAGATAGCAGGAAAGCGTAGAAAGCGCCTATTTACGGTTCTCAGCACGATGAACTTGGAGTAAGAGAGGGAGAAGAGAGAGATGCGATGATTGATGATGGATGGAGTCTACCCTATTTTCTTCTACTCTCTTCTATTTTCTTCTACTAGCTTCTATTTTCTTCTACTAGCTTCTATTTTCTTCTACTTTCTTTCACTTTCTTCTGTGTACTTTTGTTTCCTTGGTTTCACTTTCACTTTGACTTTCGCTTTCGATTTTCACTTTATAGTTTGATTTCACTTATTACGCACTAATTTTTCACTGCAGAGGCGTACCGAGGATTTATAATTTATTAAAATCCCACCGCTGCCACCAATGTTATAATTGAGAATACGAAAGTCTTTTTAAAAAAAGGAATTTATTTGACACAGAAAAGAACAGTTTAAATATTAATTAATTTTCTTAATTAAATTGGAATTCGTTATGCGGATTATCGCAGAAGCAACTACGCGGACCGGAGGACTGGGGTAGACTGACTCGACAGAGGCAGTCTGGGAACCTTCCATGAGTAGTAATGCTGATTCAGCATAAAAGGACACTGTCAGCACTTTAGGCAACAGTTTCCAGATATAACAGAACGTAGGCTGGTAGGAGTAACTTTAAAAGACCGCAAGACTAACAAGTGGCTGAGAAAACAGAGCAGTTTCAGATATTGTGAAGCAAATAGCCAAACTGAAGTGGCAATGGGCAGGTCATATAGCTCGAAAAACAGATTTATTTATATAGACCAGTTGGCAGACCGCAAATGAGATGGAAAGATGACATCAGAAAAGTAGCGGGCCAAAATTGGATACTGACAGCCCAAAACAGAGGAAAGTGGAGAGGGTTGAAGGAGGCCTACACCAAATTGGTTGACGATGGCTTAAGATGATGATGATGATAGAAAACTGTATTTATTGCGTAGGGCATAAAGATGGTTCCGTTGAGTTGCGTTGCAGGCCACGGGACATCCACTGAGATAAGCAGTGAAAATCAGGTCGGATGTTTAGTCGGATGTTCGGGGTAGTCAGGGATAGCCCAGGACTCACACATATCCCCTGCGGTTGGCACTATCCCGCAGGGAGATGCCTAAAAGTATTTATTCTCCCTGTGAAAAAGGGGCTTAAAGATGGTCAAGCTGTATAGCTTGATGTACAAACACAATAATTAAAACCTTACTTAATTATCTATCATTTCTATAAAAAATAACCGTTTTCTTCAGACGGTAGGTATTCCGACACTTCCGGTGAAAATTTTTTTCGGTTTCATTAGATATAGTAAGTTTGTCCTGTCTTTTAACTGCCCCCGTAGCACGGGACGTGGACAAAATCTCTCTCCACCACTTGACACTATTTCTTCTCAGGATTTAGTGAGAGTTAGAGCGAGAGGAAAATATTTTGTTTTCCCCGAGGAGAATTTGTCCAAGTCCCGTGCTAGGGGGGCTGAAGTACGCTGTCGGAGGTTATATATATCACGTCAAGACCTGCTTGGGCAACTGACGTTCGGGAATGAAAACATTGTAGGTATGACTTTCTTAGACATAATATGGACAGATCATGCAAACCATTGCAGAGAAAATAATTGTATGTCGGGTTACAATGTCGAATCCAATATTTTGTTCCATATTATTAGGATTGTATCTAAAGTTGCGATGAAGTCTAGTTACAAACTAAATAATTATTTTTTGTAAAAAGATTGCAATTAAAGATAAGATGAAAGTTTCGTTAAAATGAAATAATAATTTCTAAGAACAAGCTTGTACCTAGTATTACAATTTTATTCATGTAAACTTTTTATGGGCAGCATAAAAAGTGACATGTAACTAAATATACAATTTTGGTATCTTCAGTTGATCCCTACTTACAATGTTTTTACACTCTCTAGATTTGAAACTATTAGGATTTTAGATACGATGATAGGTGTAAAATATTCGGCATTTTTTTTTAAACAAGACGGTCATCTTATCTCAAAAGCGCCTAAAACTGAGTTACGATGTTTTTCCTTGCAGGTGTCGATATTATGAGATGCAACACAAATGTTTGCCAACTACGGCCATGTGAAGTGCAAGCATAACTTTTTTATTGGTCTGAGGCATAAGGGTTGGCTGGATCCAAGAAGCTTATATTTTGCTGGATCCTTTATCTTAGAGGTTGGCACCTCAAACCAACCCCAAAAAATATAGTAGGCATCCTAGATTAAAGCAAAAAATCTAAAATCGGCATTTAGATTTTCTTTGACATTTTTTTATTTCTCCATTTTGAGTTTTAAATGCGGTTTCAGTTTTATTAAAGAATAATATATTTTTTTGCTTTTTAGTGGTGTAAGTATATTTCTACAATTTTTAACACTGCAGGATTTTCAGGAAACTATCTCGAGACTTTGAGCTTTAAGACAAAAAAAGAATCGTCAAAATTGTGCTGACCAATTTCAACGATTCTTTTTTTTTTTGTTCTTATTTGCAAAAATATTTCGTTCGGGTCTTAGAAGTGCAAAGTTCAAAGATTTGATGAAACAATGTTTACCATAAAAACATAAGCACCAAGCACTGACAAATTTCGACATCGCAAGCAGTGTCTCGGTGGCGTAATGGTCAACGCAGCCGCCCGGATTGCGGAACATGCGGGTTCGATTCCCGCCTGAGGTAAGTCGATTTTTTTCAGTGCATTTTTTCTAGTATTAAAAATATTTACGCGTTTGTAAACGGAAAAATAAAATTATTCCGTCTACACTTCTTTTATTTGGTCTAAGAAGTGACCAAAATGTAAGTATCAACTTTATTTTCACCTGTGCAAAACACATCAACCCAAATTAATAAAACATGTTATCTATAAGCAGTTAGACAAATTTTAATAATTAATACGCGACGCACAACTTATGATGTATAATCTAAAGGCCACTCAGAAGAAACTCCCTTCCTTCGGGAACAGCGCCGATGTCTCCAACTACCGCCAAAGACATACAATTGACTGGAAGAGAAAAAATAGCACTATTTGTAATACCATGGCTCAAATAAAAGCAGCAGTAAGATGAACACAACCAAAAGATAAGTTCAAGAGGAAATGCGCTTTGTATGAAATGTGAATAACCTCATTGATATGATATAGCGATTAATGACACCGTTCGTAGTGGAGTGGTCAGTACAGCTGCCTACACATCAAGCGGTCAGGGTTCGAGTCCTGGTAGCAGCAAATATTTTATTTAAGAAAAAAGAACATTTGTTCACGAGTCATGGTCGTTTATGTATTTAACATAGTTAAGTTTATTTATAAAAATATCTATACTAATAAGTAAGTATATCTATTATTTTTGTCCGCTAGGTATCTAGTATCCATAGCACAAGTTCCCAAGTATGGAAATTTATTATTATTATTATACTTTGTGGTAAATACATACATACATAATTAAGTTTATGAGATAGCAGTCATTAGGTTTCTCCGTCAAAGATAAAAATAGGTAACCACTCACTTTTGCTGGAAATAATTTTAGCAGTAGCTATGATTTCTTCTGGAGGTATACGGTCGATCATAGCTATGGAATTCTTCGCACTATCTATTTGGTGGGCACTAGCAATCTGCAGTGCTAATCCTTCGGCTACATTGACGCAATCCTCGTCGTACAGAGCGAGACTCATTTCTGTAATCATAATAGCATTTGAAATTCGACCCACTGGTGGGACACGAGGCTTGTCATCAAAGGAGTTACAGGCAGTAGTCCACGTCGCCCAATGCGGAATAAGGTGATCAATACCCTTTCGCTAATCCATTAGTCGCGTTCTGCGACACCCATTGGAGGATATGGGGTGATGCTATTCTACTCTGTTGGTATCACATAGCGAAATTTCTATACTAACAAATATTCATTCAACTTAGATTATTGTCAATAATTGCTGCCCGTTGCACGGCTAAAGAAAAAATGTTTTATCTACATTATAAACAATTTTGGAGAGTTCCGAAGAAAACTTACGACTATGGCAAAATCCAAAATCATCATAATCTGACCCACTTGAATCTGATTTGCTAAGTCCTCTAGCCATAAAGGCAAGGAAATACCACTCGAAAACTATATGTGGAAACTTGTAAATGGGCTTCAGTAAATATTAGGTATTAATAAAAACTACTAATCGACAGGTATTCCCCAAATCGCCGATTACAGAAGTATATTAAAACGAGAGTAACTCTCTCCACAAGTAAGAAATCCAATCGCATTGTAGTCAGTGGCAGTAGGTCAATAAGCGAATTCTTGTAGTAGAATTGTGGCTATCGGGTATACTTTTATATAATGCATTAAAACACTCACTAAGTCTTCGCTTCCCAGTATCAATTTGTCTAAAGTTCAAATCAGCAACGTGGGCCAAGAACTCTGTCGCACTCAGCGCCGCTTGCCTCGCCGTTTGGGCTCTGGTTTTCGCCAGGATACCTTTGAAAAAAAAGTAAATAATGATACAATGAACCAAGTGGTTTGATCCAGTGTTTAGTTATTGGTTAACCGGCTTCTGTCAGAAAATGGCAATTGACTACTCCGTTCAGAGGACTGAAGTGGTGCCTTGAAAAAAACTTTCATGTCACGTCAATATGTACAATACAAGATTAACTAGACGAGAAGAAGAATAAGTAGCTGTAGAAGCGGATATTTGGTAGGCCCTGAATAATATACATTGTACAGTTATACTAAAATATGAGTACGACAATATAATTTTTAAGTTTGTGTTCCATGAACATTTTGGTGACTGCTGCGATGTTAATGTAACATTCTCCCTCTCTGGTTGAGGGTTCCAGGTGAAGCTCGATTCCATATCCGGCCTTATCGTCACTTACCATAAGGTGAGGTAAAGCCCAAAGAGCTGCCCTGTCAGGAAAAAAAATATCTGTGCAGAGTTCCCACTTATCTAGACACTTTTGTATGCTGGCTCACCGAAGGTTTCTTGGGTAAGCAATAGGCTGACATCACAACCTCATTCATTCATAACAGCCTTTATAATTCGACCCACTTCTGGGACACAAGGCCTCTCCTTATCATCTAAGCAGACAGGCAGTAGTCCACCATTCTTACCCAATGCGGATTGGTGGACGGAGTATAAGGTGGTCAATACCCCTTTGCTGATCCATTAGACGCCTTCTACGATACCCATTGGAGGATATGGGGTGGTGCTATTCTACTCTGCCGGCATCACACAGCTGACATGACAATCTATTACCTACTATTTTGAGGTACAGCATACCCCATAAAGCCAGATGTAGCTGGCATTATGGGCGTGATTGTTTTTCATGCAGATGCAGAAGCTAACCATAAAATCGCTCTCACCAAATATCCCGTTGTCGTAGTAGGAGATATTGAAAGCTTTGTACTCGGTGTAGATGTCATTACCGGACATCAGGCCTAATGGCGGTTGCGGGGTCCGGTCCGTGACATGTTGGCCGGCTTGTATATGCCCTGTGCCGCATGCTGCTGCTATTATATTGTGTTTGAGGAGGCACCTGAGAAAAGTTGAATATTAGATACAATTGCGGTACCTACGTCTGCCTGAAGGTATTTTTAGTAACCTCACTTATTGAACAAATGACTCGTCATCTCACCGGAACGGAAATAGAGTACAAAAGCAAAGTGCGAGAGAAAATATATTATGTTCGCCGTACTATCAATCCTCACTTTGCCGACTTGCAATGTCCTTCCTCCTCCTGTTTTGAAGGACACAAGGTTGTAAAAACGAGGGAAGTAGTGCGCCGGCGGAATATCATTACACTACGTTCAGGGATGCTCAAGCCCGTACAGTTTATAAATAGTAAATCTGGTTTGTTTCATACCTTGCCTGATTTCATTAAAATATTTGCAGTAATTAACCGATGGCAAATTTTCTAAGTTGGCAAGATTGGCGCCGTCAAACCAATAAGATCCTACTGCGATATCATTGGCCCCAACAAATTCAAACTCCGAATTTTAGTTGTTATAGAGGAAACAAACTACCTAATATTAATAGCCTGAACAACACACTAGGAACCACATCCACTTTAACCACATCTGATTCAGCTCACACATTTGCTTTTGGTTTGGTTAGTGTGGCGTGTGTTCGGTGTGTTTGAGGTTTGCATGGCTAGTCGAGCTACTATCATCATATAAATTCTGTCGCTATAGAGCCATAAGCTTGTTGTGTTTCTACCAGGTGATAAGATAGTGAGTCTTTCAGTGGTTGAGGACGCCGGGTGTAGACCGCTTGTACCATTGGCCGTATCGTCATTTACCATCAGGGACCTTATCGCTTTGAACCAAAACCAAATAAAGTTCCCGTTTTGACATCTCAACTGTCTTGTAAATCAGTAAGAAAACGACAGCAACTAAGCTAAGATGACGGATTTTTTCCCGTCTGGTTGAAAATACCAGCATGACATCAGATCATATATGTCTGAGAGCACGACACTGGTATAAAAGGGGGACTGACAATTTAAGAGGGTAAAAAAACCAAACCATACCCAATATCAAGATTTCCGCATCCTGGTACGGCTATAGCAATCCACGTGTCACTGTCAGCGCCCAAGTCGTGATATTCGTATCCTCCTCTAGGGTAAGAAGGCCTGGTGCATGGTTCTTTTGGTCTTTCCTGTGGATGAAGGATTTTATCAACAGGCTATTTCTACATGTGGTAGAGAAAGTTGAGGTATTTACGATTGTAAGACGAACACGCTCTCTAGCACTAGGCTCCTACCGAGTCGTAGGGGCTTGATAAGGCCAGCCGCACGTGAACTTACATAGGGTTCCCCGCGAGGCACACCGACATGCGGAGCCTAGAAAACGTCGACGGTTTTTAGTGAGTATGCTGAAGTCCCAGAGAGGATGTTCAATCCTGTCTTTTTGGTGAAAATTGAGCCACTATTTTTTTTCCAACCATCATCGTATACGTGTTGGAGACAGCATACATCGCGACAACGGCAACATAGACAAAAGGAGAAATTACTAAAGACATATCTATGGACGTGATCCCTTTGCCTTCCCATAATAGGCAGAATTAAAAACTCCAACACGGAACCATAGATTAAAAGACTACTATGAAAATTTTTGGCGGGAATGTTGCTGGGCGCGATTAGATGTGCAAAACATTTTTCTATGTAGGTACTTAGCTCGTTAGTGAAATTAACTTACTATAAGTTCTTGTACCGTGCACTAATACCTACACCTGAAGACCCTGGTGAAATTATTGTGATCACAACGAAGCACTTCTGTATAGCCGTGCGTGCCAATCGCTGAAGATCAGAGCTCGAGCCTGACTGTTGCGAGGATGCTGGTTAAGGTTGGTGGTTTTTATTATTACATCAAGGGCAGGATTTTACTGAGATATATTAGATTTACAGTCCATTAACTAACATCGTACTTATGTGAAAACCAAACAGAGGAGGTCGGTGGCGCCGCGGTCGAGCGTTCTTCGTAACGATCAGGAAAGCTAAGCTGCCAAGTCGCGGTCGGCACTGGGATGTATGAGTTTCACGATGTTGGCGGGAATATGGTCTATAAAGTCCTCTGGTTTAGGGTAAGCTAAACCTAGGACCCTTAGTCGCCTGTTGGCTAGTGCATCGCAGTCACATAGTATGTGCTCCATGCTTTCTTCCTCCTCACCACACATTCTACAGATGGGGTCATCAGCTTTGCCTATTGTGCACAGGTGTCTTCTAGTGGCAAAGTGGCCAGTGAGAGCGCCTATGAGGCAGCGGATTTGGGTTCTGCTGATTCTTCCCATTCTTTTAAGGTAGCCTATGTGTGAAGATCCTAAAAATTTCTTTGAGTGTGCCAGTCGGGGAGTGGACAACCATTCCCTGAGGTGCCTCTTTTGACAATACTCCTTTAGTGCCATTTTTATGGTACTTCTAGATAATCCTACAAAAGGCTCGGGCCCATTGATGTTTTGAGCCGATCCCTTCCTTGCTTTGCAATTACGTATCACAATGTAAAAGCTTTGTATAATATTAGATTATCTTAAGTAATCTCAGTCAACTTGACATAATTATATTATAATGGTGATTAGATATGCATCTGGCGTAAGGTTATGACAATTATCTAACAATGTTGCTATTTGCTCAGGGTCGCAAAAACATTGAACTCTAAATGTATACCTACCCACTATTCGAGTTCTGCGGTTTCACTTTCTTTTTTCAATGAAAATTGGTACCCTAAAAACTAAAAAAACTCCTCGAAATTGGTGAAAGCTCCAGGATGCTGAATCAGGAGAATAACCCGAGTGAAGCAACCTCAAAAATGAATTTGATTTTGTATAAATTATGGATCAGCCTCAAACAGTCGTGAGAATTGCGAGTAAAATTTGTTTTTGTTCAACTGAAAACAATTACCTAAGGACTCGTGCATTAGAAACCTTGGAAGATCCAAGATCAAGGGCAATGATGTTTCGATGTCTATAGTGTTCGTTCCTGATTTCCTGAAAGATGCTGTGTAATAGTATAACCGACGCAAAGGAAGCGAAATGCGAAGTTGTTGTTAGTGAAAACTAAAGCCTGTTCTAATAAGAAAATTGGTCATACAGATACATACCCGCCTAATCACGATCTTCTCAGCCATCTTCAATGTTTCCTCAAACGGCACCCCAATACTCCCCACAGTACATTTCACGGATTTGAAATGGCTTTGCACAAAGGATCCCAAGGCATCTTTAGTCATTGAGTCTATACGTTCTTCAGGACAAAACATGGAGTTGGCCAGCAAACCGTTGAAGGACGCTTTCTGAATTAAATCCATCACCATTTGATCAGGAGATATTCTTACTAGATCTTCTTTTATTTGAGGTTTGCAGTCATCGATTTCCCATTGGTGGTAGCAGCATCTGAAATATGTATAAATCGAAGAAAGAGTCAAAAAAGAATCTAGAAACTTGTCGACAGTTAGCTAAGCTAATAAGTACTATCTACTTTACAATTTATTAATTATTTAGGTAATGTAGGTAGGTATCTATTTATTTCTTATGAAAATGATCGTAGGTACACAAATGCAACAGGGCAGACCCAGATATTCTTCGACAATTGACTAATTTATCTAGCTAATTAGCAATTTGTTGAAGTGTTGGGCTAACATTATTCCTCTTGGTAGGTACCTATTTATTAGCAGAGGTCGGAATTAGGTAGAGTTATTTATGTGCTTGCATCGAAATGTTGGTATTAATACGGATCTTCCCGGGATTTCTAATGGACAATTCCATGTGGTCAACTATATTACAAATAAACAATAAAAAAAACCTCAGAGACAGACAAGACAAAGATAATTAACATAGAATTTTTATTCGTATTTAGGTACATTCACAATACGAATTATTAAAAGTCTTAAGCAAATTTGCCGTTTTTTATAAATATGTGGTTTAAATTGTGTAAAAGTAAATCATCTATTTAGGTACTCTCTCCACTCTCATCGCAGTCATCTTTATGGACCAATTCAATCCAAATAACTTCTCTAATTATTTTTTACCATCTCAAGATTTTATTGCTCTAAAACAATAATTAGGGAACCGACAAAGTTATTGATAAATCCTAATACCTTGCTGCCGTATCCAATAAATAGTTCTTCAAATCCGCAAAACTCGTGACGGGGCACCGCAGGGTGAAAGCAATGGATTGTCTATCGGAGGTGCAAGTAATGGCTCCACCATGTTGTTGGAGGTAGCGGGATTTTATGTATGAAGTATAGCCGCAGCCAGAGCCAGTGGACATGGCGCGGAGGAAGTGACTGGCGCCTATTTGGTCGTCTTCTTCGTAACGGGAACCAGCCTGGAATTTGCGAGGCCAAAAAGTACCTGTCTCAGCATGTGTCTATAATATGTCCTAATTATTGTATTATATATTGTGCATTATTCCGTTTGTTCATTTATAATAAAATTGTGAGTCCTAAAACTTGCTAAAAATTTTGTTTGGTGACAAACGGTAAATCCGACTCCACGCAATCTTGTCTGCCTCTAGTAGAATCGCGCAGGCGCGACGATAAGCTCGTATGGGGACGCCGGAGGCCTGCAGCACCAGAGCCGCGACAGAAACCATGCCTGCTGCATGTTGTATGCTCGCTTGTATGCTGCATGCATGGTGCATGCTTGTTAGCAAGCATGGTGCATTCTTAAATTTGAAACATTGTTAGGACAAATGAACATTAAATAATTTGGAGTTTAAGAGTAAGACAATGGAGAGCGGGTCTATCAGTTTTAGATAATACGATCTCTACCTACTTAAGTATTTTTTCTTACCTGAAACATAATGGTGCAAGCCCCAATTTGAGCACCCAAAGGCTTAGCTGCTGCTACTTTGATACCATTCATTAGCTCCGACCTCATCACCTCCATGGGCCCATAATCAGGTTTTGGCCAGCATAGGTTTCTATCACTACGACTCGTGTACAGACTCCTGCATAGATAGTTCTTAAAATTATACGATACAAGACGAGGATAGAACATTCTGAATAAAATAAGATAAAATGTATAATGATGGACTTTGTGTGACAATTTTGATTAGAGTTGTCAATTGTAGGCAAAGAGAATTAATCACTACGTTTTAATCTCAGACGAATGAATCATTGGTTTGAGGTTTTGATTGTAGGATGTGGTCTCAGAGCAAAGTGGTATTAAATTCTCTTTGGTAGCAGTTGGTAGAGTGGCTCATTATTTTACACACAGAACATCTTATATCTATGTTCTGTGATTTTACATTTGCGAAAGAAGTTAACTCTGAGTTATTTTTACCTATTTCTCTTTATGCTATTGATTGTATCCACGAAAAGTTATTATAAAATATAAGCTTCTTGAATGTATCGATGTGGTATCGATTATCGATGAGAGATCCGTGTTGTATTTATTAGATATGAAAATTAGAAATTAATAAGCACCTTAAAATAAAAACAAAAATATCGTAGCTGCGAAAAACAACATTGCTAAAAGCCTTAAGTATCAAGATAGTCCTGATTTATCTTGATCTCTGTTGTGTCAATATAATTTTAGTAATCCGGTATTATTATCAATATACTAAGAGACATGAAGATAACGCTGAAGGTTACAGGGTGTGTTTCATTACCAATGTCGCAGCGTCGGCATGTTTGTGACGTAGTTAGGACGTAACTGCTTCTGAGTGTGAAAAAGAAAACGTTTGATAAAGGTGGTATCAGATGGTTAATTTTTCGTCATTTTCACCTTTCATTCGGTACCTTTCACTCGAAATGAAGTGTCTGAACCCAAAATTAAACACAAATGCTGAATGAATTCATTAATGAACCGATCCAACAGTATTGGATATTGGCATTCGGCATCTTAGGCTTCTTAGCTATAAATTTATGTCGGGGTTAAATAATTTTTTTGTAGTTTTTGGAGCTTTGAGTAGTTGTAACAATAGACAGGCATGATATGAATGGGTTTCATTAGGAAGACAGCTTTGTTTTTGTGGTATCTTCCTTTTATACCTGGACTGCTAGATCTAGAGTAACATCTAGCCTGGTGGCTTTTAATGATTATTTCTCTGAAGGCTTATTACTTTTTGAGTTTGAGTTGAGGTTGCCCCTTTACCTACCTCCGTGGGCGACATGCTGATATGATAACAGTGTCACTATTTCGAGTCACTGCTTGGCTCATAATGCCTGATGTGGCTTCATGTTATTTGGGATTATGAGCATGATTATATATGTCTTCTTCCGGTTAGATAGATTCCCAGGATTTGACTAAAGAACGTTCAATAATAAAAATAAAAGCAATTGCAACTAACGACTATTAAACGTATGTTCATCTGATAACACCTACTAGGTTGTAGAAAAAACCAGTGTGTTTCAGACCACATGACTGAAGTAAAACTTCTTTAATAATAGTACCCAATATAAATAATAATAATAGGTATACGAAACGTAACTCTTTCTCTCTCTTTCTATCTTCACTAACTTATATCCCTAATGTTCTCTTAGATTTGCGCGAGCACTACACATTATAAAACAACTTTTACGGATTTAACTCGCGTGTAATTAGATTATACCTACATGTTGTTATTATTGTGCTGAAAAGTGTTAAGAAACGTCGGGAAATAACAACAACATGTAAAATCTAATTAGGTACACGTAAAAGTTGTTTTATTAATTATATCTCCCTCTCAACTTCCGCTCGGCACGCTCTCTCAACTTCCGTAACGCTCTCGTAAGCTTACTCCACAGAGTAGGTACCTACATACCTACCTACTTAAACTCTTACTCGTCAAGCGTGCGTAAAGAAGTTTTACTTCAAAATCATCGGTCACCCATCGGAGTATCAAACCACACACCTAGTTGTGCTTTTGCGATCGTTTCAACCGAAGCGCTAATCGTTATCGACCTCGTCGTTACGCCAACGAGTCAAGACAGGTAGGTAAATAGTGTTACAGCACAACAAGGTTACCTACAACTACCCAAATAAAACAGGCATTGTTCCTTTTGCAATGATACTTCGTGCTCAAGTTGCAATGTATCAAAAATGTATCAACCTATCACTTTTATGGGGTTGTTGTTGTAGAGTAACATTATGTTACAATTTTCCGTCACATGTCGTGTTGTGAGTAGATAGATACCTAGACTTCCTAATGTTTACATGGGTAACATTTTTATTATTTTCGATAAACGAGGACCTTGGTAATTTATGACTTGGTTGCGAACATTACGAATGTTTGTGTGTTTAGGTATGTGTAAAAACAAATATAATTTGGACAAAAAATTTACTCAAAAATATCGAAGTTACTTAATTAAAAAACCCTTACTTTAAATAATTTGAAAACTAAAACGGAGTTTTATGTAAATGTTGAACTTTGCTTAAAAGCCAACGAATTATATCATTCCTAATTCGTGGTTAAAAGCATAGATATAGGAAACTATAAATCGGCAATGTAAAAGAGAGCGTACTACGCGTATATTAGAGCGAGATAGATAGACGAGACCATTTCACGTATGTACACAGCAACTGTCCGATAGCAGTACTATTTTTCATGCACACATCGGTGTATTTTTGGTCTCAACCTAGTCGATTCATTGCCAATCTATAAACGTCAGTAGGTAATAATAAATCTACCTATGCTTAAAACGCACTTTTAGATATGTACCTACCTACTACTTATGGTATGATAACATAAATAAACAAAAATCTAGGTAGGTACTCGGACCTATTTTAAAATAATAAACAAATTTAATTAAAAAAAATAAACCGACTTCAAAACATAAAATGAGAGTAGGTAGGTATAGGTAGGGAATGTTAGCTGTCATGTGATGGCGGCAGCATCGGCGAATAGCATCTCCCCATATCCTGCAATGGTTAAGGGACCACCTTTAACCGATTATAAATGTTGAGTGTCTTCTTTTACAAATGAAAGGTTGAATTAACAATTGTTTGATAACTTTTACTATAGGCTGACGCATTCAAAAGCTTAAAATTCCTATGTGGATCTTCAACGGGAACGCAAACGACCAACCCCCACTTGGCCAGCGTGATTGACTAAGGTCTAATCGCTCCTAATGTAGGGTAGGCTCGAGACCCTCGGTGGAGACATTATATGAGCTGTTGATGATGATTTATTCATGACCCATGACATGACATACTAAATTCGATTAAATATGCAGCCTTTTATCCAAAAACATGTCTAAGTTGCAATAAAAAAATTGAATTTGAATCTGTAAATATTTTCTTTTCATTTATTGATATTTTAATCAGCATTTAATTTCAGCATTTTAGCAAATAATTTATAGTAATAAATATAATGATTTGTAGAATTTGGTAAAATTAATACCTTAGATTTAGAGCCCCTGCATTTGTCATATGATTTAGGCATATGACAGCTCTGGTTAGTTTACCTTTGTTTACAGGAAGGGAGTCTCAGTATATGGACCGTAATACCCCAGATTAGCGTTTACTTTTCTTTACTACCAAGATATTTTTGATAACTTTGCGTGCTTAGATACCATTGAATAGTTATTCGTGAATATATTATTGGTCATCTTAACAAATTACATAATATTGGAATTGTGTTGTTTAGATAATATTGACTACTCTGGATGGTTACAACAATAAGATACTCTAGCAGCGCATATAATATTGAATTTTTGTCTGTTAGATAATTTGGATCAGTCTTCACACTCAGATATTTATGAAGCTGACTGTACTATACCAAGCCATGCTAATCACTCAGAACGTGAGCCCCCATCGAGCCATCTGAACTCGCGCGTTCGGTCCCATCACAGCATTATAAATTATAACCTAGATCGCAATCGTAGGGTGCTGTGATGTAATGTGAATAGTGAATATGATGGCCTAGTTGGCTTGGCACCGACTTCAAAAAGTTAAGTAAGTACCTATCTGGTAGACATTTATTAAAATGAATAGCACAGGAATTTCGTAGAATTATGCGTCACCGATGTCGTGTCGGTGTCGTTGCCGGGCCGGGGCCAGGCCCATAGTACAGTGGGGTCCACGTCCGGAAGTCTCCTCGTGGCGGACCCTGTAACGTGGTGAGGAAACTTTCTCGGCAGGTGTGTGGCTTTTGATGTCAAGTGTGTTCCCTTGGCATTCGAAGTCACATGACATCGTCGAGTTGTTTTTGTTTTCTCACCACGGCTAGTTCCGGACGGCCCTTTTTAGGGCCACGACCGCGCCCGGGACTTCGGGCGCGGTCGTGGCCCTAAAAAAGGATGCGGTTCGATGGCTGCTCCCAGTGTCCTCGTCAGGAGGACGCGTCAGGTCGAGCAGCCGTCGGTGAGGAGGCGGCCTATAAGGCAGGCGTCGGCCAGCGGCCCACAGGGGCTGGCGTTAGTCGGTAGCCCCAGTGGGCTGCTGGCCACCAATTGGTGCACAAGGAGTGCCTAGACGGACAGCGTTGGGGCGGTCTCGGTGTAGTTGAGCTCATGTGCGCAGATCCCGAGTCGTGCCCCAATAGCGCACTGGAGGTCAGGCCGGGGAGGATGTTTAGTGAGTATGTAGGGAACGCCTTTACCTCGAATCCCACATATCCCCTGCGGTTGGCACCACCCCGCAGGGACGATGCGTAAATGCATTTGACCTCCCCGACAACAAAAAAAGGCCCATAGTACAGTAGAAAAATTAATTAGTGCGAAACTGCGAATGTTTCTCATAAATATATTACATTGTCTAATAATTCTGTTGGTTAATCTTTAATGATTTGATAACATAAACACGAGTTACACGAGATAATCTCCAAGTATTTAAAGACTAATGTAGCGCGCAGCAGTGTATTCGTCCCCAGACTGCCACACCATCAACATGGACAAGCAATACAAAGACAGCTTAGAATACGCCGAGCTATTGGACAACAACGACCAACTTGGCCATTTCAGGAGCAGATTTTACTTGAAAAAGGGCGAGATTTACCTCTGTGGGAACTCTCTTGGACTAGCTTCTATAGACGCAAAAGAAAGTATAATGATGATGCTCGAACAATGGAAGGAGCATGGTGTGAAAATATGGAACGCTGAGTATGGGAAGTACTACATGTATAGCGACTATCTTGCGGAGATGATGGTGCCTATTGTAGGAGCTGATAAGGAAGAGATTGTTATGGGGACGAATACGACCAGCAATATCCATCAAGCAATCAGTACACTTTACAAACCAACTAAAGATAAGTACAAAATCCTAGTCGACGATATCAATTTCCCAACTGACAGATACGCTGTAGATGGCCAAGTGAGGCTAAAAGGTTACGATCCCAAAGGTGCTGTTAAAATAGTGAAGAGTGATGGTAAATTCATGGACGAAGATAAGATTATAGAAGCAATGACACCTGATGTAGCCATGGTACTTCTTCCAACAGTTTATTATAGAACAGCACAAGTGCTGGATATGAAGAAAATAACTGAGGCTGCAAAAGAGAAGGATATAATCATCGGATGGGATTTGTGCCACGCAGTTGGTGCCATAAACATAGACCTTAAATCGGTCGATGCAGATTTCGCTATTTGGTGCACTTACAAATACCTAAACGGAGGTCCGGGATGTAATGCAGCGATGTATTGTAACAGAAGGCACTTCGATAAGCTTCCGGGAATGCCTGGCTGGTTTGGGAACAAAAGGGCCACACAGTTTTACCTCCATCAAGAATTTGACCACCAACAAGACGCTAGTGGTTGGCAGATTGGTTCACCAAACTTGATTTCGATGGCTGGATTGGAAGGAGCTTTGAAGATTATTCTGGAAGCAGGTATGGATAACATTAGAAACAAGTCTTTGCACATTACTGGTTATTTGATGTATCTGATCGAGCAAAAGCTGTTGCCGTATGGATTTACTGTTGGGAACATTAAGGATGATACGAAGAGGGGAGGTCATGTGTGTTTGGAACATGATGAGGCGTACAGAATATGTTTAGACATGAAGTCAAGAGGTCTGGTCCCCGATTTCAGAGATCCTAATGTCATAAGACTGACGCCGACCGCGGTATACACCAGCTATAAAGATGTTTACGATACCGTAGAAATTTTATTGGATATTTCTAAAACCGAGAGTTACAAGAAGATTCCATTAAAGCGCAATTTGGTGACATAAGATGTTAATAATACGTACCTACTAGTATAATTAAAACCTAATAATATTAAATACAAATTAAATGTTTATTATTGGTTTTATTTTATTCGATTTGGTGATTATTTTTTATTGAATGAAATGAATATGAATATGAATATGAATATGAATATGAATATTGACCATTGTTAGTCGCAGGTGGTGTTTAAATAGTACACACTTATTTGTGGTTGGTATAGTATGTCTTGATATTGACAATACTGCTAAAAGTTTTGTCATTACATTTTTACGGCCGTGTGCCTGACACCAGCCAACCTTGGGAACGACTACTATCTCTCGACAACACCCGGGACCACCAGCTTAACATGCCGACGAAGCACGGAGATCGAAAGATAGAAGTTGTCCCAAAAAAAATGGTTTTTAATAAATGTATTGATTTATCGGAACATTTAGCGTCCCGATCAGGTGCAAATAGGGTCGCGTCCGCAGTTCTCTGAAAATTGGGACACCTGGCAACACTAGTTAGGAGCTCAATTTATATGCGAAGCGCCCATTTTTTAATCGTAAAAACGCCTTATCGCGTTTTTACGATTAAAAAAACCCGTAGTAAATAAAAAATATTTCGTTCGGATCTTAGAACTGCAAATTTCAGAGATTTGAAACAATGTTTACCATAAAACATAAGCACCAAGCACTGACAAATTTCGACAGCGAAAGCAGAGCCTCGGCAGCCGCTCGGATTGCCGAAGATGCCGTAGTGTATGTTTTTATTAAAAACTATATAATAGGAGAAAACGTAACTAGACCTCAATTTACATGAGAAGCGCCCCTAACGGAAAGAAGCGCAAGTCAAGTTTATGTAACACAAAACACAAAACTAACACTAAGTGCACTGATCAATAGATAGTGATCTTTGCATGAACAGCTTAATATCCAGTTATGAGATACTTTACAAATGAAAATGGTTTGCGAATTAAACAACAAGTTTTGGTTTTCATATATTTTAAATTCAAAATAGGCTTAAACTATTTAACTCTCGCTGTAATGTGATTATATCTAAGTTCTTTAAATTTACCTTTACATCTCACTATTATCCAAAACGTCTATTATTAGATCACATTGGTTTCGGATATCCAATCCTAGTTAAATTAAGCTTTTAATTTAATTATAACGACTAATAAGAGTAATTAAAATTGTCAAGTCTTCAAATGAACAGGATTTGAATACCTCTAGTGTTTCTCTATTAGGAGCATAGTATACTATAATCACACCACAACTTACATTTTATAAATAAAAAATAACCGTTTTATATAATATGAATTAACAAATGTCAAATTTTAAATTCCAGCAATGACCGTCCTATAAAACAGTTTTATAAATGAATAGTTTTTTTGGGTAATTTTTCGTACTTACAACTTAGATGGACATAACAAAATGAAACCTAATTTATAAACCTTAAAAGTTACTTTTCTATTTATTATTTACAGTAATTTACATCACAAGAGTCATGTTGTATGGTGGCTGTGACGATACAACATATTTTTTATTTATTGTATTTTTTTTATATTTATTCTAACATAAGGAACTACAAGTAAGATCACCGAGTTTGAAACATTCCTACAAAAACCCCCTTAGTAACGTCGAGAATATCAGGCCTGCACTTGATTGTAAACTCTGAGTCAACTCAAGTCTATATTTATATCAATATTCAAAAGGTACTGCAAAATGAAATGCTATTAAAAACTAAACAACAGATACTAATGCCAAGACATAATAATACATCAAGTCAGATAACAGATTAGCCACTTGCAATTTGGAAATCGACGCATCGAAAATGCAAGGCAGCTTTCAGTAGCGGTTAACTTTGAGAAGCATTTCGTCTCCAGTCGCGACACACGCCAAACGCCTGGTTTAGCTTTTCAATTTCTGACACATATCTAAGTTGTGGTTATCCAGGCAAGAAAAATTTTTTAGACTATAATGCATGATAATCTACATGATGAAAGGATCTATAAACCATTAGCTTATTTTCACTGACCATGTAAGGTAAGTAAAATAATATTTTATATATTTTTTAATTAAACCAATTACGAATTTAAACAGGCTTTCATTTTAATTCAAAATAGAAGATATTTTTTTTTTAAATACGTTATCTTTTTTTCCTAAAACTTACCTACAAGTAAGGCGTCTAATTAATTTCGCAAATAGTTTATAGATCCAAAATTAAATTATAATTACGCCTGCATTTATGTCCAAAATAAATAAATCGGTACTGTAAAACGTTGGCTCCTGAGCCAGCCCGCAAGTCTTTGTTGAAGTTGTAGCAAGCGATTTTGATATTTATACAATGGTGAAAAAGTTGTACTAACTTTTAAAAGCAGATTACCTTTTTAGGAAATACGATACTTGTAAGACTTTTTCATTATAAACCCTTGTTGCATATCAATAAGATTCAGATATGTTTGGCAAAATGAAGTTATCTACTACAAAATCATTATAGACTCTTGCGTAAACAATCCTCTTTAGTACATTGTCTATATTATAATTTCATAGTCCTTATAACTATATCATCTAAATATACATACATATTAAAGTGATATAGTCTTCGATCATCTACAACCGTGGATACAGCACGTCATACAATAACAAAGCTGAAACTTGGCACATGTGAAAAATTCACCATATTGTGCTTCTACTGGCTTTGTCCATACATTGCCGCAGACACCTCAGTCCTTTAAAATGTCTTCAGTCATTACACAGTAATGTAAAAAAACAGTCACTTGAAGCTACCTAAGGTAATTTTTGAAGCTGAAACGAACAAAAAGTGCAGAGGAGTAGCAACGAGCTTTTTTTTTTATTTATCTAAAAATATATTTAGTTTTCTTCGTATTTATTTTCTACTCTTTAGATATTATGCATTCTAATTAAATTCATTATTATTTGTAGATAAAAGTCGATGACTTTTAATCAAGCCGAGTCGTCATGTGAACGACGTATAGTTTTGAATACTTGATAAAGATAATTTATTTAAATAAAACTTGAAAAAATATTAAGTTGAATAAGTAGCTGTGTGTATAAAGTATTTTTACTGAGGTCTGCTGTATTTATTTCAGGCTTAATTACTTGCCCTGAAATAAATTAATCTTGTTTCAAACTTGCCTTTTGGAGTTACGGTTCCTTTCAAAATTTTAGTGTTGTGAAGTGTGTGATTTTATCATGATAAAAAAACAAGTAAGATTTTTAAATGACTTATTATTATTTAAATAAGATAACCCAATACTAGGGTCTGCACTATTTATTTTATTGTAGATTACGTGCCCTGAAATAAATTTATCTTGTCCCAAACTTGTCTTTTAGATTTACGTTTTTTTTTCTAAATTTTCTTGCCTGGAAATATAGTGAAGTCTTAAATAGACATATTTTTCGATAATGGCCTTCGTCAGATGATAGACATGATGAAATTGATTGAAAGCTGAAAATAGATCATTTTAATTTACTACACTAATTTAAAAATATATATGAATGGCTATACGAATATATAGGAACTCCATTCCTAAAAACTTGACTATGTTCCGATTTTATTATGTATTTTGTCTCACTTTGGCTATGAGTGTGAAAGGGATGGCTAAGGGCCGTTGTTTTATGAAATTATTTTATAATTTTCAATAACCAAAGCGTATTTCAAGCTAGTTTTAGCATAAGTTCAGTCTCAAATTTTATTAAAAATACTAAATTACTGGTGGTATGTCACACCATGTTTTTTAACTAGAATTTAGGAGTGATTTTTACAATCTTTTACGGAGCACTTTGACATGTTTACCGTTTGACAAATCATGCGTCACTGAATACGAAGTCCGCTACGGCTGCGTTTTAGCGGAGTTTGAAGTGTGCCACCGACGCTATTGCCGTGCATTATCCACGGTTGTAGATGATCGAAGGATATAGTGCTAAAGAATTGTATCACATAATTATCAACATTCTCGCTTACACGAGATCTATTGCCGCTCCAAATTTTACTAGAGCGTTTTATTTAGATTTTTTTTCTATGTATAATTGTCTAGAATTTTCTAATTATTCAATAGAACATGGCAGCATGAGTATCAATCCCATTGCCTTCTACGATTAAAAGGTATCGCGGCCGGCCGAAATAACGGTTTATTTAAAATTACTCATGTATAAAATTCTATATTAAATTACTTTCTACACACATTTAATTGAACTATTTGGAACGACAATAGTAACTATCAATATTATGTTTGACATTATACTCAGTACAATACAAACATAATCTATAGCTAAAGCTATAGATTTATCTTCAGATTCCATGACTCGTATTGTCAGAGAAATAAGGTTGACTAAATATCAAAAGTTGGTACAGCACTTTACAATGCAAACAATGCAATACCTCAATCGATTTTGAACTTTAAGCGGTAGGTTTTAATTTAAATTTGACTTTTGTATTGTTTATTCTGTAGGTCCACTGTGGATTGTTCTCTGACAGTTGAACACTAGTAAATAAAGGAAGGTAATTATTGAGTATTTGATATCAATGTCGATTGCAACTTATTTACCACGACAAGACAATATACTTGAAATTTTATTGTATTAAAAATACAACGAGTCGACGAAACTTTAAGATTGATATTTATATGACTGTTTGTTAATTACAGAAATTGACAATATTTTTTCACACTGTCAATGCGTGAGTCAATTTTTTTGTTGTAAAAATTTTATAGAAAAAGCAATAAAAGTGCTACGATTTGAAGTGTTACGTGTTTATACAAAATTGGACTTTAAAATTATAGACATTATAAAGACCATGTAAACATCAACTTGTGTGGTATTTTAATTTGCGTTTAAGTTCAGTTCAGGCCGCGTCCAGGCAGACTTCGAGGGTCCAGGTTCGACGTTCGTTCGTTTAAAGAACCACCATACATCCACTCGTTTATTGCATGCACTGAGTGATAGATGGTTGCGGTATTGTTGTTTTCAGTTTCTGGAAATAAAATTTCATATAAATTTACTTTGAGAATACAATCTTAGGCGCAAGCCCGACAGAAAAGGAGTAAGTCGAGGACGCGTCCGAGACGGGGCGGAGACTAGGCACAGACGCGACTTTTCAAATTATATAGAAGAGACACGTCGGAGACGGGGCGGACAGGCACGGACGCGTCGGAAACGGGGCGGAGACTAGACATGGACGCGAAATTTCAAATTATATATAGAAGAGACACGTCGGAGACGGGGCGGACAGGCACGGACGCGTCGGAGACGGGGCGGAGACTAGGCACGGACGCGACATTTCAAATTATATAGAAGAGGCACGTCGGAGACACGACGCAGTCTCGCCATTGGTATCGCCCTCGGAACTATGCTCGGTAGGCATGGCAACCCGTTCGTGGCGTCCTCGACGCGTCTCTTCTGTGTGTTTTGCGTTGCGGTTTCATACGTTTTGTATTAAAGTACATAAAGGGGCGCCGAATCTGCGCCCCGTCCTCGTCTTTTGTCTCTTCTGGCTTGCGCCTTACGCTGGTATACTCCAACATTTATAACTTCATACTCGAGTCAAATTCGATAAGGAATAAAAAGTAAGCAAATAGCTGTCATTTCTGTATGAGTGATGAACAAGAAAAGTAGCGAGTAAAAGAGACAAACCTATTCAAAATGACATTTGGTTTGTTTAAAATAATTCTTTATCGAATTTGGCCCAAGTAAAGTGGCCGCATATCGACCAGCTGCTCTTTGCTATTGTACGTAGGCGATACGGCGTGAACGTTAAGCGGTCCTTTGACTAAGAAGGGTTCTTTGAGGAAGCTTAAGTATTCAGTTGTTCGTTATTAAAACATAATTTAGTTTAGATACCAAAAAAATATATCTACATCGAAATACTTGTTAAATAAATCAAAGTATCTAAGATCTTCAAACATAGTTTAGTTTAGATGCTAAAAAAATTATCTACATCGAAATACTTCTAAAATAAATGAAAATATCTAAGATCTTCAAACATAATTTAGTTTAGATACCAGAAAATAAAGGGAACAAATTTAGTGCCCACCAAAAAAATAGTATACAGGGTGTAAAAGACATGAACAGTCAAACGAGAACCATGTATTCTGCTCACCACCATAACATTTTTTTTCCTTTAGACTATACCTGGGAAATTGATAGTTACGATTTTATTGAAGGTCAAAGACATAATTTTTTTTATGAAAACGTATTCTATACGTTATTTCTAAATAATTGTACAAAGAAACATTATCCTTTTTTTTAGTATTTCATAACAAAAAATAGCTTCAAAACGTTAGCGTTCAATGTAGATCACTCGATGGCACGGACACTAACGTACGGGGCCGCCGTCTGGCAAAATCATCGCGATTTTGCGAGTTGCGTGCGAGTTGAGCCCTTTAATTGCGCGGTACAATTTGCAATTTTTTTTAAGACCAATAAATAAAAAAAAAATCCCAGCAATATTTTTTTTGAAATATGTCTTATTTTGATGTATAGAATACATGGTTCTCGTTTGACTTTTCATGTCTTTTACACCCAGTATATATAGCTCACCAAAATGGGTATCTTGCTCACCAAAAACAACTTTTGGTGAGACTTTACACTTTTTTAGTGAGCATTTATACTGATTATGATTAATAAATCAGAATATTTAAGAACTAAGAAATAAATATTTTATTGTAATAGGAAAAAAAACATAAATGTTCTATGTTTTGTGTTAAATATTTTTAGGACATTAATTACTGAATTATAATTTTTGTTTTTACTGTCTTTTAAAAGATTATTATTATACCGTTTTGGTGGAATGGTCCGTAACTTTGGCTAGACCACAAGAAGTCAGAATTCGAATCGAGATAAGGGCAAAACACAAACATTTGTTGGAACCGCAGAAAAATAGGGGTGACTCGGTAAAAACATAATAATTATATTGTGCACGAAAGCATGACGTCACACGACATTTCAACGCACTGTATCGTCATTATTTTTGTTTACGTGATAAAAAAAAATCTATTGGACACATTTTTTCGTGTTATAACTGACGAACTAAGCACAAATTTTTCAGTCAATATTTGTATTGCAAATATTTTGCAATTAAACAGAGCAGAGTGCGAAGAAAACAAGCGCTAATCTCAGCTAAATCCTCTTAATAACACATCTTAAACAACTATAATAAAATTAATCTGAATTAAAAGCAATTAAGTATAAAAATCTCTTTTTATGATGCAATAAAAGGTAATAAGGCGAAGTGTCTTCGTTAATAGTATATTCATGAGATTGACTAAGTAATTGTGTGTTTTAATTGTTTCTAACTCGGAGACGAGGAAATTACTTTGTAACTTCTCTATTATATAACATGTTATCTACTCCGACGTCACCATTCTTGTAATATATTATTATTTCATCAAGTAAATAAAGTCCCGACTTACTATAGAACATTGTCTTAATCAAACTAATTTTTATTGACTTAACAGAGAGAGCAAATATATTCATTTCATTTCCTTTCTGTGACTTATGGCAAGTGTTTCAGTTTCAGACAGCCAAATTGAGATACTAGTTGACACTTTTTTTGGAAGGCAAAGGCATCTAACCTATACAGAAAATTTGACTCTGCCAGATTTTTTGAAAAAGCCACTGAGATAACAAATAACATGGAATAACATATTTTTGTTTTATTTGAATGAATGTATGAATATATTAGTATAGATAAAGTATTGTTAGTTTTAATAACCTCCATTATGTGACAGGTACATAAACTACTATTACAAGCCATGCCCATAACTACCAAAATGACATCCGGATATAAATTCGCAACTATCATGATGTATGTTTATACTTCGATGCATTTATATTTTATATTACAACATAAAAAAACGGTAAGTACACCTTTTATTCTACAAACTAGTTTCTTAAACTTAAATAAAAATTTCTACATTTTAGGTAGCTTCATACATTCTTATGGTAACTTTCATTTTTATACACACATTCTACCACAACTTCAATAAAACTACGCTAGCAAATTTAAGATACTACTATTTTCACGCTAAAAAATTAGTACCGTATACGTCACATGTTAAATCCGTTTTGTGTTCGTGGGCAGAAAGAGGGGTTATACGCGCTCTGCAATGTCAATTAAAAGTAAAAACTGTTAGTTGTCTTGCAAACTAAACTTTACACCTGACTGTGGATCGATTGAGATGTATGTGTGTACAAGAGTGTGGGTTAATACGTATACGTTATAGTATTCGTATACGTACACATTACGCTATGAAATATGTAAACATAATTTTTCTACTGCGAGTATTTTAATCCCTATTTTTTTTTAAACGCCCTCGTGGTGAAGTGTTCCTCCCATCGGAATGAGATGCCAAGGTCCGGGTTTTAATTCCCAGGGAAGTAAAAATTTAAGTTCGGTTTGGTTGGCTAGTAGAACCTGTTTAATCTCCGCCTAAGTAGCTACGACTATTTTATCAAACACCCGTATTCACAAACATTACTATGAAGTCTTACAGCGCGCGTGGACGCACAGTGTGGTAAAAACATATTCATAGACAATACATGCTAAGGTAGCTAGATAGATGTCAAAAGCAACGCCCAGTTATCAAAAGTTTAAAGCAATAAAACTTCAGTCAATTCAACGAAGTGAACTATGCAACAAAGACGAACCAATCACAGACCTCTATTCAACTCAATGCGTTTACTTATCCGAGATTCGCTTGGATTAAAAAGCGTTTATGAATTAAAAAGCTTGGCATATACACACTGAGAAAAATCTTACTTCGCATAGTATTGTTATTTTACTTGGACAAGTATTGTTAACAAATAAATACGGGCGTGTACTTGGCAGACTCATCCCACATGCGAGCGTACATGGACTACGCGTGCTGGTCTACGTTGTCACCGACAAACTGTGGCTACCATTCCAACGCAAACTAGGATATTTGGCAACTCGTTTCTTTGTCGCACAATCAAGAAATGGACCTTGGCTTGGAAACGGCTGGTGTCCCGGCGGGCCACAGTGTAGTGTAGTGTAGTGTAGTGTACGTACAGTTGGTCAGTCGCACCGAGGGCCAGTCGTCGAGGTCCGTGGGGCTGGTGTCCCGGCGGGCCACAGTGTAGTGTAGTGTAGTGTAGTGTACGTACAGTTGGTCAGTCGCACCGAGGGCCAGTCGTCGAGGTCCGTGGGGCTGGTGTCCCGGCGGGCCACAGTGTAGTGTAGTGTAGTGTACGTACAGTTGGTCAGTCGCACCGAGGGCCAGTCGTCGAGGTCCGTGGGGCTGGTGTCCCGGCGGGCCACAGTGTAGTGTAGTGTAGTGTACGTACAGTTGGTCAGTCGCACCGAGGGCCAGTCGTCGAGGTCCGTGGGGCTGGTGTCCCAGCGGGCCACAGTGTAGTGTAGTGTAGTGTAGTGTACGTACAGTTGGTCAGTCGCACCGAGGGCCAGTCGTCGAGGTCCGTGGGGCTGGTGTCCCGGCGGACCACAGTGTAGTGTAGTGTAGTGTAGTGTACGTACAGTTGGTCAGTCGCACCGAGGGCCAGTCGTCGAGGTCCGTGGGGCTGGTGTCCCGGCGGACCACAGTGTAGTGTAGTGTACGTACAGTTGGTCAGTCGCACCGAGGGCCAGTCGTCGAGGTCCGTGGGGCTGGTGTCCCGGCGGACCACAGTGTAGTGTAGTGTACGTACAGTTGGTCAGTCGCACCGAGGGCCAGTCGTCGAGGTCCGTGGGGCTGGTGTCCCGGCGGACCACAGTGTAGTGTAGTGTACGTACAGTTGGTCAGTCGCACCGAGGGCCAGTCGTCGAGGTCCGTGGGGCTGGTGTCCCGGCGGGCCACGGTGGGGGCCTCCGACCTCGACACGCAGCCTTCGTGGATGTGGACCGACGTAATATCCGACCCGGGGATCTCGAACATCACTTCCAGGAGCAGGTTTTCCTGTTAACAATGCCAATTTGCTAATGTTTTTCCTTAACTTGGGGCTTGTTTCGCCACTTGCTAATAAAGTTCTGGGTTATACAGAGAAGACATTTTTAAAACAAGTAAAAAAAAAGTTTAAAATCGGATGGCATAAAATGGCACCACTGAGTCTCGAATGCCAAGAATTAAGAATAGAATAGAATCAATCTTAACAGGTGGACTTCATGCCACAGTGCTGCCACCTGAAGAATATTATTTTTTAGAAACCCTCTTAGGTGTGGTGTGAGCGTGTAAATATATACTTAAATTATGTATGTCAGTATTACCATGATGGCCCTCAGTCCCCTGGCGCCCGTCTTCCTCTCCATAGCGAGCGCGGCCACGGCGCGTAAGGCGTCGTCACTGAACGATAGCTCACACTTGTCCATCGCGAATAGCAGCTTGTACTGTGACACCTAAGTGAATGAATCAATTGAAGATTATTTTGCCCAAAAAACGACATCTTTACTAATATCATAAAAAAGAAAATTTTGTATGATTGTAACGAATAAACTCAATAATTACTTGACCTATTTTAAAAATTAGTTCACCTTTAGAATGCTACAATTATTCATGAGTGACATAGCATTTGATTTAAAAACTCGCAGGCGGAGCGCTAGTTTTCTTAAAAAATGAAATATGTTAATTTAAAATCTTTCTCATTTAAATATATATGTTACATAACCAAGTAAAAAAAAACTCGTCATTATTTGGACCACTTTGTATAATACACTAGGTCACTAGCTCAACCGGCAAACGTCGTTTTTTGACGTGATAACGTCTTATAAATCAGTAAACGCCGGCTGCACGCACGGAAAAGCATGACTCATTCACGTTCCGCCTGAACCGAGCGTGCAAGCGAGAGCGCGGAACAAGCGATAGAGAGGCACGATCGGCCTAAGTATTCGGCTTGTGTGTAAAATTATCGTCCGTAAGTCGACTTTATACCTAACAAATATACACAAAAAAACATAAAAATTTGTCTAGCCGTTTCGGAGGAGTGCGATTACAAACAACGTGACACGAGATTTTTATACATAAAAGATAGTAGTTTAAGTACTTTAAAATACAATAGGTTTTAGGTTAACTACTAAATAAGCAATTATTGCTAAATCATCGCATTAAATATTACAATTTGTAATGATGTCTGATAATAGTAAATAAATAAATAATATTTTACTGTTATCATACGACTTACCATTGCATTTTTAGGCTCTGTCAATATCCGTACAAGTAGATCCTGATTTAGACTGTGGAACGGTACTAGTACTGGAAATCTTCCGACGAATTCCTGAAACAAAATTGTTACATAAAAATACATACCATAAGGTTCAAATTCAATTTCAAGGTCATTTGTTACTCGTTAATCTTTTGAAGGAACTGTTCAATACTCAATACTCAATATATTTATTGTATCATGTGGTTTTTATAGGTGTAACATAAAATTTCTAGAGCCGACATGAACCCTGTGAGGGCACTACAATTATTATAATTATTAAAAAATAATTTTCAACATTTTAAATTCAAAATTAAATACATATTAAATTACAATCTATACTAATTGCTATTATATAAAATGTCAACATATAAAATTTAAATTCTAAATTATTAGGTACATACATAAATTATAACATATTAAATTAAAATTAGAATTAAGATAATAAATGAAAATTAAAATATTGAATTGAAATAAGTTCCAAATTAGATACAGTGTCATTTTCTAACGTACTAAAGGTCCCTCAAAAAACTCCTGCAAAGTGTAGAAGCAGTTATCCATCAAATAGTTTTTCAAAATTCTAGTAAATGATTTAATATTGGTTTCATTTTGAATTATTGTGGGAAGTTTATTGTAGATTTTTATGGCAGTAACGTATGTTCCCGAGCTATGGAGTTTAAGGTTAGATTGAGGTAAGGCTAATCGGTTTTTATGTCTTAAATTCATTGTTCCGGTGTAGAGGTCTTTTACTTGGGGGAATAAGTGATAATTATTTCTAACTAATTTGCAGATTTCCAGTATATAGAGGGAGATTAAGGTTGTTGGCTGTTGTTAGTTTTACCATTATAGTAATTTATAATTAATTTACTAGTCGATTTGTCAGATTAGTCGGCGAATCTCTAGTATTTACGTACTATTTATTTCAAAATGGTGGCAACGTAAGACCAACTCAAAATGGACGTTCTAGAAAAACACCAATCAACGATAAATTTTAAGAGTTTTTGGAAAGCCACTAGGAGTTGCGGAGTAAGGCCTGGCCTACCGGTGAGTGTAGATGGGTTGAGTGAGCCAACGCATATCGCCAATGCCATCGTTAAGCATTTTAGAGTAAGCTCTCCACTGGGTCCCTCGGTCTCAGAAAATAGCACTGACTCTGTATGTCGTGGACGGCCACCATTGCTCATTACAGCGAAACAAATAAGAGAGGCGCTCAAAAATATGAGCGGTGGTAAATCTTCAAGTCATGACGGCATTCATGTATTGCACCTGCGGAATGCTGGTGTTCACTTGCCGAGGGTACTGGTCTTGTTCTTCTTAGTATGCATTAGTCATTCTTAAAAATGAAACAACCCATTCCTATGAATTTAGATGATTTTTATGTAACTTTTGGAAAATCGCAAAACGTAAAACTCGGTCAAATTGGCCGTTTGAATTATCTGTGTGTCTGTGTGTGTACTGACCGGGATCATGCCGAAGTCGATGAGGTCCCTGGCCTGCACCTTCCGCAGCCAGGCGTCCCTCTCGTCGTTCTCCTGCGCGGCGGAGGTGAGCGGCGAGGCGTCGTTGTGTGCGGCCTGCGTGGCGGCGCGACGCCCCGAGCGCGCGTCCCACGCACCGAACCCGAGGTATTTCTCGTTGCTGCGACGTTGCACTAGTCTGCGCAGGGTAACATCACAGCTTTACACCCTTACCCGATGAGGTTTAAAGAAAAATTGGAGTTTACTCCTTAAGAATCGATTTGCATATATAAGGGGCCCGGTATGAGAAAAATGTGAGGAGTTAAATCTATCGATGAATAACCTCGTTACGTTTTTGAAGGTCAAAGTCATAATTGGTGCGCATCCTATGTCGCGCAACTTTCTAATTGTCAAAACACGGATGACAGCAGGTGCGCCATCTCACCTGTCTCGGAGTAAACTCCAGTCGTGCGTCGGAGCTGACACACACAATTTTTTTTGCAAAAGAGCTTACTTATATAGGTCACGTAAAATGAAAATTAAATTGTTATTATTAACACGCTTATATTAGTATCACCTGTTTGTAACTCCTGTATGTTTGTGTGTAACTGACTTGTTTGGGCTCGATTTTAACCCACTTTAATTAACATTACTATGAGGTTCCTCGGTTCTTGGATAAGTAAACGCATTGCATTGAATAGCGCTCTGTGATTGATTCGAATCTGTTGTATAGTTCCCATTTTGAATGTGCTGACGTTTTAGTACTTCAATCTTTAAACTTTCGACATCTGGACGTTGCTTTTGGCATCTAGACCTGTGCGTTGTGTAATATAGCTAGCTAAGCTAACTACCTAAGCTGTGCGTTCATTTTAAAGTACGCATAGTTCCGATCCCCACTTAAGTATTGTCTATGAATAGGTTTTTACGACACAGTGCGTCCGCGCGCACTATGAGACTTCAAAATCTTTGCCATATAGCACGCACTGAGAAATATCTTATTTTGCATAGCATTGTTTTTTAATATGATAGGTATTGTTTGTGAATACGTGCGTAACTAGTGTACACACGAGGTCGAGATGTCAAAAGCAACGTCCAGACGTCAAAAGTTTAAAGTTTGGTTTGAAGTAATAAAACGTCAGTACATTCAACGATGTGAACTAGGCAACAGAATCGAACCAATCACAAAGCTCCATTTAATACAATGCCTTTACTTATCCAAGAGTCGAGAAACCTCATAGTAATGATTGTGAATACGGGTGTTAATCTGCATATTGAAATGGAGATCCCTTGTCATTGGTAGGTACAGGTTATTTTTTTTTATGACCAAGCGGAGTGGAATTATTGTCACACAGCACTCACATACACTAAAATCCAGCGCGCAGTTTTGTAATATGGCGTGTTTTACGATATAGCTCATATTTAGATATTTTACGATATAACATTAATTTATAGTCACCCTACATAGTTTCTTGCAGACACAGAGATCACAACCTTTCAATCCCTGCTAATATATGGCACTATTTCGAAAAAAGTGGAGATTGTCACCTTTGTATCTATACCACTCGCTTATTATTTTAAAATTACTTAATGCGTATAATGATTACCGTGTGTTAGAAAAGGGTACAGGGGGAAAAGGATCATCGTCAATATCTATACTTACTAATAATAAAGCTGAAGAGTTTGTTTGTTTGTTTGTTTGTTTGGTTGAACCCTAAGATCTCAGCAACTACTGACTCAAATTGAAAAATTCTTTTTTCGTTGGATAGTCCGTTTATCTAGGAAGGCTATAGGCTATATAACATCACGGTAAGTCCAATAGGAGCCGAGCATCAATGAAGAATGTTGCAAAAACGGGAGAAAAATATTTCTTTTCAAAGCTTTCACTGCGTGCGCTGCGTAAACGGTTAAAGTTACGTAAAATTCATGTATGACGAAATTGTTCTCCATTAAATTTTCTAAAGAAAAGTCCGCGACAGCATATGTCTATCTTTTATGGTTGGCTCACTATAACCTTTCTTTTTTGTAATCAAATTTGTTTTAAAATAATGCATTATCGGCGATGGTGTTTTTGTATGCATGGTATTATTCCTTATGAAAATAAATGCATTATTTATCACAAGCATTGAATTTTGAACAAAATTGTTCATGACTTCATTTGATTTCAATGAATATTTTAAGAGATATCATAGTTTTGCAATAAACGGAAAATAATAAATCTTAATTTTCTGAGCTTTTGTTGCGTGCGCTGCGTAAACGGTTAAAGTTACGCAAAAATCATGTATGACAGAATTATTCTCCTTTAAAAGTTCTAAAAAAAGTTGCAGACAGCATTTATCTATCTCTTAAGGTTGACTCGCTATAACCTATTTTTGTTAATAAAATTTGTTCTAAAATAATGCATTAGATGCGAAGGTATTTTTGTAAAAATGATATCATTCCTTATCAAAATTAATACGTTATTCATCACAAGTATTTAATTTTGTACAAAATTGTTCTTTACATTATTAGATTTCAATGAATATCTTCAGAGATATCATAGTTTTTACATAACTCCGCAGCTAAATAATGATCAAGTACTACGCACGCATCTATACTGAGTTATTTTTTTTTGTTTGGTTGAACGCGCTTATCTTAGGAACTATTGATCCCGTCAGATTTGGACACCTTAGAGACTAATAGATTCAGAGACTCCTCCGAGGGAGATGCTCACCGGTCAGGAATCCTCTCTGAAGTGATTCGACCTTAATGCTTGAGGACCCATCCTTTTACTAAAAGCCCTGGTGACTCTAAGAAGGTCATCAGAGACATCCTGCAAAAATAGTAAAAAAAACCGCCTAGAACGAGTCGGATGCGCGAACAAAGGGTTCCGTGCCATAGATTTTATCAGAACTCTCCGAAAATTATTTGAATTTTAAATTAAATATTTTGTTAATATTTCAAGTTACTACCTGTTATCGTTAATAAGACCGAGAAATAAATCACGTTTGTTGTTGAGGCCCCTCAAATATTAATTTTATTTTAAAAGTGAATAATATAACTAAATATTCTGTGAATATTTTCAGCGTCTATCTGTTGCCGTTATCAAAATAGACCAAAAAAGTCACGCTTATTTTATAGGAACCCCTTCAATATTTATTTTATTCTATTTATTAGTATTTGTTGTTACAGCGGCACCAGAACTACGTAATCTAAGAAAATTTCAACTGTCTAACTATCATGGCTCATGCAGTGGCGTAGCGTGGGTATCGGCCGCCCGGGGCGGAAGATAATTTTGCCGCCCTCTTATTTAGGTATTTCAATTTAATGTATACTATGCATTACACACTAAGAAGTTCAAAAAGTATAGATGCGTTGCACTCGCTCGAAAATGGCAAAGAAAAAGTCGGGCAATTGCCGGATTTACATTCAGTTTGGAACTAATGAAAAAAGAAACTGGAACGCTCTCGCATTTCAGCTGGTCGACTGCACTTCATTGCAACGCTTTAAGTAGGTAATTGCTCGAAAAAATGCCTTCCTGTGTTGTTAAAAAGTGTACAAATTAGGTAAATTATCACTGTTAGAGACATGAAAAGGTGTCATTTCATTTGGCAAATACATTTTTCTTATCAAAACAATTTCATATGGAACATTTTTTTTGGGTTTACAAACGCGTACATATTTTTAACACTAGAAATCCCTCCGCCTGTCCGAAAAAAGGGCAGGTCGATTTTTTTCAGTGTATTTTTCCAGTCTCAAAATCGCGCGTTTGTAAACGCAAAAAATTATTCCACACTATAAGGTAGTTTCATCTTAACTGGACGTAAAATATTTCGTTCCGATCTTAGAAGTGCAAATTTCAATGATTTGATGAAAAACTGTTTACCATAAAAACATAAGCACCAAGCACTGACAAATTTCGACAGCGAAAGCAGTGCCCTGGTAGCGTACCTAGTGGTTAACGCAGCCGCCCGGATTGCGGAGGATGCTGGGTTCGATTCCCGCCTGGGACAGGTCGATTTTTTTCAGTGTATTTTTTCTTGTCTTAAAAACAATTTCAATTTCATTTTGTTATTCAAATTGACTGTCATTGACAAAAAGTGCGCGTATGTATATCCTCTGTTATCGGTATCGGTGCGCGCTCACGCCAATGAGCGCTAAGCAACAATCAATACGTAACTCATGGGGTATATAAATATATCTTTTTCTAATAACGGGTTTGCCTAATCATTATGTGATCTATGCATAAAACTTTTTTTGAATAGTCAAAGTCATTATCGCTGATTATTAGTCACAAACAAGGAGCTTATACTAAAGAATGGAGTCATTAGACAAAGTAACAAAGTGAAGGCAAAAATTTTGACAATAGTTGACATTTCAAATTACACATTTCTCTTTCTAGAAATTGTCGTCATCTCTTTCTAAACACGACTACATAGAAACAAGATTTCCCCAGTATTTCGCCATCTTTCTAAAACAAAAGTAGAAAAGTAGCTAAAAACTTAACATATTGTATTCAATTATCAGTATTTATTATCGATGAAAGAAATTAATATAATATATTTACTTTTAATGTTTAGGTTTGTATTTTATTTTGAAAATCATCATTGTGATTCTTTCTATAACTTATGGGAAATGAAAGGATTTATGTAATGGCAGCACTCTATTCATGTGTCAATGTCCCGAAATCTCAACATGACATAAATTGTCGTAATTGACATATTCATAAATATCGACTCGCGATTTTGGTACGGCTTTTTACATTTTAATAACTATAAATAGTGCAAAATGGTGCATCGCTGTATAGTTCGTGGTTGCAGAAGTGAGTGGTATCCAGGATGCAGTCTAAAATTTCACTTGTAAGTGTTATAATTGCATATTATTGTTCACCTAAGTAAAATTGGTTTTTCACATGTAATTCCATATGATTATCGTTATTGGGCGAAACTCCATAGGGGAAAGTAATTTCTGATACTCGGCTTTAATACTATCTGAATTTAATTAATTTTCATACATAAATTACTTATTCAAATATGTGTAAACAAATTGACTAGGGTGACTAGGATTTCCAGAATTATTATAAAATAATAACCTTTTTCCTTTCAGAAATGGCAATCAAAATTGATGTATATATTTTTTTAAGTCTTTGAAATAGCTGTTATATAGATATATATAGATTATATATATAATTTATAGATTATGTATATATATAATACATAAATCGTTCTACCCATTTTTGGTTGGGAACGTTTATTTACAAACAAAACATGTAATTTGTGCAATGTACATTATTTTAATTGAGAAACATATTCAAAATGATTGATTGGATTTTACCAGTGTAATAGTGTATTTTATCTTTCACATTTGCATCTACTAACATGTAACGCAGAGTGCAATATGCACAGTGACCTCAAACTTCACTCGAATTTGGGTTAGTAAAATTGACACAGCATTAATAAAATTGTGACTGTGCTATTCAAGCCTATCAAATGATAGTTTTTAATATGCTAATTACAAGTTAAAAGTGCCTGTATACATAAAATTTTCTTTTCTTTTTAGATTTCCGAAAGACCCTAGGCGGAAATTACACTATCTTCGCTCTTATCCTTCTGACTTCGTAACTGCGTAACAGGTACAGAAGGTTGATATATATATACGTAGGGCGTTCAATTTAAAGTAAGAATGAGGTACAAACTCTTTGAAACCGAATAAAGTTAATACGGGCTATTCCAAATACATGGTGTGATACGTTGCGTACCGACCAACTTTACATAGGAAATCCTTATCGTTTTATGCATATTTTTTTAATACTGGTTAATACATGACAAAGTTATAAACCTTGTCATACGTTAACCAGTATTAATCGAGTTACGAGTACAAATGATTCTTTTACATCTTTTACCGGTATTCATATTTTTAATTGTTGGTCTCATGATAGAATAAAGTCACATCTGCATAATTCTTTCTTTATAGTAGAGCGATTTTAAGTTTGTCTTGTACAAAATTAGCTGTAACTTTCTTCTTAGTTGTTTTACAGAATCGAATATTTTGCCAATCATTATAAAGTATTATGAAACATCGATTGATATGAAAGTAATATATTTTAGGTCAATATTTTGTAATTTAGAAGTATCTATGTGAATATGTAACTATATTCTGCGAATATCATTGTATCATATAATAATAAAGGATTTTGTTCTTTTAAGTATCAATATTATGTGTATATATAACTTTCTTTTACATAAATTCTTGAGTCACATATGTAATATATGAATGTTTAGATTGTTATTTATGTTTAGATTTAAAATAGAACAGTTCTTGTGATCAAGTTTTTATTAAGGATTAAACTTAGTGTGTTACAGAATTTATAAAACTACCACTACTACTTTATTTATTTTTAATAACTACCCAAAATATACGCATGTAAAACTGTAACTTAAATGAAATTGATAATTATTTATTGACTTGTATTGATGTTTTGAAATCATTACAAAATTGTAAGCTGTGGAGTTCTTCGCCGGAGTCTTTCGCCATTTCTGCTCCATCTCAGCATAATAATTATTATTTCGTCCCGAAATGGTGGTAGGGCTTTTGACGATTTAAAAGTACTTAGCAAAGTCCATTTAATAAAGAGCTTTTTCATTTTTATATTTCGCCAATGTTAAGTGTAAATTTACTTATAGTAACAGACAGTTGTACGGAAGATTAAAACTAATTATTATGAATGTTAATTCTTTGTCATGGTAAACTCAAAAATATTTTAAACTTTGAGTACTAATTAATTTTATTAACTTAACGAAGTCCAAGATTGTCCGTAAATATTTTTTCTGCTATAGGCACCCTACTAGAAAGAGACAGAGCCTCTCTAGAAATGTCAAGGGTTGTCAAAATTTTTGCCCTCACTTTTTTCATTTGACTAATGACTCCATTCTATAGGTAATATAAGCTCCTTGATTCCTCGTGAATACAAAATAAACTACGGGGAATCGCTGCAAGTCAGAATAGACGGTGTTGCCAGCAGTTGCTAAAGGGAATTCGTCACAGAATAACTAATGAAAAATTCCATACTCTTTTCAATTGGTCCGAATTTGTAGTTGCAATAAAAATATGAAATGGTTTAATTTTTTTTTTAATTATTGTGAAATTTTTGCCGCCCCCTCAAATGTGCCGCCCGGGGCGGGCCGCCCCCCTTGCCCCCCCTACGCTACGCCACTGGGCTCATGATATACAGCCTGGTGACAGATGGACAGACGGACGGACAGACGGACAGCGGAGTCTTAGTAATAGGATCCCGTTTTACCCTGTGGGTACAGAACCCTAAAAAGGGGAACTACTGATTTAAATTGTAAAATTCTTTGATTGTCTATTTTATCGAGGAACACTATAGGCCAGGGCTTCCCAAACTTATTTTCATAGTGACGGCCTTAGGAATTTTCCCATTTTTACGAGACCTCCCCCCGTTATAGTAACAGCCAAGTTAAGTACATACCTACAAAAACAAAAACATAGCTTTTTAGGAATTATTTAGGCGTTAAGAGCGTTTACGCCGAGCGACACACACTAAGTTTAGGTATTTACTATGCGAGCGGTCATTGCTTTGTGAGTTCTTCCAAGAACGAGCGGCAAGTGAACATTTACACTGCACACAACTGTTTTTGATACTTCTCGGGTTGAAAATAAAAATACAATTTATTTTTTAGTTTTAAATTTATATGCTTAAAAATATTAGAAATGCGTATTCTTGTATATAAATGTATACATTATTAAATAAGGTATTCTGTTTATACACCACTATTTTTTAATTACCAGAAAATTTTTAGCATGTGGTCCTACTCATCAAATTGAACAACTTTTGCTATGGGACCAAGAATGAAATCGAGAAAAAAAAATCTGCTGTTCCATACAATAGAGCAATATCTAGTCCACTAAAATGTATGAAACAGCTGATTTTTCCAAAAGGGGTTGAGCAGTGCTTTAGATAACATTTGGTTGCTATCTTTGGCAACCAAATGTTATATAGAGCATTGCCAAATAAAGTAATGACTCATACCATACATCGCAGCTGGCTATTAACTCTAAGTTAATAACTATAATTAATATCTCGTGCTTCTTAAAGGCATTGACCGAGACTTTCGCGAATCTACGATTTCAGGAAGAAGACATTTGTAATAATATTCCGTTAATCTTGTATTCATTTGGTTTTGCCAAAACTCATCATCGCGAATGATTTTTTCAATTTTGAGGGGCATCGTCTCACCTGTCCAAACTGCAAATAGACACATATGTTTTTGTGTGATATGTAACTGCCCTTGCACTTGATAAAACCAATCGTGACGACGGTTGACAGTACCATCTGATTTCCAAAATGTTATTTTCTTTTCTTTTATGGCAATGTCAGCATTAATACCGAATGCTGAAATTGGACACTTAATTTCGACAATTCCATCTGTGAATATGCCATCTGGTGAAGCACCTAGAAAAAATTGTAATTTATCTATAAACAATCCACATTTACTAATCTTAATATTAAGTTGTTTTTCTAGTTGTCTGATAGCAGTTTCCTCGTTTTCTTTTCCATGTTTCACACTTTTTACATGGTCTAATGAATAAGAATATAAATGACTCTTGACAAGTGACGCGGAGCTTATATTCTTTCGTCTTTTACAAATCTTTCCAAATGTGGAAGCGGTTACTAAACATCTTCGTAATTCGATCCAAAGTGTGCTCTCAGCTTGAAGGACAGTATCGCGCTCCACTTGCTCTCTGTTATTTACCTAAATAAGAATAAAATCGTTACTTTTTTATTACTACGCTCTATACAAGGAATAGTTGAGTAAAATAAATGTTGTATTTTAAATTACCTGTTCTTTAAAATGATTGAGATAACTTGTTTTTGCTACGTTGAAATCTTCTTCCGACATATCAGGTCTTTCGCACTCTTCACCGTAATGTGATTTATCATTTTCAATGAGAATCTTACGTTTTGGTCGATAATATGGTTTCCTTTCTAATTTTCTCTGTAAGCGGGCCGTCTCAATACGTTTTAGTGACTTTCCTAAAATAGAAATGAGTAATTTAACAATTTAAAACTGTTTAGCTTAAATAAATATTATACAAACCTACATTATATGTATAACTAATTTAAAATGTTGTGCATATCTTTAATTAATATAAGCACTAGATTTAGATAAGTGTAAGAAACTGTGTAATTTTCGTGTTTATATTGTTGATGTGCCTAAATAAATAAATAAATAAATAACTTTTTTGGAGTTAATTGAAAAGAAAATATAAATTAAATTGTGAATTGTACCTGGACTTCTATTAAAATTTGATTTGTAAATAATATACTGAGGACGTGCTGAATTAAAAGAAACTACTGCAGCATGGCATCGAGCTGTATAGGAGTTTTTCAGAGAAAAATTTATACGTTTGCCACCAACTAATTTAGCCACAATACTATTGAATTGTTCAGCTCTATTATTTGTGACATTGCAGAGTAAACTCTTAGAGTGAAAAGCCAACTGTGATGTATAACTCATAATTTTTTTTAGCAATATTTTTGCTATCGGTACTAAATTATCTTCGGCTTTTCGGTTATCATTACAATAATAATTCTCACAGCTAGTGTGATCCCCAAAAATATGCATTGGACTATTTAATATGTCCTTTTTTAAAAGAATTATCCTTTCAGCATTACTATAAAGCTGCTCTTTCCTAAATTTTACTGCACATTTCACCGCAGCACGAAGCCTTTTTTGGCGATCAGAAGTCAATAACCTTCTTTCAATTAGAGGAATCGACGTGTCCTTAACAATATTTGCTATTTTCCCAGAGTAGTTCCGTAATAAATGGTTAGTACACTCGATTTTATCAACTTGGTGGCTTAAGTATGGTCTACTCTCCAAAATTTTCTTAAAAGTACTTGCGTCCCCGTGTGCTATTAATGTGCCATATATCACATTTTGTCTTATTATGGATGTCTTAAAGCCTTCGACGATGACGGACTGTTCCATGCTTGTGCCTTTATTACCGTTGTCCCCGTACACCGTGTCCCCGTCCTGCGGGGACAGCGGTACTTCAATTAAATATTTAAAAATAATTCCCGTTGTCCCCATACACTATCCCCGTCCTGCGGGGACAGCGGTACTGCTATTAAATATTTAAAAATACTTCCCGTTGTCCCCGTACACTGTCCCCGTTAATATAGTTAAATAAAATAAGTTAAAATTATTGCCCACAGTCCCCGTTTTTTCTTTTTTCTGTAGTATTATGTGTTAGTCAGCATCTTTTACCCAACAAACAAAGTGTAGGTATGGAATATTGGTAGATTAGTCTTGGTACCCGGTAGATTAATATAAAGGATTTAGACCTTGTTTTCAAGTAGGATTTCATTATACTTATAATGAATTTGATCGAAATAGTAGATTATTGTGAATGATAATGTCCTCAATTTTGTCTAAAAAAAATAGGTAAGTACACAATCTTAAACTAATTTAATTATCATGTTTATCATTTTAAATGCATCGTACATTCCAAGTTAAGTTTTCTAGTAACTTTGATAAACGACATTGAAAAGGATGCGCCGGCGTCGCGCGCGCAGTCGCGGAACAAAAGCGCAGATAACATTGTTTTTGTCGAGCTCTCATTGGCTCATGCAAAATCCCACTCCAGAATTCGACAAAGGGATCTACTTAGTTATTGTAGTAACTTGTGAACTTGATATTGAGAACTGGTGATGTAAGTGAAAGTGTAAATGGTGTACATGTAAGTAGTTTCTTTTTAATATCTAATTAAAACTATAATATTTTCTGTACATCATTTAAAGAATGTTTAGAATGTTAAAAAATAATTAAGTACATATTATGTACTTGCACAAAAGCTAGTGACCATTAGGGTAAAGAAAAAAATGTTTGGAAGACGTCAATTTAAAATCAATTTAATGTTTGGTTTTTTCCAATAGTGATCAACAATGTCCGAAAACTCTCAGCCAGGTCCTTCAGGAGGAAGTAGTGAATTAAAACGCATACACAGAAAGGGAGGCACAATACTTCTACATGCTGGACATCAATATACAAGAAAGTCTACGTGTAAAAGTGGAGCAGAAGTGTGGGAATGTCACTTGCGGAAGAAAAATAAGTGCCCTGGAACTATAAAGATTAAAGTAAGTTATTTCAGAAAGTAAAGCAGAATGAAATTAATTAACGGCGAAATTACTGTAGGACATTTTCTTGAAAAAATGCGCTAAGAAATTCTTTAATTATTTGTTTAAAAGTACCATGTTGATTATATGTATAAGTAAATTATTGTAACATATTTTGGAGGTATGAAGCTATTTAATATGTTGATTATTTTTTAGGCAACTGATTATGATATTTTTTTTAGTTAGATGTATGTAGCTACTTACCATGTTGATTGTTTTAGGGCAAATGATTGTGATATTTTTTGTTATTATATGTATATTTACTATGATTATTATTTTAAGGCAAGTGATTGTGATATTTTTGTAATTACATATGTAGTTATTTACTATGATCATTATTTTTAGAAAAGTGATTGTGACACGTTTTGTAATTATCTACATATGTAGCTATTTACTATGATTATTATTTTTAGGCAAGTGATTGTATTATTTTTGTTGATTTTATACTACTACTACTATATTTATAAAGCTCAAGTTTTGTTATTTGTGTAAATTTAATAATTATTTGTTTTTATTTACAACAAATTAAAGTTCGATAAGAAACAAATATATTTTATTTTATTTCCCTTTCTTTTTCCCATGTTAAAAACTAAGCTTAAAACCGAATGCAGATTTAGGAGGACAACGACTCGTGAAAACTTTACTTCCCGTTGTCCCCGTTAGCCGAATGTACGTTATGGGGACAACGGGAAATAAATTTAATCACGTCTCGCTGTCCCCGTGACGGGGATATGGCATACGGGGACAACGGGAATAAAGGTGCTTGTGGACGATCCATGATGATTTTTAAGACATATATGATTTGCCGGTGTTTCACATTTTCTTGCTGATCGGGCACAAACAACACAATATTTATTTTTGACATCCATATAAATAACTTTTCCAGTTCTATACCCAATTATAGCAGCAACACCTGAAGCGGCGGAGTAGTTCGTCTTATAAGATCTTTTTGACCAACAGCAGTCAGCTACAACAGTGAGGATTGGAATACCGTCTTTTACCTCTCCACATGCAATAGCTTCAACAGCTTCTTCCTTTGCAGCCTGTTGCATACTTTCATATGCAGCAGAATTCCACCACTTTGCAACTTCGTCGTGACATTTTGTGTACATATTTTGTGGAAATATTGGCAAGTCAATAGATGCTAAAAATTCATTTAAGTTAGATCGCCCAGATCCAATCATCATCGCTCCAGTTACAGCGCCGAGATTCACGTCCATGTTTTTAGTTGACTTCTTTGAAGTAAACAGATGAAACTCCATGTTGCACATGTTACATTTCATCGTGAAAGTCGATGACAAACCATTCGTACTCTCCTTGATTATTTCCAGATTATTTATGGTACAGGCAGTTTGCTTGTTGTGGTTATTGATCTCTTTTATTTGGTCGAAAAAATATTGGAAGTCTATTATTCTCCGACCTTCTATTATCTTTTTAGTGTCTAAAGAAACGTCAGTTTTGATATTCTGAAAAAGTTAAATTTAATATTCTTTTATCTGTGATCCTACGTCCTTGACGATAATATATTGTAATACATGTAATATATTGTATTTCACACTTTGAACGCCATTCGGCCCACCTAGCTTCGTAACAATAGCTTTTAAAAACGAATAAGTGTCTATTGGATTTGAAAACCACGCTGTCCAGTTAGGCTAATGGGCCATGCGGCTCACTTCCAAGCGCGTTTTACGGCACACCGGTGACCCCAATGGCTTGAATGGTTCAATGGTATGGGAAGGCTCACCGGTGAGTCCCGACCTGTACGGAAATACTAGATTTTTCACACGGCGGTCAACGTGTTAATATAATATAATATGCTATATTCCAGCTAAATAATAATACTTATATATTTGAAGTAAAGTTGAGTAAATAAATACCTCTTCATTCTGGATTTCAACAGTTTGTAGTTCTTGGTTCTGATTAGTAATGTTTTCTTTGCCTTGCCTGAATATAAACGAAATAACCAGTAAGAACAGGACAAAAAACAAACGAAAATAATATCAATCAAAATATCAAAAATCCTTTTTACATTTTAGTACAATTATTTCTAATTAAGAATGATAGGTACACAGTAAATATTATCTTTGTAAAGAAGTTATCTAAATAAAACAAAAATAACCCACAAAATTAAAAAAAAACCTAAAATAAACAATTTATTAAAACGCTAACCTTATAACATTCAGCTTAGCTCTTACAATAGCTAATCTGTCTGCATTTTTCGATTTTCTTTTTTTTCCTACGAAGAGTTTGGATCTATTACCCATTGTATCTGTAAATTAATTTCGCTACGATAAAAATTGTTGGCGTGTAATCTTTACGCGCGATTGAAGTAAAACTTCTTATTATAATATATTGTATTTGGAATCGTGACATTGTGTTAAAAAGTTGCGTCCGCCATCTTGGATCTCGAAATAGATATTATATTCATAATCGAGACCACCGAAAAACCATTAAAATTACACCCATATAGATTTTATTTTAAAAAGTCGCGAAAAGCACGAAAATGATACCCATATTGATAATCTATTAAAAAGTCGCATCCACCATCTTGGATCCTGAAAAAGATGTTCTTTTCGTAATCAGAACCCCCGAAAACCACGAACATCATACCCATATTGATATTAGGTATAAGTATGTATTAAAATGTCGTGTCCGCCATCTTGGATTTTGAAACCGACTTTATATTCGGAATAGGAAACCCCGAAAAGCACTAAAATGATCCCACTATTGTTCTATTAATAAGTCGCTTCTGCCATCTTGGATCTCAAAATAGATTTTATATTCGTAATTGGGGCCCCCAAAAACCACAAAAATGACACTCATATCGATTTTATATTAAAAAGTCGCGTCTGTCATCTTGTATTTTGAAATAGACGTTGTATTTGGAATCGGAATCCCCGAAAGTGGTACCCATATTGATAATCTATTAAAAAGTCGTGTCCGCCATCTTGGATCACGACTTTAATGCCGGTTACTGTTTTTGAGTTAGAGACTTTTTTTTATACTGAGTTACTCTCAAGTCGCGCCTAAAGAAGTTTTACTTCAAAAATATGATAATAACAAATAAAATATATTATTTTTGTTACTCACCAATTCTGAAGTATCAAGACTATTTGTCGTATCGAAGTCACCGTTTTAAAAAGACGCGCGCGTTTACGAGTGATCACGGAGCTGGCACCGAGTGACGCGGCCTCCCTCTGACGAGCCTCGCGGCGGAATGATTTGAAAGAGTCATTGCGGCCTGTTTTATGCTCATTTTAAAAAATTTGTTAAAAATATATTGTAGCACTTGCAAATAAAATTTATATTTTCAAACGTAGACAAAACGTCCTTCTTTTATATTACATCGTTGTTTTTTTCAAATAAGCGATATTAATTACTGGAAATACGAATTTCCCAAATCGTAATTTCGTAATGTTTGTAGTTAGATTAAATTTTTTTTTATTGGAAATTATTAGGAAAATTGAATATTTTCTCTTACAACTATTTTATTAGAGATATAGTCCGTCACACTTTATTTTTTATTTGACTATGTTGTGAGCCATATCGGATATTAATAGCTTCGAAATTGACTCTAAACGTAAAATTTTGAAAATGGCGCTCAGATATTTTGTTATAATTTACGAATGCTAAGTAAAATTCAACTTTTTCTCTTACAACTATTTCCACTAGAATATTATCTAAGAAAAAATATAATTTTTACTTTTGCAAAACAATAATTCATTGAAATTAACGAGCTCAAAAAGTGCCGATTTTCAGTGAAACCGCGTAAACGCTCTTAACGAATGCGCAAATATTTTAAAATTAGAAAATAGACTGAAAAAAAAATACCATAAAAACATAAGTAGCACCGACAAATTTCGTCGGCGAAAGCAATGTCCCGGTAGCGTAGTGGTTCACGCAGCCGCCCGGATTGCGGAAGATGCTGTAGGTATTCGATTTTTTCGCCCGCGTTGGACAGTCGAATTTTTCAGTGTATTTTCTTATTTTAAAAACAGAGCTTCTCAAAACCGGGCTCAAGTTTTGAAAACACGACTTTCTTTTCTTTGTCTACATTTATTTTCCTTCGACTAGCTCGCATCGCATAGCTAGACAGCCATTCTATGTGGATCGTCTCACGACGCCCGCCCTCGGGATAGAACCGCGACACCCCAGGGCGTCGCGACGCACAGTTTAGGAAACAGTGATATAGGCCTAAATACTTCCATAACATCACTCTACGACTAATAGGAGTTGAGCATCAATGAAAAATGTTGCAAAAACGGGAAATCCACGCGGACGAAGTCGCGCGGGCACAGCTAGTGATTTATATCGAGAAAAAAAAGAAAAAGAAATATTGTATCCTTTTTTATTAAACAATTTAATACAGTATCAATTAAAACTATTTGTCATGGCTTAAATTATAGTCTTTATTATTTATTTATTTAAAATAAATTTTGCACTAGATGGCATTGTTAAAAAGTTGACAATGATCCTTTTTCCCCTGTACCCTTCTTGTCATATTATTCATTGAACTTTTAGCGTGTTAGTATAGGATCCCGATATAAAACGACCTTCACCGATGTTTATTTGATGAAACGTATTTTATATTTAATTTAATATGTCAATAAATATATAGCATATGGATGCCTAACAAATTTTAGTCCAGGGTATGATTAATCGATAATTAAACATTTCACTGGTTTGATTATTAGACAAATTCTATACCAATCGAAAGTATGAAGCCCATAGAATATGCAAACGCCTATTATTATTGCCTATTCATCTCCTCCATATGACTGAATGAATGAATGAATTTATTTATTTCAGACCAATAGTCCATAGAATTTATTAGTATAAAGTAGTTGTTAGTAACAATTTTCACTTAAAATGAAAAATTTTACGTGAAAATTGTTAATCAAGTATAAACACCGTATAACATTTTGCACCGGTCTGATTATTGAATTAAAATTAATTTAAAGATTATTTCCTTTTTCGTAATAAATAAATAAAAGTATGTACCTGTCGAGTCCATTGTAGGCTCCGCTGGCGACGAACAGTATGTTTGTGGTATCAACTTGCACGGCGTCACCGCGCAGTTTACGCGAGTTGCGCTCCGGAACTGACACCACCGCGCCTTCCAGCATCTTCAGCATGCCCTGCTGCACACCCTCGCCTGCAAGTACACACAACATATGGACGAAACCGAAATATTCAAAGGTTAAATGGGGTCAAAAAAGTTATCTTCACTTGGGGACCATACTGAAAACCAGAGCGCTGTGCTGCGCCTGGTCGTAGTATAGCAATAAGTTAAAGGACCTCGTTGCCCTGAACTACGACGTGCAATCACAATAATTTTATAATACCCTACAGTTACCTAGTTACCCTATATTTTACTGTTAGTTTAGTTCTTTCTTTGTTTTATTTATTTGCCTATAAGTATTGTTGTGTGCGGGTCGTGTGTGTTTTGGCAATAATCTATTCTATTCTATTCTATCTTCACTTTTTTATTGCTGGCTTCCAGTTTTTGTGGTAGTTGGTGTTAAATCAAACACGAAGTTGGGGATGCCAATACTTGTTATATTTCTTGATAATTCACAAAGTTGTTTGTCTTAGTATTAACCTTTTATCTGGGTGTAATGGAGCTGAGCAGGACGGAAAAGAAAGCTGATTGTCAAAGTGACAACCTATATATATTCATGACTACAGATAACAATATTTTCATAAAACGGGCACAGATAATTAATGCATTCCGGATCTGCTACAGGGTTACCTATAAATTTCTTGATTGAAACGAAAATATTTGTCTAATATTTGAATATGTTAGTCTAATATTTGAGAAGTAATATAACATAAATATTTATATCGATTATAATTAATTTGCACACATTTAATTTACGTTTGAGATACGTGATTTTTGACCAAGGTCATATCTGTTTATTTTTAATGTAAATGAAACATGTCTATTTCAATAACAAAATCCAGTATATCAGAACAGGTCACTTCCTCTTCTATATAAGAAAATGATCCTCTACACTCGATCCCTCTTACATAATGTGCAAGATGGATAACGATATGCAGAATTAGCGCTCCACTTATCCATAATAATTTAATAGTACTAAATCTGATCAATTTTCAATAATTTGGCGATCAGGTCCACTTGGAATAATTTATTGCACTCGAGCGTCAATGGCGTAGTGTATAAGAGCGTTGTCTCTCACCCGGGAGGCACCGGTTCGGACCCCGCCACGTACCAATGTGTTTTCAAATTTTGAACATCGTGAGGAAACCTGCACACACCTATGTAAAAATTCTTAGGTTGTGTATGAAGTCGACCAACCCGCACTTGACCAGCGTGGTTGACTAAGTCCTAATCGCCCCCAATGTGGGGTAGGCTCGAGCCTTTCGGTGGGAACATTAAATGAGCTGTTGATGATGATTGCACACTACTTTCAGGTCTGTAATTTACTCACAGAACCTACACAAAAAAGTGGCTACATTTGACGGTATTCTGCGAGTATGCCACAGAACATAAAACACACTGTCAAATTTTCCCAATCGATTTTGCGCTTTATAACGCATACGTTAGAGGTTGAAAATCAATTAGAGAAAGGAGAATGCCCAATTTAGTATGGGACTTGGGCCATGATTGTGCTTTGATGAAATGCGTGCCAAAGACTGGGAAAAATCTATAATTCTTGTGGGGAAAATACTATTAAATTATTTTTGGTGAGTTTTGAGAAATCATAATTGTTATTAGTCATTTCGAGGTTACATTAAATTCAAATAATTAACACAATGACAACTGTAGTTTTTCGTTCTTAAATTCTCACTATTTGAGGGAAGGCAAAGGGGTCTAGCTAATACAGCCACGCCTTTGGTATTTTTTTATTTATTGAATTATGTATTTAAAAGCTCGTTCTGCCCACTGCCACTTAAGGTTCGCAATTCTCTGGGCTAGCTACGTCGGTGGCATTATTTGTCTTACGGATCCCATCATTTCCGATATGGTCATACAGAGAAACTCCGAGCATAGCATTGTGAGTGATCTTTTTTATGAAGTCCATTGTATGCGGCTAACAATGTACCTACCATGATTTTAGGTGTTGTCCAAAGCAGTCAGGTCACTCAATTATTGATAAATTGATCTGATATAGTAGCAATAAATACAAGTTGTTAGGTGAGGACAGTTCTACATACCCGCCTTAATAACCATTAACAGTGATTTCCCATCAAAGTAAAAATTGACGAAAGAACGAATTAATATCAAATTACATTCGAGTGATTGTCAAAATAAAAAAGTAATATTATAAATATTTCCTTACCTCCGACATCTCTCAGTTGGTGTATGCCGGGCACGGCGCCTATTTTGTCCACTTCATCTAAGAAGACAATGCCTGTTTGCGCTCTTTCTACGCTGTAATGAAAAACATTATCTATTTTAGTTACAGAAGTAGTTGATTGCCATAAATGTTTTTGGGTCAACTACTGCGAAAGGTCTTTTTATCCTTTCGCCGGGAACTGGGAATATCTTGGTCTAAAAGGACCAAAAGGTGATGATAAATCTGCTACTAACATTATTTTTATAGTGGAAGCTAGCGAGGCGAATTTAAAACAATCCCACCACTAACCAACCAGTTGCCCTGTATCAAAATTACCCTCCGCCGTTCGTACCCAAGGGGGTGTAAAAGTTATATCGTATTTCTGACCCGGTCGGTAGAAGTTTGCGTACAAAAATCAAAATAGTTTAAAATGATGGCCTTTTAATCCACTTTTTATTCTATTTAAACATTTTATATTATAACAAACACTTTTAAATGTACTAAAACAAAGAAACACAATCAAGAAATGGAATTCACTGCCAGCACACGTGTTCCCTCCTTCCTACAATCCTGGGTCATTCAAAAGAGGCGTGAAGAAGCACCTTGCAGGTCAGCAAGGCGAGGGTGGCTAGCGAGGCAGTTTATCTCTCGCACCAGCTATCTTCTCATTTGGACTCCACTTCTGCTTACCATCAGGTGGAATGGAGTCATTTACTTACCCTTTAATAAAAAACGTATTTTTACTTTATATCGTAACACTCGTCCACAAACTGCGTAGTCCTTTACATTTTAGTAAACTCAACGGGACAGAGGTAAAGAGGGTATCGGGGTACTAGGTACTGCTTGTACGTTCACGGCCGCCGCACTACTGGGAGCTGCACACACATAGCAAGCATGACCTACTTTTTTATCCCGAGATTGACATCAAGACAACGCAGGTGCACCTGGAGCCGTTTTGGCCTATGTGACCGTACCCTTAGAATTAGATCATATCGAATAACAGTAAAATAGTAAACAAGATTGTTTAGATACGGCGTGGTTATGGTTCATTTCTTATTAAATCATGTCATGACCTTTGTAACGCCTGGCTAGCTATTACCATCATAAATAACTAAGTTTAGCGCCATAATAATAGTGTTATGGCCCGTCAGTTTCAGTGATAGGCAGGCAGTCCCCCCAATGGTTGAAGGTCGTGTGTAAAGTTCGCTTTCACCTTGATTTTATCATTACTAATTTTATCGTCTCGTTCGAATAGGTACATACGTCAATTCCCCGTCAGGTTTCAATAAATAAAACGTTAACTTACTTGAAGTTGGCATCCTGTAGAAGCTTCGCTATAACACTTTCTATGTCTTCCCCGACGTAGCCCGCTTGCGTGAGCGTCGTACAATCACAGATCGCGAACGGCACGTCCAGGCATTGTGCTATCGTCTGCGCTAATAGGGTCTTGCCTGTAAAAGGAACGGAATAGATATATAGAACAGATATGCTTAGAATTATGATCTTCATACTAAGATCTAAAGCGGCGTTTCGGTTTAAAGGTCTTTTAGACTGGCAAACAGAGATTTTTCGATATGTAAATCTTCTACTGCAATAGTTTAATATTGTACACACAAATACATATTCCAATTATGGTCTCACGCGTCCTTGCTTATCTTTGATGTAAGGGATGTGTGTAACGTGAAATTAAATACAAGTTTGTAGGTACAAATTTGAACTCTATTGCACGGGACATCAAGAGGCGAAAAACATCAGCCCTCAAACTACCCACATGCTACCAAGGCATGCACCCAAGAGTGATGCGAAGGTGAATAAGGTAGAGTTAAATTCTCTGCATGATGGTCATACAAACATACAAAGCCGCCGTCGATTATGGTGTTGTCTTGCTTTGCTAATCTATATATGTAAAAGGTTAGCACGATTATCGTTCCCATCCTTGGATTAAAACAAAAAGGGTTCCCATCCCGCGCATCCTTGCCTCGCATCATAACAAAAGCCTTTAAAATTCGTCCTACTGCTGGGAAACAAGGCCTCTCCTTGTCATCGAAGGAGGTTTAGGCAGTAGTCCACCACGCTTGCCCAATGCGGATTGGTGGTCGGAGTATAAGGCGATCAACAACCCTTTGCTGATCCGTTAGTAGCCTTCTACGACACCCATTGGAGGATATGGGATGATGCTATTCTACTCTGCAGGACTTTAGTTGATTTGTATAAAAAATATATTTCAATTATTATGGTTGATTTAACTATAATATGCATTAAGAAGCACAATTGTTATGTTAACATGATATGTTATCAAAAAAATGATACACATGCACTTATAGAAAAAACAGTCAAGATGAACTAACTGATTACAGAAGTCCATGCAACGATAAGAGACGCACCTCGTGGCTAAAAAATATACGGACTTGGTCCAAGCACGGGACTTTAATGAGCGAGTGCTTTAATGATAGCCGACCTCCGGTAGGAGATGGTACCCCCAACGAAAATGCATACGATACATATCTGGAATAAATAATACTAAAGATTTTTCACCAAGAAACCGGCCACTTTCTGATCTATATCAGGTAAGAAAATTACGAGGCTTGATCCCGATACGCGATCTGAAAGTTGTTAGATACAATGTTTTACTCCAGTTAGACGGCGTGCGCCGGTAGTGTTAATCTGATTACGCAAGTTATATTAAACAGTTTAGATCACTACACTTCCTGTCCGAAGTCGTTAACTGTTCAATGCGATCAACGTACAGTTAAGTGCGAGGTACAATATTTTCTTAAAATTAGAATTTTAAAAAGTTTACTAAAAGTCAAAATAAATATAATTACGAATTCGTTTTACGGACACTAGTGAATAGACAAAAAAATCAAGCCTTCCTTCGAATTTGCCATTCAACATTATACATATCGATCGGTTCGCATCGTTAGCGCAGACACGTGTAAATCACCAAATAAATGACGTAAAAATCACGCACGCGGCATGGCTATTAGCATATATTTTTTTATTATACATTTCGATTGCATAAACATGAACACGAATTAATGTCAACACGCTAAAACGAAACTGGGGTATCTTTGATAATATACAGTTTCAGAAACAAACATAAGGACTTTGTGAACAAGCACGCATATTTTTTTAGGAAAAAACTATTACGCCGAAAGTTACTCATCCGGGATCTCTGGATCTAATTCCAGTGGATGTACCGGAATTAGCTCCAGAGGTTCTAGGTTCAATCCCCAAGGGAGTACAAATTGGTACTCGGTTTGGTCCTTTTTTAGGACCGCCTGGCTAACTACCACCATCTTATCAAAATCTGTCGCCATAATAATAATGATAAAACATTATTGTGTTCCAACAATTAACGATAAGATACCCAGTCCCTCTGTGGTGAACGGTTCAGGAGAAGCTGGATTCCATCTTCAGCCTTATTGTCACTTACCATCAGGTGAGATGAAAGCCAAGAGCTTCTCTGTCAAGCATAAAAAAGCTACAGTTCAGCTATTCAGGTTTTCTGGATTTAAGTCTTCTTAACCGTCATTGGGCAATATTGCCTCGTGATCTGTTAGTTGGCCCACCATTATCAAATCTGGAATATCAGACTTCAATCTCCATAGGATTTAGGGATTTAAGGGATTAGTACCTACTACTAATTTGATGGTTAGGACTTGCTGAAAATCTGCCTGACGAAAGTCTTGTCACTTAAAGTCAATAACTATAGTAAACTCTATTCTACATCATTTTTATATTCCGACAGTTCATTGACAAGATATTTATTTTGTCAGTGAAGTCAGTCTCTCGGAGATCGAGGATTCGTTCCGGGTGAAGCTTGCTTCTAAGTGAGAAAATGCCAAAAGTTTACTCCGTCAAGCCAATTGTTTGTACTATTAGTTCATTCCTAATGAGATAAATTATGATAATGACCTATTATATGAACATCTTATGTTACATTAGGAGGTAGTATATTCCTTTACTGAATTACTGTTACAATCCTTGAGATGTCCAAACCGAGTGAGTAGTTCCAATACAGTTATATCACTCGAGTATAAACGAGTGCAGATAGTGCGAGTGCGAAGGGGTGATTACCTATTCGTAACCATTCTAGCTCTAATCTTCCCGAGAGCTTTTGTCGCTGCGACAAACTAGTGGAGAGTTTTCGCCGACCGATAGCTTAAACAGACAGTGTTAAACAATGTGCATCAATCTCTTTCGTTGACATGAAATCATACATTAATTGTATTTACTTTTCTTCAGCGAAAACATAGTCGATAACTAGTCGCTTATTCGCAGTTATTCACTGCCTTAAGAGATAAATATATTTCGCGTTACAAGCAATCACTTACAAAGTGCCAACGTCGTCTTAGAATCGAGCAAAAATATCCTTGAGGCGAGGTTCGCAATTCGTGTTTTCCTCTTTATTCATTTAAACAGGTCCTCAGTCTTGAACAATAAACTAAGACGTGCTTAAGCGTTGGCGCTTAGATCAGATTTGCAAAACTCGATATCTTAATAACTACTTTCAAAATCTTGCTCAACCAGAAATGCAACTTTATCGGGACATTTTACTGTAATTGAATTATCCAATCGACGTAAGGTTTCCTGTTTTACATAAACGGGGCACGAGTCAATTATAACCGAGTACAGCCGATTCAGTTAAAGGGACTGTTTAATACTCCTTTCATTTTTGCTATTTTGGCCAGGCGATACGCGCTGCAAGATAAACAACAACTTCATTATGCATTATGTCTTATATGACACAAGTTCGTGAGCAATCGGCGTTTTAAATATTTCCGGGGCATCGAATACTGCTCCTTTTGGTTGATGATGTGGTTTATCAATTTATGCGATATAAATAGAATAAAGGTTGGAATAGTAGTTAGTCGAGCTAGGGCACAGCGGACTAGTCGCTCGAATCTGGAGCACGCCGAACTGTGGTAGTACCTCTACCTTACAGAAGACCACAGTCAAATAACACTACATTTGTGTGGTGTTGTGTTTCTGTTGGTGACTTAGGTAGCTAGAGCTCCACAGGGTAGGCAAGGGGACTAGGGTTGTCAGCGCACGAGTGTCACGTCAGCGTTTCAAGCGTCTATAGGCCACGGTGGCTGCTTACCACCAGACAGGCCGGATGCTTGACTGCCAACCACTTGATATAAAAAAATTGTAACATCTGAGGAATTCCTCAAGTCCTATCAATGTGAACGAATCCCTAATGCACAATGCTCTACCCAGTGTACCCGACCATCAAAATTCCTACATAACGATAACAAACAAGCCTCAAATTACGTAAACTCTACTATATATTATTCGAAGCTTATACACGGAAAATTACTAGAACAATTTTTGAGCGACTCTAGACAAAATGTCACTAATATATTTTTGTATTTAAAATTCATGCATTAACATTTTCAATAACAAACACCATTTTTATAATTCAAATATAATAGAGAGAAGTAATAGAGTTTGACCATTTATTTTCGTTGGATCCCACTACGATTAAGAAATGTCAAATACCGACAGTTAAAAAGACCAAAAGAAGTAAAAAACCACGAAAGTTTAAGTAAAACGTCGTAAAACAACAAAAGAATTTCAGAAGTTTCCCAAAAAGAAATAACAAAACTTAAAGACGCAACCGCAACAAGCAAAAGTGTTTTATAAGAAGGAAATGAATTCGAGACATTAAAGTTACGGTACTTTGAGCATTATGAATCCAATTGGTACTTTCACTTTTGGCGCCAACGTGCGCTGTGACATAACCTCGGATGTATTAAGACGGGAGGTGCAAGTAAACACGGCAACGTCATTTATCTTGCTTGTAGTATTTTATGCGATAGTATGTAAATAAATAGCTGCAAGAGATGTACACACGGTGACAGGAATCGTTTTGCGTAAAAGTGTATTATTCCATTAGGCTCAGACGATATACCATCCAAATTAGGATACGATATCCTAATATAAGGTAAATTACTGAGGCGATACCACAGATATCGTTATTCTGTGGTGTTACAAATTCCCATTTAATGGCTTTTGACTGGAGAAGGGCCTTTCAGAGTTCGCATTTATTAAATTCTGCGTTGTAAGATTTTATTTCTATAGGCAAAACCCAAATACCCAACCTTTTATTTCTGTAAAACGCAAGTGATTCATTCTGAATCTTTGGATACCATTCCAATATTGGAAATTTGCAAAGTTTGCCATTCATCACAAAAACAAACAACGATATAACACTCCCTTACATAACGTTTTTAAAAGATATTGTAACAAAACATTTTAATAAGTATACCTATCTTATAGCAGGTTAATGATAACGTAAGACACATTAACAAAGACGAAATGAGAAGCAATTAATCAGACAAATAAATTATTATGTCTGAGATGAGCAGGAAGCTAAAGTTGTTTATTTAAGTGGAGGAAATATCACACACATGGTATAGTCAAATACTTTAAATTTATTGAAAACATTTAGAATTTATTATGGTATGTCCTTCGCCGTCTTCGCAATGAAGTAAATTATGTTTACCGATGGTGATGTAAATATAAAGATTATTTTTAAAATACCTACTTTGAATTACATGTCAAGTTATAATACTAAGGTGAATTTAGAGCACTCGTCCTGTACGGAAACTCTTATTCAACTACATTCCAAGAGATTTTAGGATAGTAGCATAACAGTGGAACCATGTTCACCAAGCTATGGCTCGCTCAAAAGCTGATAGGATGCGGTTGCATAACAGATACAGCGAAACAGAAACATCGCCCAAAGCAGTTGCTGAGAACGTTCTTGACGCTGACGTAGACTCGTAAAGTTTTTAGTGGATATGAACAATGTGCAACTGGTTGCATTGACCAGGCAACATCTTGAATACATTTCCAGATTCTAAGAAAAAAGGGCAAGTTACTCGACTGATTCCTCGCGAGCGTTCTTATCTGAAACATTCGTGACCGCTTATTATCTACCGACTGTTTGCTAACCAGGTCGCATGATTGTTTGATACTTTTGTGGTATACCTTGACCTTGACGAAAATCCATTGTCCCAGATCATAAATACGGTGGGAGGGATGTATTGGCCGTAGTAGGTTATGCAATAATTATGTTTAAAAAGAACCGGTACACGGCGCGGCGTTATGTTAACTGAGAAACGGGAAATGATTCTAGTGAATTATCTAGAAGAGTATTTCGGACTTTGTCTTCTTATATCTAGAAAATCTTCCGCGATATTAGTGAATAATATTTTTTTACTTCGACTGGATTTGGTATGGGTTAGACTAACAGCGATCAGGAAACGATTAGTTTTGCCGTATTGGTTAATGATGATGATGAATAGAGGGTAGATGCGGAGCGTTTTCTTGTGAAACATGACATCAGGGAGCCGAAAGGGCCTCTTTGCTCTAGACTGTGATTATTTGTCAGTAGAACTGAACAAAATATGTGATATCAGCATCAGGCCGAGTTACTAATCCAAATATGAGACGATTTCAATTTTAAAATTACGAGAGCGGCAAACAATAAAATCTTCCGCCTGTAAGTGGTCGGCGTAACTTACTGTTGTTTACAACTCACGTAGGTCGCTCGTACGCTGCGCCTAACATTATCCTCTAACTTTAATCCGGGTTATCCCTAAGACCATAGGATAATCCCTCCCTTCCCTCCCTCCCTAATTTTGTATAAAGCTTAAACTTGCTTATTGCCATGTTCTAGAAATGTTATTACCTTAGGGCTCGTCAAGGCCCTGTACGAGTAAACAACGTTGATATTTAATAACTTGTGACATAGCGGACAATGTTTACTGATGGAATATATGTAGGTATACCTATAATACAAAGATGATGCGATCCGTGTAAATTATCTCCAACATGAAAGATACACTTTCTACTCTTAGTTTGTCCCGTCCAGAGTCAGCCAGTTGTGCAAATTATCTTCGACACACCAGTTAAATTTCAAGAATCAGCGAGCTTTAATTCAGTTCTTGCGACTCAATTGTAATAAAGTTTTTTGCATATTCATCGATGCATTACAAAAGCAAGATATCACATGACGTAAAGTAAATTAACAAAGGAATAACTTACAGTTGTCAAAGTTACGAAACAAAGATCGAGCTGACTTACAATCAATCGATGCCTCTCCCACTCAGCAATATTACAAACATATAGGTTTTCACTCCTCCTATATTAAATGTTAGGTATGTATGTAATGGCAACTGGCAATTGTTTGTTGTGGGATTTTTGCGTTGTCAACAAAAGCATGCGAACCGCACACCACTGACGGTTGCCATAGTTTTACTTAGCTAGAACAACAAGTCCGGGTTCATACTTGAATAATGGCAAAGTCTTTTCTTATCAAATAAAAATCAACACTATTGATTTTGTGTAAAAACATTTTCCAAAGTTACCCTTATGACACATATTTCTGACTTTGCTTTTATTTTCAAAAATATTAAGGCACAAAAAAACACAACTTATGCAAAACAAAATAAATTAAAATCCAATATTACGAAGTGCAAATATGACGCATAATCACTATTTAATAAACAGTGTCAAATATTTCTAATCAATAAACATGCTGATGATGAATTATTGACCAATCAAAAGGTTAAAGTCACTGACAAGGGGAAGAACGGTGTAGTGGATAGAATGGACGTACACAAATATTTGAATACATTAAAATCGATGACATATTTGACATAGGCGCTACGCTTAATTGGACATGTAATTAACATTTACATAATAGTAAAATATAATACAAATAAACCTTCAAAGTCAAGTAATAAAGAGACAACATTAACAGAAGTTTTATACAAAAGTTAAGTGTCGATTTTTACATAGATGTTATCAATGAATTATATCGATCCTAATTCGTGGGATGTTATGTTATGTTAGCATAGCACTTCTCAAATCTTTTGAGTTAACAATCAGCAGTATTAAAATTATAAATATTTATATCTATTAGAATAAAAGTTACCTACTAAGTTTTGATTTATGCTAGATAGGGACACAAGTCACACAAGTCGATGGGAAATTAATGATTGACCCCCGAAAAATATAAAACTCAGAATAACCGGGTAAAAGTTTGGAAAAACTTCTGATAAAATTATTATCAAAGGTTTCCAAGCTATTTCTGACTTTTAATAAACTACGATAGATATAAAAGTAGCAAAGAAACATCTTCATCAGCCTACATGCACGCCCACATACCATACCTCCCAATCCCAACATGTCATAAAAAACACTGAGGAATAACCCTGTGGCGCAAAGCAGATTGATAAGCAAATACAGCCACGACTAAATGAAGACGAAGTCAAACCTACAACACAATGCCATACATCTTTTTTGATCCATCATATGATCCATAATGAAATTATTGTGGTCCACACGGTCCACATTTATAAATTAAATATTTGTTAAAGCAAAATCTACAGGAAATTAATAAAACAAGAAATTCCAAAAAATAAGATATCTAAATATAACTGTTTGCGAATCCAAGCTTTCGCATTCATAAAGACAACCATTACGTTGAAATTAAGTAATCGAATTTCAATGTCATCTGCATATGAATTAATTCAATGCTGCTATTCGATACACAGACGATTAAGGTCAAACTAAGTTATTGTTCGATTTAAGCAAGGGGACATGTACAGCCGTGTGATGCCACCAGATCCAGAGTAAAACAGCATCACCACATATCCTCCAAAGGGTGTCGTAAAAGGCGAGTAATGGGTCAGCAAGGGGATTTGATCACCTTATACTCCATCCACCAATCCGCATTGGGAAAGCGTGGTCGACTACTACCAATCGGTTTGGTTAAGGTGGTGACTGGTGATGTTTTTATGTTCCAGCGTTTAAAGATAGAATAGAATCATCTTTATTGTACACCTTGACAAAGAAACATTTTTCTAGTATTATATTTACGCGTTTGTAAACGCAAAAATAAAAATTATTCCATCAGTAAAACAATATTAATATTGCAATGTACAATGGGCGATCTTATCAGTACAGTGCTGCTTGAACAGTGAAAGATTTAGCGTAAAATTTGGTGGAATGCATTGGGATAGCTAAGCGTAAGTTCTCCGATGATCTTAATGTTCGAGGATGGGTATCGTTAACGAACGTAAAACGCTCTTTGAGGTAAAATGGAGTCGCTGGGTTGAAAAGGATGCTGTAAAGTAGGGAAAGGATATGAACATTCCGGCGAAGACAAATAGGCAACCAGTTGAGTTTACGGCAGAAATCTGAAATGTGATTATATTTGCGGAGTCCAAATATAAATCTTATACAAAAATTTTGAAGCCGCTCAAGTTTCGCTAGTTGCTCTTCAGTGACATCAAGGTAAGAGGAATCAGCATAGTCAAGGATAGGCAAGAGGAGTGATTGGGCTAGCGTAACTTTGGTGGCAGTAGGTAGGAAATTGCGGAGTCGTTTCAATGACCCAGCGGACGCAAACATCTTACGACTAATTTCCTGCTGCTGAATAACCCAAGATAAGTTTTGATCAATGCGCAGTCCAAAATTTTTAACGTGATCTTGGAAATTCAACGTAACACCTCCAAAGGTAACCCTAGGTACTTAAGATAAGTTAGGATTCTGGGTTAAGTGCGCTTGAATCTTATTAATCTTAGATTAAATGAGGACCAGCTTAAACGAGCAGAATATAATTTTAATTAGGACAGGGCAATTCTCTAGCTTCATTCGTTCATAAAATAACGTAAATAATATTTAAATATTACGTATTTTCGATTAATGTAGACATCCTTCAGTCAAGTGCTCTAAATATGAATGCAAGAATGCCTTATACAGATCTTATTGAGTATACTTATTGGGCCAATAAAAAGGACTCGTATTTTGGACAAGGTTAGCGAATGTTAATGCAAGCTCGATCGCATTTCGTAAGTTCATTAATCAGTTGGTCCCAATTGTTATCGCAAATAAGGCATCAGTATGCAACGACCTGGATAATCTAAATTAGATATGATTCACGCTAATTTCTAATGCGTTTGTACTCAAATAATGAAAACTAACTAGTTCACCATTGTTTCCAAGAAGTTTAGGTTTTGTAAAGGAACTAGTAATAGAGATACTAACAAATAAAGATTCCTGCATGGTTAACGAGAAATCCAATAGAGGAAGTAAATCATCCAGGTAATAGGACACTCCAATACTCCACTCTACCATAGGAGTGGGAAAAGAATGGCGCCGTCAATGGGCGGCAATTTAAACGAATGTGACTCTTACGCTTCTTATTTGTAGTTTACCTATCAGGTGATTGGAAGACATGGCGGGACGTTAAACGGGATATTCACTTTATATTTTTATGAAGACTCAAGCATATCTGGAGACAGTAATAAATCTTCCATTTCATGTTCGTCGCATTTCGACATTCGCTAGCATAAAAGCAAATCATAAAAGATTCCCATGCTCGCTCCCTTTTTACTTGTTTCATGTTACCAGAAATCTAATTGCATATAACGCTGTTCAATATATCATATGCGATATAATAGGGAACTTATTTAAATATAACTATATCTATTCATATGGAAAATGTAATTACAAGAGGGAACACTAATATGTAGGTAATATTCAGATGTGTACCATTCATTATAAGCAATGCTTTCATGACAATTCTTAACCCTGATTTTAAATAAGCACCACACACAATAACCTAACGTACATAAAAGTTGAATGGTAGAAAAGCTGAACAATAGGGTTAGTTGTCATGCAAACATACATAATAATTAATATTATTTAAATATTTTTTTATGATAAAACTGAATCCGCAGTATATGCAATAGACATTATTTGGAATAAGATAAGTCAATGGTAAAATATTGAGACTGAAGAGCTCCTTCGAGCTAAATATGAAACACTAGATTTATTTTGTCAAAAAATAAAATAAACGACGCGCTTAACATGCTATAGACATCGTTATATTGCCGATTGAGCTGAATGAAATACGCACTTGACCCTATTATATGCCGTGTTACTAGTTATCGCCTTGAACAACACGCCCGTATAAAACTACAACAAAAAATCTCGACAAATTAAATTATATTAAAAAAATAACAGCTTCTCAACAACAGTAATTGTTTTATTATGTGAATGACTTTTTGTCACAGAAATTACAACTTTATGAAGCATCGCGAAGTAGTCGCGGACGTAAAATGATCGAACGAATATTACAGAGTCATGCTTTAAAGACCATCCATTATATTATATTATGAGAAGTTTAAACCACATTAGATTATAGTGAAAGGCGGATATTAAATTAACAATACGCTCAATGCCAAGGATTTGGGACTTTCATAATCGTTTGACCTGGCTAGTGATTCACCTTGGGGGATGCCTAATTCAATGGTTCAGCTTTATCGTCTATTTTTATTTAATTTCAAAATCCATTATTAACACTGGGTTTTTATCATACGTTTAACAAATTTGGTAATAATTTCAAAGAATAAATATAAGGTTCCTACCAAAACGCCTTATCAAAATCTATTACGAAAAGTTAAATTTACAAGGAGCAAAATAGTCATTACTATAATACTTTTGATTCACATGCAACATGTGCCAGTAATACACCGTCAAAAATGGCATAAACACTTTTATAAACTACTTCCTCTTAAGGTAAAAAAATCGTAAACATTCCGCAAGACACTGATGTCCTATAAAGACTTCATTTGATTTATGCATCGTATAAAATTTAAATTCTCTTGAGTAACACGCCACAAAACAAAGGGGTTAAGGAAAAAGGTTCCATATATTACAGAGATTCGTTTTGGTAAAATGTCGTCTTATGAAGCGTGCAAGAGAAAGCTTTCAGGCGACGGATGATACATCAAAAACGTTAACAGCAGTTTATAGTTGCATTATTAGCCATCATTAAATTTTAAGAGGCGTCTTGGAATTGCAAATTAAGAAATTATTGTTATTTATGTATCGTCTTCAGTATAGGGGCTTTGGCATTTAGCAAAAAGATACATACGAGGGTCTTGATTCTCTTCTCACCGAGGAAGCGTAGTGTAGAGATTGGTAGCAGGACTTTGTCTCCTATACTAGCAACTTTGCGTGTCCTGTTAATTTTACAACATTAGAAGCCTCTACATATATAGTAACGATTTGCCGATCGGCGTATTGTATGAAAGTATGTTTGCTACTTCTGTCATAAGGATCTAAGGATCCAACGCAAGTATATGGGCCTCCTGTTAGTAACAGATCACCATAGGTTTTTTTAATATTACGAGACAACAAACAAGCTTGCGGCCCACCTGATATTACGTGGTTACCGACGCCTATAGAAACTTGCAATATTAAGGGTAAATCACTTAACACTGCAAGTACGTTGCCATCCTGGGGACTAAATTAATGCCTTCCATGCCCAGTTATTACACTGGGTACTTTTCCCTTCAATTCGAAACACAGCGAACTGCTTCACGTCAGAAATAAGAAAGGTGGTGGTAGTTACCTACCCAGGCGACCCTACATATGGGTCTACCACCTAGTAAGTTCTTGACCCTTGCGCTATTGAACCTTAACCGCTACCAGGGTCTGGAAACCTTATTTGTCGACAGAAATGAATAATAAAATTTTGAGATTTGAGATTACATCGAAAGACAATAATATTTCATCATCATCATAACAGCCCTTAAAAAACGACTTACTGTTGGGACACAAATTCTCTCCTTGACATCGAAGGAGGCATAGGCAGTAGTCTACCACGCTTGCCCAATGCGGATTGATGGACGGAGTATAAGACGATCAATGTCCCTTTGCTGATCCATTAGTCGCCTTCTACGACACCCATTGTAGGATATGGGGCGATGTTATTCTACTCTGCCGACATCACATGGCTAAATATTTATATTTAAAGAAATTCACCAAAGAAAACTAAGTCATGAAGTAGAAGAATTGAAATGCGTATTTTCAGGGCTGCATTCAGTTGCCTTTCTACGATTTAAAGGTCTACGTGCCGTTTGTCACGTTCACCAATGTCGATTGCAAAAAGGCTTCTAGTAAAGCTCTTCCCCGATGTAACATATTTTGACGCAAGCAAAATGATTGCACCGGCCATTCGTGAGAAAAAAGGATGTATAAGAAACAACGACAACGAACGACGAACGACTGCACGCGATGTTATTATTAATCGAACCAAAATTGGCAATGCATAAATAAAGCATGCAAAAAACATAAATTTGATGGACCTTTTAAATCATTCATTGGTTAATGGAAATTGATACAAAAATCAATGGAGCGCTTGAATTTTGTATACTGACCATAGTGAAGATACCAAAATATGAAAAGGTAGAGAGAAATTATTTAGACTGCCTTCTGTAATGAACATGAAAGTTCATATTTTACGACTTATGAAACTTCCTCCAATAATGATTTAGTTTCTTTTCAGAGTCAAGTTACGAAAAATTAGAGAAGAAAGAAAGAAATAAAAACAAACTCTCGTTCATTCTGCAAATTACTAAATCATTTGGAGACCATTTCACGTGCACGCAGGCGGCCTAAGGCGCCTTTCAGTCAGAATATGGTATTATTTTACACATTGTTGCATTTTCGCCCTAGTCGATTCATTGCCAATCTCTAAACGTCAGTAATTATAAATCTATGGTCATACAAATCTAATGGTGACTAACACAGCGGTGTCGCCGCCGCTGCGGCGTATTGTAAACACGCTAACAGAAAGATCTTGGCCGTCACCGTAAGCGATGATGATGACGAGGCCGAGGGTGGGAGATATCACAGCCATAAGCAAGGCCTTATTACCAAGTACAAGTTTGATAAAAGCTAAAGTTGTGCAGATTCTTTTAATATACCTACATACTCCAAAATGAACCAAAAATTCGCATTCAAATAATGATTACCATAAAAACAATTTCAAGTCCGAGAAGTGAAATTTTAAGTCAATTATGTAAAATAATGATGTATTGAAAAGTTTTAGTGGAAATATATAATCAACGAACCGCTTATTAGATAAAAAATAATAACATGTTGAGAGATCATAACTTTATAATTAGCATGTTATTTATTGTTTAAGAATTTTAAGAGTCGAACATAAACATGGACTCTATTATGTTTATTATCTAATCGCTTTCAGTTATTAAGTAATCTGATTCTTACTTCATAACTAATCGGGTAGAACTTTTAGGGAAATAATAAATTATTTTAATGTTTGACATGTTTTTCTTAGTAATATATTACTACTAGCTCCGGCCAAGCGTTGCTGTGGTAATTTCATACTACTGACCTATAACATTGTATCTGCAGTAAAAAAAAATATGACTACTTATCAAGATATAAAAACTATCCTATCTCTCAAGTTGGATCAAACTGCACACGGTGTACAAATTTGATTAAAATCGGTTAAGTAGTTTAGGAGTCCATCGCGGACAAACAACGTGACACGTAATTTATATTAAGATTTAAGACCTTACCTACTTTGTACTGTACCATATTATGCAAATTTTAGTGAATAAATGAATAAGAATTCCAGTTAGAAGAAAAATTTATAAATGACATTTTGTCTCATTCAGAACTGGTAAAAAGGGTACACTACACACATACGAAAAACTTAAATTCGATAGGCACACGACATCATCATCATCATGGATTTTCACGAATTTCAAAATCCCGATTGTTATTATACAGAATTCCGAAAATCAGAATCTGATTTATCATTAATTCTAATATTAAATTTTAAAATGTCTAATATTACAACACTACCGCCTCTTTCGACAACCTTCGTCTGAGCAACACATGAGCAACATTACAGCCTTCATACGAAGACGTCAGTGAGACTAGAATGTCTATAAATATAATTTTGGCTATTTATAGAGCCTACTAAGGAAATGCAAATGCATGACCTCGTTATAAGTTATGATTATCAGTTAATTGACGTAGTAACTTGTTGAGCTTTTGGCAGATAGAAGGTGAATTGAGTGGAATTTAATTTGAGTAGAGCAAAATTTGATTGTTTAATTCAATGTTTACAAGATGATTAAAACGTGAAGAAAAAGTTTTTGTACTTACCTCTTTTTAAGCATATTGCGAAACATTAATGTTTTTAAATCAGGGTTAAAGTAAGTCACAATTATAATTTAAAAAGCAATAATGGTAAGTAATAAAATTACTAATGGAAATAATAATGTAAATACAAATATAAGAATAATTATAAATTTACACTAAAATTTAATTTTGGACGAATATGCACATATATAATATTTCAGATGGCCATATTTGTCAAACATTTGCAGCGGCATCCGTATCATAATGTGAATGAAAGAGGTGCAGTTCAAATATTTAACAAAATATGGCCATGTAAAGTGCCAGCATAATGCTATAGAATTTTGTGATGGCGTCGTGGTGGAGTGGTCAGTATGGCTGCCTACACATCCAGCGGTCCGGGTTCGGATCCTGGTAGCGGCAAATATTTGTGTGACGAACACGAATATTTATTTGCGGGACTCCTCACATTTAAACTGCCTCTGTGGTCTAGTGTTTCGTCCACTAATCCAGCCAGAGGTCCCCGATTCGATCCCCAGGAGAGTACAAAGTAGTGCTCGGTTTGCTTAGGTAGAGCTTGTTTTAAGTCGCCATAATAGTGTTAAGCAGTTATAATAAGATAGCCAGTCCCACCGTTGGTTGAGGGTTCTAGATGAAACTCTTTTCCATCTTCGGGTTTATTTACGATCCATCAGGTCAGTTGAAGACCAAAAACTTACCCATCAGAGATATAAAAAACCGGCTAAGTGCGAGTCGGACTCGCGCACGAAGGGTTCCGTACTATCTATGGAAAACACCGCAAAAAATCATGTCTGTTGTATGGGTGCCCCCTTAAATATTTGTTTCATTTTAATTTAATTATTTTATTCTAAACTGAATATAATAACTAAATATTCTGTTAATATTTCAAGCGTCTACCTGTTGCCGTTATCAATATCGAGCAAAAACAAGCAAAAAAATAAATCACGTTTGTTTTACAGAATAAAATAAATATTTAAGGGGGCTCCCACCCCTTAAATATTTATTTTATTCTGTTTATTAGTACTTGTTGTTATAGCGGCAACAGAAATACATAATCTGTGAAAATTTTCAACTGTCTAACTATCACGTTTCATGAGATACAGCCTGATGACAGACGGACGGACAGCGGAGTCTTAGTATTACTTAGCACAGGTAATAGGGTCCCGTTTTACCCTTTGGTTTCGGAGCCCTAAAAAGACGTACGTACTACAAAAAAGTCAATATGAGCACAATGTGTACCTTAGTATGATCCAATCAGACGTAAAGCGGCGACCAGCAGGTTACAAGCTTCCCGATATCACTCACGGATTGTACTATGTTTGTTCAATTGGTAATGAATTCCACTATCGCACAGCTTACGAAAAATAATGTATAAAATTTATGGTATTTGGGTAAAAATCATGATGATTCAGTATGTTGTACTCACCGCAGCCGGTGGGTCCTAGTAACAGAACATTGCTCTTGTCCAATCTTAGTTCGTGGTGTTGCCTTTCGAGAACTTCCGCACCGCCGCCCCCGCCTCCTCCTCCATGGCCTAAGTGCAGAAGATCTGGAACAAAATGTTGCATTAATATTTAACAGTAATCATACATGATGGTGGATTACGCTAAATCCTTCTGGGAGATAATACAACGGTTTTCTTCAGCATGGAGTTCGAAGAGTGAGGATTGATTTACACTAAATAATTCCACCAGCTTCCTTCCATTATCGGGACACAAGATGGAAGTCAAATGACTATGTTGTTAGTAACAATAATCTGCACTAAGCGATGGTTCCTTTAGGTCCTAGCTAGAGTGAGTAGACTGCTGTGTAATGTAAGAATGTGTTATCGTCCTCGAAATTTTCAAAATGTCAAATGCTTGTCTATTCATTAAAAGAAGATGAAAGAGAAATCACCTCAATTACTCATCCTATAAATAAATTAAAAACGAGCCAATCATAAAATTAGGGACATAAGAAACCAATTTCACCCAAAAATGACAAACTTATATTAATATGTTTTCACCATACAAGCCGATTTAATTGTGCCCCATAACTTGTGCCTGCTCAGTATTCATGACAATACTTTATTTGCGTTGTTCATCATGATCAAAATGCTATAAACACAGTATACTTTAATTAATTTATTCAGTGTTATTATTGCGTACCCTTCAGTAAATTGTTTCTTCGGAATAATATGCATATTCTTTACTCTTCCCAACTTTGATAATTGAAACGCAGTTTTTTATTTCGCCCATAAATTGTTGTAAGTGAGCAAAAAGTGTGATTACTTTTATTTAAAGGTCAAGGTAGTGTTCTTTAAAGGTTGCTTTTATTGACAATTTTAGAGAAATACTGAATCGAGTTTCAATTAAATGTCAGTCAAGGATTCCTTTATTTCTTGTTGTGCTAGAGTCCGGTTTCTCGTAGGCAGATTCTTTTATTACGATAAACGCAATTATTAGCTACGCATTATATTATTCCTAATTGACTATCTTTCTTCTATTCATATGAGGAGAAAGAGTTGGATGACCAAAACTAGCCTCATTATCTTGTACTTACTTATCTTATTGTATCTCAACTATTCAGGTATGCACTTCAAAGGAAGAAAGATCAACATTAATTGTGTAATCGCACCTATTCTATGTCGATGATCTTAAATTTCACGAACAATATACCTAAAGGTCAGGTCCACTTGGAATTGTCAATTGTGTCACGCTTTCACTATTGTCAACGATCAAAAACTAATTGAAGCTTTTGTTATAGTTTGATTTATATTGCTAAAAAAGGAGAGTTTAGAAAGTGTCGTTCTAATTGACTGAACCATTTAGTAAAAGCAGTCTTCCAAATTTGTTTTTCATATCGCTAATGGATGTTTTTAAGGAAACGTATCTAGCTGGAAAATCCAAAACTGCTGTGCAAGCATGAACTTGGCAATAGACAATTATATCAATCGACAACGCATCGGTCCCTTTCTCTACTTCAGAATATCTATCAAATTATTAGATTTTTGTCGATTATGCCGAATTTTACTATCATATTTTGTTTATCTAGAAAAAATCCTCGAAGGCTGCTACAAATAAAGAGACCTCGACTAAGCGGTTGTAGTGCAGACAATTATTCGAAACGGTTAGTAAAAACTGCATCAGATTTGCTCAGGATACAATTCAATGGCTAGTTGTTTGAAACAGCTACTAGACCATTGTAGTAGGACGCTAAACATGAGTATTAATTTTCTAATCCACGCCTTTAGGAACATCGATAACACAGATGTGGATGAAAAAATTGTTTCCAAGGACCTATTATGATGAATCATCCGCAAAAAGTACGAACGGTAGGAAGCCAAGTACAAGCGGGATCAGAACAGAGTTGTTTTATTAACTCAAATAATAACAGTGCAATTCTCACCTCTATGTGTGTGGTGTAAGGGGTGGTGTGCATCGTTGGGAGTGCCACTGGTCACGTTGTTGTAGATCCTCTTGTAATGGTTGTAAACAGCTACGGAGAGCACTTTCTTCGCGTACTCCTGCCCGACGACGTGTTTGTTTAAGTATTCGAAGATCTTTTTAGGCGGTGGCGGGGGTTTCCTGCACAGAAATTATCGTCATTATTACAATTTACTCATCTTCAAAACAGTGATTAGGTTTTAGGAGTCCACGATAAGGCCTTTTTGCTCAGAATGAACTTTCTATTTAGTGACCTTTTTAACGATGTAACAAAATAGTTAACGACGCGTGACAAACAGGTCACTGTAAAATATATTTCAAGTACAAGAAGACCTATTATTTAAAGATGCAGTTCATCGCAGGGCGATTCTTTGAATATAGAAAATTTTATTCTTGGTAGGAACACTGTTATTTTTTTAAGACCAAGCGCGGTGGTTTATGACTGGTATTGGCAGACCCGGCCGAGGACTTTTCGGCGAACTGGCAAACGGTAATTCAGTACAGCAGGGCTCGATTAAATATGGAGTCGTGGTATTTTTCAAAACACATCGCATGACACTTTGTTATACAAAAGCTTGGCATGCAAAATATCAAGCAATCCAATGTTCTCTGTGAGAGCATCCCGACCGACCAGTGCTTCATATTTGCGTCTTAGGTGTAGATAAGAGCTTTCCAATTAGTAAGTTTCTTTGTCATTTAAGTCACGATCTACATGGTACTTCCTTTTACTACGTTGCCATCATCAGCCTGTCCACTGCTGGACACATTGACGTACCTACATGGTAGAAGTACATGATTAGTTTAGAGCCGTAATATCAGCACGCACCGGCACAAAAATTAGAAAACATGGCAGTGACGACCAACAAGCACAGAGGACCTAGATTCTAGCTCCTCTGCCTGTGCTTCGGAGAGAAAAATTATAATGTCTATAGCTGCTAGAAATTATTAATTTGTAGTGTCCCATTCTGGAACAACCAAGGCGAAGGCTTTTCAAACTCTCCATCCAAAGCGAGTAACACATAAGGTCCCCGAGCTCATTTTACGTATAGAAAATATATTCTGAAAACATGTTTGTAATTGAATTAAAGATTGTGAAAAAATATAATGAAATAAGTCCTGTTGACAGCAAGTAATATACCATGTTAGCAATTTAAAAACAAGTTTAATATGCGTAAAATTATTTTCCTTTTTAGGCACATTATTTATCACGATGATGGATAAGTTTTCTAGAAAATTACAAGTCTTTTGCCAAAAATGGGTAATGTTGTAAAACAAAAAAATAAGTATTTATTATAGTTAATGTTTGGTGTATTACAGGTATTAAAAAGGTACAAAATAAGGTATCGGATTGTAAGCAATGCAAGTTCGTTACTAGATATCACTTTACTAAGTTAACTTGCCTTTTTAAGAAATAACAAAAAAAGTGAATAAAAATTTATTCATACTTCACGGGTAGGGTTAACATAGAACTGAAATACATTATGTACACATAATTTGTTGATAAGCAAATGTATTCGTACTTACGGCGTCTTTTTTTCCTAAAATAAGATACACGAATGTTTAATTTTAGGAGGTCGATGACGCCGCGGTCGTGCGTTCTTCGTAACGATCACGAAGGCTAAGCTACCAAATGCGCGGTCGGTATTCAGATGGGTGACCGAAAATTTTTCAACTCGTATTTCCTCCGTGGTTCGTCGGCACGTTAAGCTGGTGGTCCCGGGTGCTGTCGAAAGATAGCAGTCGTTCCCAACGAGGGTTGGTGTCAGGCACACGGCCGTAAAAATCTTATGCGCAATATTGTCGATATCAAGACATCCTACACCGACCACAAATAAATCGGGAGCAGGTTAGGAGAAAGGAGAATCTTGTCTACATTTCCTGAGATAATCAGATAAAAAAGTCGATGCTCCACAACCGAGTCGGTTTCTGCCCAACGTGACAGATACCATTGCATTGACCCCAGATAGCGTATTGTTTATAAACGTAATCGTTTTTATCGATTACAAGCAGACATCTTGTAACCATTTTGTAATCTCAAATATATTTTTCACGGATAGACGTGAATTGCTTTCTTTGTCCGATTATTTTGATATCACGCTTGTATGTCGTGTGATGATAATCACAGATGACATACTTATGGATTGTTTTATAGATAAATATAATAATAGGAATACTATAATTTTTTTATTTGGGTCGATATTAGACCATTTTATTATCGGTAGAGACTTACCAAGCTATAAGGTTTATTTTATTTTATTAGAACTTACAGCTTACATATAGAAATATACAGTGCAATACATAACAAGAAGCCAGTAACAAGCCTCCACAGGTAGCACTGATTTATAAATCCTAAGATTGTACAAAAATAAAAATTGTACAAAAAGATATCTTTGAGAAACTTTTTAAACAAAATACAATTAATAAATACTACAAAACATACTACTGATTTTTTTTCAGATCCAGCAAATGACTTCATCCCATTTAATGGTAAGCAGAATTGGAGGTCAAATGCTGTGCAGGATACAGTATAAGCTTGCCCTAGCTACCCTCGGCTTGCCAACCTGCAAGGTGCTTCTTAACGCCTCTTTTGAATACCCAGGATTGAAAAAAGCATGTGTTTTGACAGTTATTATTATTATTATTAAGTTCAATTAGTTGAATACGCCACAAAGAAACAAATTACCAAATTTCTTTGTTAGAGTTTGTAGCGGACCTCCGTGGCCGCTACGATAAAGTACCTAATTTGTCAAGTTTTAAAATTATATTGACATTGTCATTACAATAAGTTTTGTCTAAATATAAACAGCGATTTTAAAAGTTTTGTGTTTTATAATTTAAATAGCATCTGCTATAAAGTGGTGACCCCGTATTTCTTTCACGAATATTTAAAAATGACTACCGAAAATACTGAAGTGCAACAACTCGAAAAAATTTCCATAAAATTACCACCGTTTTGGACCGACAAACCCGAAATTTGGTTTTACCAGGTAGAAGCTCAATTTTCTATTAATAATATTAGATCTGAGGACACAAAATTCAATTATTTGATTTCACAATTAGAACCAAAATTTATCGAAAATATTTGGGACATTATTACCGGTACAGTCAGTGCGAAATACACCGAAGCCAAAAACAGATTGTTGAATACTTTTCAAGAAAGCAAAGAAAAGCAACTCAAACGATTACTGACTGGTCTCGAACTCGGCGATTCCAAACCAAGCCAACTTCTTCGCCAAATGCAAAGTTTAGGTAAGCCAGATCTTTCGAATAACATTCTTAAGACCCTTTGGCTTGAAAAATTACCACCTTCAATCAAAAATATACTCATCATTAGCGAAGAAAGCTTAGACAAACTCTCTGTCATGGCTGATAAAATAGCCGAAATGTCTCCTAACACCGAACTCTGCAGTACAGATATTAACCCTTCGACTAGCTGCGACAAAATTTCTGTCGACCAATTATTTTTAAAAATAGAAGCTTTGGAAAAAAAGATTGAAGCAATGAATACGTCCAGACCATCCAGATCATTATCACGAAGCAGATATCGCAGTCCAAATCGCAGCCAATCAAGACGGCGATTCAATCCTGATGGCAAGTTTTGTTTCTATCATTTTAAATTTGGCAAGCGTTGTCGAGCCGATAAATGTAAGCCACCTTGTTCTTGGAAAAATTCGGGAAACATGAGCTCGCAACAGAATTAGCGGTAGATTCTGCTGCTGATATGCTACAATACCGCAGATCACGACTATTTTTCACGGACAAAGTAACTGGTCTGCGATTTTTAGTGGATAGTGGTGCCGATGTCTCACTTATTCCAGCAAGTCCAAAAGATAGAATCGACAACTCCTTCAAATTATTTGCCGCAAATAATACACAAATACCAACTTATGGAATTAAGATACTGACTTTAGACCTTGGACTTCGACGTCAGTTTCAATGGCCATTTGTTGCAGCAAAAATTCAAAGAGGCATTCTAGGAGCAGACTTCCTTAAAAATTTTAACTTGCTGATTGACTTACATAACAGAAGACTAATCGATAATACAACGAAACTTCAAACGATTGGTGAAATTACAGAAATTTTCCAGACTGAGATATTAAGCACCAGCGACAAAACTTCTCAATATTTTGACTTACTGCAAAAATTTCCTGAATTAACCAAACCAAATCTACTACCAGGGAAATTAACTCACAATGTTAAACATTTTATTGAAACGAAAGGCGAACCCGTGTTTTCACGACCAAGACAATTAGATGGCAAGAAAACACAAATCGCAAAGCAAGAATTCGAATTTATGCTTAATAATGGTATTATTCGGCCTTCAAAATCACAATGGTCCAGTCCCTTACATATGGTACCTAAGAAAGACGGTTCATGGAGACCATGCGGAGACTATAGACGTCTCAATGATCGAACTGTACCAGATAGATATCCGCTTCCAAGAGTCGACGATTTTCAACACATTCTTCTAAATACCAAAATATATTCCAAAATAGACCTTTTAAAAGCCTATTACCAGATCCCAATGGCTGAAGAGCATAAGCATAAAACTGCAGTAACAACACCCTTTGGAATGTTCGAATTTAATGTTATGAGCTTTGGCCTACGTAATGCGCCAGCGACGTTCCAAAAATTCATAAATGAAGTGCTACAAGGCCTAAGCTATGTATTTCCCTATTTGGACGATATATTAGTGGCATCTAGCGACGAAAACTGTCACAAAATGCACCTTAACGAAATATTTACAAAACTTAACAATTATGGCTTACGAATCAATGTATCCAAATCTATTTTTGGTGTCAAAGAAGTCGAATTTCTTGGATATCTCATTACACCGAATGGCTTAAAACCAATGCCACATAAAGTACAAGCAATACTGGACTACAAATTACCAAAAACTTATAGAGACCTTCGCCAGTTTCTTGGACTATTAAATTTCTATAGGAGACACATTAAAAATGCTGCTGGAACTCAAGCTAAATTGCATGATTATCTAAAAGGAGCTACAAAAAATGACAAGAGAATAGTGCCATGGAACGACGAAACAAAATATCTCTTCGAAAAATGCAAACAAGATCTAGCAAATTCAACCTTGTTGACAATACCAAATCCTGATCTACCTTTAGCATTGTTTACCGACGCGTCTAATGAAGCGATTGGCTCAGTACTACAACAATTCCAAAATAATAGCTGGACACCTATTGCCTTTCACTCTAAGAAATTGAATGATGCACAAAAAAACTACAGTACATACGATAGAGAATTATTAAGCATTTATGAAGCTATCAAATATTTCAAACACTATGTCGAAGGTAGAGACTTTATAATATATACTGACCATAAGCCTCTCGTATATGCGTTTAAGCAAAAAAACGATAAAGCATCCTCACGACAGTTAAGACATCTACAATTTATTTCCGAATTTACAACTAACATACAACATATATCTGGCAAGGAAAACATTGTAGCAGATACATTGTCCAGGATAGAAACAATAGAAATAATCGATTACGGTAAAATAGCAGAACAACAAAAGAATGACTCAGAGCTCCAACAACTATTGAACAATAACTCCCTTAAATTCAAAAAGTACACTCTACCAACAAAAGATACATTATGGTGTGATGTTTCTACTGATACTATTAGACCATACATACCACAACAATTTAGGAAGACCATTTTTCACAAAATTCATGACCTTAATCATTGTGGCGTAAAAGCTTCTATCAAACAAATGACTTCAAGATTTATTTGGAAAGGCATAAGAAATGATACAAAAATATGGGCAAGAACATGCATAGAATGCCAGAAAAACAAGGTCATAAGACACACCAAGTCTGAACTTCAAAATTTTCAAACACCAGATGAGAGATTTGATATTATTCACATAGATTTGATAGGCCCATTGCCACCATCTAATGGAAAACATTATTGTTTAACTTGTATTGACAGATACACAAATTGGGTAGAAGTTATTCCAATAGCAAACATTCACGCAGAGACAGTTGCAAAAGCGTTCTATAACAACTGGGTTACAAGATTTGGCGTACCCAAAACTGTAATCACAGATAGAGGAACACAGTTTACATCGTCATTATTTGCGAATTTTGCTAAAATATGTGGAACAAAATTACAGCACACAACTTCATACCATCCTCAATGTAATGGAAAAATTGAAAGACTTCATAGAACTCTTAAAGCTGCAATTAAATCCTACGACACTCGTAGATGGTCAGACGTAATACCAACCATATTACTGGGAATACGTGCTGCCATAAGAGATGATGACAAATATTCTATATCACAAATGGTGTATGGCAAAACTATAAGATTACCTGGAGAATTTTTTGATGAACCAAATTTTGATATTAATTTAGATGATTTTACAAGAAATTTAATACGACAATTTGAAAATATTAAGCCAGTTAAAGTAAAATTCCAAACACCCAAAAAAATATTTGTACATCGAGATTTACAAAAATGCACACATGTTTTTATAAGAGTGGATAAAGTAAAGAAGCCATTAGAAGCGCCATATGATGGCCCATATGAAGTCGTAGAAAGACACGAAAAGTATTTTACCCTGAACATTAAATCTAAACAAGAGAATGTTTCCATTGATAGGCTTAAACCTGCCTTTCTTCTGTAAACGAAGAAATTAGGAAGGGGAGTAATGTAGCGGACCTCCGTGGCCGCTACGATAAAGTACCTAATTTGTCAAGTTTTAAAATTATATTGACATTGTCATTACAATAAGTTTTGTCTAAATATAAACAGCGATTTTAAAAGTTTTGTGTTTTATAATTTAAATAGCATCTGCTATAAGTTTGAATGGCAGTCGCAGTTAGTGTAGACACGATCATCATGATTGGGATTATAATTTATTGTTAAGTTGACTGTGATTGTTAGTAGCGTATATTATTGTTTTACAATTCAATTTGGTAAAAAAATAATCCTAGATGTAAAATAATTAATAAAGAGTTAGATTGGCTTGATTGATTATAAATTAATTTTTTTAGCCTTTTCTGTTCTGATATAAAACTATTTTCAGATTAAAACGACACGTCTTATGACTTCAAACTTTGAAGCAATTGAATGAGTTTATACTAAGGTCAAAGTAGCCTTTATGGAACCATTGATAGCAGTGTAATTTGTAACACATATGGCTACTCCAATGTCATTGGAATATTGACGCGTACTAAGCAACGTTAATTATCATAATAATTAACAACAATACATACATAAAGTCACGCCTTTTTCCCACAGTGGTAGGCAGAGATAACTTGTTTCAACTTGCTACGATCCGTACATACTTCTTTCGCTTCATCTACTTTCATCACAGTCCTTAAGCATTCTCGATGGTTTCAGTACTTGTGACCTGGCCCTTTTGTAAGACGTTTCCGATTTGTTCGATAAACGTTTGCCTAGGTCTTCCTCGTCCCGCATGTAAATTCACTTCCGATTCAAATAGGTATCCTTTTCGTAAATCTACTTTCATACATCCTTTCTACATGACCGAACCGTTCTAGCATCCCTTTTTCAATTCTTGTCACTATATCTTCTTTAAAACCACATAAGTATCTCTCTTATCACGCTATTATATAACCTCTCACTCAATTTTCAAAAATTTTCATTCAAAACACCAGCCATACTCCTCACTGAAAGAAGAAGCATTATAATGATTACTCAAATATATTTGTTTGACCCTGTGCAATGACGTCTCAGGTAATATTCAATCCGACAAGGTGAATACTAAAAATTAATTTAAAAATATTCCAATACATAAATACTATTTATATAAATAGTAAAAAAAAAATCTTCTAAATAAATAATCTTCATTCTTCTTGCTACCCTACTAGTTAGCTAAAAATACTACACCTAATCCAAAGGTGCAGACAGTAAGTAGCTATGTATTTTTCTTCTTTGACGTGTGTGTCGTAAATCCTTCTAAAATCTCATTATCTATAATACTTCTTTTTCATTCATACGCTCACATGATAATTTGGTTCTTAAATTGACACTGTCGCATGAAAAATATAAATTACTTACATATTTCCATAAATATTCATCGAAACTATCATTTTGCTACCCTGCTCCCAATTATAATTTTATATTACAATAATCACTGTTTTTCTAAAATGACCATTATTTTTCTCACATAAGCATAAAGTTTAATACCTATTGATTTAGCTCTGCTAATAAATAAAATAAATAAATAATAAAATAAAATCATTTTTATTTTTATTTTTTTATTTAATTCTGAGGTGTAGATCGCTAATAATGCAGATGTGAGTTACATACTCTTCTTTTTATCTCGATGGGAATCTCTTGGTCTTCATCTCATGGTAACTGATGATAATGTCGAAGATGTAATCGAGCTTCACCTGAACCATTAACCACAGAGGGACTGTCTATCTTATCACAAATTGTCGGAACACAATAATGATGGTAACATTATTATTATATGGCGGCACACTTTGATAAGATGGTAGTAGCTAGCCTACTACTAATAAACTTAGGAATAACTCCTATACTACTAAGAAACGCGGATAGAGTCCTACTACTAAGGATCCAAGGCGGGCCCTCTGGATCTAATACGAGTAGCCAACTAGTAGACCACGGAGTCACTATTGTAAGTCGTAACCTTGGAGCGATTTGAAAAGTAAGGTGAAGTTTTCTCCAACACAGTTGTTCCCGTTCAAATGACTAACGTGTATGTATATTGAGATATAGAAAGAGATACTAAAAGATAATTTAAAAGGGTGATACTAATAAAACGACTGTCTTGGTGGAATGGTCAGAACGCCTACAAACCGAACTGTCCCGCGTTCGAGACCTTGTAGGGGTAAATTTATGTGACGAACATTATACACGAAACAAGTAACTTATGTCTTTATGAAATTATACGTATAATTTATGATGCTGTTCATATGTCTCAGTGTCCGTAACAGAAATTCTTAATGATACTCAATTTGGGATAATCGGTGTGCGCGTAGAAAGTCATTATTAATTTTTAAATTTTAAAGAAGCAAAATAGCCGAAATCTTAAGATAAAAAAACGATATTAATTGCTGTGCGTGCAAAAGTATATTATCATTAACGTATCCATTAATTATCCGCTTTAACAAAGTTCAAAAATCACTAATTACTGGATGTTTCAATAATTATCAAGTACATACATAAATAAATACCGAGCGAACATAACTCAAAATAATTACAGTGGCGGTAGAGCGAAATTGGTAAGTTAAAACAGTTGACTTTTTAATAAGTACAGCGATGACAAAACATTGTATACTACTTTTATTTTTCGAACTCGGGTGAACCATTGTTCTTTGTGTAGCACTATTAAATCCTGGACTGTGTTAGAAGAAGGTTGTGGGTAAAAAGGGTACTCTGACATTACTTCCGATACAAAGACAGAAATTGAACTGCAATTATCTCCATTAGCAAACTACAAAACATGTAAAGTGGGCTAAGATTCACATCATAAAATAGGTAATGTATTATATGTAAATATATTATATAACTCAAAGGTGACTGACTGAGTGACTGACTGACATAGTGATCTATCAACGCACAGCCTACACCACTGGACGGATCGGGCTGAAATTTGGGATGCAGGTAGATGTTATGACGTAGGCATCCGCTAAGAAAGGATTTTTGGAAATTCCAACCCTAAGGGGGTAAAATGTTCACGCGGACGAAGTCGCGGGCGGAAGTTTTAATATAATCCTCATGACGGACAGACAAAAAACTGATTTATGATTATCACTAATCTAGTTCAGCTGGTCATATTTCTCTGCAATTTGCCAAGAAATCTTGGTGACCCTACAGCATGTTTACGTCAGACGAGTCCGAGCGTGCGAGATGAGTGACGTCACCCGATTGTGACCAATGTCAAGGGTTCAGTGACCTTGTGATGTAATCATCGTGCTCGCTCAAGCTATTTGACATTGTTTTCGGATGTTCGTCGTAGGGCGAACAGGTGAATCAGAACGTGGACTCTTAAATACGCTTGTCGAATGTTAATTAATAGATAAAGCTGCGCTCGACGGTTTCCATGAGATAATTTTTGATTCAGATAACTATGCTAAGGAAAGCGTTTTACATTATAAAGATGTACTTATTACAGACTTATGTATGTATACAACTGAAGCATCAGTTATTCTAGTCTCTGTAAAATTAAAGTAAGGGAACAAATTAAGTGCCCACCAATAAAATAGTACAGTGCTCAACAAAATGGATACCATCAAAAACAACTTTTAGTATGGCGATAATTTAAATTCAAGCCTTAAAGTAATAATGAAACTAAATAGATGATTCAAGATTATGAAAAGCAAAAAGGAGAAGGATGAATTGAATTAAACAATTATGATCCTTTGGAAATCCAAAGGATCAAGCAAAATTGTTAATACATAATATAATAACAATTCACTAGATATACAGGGTTATTTGTAAAGCATCAACAACATTCAAACCATTTGAAGCTTTCATCAATACAAATTTTTCTATGGAAGTAAAACTGGAATCGCGAAGAAAAATCTACCATCCTATACATTTCAACCAGTTCGTTTGTAAATTTCTATTAAATTAAATGGTTTTTCGCGATTTCAGAGTTGTTTCCACAGTAAAAGTTGTTTGTGTTGCTGAGATCTTCAAATGGTTTGAAGATTGTTGGTATTTGACAAATAATCCTGCAGATGTAATTATATCTCTTTCCATCCCATCGAAAGATACTGGACACAGTCAAACCTACAAATCAACAAGCGAAGTCACTTTGTGTAATCTCTTATGTCATTCGAAAACTTAATAACAGGATCTTCTTCAAAATTTTGTGACGCTAGTTTTGTTGCTAATGAAATCGATATTTCGTAGCTGGTCGCCTGCGCTGCTAAAATCATAATGCTTTTCAGATGACTCTCCCTGGTCAGTGTAATAGTGCGTTGCGGGAAAGCTTCCGAAAAGACGTGCTACACATGCGGAACATCGCCTAGAACAGCTAGGCACATATTGGTGAGATGCAGGGTGCTCCTGGAGGCGGGTCATATTCGCGTTGTCACGATAAAGTCTTAGTAGTCATATGTGAAGCTGTTAAATCTTGCGATCCGAGAGCACGAAAACAATTGACAACGAACAAAAGCCTCGTAAACTTTCCCAAAGAAGGCTCAATACCGAAATCGAATCATAAACAATACTCTATTCTAGGCTCTGCTCCAGACTGGACGCTTCTGAACAAGAAGGCTCAATACCGAAATCGAATCATAAACCATACTCTATTCTAGGCTCTGCTCCAGACTGGACGCTTCTGAACACGTATGAGAAAAATTATACTAAACGACGTAGCGGTTTCTGCATCGAGGCCGGATATACTACTTCTCACGGACACTCAAGCGAGTATTAGTCGAACTGACTGTACTTTGGGATACGAACATCCCCAAAGACCACGCTACTATAAAAACAATTAAATGCCTGCTTTGATTTAACAGACCAATTAACAAAAAATGGGTAAATCGTTAGTTTGTATGCTGTAGAGGTTAGGCGCGAGGGGTATACCAGCTAAATCCCTATATACGTTATTAACAGACCTCGGTTTGTCTAGAACTTACATAAGTTCTGTACTGAAACGCGTACTAAAAGCGGCTCTCGAGGAATCGTATCCAATATGGCAAGGCAGACAGAGAGAGGGGCCGGGGTATTGGATGCGGAGTGCCGGTGCACCACAAAGAGGCCTTCACCCTACGCCTGCGGTCACAAGTCCGGGCACTGCCGGACACGGTGAATCCATGGTATACTAAGAGCTTTCATCTATTTGCACAGTAAATTAAACTTTTCTAGTTTTAAATATGAAATTGCGCGGATAGCTATTTGATGAAGACGGGAAGGGGAATTCGTAGCAAATGATTTACAAGTGCAAACTTTTTATTCATATGTTGATAAAGCTGTACCGATATGTCGGTGCTTGATGATATTATTAGCATAATTGTTATCTTTTTTTACACATTATCAAGGAAGTCATTAATTACAATAGCTAAATGGACGTTTTTAATGTTCATCAGACCGAATTCAAACTACTTGGCCAAATGACTCTCGAAAATGTTCAGTGATTTACTGTCAAGCATAATTTTGAAAATGTTGTTTATCACATAAGTTTCTTTGTGAATATGAATCTTGTAGACTTCAGATCTAACAAAGCACGAGTTTCATAGACTAAACAAAGAAACTGCAATATTGCGCTTTAAACCCACAAATAGTTTCTCATGTATTAAGAACAAGAGTGTTCAGCTCAGCGTGTTCAACCTATGCGTGTGGCCTTCGATTATCTTAGATTAGTCCACACCGGACTACGTGACTAGCAAACCCGAAATTGATGTGTACATTGCATTTAAAACGACTCACGTAATTTCTTTTTCCTTGATTTTAGGCGCGATACCTTAGAAAGATGTGTGATCACGATCATTCTACGTTCTTTGGTTTGTAACTCAGATATTCTCAAGAGCCTTAGGCTCCACATTTTGATTTTCATTAACTCAGCATTAACAGCTGTCATCTCTCAGATATATTCGTCAGTGACGCTAATACAATCACGCACCTTACGTAATAATCATTAGTTTAAAATTTACAACCGACGTAACTAAATTGCTACCGTTCGGACACATCCCAATTACATGATACCTGAGAACGGAGAAAGCTTACGTGTTGTAAGACTAATTGGGAATACTGCGACTAAATGTATGAAAACTATATTAAAATATTCCACCGATGATGTTAGTACAGTAGCCAAGAATGGTGATAACATGCTCAGTGCTGTTCACGTAGTCGCCATAAATCCGAGAGTACATTGCGTAATATTATTGTGGCGGTAAGTTAAAATTTGCATTATTAAATGGAATTGCAAAGGGACACAAACTTAACTTCTATTGCGCTCTAAAAGGATATAAGACAATCGCATTTCTATCAAATGTAATTGTATCGCAATCGTAAGGTAAAGGTAATAAATATTATACTTTTGTCGTCGACGATTATTCGGGTAATCATTTATGCGGGAAGAGTCGGCTATGGAGCAGGAACAAGGATTTGGTCAATAAATTAATTAGTTAATGCATTCTTCATACAACTTGTACTAAAATTGAAGCTTACAATGTTTAGAAAATTCAAGATATTTAACAGAAAGTCCCGAAACACACAAATACACAAAAAAGTTAGTAAAGGAAATATTATTATTATATATTTCCTTTACTTATGTTCCTTTATTTACTATAGATAATTATATTAAAATATGATTGTCAGTTCAACATTGTATTCTAACCATAACTGAATTACGTATAGATAATGCAAATGTTTATTAGTAGAATTTAAACCACGGATTTCAAAGACCATAAATCTTCAAGGCTGCCGATTTAACTTTTAAGTGCTTTATGTATGCAAAGTAACAACATATAAATGTGGTCAAATACAGCTTTGTTAGCAAATACAGACTTCAATACAAATGGAGGTGAGCAATTTAGCAGCTTTGGCATTGTCGAACAAAAACTGAAATTCGTTACGGACCCAATCGGGAATAGAAGTGTAAATAAACATTAAGAAATATACAAAATATACTAAATATCAACACAGACACTCGGGTCCCAAACCATAAAACGGTTGCAATTGGAATAAATAAACGCTTTACCACAAAAGATGAGAGAAAACTTTTTACTTCCAACAAAGCATCACGAAGCAATTTGACAAAGTTGACGAAAAATTCTAAAAGACAAAAAACAGTTTAAGTAAGTTTTTTCATGATTACTCACTTTCTCTTACATAACGACTAAATGTCTGCGAAAAATAGTACTTATTTCATGTTTTATCAATACGATAACTTTTGGTGGGCGTTTCATAATTGACCACGATGATATTTTTGCAAGTCATAGTGGAAATATACGCTGGGTATAGTTTAGTAAACGGCTCTAGAAAGTAATAGGGTTACGTACATTTGATAATAATGTATCGAATTATATCAATGATGTAACCGTTTTGTAATATTAAATTAATTGTAGGATGATATGGGATACTATATATAACTTACGTTTATTGTATTCAAAACAGTTGCCTACTTCAAAAAATCTCAGATTTTGAGTGGGATAGAACGAGGACTTCCGAGGGACTGCCTATGTTATCACTGTCGGAACACAAGATAGAAGATGAGATGATGGTAGCTAGTAGCTACCCAGATAAGCTTCAAACAAGCCTTACCAACAACCAAACAGATCACAAATTTGCAGGAGAAGGTCCTGAAGATAAGTCCGCAGGCCGTAGTAATTATCTTTATTTGTTAGTACACGCGACATTCTCGTCTCTCAGGATGTTTCCCACAGGTGGGTTTATAATTTGGAGTTGTCTTATGTTTGTAAATATCGTATAAGACCAACAAACTAGTAAATAAGTAATAATTTTTGACGCTCTCGTTGTGGAGTGGTCAGTAATGCTGCTTACGCATCGGGCGGTCCGAGTTCGAACCCTGGTGTTTGTGTGATGAACGCGCATATTTGTTTATTTAAGTTTATTTATAAAATATTTAGATTATTATGTATATTTGTACGTTTTCTTGTATCCATAGCACAAGTTCTTAATGATGCTTAATTTGGGCTAGATAATTGGTGTGAGCGTGGGAATATATCATTATATTATTTGAGTTTTACCCATTTTTTTTATTAAATATTAATCAGAAATTATCCATTAAATTATCATACTCTTTGGAGGAGACTTTACAGCTGTTACTCTAAGCTGCCACTGGCTGAATCCATTTTGTTGAGCTGACAGAAACAATTGCAATAAATGAATCTCGCGTTCGCTTTCAGCATTACCATTACTTTCAATTAAGAGAGATGGCAGGTCAAATTTCCCGTTAACTTAAAAAAAACACATATTTTCCTATTACAAGAGATAAATCGCATTTATTTTTTTATCCACAGTACATATTAAGAAATTTCGTGAGTTGCGGTTTGCTGTTTTCAAGCAGACTATAAAACGATGTAAAATGTAAACACATTACATTTCTGTAAGAGCAGACAAAACTTAAATACCACTGACTGAACTCGATAAAATATCGAGCTCAGTCAGTGGTACACATGAATACATAAACGGACCAGGACAAAGAAAATGTCAATAAGAAAATTACTACAGTCCGTTGTTTACAATACACCGAGTAGATAGTATTCGAGATAATAATAATATATGCGTCATACACTTATTTATTTTAATGTTAGTTTGAAAGATGCGATAATAACTTCCCCTCATTAGAGTAAGTTTTGTAATAGCGTTATGCAATTCGCTCTTAGCGAAATGAAACTAACTGACTTGCCAGAAATTGTTTATATCACATAACGAATTTTACGTTTAACTGACGCCAAATATGTAATAAATTCCCAAAAATGTAATTTAATAGAACGTGAACGATTTTATGATTCGCAGCGACAAAAAATCGCAAGTGCCCGAAGTGTGATATGAGGTTGTTCATGACACCAAATATGTATATCGTATGCTTTATAGATGTTTTGACGATTAAAGTCGAGAATTTTCTTGAAAATTTGCAGATAATAAAGATCCTTATCGATAGAAAGTATAAGTATCGTAGTCGTCTGACGGGCAACCAATAGTAAAGAACTGGTTCTCAGGACACTGACCTATTTGCACGGCTGGCGGTTTGATTGCTCACAATTACCAGTTACACGGGAGAGGCCTGTTTATATCTAGCGAAGTGAAACTTGTACCCTAACGAATCATTTTATAGCAAAATTTTCTTAAGTTGATAACTACGAAGTCACTGCATCAATCATTTACGTTAAATTAAAATAATCAGATAGCCATTTGATGCCGGGAGAATAGAATAGCAACACCCCATTTCTTCCAATGGGTGTCGTAGAAGGCGACTAATGCTAAGTTCAGCATAGGGGAATTGATCACCTTATACTCCGTCCACCAATCCGCATTGGGCAATCGTGGTGGACTACTGCCTAAACCTCCTTCGATAGCAAGGAAAGGGCTTGTCTCCTAGCAGTGGGTTGAATTATAAATGCTGTTATGATGATTATGAGTATAATAATCACTACAGTGCTACTATCAAAGAACTGTCAAACAGATGAAGAAATGGTAAATGCTCACATCACATATATAAAATATGAATAGTGGACAGTGATCCTAGTCAAGACTAGAATTAATTTCCTGGGAATGGCTTACTCAAGGTCAAAACATTATTAACTTTCCAAGCCTATAGTTATAGTCAGGCTGATAACCTATATAGGTATTCGTAGAGCAAAAAGCATAAAGGAAGGTAGGAAAGCTCATGAGAGAGGCAAAATATAAAAACCTGTAGAATCCTGACTTGTTTTCAGAGTTGTCTTTGATGCTCTTCTTTGTGTCAACTTCGCTGAGCACGACGAAGAAGTGGTGGCACTTGTCGCACTTGACGAAGCGGGTAGAGCTGACAAAGGTCTCAACGTGGGTGCATGGATCCCCGCATTTGGGGCACGTGAGCACCCCATTGCCGGAGCCTGATTTCTTGCCACCTGATGTGCCTAGAGTGAAAATATAGTGTTAGAAGAAAGTATGTATTAAGAAATGAACACCATAAAATAGGATCACTTTTTATTTCAATGTAACGTTTTGCATTTTTAAATTGTAGTAGAATGCAAGTTTTCTTATCAAAAAACACCTTCAATTCACTGCCAAAAATACAAAAACCCAAAATTCCTTTTCTCAATTTGTATGTTTATGACAGTTAAATTAATTCTAAACGGTAGCAAGTCAAGTCTACCAAGTGGCCTTGTTCTGAGAAAAAAAGCGCAAGGAACTAAACAAACTTTAATATACAGAAACATTTTTAATAATTACGATTCGGCAAGATTCATAAGCATCAAAACCTTGCAATATTAACCGGTTTTAAGATTTCTCGGATTACGCTAAAAGTTGCTGCTGATGTCAAATTGTATAGGACATAAACATAACTTATTTTCAATACACTATTGTTTATTCAGTAAATATTCAACGCACCTATACTTGTGCTGACAACCCGTTTTTTGTACGTTTTAACATCGTAAATAATGCGGAAATGTAAAATCAGTTAATTTTATAAATGTAAAAAAAATATACTAAAATAGGCATTTTTGATGTCACGTTTAATGATAATGTCGTTAGAATTTGGGTGTTTTATTAATATGTATATTTAGTATTATATCATAGAATTTAAATACGATTATTCGAATAGATGCAAATTGAGCTTCTTAGCATTCCTGCTTTAAAGTAAACCATTGAACTTAACATTCATGGGAATATAAATCTACATGGTCAAGGTCAAGAACTTTTATTGCATTTTCTAGATAGAGACAAAAATTCTTAGCATCCCGTGGATTCACCGTAAGGGTACCGGGTCTAGCGTCGCAGAGAGGGCAACCAGAAACAGTGTCTGGGACTTGTGACCCAAGTTTTTTTTTATAAATAGGTATAAAGGTTTAGGGGGGGCCTACCTGAGGCCTAGGGGTAACACTCGCCTCTGCTATCCTGGCTTCTCTCACTGCTCAGTTATATTTGGTAAGATTCCGCGAGAACAAAGTTATAATAAATTCCTAGTTATTTCAAATGTATCAGTAATAAGTAAACGCTATTGTCCAGGCTTACATCTTGACACAGCCGTGTATTCCCATTAGTCCCAGTAGAATAGACCCATAATGGGACTACTGGTAATTTTTTCCCCAGAGGTTCCACTGCCTGGACTATCGGGATTTCAATTCCCAGTAACATTCCCGGTAAAATGTCACACTATTATAAGTAACTCAACAAAACTAAATTGTCAACAGTCAATAGAACATGAAACATCAAAAACCTATGTGTAGTCCCATCATCGGACTTCTCCACTGGGAATACACGGACACAGCATCCACTTTAGTGCTTATTATTTAGATTATTCCTTATATTCCACATAACAATTCTTTCGTTCGTTTAGGATATGAAAAGCTAGATCCTGCTCTCAGTATATAAGGTGATCACCCTTCAGGGATATTTACTAACGTACCCTTTTTGCCATCTCTTATTTGGAAATTGGTCTAATAATGTTAGGGTTCATATTGTTCTATAAAAATCGGAGATTGCAAAAAATAAAATTGACCTACACGATATGGGACTAGGTCTAATAATGTTAGTATTCACGTTATTCTATCAAATACGTCTGAAATTAGTTTGGACGATACAAGAATTCCCAGCCCAATCTAATTTCTAAAAACAGAGGGCAATGTTACATTAGACATCCCTATTACGTTAAATGCCGTCCAACCGCAATTTTCCTGAGGTTTAGATTTGATTTTGTGCTCAGAAATCAGATGTGTGGTATCAGCATAGTTTTAGAAATGCGAGATTATCAGGCAAATAGCGTTTAATAGTTTTAATTAATCCTTTGCTTAATGTCTTATTGATTTACCTGAGTTGACGGCTTCTTTGGGCGGATGATTGTGTGGTGGACCAGGAGGCTGCTCAGTGGGGCTCTTGCAGAGTACCGAACAGGTGCTTAGAGCTCTGGGGCCGTTGCGTCTTAGTGTACGGCATTGTTGAACACCTGTAGGCAATATTGAATAGAATTATAATAAGGCACTTCTAGTCATTGCCATAAAAATAACGAAAAATCCTTGCATTTCAAGTGGCTTTATCGTATTTGACACTAAAAGGGTTATTAAGCCTATTATTTGTCAAATTGGTCAATGTGATGTATGCCCTTAAGGACACCGTGGGACATAAAATTGTTGTTTTTGAGGGCACATGAGTAAAATTCAATATTCCTTAAGTCCTGTAAAAGTTTGTTAAATTGTAAGGCTTTCTATTTTTTACCATTAGGGCAAATATTTAATTAGAGCAAACTCATCTAATTAGATTAGCAGATAATAGGTATAGAATAAATGGGACCTGTATAGAATAAAATAAGGTCGTTTATATGGATGGTTTAAGTCGCGATAAACAAAAATATATATTGACGTAATCATAAACGTACTCACAACCGGGTAGTTCCGGATAAATCGCATATTAATTAAAAAATGTTACAAAAGAGATCCAGTCTTAGTGGCTTTTAATAATTCTCTTCAGATATCTAATAAGGTAGTAACTAGATCATTCCTGATTAGATAATTTATTTTGAAAAACATAGTTCCAAAGTGGACTGAAAATGTGGTAAATTGAAGAACCTTGGGAGACTCCTTTGGAGACCTTCTCAACTCAGCCCGGACTACTGTTACCTCGCAACTGAAAATTATATAGTAATGTTCCCACCGAGAAAGAGTTGAGCGTAGCGTAGCTGCGTCGCGGTCTCACCAACTAGTTTGTAATAGAGAAATCATTTTCTATTCCTCATTTTTCGTTCAGCTCGCTTTCTGATTTTTTCTCTTTTGCGGTGGAAATCTGATGAATAAACTCTTTTTTGGTGAAAACGCTAACCTATTTCATGAAAACGACATCCACTCTTTCATTGCCATTTCCGGCTCATTACTCTTTCGCGGTGGAAACCGAGCTTAAAGAGTCCTTTAAGGATACACGCAGCTATCGAAGGTACCTAGTAACAATTTTACTAGCCGCATCATTCATTGTACACATTTACAAATTAACATACCAACTACAACTAACATTTAAATGCTGAAGAACTGTACTCTAAAAACGTTTGGGCATAATTGTTATTGATGCGCTAAAGATTTACTTATTCACCGCGGATGTCAAGGCGAATATGATAATGACATGAAATAACCAAGAAATAACAGAGATTATCCATTACGTTATGGAAAAAGTTACGACACTATTTAAAATGCAGTTTTAAACGTTTCTCAATCAGCCTGATGACATTTTATAGGTACACTACCTGAACTTTGTTAAGAAATGCGTAATAGTGAAAAGTTTATAAATCAAATTGAACAAATCTTTAAAAAGGGCTAGGTCAAAAGTAGGTACTGAAAATCGCCTAGCAAGCATGAGGACTGTGATAATGACAACACTTTCCGAATCCGTGCATTAGTTTATGTTTTTGGAATAACAATATAAAATATTTAAGTACATACAGGTACATCTGCTGTATTGTGTCATACAGAAATGCGGATCGAATTAGAGGCATTTTTCGAAGACCAACAATGGACCGTACAAAGTAAGTTTTTTAAACGAATAACGCAAGAAGTGAAGTGTTTAATAAACGTTTGACGTGTATATTTGTGTTTTTCAGTGGCTCTCGTAGGTCCCAAACCGTCGAACCAGTTTTGATTTAGCTTTATAACACTCAAATATTTTAATTTGCTTTTTACGTCAATGGGTAATTTAGGTTTTTGTTAATTCATATAAAAAACAGTTCGCTTTTCAATCACATGTATTACCTTGGTATCATAGCGAAACTTTCAGTTTGACCACACGCACAATTATTGGACATGGGGTTTGTGTTGCACATAATATGAACCTTGCGTGGTTACTTGGATAGAAATAATTTTTACCCTAGACTATAGGTACTCAGGATATGTATACTCAGGAAAGCAATGATTTTTTTAGGCCTTCTGAGGTACAAATACTATAAAAATATATTTTTTGTAGTGACTTACCCTCAGATCATTTTCGTATGTCGTGTATATTACTCACACAACGAATGCTTTGTTTTAGAAACCAAAAATTGGACGTAAACGTCCGACCGAATATGCTGATGAGAAGCTCGGTGGACAAAATATAGGTTGATCGTAAGACGATAGGTTTAAAAAGTATATGGACGCTGTTCAAACTAAATGTCAGTCAATGGACTAAGGAATAACATCTGTCGTAACGAATTGGCATGGGACATATTATTATCTTCAGATTTTGGGCAAAGCGCGAACACCAAGACGATTTCGTTACCAATCTTGCAAGCTATTTAACAGTCAAAATAACTGAAGCTTTCCTTGCAATATTTCGACATTTCTACGTACATCTGCAACGAATGCAATCAGCATTTCACGCATTACAGATTCCGGTCAGAGTACCTATAATCGGCCGTGTGCAGTAGAGTCACGTAAACTAAGCATAACCCGATGAAGTATTGACGATGTAGAGATTGTACTGTTGACTTGTCACTTTTTGCTAATTACACATTGTTTTTAACAAACAATGGAACTTTCGTCTGATCACGATTGTACCCATTGTTATGGATGTTACAACTCGTTATATACTTTCCAAAACAAGACGTTGGCGTGAGGCGTTAGTGTGAGATTATGTCACCACTTTGTTGCCTTACACCCATTTTTGTTATGGCTAATATCAAGGTGACCTACTTGTGAATGAAGTCTGTTTATGTACCTATGTATTTCATATTGATATTTACAATAATTATATCATCTTATATTTTATATTGGGCAGGACACATTGCAAGGACTGACATCCGTTGGGGCGGAACGGTCCTCGAATGTCAGCCGCGTACCATGAGACGCGGCGTTGGTAGTAGCATCCCATAAGGTGGACCGAGACGATCTGGTAAAGGCGGGAAGCCGCTGGATGCGGGCAGCGTAGGACCGATCGGGTTGGAGATCCTTCCAGGAGACGAGACCAATATCCAACAGCGGACGTCTCTCAGCTGATACGATGATGATGATATTTTATATTGGCTTCGCCAAAAAGAAAGCGTACTTCGCCACAAAACGTCATAACATAACCGTCGCCTCAGAGCCTTGCAACTTGACCACTATTTTTGAGGCTCTGCGTGGCATACACGGTATCTAGCTTTATATGTGTAACTTAATGTTACCTAAGGTTCTGCTCAACCTCTTTTGGGATTTTGTGCGCGACTGTAGGTGTATGTATTTATGTGCATTTTCAACTGCATCTAATTACCTACTTACATAATTTAATGCCATGTGATGCCGGCAGAGTAGAATAGCATCACCCCATATCCTCTAATGGGTGTCGTAGAAGGATACTGATGGATCAGCAAAGGGGCATTGAACACCTTATACTCCGTCCACCGATTCACATTGGGCAAGAGTGGTGGACAATTAGATAATCTCTTAATTGATTTTTAAAGGTATTGAGAGTTTGTTTTGTTTACATGAGAACCGACCTTGATGAAATTTGGTACAAAAATAGACTAGCCCTTGAGATAGGACAAAAGCTACCTATAATTGTTTTGTGTAATAAGGGCATGAACGAATTGAGTTTAGGGATGAAAGTGTGTATGGGATTCCTGAATATCGAAGATAAAACCATGAAACTTTTTATTTAGGCACTTGATAAGAAGTAAATAAATATCTCTTCTAGCGGGACTTGAACCCGCGACCTTTACCTATACGGGCGACTACTCCTCCAACTGAACTACATAGGACTGTTTAACCACGACGAATTTAGCTATGTCTTTCGTGTCTGATTACGTCATCAAGCTGACGTATGTTTAACAAATGTCTAACTTAACTGATCGACGGTATTTGTAAAAACATCTCATCGGGTGTCAAAAATGTAAATCGTCAACAATTTGGTATAAATGTCAATCATAATTATCTAAACATGCCAAATAAAAAACTCAGAAGTAAAACTAGATACTAGATGACCTTGCCACCACAAACAACACCATCCATCGCGTAGCCGGGTCAGCAAGTATTATTATAAAAATGAGCATGTTTGGCTTGTTTATATAACGCCAAGTCACATAAAATACGTTTTGATAATCAAATTAAGTGGCCCATACAGACAGACATACAACGGAGTTTTTGGCAAGTCCAGGCTCGTAATAAAACCAAGTTAGAACGAAGCAAAAGTTTCTTTAAGAAGTGTATTGTTTTAGAATAACTGTTTTGCGTATGTCATAGGGCCTAGCTAGCGTATTTTCAAAAAATAAATCCACACAGACGAAGTCGCGGGCGAAACATTAACTATCATAATTTCGAAATAATAATCTTTATCTCAAAAGTTGATCAAATATTTTGACACGTGACTGCATATGCAATGAAATTAATAGCCTTGTACATTTTAAGAATATTTCGAAGTTAATAAGAAAAAATGCATTGCTAATTCTATAAATTGCCTTTGACCAAGTTAGAGCGGACTAGATGTATAAAATTAATTACGCATTCATTTCTTGTTTATCTCACGGACACAATAACAGAAAGCAAGATTGACTCCACGATAGGTACAATGTTTAGCGTTTTTACGACTCAATTATGCACAGAAATTGTTTTAAATTAAATAATTTATTTTAAATATTCATTTATGCCAAAGAAATGGCGATGCAACAATGCAGAAATATATTTGTTGAAATATATGATTCACGTGTTTGAAAGTAACCTTGAGTTATCCTTCATCATGGTCCTTCGAGCCGGATTGTAAGACGCGTTCTGGTAATTTTTGTCATTATTTTTAAATCATAGCCTTACTGACTATACTTATCTAGCATAGTAGCAGTATTCTTTTACAACGCAAGACAGCGAGCGCCTTGGCTAAGTATCCCTCTAACTAATGCACTTACACCGAACGTCTTGCAACCGGTTCATACAAGGAAGTTATTAAATACGTTATGGAATCAGAAAACTATCTTTTTTTAGGTTGAGAAAATTACTAATATTCGAAACTCGTGTTCTGAGACTAGAATCCCATTAGATATGTGTCCTATTTCTAGAATCCCCGTACGCCCAAAAGCGTTACGAAACGAAGTGGTGAAATAACATAATGTGAAACATGTGTTTACAATAAAAACATAAGCAACAAGCACTGACAAATATCGACAGCAAAAGCTTTGTCCCGGTAGCGTAGTGGTTAACGCAGCCGCCCGGATTGCGGAGAATGCTGGGTTCGATTCCCGCCTGGGACAGGTCGAGTTTTACTTTCTCGTATACGTAGTATAGAGGACGTCTTGTTTCCAGCGTATTTTTTCAAGTTTAAAAAAGGTGAAACCCAAATACATGCGAATTAAATTTATAGAAGTAGAAGAAGTAGTAGTTTATTTGACAAGTATGATTAGTGCTCGCTTCTTCTACCCTGCTCCCAACTTATTTGGAGTCGATGCAGTATGTCTTGATATCGACAATACTGCTATAGTTTCGGCATTAGATTTATACGGCTGCCGCCTGTCTGACACCAACCCTCCTTGCGAACTAGTCCTGACTTCTGACAGCACCCGGGACCACCAGCGTGCCTTCTTACGTGCCTTCCGACGCCCAGAGGAAAATCGAGTCGAAAATTTTTCGATCACCCATCCGAATACAGACCGAACACTGGGCAGCTTAACTGTTACGATCGCTACGAGGAACGCACGACGACGATGCCATTTAACTCCTCCTGATATCTAAGACAACATTATTCATAAACAAATCAACAATACCTTCCTGTTATTTATTTTCCTCTAAGCTTCCAAAGGTCAGATTACGAGACACATCTCTCTTTCAATAACTTGTTCCACAATTTGATACGCGCATGTTATAATACATTAGGTAACGCTATCGTGTTATTTTCGCGAGAATCCGCTCATGTCCGTTGCATCGGTGCGTCGAAGTATATAATGTAATTTAATTTCTAGTTGTCCATGAATCAAATGTTTATTTTTATAGAACGTATTTGCAACGCATAAAGGTCAAAGACAAATGCATTTATTGGACTTATAAATAACTAACTGACGTCGGGTCCAACTTTGAGTACAACTATGTAACAGTCTTATGGGATAGCTTCACAGAATAGAGGATTGCGCTTTAAGTCTACACTAATCATACTAATTATTATACAGAGATACCTCTATCTCTTTTAAGTTTGTTAAGTTTTGTTTTTGTTTATAAAAGGTCTTGGAAATGACTCCATTGCATCTGATGGTAAGCAGAAGTGGAGTCCAAATGCGAAGATAGCTAGTGCGAGAGATAAACCACCGCGCTTGCCACCCTCGCCTTGCTGACCTGAAAGGTGCTTCTTCACGCCTCCTTTGAATGACCCGGATTGATATGCTGGCATTTCTTGAAGTTGGAACTACCGGACAGATTTTGAAAAATCTTTCACCTGTATTAGTGGCACAGGCACATGACAATATTTGTCAATCAATTCCCCGCGAAGTGGGCATGAGTCGGCTCAAGTCGGCTAGTTACTAATAAAAGGTCACTTTCTCCCATAGGTATAGGCGTAGAACACTTGTTTTCACTCGCTACTCACATCATAGTCCTCAATACAAATGCGGCGGTGTCGAGTACTTTTGCTGGCCCATTTTCAAAACGTCTTTGATTTGAATGGGAGATATCTATCTACTCGAAATACGCTAGGGAAATACGACCGGAAAGTCGTTCTACAGGCTCTCGAGGAACTCCTCGCCTCCTTAAAAAAAATCGGGCAGTGTACGAATGGCGGTGTAAAGAACTTCGACGTCCAACGACAATAGTAATAAAGATACCATTTCGAATAAGCTTTGTTATGAATATTTGGACCGACTAGTACTAGTGGTCGCAAATGGCTCTCCAAACGTTACAGGGTTTTTAGAAGGCGAAAGCCTTCAAGGGTCTTCAAGCCTGTAGTTCAAACCACACAGTAGAAGATTTCTAGTCGGTGATCATCTTGCGCGGGGTTTCTCTACACTGATTAATTTCTAAGGCGCTCGAGTCGGAACTTCGGAAGGGAGTGGAGTGCCTGAAGGTACCTCTAGAGGCTTTGACCTAGGCTTAACGTGCGTGTCGTGGAGTGATAGTTGAAAAGCGCCCCGTAACATGTCTTGTCATGGATCACTAATCGGTTTGCTACCAATAACCTCAGCTTACAACAATTTTCTCGGGATTTCCTCATACGTAACCACTGCGAGGATATACCTACATAGTTAAGTCAGACAGCTTTCTACGTAATAAGGGTATTTCACGCCAGCCACCAAGCCAACCGAAACGATGGTTGGTGTCTTTCGCATCCTTAATACCTCGAGACAAAGCTACTTTTACCCAATTCCTTTGATAAATTGGGACCTCTGTTTGGTTTGATGTCCATTTATGTAGTAGACAGACTAGCAAGGCAACCTGTCACTATTATGACTGAGGCATGCACTACTGCCAGTTTGGCTATATGTTTTAACCGTTTTATTAGTTTATGAGCATCATGGTATGTACTTGTATATATCAGAAAAAGACCTAGCAATTATCAGCTGACGTAATTGAATAATCGCAAAAATTATCACACCACTAAACAAGTATTGAATATCATCGTAAATTATTCAGTACTTAACAGTTTTTACAAAACAATATCTAATGCTCTAGTTCCTAACAGTAACAATATACCGCTATGAATTATGTATTTCTATGACAAATCTTGACGTAATATGCGGCTAGGTATTACTGACTTTCACTTTCAAAAGATTTTCAACGCTCGCTTTGAATACCTTTCTAGTATTCAGAAGGCTGTTACCCAAAATAGTGGCAAAATTGTGGTGGAACCTGTTACCACATCGCATTGTGACGTCAGTGTTAACGATGTTCATTTAGCTAGTTCATTGATTGATTGATGGCTAAAAAATGTCTGCATGAAGACGGATAACTATCATAAGCTGTAGTAGATAGTATTTTTTCAGATCACGAACCAGAATTGTTTGTGGAATGTTACATGCATATTGCACAACGTGCATTTATGTCAACCCACTAAATTACACAATAGGATAGCTGGAACATGTACAATCGAATGTTCTAATAAAAATGGGAAAATGCCTGGAGGAAAATCATAATATATAAAAAGGTATAAACAAATAATATGTAGATAAAAAGGTAAAGCGGTTCAATCCCACCTAATGGTGGGTAGAAATGGAGTCGAATGTTAATGTTAGCTAGTGCGAGAGAATTGCCACAACTGCCGCACTACCCGTCCTTGCCTTGTCGAACTGAAAGCTCCTTCTGCACGCCTCAATGACAAATATTGTAAGAAGGAAGAAAATAAGGTGTTATGAGAGAATTCCATTTCTTGATTGTGCATTGACATAAATGACTTGCCAAATATTTTCGAGCTGTAAAGGTAGTGCATACCAAATTACGATAATCATTCATAAAAATTACAAATAGCCTTGTGGAAGTGATTGCGAACATCACCGCAATTCCTCGTACGTCCTAGAAGCGACCAACGAATCCTTGACCTAGGGTCAGAAACTATTGACATGTCAGTGTCAGTTTGCATACGAGTAGTACTGGTCTAACTAAATACTTTTTTTTGATAGAACAATTTATAAATAACTAGCTTTTGCCCGCGACTTCGTCCGCGTGGAATAATTACTTTAGGCAGCATTTTTTTGTGTAGGTACTTATTATGCAAAAAACACACATACAAACTGCAGTGCACTACAGTAAATGAGATTTTTACAATCTACCATTTTATGTTTCTCCATCATTTGCTACTTACTCGCAACCTTTCATCCCCACATGGGTCAATATTTCAAAAACGCTAGAACAATATTTGTGTTTCATGGTCTTATCTTCGGTAATGAGGAATCGCATAAAAATTTTCATCTCATATTTCAACCCCTTCATTCCCTTTTTTGGTGTTAGGTGTTAGGCGTGAAAGCGATTAAGCTAAAAAGTCACGTCCACCATCTTGGATCTCAAAATGGATGTTGTATTCTGAATCCTGACTCCGAATACAGCATCCATTTTGAGACCTCCGAAAACTACAAAACTGATACCCATATCAAGTTTAAAATTCGCGTCCGCCATCTTGGATATCAAAATGGAACCCTGTAAACCACGAAAATGATATCCATATTAATAATAAGTTAAGTAGCGTCTACCATCTTGGATCTAGAAATTGATGACGTATTTGGAATCGCGACCCCCGAAAACTACGAAATTGATACCCAAATCGCTTTTATGTTAGAAAGTCCCATCTGCCATCTTGGACCTCGACGTAGATGATAAAAAATCCCATCTGCCATCTTGGATCTCGACGTAGATGATGTATTTGGAATCAGGACCCCCGAAAACCTCGAAAATGATATCCATATTCCTATTAAGTTAAAAAGTCACGTCCGCCATCTTGGATCTCAAAATCGGTGTTTTATCCGGAGTCAGAACCCCCAAAAATCTCGAAAATGATACCCATATCGATTTTACATTAAATAGTCGCAACCGCCATCTTGGATCTCGAAATAGATGTCTTATTCGGAATCGGGACCCCCGAAAACCACGAAAATGACACCCATATTGACATTTTGTCAAAAAGTCGCGTCCGCCATCTTGGATCTCGAAATAGATGTTTTATTCGTAATCCGGACCCGCAAAAACCACGAAAACGATACCCATATTGACATTATGTTAAAAATTCGCGTCCGCCATCTTGGATCTGAAAATCGATGTTTTATTCGGAGTCAGAACCCCCAAAAATCTCGAAAATGATACCCATATTCCTATTAAGTTAAAAAGTCACGTCCGCCATCTTGGATCTCAAAATCGATATTTTATTCGGAGTCAGAACCCCAAAAAATCTCGAAAATGATACCCATATCGATTTTACATTAAATAGTCGCAACCGCCATCTTGGATCTCGAAATAGATGTCGTATTCGGAATCGGGACCCCCGAAAACCACGAAAATTACACCCATATTGACATTTTGTCAAAAAGTCGCGTCCGCCATCTTGGATCTCGAAATAGATCTTTTATTCGTAATCCGGACCCCCAAAAACCACGAAAACGATACCCATATTGACATTATGTTAAAAATTCGCGTCCGCCATCTTGGATCTCAAAATCGATGTTTTATTCGGAGTCAGAACCCCCAAAAATCTCGAAAATGATACCCATATCGATTTTACATTAAATAGTCTCAACCGCCATCTTGGATCTCGAAATAGATGTCGTATTCGGAATCGGGACCCCCGAAAACCACGAAAATGACACACATATTGACATTTTGTCAAAAAGTCGCGTCCGCCATCTTGGATCTCGAAATAGATGTTTTATTCGTAAGCCGGACCCCCAAAAACCGCGAAAACGATACCCATATTGACATTATGTTAAAAATTCGCGTCCGCCATCTTGGATCTCAAAATGGATGGTGTATTAGGAATCGGGACCTCCGAAAACCACGAAAATGATACCCGTATTGACATCATGTCAAAAAGTCACGTCCGCCATATTGGATCTCGTTATAGATGCTTTATTCGTAATCCGGACCCCCAAAAACCACGAAAACGATACCCATATTGACATATTGTCAAAAAGTCGCGTCCGCCATCTTGGATCTAATCGGGACCTCCGAAAACCAAAAAAGTGATACCCATATCGATATTATATTAAAAAAGTCACAACCGTCATCTTGGATTGGATCTTTATTTCTTATCAAGTCCCTAATTTCAAAGTATCATGGTTTTATCTTTAACAATGACGAAGTCCCATACAAACTTTCATCCACTATTTCACCCCCATACAGGTCAAAATTTAAAAAATCTTAGAACAAATATTTCTTTTTGTCTTATTAAGTGCCTAAATTCAAAGTTTCATGGTTCTATCTTCAAAAATGACGAACTTCCATACAAACTTTCATCCCCTTTTTCAACCCATACAACCTTTTTTTCGAGATAAAAAGTAGCCTATGTCCTTCCCCGAGATCTAATCTATATTTGTACCAATTTCCATCAAAATCGGTTCAGTGGTTTAGACGTGAAAGCTTAACAGACAGACAGACAGACAGACAGACAGAAAGACAGACAGACAGAGTTACTTTCGCATTTATAATATTAGTAAGGATTTTTAAGCTTGTGTTGCAAGAAGTCACTTGCGGGGTGTGCGGGAAACCCATCCCGGATGGGTGACCGAATTTTTTATTGTAAATAAAGTAGGGAACAAGGAATCAATAAGTAATAACAAAAATCCATAGGTACAGACAGACCTACATCAAAATATATACAAAGAGATTTATCAGAGCAATCAATGTTCAATGAACTTTTTATGATAATGATTTGAACCTTCACAATATTTCATGTGAATCAAGAATCTAGTGTGAATAAATTACCCAGTAAATTAGCAGCTAGCTTCTATTATGAATGCTAGGATAGGCGACATTTACCATCAGGTGGAACTTAAACTTACTACAAACAAACTAATTTTGTAAATTCTTTCAACAGTTGAAAGGTACATCATTCCTGACATTTCATTATATCACTAAAGACTACCTTATATTATGGAAACATACCTTATATTAATATTACCATATTACATATTGTTTATATACGGCGTAAGCAGTGCCCTGGTAGCGTAGTGGTTAATGTAGCCTCTCGGATTGCGGGGGATGCTGGGTTCAATTCCCGCCTAGTATTTTTTTACTACCCCTATTTAGTATCCAATCTTTATGATATATAAAATGTTTGTCATAAAAAGAAAAAAATCAATGTCTGTATGTTGTCCTTTTCTCAAAATTCGACATATCATTCTTTAAACGATGAATGAGATCAAGCGTACAAATATACACCATTTAAATTTTTTTTGCTAAAATATGCAACTACCGCTGTAAAGGGGTAAAATCCGGTCTTAAATGGGTAACAAAATAAGTAAATAGTGCCAGAATATACTTCTTTTAAATAAATGGCGATCGCGACACATTAAAGATTACGCATTTCGCCAATGTCAAGTGAAAATGTACTTTAAGTAACAGACAATTTGTACAGTAGATTGAGTTAAAAATGGAGTCTCTCAACATGTGTTTTTACAGAATATAATTTTACTTAGCAAATAAAATTGACACTCGCTGTTAGACGGTAAGAAATGCTACCTACACAACATGCAGTCTGGGTTTTTAATTCTGATAGAAGCAAATGTTGAATCATTGTGGTTTTGTATATTTATTTGAGTTTATTTTCACAAAAATATCTAAATTGTTATGTCTATTAATTTGACCGTTATCTGGTGTCCATGACCCAAGTTTTCAATAACACCTTGTAATAGATAATTGGTGTGAGTATGGTTAAAAAGTACGTTAGTTTAAACCAGTACCTGCTGACATAATCTTATTGAAGAAATCTTATCTTATTGAAGTGTTCAGAGGCCTTAGTATGAGTTTTGATAGTTTTCGAGCTCGATCAAACGTATTGTCTTTCTTCATACATTGCCCACTGTTTCTGATAGTTTACGCTAGGGGCGCTAGTGAGCAATGTATGAAAAGAGACGATACGTTTGATCGAGCTCGAAAACTAGAAAACTCGTACTAAGGCCTCAGAAGTGCTACGTGAGCCTGCCGTTTCACCACAGATGTGCTATGCAAATGCAAATGCTTTTAACAAAATAGTTACTTAATGAACTTACAAAACACTATCATAATTTTAATAATAATAAAAAAAAAATATAATGAAATGTAATACAATTAAAACCAAAGTATGTATAAGCTAATAAATAAAGAATTGTTCATATTTGGGTTATTAATCCATCATACTCACTAAATCAATTAAATTAATCTATACTATGTAAAATAAAGTATTTCTAATTAAAACAATAAAATTAATAACATTAAATAATTACGATTAGATAAAATTAAATAAATTGTATATAGGTAATTAAATAATTTATTAAATAACACTTCATCAAACTATCTATTAATAGCTAATAATATTTAAAATTCAGTAATACTATTTTTTTATTTTATCTTATTTTTATTTTTAAGTACATACAGTTATTGTATTGTTGAATACAAACATGTAGGTACCAATTACATTAATTTAATTTAAGATTTTCAAGATTTTATTGCTATAATTGCATGTCTTTATTATAATATTGCCACACAAAATTCAAATACATTGATGTGTGCATCCAACATCCGAATGACTTGGGGGTGGTGCCTGGAGACCTGTACTACGGGTTTCTTTTGGAAACCTATCTCAGGCTCCAGTCTCTCACACACAGGTTCATGCCCTAAAATAAATGTACCATGTAATGAAAATTGTAACATGTGTGAGAGAAAATAAATAAATATTCTATTCTATTCTATTCTATTCTATTCTATGCTACGTTGCTATGTTAACACATGTGTGTTTGATATTTACCAATTGTATTCTTTGGTTCACATAGCAGTGCTATGCTATGTGCACCAAAGAATACGGAATTAAGGAAACGGTTTAAACTGTGTTACGTTTATTATCTATGGAAGAATGCATGCTATGGATGCGTGCTGTGGATGCATGCTATAGATGCGTGCTATATATGAGAGCTATTGATGTATTTGATACTCTCAATCTCAATGCATCACATAGCTTGTGACGCGCATCTAAGTCGCACAGCTACCTTGCGGCGGCGCATGGTCATAGTACATCTTACTTGCTCCGCTACATAGCATAGCATCAGTGGAAACAGTCACAGCTTAACTTTTACATTAATAATATACCACTTGTCTTTGGTGGAAAGGCACCTGTGGCAAGGAGACAACACAATGGTCCATTTTCAATGTATTTTTTTGTAAATGGAATAAATTTAAAATTAAGTTTTTGGTTTTTAGTTCTTCATCTTCATCATTTCAGCCGAGAAATGCCCACTGCGTGAAATGGGCCTCTCCCAAGGATCTACAACCCTTACTTCTAGGTAAAGCTATGGTAATTGGGCCTTAATATTTGAAATGAGTGTAGTTACTGTACTGTGTAGTTTCTAGCCTACAACTAAAAACATAAACAAATTTATGTTTTTTTTTTATTTCTCACACTGTAGTATCTTATCTTATTCCTAATTAAAGGGTTTGTCTTACGCATTTAGACAATGTCAAGTAAAAATAGTAATCTCATATCTCCAGGCCAGTCTGCTGAGTAATATACATAGAATATAACTTCTGTCTTGGTTTGGCTTTTGTATGTTTGTTCATTGCAGGTTTAGTTGGTTTCTGGTTTGATACCCCTTTTGTGTAGGCGGCAGGCTGGCAACCTGTCACTATTCTGGGGTACTGTATGGCCCATACTGATAGAAGTGGCTTTATTCATAACCGACAGCGCCTGTTAGTATTATGATTGTGATTGTATGTAAATATACATATATTTAAGATTAATGGTAGATTGATACAAAAATGAAGGCTCACAACACTTGCTTTTACAACAAGAATTCGGATTGGACAAGAATCAGTTGGTAGTAGTTTTTTTCACCAAATACCCAATTTATCACACACTTAATTTAAGAACTTACTGGTAAGTAAGTATGTAATTACAAGTAAATTATTCTTGCATAAAATTAGAATAAAACTTTCAATCAAATACTTTTTAAAAAAACACCTAATTACATAATGTTACATGACAATCTTAATCACATCAACAAACTGTAATTTTTAATACTCAATCCTCAATGTGTAAAAAGAAATGTTAAATTATTTATTTATTATTTTTGTGGTAACTTTTATCTTTAGGATGAAACTCGAGTAAAATAAATAAGTTAGGTTATAATTATTATGTACCAAATGCAAGTAGGTGTATTGTAATATGAATCATTTGGGGTTATGTTGTTCTTATTTAAACAGTTGTCTTTTTTAACTTAAGTATTAGGTATATATTATTATTAAATCAACATTTTAATATTCAATATTAAAATGTTGATTTAACATTTTTTTACTATAATATATGATCGAAAACATACTGTAAATTAGTGTTGGAAACACTTACACGAGGGTTTTCCAATGATTTTAAAGGAGTAACTTTTAAGGAAACAGAACAGCTACAAGACATGAGTGTTCTGCATTGATGTAACCATTTTATTGTTAATGACCTTGCCAGTATCATACTAATGGCTTGAATGATTGGTTGATTAAGGCTGAAGTCACCAAACAGTAACAATACCACTTTGAAATAATTGTAACTAACATACGTGATAAACCTTAATGACGTATTGTTATCAAACATTGCAAGATCGTGAAGTACACGAGTATGCTACAACTACGACATGTAATGCTGGCGGTTATCCAATACAACAACAAAAAACAAGTAGAGAAAAGAAAACCACTCACCTGACGTCCTGATTAGCCTTCCCACAGAAACTAAACTCAATCTTGCACTACTCATTATCACGCGCGACTAAAACTCACAAATAGCATCAGCCCTTCAACGACCGACAGATATGGTGCACTAGCGAAATAGAAATTACAAATCGCCGTAATAAGTCAGTCGCAATTTTTATTGTATTTGTTTGTCAGTGAGAGGTTTCTGTCATGACGCAACACTTTTAGTCAACATCAACACCGCCACTATTATTCGGAATAATTTTGACAATGTAAGTACGAAAACTGCACTTTCCTATTTTTTTTGTATCTGATATTGTAAAAACAAATTTATTTTCTGGTTATATGAGCGGCCATACTGATGTTCACAGCTGATTTTGATGTGAAAGAACTTGAATCTTTTTGTACCACGTTGTTTCGTTATTACTGCCATCTAGTTTTTAAATAAAGAAACTAATAAACTGTTTTATCGACGCGGCTGTATAGTTTTATTTTTTTTCTTAATTTCTCTCATTGACGGAAGGCAAAGGAATATAGTTGATACAGCCTTATCATCAGTAATTTTTCATTCATGAATTTTGCATTAGAACATAATAATGTGGTATATTAGGTTTCACACATTTTAATCCATCTAGGGAGTGTTTTGGCGAGAAATATTTGTCTTATTATATTCATAAATAAATACTATCCCGCCAATTTATATTAGAATGAAACGTCTTTATATTTTGTTGGCTTTTGTTTGTTGGCTTACTGAAAGTTTGATTGCTTTTGAAATGAAATGAAATGAAATGAAAATCTCTTTATTTAAATGGACTTTGCTAAGTACTTTTAAATCGTCAAAACCCTACCACCATTTCGGGACGAAATAATTGAAATGAAATGAAATGAAATGAAATTTGAAATGAAATGAAAAATTGGGTCTTATGTCCCTTTTTGTGTAGGCGATACACACGCTAGCAACCTGTGACTATTTTGGTACTATATAGCCCATACTGCCAGATGTGGTTTTATGTATAACCAAATGATTAGGGTTGCTTAACTCGGCGAGAGTATGGAGGGCGCATCAAAGGTTACATGGGGTAAAAAAGTTGTCTTCACTTTTTTATTGATAGTATGGCTTCCAGTTTTACCTATTTTCTTGTTAAATCCAATGCAATCAACAGTGTATAGGTCTTTGCGATAGATCGTTCTGATTTTGTTCAGAGGGCCTAGACAACATGGATTTTGACACTCGCTCTCCCTATCGCTAAATCAAAAAATGTATGGGATTAAATAGTGACTTATCGATTGCTTAGGAGTTTCTCTCGAGTTCTTTTTGTAAAAACACATGTTGGGAGACTCTATTTTTTTAACCTCAATTTATGCGTAATCTTTATGTCTCGCGAACGCCATATAATTAAAGAAGGAGAAGAAGATTTCTTATGTCAATCTCATACATTTTTTCATTTAGCGATAGCGAGAGCCAGTGTCGAAATGCATGTTGTCTAGGCCCTCTGAATGGTTTTACCTATAAGCTTCCTGAATTGATCGAAACGATGAATCGCATCGTATCCAGCTTATTATCCGGGGACCTTTACATCACATACTTGTCCTTGTCTAACTTGTATCTGTCATCATTTACTATTAAGTTACTACAAGAAGCATAAGTTACTATAGGTTACTATTTAGCGTAGACAGAGAAGTGTATAGACAAATGCATATTTTCCTTCTCATTCACACAAAAAAGAGAATTACTAATGCACACCTACTGTGAAAAACAGGGATAAAACATGTGAATTTTTTGTTTCACTAGCGTGGCCGACATTTTCAAGGCCAGCACAACATTGTGCTAAACAAAGTTGACAGTTTGTTCCTGATTATTCTAAGTGATTGTGAAAAATATTATTAAAAAGTGTTAAATCTGCTTACAAGCATAATTTAAAGTAAAAATATATTAGACACCATAGTTTTTTTTTAAAATTACATCGGAAAAATGGTTTGATGTTGTGTTATTACATGCAAAACTGATAGCGAACGTAAACTTGATGGCATAACTTTCTACTCGTAAGTATAGTATACTTTTGTATAGTTTGTGTTCTTGAAATTTATTTTATGGCATACATGAATAGAAATGCGCATTATGTAGATTAAACAATAATGATTAATAGTCATAATAGTAAAATTAAATTATTCATAACCTAAAAATTATTTCGTATCGTGTTACCAACATTACCCATAGAAGTTCCCTAAAAACCTTGCACTATTATTTCGAATTGCAGTTAACTTCTATTGCATTATTTTAGTTCATATTTTTACAGAATCGTATTTTTATATACTTATCTGAATTTTTATAAATAAATAGTCCGGCCTGTGACAGAGTATTGGTCTTCTTATAAATATGCCTGTAATTTAGTAATTAAGTTAGATAGAAGATTATAGTTACCTACTATTCTGATTCTTAATAAATGAAATTGTACTGTTATCTTGTAGCTATTTTCAGCTACACCAGATTATAAATAGATCTTAGTAATAATGTGGACATAATTAATATTTAAAAAAAAAATACAATTTTACTGACTTATTTTAAACAGAATTTACAAAACCTTGTAATATTAATTGTGCTTCTATAAAATGATCTCTGAATATTTTGTCATTTTGTTATAGTTTTCCATCAAACAATGATATAAGGAAGCAATGGATTGAAGCCACCGGTCGAATAAATTGGCAACCAAAACTAACATCATCATTTCTCATGCCTAACGCCGTTCCTCAGCTGGTAACAACACAGCATTTTTGAAATATCCATATTAAACTTGTGTTGTTTAAGGGACAATAAAGAAATTTAATTATGATTGAAACTTGCCAAATAAAAATAATATTTCAATAAAGAAATTTGTTTAATTTTGTTGTTTTTTGTTTTATAATATTTTTCTTTGTATTATTGTATAGGTATCTTCAATTTTTAGTTAGTTCTTCTTTATTCTGTGGCACTTCTTAGGGTGCGTTCCAAAACAATTTCAATTTACTCAGGGTAGAGTGAATTTTACTCTAAGCCGTTCCAAAACAAACCCGAGTGAAACCGAAGGTAAACAAACATTTACTCTGACAGTTGCTCTAGTATTTTGGAACGACTTGGGGGAGAATAAATTTTTTTCCCCGCGGGGGCGATTTTTATCGGTGTCTGAAGACCGGCAAAATTTACCTGATACTTAGCTGTCAATCTGTTGAGCATCATTAATGTTTTCATATTCATGACCAAATTTTTGAATTATTATTTTTGTAACTACACAAAAACGATGGTTACTGTCAAATAGTATTTTATTTACATAAAGTTCAAAGTTAATTTATTAAATTTGTGCGCAGTGTTGTCCAATATATGATAATAAACAAATTAAAATGGCGACATGTCACGTTTTCATATTTTTACTCGAGATTTCTTCGTTAGCGTTCTAAAACAATGTTTTTTTCTCTTTCAAGCGTGACTATTCACGAAGTAAATTTTACCCTGGCGTCACTGGTTTTGGAACGCACCCTTAATAGATTCTGTAGTGCGATTTTCTTAAGTGATTCGAGACTCTGTAATCGACAACAAGCAGGAATTTTTCATAGAAAATATCGTTTCAACTTACGCCAAGCTCGACATAGTGCGCTAGTTTTTATGAAAAATTACCGGCTCGCTATTTAAGAGATTCGCAGTACGGTAGGTACTTCTTCGGCATTTTAGTCAAAAAGTAATAAAACCCCATACGAAGTCCGTTCAATAAGTCAGTTTACTATGGTAAGTATTATATAAAATTATTGAAAATTACTACAGAACCATACATTGAATGACATTATAATAGAAAGCATTTCAAAACTAGTAATAATGTACACAGAATGTTATTCAAATATTTTAAATAGTATACTGACATACCTAACGAAACTATTATCTTTGGCATTTCGTATTAAACTCAAAAAATGGGAAAATATTTTATTATGGTAACACTTCATATCTATCAGTCTATCTCACAAGCGGCACGCTATCTAATCGTCTATACACTTCTCTGTCTACGCTATTTAGCTATTTTCTTGTTTATAATCTACCTCCAATCTACCCATGAAGATATAGAGTAATCATCTACCCTATTTTACAACACTAATGATAATGAAATGGTAACACCAGTCATAAAGTGTCAAAGTAAACTACTGTCGTCCCGCTGTCGTCGTCTGTTTGTGGCAAATGGCAAATAATATCCAAAATGGCTGAGACAGAAACGGATAATAACAGTATTATTAGAACTGAAAGAAATAACAAGGGTACAGTGCCTAGCAATGGACCGCGTCGCGTTACGATTTATAAAACGGAGACTGGTTTCGGGTTTAATGTTCGTGGTCAAGTGTCAGAAGGGGGCCAGTTGAGATCGATCAACGGGGAGCTGTATGCTCCTCTCCAGCATGTTAGTGCCGTGTTGGAGCAAGGAGCGGCAGAGCAGGCGGGCATCAGAAAGGGCGACAGGATTCTAGAAGTGTGAGTAAAGTGTGAAGTTTATTATACCTTCTCGGGCAACGTGACGATTGTATGTTACTCCCGCTGGATTTCCCAGCATTGTTTGTGATTCTCTACCTTAGCAACTGGACAGGGAGACTTTCACGCCGGTTAATTTTATTCCATCTTAATTGATTCCAGAAATTTAATTTTGTTACTTTGGTATTGAATACATTTGTATAGTTGGTATGAATCATACTCACGAAACTTGTTTTGATTGGCAATGAAAAACGACAAAATTTGGTAATAAGTATGCAGTATTCATATTGGTGAAACTTGTCTGTTAGGCTGAAGTTTTTAATCGTATTTAACTCTGACTTTTATGTGATAACTGCTATATAAAACATTCATTTAGATAAAGACCAAGCTCCAGCCTGGGCAAGTTATATGAGTGGTTTACATTAATTTATTCTTTCTAATCACTTATTAGTCGGCAAAGAGTGCTGTTATTTTTTATTAAATTGGATTTATTGCAACCCATATTATCCATACATTTCATATTTGAGTGTCTGCATCTGTCCTGGTTGTTTGACTTCAGCTTTAGATTATTTACTGAATCATTGTTACCTGTTACTATGGAGGTACTCACAGAAATAATAAAGAGAATAGAAGTGCCTTAGTCGCGTGACCTTGGTGCCGCCATTGTGTCTTTTTAGGACACAAGCACACAACTTGCGGCTCAGTGCTGCTTGAACCATTGGTGTGATAAAAATGCCTTAAAATGGTGATTTGAGGCATTAGTAACTGCGGAAACTCATCCAGAGTGTGTAGTTGCACTAATAAGGGGATGCCCTGGATGTGGCTTTATAAGTATGTAACAAAATGTTACCTAAGGCTCTGCTCAACCTCTCATGAGATTGGGAGAGTGATTGTATGTTGTATTTTATTTTTATACACTTCTCTAGTACTTTTTGGAGCATCCATACAACAACTACTCACTCACTTTAAATGACTGTACAATAAAATAAAATAGTTACAGCTATTGAAGTACCCACTCATACTCCAATAATATTTATCACAGGACAAATTTTATCTTAGTCCTTACTGTCATTATGTAAAATAACAAGTTCGGCAAATAATGTTTTTTCTAATGTTTTAACATTTATGAATGAATTAAAAAATATGCAAAGTAAAGAAACAAATACATGTATTTGGCAAATGATTAATTTTCCAAATGTATGTTTGTCAATTTTATTTTATTATTTATCATGGGAAACCGACATATTTTATAGAATAATTTTTATTTATGCGTTTACAAACGCGTAAATATTTTTAATACTAGAAAAAATGCACTAAAAAAAATCGACTTGCCTCAGGCGGGAATCGAACCCACATCTTCCGCAATGAGGGTGGCTGCTTTGACCATTAAGCCACCGAGACACTGCTTTCAGCACATTGTTTCATCAAATCTTTGAAATTCGCACTTCTAAGACCCGAACGAAATATTTGACGCCCAGTTAAGATGAAACTACCTTACATTATGGAATAATTTTTATTTTTGCGTTTACAAACGCGTCATCATCATCAGCAGCTCATTTAATGTCTCCACCGAGGGGACATTATATAATGTTCCCATCGAGGAGCTCGAGCTTACCCCACATTAGGGGCGATTAGGCCTTAGTCAACCACGCTGGCCAAGTGCGGGTAGTCTCACATACCCCTCCCGTCGGGGGACGGGAGGGGTATGTGAGACTCCCCGGGGCTGAACCCCGGGTCTACCCCCTAAATCAACCCAGCGGTACTCCCTCTTCGCCATGAATAGTGGAGGATTGGGAAACCAGCAGGCCCCTCACGCCCTCGCCCCCCTATTAGGGAGGGGCAAGGGAGTGACCGTGAGTGCTCGGTCACCTACCGACGGGGTGATGAGCAGTGCAATGCGCTGATGCTCGTCACCGTGAAGGGGAAGGGAGGGCGATTCCGCCTCCTCCATTTTCATTTTCCTTTTCCTGCCCCTCCGCCGGCGGAGCGCTGGTGCGTCAGGATCATCCTCCAGCGCACGCTCCGGACGCGCGAAGACGTCATCTCGCAAAAGGAGGAGGCGTCCTTTTGCGAGATGACGTCCTCGCAGAAGGAGGCGACCGCCGCCCACGCCCCCTCGCTCCCCAGCATAGTATTTATCACACTGGGAAGCGAGAAGTCCGGCCCGACCGCCGTGACAAGACTACGACGCCGCTCAGACCACGCTGGGCACACCTCAAGGGTGAGCTGACGCCCACATAGGCCTGGCCCAAGGATCTCCAACCCGATCAGCCCTGCGCTGCCCGCATCCAGCGGCTTCCCGCGACCTTTACCAGATCGTAAGTCCAACTTGTGGGGGGCCGACCAACGCTGCGTTTCCCGGTACGAGGTCGCCATTCGAGGACCTTTTCGCCTCAACGGCCCTCAGTCCTGCTCGCAATGTGCCCTGTGCACTGCCACTATAGAATCGAAGTTCTTTGGGCTATGTCGGTGACCCCCGAGCCACCTCTGCATTGCCATTTGAGTGACCTTGACCCTTCTTATGAGGCCCATTGTAAGCGGCCAAGTTTCGGTTCCAGTGACTAATGGATAGTGAGACTTTATGGAGAAAACTGGCGACTAAAAACCCGTTGGGGTGCTATAATCCTAGTTCGTCCTAGAGGCTAGAAAACCCACCAGGGGCCTTCGCTTCTTAAAAATCTCCGGTGACGCTGTAAAGGCCTCTGCGGCCAACAGCAATAACAGAAAAAAAATGGTTGAACAACGAGAACCACAGGTGGTTAAGAACCGAATTAAAATACTGCTTCATAGGCTAGTATAAACTTCTATCAGGCATTTGTGCATTCATATCGGGGTCAAACACTGTCACTGTTGCAACACGTGTAGTTTCCATCGAGGCGGATTTACACGGGTCGATTTTTGGCGTGCAGATCGTCTAATAGATCGACTTACAAAACAGCTTCATTCATTATATATATTGATATATTATTGATGACTAAGAAAATTGCCACGCTCACGTTTCTAGTCCGAATTAAGTACCTATCATGCAGAATCTATAGATACTAGACAACTGTCAAACATGTATAATAAATCATAGTTATATGTTTCCTTGATTTTTACCCGTGCTCCGGAAGTACGTTAAGCTAGTGATCTCGTCAGCTGTCGGAAAATGTCGGAGTCGTCAATTAGCGACTTGTAAAACTATGACACAATACACCTCCTGTGCTATGACCTGGCATGGAATATCCCAGTATTTTGTGCTAGTGAGCGTTTGTGGACTCAGGTCAATCCCGAGAATAAAGCATCCTCTCTCTAGCCGCTCCCGTTACTCCTATGGTCTATCTATCTATATCAACAAAACAAAGAATATTTTTGTTTTAGATTCTGTTGTGTTATATTATATGTGATTTTTACAGATAAATTAATTATCCCCTTGTGTATCAGGCGGAGATAGACAGATAAATTAATTATAATGGATAGAGAGTATTGTAAAAATTTCAAACATTCAACCAACATTCAACAGAAATAACATCTGGATTTCATCTTAAAAAAGTGGTCATAACGACATTGACATATCTTGTTTATTAGATTTTTAAGTAACAACTGCTCTCGTCTGTTTCAAATACTTAAATTTCCCACTGTTGTTTCGCACTTTTCAATGCTCCAAAAGAAAATTTATTAAAAAATATTGATGGAGGGATAATTCTAGTTTAAATATAAAAAGCGCCTTATATGAATTCATATTTCCCTATTGCACGCTAGAATTTTACCCACAAGTCGTGGGGATAAAATCGACCCGTGTGAATCTCGCATTACACAAGCGATTTTTTTGTTGTTAAACGTTAATAGCTTGGCCTAATTAAGTAGGATCTAAAGTCTACATAGACATACCCGTGATGTTTGTATTTACTCTCATTACGGAAGTCATTAGCGGCATATTTATTTAAATTAATAAATAATGCGTGGTAATTGTTTGTTTGTTTATTGTCTTGGGAAGTTTCAAATTTATGACTTCATTTTATTTGAGAGGGATTCCCTTAGCTTTTAACCCTATCTACTGTTGGTGGCAGATATGTTGCCACCATAACTTGAACTTTATAATTTTGTGATAAGGTTGCTGATAAAGTTGAAAAGCAATGAGAAATATGCTTTTCTGTACTAGTTAAAGTGTTAACTCACCTGATGGTAATACGTCCACATAAAGAAAGCTAGTTACCGGCGCACCGATTAACCAGCGCATATAGATGTGCGTGTCGTGTGAGGGCTCCTTTTTTAAAAGTAATAATATTTTCACGAAATCATGTAAGAATTTAGGAATAAGTCATCAAAGTCAAAAATATTGTCAACCCCATAGATATAAGAAACTGAAGATCGGCAATGTGAAAGATAAGAAACTGAAGATCGGCAATGTGAAAGAGAAAGAGCATACTAACGCGTATATTAGAGCGAGATAGATAGACGAGACCATTTCACGTACACGCAGGCGGCTAAAGTCGGCCTGTCAGTCACGTACGAAAGACAGTAAATGAGACTGCAGTACTTTTTTTCGTGCACACATGAGTATTACTCACACATTGGTGCATTTTTTGGTCCCGCCCTAGTGGTTCATTGCCAATCTATAAACGTCAGTAATTATAAATCTATGGTCAACACTTAGTAAGCTGTCATGTCAGTGAACCGACCGGAGTTAGCATAGATTATTTCACATCCACAGCTCATATAATGTCCCCGCCGAGGGGCTCGAGCCTACCCCACATTAGGGGCGATTAGGCCTTAGTCAACCACGCTGGCCAAGTGCGCGTTGATCGGCTTCACACAAAACTTAAGAATTTCTTCATAGGTGTGTGCAGGTTTCCTCACGATGTTTTCCTTCACCGTAAAAGCGTCGATTAAACGTACATATGAATTCAAAACTTGAAAACACATTTGTACGTGACGGGGATCGAACCAGTGCCTCCCGGGTGGGAGACGACGTTCTCATGCACTACGCCACCGACGCTTTTTTCTTACATAGCATAGATTATTTAACAGAGGGGGGTGGTTTCGCAAGTGGCGCATAGAAGTGAACCCGGACAAAAGTGCTGCCATGTACTTTAGTAGGGGTTCATTCCTAGGCCACACACTGCCCACCATATCCGTCTTCGACCGACCGGTACCCCTAGTCAAAAAGACCAAATACTTGGGGGTCACCCTTGACCGACAACTAACGTTTGCACCCCACATCAAGGAAGTCCGAGATAGGGCCTACTTCGTCCTAGGTCGCCTATACCACCTTATAGGCAAGCGGAGTAGAATGTCTCTTAGAAATAAGAGGACGCTTTACAAAGCTTGTGTACGACCTATCATGACATATGCTAGCGTTGTCTTTGCACACGCGGCTCCCACAAATATCAAAAAACTGCAGGTCATTCAGAACCGTTTTCTGCGCATGGCATCAGGCTGCCCCTGGTACATACGCAATGTCGATCTCCATAGAGATTTCGATCTCCCAACCATATCCTCTTTCATGAAGGAAGCGTCTAGGCGCTACTTCGACAAAGCTCCACACCATCCAAACCCACTCGTAGTCAAATCCTCTAGTTACTGTGCTAATAGAGATGCCGCGCGCGCCTCGCGCCGTCCAAAAAACGTCCTACTGGACGCCGACGACTCAATCACGAGCGCAAATGCCTCGTTACCGCCTCACAACAACACTTCACACTCACGCACTAGTGTCACACCTTTTAATCACCGCACTCGTCGAACAAGGGTGCGTCGACCCGGTCTACACACGACGCGCTATACCCGGTACAGATATGTGCCGGGGCGCTTCTCGCCGTGTCCCCCACAACCCGATGCGCCCGAGCCGAGGTCCGAGCCTTTAGAGGCACCCTCGGGCGTGTCGCTCCCTTCCGATCCGGTCGACCTAGGGACGCTAGGCGGTCGAGAGACTCCCCATGGGGGAGATGCTCGGTCGCCCAGTAATCCCCTAGTAACGTCCGCCCTACAGGCTTGAGGACCCCCCAAGGTTTTCGCCTTCTCAAAAAATCCGGTGGAGCAGTGAATGCCATCAGCGGCAAACTGCAGTAGTCTTACAAAAAAAAAAAAAAAAAAAAAAAAAACAGAGGGGAAACACACCTGTTTAAATAATAGTCTACTTTAACACTTCCGTTTCACGCGTGGGGCACATTTGTGCCCCAGGTCACCCCAGGTAGATGATTTTGCTTATTATTTGTTTAACATTAAACCAAACTCTAGTGCATACGTATACCCACTCTCTTCTGTACTAACTTCACGTTTAGATTCTAGTCACGGCAATGAATATATCATTACCGTGCTCTAGTCCTCTTTACCATTAAATCAAGGGATGGGTATACTAGCTATTTTTTTGTATGTTCCATTTGCAGTACAGGTTAACATATGCATAGTTAACATATGCTGCAACTGGGACACAAACACTATTCAAATAAAATATTAATATGGGATATTCATAAGGAAAAAATATATATTTTACAGTTTTATTGGAGGTTTAAAAACGGACTACGGACAACTATGTTTTCCCCCAAAGAGTAGGTAGGTACTTAACTATATTTACTCAATTTAATAGCTGAAATTAGTAGTAATTGCAAAAATATTTACTACCGTATTATATTTCTATAAAACGCACGCAATCCGCTTAGATAAGGCATATATTTGCTATCCGTTTGATATAAGGCAGTCGGGTGGTTTGGTTATGCCGATTACAACTAAGCTATTTATAGCTAAAAATAATATTGTCGAAAATACATGGGTTTTACGCTTCTTCTTCCAGGAACTCGATAGCGTAGCCTTTTAGGCGCTCTAATTTCAATTCCTAAGCAGCTACCACCGCTTTAATCCAGCATGTATAGCATAAAGCGGGTGATCCATTGGCGAGTCGGCGAGCTAACGGTATAAACTGTAGGCTCGTTAGACTGTCGACTCGTGGTGGTGATCCATTAGCGTGCCAAACAGTCTACTCTCATCGTTGGCGAAGTCATGGCGTGCTCCCAGACGGAACTTCTTTATTACCTACTTAGGAATACTACTACAAGAAGAACCACCAAAGAAAAAAAAGACTCCACAAAGTGTGGGTCAAAAACTGGCAGCAAGAGAAACAACGTTTTTTTTAACAACTTGATTTTCCCTTTAATAAAAAGACAAGATGCAGTTTTTCATGTATCGATTTCCCCATATGAACGCTTATGTGCAACTCTAAAGTACTAACTCGTGATTATACGATCGTAAATCTACCATTTTGCCGTGCGTCATGCGTGCATTCGCTACAGCAGCGTGAAAAAGACTGTCGGCTCGCGAAGCTCGGCTGATCCATTGACGGTTTATTATACCGCGGTCTTAGGATTTCAAGCATGCACGAAGAGCCAACGAGCCAAAACCGCGAACTTTAAAACCGCGGTAATGTAGGTGCTCCATTGGCGGTTTATACCTTTAGCTCGCAGGCTCGCCACGAGCCAGCGGTCTTAGCTCGCCAGTGGATCACCTACTTAAGAAGTAAGGTGTTCGTGGCGTAGTGCGTAAGAGCGTTGTCTTCCACCCGGGAGACACTGGTTCGAACCGCGCAACGTACCAATGTGTTTTCAAATTTTAAATTCATAATATACGTTTATTGGGCGCTTTTACGGTAAAGGAAAATATCGTGAGGAAACCTGCATATACCTATGAAGAAATTCTTAGGTTGTGTGTGAAGTCGACCAACCCGCACTTGGCCAGCGTGGTTGACTGACAGCTGACTAAGACCTAATCGCCCTTAATGTAGGGTAGGCTCGAGCCTTTGTAACCGGATAGGACAATCCTATTGATTTATTATTGGAAAATATTATATTGGCGTTCGAAAGCTAATGTAGAAGTGACTTTATTTATATAAAATAGAATGCTTTAAGGTCCTCGGAACATTCCGCGATATTTTCCAGTGTTAATCTTATACAGTATTTCCATAGGGTTCGAAAGTTCGAAACCTCTGGGAATGAAACCAGTGGCTGTACCTCCAGACCACGGAGGCAGTATGATGTTAAATGGTTGCAAAACACGACCTATAAATGAAAGTGATTTCTGATCAAGAACTGTTTGTTCAGATTCAAGTGTGTGTACTTTGTTATCCAATGTTCTTATCTAGCGATTAAACCTAGTTTATATATCAGCTAACGGGTGGTAAATGCATTGTTTTGTTGATAGTGTTGGGAAAATGTTTAACAACATGCAGACTTTGTATGAAACACCTCAGATGTTTCGTAAAGGATACATGGCTGTTCCACAAACAAGGTAGTATCTTATTTTTACATTTTTTTTTATTCTGTATAAGTACTCTGTTCAACTGTCCATTCCATCCAAAAATAAATCTTATACGTAGTAACACATTGTTTTCTGTCTGTCAAGATCTTTTTTTTTTAGAAAATAACTAGGAAGTATCAAGCTGAAATTAATATCTTAAACTTCCTCAGGTCTGCAATGCATTGGAGTTGTGAAAAAATTAAACTGCTACTTCAAAGCATTCCATATTTACGCCGAGTATTTTAAGACTGCCAGGAAATCAAAATCAATACAATTACTTTGCTAGAGTACTTTAGGCAAGCTGAAATTCTGTCATATCATAAAATAACTGTCATATAACTGTCCTATTATAGTTTTTAGTAAATAGGTCAAGTGTTCTGTTGTTTGCTTAGACAGGTATTTGTACTAACTTGTTATTAACGATTTGCTCTCCATTCTAAACATTGTAGTGCCTACTCATAACACGAGAAATATGAGATTATTGGAAGCCAGAGAAATGCTGCCACAATATCCCTCTGTTCAGTACAGTTCACGTCTTCGATAAGTTTAAATTGCTTCAACGTCTAACTAATCCTTTAAACAATCTGAAATGTCCGGGTGTATAACCCCAGTACCTATGTGCTTTATCAATTTAGACAAAAATTTCGTTTTCCACCGGCTTTTTAATGAGGTAATTTTTTCGAGGGTTCCCCGGGCAAGGATATCGTGATAACCAAAATTAAACAGTAAAATCGATATAATCGACTGATCGATTTGACAGAAAGAGAAAAGAATTTGGTCGATAGTTTTAATATAAATATCGATAACGTCATTCATGCTTGCACTGAAGGTGTTATTTATTATGAATCTCTTTAGTTGTTGTGATGCTTAAAAAAAACGTAAACAAATGATTCAATAATGTTTTCTTTAATAAATAAATCGATAAATCATGTCAATTTATCAATTAAAAAGTTTATCAACAAAATTAAATCAACAAAATTTAACAAAGTAGGAATTCTAAATATTTCAGCATTAAGATTCGTAACAACAGACTTAGGTTCCAAAATAATTGTCGTATCATTTAGGTACTGCGCATTCTCTACCGTATTTATGTCAGTGTTTAGATAATGTCATTAAATGCACAAATAATTACCCGTTTATCCTAGTATTATGTGATTTATTCGATTAAGAAGGTCGGTGGGACATTTGAAATATCCCAACTTTGTTGCATCATCTTCATTAACTCCACTTAATTAGATGACCATTTGTTTCTCTGATGTACACTAGGGGCAATTACAAGGTTCATAAATCAATTATAATCAACTAACAGTAACACAATTGTAAAGAAATTCTTACTAGTATAAAATACGACACCTAAAACAATTAATTTAGTTAATTCATACATAGAGTTAAGAAATTAAACACTTGTGTAGATAATTGCAGTGTGTAATTGTTTACACCAGTATCGGAAAATGCTAAAACTAAAAGACTTAGACTAAAATTTAAAACATTTGCATTGGCTTGCACACTTGGTGTTGTTCTGGAGTTGACCCTTTAGACTAAAATGTTCCGCATAAACTTTATCTAAATGAAACTCAGCAAGACAAAATTGACCAGAATTTATTAAAAGTGTGATTGAATTTCAGCATTCTATTTCTATACCGTTCAATATCATAATGTCAAAATGAAACTGCGCGATGATTAATCTTTGCAGACTGGTTTAGGTACCAATATTAGAGTTAGTGATCTCGGAATCAAACCAATTTGGTTGATAGATGCTTTGTGCTTAGTTCCGTTGACGTAGGGTTTGTTTTTTTGCACGCCTAGCCTCCATCCACTTTTAAGCGTCTGCCACCATAACAATATCGTTAAGAGCATTGATGTGTTCCAACTCGGTCATAAAATAGTCAGTCCCTTAGTTTATGAGGGTTCGGGGTGAAGCTCGTATCCATCTACGGTTTCACATGACTTACTATCAAATAAATAGATGGTCATAACATAAGCTTCCTCGCCAAGTAAATATCTATCTCATTGATATAATTTGGTAAAGTTTAAAAAAAACTTTTCTTGCATCTGATGTTGAATAAATTATTATAGACATCCTCCATATACCGTTTAATCCTACGCACGCTCCATAATATCACCAGAAACCTATTAAAAGCAATCTTACAACATCGAGGATAAGGTCGACCATTAAAATCTGCCAAAGACTGGATCCATTTAAACGTGTTTCCATTTAATGACGTTGAATCACAGTGCATTGTAAATAGCGTGAGACTGCTCTAAATTCGTAACCTATTTTGAACTATTATCTCGTTGATGCGAATGCACCGCATGATGATAATGAGTTGAAGCGATAACCTAGTGTATGAAAACTAGTTGGCTTTTTCCTGATCTAATAAAAGTTAGTATTCCAGTTTTGTTACCGTAAATAAACAAATTATCGTGCCCTCGTTCCAAAGTAGCATCTATCATGTATTATTTTACATAAATACAAGATCAGGTCCACCATAAACACTATTTCACGTGCGCTGCTACCATTTCATTTCCAATCATCAATCATCTTCACACCATAAAATATTTGTACTTATAACATGTCTGTAACAAACCGACATTATTTCGATATATCTTTCTTCCTTTTTATATTTATAAAGTGTTCTTAGTAAGTTTTCAACTGAATCAAGAGATTTTTAAAGTGCCTTTTGAAATTCTTTCTTATATCATATCGAATGAAGTGAAATCAGATCCCGCTTTAAAATTCACCTCTAATTCACCATTTTATTATAAATCCTTAGTTACTGTCATCTTGGGACCGAAATTAGACATACGATCTTATTCATATTCTCCGTTTATAATTGCTTTGTTTAATGTATCCAGTTTCAACAGTGGATTATCATTAGATATATGTTCCCGTAGTCCATCCAGTAAGTATCAAACGCGACATCGTTAACTGATTGTTTGCACACCTAAACGGCGCAATAACTTGAATCAATGTTTATGTTGACACTCGTCATCCTAACGTTCATAATGTCATAACTAAATCGTTTAGTCTCATTGCACTCTCGTGTCTGGTGCTGTGAACGTGTTTCATTTACGAAAATGTGCATTAAAGGACTTTAAAATTTGTGATTTCTCCGCATCCAAGATGTTGAAATGGATTGCGAATTTGCTTAGGAATCTCTTTAGCCGGGAAAAGTTTGCGCCAATTGAGAGCGAGGACTATGTGGTTACCAGAGGCGGTCGTGGTGATTTCCGTTACCGTTATTACTACTGTCCCATCATCGGATTTGAGATTGTGGATTTGGAGACGCCTGAAGAAGCGGCTGCTTTGGATATAAGGTACAATCAAGATATTTTTCGTATTGTTATTCCCCTATCAGAAATTTAAAAGTTACATCTTATTTACGACTACTATTTTAATAATAACATCAAAGAAACCAGTGTTAGAGTTTTTACATATGGCGGAAATATTTGAGATAAAGTTAAAACGATTCTTTAATTCGATTCTGAGTATTAAGCATTAACATTGTAAAGATAAAGTTATTGCATTTTAATTGGTATGCTCCTATCTTGTAGTTGGCTAATAATTGCGTATGCAGTCAAAGTTAGAAAATTGAGATTTTCAGGCTTCTTTCGGGACTTAAAGGGTGGTGGAAGACTCGCAGTTAGTATGGTAGGTGTGTCAAGTAATGCCTTAAGTAACGATATATTAATGTTTCGTTGTTTTAAGTACGTACTTTACTTACTTGATGCTCAAGGAGGGCTGGTGTCAGGCAGGCGGCCTGCCATTAAATGCAATGCCATAACCTATAGCTGCACCAACCCTAAAGTAAATAGGGGGCTGGGTATGAGTAAGATGAAGATCCATCAAGAACTTGTCTTTACATTGTTCTGTGTTAAAATACTGTCTCTTACATCACATTATTTACATTGGTATCGTCCATGACAATTTATGTTATGTTATTGAACTTCACTTATCTAATTCGTGTCTCCTTACTATTTATTCATCCCAACAAAGTTTGAGTTTTCTTAGCGGAATAAATTATAGTACGTTCAGTCAAGGTTAATTCGCTTATACAATTCTGTTTAAACACGAGCCAATTTTAATCCTGTGTAATTTGAAGCAATTTGATACTTTCCAGAGCTATTCAAATTTATATCCTACTAATATTATTAATGGATGTCTGGATGTGTGTTTGTTACTCTTTCACGCAATAACTTAATAATATAGCTCATACATCATAATAACATATAGCTATAATTTATATAATTTAACTTGGTGCACTACATTTTAATCAAACGATGAAAATAGTGTTCACGCAGAAAAGGACTATTTACCAGATGATTGGGAACTTTGGAAGCTTTTGAGTGTTGTCGTATGATACTGCGACCACCGTCTAAAAAAATGTACATAGAATCCCCATATAGGCATTGGAAGTACAAATCAATAACTAATCCTGGGTGGCTTTATTAAGCTAGCCATGGACGACTTCAAGGCTATATTTGACGCCATAAAATGTTTGTATATCATCGGTTCCTAATAATAGACAGTCGCTTGGAGATTGTTAAAGTTTTCGGGTGAAGTTTGCTTCCACGATTCGGCGATATCGTTGATTGATTACCATCATTTAAGATGCCATTCAGAGCTTCCACGTCAAATTAAAGAAAAACAAGAATAATTCGCTTGCGCTCATCTAAAGTCTTCTGTCGCCCACTGGAGTCTAAAGGATTTGTACTAAGTCTAGTCACTTATCATCAGGTATGATGAAGACTAAGAGTTTCCCTGGGAAGTTAAAAAAGACGTCATATCCATTTGCTTTTGCACGGAAGGACATCGGATGCCCATTTAAGTCTAACCAATTTCTTCAAAGTCTGGTCTTGATTCTAAGAGATTGCTCACTCAACTCTGTTTATACTATGCTTCGACTGGGCCATCTTCAGCAGTACAACTTACTGTAGTGTAAGAATAAAATCGAAGTTTCATAAACGAGTATTTCTAAACCAAGACGCAATACCGTCTCGTACTGTAAACTTGACCCAATAGTAATAACACTCGCTCAATTTACATTGTGCATGCTTTATCTCGGCTGGAACTATATTTAGTCATTGATCAGAACGGGAGCGTTAGCTGCCTCGATGTTAGATAAGTGCTTAATATCCCGTACCTACTTGTCTGTTTTTGTAATGATTACACTGTTATGAATACCGTTAGCATTTATGCGGTGTTAGCAAAACATGGAATTGGTAAAATACCAATATTTATTAGAAGGTTATGTATCTGAAGACCAGCCTATTACCTACGCACGACATATTAGGTGGGAAACTCACGATCGCTCCGAGCCATCACTCCAAAATAAGCCAAAATCGTTGCGTGTGTTCGGAATCTCACGTAGCTTGAATAGAGTGACGAAAAATTTGCATATCCAAATCCATCACTCCATCGCTCCAAACCGGCTCGTGTGTTGCCGATAATACATCAATTTCGTGACGTGTCAGAAGTCGCTGCGTAGAATAAAAGTAAATTAGAGTGATCATGTGTTTGATCAATTTTTGGATGATCGCACCGACTGATGGAAATGGAGGGATAGAGTTCCCCACTTTAGCCACTTACTAGAATTTCGAGAACCTGAACTGGGGCAGTATATCTCTACCTTACAGAAGGCCACAGTCAAATGTCGCTTATTATAGTGTTGTTGCTCTCGGTAAACGGGGTTGCCAGCCACGTCCTTGTTTGCCAACCAAATAACACAATAAAATACATCAAGGCAGCGCTACACACTATTCTGGAAAGTCACTCGAACCCTACCATCACTGACTCTATTTCTTACTTCTGGATTTGGCCGGGGGTTCCCCCTTGGGCCCGTGGCATTTTGTCAGCCATGCCACCCTATAGTGACGGCACTGCACTGACGTCTTTTTTTTTCAAAGAAAAATTTCGAAGTTTTGACGTACTGGATGGAAGGTCGACTTCGAAAACCTGGCTGCCTCAGTCCACGAATTTCGATTTATTTCCCTACAAGTTTAAGATGTATGATTTTATTCTAAAATTGTTATGTCTTTCTTTTCCAGTAATGGCGTGAACGTGGAGGGCTCGACACACAGGCAGGTGGTGGACCTTATCAAATCCGGCGGCGACTGTCTCACTCTCACCGTCATCTCTGTCACCCCGAGGGTAAGATGTTGTTTTACTACCTTATTTTCTAATCACCTACATATTTTGTAGAAGCGAGCTTCACCCCGAACCCTTAACCGATGAGAAACTGGCTATGTTATCATAACTGTTGGAACATTTTAATAAATACTGTTATGTTTAACACTGTTATTGCGATAGAGTTTGGTAAGATGGTGGTACAGACGGACTTAAAACATACCCTACGCCTATCGATTGACGATCTAAGTTTGGTGGACTAAACAGTAGGGTAAGCAGGTGGCAGAAGTAAGGTGGTCAATTTTGAAGTCTGCATATGATTCAGGGTAAAATTAGCTTCCACTTTATCCTGATACCTTAAGATGTAGACCAAGCAATTATCTGTCGTATAGTAATAAATAATCTCGCCTAAGGTCTTCCATCAGACATTCTACTGTTATCTCTTACTTCTCTTACTTTTCTTTACTGTAGGCCTATTCGCTAACTTTTTTGACAGATGAATAATTCACCGACTGAATTACATATCCTTTGCCGTTTTACACGACACGCTATTAAGGCACTTGTCGTGTAAAAACAGCAATGGATATGTAATTCACTCGTTGATTATCACTTTCGTCTGTCCAAAAATGTTAGCAAATAGGCCTACTGGTGTTCACGGAAGATCAGCGTCGAGGCCTCTTACGGTCTTCCTAATATTGTGCTGAGTGAATACCATTTCACAACTGCTTCAAAAGTTGTTGTTAAATTAAATCTGTAATACTAGATTTAAGTGGTATGAATAAATGCTTTCCATTCTTATCTCAATTGCAATTTTTATTTTTAGACGCTTAAGATGTGCTAAGCCACCTTTCTTCCTCGTAGGAGGCAGAGAGGCTTGAGCCATGCGACGACGGGTCAGCCCCGGTGGGAGTCATCGGGGGCGCGGCCAACTCCCGCGCCACCGTCTACCAACGGTACGACTACACGGACAAGCGATCCCTGCCTGTGTCCGTGCCAGATTACCGCGTAGTCATGGAGCGAGCCACGGGAAGGTCGTACGTGGCGTTCAATGTACACATGGCGGGGAGGCATCTATGCAGCCGTAGGTACAGGGAGTTCGCCGCACTTCATCAACAGTTGAGGAAAGAGTTTCTTGGTAAGTTGCTTTTACAAATATACTACTAATTCTTGAGTCCGAAGACTCAAGCACATAAGTCAATATGCACCAATGACTTATGTGCTTTAGTCTGCCCACTAAAGAATTATTAATTAGAAAAACAGATATAGTACTTCTTTAGATGTTTGAATTAGGAGCAGCAACTTAGGGACAAAAACTTACAAGAATTCAAGCTTGCTCATAATTCCCAAAAGGGTTTGACAATAGTTTTACTAAACTCTTTGCTATATCTGGCAGTATAGTATGGTGCCTAAATTAGTGACGGGTTGCCAGCCTGTTGCCGGGGGTCAAACCAAAAAAATAACTTAACTTTTAGTGAACTAAAACATCTCAGAAACCACAGTAAACAGAAAACCAGTTAACATAGGTAGTTGCTCGTTTGTTATACATCCTGTTTACATATAAAAACCATAAACTGTTATTCTTGTCTATTCCAGGGTTTAACTTCCCAAAGCTGCCTGGCAAGTGGCCGTTCACACTGAGCGAACAACAGCTGGATGCTAGGAGGCGAGGACTTGAACAGTATCTGGAAAAAGTAAGTATACATTTTTGAGAGATTCTAAATAGTCAGGGGTTTTTACTATACCCAGGGCCCGATCTACCCATTCCGCCGCTCTGCGCAAAATCCCCCGGGATAAAAACCGGAGATTCAAAACTAGACGACTACTAACAATAAATTAGTATGAGATTTTTTTTACATTTTAGACTTTAAGGCCCTGTCCGCACAGCGATATTTCACCGCGCGTTTTTTTCTCGCAAAATTCTGTGACACATAGGAACTTAGGCCAAGCGCGCACTACGATTTTATGTAGCGCGATAATTTTGACGCGAATGCAACGTATGAGTTAGTACGGCAGTGCGCGCACATTCGAGTAATAAATCGTAGCGATTTTAAAATTGTGATTTGTCACAATTTGCTGCGATTGCTCGCGATGCGACTATCGCGGAAGTAAACTGCAGCGCATGGATTTGTATGGTCCCGCGCGCACTGCGACAGAAAAATCGCACACTCGGACCGGCAGGCGCCCATTCGTGTTTTGTTCTTTTGAGAATAAACATGTCGACGTCCGCATCTCCACTGGAGTCCCAATACGAAACGAGGCTAGATGTGGAACATTTAATAATCGCAATACAAGAAAGACCACATTAGTGGAATAAACTGATTGCATTTTCATTCTATAATAGCCATAGAACTTTTTGGGATATAACCAAAGATCATTGTGTTTCTGATAAAAGAGACCTTTAATAAATCTATCCGCTGTAAAAGAATGAGTCCAGTATTGACAATTATTTTTTCTTTCTCTCCGAAGTAGTAAATAGAGACAAGCAACTTGTACTGAATCCATCATAAACTGAGCAATGACTTTTTTTTATCGCAGTGCGTGCACTGTACTTTCTGCGATAATTTACAACGCGATTCTAAAATCGTATCGCAAGAAGTAAAATCGTAGTGCGCGCTTGGCCTTATAGGACTATCCGCACATGCGGTAAAAAAATCGCGCGGAAAAATCTGTGGTTTGATGCAAATTGAACGCGATATTATTTCAGCGCGAATATTTTATCGCTGTGCGGACAGGGCCTAAGACAGTGAAATCGCTCGGAAACTACTGAAGCTATTTTCATAAAACTTTATTAATCATGTCCGCGGCGGCCTCAATTCTCAATTTTGCCGCCCTTTGTTTTTGCCGCTCTGGACATATGTCCGACTTGTTTTTTGAAACAAAAAAAACGCATCAAAATTGGTCCATTTGTTTAGGAGCTACGATGCCACAGACAGACACACAGACAGGTGAAACTTATATCACTCTCTTTTTGCGTCGGAGGTTAAAAAATAGTACCTAGTTAGTAAAGCCAGATGTATTTGCCCAGGTTTGCGCCGTTCGAGTGATAGCGGAGTCGGACGCAGTGCAAGAGTTTCTGACCGACTCCGACGACTCGTCCAACCCGTCCCCCGTCGACCTCAAGGTGCTGCTGCCCGACAAGGAAGTGGTCACGGTGTCCGTACTCAAGTCGACCAATGCTGACGACGTATACAGGGCCGTCTGCGAGAAGATCGGCCTCTCCAAGTCTGTCCAGAAGTACTTTTATCTTTTCGAGATTGTGGAGTACAACTTTGGTGAGTTGCTCACGTTTATGTTACCGTTTCCGTGGTCTAATGGTTCGCCCACTGACGAAAGTCTGAGACAGGAGACCGCGATAAGTGTCTCGGTGTCTTCTGCATGTACTGTGGCTCGAAACCGAGTCCACAAACCACGTCTTTCGATGAAGTCAATTGTGTATACTGTGCCATTAAATACTGTAATGGAACGCAACGTAGAGTTATTATTGGACGAAGAAGAAGACGATGATTTGCTTTCATATTATAAAGTACTACAAAACTATAAAAAGATTATCTTTTAACGAATTATATACTAGAGGCCAAGAAGGATCATCAATTAGCTTTTCACTATCTTCATCAGAAAAAGGAGTATTTTTTTTGGGTGTTCTTGAATCCATTGCCCAAAATGTTTTATACTAATTTCTTTTACTCTCCCTATGAAAAATATTTTTTTTCACATGGGTAAAAGGAATCAATTTTGCATTGGGTCGAGCATTGGGCTGAGCATTGCCTTGGGTATGGGGCTGAGCATAATAGGGTTGGGCATTAACTTGGTTAGGTATTGGTCTGGGCACTGGGTTGGGTGAATTGGGGCTTTGAGTTGAGCATAAGGTTGGTCATTGGGTGGGGAATTTGGTTTGGTAAAGGGTTGGGTATATTGCTGGGCATTGTTTGGAGAATTTGGTTCGGTAAAGAGTTGGGTTGGACATATGCATTCGGTGGGTTCGCCCAGCCTAAAGATTTTAATTTGCAAAATTCTTTTCTGCCCTAGGGAGGAGGTTACTCAGGCGTTACTCAGGTTAAATCAACACAATTTTCCGAGTACTTATGATAATTGAAAATATAAATGAGTAAATTTAATACCCTATTATTTAAATTCGTCCAAAGAGAGCTCAATAGAAACTTAACGGAAAGCACTAAAGGTACCCCATATGCGATTGATCTGTACGATTCATCGTTTCAGACCGATCGTAACGATGAAACGCCAGTGTATGTCAAGATTGTTAACGATTTACTTAGTCAAAGACGATCGGAAAATCGATGAAATGATAGTGTATGGTTCTTTGTGATCGATCGCTACGATTTACGTCAGTATCCCTAGTATGAGTTTTGTTAGTTTTCGAGCTCGATCAAACATATCGTATAATTCATACAGTGCCCACAACCCCCTTAGCGTAAACTATCAGAAACAGTGGGCAATATATGAAAAGGGAGGATACGTTTGATCAAGCTTGAAAACTATCAAAACTCATACTAAGGGTACAGCATGATCGTAACGATGAAACGCTCCGTATATGGGGCCCTTTAGGCAAGTACATTTAAATCGAGAACTTTTGTCTGTGATTATATCCGTAAAGTAATAAAGCGGTGTGTATGTCAGAGCGCAAGTTGTCAGCCAACGAGTGTCCGCACTCGCTGTACATCCAGAACTACTCGACGGCGTCCAGCAGCTGCCTCGCCGTCCGGCGCTGGCTCTTCAGTCCGCCGCATGAGGCCAGGCTGGTGGACTCCGACCCTACCGCCGCGGCCTTCATCTTCTGGCAGGTATGTACTTAGGTTAGGTGGTAAAAAAACTTAAAAACAATAAACTGACTTCAAAACTGTAATTTCTTTAATTTATAATTGACCACATTACATTTTTTTAATAGCATTTTGTTTTATTATATGGATGGAAAATAGACATTGAAAGAATCAACACGTAATTTTTAATTTTGATTCTAAGTATCTTAATTTAAAATTTTCAAAACTTACTAATTCTAAAACTATGTAAGTGCAACTGTAAGATTTTTGTGGGTTAATTTCATGAGCTCTACAAATAAAATATGAAATTACATCACAACTGTCAAATCTTTAAGGTTAAGTTTGGTTATATTGGTCATAAATAAAAAAAGGTGGATGGCAAAGACATTTAACGTTAGTAATCACATTTAGTGTTTTTTAAAATATCTCCTGTCCGTTTATGTATTTAACCCAGTTTCTCCTGGGCTGCCTGTGATACAATTCCTTAGAGGTCAGAAGGAATTACGATCAGATCAGAACGATGTGCAAAATATTACGCGGAATGATAGAGGCCCCGGAGTTGTTGGACATACTTTTTCGCATATTTGTACCAGACAATTACCGACGAAGCCGTAAACATTCACTATTTGCAAATACAATCTGCCGCACTGTTTCGGGTGCCAAATCACCTGTTCCTCGCGCTGTCACCGCACTCAATGCACTATTGGATTTCAAACCTAAATGCGATGTGTTTGCGGATGAATGGAAGAAAAATTTTGTCAATATGCTTGGAGTCCTGCGAGAGGTCAGTGTGCCTTTAATTACTGTAAGTGGCTTCCAGTCGTTCTAATTAAAGTAAATAAATTAATTAATTAATATTGTTGCCAGTTTTCTTACGAATGTAAATCCTTTGCAGGCAGTGGAGGACGTAAACCGTGGCGTTTGCGTGGCGGGCGCTCGTCTGTACCAGCTGAAGGCGCTACAGGAGGTGCGGCGGGCGGGCGACTACCTCGCGCTGGCGCGGACCTTGCCCGGCTACGGAGACATCGCCTTCCCGCCCGCGCGGACCGACTGCCGGACCACCCCCGCCATCGCCGTCACTGTCGGTTAGTTTGCTCTACTATACTAATAATCCACTATTCTACCTCAACAACATGGATTCACAAAACGTAGATCCACTACAACAAATTTACTAACTTTCACTACGTATTTGTCTGAAAGTATGGATAGAGGTGAACAAGTGTACTGCGTTTATACGGATTTTCAAAAGGCGTCTGATAAGGTCGATCATAAATTACTTTTACTCAAAAAAGCTTTTAACGGTATCCGGGGTAACCTCCTTCGTTGGTTCACTTCTTACATTACTGACAGGAGTCAGAGAATTGTTATAAACGGATATAAGTCTGAGTCAGTTGAAGTGACCTCGGGAGTGCCACAAGGTTCCATACTGGGACCGCTATTATTTAATTTCTTCGTAAACGATATCAAGAAATGTTTCTAATACTTTTGTGAGTTTACACTAGTATCTACTCTGATATTTTTTTATATTAATCCGTGAATAACTTTTGTAAAAAAAACTTTTTTAAGTGACTTTATTATAGATATAATATATACAAGATGTATTACAAATTAAGGAAAGTATTTTAAAAGAAAAATAAATTGTGAGATGCTGTCATTAAAAAAAACCGGTATTGGACGTTGGGTCGCCTGTCAATCGGACACGCCGGCGCCACTCGGATATCGCCTACATGTGGTACACCGGGAACTTTGTCGATTGTACCCACAGATTTTCGCGATAAAGCATGTGGCATTTCTTTATTTGCACGAACTATCGTGCAGTAATCCAAGATGGCCGAAATCATTTCCAGACGTGTAAATTGCGTAGTATTATTTATCCTCTTTGTGTTTAACTATGGATAATCACTTTCTTTACTTCTAAATCGTGTGCTAATAATTACTTAATGCATTTATTTAAAAAAATAACTCGGCCGTATCGTATACTTAGTCACCCGTACGCGTCTGAACTAATGGAGAACAACCTCCGAAATGAACAACGCATGTCTGACCACGCAGCGCGATAGGTTAGCGCGCTAAAACCCTGACGTACCGCCTCCCGGCCGATAACGCACAAGCAACCCGAATATTCGCGACGATAGCCGATAACGGCCGGTCACATCTGTGCGTATCGTGTCCTAGCACGAAGTTTCGTGACGATAGGCGCAGGGGCCATCCATAAATTACGTCACACGAATTTTAGGACTTTTTAACCCCTCCCCCCTTCCTTGTCACAGGTTGTCACATTTTTAGAACCCCTCCCCCCTGATGTGACGTCATACATTTTTTAATTTTATGCATGTATTTAGAAATAATCAAAAGAAAACAGTTGTTTTAATTTTTTCTTCTTTTTCTTAAACCTATTCAAACCCTTACCAAAACTCTCGTGAATTTTGTGTCTAACTTGCATTACAACGCCGCTCTAGAAGTTGATTGTTATTGCATGAGAGATAATTTCATAGCGAGGGTGCTAAAGTATTAAAAATATAGATCGAGTTCGAAAATTTTTAGATTTTTTTATTCACATATAAATTTCGCGTTTTAGTACTTTAAATTTTAACATGTAACGTCAGAAAGCTTTTGACCCCCCCTGCCCCGTGTCACACAATGTCACATTCTGGTGATACCCTCCCCCCCTTTAACGTGTGACGTAATTTATGGATGACCCCCCAGCATGATTGTACCTAAGCGTATGGTTGTGTATGGTAGGGTGGAGCGGGCTGAAGCTGTCGGCGTGGTGCGAGGAGTCTGGCGCCGGGCCCAGCGTGGAGGTGAGGTGGGCGGCCGTGCGCGAGTGGCGCGCTGATGATGAGGCGGCGGCTCTGAGGGTGCTGCACCTGACCCGCGACCAGCCGAGGGCACTCACGCTATACACGCCATACGTGAGTAAACAATTGCAAACCTTAACCAGATAACAATGTAAAAAAATTGTGTGTGTCAGCTCCGACGCACGACTGGAGTTTACTCCGACACAGGTGAGATGGCGCACCGTGTTTTGACAATTAGAAAGTTGCGCGACATAGGATGCGCACCAATTATGACTTTGACCTTCAAAAACGTAACGAGGTCATTCATCGATAGATTTTACTCCTCACATTTTTCTCATACCGGGCCCCTTATATATGCAAATCGATTCTTAAGGAGTAAACTCCAAAAATAATAGTTTAAAAAAACTAAAAATCACGCTTTTATATTAAATCGTACTTAAAAGTGAAAAATAACTTTTTAGTATAGAAACTAAATGATGAACGAAAAGTATAATTATTATTGGCTTGTATTTAAAAGTGTAAAGTCTCACCACAAAGTATCCATTTTGGTGAGCTGAATGTAATCGCGCACTATGACTTTGGCCGATTAGTTGGCTATAGAAAAAGGCGACTAATCGGCCGACTAATCAGCTATTCTGATGACGGTTTTGGGTTTTATGCAATTTCCGTGATGCTTCCGTTGACAGCTAATTCGCGAGCAAGTCGCAACCGTCGTAAAAGTAAAGAAAGAATGTTTTTTCCGAATGTGAACAGCAATTCGGATATTTTCGTCATTATTAATCCGATATAACGTATCGTGTTTTGACGTGTACGAGCCCTTATCCTTTTGATGGTGTACCTCTTATCAGAGCAATTTCGTTAAGCTGAAACCAACGTAATAAACCTTATTTAATAGTGCAATAACAATTCGTATGACCTTCACATAAAGATTAAAAATTTCTTCCTAGGAGGGTTTTCTCTCTCTTTCACTGTCCCTATTCCTGATAAATCTTTTTCTCTTACAGTATCAATTCCTTTGCAACTGCATGGACAGAATAGCAGAGGAAGCCAGCTGGGTGGACACTGGTGAATAAACTCTACTCTATCACCTAGATAATAAGACTCAAATGTATTACGTCTCGAATGCTGCCATTTTATATCGGATAAAAGTGTCTAATCTTAATTTTGTATTTCAAATGCCTCTATCATAAAATAATTGATCTCTTATTGCATTCTGACCTTATGGTAGGTTTTCTTATGATGTTCTATGGGTAATTGACCTTTGCACCACCTGACTGATAGTTCAATAACCACTCGCTAAAATCGATGATTTTTTTTTACAATTTAAACTATCATCGTGTGTTTTTATGAACCACCCTTAACAAGAGACAATATCTACCATTAGAAATATATATTTTTATTATGGCAACTTCTATACAAAATGGCAGATTCACCAATTGTTATTTATATTCTCCTAAATCGGTTACTCAGCTGTCTGTGTATATATTAGTTTAACTTATTATTATTATTATGTATTCTATCATTGTTGTTGTCAATTAGAAGCCCGTCGGCCAAGGTACAATCGACGACACATTACTCTTAATAATTGAGAAAACTCGCAAATTGAATGTTGATAAAGATTAGCTTAAATTGTTGAGCTTGATGTATTATCGATTGTATTATAAAGACAACTTTATAGTTTCTCTTTGAATTTGAATATTGTTAAAATGAATTATCAAAGATTTATTTATATTTACTATGCGTTTGGAGCAAATTTTTTTGAATAAATTCTAATACATATTCAAAAGCAAAGAATAACCTCGCTGAAGACTTCTTACGAAATAGATAAACTATCATGTACTTACTATTATAAGTATGTCCTAAACGAAATCCATTTGATAATTTGTATTTGTATAACAAGTATACAATTTAATTAATTTTATAACGGCCGGAGTCAATGTATATTAATTTAATGAACTGCTATGACATTTTGAATCACACGCGGTATTGAATTTATATCTCATCAAAATTATATTTTAGTATATAAGCACCTAAAATCAATTATTTAACACAAAAAACAACAATATAGATAGGTATTCCTTTTCGAATAACCGCCTTTTTTATTATTAGTATAATAAGTGTAATTGTAACGTTATTAGTATTTGGGATTGTGGTAGAAAGTAGTAGTTTAATTATATTTGTTAGCTGGCAATAATTGCATTTTACTGGCAATATTTTCTGTGTTGATAGCTCTACTTAAGAAAGATTTGACTTCTACCAATATGTTTCGTAATAAATGAATTTTATTTAAATTTAAAAGTATATTAGAAATTCTCTTTTTACTAATAAACTAGTCAAACAAATTCAATCCTTATAAATATTGAGACCAAGTTCTTAAGGAAAAGTTACACATAAAATATTGTCTGCGTTACACTGGCTACTTGCTTTTAATATATTGATAGTTCAATTTATCGTATGTCTTGTGTTGTTCATGTTTACATATCCAAAACAATTTTATAATCTGTGCATATTGTTCGATTTCTTTATTGGAATGATTTATCGAAAGTTTAGTACAAATAAGTTAACGTTAATGGTTCAATGAACTTATGTAGTGAGACTATTCAACGGTCGCGGTGACTAGATACAATATTGTTTGGAAAGTTGATAGAAGTTTTATTCATTGGGAAGTTATTGGCAGCCTTTTAAAATTGACAACATAACATTTTTTTAATAGTATTTTTTTATTACATGGATAGAAAATAGACACTAAAAGACTCGGAAACGTATTTTTTTATTTTCTTTTATTTTGATTCTAAGTATTTTAATTTAAAATTTCAAAACTTACTCATTCTAAAACGTCGTAAGTGTAATTGTAGGATTTTTGTGGGTTCATGTCGTGGGCTCTACAAAATTAAAAAAAAGATACCACTGTCAAATCTTGAAGGTTATATTTGGTGAGGTAGGCCATAAATAGAAAAAAGATGGATGGCCAAGACATTTTCTGTTAGTAATCCAACGCCGTCCATTTTTGGCACGTTTACTTTTTTTTTATAAATATGTATCTCGTAATTTGCAAGTAATAAATTCTGAAAAAATATATACAGGAAGACCTAAGACAAAGCCGAAGACGTGCGCGACGTTCGGTCGGCTGAGTTGAATGGTCCCGATATCGAGTGGTTACATTGAGCGCTGACGTTATAAAGCCATTTTTCGGTACAAAAATTAGGAAATAATGTTTTAAGTTTTCATGAAAATCTTGAAAGAAAAAAATCTTTAATAACTTCATAACTATTAATTTCCCAGGTATAGTGTAGAAGAAAAAAATGGTCCTAATGATGAGCTGAATACGTAGTTCACGGCTTTGTCATAGGTCTTGTTACACACGTTATTGTTCTAAATGACCAAAGCTCCAAATGGTTTCGTAATAATAATTTTTTTTTTGAAATGTAAATTTGCTGTTCCATACATTTTGGATGCACAGGAGTTGCCGTTTGGAATAGCTAATTTTTAGGTAAATTTTTGCCACATATTTGCGGTAAGAACTATGAATCCATGAGTAGTCTTATTTTAAAAGGATGCCAAATATCTTCCGAATCGCCCTTTATATGAATGTATAATTTTTAATGGTATCTTGATTCAGTACTATGTTGCAACAATAGCTGGTTCTATATGTAATTTTTAAAGTTTTGAGATACATTACATAATATTCTAATTTCAATAGAATTATAAAGTTTATAATTTATAAACTTCTTTATTATTAATTACTTTTTGAAAGGTTCTTTAGCTCGACTTTAATTAAATAAATTATACACCTCGTGATTAATCATTTTTGTTTCAAATAAATGGTCTAGTATCAGTTTTTACATCGTACCTAATTGGAATTATTATTCACGGTTTATAGTACAGAATGTGATATCGTATTTTAAACCTACGTGGTATATATCGTGTTACAATGTCTAAAACTGCTTTATATAAATATACCATATTAAACACACGCTGTATTTTTACTCTCAATAAAAAGCGTTTTCAGATTTAAGTGATATTATTAAGTGATAAATGTTAATCATAGATACTACAAATCTCTCAAAATCATTGATATAATAATATTATATCAGTTTAATGTAAGTATTCATTTCACGACTGTTTACCGCAATATAAAAGTACCGTGCATTCGCACTACGAATATGAACCGTTTTACAATGGTGTAAAGGTTATAATCGATACAAAAGCATCTATAGTTTTAATTTGAATATATTTTTATTTATTATGGCCATATTTTATAAATATATATGTTCAAATGTTAGGGTAATTATGTTCAGTATTAAAAACGCGAATAGACAAGTTGCCGGTGCCATAAAGCATCTTGTTCTGTCAAATATTGACATTGATAGTGTTGTCCAAATGTCGATGGTCACTTTATCGATTTTTTGAGATCCATTCAGTTCTAGCTGTGTTGCGGCCGGTTTTAATTGAATATTGAAACCGGTCGTAAGATATATTTATTTGCTAATTAACCACTTATTTTTAGTAATATAACAATAATTGCTGGGCACTTCAGTTTCCTTATTTTAATCTGCTGGACTGTATAGAATATTGATACCGGCCATTACTGAATTCTCGCGATGCTTTGTTAGATTAAACCTTGATAATTTAAAACTATAAAAACATTTTCTCAAACACAACGATAGATGCAATATAATCGTAAAGAAATCAATATATCTTTTATTAGGTCGCACTTTCTATAATTGGATAAATATTAATAATTGAATAATGGATTGTAATGACCACTACATAAGGTTCTTTATTATAAAAAAATATATAACAATATTATCAAAATTGTTTTCCGGTTGAACTCACCGTTTTGATGTAAAAATATGTGCCATCGATAATTTTCTACATTGATTACAGTGATGACTAAAACGAATTTTGGAATAGTGCTTTCTCTTTTATATTACTACAAAAAAATGAGACGGAATAATGCGATTTAATAGACAATATAATAATACTGGAATCAGATTTTTTCAACTACGTTTTCTATTAGTAGTTTGCATTCACTGAAATATTTATTGTATTAAATATATTTTTAAATTAGTGCTTAATTTAATGTTCTTAGTGATGTTTATAATCTATACCCAAAGATTTATATTGTTAGATATGCCCTAAAAAGTTTACAAATGTAGTTTGAATAGATATCGTCACCAAGAGTGTAGTAACAGTATCATCTACCGAACTTTATTTACAACCGCTAGCATGAAACTACCCTCAACAAAGTTGAGGCGTATTTAATAATATAAATCTTTTCGTACTATGTTAGTTGTGTAACAATGTTTATTGGCATGTTATATTGAGCTTATGAGTATTTATTGTGATTGTGTTTTACGGAAGTGTTATTTATGCTTAACGCTGTATGTTACTTAAAAGAAAACTCAGTAATCGTTAGTTATATTACAATCTTATTTCTACGTTAATAAGGTGTATAACTGTAAGTTTTCTTATTTGTAATATAAAAACGGCTTTGTTATATCAAAGTTGCACATCTAAGTTATAAACTACAAACTTATCAATAAATAATATATTGTAGAGATATAATTAATGTAATTAGTATAATTTAACTTTATATAACAAAGCCTAATATTTATACATGACAACGGTTGGTGAAACGTACTTAGTACTTATATGAATTATGTTAAAGATGTTATGTCGATTTCACATCAATGATACTGTTTTACAAAAACAGCTCTTGTTGTATGTCCATAAAGTTGATTCTAAGTCGCAAGTGTTGATGTGAAACCGACTTATTACAATTACAAAACATATCGTGTGATTAAAGTGACTTTGGTGCTGATTCTGTTCTCTACCTCTTTTTTATGAGTTTAATTAAACTAGGATCGCATTTATAAGTCCATGTACTTGCATTTGAAGACAGTAAAATACTCGTATTAATAATGGATTATTAATATTTTTAGTAATATATACCTCTAAATATGCCCTAAATCTCATACTAAAATTTGAATTTCAATTGAAGCAATTTAAATAAAAAATATAATTAAAATACGTTCAGAATCAGTACTAACGTCTATTTAATAATGTTGCGCTGTAATTAATTTAGTATTTTTAAAATGCAATTTTTATATTTGTCTGTTGCGTCAATAGTTAGCTCTATGTCGGTAAAGATGTTGGATTAACAATGGTCCTCTTTTTTTTGTTTAGTTTTAATGGCGAAGAAATTGATTGAAAATATTTGTTTGAAACAAATTTTTTAAACAAAATTATTATAAAATAGTTGGTGTGAAACATCTTGTAAATAAAAAAATTGAAATGAGTTTTTTTTATTATTATACCTCAATTTTGTTTCTAAAGAAAAGTAGTTATTTTATGCGCTCAAATCCTTTAAATTTGTCTGGCCGCAAGTCTGGCAATAATTTATTTTACCATCTGACATTGACATCTGTCAATAATTTATTATTGGACGATATGAGGAACATAATGATAGCTAAACTGAATTATACCTAATGCCTCATTGTCATTAAAACTAAACTCGCCTGTCTTGTTTAAATGTTTCAACGGCATTTTGTAATTTATTGTTTGTTTGAAAATCGAAACTTAGTTTTCTATATTTGTAATGAATGTTTTGAACTTTTAATTAAGAAAATAGTTTTAACGGGAAATAGATCTGTTTGTTGTAATTTTGTGCTATTATTTCTTATCGGAACTTGCAGTGGGTATATAATACAAACCGTGGACGCAATACCATTGATTACATTGCAATATCGATGGTATTGCGTCTACGTAAAGTCGATAATCGGTAGCGTTGCGAGTGGTAAGATGGCAACTGTTTAGCTTTTATGTTAAAATAATGTGGAAATGTCTAACAGGTGAAATTAAAATAATTCGGAAAACTTTACATTACGTTACATGTTTTATAATTTTTATAACAAATATTTATAATTTTTATAGTATTTATTAAACATGTTAATAAATACTATAAAAATTATAAATATTTGGCGGTAGATTACAATTCTTTAACATTGACTCAACATAATTTGCATGTAAGATGACTTGCATGATATATCTGAATATTTATCATTGTTATAATATCGCGTTTTGTATTTGCTATAAAATTAATTTTTGAATGCTCTTTTCATAACAGTATTAAAATTTAAAAATCTGTTCAATAATACTTGGAAAGTACCTACTAATTTTGATAATAAGCCTTGACGAGAGATGATATTCTATGTATATTCGTGACTAGTGTCTTATGTATGTATGTATATCTAACAGGTAAAATGAAAATATTTCAAAAAAAAATATTATTATAAACATTTGGCAGTAGTTTAAAATTCTTTCGTTCTGTAACGGATTCGATTTGAAATATTGAAATTTATTGCATTTACTTTGTTACTGAGCAATTCGATAATATTAGTCTTGGTATTGAAGTTTCACGAGTTATTTTAATGTTGCCTGTATAAAATATCCTTTCAATGTAGGTATTATTAACACATTCCATGCAGTAGTAAGGTAGATCCACTTCACTGACTCCCATAGCTATCTAATGTACTGTAAGTAATATTGTATGTTTATCACAGTTGTTCGTGTGAACTAAATTCAGTATATAGATTTTGCTTTAATAAATAAATATACTACAATCGTAATTTTTGTTTTATTTCCGTTCATACTGACAATTAGTTGTCTAAATTACTTTTGATTGGAACATTAGTCGACAGAAGGCGAAACATAATCATAATCTAAATATATATAACTCAAAGGTGACTGACTGACAAAGTGATCTATCAGCGCACAACCCAAACCACTGGACGGATACATCCGCTAAGAAAGATTTTTGGAAATTCCACTCCTAAGGGGGTAAAATGTCTACGCGGACGAAGTCGCGGGCGGAAGCTACTTATAATAAGAATAGGTAATGAAATTAATTTATGTAATAATAAGAACTTCTACAACTCAACAATGTAATTCTATTGAGTACCTTGAAGACCCAACAAAGCCTACATAATATGTAGAGATGTGTGAACATTATCGTTAACTCAGCAGTCACGCGCTCTGCTAAACGGTCCGCCAACCTGTGAAAAACAGAACTCGTTAGTCAACATAGCTGCATCGGTCATTGTGTTTTGAGACTTGGTATAATGAACTCAGTAGTAGAGACCTTGCCATTGAATGGGTCATAAATGTAGAGTATTTTGGTAAACATGACAATAACTAGATATGTATGTAATACAACACAAATAATAAAAAAGTAAATTAAAAAAATTAAACAGACTTCAACTGAAAAGGAGAAATAAAAGCTTCAAGTTTTAAAAAGTCTATAAGTAAATTTACCGACAATTTTATTTAGGTCGGCGCCCGCCAGCCATAAATATAGGACACTGTAGATGGTGTGAAGGAGAAAGAGCACACTAACACGTATATTAGAACGAGGTAGATATACGAGACCATTTCTCTTACACGCAGGCGGCCTAAGTCGGCCTGTCAGTCATATAGTAAATACAACAGTGCTCTTTTTCACGCACACATATGCCTTACTCATACATTAGTGCATTTTTTGGTTTCGCGCTAGTAGATTCATTGCTAATCTATAAACGTCAGTAATTATAAATCTATGGTGCCAACCTTATGGTAGGTACCTTGGTATCTATTGTAGTTATTCATACAGGTAATTATTGATTTTAAACTAAGGCCGCCAGTCTTGCAGACTGAGCCCCCACCGAGCATAATAGGCTTCATTGGCTCTGAAAAGGGCCTTTTCCTGGATCCCACACAGAATGTCTGAACGGCTTGGAAGAGTGTCAGTACATTTTAAGCCACCTGTCCCCCTACCAAAGGCCGTAGCCATCCGGAGTACCGGTTCCTATTGAGGGAGGCTTAACGGCTAACGAGTAGGCACTAAGCGCTAGCTCTGTCCTTCCTTCGTGACACATCCGTGGGAAACCAGAGAGGTCGCATCAATACGCCACCTATGAGAACATAGGCGTGCAGTAACGACCGACCACCCAAGTTTATTCAAGGAGCCCACTAGCCTATCGGCCGGCCAACCCACGACCCAAAGAGGTCCGCTGGCCCTGAAGGGCACTCCCCTTCAGCACTCCAACGCCACTGACGTTTCACAGAGTGCATCACGAGGAGTCTCAGAGCATAGCAACCCAAGTTGGACTGTACCTATACCTGCCAATGATTTTTTGCAATTCGACATGAATCGAACTTAGCTCTATAGTTTTTGAGATATGGGTGGGCAAACAAAAATGGACGCGCGAAGTATACTAAAAACATGGGCCTTGGCTTAAAAATTACGAAAAAACTTTTTATGAACAGTTTAAATTCTCAACACGTTATGTTTGTTTTAAAATTCTTTTTGCACTCGAATCCAATGTGACTGTGCTGATGTAGCACAAAATAAATTGGAAGCAGAAGATAAGTCTCATACATAACAAACAATGCATTACATTCTAACGCAAACTGAGAAAAGTGGCAAATCATTTCTGTGTCTCACTATTAAGAAATGAAATTCATTGCCAGCACACATGTTCACTTCTTCCTACTATCACACTACAATACGGGCCGGCCTATTTGCTAACTATTTTAACTTTCTCGTATACGCAGTATAGAGGAAGTCTTGTAATCGTCAAAAAATTTGACCTCAAGACTTTGACAGATTTACGCGTTTTGACACCTTCCTGAGTACAAACATATTTTTTTTTGGAATTAAGCATGTGTGTGTGCCTGTGTGTCTGTGCGTTAGCATGATAACTCGAGTCATGCTTTATCTTCAAAATATAAGGTTTCTATCAAATTTTGAGCCGTCCAAGTGCGCGGTCGGTACTCGGATGGGTGACCAAAATTTAACACGCATGTATGACATCAAAATATAACGTTTCTATGAACCTTTGAGTCGTTTACGGTATACGAGAAAGTCAAGGGGAGACCACTCCCGATTTTTTAGTATAAATAACGTAACTATTGTAGTTGAGTTAAGAGCTCAATTTATATGGTAAACATGATTTACCCTTCTTTCCGCTAGGAGCGCTATTCGCGTTTCCTATACAAATTGAGCTCTTAACGCAACTAAAATAGTTACGTATTTTATACGAAAAAACTTGACTATGGGTACATCATTAATGAATGATGTCGTTTGGGACGTATAGAAGTCTACGGGAGGTCCAAAAACTTCTGTCGTATTTTTAATGTGTGTATGCAGGCAGATTGTGTAGGTAACAACAGTTTGTAAACGTTTACTTATGTATTATCTGACTTTGGTGATTATAAGATAAAAGTTTATTGGCACAAAGCAAAAGCGAAGTTTTTAAACCATTTCACAGATTACTGTAATGAAATGAGTAGGTAGGTATAGTAGATAGATACCTACTTAACGCTTATTTATAAGTTTGTTACCTTAACACATTACGCGGTAAAGCGGTGATTACCTACCTATATCTGGCTATCATAAATATACCTTTTTTCGGGGAGGTCAAATCCATTAACGCATCATCCCTGCGGGGTGGTGCCAACCGCAGGGGATATGTGGGACTCGAGATAAAAGTGTTCCCTCACTACCCAGTACCCACTAAACACCCTCCCCGGTTTTACCTTCTTCGAGCTTTTACGGGCCATCTCGGGGTCTGTGCAAGCACAACTAACAGCGAGGCCGCCCCAAATCATAAATATATGATAAAGTTAACATGTTATGAAGCCAAATCCAGCATTATGGGCCAAGCAGTACCTGCCTCAAAAATCGCATACATAAAAGGGGGACCAAAAAAAAGTCCAAATTCGGGTATTTTTTTACTACTTATATTTATGTTTAGGTAATACAAATTCCGAATTAATATCAGGGAGGGGTACTAACAGCAAGATGTGTTGAGTGTTTATGTAACTTAAGATTCAAGACAAGATCGTCTGAGAGGAAATATTAATATTAGCGAAATGAGCCGGCGACGAGTTAACCATAACTAACTGGCCAGTGGCGGAACTGGACATTACGGGATTAACCCAATATGAGGGAACTTAAAATATTCCGTAAACTGTTGAATGAAAACCGTTATTAGTAGAACAGCCATGTACCTACGCAGTTTGAAGAAATTTTCATTACAATGTTATCATCAATAAAATAAAATCAAACCAGTGTATGCCACTCATTATTTGCCGCCCCTGCTATTTATTTGTGGTCGGCGTAATAATTATATTAAAAATATTTGAAATATTGTTTTTTCACGCTCGCACCAATTATCTGGGCCAAAGTAAGTATCAATTAAGAGCTTGTGTTATTATGGAAGATAACTGTCATTTTTTTTTTAAATTTACTAGCATAATAATTTTAGATATTCATATAAATAAATTACATAAATATTATAAACAAGCATGACTCGCAAACAAATATCCGTGTTCGTCACACAAATATTTACCGCTTCCAGGAATCGAACCCGGGCCACTTGATGTTTAGGCAGCTATACTGACCACTCCACCACGACGGCGTCCAATTATTATGTTTACCTCTTGCATACATCTCGGTCAGCCGTACGTGGTCAAGTCAAGTGACATAAAAATTTTTACTTACTAAAAAAAAGCCTTAGATCGCATATTAATCGTCAAATACCTTTGATCTGAGACATTATTTGTTTTACCATCCTAGTTAAGTAATGTAGGTACTACTTATTCCAATTGCAAACACCATTCTCTTTATAGATAACAAATGGTGAGATCCGCAGGAGAACTAAGGTCACCGACATAGTCCAAAGAATTACGAACCTTAAGGGCAGGGCACTGCGAGGACTGACGGCCGTTGGGGTGCAAAGGTCTTCGAGTGGTGACCATGTACCGGGAGACGCAGCGTTGGTAGACCCTCCACAAGGTGGACTAACGATCTGGTAAAGGTCGCGGGAAGCCGCTGGTTGCGGGCAACGCAAATGTCCAAGAGTGGGGGATAATGATTCTCTTTATATGACTGTTGTTAGTAGGTATTGGTAGGGACTCAACGTCTATTCAAAAAATTCCCACTAGACTGTTGGTTACTTTTCATGAGTAATTAGTAGGTTTGTGGTCAAATCTAGGCACTTGACAATTTATTCACTTTCCGCTTGGTCGTAAAAAAATAACCACAATATTTTTGGAAAAGGCCGTATCTCAGATTATATAAGTTATATGATCTGAGGACAAATAGCTGTATCAATACTACGGTTGTCTAGTGACGTCACGCTACACCGTAGACGCCACGCTACACCACGTAGTACTCCAGGTGGACAGTCTCCGTGTAGCGGTATGATAATGATCCAGTGCTCCGCGAAGCGCTGACTCTTGCGCACAATCGTTTAATTTAAATATAAGTCTTTTGGATTATCCTGCACCGAGATAAGGTAGGTGATCTATATCACTTAATTGTTTTATGAAGGCTTTACTTCATTGTAAAAGTAAAAGTTGAAACTGGTATTGAAAACAGTGTTTCGAATATGTATTCGATAAATAAGTTGCAAAAACGGTTCTACTAATTTTGTTTGTGGTTTATGTTTACATCTTCCACTCTCCTCGATCAGCCGTTATCTCAAAATTACCACCCTTCTTTGCCATATCTTTCACACAATCTATATATCTTTTTATTCATTATTAAAAGTGCTGGTATAATTGGCTTTCTGCATAATTTTTTTATTTTCCACAGTATTTAAATTTTATTAGACAATTGTATTAAAATAAGAGATAATTAATTATGTCTACTCGTAGAATAAAGCAGAAAAGGGCTAAAACAAAAAAAAGCAAAATCATTTTTTTACTTTAATATAAGTAATTGTCTGCCAATATTTATTTCCGAAACGCAATTTGAAATATACTCGTAACTGATCGTCAATCTTCTTTCATCCGTCTTTTCTAAATAACCAAACCACGTGAGCATTAATTATTATTATTTGTTGATGTTTGATGTAACATTTTAATATATTACAACAATTGGGAATTGATTGGGATATAAGTATACCCGGGCCGGGTAGCCAGTGTAATCATTTTTATATTAGAACATTTGCTGTGTACATATTAATTTAACATTTTCATATCATGTAGCATTTTTGTTTTTTCTTTCTGTCCTCCGTTGGGTTATAGCAGAATACCAGTGCTTTGCTTGAAAAGCAAAACCAGTCACTGAGCTATCACCCTTTTGTATTTCTGCAGCACACATATATTGCAATGTAATGTAAAATTATTTAGTGTGTAAAGTAAGATTACTCTTTATTTTTTGTTGTGTATGTGTGTTGTAAAACTATACAAATAAAGTTTTCATTCATTCATTCAGTGTAATTACTGGGCATGGAAAGTATTTCATCTTAGGCCTTAGGATGACAACGCACCTAAAATACCAAGTGTTCCTCCTTGTTATTGCAGGTTTATAGGTCCACTTACCACCAGGTGGACCGTCAGCTTGTTTGTCATCTAGTTGTATATAAAAAAATATATGTACCTGGACTGCTGAGATGGTTTTGAGTGTAACATCTGTTTACTTTTGGGTTTCGTGCCCCTTTTTTGTAGGCGACAGGCTGGCAACGTGTCACTATTTGGTCGCACTGCATTGCCCATACTGCCACATGTGGCTTTGTGTGTAGCGAAATGTTACTTAAGGCTCTGCTCAACCCCTGTTGGGACTATGAGCGTGATCGTATGTATGTAAAATAAATGGGCTTCGCAGGGAGACCTGGGCCACAGATTAGGCGGCTCTCAGTTGCACGAAAGCTCTCGCCAGTATGTTATGGAAGAGTCGGACAATACCTCCTCCTTACAGAAGACCACAGTGATTTAGAGTTGGTGCAATATGATATGTCTTATTGTTATCGACATACGGCATTCAATTTTTAAGACCGCATTCACCAATAAGTACACTAAAATTTGGCAGTACAATATTACTGCAGTTGTTATAGGTAATTGATGGATGTGTATTATTATTTCTAAAGGTGAACATAACTCTCCAGAATGGCTGGTCATAGATTACGCATAAGTGTAAATATAAATTACCTATATACCTAGGTACTTATGCTTACTATCCCATATAAAAGCGTATTTATATTTCAAAAGAATTGCAATAATATTCATGGTCGTAAAAGTGCCTCTATAGGTTTTTATTATGCACTGCAAAAGATTGATTAATTAAAATTTGTTTACGAACTTAGATCTTACTTAGATATACAACATGTAATATTTTTTTTCTGAAAAAAAACGATTTTTTTTTGAAAAAAAAAAAACAAAGAGCACCCAGAAAATGTTGTACAATATTATCTGGGTACTTTTTGTTTTTTTTTCAAAAAAAAAATAGTTTTTTTCAAAAAAAAAATATTGTAATCAACTCGGAAGCCGATCCCAAACCACCAGTATTCAGGGTGTTGGTTATTTAGTTTACATGTTGTATATAGGTTTGAATTTATTAATTAAAATTGTGAAATGTTATGATTAATTAAAATTTGTTTACCAACTTGTCATGCTTATGACGTCACTAACAGTGCTATTGAAGCATCGCTCAAATGGCTTGAGGGTGATGAAATTGATGTCGTTTTTGATTCGTTAATACCTGTCTATGTTTTTCTTGAGAGTTATGGGGAATAGAGGATTATTCAATTTTATTTTCTTCGTCAGCCGGCGGATAGTCATTGGATTAGATATATATACGGATAGTCTTAGATCCACCTTAAATATTCTTTGATTCCCTTGGTTAGGTTGTTGGTACCGACACGATACGGACAGTTCCAAAAACACAGAACAGTTTACAGTTTAAATTTTACAAACAAAATACTTGAAACGAGTTTTATTAATTTTCGCTATTTGCAAGAATTATCCATTACCCTAGCTAGACCAAATATAATATTATTATGACCCTCTTAGATAACCTTTCTTGATAACGGCTTTAGTTCAATACCTATGTGCGATAATGATAATGTAAATACTATAAATGGTTAATTATGATTAGTTTTTAATCGAATGAACGACAATTTTCTACAAAGTAGGAGATCTCGGGGTCCACAAATAATAGTGTAGTGAATGGAGCACTAAGTAGAGACGAACGACGGTAGATCAGGCTGCCACAAAATTTCAAATTTCTTCGATTTTTTTTCAATAAACTTTGAACTGTATAATTAAGGAATAGAGTTATTTTTTAAATTGCTCGTTTTAAATCGTCATAGTTGATGACTTCCTTTCCCATGACGGCAAGTAAAATTTACTTTCAAAGATAAGAAGATTGAAAAAGTATAAGGTCAAAAATTTTTAAATAATATCTAAAACTGAAAGTAGAAGCGACCTTCACACATAACATAACCCAACCTGCCATCTTATCATACATTAAAAACATGTTATAATATACAGTTTGCATGGCCTCTTCTAGTCAACCCATGAATGTTACTGATACTGATACTCTGACAACAGTTAACAGTTAAACAAGTGACTATCAAAATGCAAAATCATAAAAAATGTTTATGAATCTATCACCTTAATATTGTTTACAGCATTGTTGTGTTCCGACAGTGATAAAGACTCTTAGCGGTTAAGGGTTTCAGGTGAAGTCCGCTTCCACATAAGTCTTACAATCTTATCATTAGGTTGAGATGAAAGCAAAGGAGGACTGACGGCGGTTGGGGCGGAAAAGCCCTCGAGTGACGAAAATCGAACGATCTGGCAAAGGTCGCGGGAAACCGCTGAATGGGGGCAGTGCAGGAACCAGAGATCCTAGCGAAGAGACCTATTGTCCAAGAGTGGGCGTGGACGTCTCTTTATAAGATGATGAAGGCCAAGAGCTTCCCGTCCGTAAAATACTGAGTTTTTCTTTTTAACTTCCTTGTTTCTGACAAAAATAGTCTAGGAAATGCCTCCACTCCCCCTGATGGTGAGCAGTCGGAGTCCAAATGTGAAGATAGCTAGCGCGAGAAACATTAAATAGCGTAGCACTAGTAAATTTCGCCTTGGCAACATGCAAGGTGCTTCTTCACGCCTATTTTGAAAGGCCCAGGATTGTAAGAAGGAGGGCTAGCAGATAATTCATTTCTTCACATCGAAAAGAGATGCCAAATATGAGAGAGTATCTACAAACTGTTGCCACTAATACGCGAACTAAGAAAGCTCTTGTAGTTTGTCGTTGACAACGTAAGCCAGCAAGCGTAGACTTTCGGAAGAAAAGAGAAGGAGGGAATATTATTAATTTTATTATTTCTACAATTCGGGGCTTTTTGCGTCATTGTGACCTGTAAACTTCTATTATCATCAGCCTTCAAGTAAGTCCTGTTGAGGCCTTACATGTACTTCTTTAGCTGGGTACTATCTAAAAATGATAAGAAATTCCTAGCTCGGATTGTTTTGATATCGCCTGTATTAAGAATGTGTCTACCCAAGTCGGCTTCTTTTGTGTATGAGAGATTCACAAGAGCACAGGAATAGCTAAAACTGCTCCTCAGAACAGCCTGGCAAACCGCCGCTAATTTCTTGGTCGACAGAGCAGCATATATACAGTGGCAAAAATAAAAGCATATAGATGTTTGCAACACTGACTTGACAGTTGTCCCCTTCTATACCCCGCGGAGCTCTGGCAACCTTACTCACCAACAGAAACACAACACAACAAAAATGTAGATTTATTTGACTGTGGTCTTATGTAAGGCTAATCTGCTGTACCCCACCTCGACAACTAATAAAATTATTTAGTATTACAATAAATGCAACATCTAGCACGTGTGTGCATAATGTTAACGGTCTATTTACACTCCAGTTGTGTTAATCTGCGTTTGATTATCTGATCTACGAGCCTCTGCGGACTCAGAGCCGCTTTGTCCGCGATTCATTAGCATAAGTCCTCGCTCGTGCTGCGATTATAGCCGATAGACAGTGCGGTTACATAATTATTATGCGCTTATTAGCATACGCTCCTGTTTAGTAGCGAGACGCGCTAGCTAGAGGTACCTATTTTAATTAAAATGTAACTGCTTTAAAACATACATACATAAGTTATACCACAGATAATATAATACTACTAGCTGACCCCGCAAACTTTGTTTTGCCTTATAGATTAAAAAAAAAATTAAGGGTGGACAACCCTTATCACTAAGGGGTATGAAAAATAGATGTTAGCCGATTCTCAGACCTACTCAACATGCTCACAAAATTTCATGAGAATCGGTCAAGCCGTTTCGGAGGAGTACGGGAACGAACATTGTGACACGAGAATTTTATATATAAGATACTAGTAATAAAAGGAACTTATGTGCAAAATTTCGGCTATCTAGGTCCAAGGGGCTGGGCGTTAATCAGTTAGTCAGAACTTGTCTTGCTATAAATGTTACATTCAAAGACCGATAACGCTCATTGAGCCAAAAAATTGCTCAAAACGTGTTGTGGTCACAAAAAAGTACACTCAGCCTGGTCATAAAAAAATTACCCTAACCTACCCATCACTCAGCCATGAAGGCGCATAAATTACTACTCTCCCAAAAACATTTGCACTCTGCCTAGCCATTAAAAAAATAACACTAACCTACCCATCACTCAGCCACAGGGTTCGAAAGGATAATAAATTATCAATAACAGTGGATGTTTTACTGTGACCACGACACGTTGTGAGCGTTTTCGGACTTTACATCACTACATAGTATAAAACAAAGTCGCTCTCCGCCGTCTGTCTGTCCCTATGTATGCTTAGATCTTTAAAATTATGCAACGGATTTTGATGCAGTTTTTTTTAATAGATAGAGTGATTCTTAAGGAAGGTTTATATGTATAATTAAATATATTAAATAGGAAATGAAAGACAAGAGAATATCCTGTCACGATAAAGAGTTTGGTATCCTATATTTTAAATCATGCCAAATAAAATTCAACGTTTTAAGATCTACTCTCAAACCTTTACAGAAGTTACATTATTGTTGTTATTTTGATGAGAGGAGTTTAGAAAGAGGTTTTTTTAAATTAACTGACCCAAAACTGCAGTAGACGTTTTATGTTAGTCCTAATGAGTCTTCATCTTAAATGGGTAATTACTGAGTAATTTGGGAACATCTATTTGATTGCACATCCTTTTTACGAGGTAATGTGACGAAAAGTCAATGTTCAAAGGAGCAGAAAGTGAAATTACAAGGTTTTGTGATATACATTGATAACATATTTTAACACAAAACCTTTTAATTTCACTTGTATCTGTGGCCAGAACACAAGATACATAGGTCCCATTTCGAATAAGATCATCCCGTTTTCCAGTTCTCCGTCATGGTGCTTCAGGAGAAAAGCACCGGGACCTAAAATTATCCCGTTTTCTCAATATTTTAACCATTACTATAGCGAATAAAAAACCTGTCAAGAATTTTATTTTTACTAAAAAGCTGTATTAAAACTTTGCTCCTTTGATATTTATAGAAAGGTAATCAGTATAAAAATATTAAATTGTTCCATAATTATTTAAATTCTTTAAACCATGAACCGACATAAATAAATTGATATCCTATTTTGAGTAAAAAATTTTGCGTTGCATTGGCGTTTCTAAAGTAAGATTCTATAAATATGCATTGATTTCTTATGATACACACTGCATGTAATAAAAGTGCGTATTAACTCGCGTATCTACTTACGTAGCGTCGTAGTCAGTAAATAATGCCTATGATAACGCTGCATTAACGCTGCCTACATATCAAGCGGTCCGGGTTCAAATCCCGATAGGGGCAAAATATTTGTGTGATCAACAAGAGTTGAGGTTGTTTAATGATCTGAGTCGGAGAATCACATTGATAATTATTATTTTATAAATAACTTACACTCTTTATTGCAATTAGAAATACACCAAATGTAGGTACAAAAATAGAATAGCTACACATAGTTTAATGTTGTATGTAGAGTATTTAAACCACGCGGTTAAAATTGTGCTAGCTAGCCAAATCAAGCACAAAGTAAGTATTACCAATCTGAGAATCGTACCTACCTACCCGGGATCTTTAGATCTGCGGTGCACGAACTAGGATGACAAAGATTTGTTGCAATGTAAAAATGTCATGTGATAAAAGTTTCAACATTCAGCTATCAACGAAGACGTAACTTCAGTTAGCATTTACCGAAGACTTTAGTACGTCTGAAGGTTGCATGTGGATTACAAAAACGCATTTAGATCGTATGGTAAGTAAGTAATTTAGCAAAATACCGACATTACTGCTGTTATCTTGGTAACGATCTGTATAAGGCACACCTATTAGGTACCAAGACTCATACAACGTGTAACAAAAATAATTCATACCTTGAAAGTAGTTTATTTTATTACTAACTAGCTAAAATTCGACCTCGTTCCCGCTCGGGGTAGGTCGATATTTTTCCAGTTTGAAAAATATTTACGCGTTTGTAAACGCAAAAAAAATGTTTACTATAAAAACATAAGCACCGGCGACCGTGGCGCCCGGATTGGGGAGAAAGCTGGGTTCGTTTCCAACCTGGGGCAGGTCAATCTTTTTCAGTGTATTGTTTCTAGTTGCCTAAATAATGACAGATTAACGAGATTGATTTCTGAACGACGATGGGTCCAGGGCCGGATTTAAAGGTCTGGAGGCCTCGGGGCAACAAAGGAGTGGAGGCCCCTTAGCCCCAAATTATTTTCCAAATAAAATGAACAATATTTTTCAATCGAGTTTTCGGTTAAAAAATAGGCATACTTCTTTACGACCTTTAATCAACGAACAAAATAGAAAGATATTATTATTATTCATGTAATCATGTTTGTACAAAGTACCGTAGGTAAAGGTAAAACGCGAAATAAAATATGAAAGGAAAAGTTGTTTACTGGTGTTTACTAGTCTGAATTTGAATTTTTTTTTTCCAAAGTCTCTATTGTGGGCGCCCCTATTTTGTGGAGGCCCTGGGCTGTAGCCCCGCTTGCCCTCCCCTAAATCCGGCCCTGGATGGGTCAACCATCAAATGTTAACAAGTGTTTATATGGGAAACTAAAAATGTTGTTCTTACTATTTTTCTCGCGATTTTTCCATATTTTCTCACAATTCAAACTTTCCGAGACTAAAGAACAGAAATTATTTTTATATTTTTTCACGATTTGAACTTTCCCTTGATATCTCCAAATATTTTATAACCAAAATTAGTCCAGCCGTTCTCGAGTTTAAGTGAGCCTAGCGAACAGTTTCTCACCATTTAAACTTTCCCTGGACTTCTACAACTATTTTAAAACCAAAATTAGCCAAATTAGTCCAGCGGTTCTCGAGTTTTAGCGCGACTAACGAACAGCAACTATTTTAAAACCAAAATTAGCCAAATTAGTCCAGCGGTTCTCGATTTTTAGCGAGACTAACCAACAGCAAAGTTTTATAGGTACCTCTATACCCTATTAGAAGAGAAGATAAGCAAATCAGTGATTTTTAATTTAATCATTTTTGAATGATACTATAAAACCTCTCAAGGTTGGTCTCAGGCAGGCGGCCGGCCAGCAGTATACACTCTTTTTAATAATCTTTCACTTAATTTTACGTCGACGTCGTTATTAGTAAAGTTTAAGATTTTTTTTTGGTAAAGCTACTCCTTAAAACTAGTTTAGTTTATGAAGACGAGTATCATGTTTCAAAACACATTCCTAGTATAATATGTACCTGTATTACTTTTTCGAAGAAACCTGTTGTATGTGTATTTCTGTTTTAAATTTGCAAAGATTCAACTATTCTTTCCTATCACAAATATTGTTTTCACAGTGAAATTAGACATCTCACTTATCTTGGTGCTAACGGGAAAGATTTTATGAAGAAAGTTGCAAGAGTCGTCTAATGCTTTCCTATAGTCACTAAAAAAAAAAAAGATGACTATGGTGTCATTTGTTACCCCAAAATACCGGTGAGGCTTACCTAAAGAACAGGTCTATAAAACCATCATCAGGCCTGTCCTTTTAGATGGCAGTGAAGCATGACCGATATTAGAGCGACAGAAGCAAGAGCTACATGTCACTGAGATAAATGTGCTATGGTGTAGAGCTACGCGGAAGGACCGCGTGAGGAATTCTCACATCCGCGGTAACCTTCGTGTCAGTGACAATTGCAGTAAAGTTGCAAGAGTGTCGTCTTCGCTGGTACGGATACGTTTTGCAGCAACCGCCTGGCTACGTGGGGAACAAATGTATTTAAAAGTACTTAGCAAAGTCCATTTAAATAAAGAGATTTTTCATTTTCATTTTCATCAATGTCTGGCCATGCCGTATCCGCCGGGCTCCGATAAGAGAGGAAGATCCCAGAGGTGCTGGCTTCACGTCGTAGGGGAGGATATGCGTGCCAAGCCAACCAATGCTCTGATTAATAAAGCTGAGAATCGTGCGAAGTGGAGAAACAAATGTAGGAAAGCCGAACCCCGGGAGAGTTATGAATTGATTTTGATGATAAGGTTTTGTTCAGTAGGTCACATTTCACGCACACACACACACACACACACACACACACACACACACACACACACACCAATAAGATCTAACTGAATTGTACACATCTAAGGCTAAGGCTTGAGTCTCAAGAATCAACACCCGTACTGCGTTTCTATTACTTTGTGCTTGACAGAAAGTGACGAACGATTCTCAAGACACGATTGATTGCTGAGTATGATTCTGTAATACGAGCCGAAGTGTTTAATTAAAAATTTGCATATTAAATTATTTATTTGAGTGAAACCCAATGACGCCATTGGTAAATTGCCATTACGGTTCTTTTACGTAAATTGAAAATTACATTACCTAGTGATCGCAATATTTCCTCGAGGAAGAATCCCACAAGTAGTAAAGCTTTATTTTTAAATAATTAAGGTTTTTAAAAAAAATATTTTTAACTTAAAGGGAGAAATAAAAGTTTTATGTTTTAAACGACCTAAAAGTCAAAATGTCAACAAATTTTTTTTTGGTAGGTACCAGCCTCATGGTATTCCAGATTTCTTTTTATTCCGCCTTTTCAGTTCTGAAATCGACTTAATTTTTAATTTTTTTTTTATTTCATGTGTTTATTTCATTTGTAATTCAAACACGTTGATTAACGCTGATAAGCCAACGACTCGTTTTCTTAGTGACTAATAAACACTTAAATGTCTATCTCAAAAGCTACCGAACAGATTTTGATGAAACTTGCACAACTAACAAAAAACTAAGTCTAACAAAAAAAGTAGTTTTGATATTTGACTTTTAGTTTTGAGATATGCGTGGACAAACATACAATACAAACATACATACGCTCATAAAATTTGGCACACGTGTTTAGAAGCTGGTGTAGACTAACATACCGACACAAAAACTACAATTCTAAAAATACCTATTGCATACATACTGGTCGAATTGATAGATAACCTCCTTTTTTATTTTGAAGTCAGTTAATATAATACATACAAACTCGTCAGTAAAAGTCTGCTGATGGATAGGCATAGATATCTATAGGTCAGTCAGCATCAAAAATTTAGTACCTTGTCATAATAATCATTCATACTCTTAATTATTAATGGTGGTAATTATCACTGCTTGCGTTGCTGTGACACGGTACTAATTAGCTATCTACACTCTAGGTACTTCTGATGACCACCAGGTGGGGTAGAGTCATAAGAAACATCTATGTGTATTGGTGTTTAAAAAATGCTGTTTGTTACTTTTAGTAACTTTTACTTTTATTTTTAACGCCTGTCATTTTTAAATAGCAAATACCACTGACTGTGTAGTATGCTTTTAGATAAATGCAGGAGTTTTACTGTGCTCCACTATTATTATTAATAACTTTATTGTTACCTACTGTTTGTATGTAAATGATAAGATTAATAAATAAAAACGTTTAATAATTTACTCAATAATTGTTATTAGATAGGTTGCGTTGCATTTGTTGACGTAACGACAAATATCTTTACCGAAACAAATTTTCTATTACCATTGATATAGGTAGGTACTTACATAGGTAAGTATCTACTTTTTGAAATAATTATATGTTACTTGTACTCAAATGATGTATGCTAGAGTTAGCTAAGGGTTGTTTGCTTATTTCATCCAAATTTTGTTGCATTAGGATCTATGTATAGTTGAAAAAATAGTTATTATGAAAAAAATATTACAAAGAACTAGAACATATTAGGGGTTTAAGTATGAAATTGCCGTTTCATATGGAGAATTTAACGAAAATTCATTTTCCCATTCAAATATATTTGCGATTTTTTTAAGGAACCACAAATCTAAATTTTGTGTAATTTTGTGGATATATTTAGACAGCATTAAGCTATAGGATACTTAGAGAAAAAATTTGAGAATTGATACCTGTAAAAAAATATTCATATTTTTATAACGGAGACGGACACTTCTTAGGACGAGCAGTTTTTGAAGATGTATTTCTAGTGAAAAAAATAAAAATAAGAATAAAATTGTATACATAGATATAAGTCCTTGTCATGAAGTTTAAAATTTGAATAATGGACATAGCTACTGTATTAAAGGAATTACTACACTAATAAATAATGAGGAAAAAATCGGCAATTTCATACTTTAACCCCTATTACACTGAAAAAACTCGACCTGCCCGAGGCGTTAATCGAACTCAGTATCCTCCGCAATCCAGGCGGCTGCGTACCACTACGCTACCGGGAAACTTTACGAAGAAGTTCAAAAAAGTTGTGTTTTCCATACTAACGTTATTCAAAAAAACTCCATTACCTACATAATCTTTTGAAATTTGGAGTGTATAATTGGTTCACAATATAATGGGCTAAATAAAGCATCATTAATTTGGGCAAAAAATAAGCCTGTTCATTTCATAAGTAACGTACAGCCATAGATTTATATTATTACTGACGTTCAACCCCTAAGGGGGTAAAATAGAGAAGAAAATGTACCTATATGGGGAAACAAAATTAATTCGACTATTTTATTTGAAACTTCACAGGAGTACCTACTCCTATCGATGAATGAGTAAACAAGTATGTCAGGTTTTTTTTTAATTCAACCCCTAAAAGGAGGAAATGGTATGATAAAGTCTGAAAATCAACATGGGTATTTTTGTATGGTCCCTGATTACGAAAACAACAAAAATTTTAAAATCCAACGTAGGAGACGTGAAATAAATTTCATCACACCCTATAAGGGTTCCATTAAAAGAAAAAATTGACTGACATATTAACGCACGGCCCCAACCGCTGGGTCTAGAGATTCAAAATATGGCAAGTAAGTTCTATATGAGAGCGAAGGGTACACTAAAAAGATTCTTCAAAACAATTTACCCCTAAGGTGGTGAAACGGGGTCCGAAGTTTGTATGGGAAAACAAGATTAGTTAGAATATTTTTTTCGAAACTTCACACGAGCACTTTAGTCAATAAATAAGTACACAAATATTTCAGATTTTTTAAGAATTCAACCCCTAAAAGAGGGAAATGGAGTGATAAACTTTGAAAATCAATATGGCTGTTTTTTCGTCACTATGGAAGATAAAACAAAAATTTGAATTTAGACACTTGATAATAAATAAATAAGTATTTATTCCAGCTGAAACCTGTCTATCTTGTACGTATATTTATAGTAATAAATACAGTACCTACCCAAAAAAATTATTATGTTGCTAACTCTTCCATGCGGACGAAGTTGCGGCAAAAGCTAGTTCATAATAAAAATGATAAACTGAAATAGCTATACTAAATCAAAGTGTGTATGAAAAAATCGTCAATTTCATAGTTAAAGACCTACCTATTATTTTTGCAGTTGCAAAATCCCTAAGGCATTAGATCAGTTCTGTTTTTATAAAATGTAACATAGGTATCTATATGTCCGTTTATTACAAGAAAAAAGAAATGTTTAACTAAACTACGATACGAACATTGGAGGTCAAAGAATATCATACAATTTTTTTCTACAATTTCAAACTTACGAAACTACAAACCGCTTTAGTAAACATTAAAGTACAATAATTATTTTAATGAGTTCCTTTATTGAAAAAACAGGTCTCCAATCACCTTGCTGTAATGAAAGACTGAGTAACTAATAATGACAAATTTAACGGAAACTGGACAAAACTACACAACAACACAATAATTATTATTTTAGTACGCGATCGGTGGTCGAGTGACGTAGACTTTGACTAGCGAAACGCCGTGATTTCGATCGAGTATTTCGTGTTTATTTTTGTAGATATTTTTTATCAAAGTGTTGTGAGAAGGATAGAGTTGTTGTGGAAAATATTGTGTTGATTTTATGAACGTTGGTACGTTTTTTTGTTGTTGGAAAAAATATTGTGTTGCGATGACAACTGGCTATAAATTGTTTTCAAACTTATTTAACATTCAATGAAGGAAAAGCTGCCCTTATTATATTATACTCGTAATAAATATGTGTAATTTCTGGATTATACACCTTTATTACCTGTAGCTATTTTGGACTGTAACAAATATTATAGAATATTAATAACTACCAAGATAAATAAATTCCTGGTACAAAACGATATTACTTGTTAAGTTTGCCAAAAGTAGGTATATGTTATTCGAAATTAACATTTAGGTAATTTATGAGTACTACTTATAGGTAGAATAGTACTTTTTAACTAAAATTAATTTATTATTTTAATAAATGTAATAAAATTAATCCAAAAATCATTTTCTTCAATGGTTCCTTAGGATAATGTATATAGAGAAAATAAAAATTCAATTATTGCAACGGGCCGGCGTGTCGGCAAGACATTTGCTTTGATAAAGATTTGTATTTTGCTGCTTGGGTTACACTTGGGTAGATTCTCTTCAGTGAAGCTGTGATATGCCTACGACGACTTTTTGTTTTGGTGCAAGAACAAATAAAGCGGATGGTTTACTGACACGTGCACATGCCACGTACAACTGACCGTAAGAAAAATATGCATTTTCTAGATTCAAACCACAAACACTCAAGGATTGACCTTGAAATTGTCAGTGATTTATTGATCGTCATGGTGAATGCAAGGCGAATCGGAAATTGAATTCGTTTAAACGAAAAGGGTATATCGGTTGGAATGATCGGAATCCTCGGAATTTGAACTTCCTAACCTTTGAATTTTTCTTTGAATATCGTCGTGCGGATCACATTGATCAATGTTCTCTTATCATGAAACGCATTCCATTGCATAGTTTTGGTCGGTTTAGATTTCGATGCATGATGACTACCGTGCCAACCTTTGGTTTTGAATTGTGCCAAGGTACTTAAGCCAAGGAGGCACATCGAAGGAGTTTATAAATGCAATTGGATAGTTGGTGGTTTCGTCGTTGTCTGTGTTACATAGTCAATAGGTTTGAATGAATACAGAGTACCAACGATTGGATTCTGAATCACAAAGTTTAAGTCATCCAAGTCTTTACTATTATCCGCTAAAATTGCACACTCACTCAAGCATTCGTTATTTTTGTGGTTAGCAATCATGTTTAGTTCAGGCAGGAATACTTTGTTGATGAGCTCGTCTTTCGATGAGACAAAACTGCAAAAATTTCGAGGAAATGAAATCAATCCGTTCGGTTCGTCGACAGTAACACGGCCATTACCGATAGTCAGCAATTGCTTGGAGAAATCTTGAATTAACTATTTAGTCAGTTCCAAACACTGTTAAGGGTTCCGATCGGGGTGAAGTGTGCTTCCATCAATCACACGAAGATGAATGGCAAGAGCTTATGTCAAGATAAAAATGATTTTTCGAAATCTCATGGTGGCAAATGTTTTTTTTTTTTTTTGATGTATTTATACGATCTGCAATCAGCAATTTACTATGAGCAGATTTGTTTAGCTACTCGATGTCAATTAGAGTGTGTCCTCCAGCGAAGACAACTACTCTTTTATTCGCCATACTATTACTTATATGATTTCTTTTCTTTTGAGGCGTTTTTTATATCCTCTTGTAATTAGCTCTCTCGCCAGTTCGTTGGGATGCCTTTCCAATTTTCTACGGTAGTTTTCTCGTACACTTTGGATTTCTTCCAACACCGTGTTCACTTCCAAGTGTTTATGGATTTCGTTGTTAGTTGTAAACCATGGAGCATCGCTCAGTGATCTCAATATTATATTTTGCATCCTTTGTAATTTTGTGATACTAGAGTTACTAGCACTTCCCCACAGTTGTATTCCATACATCCACACCGGTTTTAAGACTGTCTTATATATGAGAAGTTTATTGTCTATAGACAGCTTGCCATTTCTTTTCAGTAACCAGTGAAGATTTCTGTACTTGATGTTGAGTTCTTGTCTCTTGGTTTTAATATGATGGTTCCATGTTAATCTTCGATCAAGATGTAGGCCAAGGTAACGCACTGTTTCACAGTGGGGAAGTGTTACATCTTCAAGTTGTACTGGTGGACAGTTTTCTTTTCTAAGGGTGAAAGTAACCTGCACAGATTTCGATGCGCTTGCCTTTATACGCCACTTTTTTAGCCAATCGGTAATTTCATTTAGCCCTTCCTGTAATATTTGAGTAGCTATAGAAGAGTTCTTATGGCTTGCAAGAATTGCCGTGACATCTGCGAAAGTAGCTGTTGTGATACCGTTCGATTGTGGAAGATCAGCAGTAAATATGGTATAAAGGACAGGTCCGAGCACAGAACCCTGAGGTACTCCAGCCCTGATTTCAAAGAAGTTTGATGTCGACTCTGCCTCCTTTACTTGGAAGATGCGATTTGATAGATAAGATTTCAGCAGATTGTAGAAACTATGCGGCAAACTAGCGCGTATTTTGTAGAGAAGCCCCTTATGCCATACTCTATCGAATGCTTGCTGGACATCCAAGAAAAATATTTATCTACATCAGAGACCAGAAATGGTGACTTGTAAAAGCTCTACTACAGGGCTAAGAAAAAAACAAGACGTAGTATTAAAAGAAATTTTAAGTTAAACGCTTTTATTGAAAAAAAAAGAAAAGATTATAGTGATGTAGATATGTGCTAAACAAAATTATGAATGATGTATTTTAGGATTTCGGGTGTAAAGTTAAGGGTGTAAAATTTTGAAAAAGATGAAGCTAAATAAAACTATTTAAAAATAACTCTACCAGCCTATAAAAACATTGAAGACGTTACCACTGAGTCAGGGTTTTCGAAGTAGCTTTTAGAGTTCTCTCACGTAAGGTTTTTTGTACAAATGTCATTTAACAACTGCAAGTGAGTGAAGCACGAAGGAATATAATCGATACAAATACTTAGCAAAAAGCTCTCAGTTAAAGACCTTTTGATGAAGCGAAGTTAGTTTTTTTTAAAGGTGGATGATTGCATGCAACGCAGATGAAGATATTGACATGGATGAAGTAACGAGAATGTAAGAGAAAACAATGAACGAAAAAAAGGGATGTGGTTGGTTTTTCTTTGGACTGTGTAGGAATGGGCTTTGCAGGAAGCGGAAAATACGGGTTCACAAGTTAATATAAATTGTTACCTATTTATTAATTCAACATTTCTTTAACTTGCATTTTTTTGCTACACACGACAAACATTATCAGTCATAGACTTCTATTATAACTCTTAATAGGTTTAATACAAAACTCCCAGCAGTTTGTTGACGAATCTAAAGTGTCTAACGTGATTAAATTATCAAAATTTTTAGGACTGCTTTTATCTAATTTGGTTTTCTTTTTTATTGTAATATGAACAAGAAGCTGGCGAAGAAGTATACCCTCAGTTTATATCAAACAGTTTTGTGGTTTTTAGACGCTAGAATAACGAGTGTTTTCTTACCAATAGTACAAGCATAGAAGACAATCAATTATCTTTCTCTACCAGTCATTAAATAGGTTAATCAGAATGAGAGAGAGAGACAGCTTATTTAATGAAATAGAATAACTAATTAAATGGCAAATAGACATTTTATTTAACATAGAAACACGTTTTTTGACAGCATAGGTCATATCGGCACGTCCCGAACAGTCAGAAATATTAGTAACCGTACACAATATAGAATAGAGCGAGATTTTAAAAACAAATAAAAGACCTTGATACCTATGTCGAAATATGAAAAGATCAGTGATAAGCGTTCACTGCAATATTATATTGGGCATCAAATGTAAAGTCAAGGTTAACTGCTTTTGGTGCGGAAATATTAAGTGGCGTTCCTCACGGAGCGATTTCAACCCGCGCCCGCAGCGGCTACGAGACCGCAACACTTGTAGGATCACGTTTTTTATATTATGAGATGACAAACAAGCTTGGGGCACACCTCTGGTGTGAAGTGGTTACCGTCGCCTAAAGACACTTGCAATTTACGTACGTACCGAGGGCACCTTTAGGTGCCGTCTAGTTTCCCCATTTAATATAATTAAATAAATATAAATATATTTGAAAACTTTACATATATACTCTATGTATCGGTAAATAAGGGGACCTCTTACCTCTTTATTTTTATTTTTCTATTTATTTTACTGGACGGCATGTAATGGCGCACCGGGCACGTTAAAGGTTAAGGATAAATAACTGAACACTGCAAGTGCGTTTGCCATCCTGGGGACTAAGATGATATGCCTTCCATGCCCAATAATTACACTGGCTACCTTTCCCTTCAATCCGAAACACAACGAACTGCTTTATGTAGTAGTATTCTTTACGTCGTACTATAGAAATGCAGATAGCAAATTTCACGACGCGATTTACTACCGCGGAGGGCGCGGTTGTATGCGGCTCCCGTTGCACCGGGGGGAACTTGTAGAATCGCACAGGTCGCGGTTAACCGCAGCCTCTGCGGATTGCGCCCGCGCGCTCTGTGATCAGCTGTTGGCGGGCGACCGCGGTGGCCAGCGGGGGTACAGACTCGACTAATGGTAATCTGGAGCGTTAATAACCACCCGTCTTGCGATATTCGCCCGCACAGAACTGCGGTCTCGTGACTATAGAAACAAAACAGCGATCCCGCAACCGCAGGGGGCGCGGGTAGAAACCGCTCTATGCCGTATCCATCTTCGCCGTTGGGCACATAATTAAAGGGTGAATTTCCCGGGACCAAAAATTGCGTGGCATCGATGAAATCGGTATTAAAAAACAAAGCTATAACGTTCTTATTTTTTTTATAGATAAATGAAATAGTTATCTATGTGGGGCACTAAATATTTTAATAATAGGAATAATAGGTACTTCAAAAAAAAATATTAAACCTCGAAATCTTTCATTGCCGTGTTTGTCCACACGTCACCTTGATGTATATTATACCTCATTGCTAAAAATCTATTGATTATTTATATTGAAATTTAGTTTTATTTGATGCGTGAATAGTTAAAGTATTGTTACGGAATACATTTATTCAAATTATTAAACAATACAACGAATGGTTATTCTAAATGCATTTGTCCCAGAACAAACTTTCATCGCCATGTCCTAAACATTTTTAAGAATATTGTTTTATCTAACAACTTGCGGCCCCCTCCTTGTGCGCTAAGCGTTGCATATTAGTGTCGCCTAAGTACTCGACGCGGAAGGACGAACACAAGTGCATGCGTTTTTGTACTATAAATAAAAGTATTCCATTTTTTATGTTGTCGTCATTTTTTTTTTCATCGCCGTGGATAGGTATAACTTCTATATGAATAAGTTTGTCCTCATGATTGAGTTTTCAATAGAATGCCATTTCTCATCTGTTTATTTGTGAAGTGTTTATTACCTCGAATAACTAATAGCTTTTTTGTTATTTTATATTTTTGCCTTGATTTTCATCGCCATGCTTTCATTGCTGTGGTTTCCGTGGCCAAAATTTGCTATGGCAATGAAAAAAAAGACACGGAAATGAAAAAAATTTCATTGCCATGCCTTGTAACACAATTTAGTTTCATTGCCGTGGCCAGGTGTTTCATTTCCGTGGCCAGGTGTTTCATTTCCGTGACTTATGTTTTTATTGTCATGATAAGATAAGGCAAAAAATACATCTTTACCTGTAATACAGGTAGTGCCGAGTATTGACCGCAACAATATACATATGTATATGAAAATAAACTCAAAATTGAAATTATACGCCTCTGCCCCACATACAATGTTGATAAAAATATATAACCATATCCCAAAAATAAATTAAAAATACTGAAAAATTAATCAGTTTTGAGAATCACCAAAACAGTTTTTAATTACAAAAAGTTATAATGGCATTAAAGAATTTTTTGATAATGAAACTGAATACCAAATGCTGGCTTTTCTCCTGCAGCTGCGCTTGCGTGGGTCGGTGTAAGGGATAACCTATATTTCTTAAAGTCTAATCCATGTATATTCCAAATTTTATCAAAATAGGTTCGGTGATTTAAGCGTGAAAGCATAACAGACAGATAGAAGGAGTTACTTTCAAAATGATGACGATAATACTCAAGTAAGTACATATATAAAACTAGCTTTTGCCCGCGTGCTAGACTTCGTCAGCGTGGAATAGTTACTTTGGGTAGCATTTTTATTTTTTTGGGCACTTATTTTGCAAAAGATACCCATACAAACTGCTGTGCATTACTGTAAATAGATTATAATTCATTTTTACAAACTACCTTTTTTGTTTTTCCATCCTTTGCTAATTTTCATGCGACCTTCCATCCCCTATTTCATCCCCACATGGGTCAATATTTCAAAAAACGCTAAAACAAATATCTGCATATTTTTTGCGTGCTATTTAAAATTTCATGGTCTTATCTTTTTTAATGAGGAATCTCATAAAAATATTTAATCTCTTATTTCAACCCCTTCATTCCCTTTTTTACAAAAAAGTAGCTTTTATTCAATTTCGAGGTTTAGTCTATTTTTGTACCAAATTTCATCAGAGTCGGTTCGGGAGTATGGCGTAAAAGCGATTAAGTTAATAAGTAGCGTCCAACACTAGAAAAATGCACTGAAAAAAATCGACTTGCCTCAGGCGGGACTCGAACCCGCACCTTCCACAATCCGGGTGGACGCGTTGACGAATTTTGCCACCGAGGCACTGCTTTTCGCTGTCGAAATTTGTCAGTGCTTGGTGCTTATGTTTTTATGATAAACATCGTTTCATCAAATCTTTGAAATTTGCACTTCCAAGACCCGAACGAAATATTTTTGCAAATATTTGACGCCCAGCTAAGATGAAACTACCTTACATTATGGAATAATTTTATTTTTGCGTTTACAAACGCGTAAATATAATACTAGAAAAATGCACTGAAAAAAATCGACTTGCCTCAGGCGGGACTCGAACCCGCACCTTCCACAATCCGGGTGGACGCGTTGACGAATTTCGCCACCGAGGCACTGCTTTTCGCTGTCGAAATTTGTCAGTGCTTGGTGCTTATGTTTTTATGGTAAACATCGTTTCATCAAATCTTTGAAATTTGCACTTCCAAGACCCGAACGAAATATTTTTGCAAATATTTGACGCCCAGCTAAGATGAAACTACCTTACATTATGGAACAATTTTATTTTTGCGTTTACAAACGCGTAAATATAATACTAGAAAAATGCACTGAAAAAAATCGACTTGCCTTAGGCGGGACTCGAACCCGCACCTTCCACAATCCGTGCAAATTTCAAAGATTTGATGAAACGATGTTTACCATAAAAACATAAGCACCAAGCACTGACAAATTTCGACAGCGAAAAGCAGTGCCTCGGTGGCGAAATTTGTCAACGCGTCCACCCGGATTGTGGAAGGTGCGGGTTCGAGTCCCGCCTGAGGCAAGTCGATTTTTTTCAGTGCATTTTTCTAGTATTATATTTACGCGTTTGTAAACGCAAAAATAAAATTATTCCATAATGTAAGGTAGTTTCATCTTAGCTGGGCGTCAAATATTTGCAAAAATATTTCGTTCGGGTCTTGGAAGTGCAAATTTCAAAGATTTGATGAAACGATGTTTACCATAAAAACATAAGCACCAAGCACTGACAAATTTCGACAGCGAAAAGCAGTGCCTCGGAGGCGAAATTGGTCAACGCGTCCACCCGGATTGTGGAAGGTGCGGGTTCGAGTCCCGCCTGAGGCAAGTCGATTTTTTTCAGTGCATTTTTCTAGTATTATATTTACGCGTTTGTAAACGCAAAAATAAAATTATTCCATAGCGTCCAACATCTTGCATCTCAAAATGGATGTTGTGTTCCCGAAAACTAAGAAAATGATCGATTTTATATCCAAAAGGCGTATCCGCCATCTTGGATCTCGAAATAAAAGTTGTATTCGGAATCAAGACCGCCGAAAACCTCAAAAATTATACTTATATTGCTTTTGAGTAAAAAGTCACGTCCGCCATCTTGGATATCAAAATAGATGTTGTATTCGGAGTCAGAACCTCCAAAAACCACCAAATAGATACCCATATTGATATTAAATTAAAAAGTCGCGTCCGCCATCTTGGTTCCCAGAATGGATGTTGTATTGGGAATCGGGACCCCGAAAACCATAAAAATAATACCCATTTCGATTTTATATTAAACAGTCGCAACCGCCATCTTAGATCTCGAAATAGATGTCGTATTCGGAATCGGGACCCCCGAAAACCACGAAAATGATACCCATATTGACATTTTGTCAAAAAGTCGCGTCTGCCATCTTTGATCTCGAAATAGATGTTTTATTCGTAAACCGGACCCACAAAAACCACGAAAATGATACCAATATTGACATTATGTTAAAAAGTCGCGTCCGCCATCTTGGGTCTCAAAATGGATGTTGTATTGGGAATCGGGACCCCCCGAATACCATAAAAATGATACCTATATTGATCTTATATTTAAAAGTCGCAACCGCCATCTTGGATCTCGAAATAGATTTCGTATTCGGAATCGGGTCCCCCGAAAATCATGAAAATGATACCCATATTGACATTTTGTCAAAAAGTTGCGTCCGCCATCTTAGATCTCGAAATAGATGCTTTTTTCGTAATCCGGACCCACAGAAACCACGAAAACGATACCAATATTGACATTGTTTAAAAGTCGCGCCCGCCATCTTGGATCTCAAATGGGTGTTGTATTGGGAATCGGGACCCCCAAAAACCATTAAAATTATACCCATATCGATCTTATATTAAAAAGTCGCAACCGCCATCTTGGATCTCGAAATACATTTATTCGTAATCCGGACCCACAATAACCACGAAACCGATACCCATATTGACAATGTTTAGTGTGTGGTGTGTTAGACGTGAATGTGTGACTTTGTTTTTATTTCCTTACGAACTTTCATCCCCACATGGGTAAATATATCAAAAACGCTAGAACAAATATTTATTTATTTCTTATCAAGTGCCTACATGCAAAGTTTCATGGTTTCGTCTTTAACAATGATGAATTCCATACAAACTTTCATCCCCCATTTCACCCCCTAACAGGTCAAAATTTCAAAAATTTTTGATCAAATATTCATTTTTTTCATAAGAAGTGCCTAAATTCAAAGTTTAATGGTTCTATCTTCGAAAATGACGAACTGCCATACAAACTTTCATCCCCTATTTCAACCCCTTCAAGCCAAAGTAGCCCAAGTTCTTCCCCGAGCTCTAATCTATATGTTAACAAATTTCACCAAAATCGGTTCAGTGGTTTAGATGTAAAAGCTATAATATTAGTAGGGATTTTATGTTGAATATAGATTTTCATTTCCGTGGATGCGTTCATTCCCGTGGCATAGTTCTTTCATTGCCGTGGAGGCTTGTTTCATTGCCGAGCACGCATGTTTCATCGCCGTGGCACGAAATTTTTAATCTTGTATATCTCGTTTGTTTTTTATGTTATCTGCTAGATATTGAGGAAGAATACATACATTATCAAAAACTTTAAAACCCGCAATTTAGTTTTTAAAAAAACTTTAAGATAAAAAAGTCCACGGAAATGAGATTTTTTTTGGACCTGTTGAAATTCACCCTAAAACTAAAGTATAAACGCCAACTATCATAGGTTTACTTACATAAGTTAGTTTAAGTAATGTTCTCTTAGATTGTAAAGTGTTACGAAACGTCGGGCAAGATAACAAAATGTTAAATCTAATTACACGCGAGTTAAATCCGTAAAAGTTGTTTTATTTACTAGTTTAAAGTTCACTGAAGTTTATTTGTATTTATGGCATAAGTATTAAATACATAAAACATCATTTAAACATCGTGTTCTTATACAGCTTTAACATTATAGAAACTGATACGTTAGAACTGGTTTCAGGTTATTTAATAGATGCTATTAAAGAGGGGAAAGTAATCCGATTACAATCCGACGGACGGCATTAAACTAAACGCTAAATGTAGACGTGACCTTAGACATCGTAAGTTTGTAGAAACATTCGTATATGTGTTTGTGGTTAGGAAATTTAATATTATTTATGTTACGTCTGACCTGATCTATGAACTATGTGCTTTTGGAAATTATTCCAAGTTTATATTTTTCTTATTAACATTTTTTTTTATTTCTTAGCAACTACTTATAAAATGTTAATGCCATAAAACTAGTTTGTTAATGTGTATTATAATGTTGCTAAAGTAAAACAACTGACATTTAAAGAAATACCTTACTACAAAGTTAGCTTTGACTGTTAATCAAGAGTCGAAAATCAAGATTTCTTAAAACAGATTGTAGACTTAACTCAGCGCGATGGGTCTATAGTTCATCAATTGGATCCTATCGCCCTTTTTGAAGAAGAGTCTCACCACGCCTCCGTGCCATGCCTTTGACGTTTTACCTTCGAGTATAACGAGTTGAATAGACTCTGAAGAGCTTTCTGGAGCGTTCGTCCACCTGTTTTCAGAAGCTCCGCTGAAACTCCGTCATCACCCGGTGCCTTGTTGTTCTTGAGCTGTTTGAAAGCTACACTAATCTCGTACAGGCTGACATCCGGGATGGTTGACTATTTTAAACGAAAAAAATAAAACTAAATTAATCACTCGCAATGTCCTAAATTACTGGCCATGGAAGGCATATCATCTTAGTACCCAGGATGGCACCGCACGTGTCTATAGGCGACGGTAATCACCTAACACAAGGTGAGCCGGAAGCTTGTTTGCCATCTCGTACTATAAAAAAATTCATTAGTTCGTGACTGCAAATATAGAGCAGGCAAAAATATTAATCTGGTGTAAGGTCTTTCCTATTATCCGACGGCCTGTATTTAGGTATCACAATGTATCACCATAACAGTTTAAATCGCGATAATTGTGTTCCAGCAGCTAGTGATAAGAAGCCAGTCCTCTGTGATCGAAGGCTCCGGTAGAAGTGGATTTCCACGTTTGACTTTTTGTCATTTAAGTACCATAAGGTGTGATGAAGGCAAAGGGTCTCCAAGTCAAAAATAAATACAATTATGGAAGAAATCGTACAAAATACACACATAGTAATCACGTTCTAATTTCAAAAAACTAAGGTAATATTTGGTTACACAGAAAGCCACATCTGGTGGTATGGGTCATACAGCGCCGCTCAAATCGTGATGATAAAAAAAGGCTCATGCTTCTACTTTTTTTAAAGCAATAAGTATTGTGTTTAGAAATGAATAAATACCAAATTAAATTACAAGATATACTTTTGTATATCAAAAGTATAGTCAGGTACCTACATATTTTCAAGTTAAGTAGTTTAGCTTTAAGTTTTGCCAATGACATAAGTACCTCAGTCAAAAAATACCGTGAACTCAGTTCAGTCAAAACAAATACATCTAGTTTTGTTGCCGGCTCCAAAACGTAAAAAAACTTCCGCGTATTACATCACCTTTGGTAAAAATTTATGGGGCACATCGTCAAAGTTCTATTGTTTATCGTTTGTAAGAGCGAAAACTATCCTTAATACCAATGGATAAGGTATGCCTAAGTTGGTTGTTATTCCTGATAGGGTATCGTGATTGTTATTATTAATTACCGTTCTATTCGAGACTCCATTTATGAATATTTGAGTACAGTGCTTGATGTATTGTAAGGATTACAGAGGAATTATGTCACCGTCGTAATATTGTGCAGTGTTTCTACACACTACAAGCATATTCTTTTTAGCATCAATGTAATTAATTATTTAAAGAAGGTAGAAAAATATATAACTGTTTCAAAATAAAGTACGATTTATTTTGAAAACATATTTCTCGATGCGACCTGCACGCGTTTTCATCCGCGTGTATCTGTTTCCCGACATAGTTGCCGGGATAAAAAGTATCATGTCTGCCTTGAAAGTACAGTCTAAATGTTGTTGAAAGAATTTTCAAAATCAGTTCAGTAGTTTCTGATATTATTTCCTACAAACATACTTAAAAACTTTAACTCTTTATAATACATATTACTAGTAAATAAAGTACATATACATATAGTATAATTAGAAACATAAACACACATACGCACTTATAATCCCAAACGGATTGGGTAGAGCTTTTTGTAAAATTTGGCTAAACATAAAACCACATCTGGTAGTGTGGGACAATCAATGGTTCACAATAGTGATATGTTATTAAACAATTAGTGACATGTTAGATGTTACCTGTCGCCTACCAGAAAAAAAGTACAGTAGGTATGAAACTCAATCCAGTTTGTTATAAATAACCTTTTAAGTTCTCGAGTAAATTATGTTACAGATTATTGAGGTAGATAATACAACGCACCACTCTAATCTGTAGTGCTTGTAATTATAGTCATTATACAGCGGGAAGTGAAAAGAAACCATAAATAGATAAAAAATATTTTTATTTTATCTCAGTCAGTCTCACAAATCGCACAACAATTCGCTTTTCCCTTAACACGAATTATAGTACCTATTTTTTATTATTTAAATGTTTAACGAATACAGAGACAATTTAGTACATACAATTAATTCACGCACACACAAATTACTCTAGAAACTTTGAAATCTCGTCAATGGTCGCATTGTAAGCGTAACATTGTTAAAACACTAACATGAATCCACGAGGAATCAGTTCATTTTGGGTTCAGGTTGTAGGTCTATATGTATTCATTTCGGAAACAATATCAAATTTTGTAATATTTTAAAGTAAACATTGCAAGGCCTATACACTTGTAGTTTAGTTCAAAATTCAAACTGAAATGTCACTATTACAATTTAAATCTTTATTTGCCAATGTGGATATATACCAGATTTTGCTTATCAAGAAAAAACGTATCTTTATAATACCATAAAGTGGCATATCACACTTTATAAATATACAGCATGTGCGTACAAGCTATTGTGTAAAACAATATAACAATTCTGGTCTCTGACATGACTTTTACCGACTGTTATCTTTTGATAGAACCCCATCTGAGTACCATCAACTTACTTAGTTGCTTAACTTTTCCGATTGTTATGAATGCACGGCCGTGAAGCTATCAATATCTTCTGTAGCGATATTTCACACACAAATTGTATAGTCAACATAACATCTCTTATAAAATCCATTGCTAGGACACAAGGCCTCTCCTTATCATCGAAGGAGGTTTAGGCAGCAGTCCACCACGCTTGCCCAATGAAGATTGGTGGATGGAGTATAGGTGATCACCTTTGCTGATTTTGACACCCACTGGAGGATATGGGATGATGCTATTCTACTCTGCCGCCACCACATGGCTAAAATCCTATAGTATGGGAAGGAGAACTATTTTAATAAACTATTTTTGTTTACAAAATTTTTCAAACAAGCTGTATATGAAGAAGACACTACTCACTCTCAATGTTATAATTATTCATTGAGTTAACCACTAGACAATTCGAGATGTCTACGACGTTACCGTGAAACGTTAATTATTATAAAAAAATAAATTGGAGTGTTATGTTATTCTCATTAAAAACTGTACAAGAGTTCTTCTAAAAGTTTAAAGTTTTTCAAACAAGTATATAAAAGTTTTGTATAAGTAACATAATTTTTTTTTTATCTAAAATCACAAATTAAACCACTTTTCTGTCAATATTGTGGTTTTTTAGTTACTGCTGTGTTGGTATTTAAAATCTGTCTGATTTAGGTTAAATTGCGATTATCTTAGGGTAAGTGCATAATGAAATTTCCGTTAAGTAGTAAAGTAACAAGCGCTGTCAGTGTTGTGGTTCATAAACTTTTGTCAAGGGAAAATAAATAGAAAGTCATTAAAATTTCTTGTAATGATGCGTTTGGAATTTTGGTCTTTTAAATTTTTTGCAAGGTGACTTTTCGGAGACGGAATCTTTACTATCTTCTTCTTATTTAACCAATTACTTAACCTTCATGATGACTAAAATATTGCTGACGCTGTCGATCGATTAGGCTAGAAAAGTATCAATCCCAATAAATACTTAATAATTACGTTGAAACGGATCATTACGAATTCTTTGTAAAGAACTTCGTTTAAGGGAGAAGCGACAGGTGCTTAAAAACTATTTAGTTCGACCTTAAGGGCTTGCGCAGAGCAGCTTATTTTGTAGAGTCAACTTTATCAATATTGTTTGATTACGACTACGCTCGAACTTCTGCGAAGATGCGCCAAATTGTTTATTGAAGGATTATTCTTTTGGCTTTGGTACCCCTTTTATATAGGCAGGCCGGCAACCTGTCACTATTTGGAGGCGCTGCATGGCCCATGATACTGCCAGATGTGGCTTTATGTGTAACAAAGTGTTTCTTATGGCTCTGCTCTTGCCCTAAAGTGTTACTGAAGGCTCTGCCTCATGGGATTGCGAGCGTGATTGTATGTATATTATTTGCCTGACTTGTATGCCTAGATAAGTAGCAAACGCTACAAAGCGTTTCTGCGAATTACAAAGCCAACTCTTATATTTGACTCGACTGTCGCGATACCGTTTTGTCAGTAATACATCAGTCTCATCCTACTTATATTATAAACGCGAAAGTTTGTATAGATGTATTAGGTTGGGGAAAAAGTCTTTTCGCATTATAGTATGTATAAACTTGTAATAAAATCTCTTTGGCTATACTATTTGTATCTGGCTGGTTTTGGTATCATTGAAAGTTTAAATTTTAAAGAACATAATTCCAAATTCAAATTATTACAATATTAAATTTTACTACAAAAAAGGTAAAAATGCAACGCAAGCCGCGAAAAAAATTTGCGATGTTTATGGACCTAGTGCAGTGCCTGTGAGAGTAGCACAAATTTGGTTTAAGCGTTTTCAATCCGGAAATTTTGATGTCAAAGATGCACGTCGCTCTGGTCGCCCTATTACAGATAAAATGGATGCCATTTTTGAAAAAGTGGAGCAAGATCGGCATGTCAGTAGTTACGACGTAGCTGAAGAACTGGGGATTGACCACAAAACAGTTTTGGCGCATTTGAAAAAACTGGGTACACAAAAAAGCTCGACATTTGGGTACCTCACGAGCTCACTGAAAGAAACCTAATGAACCGTGTACTTATTTGTGATTCTTTATTACGACGTAATGAAACCGAACCATTTTTGAAGAAGCTGATAACTGGTGATGAAAAGTGGATCACGTACGACAAGAACGTTCGAAAAAGGTCGTGGTCAAAGGCCGGTCAGGCTTCACAGACTGTGGCGAAACCCGGGTTGACTCGCAACAAGGTGATGCTGTGTGTGTGGTGGGATTGGAAGGGCATTATTCATTATGAGCTGTTACCACCAGGCAGGACCATCGATTCTGAACTCTACTGCGAACAACTGATGAGATTAAAGCAAGAAGTTGAGAGAAAGCGGCCGGAATTAATCAACAGAAGGGGTGTGGTTTTTCATCATGATAACGCTAGACCTCACACATCTCTAGCTACTCAGCAAAAATTAAGAGAGTTTGGCTGGGAGGTGTTAATGCATCCGCCGTATAGTCCTGACCTTGCACCTTCAGATTTCCACCTGTTTCGGTCTCTTCAGAATTCTTTAGGCAGTGTCAGGTTAACATCACGAGAGGACTGCCAAAACCACTTGTCGCGGTATTTTGACCAGAAGTCCCAAAATTTCTATAGCAATGGGATCATGTCCCTACCTACAAGATGGCAAAAAGTTATCGAACAAAATGGTACCTACATACTTTAGTTAAATGTAAATCAACTATATTAAAAAATGTTTTGAATTTTCTTAAAAAATGCGAAGAAACTTTTTCCCCAACCTATTATGTCTGGATGTGGGTTTGTTAGTCTTTCAAGCAAATACTACTAAATGGATTTTAAAGAAACTTTACGATTGTATAGCCCATACATCAGATTCTGCGCAGACGAAGTTGCAGGCAGAATCTAGTGCATTATATTCTATTTGTTAAACGTTCGATGCAATTGATTGACCATTTGGCTAGGAACTCTGTTCCCAATTTTCGCCTCCTGCCAGACGTCAACCTTCCTTGTGCATGATAACGTTGGTGGATACTTCACCTTAATTCTCTTAGCCTCGTATTATAGAATGAGTCTCAAGAATCAACGCCGTACTGAGCGTCGTACGTGTCTATCTATTTGTGCTTGATAGAAAGTGACAAACGATTCTCAAGATATGATTGATTTCTGAGTGTCATTATATGATACAGGCCTTAGTCGCCTTTTAGGAAATCTAAGACTAAGACTAACTTTGAAATATTGATTAATAGGAACACAAAAATACGCTGCGCTGCACTTCATCATGACTCATGTGTGCGCCGACCCTATGTCATTAGGGCTATATAATGTATTGCTATATATTTTACATTTATAATTTGTAACCATCTGGTTACAAGCACTGATAGTTTGTAGTAGTAAAAATCAAGCCAGACTTATACGTTTAAAAACCCATTTAGACAATACGCTAGTGTTATGTATGTGTTGGTGTGAATTATTTTACATAAGTGTGTAGCTTGAAACTAGGAGTTCTCTTTTCGAGGAACCACTAACGCCTTTGTATGGTTGCCTCAGTAACTTTGCGAAGTCATTACATTTTTGTGGGTGGGATTTGAATAAAAATATTACTATACAAGCTTCTGCTCGCGACTTATTCTGCACAGGTTTATAAAAATTATAGCCTATATTCTGATGTTTATGTTATATTATTGTAAAGTTTCATTAAACCCCGTTCAGTAGATTTTTCGTGAAAGAGTAACACACATACATCCATCAATACAAACTTTCGCGTTTATAATATTAGTAGGATTAACGATAGTTATCAATCTAGAGTATGTTCCTTTGTATACTGTATCATTACATTACATCGAGTATTTAACATTATTATCAGTTGTCATCATAGTCATCACAATATTTATTTTCACAATTTTTAGATTAATTACTCTAAATCTTAAGTCTGGATTATCACGATGTTTTTTCTAATTTGACTTTTGCCCTTTATCTCACCTGATTATATGGGTTTTCTCGAAATGAGCATCACCACACCATGATAAGTGAGTATTTTATAAAATAGCTGGATCGGGCTTTATTCTTTACTACCAGGTGAGGTCAAGGTCGAATTATTAAAAACAGTAAATTTAACAGCTAGTGAAAGTTTTAAGTGGTATAATTGTTAGGAATCACAAACGTCTAATTGTTTTGGAAGAGACAATTTGTGGGTGTATTCACCGCACATTATTCTAGTGCCGGTGTGTTTCAAGCTGGCAATATGAATTGGAACTGTAAAAACTGTATGAATAGTGAAAATGTGTCGTGTTTTTGGTGCATATTCCATCTGGATTATGCTTTATGGGCGATACTCATCCTGATGTTCCTGGTGTTATTCGTGTACTTCATGATTTGGAGTTGAAGTTTACAGGTATTACTTTTAATTCACCTAAAAGTGACTTTAAGGTCCCTGAATACGTACATATGTATATTTTTTAAGAATTGGCGTTTGTCCACATTCACGACTGATGGAAAGTGATGATGAGGTCTCTTGCTTGTTCACTCTGACCTTGAAGATGATGATCCAGGAAAACAATCTTGACAAAGAGCCACTCCTTAGCTGTTCGCATAATGAAATCGGAAGCAAGTCACTTCGTGCGGATGAGAGGTTCAATAACAATTTTTGAGAATACCGAGAATCCTTTTAGACTCGCTCAGTTTCGGTGCGGTATCGTTTTATCGTGTTTGAGTGGCTTGTAACAGGATAGAGTTGCAGTGACGGGACGGGCGAATCGAGTGACTCGTTACAGAGCCGCTTGTATGCGCTCTGCACAGAATCTCACGATGCAAACTTCATGGCGGTTCAGATATTAGCTGCAAGTAGCTTGCTGTGCTATATTATATTCTGCGCACCGTCTTGCACGAACTCCAGAACCGGCATTAAGTTTGCATCGTTCTGTAACTATCATTTAATTATGTACAGGTTTGGTAATTTTGTAAAGACGTACTTACAGATTTTGTACAGAAAGAAAAACTCTTGCGAGCCGGACAGGAAGAGAACAAAAATAACCATTGCCTTTTAAAAAATAAAATCTGACATAAATTGATTGTATTACATAGATTTTAACGCGAGCTACTTTGTATCCAGTTTAAAATCGTCCGTGTTATGTAAAACACCACGAAAGCCCTAGAGACGCTAATTGGTCAAATCCTTAGTGGGAGATACTCGCCGAATGAAAAATAAGAAATCCTCTTGGGAAGTTCGCCTTACAGACTAGTGGAGCCCCTAAGATCGTCACCTAAAGACACGGTTAAGCTGTAAAGATTATAAATACATTTAATCTTAAGGTTACAAGCGGAAAGAAAGCGCCTTTGTTATTACCTAATTCACTTAACTTTGTAGTTTCACACCCTAATATAGATATATATTGGTTAAGCGAACGTTGAAACAGAAAAAGGCGCTATAGATGACGCAACACAAGTTAAACAAAATTGCAAAGTATACATCACTAATCATGTGATAATCTTACAGTAAACAAGATTCCGTGATGGCCTCGCTCGTGTGTACCCAGTCTTATATCGGAGGAGTTGGTCAGACAAACAGGTCGGGATTTTGAAATTAGTTGTTTCAAGTTAAGTACCTGAAAAAATTGGTTTAGTGAAATATTTTTCAAGAATAGTGTATGGATTTTTATTTTTGATATAGGTGAGTTTTTAAGTGTACACCGTGTTCCTGAGGTTATACATGTTATTCAGACTATTAAATTGTTATTTTTTTACAATAGACACTTTTATGAATTCCAATTTCTTTAACATTTTTTATTTTCAGACAAACTAAATCCTTATATGTAATTTCTCTAATACGAATTACTCTTGACCTAAGCTGGCAACGTCGCATTTGAAACTTTGGTCCACATATACTTTTCGAAATTTTCTGGACGTTCTTTTCTTGAAATTCAGTTTGATAGATTTGATTGCACAAATTGGCAACATCTCACAGATAAAGACTCTTTCTCACTGCACAACACAATAAATTGGTTAAACTTAAATTACTTTAATAACTTAAAAACTATGCTATTTAAACTACTACTTCCTTTGTACGATATGTTTAACAAGAGCTTTAGAAGTATTATTCAAAGTTTATGTATCTATATCCTCAGGAACACGGTGTAGGTATAATTGTGTATACATACATACCTACATAGTTACTGTTCTTAGAGAACACACTACAGACAGAACATTACTCTCAGTAAGTTGTTTTTCAGTCCAGATGAAATTCAGATTGAATCTGTACTGGTTTTTGACTTTTGTACTGTGGTTCACTGAAGGTTTATTCTGTTTTGGGTTTAAAGCCCTCGCACTCTCTCTTCTCCTCCTCCTCGCGACCTCTCGCACTGTATGACCTATAGTTGAAGTACCTAAAAAAATAAAAAGTGAGATAAAGGAGGACATTCTGGGTCTTAATCTCAAGGACATGTCGGCAAGCGATGGAGCCCTATTCCATCTACGGTAGATGGAGTGAGGCGTACATCCTTCTCCGTCTCCGGCAGCTTGGCTCCGCAAGGGGATCACCCTCCCGCGCCCATTATCCTATACAGTATTAAAATCTGTAAAAATGTTTAGAAACTTAAACAATTTAGTATCTAAATGTAATCAGCTTACCAATAAATTACTAAATAATGTATCTAGTTTAGTACAGATAATCGAATTCGATCTTGTTGCTATTAGTTTTAAAGAGTACGACCAGGCGCGGCGAGGGCTTTCACCCTTATGTTGTTGTCATTCCTCTAATTCGCACGAAGCGATTTGCTTCCGCTTGCATGCGAACAGCTAAGAATTGGAACTCCTTGCCTAGGTCTGTTATCCCGGATCAGTATAATCTGGACATCTTCGAGACCAGAGTGAACAAGCATCTTCTAGGCGAGCGTGTACCACCTTAGGCCTCATCCTTCAGTTGTGGTCAAACGCCCAGCCTATTCAATATAAAAAACAATAATATAATATTTTCTAGCATTTCTGAACGGGTTATTATAATATACAAATAAACGAACTTTATAATCGAAGAAAATACAGTATTGAATTAGTGATGTAATCTTGTGTATGAGATTTGATCATAGTTTACTTGAATGGGACTTGCTTAGAAATAGTCTTTCGTCATTCTCATAACACTGGACTTTTTAATTTGCTATTTTTTGAAGAACTATCTACTCATAAGATTTAAAATGACCAGTTTTTATATGCGCTCAATATTACACCACGTACTCTGTGTTGTTTTCGGAAATCATTCAAATCCTTAGCTATTAAAATGGTCATGCTTCAGATAGTAAAAACTATTATTTATCTAATTTGGAGATATCAAAGTAAAATTTGCAATACCTACTACGAAATTGAAAGCCTGCGGGGTGGTGCCAACCGCAGGGGATACGAGAAAAAATTACAATATCAAATCTGTTTTATTTTATAACTAAACCCCTTAATGCAGTTACAAGTCGTCGTTAAGCCATATGTAAATAATTTGCATTAGACAATGAAACCATTTGCCTTCAATGCGTCATCATCCTCTTAAGGAAGAGCCTAATAACTCATTCCACTTCAAATAAAACTTGAGACACCACTCAGTTGTATTTGAGCACTTGATTCATTAATGTTCTCATTGCAGGCTACTATGAAATAGAAGATGGAAAAAGGAGGTGTAACTGAATCCCAGAAATATGTCGCACAAGGACTCAACTCGCCGGAGATACAGACGGCTGAAGACATACCGTTTGTGGATGATGTAGCAGTAAATAATATTAAAGATGAGCCTTTAACGCAAAGAGCAATAGTTGACACCATTCCTGGAGTAAAGAAAGATTTGAAATTACGAACAGATATACCAATACATACGCCTAACAGTGATACAATAGTTGTAAATACACCAGAAGGAACTTTGTACATTACTTTGAATCCAGATTCAGTCAAATCTTCAAATACAACGAGTCCATCTAGTCCCAGCACTCAGTCTACAGAAGTAACAAATAGTCCTAGTACATCCAAAGCATATGGTGCAAAAGAGTCTGAAGCGCTGATAGAAAATGAAGTCGACGTTGAGCAGAGATGGAAGAATTTACGGAGGAATTCGATATCTATGCCGACTCTGCAAAATCTGGAACTGGAAGTGATGAAGCAACAATATCTGAACCCCCAAGATGAGGTGAGTTCGAATAGTATTTTAGAAAATTAGAATAACAATTAATTGTCCTCTGTCAATCTTGTGTTTAAAAGAAAGTTTATTTCTTAACCGCAAGCTTGTTTGCCATCTCGTCACATAAAAAAAAAAGTTTATATTAGGTTGGGGAAAAAGTCTTTTCGCATTATAGTATGTATAAACTTGTAATAAAATCTCTTTGGCTATACTATTTGTATCTAGCTGGTTTTGGTATCATTGAAAGTTTAAATTTTAAAGAACATAATTCCAAATTCAAATTAGGAAAATGTGTGATTTTCATTTGTTTTTCGTACCGCCAAGATGAGTGGATCTAATGAAGAAATTCGATACATTTTTAAATTTGACTACAAAAAAGGTAAAAATGCAACGCAAGCCGCGAAAAAAAATTGCGATGTTTATGGACCTAGTGCAGTGTCTGTGAGAGTAGCACAAATTTGGTTTAAGCGTTTTCAATCCGGAAATTTTGATGTCAAAGATGCACGTCGCTCTGGTCGCCCTATTACAGATAAAATGGATGCCATTTTTGAAAAAGTGGAGCAAGATCGGCATGTCAGTAGTTACGACGTAGCTAAAGAACTGGGAATTGACCACAAAACAGTTTTGGCGCATTTGAAAAAAACTGGGTACACAAAAAGCTCGACATTTGGGTACCTCACGAGCTCGCTGAAAGAAACCTAATGAACCGTGTACTCATTTGTGATTCTTTATTACGACGTAATGAAACCGAACCATTTTTGAAGAAGCTGATAACTGGTGATGAAAAGTGGATCACGTACGACAAGAACGTGCGAAAAAGGTCGTGGTCAAAGGCCGGTCAGGCTTCACAGACTGTGGCGAAACCCGGGTTAACTCGCAACAAGGTGATGCTGTGTGTGTGGTGGGATTGGAAGGGCATTATTCATTATGAGCTGTTACCACCAGACAGGACCATCGATTCTGAACTCTACTGCGAACAACTGATGAGATTAAAGCAAGAAGTTGAGAGAAAGCGGCCGGAATTAATCAACAGAAGGGGTGTGGTTTTTCATCATGATAACGCTAGACCTCACACATCTTTAGCAACTCAGCAAAAATTAAGAGAGTTTGGCTGGGAGGTGTTAATGCATCCGCCGTATAGTCCTGACCTTGCACCTTCAGATTTCCACCTGTTTCGGTCTCTTCAGAATTCTTTAGGCAGTGTCAGGTTAACATCACGAGAGGACTGCCAAAACCACTTGTCGCGGTATTTTGACCAGAAGTCCCAAAATTTCTATAGCAATGGGATCATGTCCCTACCCACAAGATGGCAAAAAGTTATCGAACAAAATGGTACCTACATACTTTAGTTAAATGTAAATAAACTATATTATAAAATGTTTTGAATTTTCTTAAAAAATGCGAAGAAACTTTTTCCCCAACCTATTATATATAGACACGAAACCGAATAGACGCCTTTTAAATTGAGAGTCCCGCTTAATTTTTTTTTTAAATTCCATTCGAATGGTGAAATGTTTACTTACACAATCTACTAATGGTGTACTAAATGGTAGACCTTTTTAATGAAGTAGCTTTTTGGTTTTTGATCGACCGTTGCATCGTCTTTTATTAATGAAATAAAAACTTATCAATTCTCATTGTTACGAAACCAAGGAAGTCTACTTTAAATTACTAAATTTTCATTTAGTCATGTTGCTAAAAAGTTATCTGAGCACTTGTAATAAGCTCATATATTTTCATCATAATTGTTCTCGTTTAATCGGATTTCAAGAATATGTAATCATTATTTGTATGCTACATAAATATTGTCACAAGAGAATGTGATAATGATAACAGGTTGGATTATAAATCTTTAGCAAATAAACCTAATTCAACACCACGCAAGCAGAATCTATGTATGTGTACAAGTAACTTTCAGCTTTACAATACTAATTTCAGAAGAAATTAATATACTACATTCTACTTTAAGTATTAGATACACGGAAGACTGCCATAATACAAACTATGGCGGTCTTCAACAGTTTCCTTAAAGGTCTTTTTCATAGTAAACAGAAGCGATACGGTTCTCCGAGATAAGTGTTCCTTTAACGCGTAAATCTCGTCACTGATTGACTATTAGTATTTTACTACGTTATACTACGACCAATGAAAATAAAGAGATAACAAATACAGATGAACGATTTTTTAAATATTTGTCTGCTTTTGCATTGCGCTAATAGCCGACGTGTTTGTGCGAAAAATACGTGTTAAAAATATGCGCAAGCGATTTCAATAGTATGGTTTCGACTAGATGTACCCCAAAAAAGGCACACGATTATAATTAATTAATTCTTTATTGCACTTAAAATTACAAAAATAACAAATTTACAGTGATACAGTTTGCAAGGGCGAATTTATCTCAATAAGATCTCTTCTAGCCAACCCAAAACGTCAGTGAGATATTATGTCAGTATCTACGTAAGAGAGATGAAAGTATAATATAAAGTAAAGAATTTAAAACACGTTTTTTAATTCCAATGACACAATATCTTATCTTATTCCTGACCGCAAATCGGCATAAAAATATATCATAATATCTCTTGAAGGTTACAGTCTTTTTACCTCTTTGTTATTTAAAAAAAACTGTTTCCGTTTTCCTCTTCGCCTGCGCTCTGACTTAATTGAATTCAAAAAGCATTTAACGGACATTGCACTATCGTTGTAAAATACATAAACTTCATTAAAGCAAGACACGGAAAAGAATGTAAAAAGTTTTCTGTTATAACTTTTTGTGGCATTGATGTGGAATAAATTGAGGTCTATTCTGGTGATGGCGTCATGGGAATTTTCGTCCAATGACTCAAATATAACTAATGTGTTTCTAAACTTAATTACTTGTTAATACTTAATTTTTTTGCTTTAAGCTATCACTTCAAAGTGCGCGGTTCAACTGTGCGACTGTAATAAATACGAATTTGAAAAAATATTATATTAACAACTCAATTACTTGATTCATGATTTAAGTTTGATACGCAAACATTGTTCAACGTCAACAAAAATTTTATTGAAAAAGAACTAGCAAATAATGCGTTAAGCTATATCAATTTTTTGTGTGTATTCAGTAATCATCGTAACCTTAGTCCTGATTACGTAGAACACTTATCTATTCAATTGCTTCAGCTAATCTTAACGCATATCGTTGATAATCTGAGACTTTACCACAATTCACCAATAATTTCATTAAACGTCACATGAATTTTATCAAGAAGAAAAAGATATGGTTAAATTTGATAAAAATAGGAAAAGAAATTGGCCGTAGTATAAATTATGACATTGTCGTCAATACATGTTTGTCGAAAGAAAGTCACGTGAATACCCGTTATGATAAAGTTGTTTACACAAATCATTTAATAAATTAAGTGTCTCGGCTGCTTTTAAGTGATTTCTGTTACTATAGCACAAAGAAACAGTTGTGAGTTGCTCTAAGGATGTTAATGTGGTTAAAAGTGTTAAGATATCTGTGCTCTAGCTGCGTGTAAATATTTGACGATTAAAACCGCTTACATAGATAACTTTCGTGTTCAAGTGTAAGTTTCCAAAATGCGTGAACGGAAGAAACCTGATCTTCGTTTAAACATACCATCTTATCCACACGACTATGTAGAAATGCCTATGGAGACTAGACGGTTGATATTAGAAGCCAATCGAACGCCTAATGATATGCAATACATAGACGATGAAAATACAAGTAACTCTGATATGTATTTGAGTAGTCCCGATGACGGTCTGCGCTCTCCCACACCAGAAATACAAATTTTTGGACCTGACAATATAAAATTGAGTGGTAATACATCAAACAATCAGAGTAATTCAACTGAACAACCTGAGAGTCCAGAAGTAGTGTTTAGAAACAAAGTGTTAAGAACATCAATTTCTTTGCCGCATGGACTAAAAGATTACCAACACAAACAGGATTTAAATGTAAGTAATAGTTTCAAACTAAACTTAACGAGCTATACTGGTATATATTATATGCATCGGATAGTTTACAGAATGTATCATTAATATCACTAGGTCATCACTATTGCCAATTGAATTCCTATGTCTCATAGAATACACAGTTGTGTTATCAAAATAGTCAAACGCTTTGAGAGTTTAAGGCAATTTATTTGTTGAGGAAAATATTTAGTTTTATTGAATATTTTTCCCGTTCAATGGGTATATTACTCTATGATAAGTATGGAATTTTAGCCATAATTGGGTTTTACTGATAAATTACTTGTGAACTGTCGATTCTAGTGTTGCTCACCAAGTAATTTTAAATTAAAAAGATCGGAAGTGGTCTCCCCTTGACTTTCTAGTATACCAGAAATAACACAAAGTTTGATAGAAACCTTATATTTTAATGTCATGCACGCATGTTAAATTTTGGTCACCCATCCGAGTACTTGTACGCACTTGGTTGCTTAACTTTCGTGATCGACGGCTCAAAAGTTGATAGAAACCTTATATTTTGATGTAATACACGCATGTTAAATTTGGTTGCAATAAGTTAAAGCATGCTCGAGTTATCATGCTAACGCACAGACACACACACAGACATAATAATAATTCCAAAAACGGTATTTTTGGACTCAGGGAGGTCCAAAACGTGTAAATCCGTCAAAATCCGAGGTCGAATTTTTTTACGATTACAAGACTTCCTCTATGCTGCGTACGAGAAAGTAAAACAAACGTCACCACCAAATTAATTATTGTCGCAGCAGTATCCCGAATTTGTATTCTGTTAACATTTTTAGAAAATATTGGAAAGTGGTCCAAAACAAGACGAACACTGGAATATTATTTTATATGATTTTGAACTCTTTGGTAGTGGAATAAGGTTGAAAATTTTGTCAAATGTCATCCGCGTAACTGATGTTTACGCAGTCACCGTCTATATGACATCCTTTTTTTCTGATGACGATCGACGGGAAATCCACTTACTGGGGACTCACCGGTGCGGTATAGCGCCGGTCCTACTCCGCTAAAACCCACCGGTATCCTCCTAAGCCCTTATGGGGGCATTTTGGGATTGGGGCACCAGTGTGCCATTGCACCAAAACATTTATATGACATCCTACCCTGGTGCTGCTACTTTGTATTGAACAGCTGATATTTTACTTGCGTCATATTTGTAGCAAGCACTATCAACGATGAGTAGACTTATTTTAAAAGGATCCCAATGTCTTCCCAATAATCTTGTAGAGTGAGTTGTACGAGAGAACTGTTATTTATTTTTGTTTCGGCTTACTTTCTTCTCGCATTATTCTTTGTATGATTTAATCTTGTGTACCTTACGTTTATCGTGATCTTACAATCTCTATTTTATCACGTTATCTTCATCAGCCTTGATCATTGTTGTATTTAACATATATTTGCTAGAACTGAATTCACTAATAACAATCAAAAAAACCGTAAACCGACTACGGAAAATTAGAACGGAATAAAATCGGTTAAAATCGGGGTTTACAAGGTAAAACCAACTCCTCCTATTGTTAAACTCGGTTAAAATCAAGCATATAGTCTTAAGTTAAAATGTAGCCTATGTTACTCGGATCTTGAATAGTTTCGGCGCTGCGGAGGAACATACGTAAATACAAACATACATGTACATAGACTGTTAAAATCATTACCCCTCATTTTGGCTTCGCCGTACTCGGGTAAAAAATAACTCGAAATCTAGTAAAGAAAGACTTTACGTAGAAAATATTTTTTGCTATTTTAAATACTTTAGAATAGAGGAGGTGCATGGCGCCATAGTCGTGCGTTCTTTGGTCACAAAAGCTAAGTCAACAAGTGCGCGGTTGGTATTCTGATGGGTGACCGAAAATTGTTCAACTCGATTTTCCTCCGTTCTTCGTCGGCACGTTAAGCTGGTGGTCCTGAGTGCTGTGGAAAGATAGCAGTCGTTCCCAAGGAGGTTTGGTGTCAGGGTATAAATCTAATGATGAAACCTATAGCAGTATTGTCGATTCAAGACGTTCTGCACCGATCACAAATAAATGGGAGCAGGGTAGGTTAAAAGCAAAGATTCTAAAGTATCGATGTTAATTTTATTTAAATCTGTCTTTGCTTAGGTATCTTAAAGTCTTAATTTGCGTAGCAATTATAAGTTCCTATGATGGCAGATCAGGTCCTCTAGACATTTAAAACGCGTATTACAGACCGGTCGTGTAAGTTTTTTTTTGTTTGCATAACAATTATTTAATTATCAAGGTGAAATTAAATTCCCTTTCAGTTTCGTTACCGAAACGTCCCCACAAAGGACAGTGAGGGTACAGGACAACGATGGTTTTTAGTGGGTATTCCCGGGAACTAAGGGTTTTTCGATCTCGGCCGAGACCGAGACCGCGAATAAATTAAAATTTCGGCCAAAACAGATAATAGATAAATTGAGAAAAAAATGCGCTATTTTTGCATAATATACATAGTATATTTGAGAATGTGGTAATAATTTGTTTTAAATAGTTTCAATAATCAAAATTGATAGTAGCACAAAAAAAAACAATTTGTGGACGCACGCGGTAGATTTGAATACCTTTATCATATAATCCGGTTATGGTCCAGAATCTCGGCGATTTTTCACCGAGAACCGAGACAGCGTTCTCGGTAGAATTTGTAGCCGAGAATGCCGAGACCGAGACCGAGATCTCGGTTGACCATTACCGGGAACCTCCGGGAGAGCCCCACACACCGCACTGTCTAGCCAACGGTGCGGTACGTTCCGTAAAGGTGTTCCATCGAAAGAATAGGTTGCGGAGCGTTTTTTTTTAGTAATTTAACAAGAATTGCAAGGCAACCAAACTTCAGTAAGCTTACTTTTACTAGCGGGTTAGAATATTGAAATCGGCTATAAGAACTGAGTAGAGTACTAGTACCTATAGTACTATATTATCTGTGTTATAGAATATAATATAAATTAAATGAAAATAAAACTAATTTATCAACAGAAGCAAAACAGCACAAAGAAACACAGTTCAAAAAATATACAAATCACAGAACACAATGAGACAGGCATCAAACCGGCTAAGAAATTTAATGTGCAATGTCGTCAATTGACTGAAGACTGCGCTCATCTTTTTCGCTATCATCTTTAGGATCGTATTGGAGCTGTCCTAATCTTCACACCATCTTTGCACTCTTTTCGCCCATGACTGCGATGACCATACAAGGCTACTGCTGCATTTGTGTGCTTAAGGCCTTAGCAACAAGTTATATCTCATTGGAAGAGCAGCTTGATGTGTAATATCGATGTAATATATTATTTCCTTAGTGTAGTCTTGTCCAGTAAAAAGGGGTCAAGTTCTCTCCACCAGTGACACTGAAAGCTGTTCTCATGACTCTAAATTGTTTAAAGACGTTTAAAGACATCCTGTGTTCGGGCACGATCAACTGTGCCCCGTGAGTTTATGTATTATGATATTTAATAAAATCGGCAAAAGTTGTATTTTTGGAGGTTTCTTATTCCGTTATCCTCAACCTAATATATGAATATTGAGAAAAAAAACAGCCGATTTTTTCCTCATTATTCATTAGTGTATAATTCCTTTAATACAATAGCTTTGCACATTATTCTTTTTTTATTTTAAACTTCATTACAAGGACTTATATTTATGTATAAAATGTTATTATGATTTTATTTTTTACACTAGAAATAAATCTTCTTATACAGCTTGTGGTAAATGGTGTCCGTCTCCGTTATAAAAATATGAATATTTTTTTACAGGTATCAATTTTCAGTTTTTTTCTCTAAGTATCCTTTAGTTTAATGTTGTCTCAATATATCCACAAAAAAACATAAAATTTAGATTTGTGGTTCCTTAAAAAAATCGCAAATGGATTTGTATGGAAAAATGAACTGTCGTTAAATTAATTCATACTTAAGCCCCTAATATAATAAAATCCTATTTTACATATTTTACAAACATTTAAAGTCATGCTAAGTAATTTCGAAAAAATATGTTAGTAGTAATAATGTGATGGTAAAACGAAATAATAAGTTTGAAATAAAAAGTGGTATTTTAATGAATTGTGACTCATTCAATCGATGACTCAATGCTACGGCTACGTTTATTCGGGAAACCCCGCTACTACGAGAGTACAACCGCGCTACAACTTACAAAACTGGTTCTTATAAGTAGTAAAGTAGTTTAACTTGTATTTTAGTCTAAAGTTTTGTGTATTAGAAATAATCTCATTGTTGCCGTTTCTGTTATTCTTATGATGAGGCAATTTATGAAGATTATTCCTTATATACGGTGCATGTACACACACAACCCTTATAACCCGGCCGCGGCCGGGCGGGCAGTACTGACGGATTTGCTTATAGCCACGCCTTAGATATATGCAACCGGGATGTGTGGATGTACCATTAGGAAGGTTTTATAACGTCAATCCTAACCAAATAACCAACTTTGTGAAATTAGTTCTTAAAACGTGTTGAGCGAAATTACCTACTACTTACTGTTGCTATTTAATTATGTTGTTACATATCCCACAGTGTCTATGGTAACCAAGAGTTAGAGAATGTTGTGTTGTGAGTAAATGATTATTATTATTATCTCTTCTAGAGATAAGTTCGCCCTTGCAAACTATGTATCTGACAATTTATTATTATGTTAAAGAGTATTATTATCACATTTATTTATTTATTTCTAATTACTATAGACATAATCCAATAACAGTAACCAGTTAAACAGTAAAAAATACAAATTATAAGAATAATATAAATTAAAAATTTGACAAATATACTTAATAATCTAGATATTTTTATAAATAAATATGTAAACAACCATGACTCATGATCAAATGATCGTGTTCATCACACTAACATTTGCCACTACCAGGAATCTAACCCGGACCGCTTGATGTGTAGCCAGCGCTACGGACCACTCCACCACGACGGCGTCAAAAATAGCACAATACAGGGAATAAAATACAAACAAATTAGAAATAAATAGAGACGCATTCAGACTTCTCACAACACATGTCATTACACATTCTTTCAAAAGTACTTGCCATCCATCCGCATATCGCACCTTTGGGAATAAAGGGTCACTTCTGCATGTTTTCCAACTTTACAGGAAGAGCATAATTAGATTTTTTTTGACATATTTTTTAAATAACTTTGAACTTTTTTGGAGCATTAATGCGGTTCTCACAGTCTTACGGATAATCGTCAATATCTATAATATAAAAATGAATCGCAAAATGTGTTGGTAAGCGCATAACTCAACAACACCTATTGGCCAATTCTTTATTTAAAATGTTCGTTGAAGTTCAAGGATGGTTTTTATGGCGAGAAAAATTCGAATATTTGCCGGAAAAACCATAAAAACAGCCCGTTTCTTTTTCCCATACAAATGTTTTCTAACTAAAACGTAGTCAATTTGAGCTTTATTGCTATTGTTTAAAGTTCATAAATTAAAAGCATTCACTGTTGTCTAAGCAATGTAGGAACGTTCAGAACGGTAAAATACGTAGGAATAAAAAACTGCTACATTACAAATCTTTATGACAGGACGAAGTCTGTCGGGTCCGCTAGTTTAAAATAAAATATTAGAAGACGTTTCTTAGAAACATGCCCTAATCTGCGGAGAGGGTACCAAAAGTGACTTTTGTTACAAATCCCTAAATGTTTAATTTTCGAAATGACCCTTTAAAAAGAGAAGTGCTATTGCGGATAGATGTTAATGTATTTACCTATTTAAGTCGTAACTTGCCGTAGTGCCTCTCCGTTACAAATGCAGAATCAATTCGTTATTATAGCCCGGGTTACATAGACTACATTTTAACCGACTTTAGCTATAGGAGGAGTAGATTTTACCCTGTAAACCCCGATTTTGGCCTTTTACATAAATTTTTAACGCAGTCGGGTTTTTCCGTAGTCAGGTTACTGTTTTATAATGATGTTTCTTGTTTACTCAGTTTATTGTATTGTCTCTGAAGCTTTTTTTTGCGTTACTTGGAAAGTGAGTAGGTACACCAAAAGCACAAAAAAAAAATATCTCCACAGCAATTGATCGTCCCCCTAAACTGTCCCATTTGCCTACATCCAATCATTTGGTCGTGCCCGTGATCTTAAATCTAGACCAGTCCGCTAAAATATTATGTAGAAACCGCCTTACTACATAAGCTCCGCGGAAAAATTTACTAAAACCAGTGTAATAAACCAATTTTGGTGTCACAAAAATATGAATTTAAAATCTAATAACAAAGCGGTGTTGAAACTAATTAAAATTCACATGCATTTCGAAACATTCCTTCATTATGTCGTTGTGCGTTTACGATAACTAATAGTTTGCTTAGTTTCGTGAGGCGGACTTGCCACAGATGTGTCAAAAATTTTGATGGTTAGATACGCCTTCGCTATATGCACTTCGCTATCGCGTAACGATTTTAATATTCTATCCGCAGATAAAAGTAAGGATACTGATGTTTTTTTGCCAAGCAATTATGATTAAATTACTAAAAACAACAGCGATTGAAAGGTCGATGTCGCTAAGGTCGTGCGTTCTTCTAGACAATCACGGAACCCAAGCTATCAAGTGCGCGGTCGGTACTCGGATGGGTGACCGTAATTTTTCAACTCTATTTTCCTCCGTGCTTCGTCGGCACGTTGAGCTGTTAGTCCCGGGTGCTGTCGAAAGATACCAGTCGTCCCCAAGGAGGGTTGGCATCAGACACACGACCCTGAAAATTAAAAGGCTGTGAAATTCTAAAACATCACCACGTATCATCAAAGTGATGGAGGGATAAATAGTTAGTAAAAATATCCCTTCTGACCCACCGCACTACCAAACCACACTACCAGTAGTATTGTGGTACCCTGGTACTTCAGTTTGGAAATGATAGTCTAGGTGGGTAAATTTTCGAACGTACTTTTTTGGGCGTCCTATGACCTTTATAAAGAAACTATCATTCTTAACAGACTAAACACACGCGTTTTTGAAAATATACCTCGCAGCTTAACCGTATTAAAAAAACTAGATAAGAATTAATATAAAACTTACAAGAATTTCCACATTAAACATCCGACTTGTATGAGCGGCCTAGCCCTGGGAGGCTTGTCCCACTTTAAATCGCGCTCACAAAACCACTCACTATTAAACGAAATTTTAACGTATCTTTTATCAAACTATCTCATTTTAAAGATATTTACTCCATTTCACAATTTAAGGCACAAAAACTTTACTAACTATTAAATTAAAAAACTGAGACGCCAATATGTCTTTGTCCCGCGTAAAACTGCGCTTCCGATGCTTGCAGTTGACTACTTGTTTTCTATCAGTCAAGCGATGTCACGTCATATTTTTATTTCTGATCAGCCTGAGTGTTAATCGGGCCCCAACTTGTGTGTGGAAAGGACGACGCTTAAGCAAGTTTTAACTCGTTCCCGAGGTAAGTTTTTCGAGAAATGTGTTTTGGTTACCGTGTGTGGTCAGTTCGGTGGCAAGTTTTAGATTATGAACAGAATGATGTATTGTATCGTCAAGTTAGTATGTTGTAGATAATTGCCTCAATCTTACGTCCTGTAAATATCTACTAAATTAATTAGGTACTCGGGTAATTATAACGAAAAATTACATTTTGTCGTCATTACGGTGGCGTCATTGCGGTGGCGTAGTGAACCACCGGAATGACGCATGAGCCACCGTAATGATATATACCTGTATAATCGATACTATCTATATACTTTAAATACAATAATCTTTCATTATTTAATATTAATTTTATCCTAAAATACAATTATGTATATCTGATTTAGTTTGGGACTGGAATACTGGATAATGGTTTCATACTGCGTTCTTGTTTCTTCTCTTCTTAGTATTATTGAAGCAATGAATTTATTTCGTTCAGACCCATAATACTTAGTCCATAGAATTTATTAGTATATTCAGTTAAAAATAAAAATTAGTATTGTTAGTTATTACTAGGTAGATACTACAGATCCAAGTTAAAAATTACTCTAAATTATGTCTACAAAAACAAGGCAGAGAAAAAGATTCTCCCTATAGCTCAATTGCCTTTTCAAAAAGGAAAATACTATGGGAAAGACATAGAAAAATTCAATGAGGTATAAGGAGAGAAAGAAAAATACTGCACGTATTACTATGCTCAATTATTATTACATAACTTTAACTGAAAATGGACCTGGGAAAGTCCGGATGGTACAACAAAAAATGAGATTGATTTCATCATGTCGACCAAGGCTCGGATATTCAATGATATCTCTGTGATCAATTCGTTTAACACGGGGAGCGATCATCGAATGGTAAGAGGCACATTGAATCTAAACGTCAAATCCGAAAGGTATCGACTGATGAAGTCTACGCTCCGCCCTGAAGCTATCCAGATCCAAAACCCCGACCACTTTCAACTCGAAGTGCAAAATTGCTTCGAATGCCTGGAGGACTGCATATTAGATGTGGACACATACAATGACAGGTTCGTGGAAGCTGTCTCTACGGTGGCAGCTCACTTGCTGTCGAAGCTGAAGACAGAGGATGGCAGAATCGTTTCATCGCGACCTGCGCTTTTGGCCGAGATTGAAGAAGCTCTTCAGAGGCTATTCAACTCCGTTATACTCGAGGGTAAAACGCCAAAGGCGTGGCATGATGGCGTGCTGAGACTCTTCTTTAAAAAGGGCGATAGGGCCCAAATGAAGAACTATAGACCATCACGCTCCTGAGTCGTGTTTATAAGGTGTTTTCGAGGGTTATAACGAATCGTCTCGCGTGCAAGTTTGACGACTTCCAGCCTACCGAACAAGCTGGATTCCGAAAAGGCTTCAGTACCATAGTCACATACATACGCTGCGACAGGTTAAACAGAAGACCAAAGAGCGATAATCTGCCATTATGCTTAGCGTTTGTGGAAGCTTTCGATTCTATCGAGCCGGGGCCTGACTCCAGTCACTCCAGAGGTGCCACATAGACTATCGATACATCCAAGTGTTGTTGTTACTGGTAGAGACCATTATATTTACCTGGGACAAACAACCTGGGACGGTTGTTTTACCAACCTTGGTTTACCTGGGATGAATCCAACTCGGCTGGGCAGCGTTCGGGAATGTACGCGGCATATTCTAGGCCCATCTACCACAGTGTCTCAAGACGTAAGTTTTTAATTCGTGTGTGTTGCCAGTGATGACCTATTGAACCGAAACGTGGCCACTTACAATGGGCCTCATAAGAAGGCTCAAGATCACCCAAAGGGCAATGGAGAGGGCTATGCTCGGAGTTTCTCTGCCTGATCACGTAAGAAATGATGAGATCCGCAGGAGAACCAAGGTCACCGATATAGCCCAAAGAATTGCGAACCTTAAGTGGCAGTGGGCAGGCCACATTGCGAGGAGGACTGACGGCCGCTGGGGCGGAAAGGTCCTTGAGTGGCGACCACGTACCGGGAAACGCAGCGTTGGTATAGGCCCCCCACAAGGTGGACTGACGATCTGATAAAGGTCGCGGGAAGTCGCTGGATGCGGGCAGCGTAGGACCGACCGGTTTGGAGATCCTTGGGGGAGGCCTATGTCCAACAGTGGGCGTCTCTCGGCTAAAATGATGATGATGATGAACTTTAACTATAACGTAAGAATATGAAGCCTAGCTTAACCAAGATATATTTGTTTTATTTTTGTTACTGTGTCATCAATGTTTACTTGCCATCAGTGTACTAGAAAAGTTGATTATAAAAAAAAATATCTTTAAGTATACATTACCGCATTTTTATATGAATATTTAAGAAAATTTGCTTAATTAATTAATTGAGTCATTTCAGTGGCTTTTATCATCATTTCGGTGGCACAAAATTTAAAAAATAATATTTCTCCGAAAGTACTGTGTTCTAAAGGGTGCCTATTAAATTATTAGATTCACAGCATCCTAATCTATAATCTAGCATATTTGGTTCGGGTGATTGGTGAAAAAAAAAAATGGCCACCGCAATGACGTAAAAAAGTCCGCTTTGAAAATTTACCCAGGTCACTAATGTGACAGCAGACCAAAATTTTCCAAATTTTATATTTAGTTATGGTAGAAGTCGATGGGACTGAAGACTTATAAATGGGGTATTAGAATCGAAAAATATCCGTGAATAATGGACGACCGCTAACGAGACGAGGCAGTGCGGGAGTGTCACCTCAGAGTTCCTATCGTCTATAGGCTACGGTAGTCACCGTAGACTGATTACAACCAGGCGGGCCGTTTGTCAACTACCACAATAAAGTATAAGTAACAAAAATTCAGTAATTAATTAATTAGGTACTGAAGTCATCAACGTGGGAAAACGATGAGTCCTGTCATGATTTTCTGTAGCAGTATTACGTATTCGTTTGATTTAAAATCATGTCTCAATTTATTTCTTTTAATGGCGGCAAAGGAAATATCAGTAGTGGAGATGTTTATTATAAATCTTTATTTTTAAAATTTCTTTATATCATTATGGTCAGTTGAAATCGAAATGAAATTTAATTTTACTTTCTCAAAACTTATTTTATAAAGTTCTATGCATTATATAGCTTGTATATGGCATTGCGTATTGTTTTTATAAAATATACAATATTTGTGTTTGATATAAGCACGCATTCAAATTGAATGTTTTGAATTTGTTACAAAATTAGAAATGATCAGAATTACCATCATCAAACAAAATATAGGTATACCTATACATCACCAAATTTACCACTGATAGTAATTAAAACAGTATTTTATTTATTATAATTTAATGTAAATACAAGTTGATCTAATACTTACCTTTCATCTTTAGATTTAAAAAACAAAAGCAAAGTGTAACAAAACAATTGACACCTGTCAATAAAACCAAATAAGAATTCAAAAAAACAAAGTTCCGAATAGCGATTTAAAAATGAGTAACGATCAAAAGTTCGGTAACTACGCGTTCGCGCACAAATTCAAATACCGCTCGCCGCTGTGGATCGAGTCCGATTCGGACAGCAAAAGCAGCAGTGAGGAAAATGGCGGCCTGTGCAACAGCGACGACAGCATCGAATGCCCTTCTTCGGATAGCTCGGGTAGCATCAACAATTTTTTGGATTCGAAGGTTATGAACTATTTATTTTTAATAGTGCTATGTCTCAGTTGTGTATCATCACAACAACGCTGTCTTCATCATCTTAAGTTTTCCTCTTCCATAGGTTTCAATCAGCCATCACCTATATCATCTCTCACACAATCTCTATAGGTACCCATCAACATTCATCATATTTTTCACATGATTATCATCTCTTCTCATTACATATCTCTTATCTCATACTCTACTCTATATATAAATGACATAAAGACCAAAGTCGGAAGCGTACTTCCAGAACCACTTAGATCACAGATCTCTGTGATCAAATGATCTGTGCGGGAAAGTGTATGTCGTCATAACTATACAGGGTAACTTTTAATATGTCTAGGCCCCGTTAAAGGTGGTACCACCCCTATCAGGTCGGAAAGCTCGTAAAAAGAGGCGACTGAACCGTACAGTTTTGTCATACCTAGCGTGAAAGTGTAACAGACAGACAGAGTTACTTTCTCCTTTACAATATTAGTAGGGATTTTTAATTATAAAATAGTCAAGTATACGTACAGGTAAAAATTTAAATAAAATGTAGCAAATTGTGAGTTGTAGAAGGTCTATCTTCGACGCTTGTATTTTCAGGTGAAAACGAAATGTACATGTGTACCTACTAGTTAAATGTTCTTTAATTCTACTCACCTCACCTTAAGGGGTGTAGAAGAGGAGGTCATATTTTCAAGGCACATTTTCTGTTTTATTGAAATATGGATTAAGATTATTTTATTCTATTGTAATTTTAGTTCACTATAGCTACCTAATCAACAATCTAATACGCCACTCAATCTAAGTACGCCATAATCAAACATTTTGAACAAGAATTATCCTGTTTATTTGAAAATTATCACCTCTACTTTGCGGAGTCCCTATTTTCCAGTAACTCTGTAAGTATATTTCTTTTTATAAAATGACACAGATTCTAACGCGAACATTCAACAAGCTCGTCTCGTAATTATCCACGTGAATATTACCAAAACAACCAAACAATTTTCCTGGTCACGGTGCCTTAATTAGTTTATAATTAACTCGCTTTATCAAGCGCGATAGATTTGTTTACTATAAAATGTGCAATTACAGTTCATATGATTTATAAATTTATTGCATTTTACTATTATAACATATTTTATGAAGTCAACGAGAAGTTATCCTAAAGTATACAACCCCTAAAGTTGTGTGACGACGTCTGAAAATCAACATGAGTATTTTTTGTATTGCTTATGAATAAAATTTTCACCGTGTGATGCTGGCAGAATAGAATAGCATCACCTCATATCTTCCAATGGGTGTCGTAGAAGACGACTAATGGATCAGCAAAGGGGTATTGATCACCTTGTACTCCATCTCTTATATTATACTCCATGGGGATTGGTGCCGCATTGTGCAAGCGTGGTCGACTACTGCCTAAACCTCCTTCGATGACAAGGAGAGGCCTTGTGTCCCAGCAGTGAGTCGAATTATAATGAAATATACTATACCAATACTTAATGTTTTCTTTAAATTGATGTAGGTACACTTGCAAAATGCTCACATACACACGAACACTCACGCACACACACACGCACACACACACACACACACACGCACACACATAACACCGTTCATCCTCATAAGATATAATTGCTCACACAAAACACGGTCCACCCTCATTAGATATAATTATGTAGTTAAGATTAAAAATTTTGTAACGTTGCCATAGTTAGATTATATTGTACCCATTGTCAGAAGAGCGGTTCTTCCAAACACAAGCATATTGTTGCTTAAATGGAAGCTCCTAAAACTTATGTAATGTTCTAACTTGAAAAATAAATCATTATTATTATTATTATTATCTCCTTTATTTATTTTAAAATACATACAAAATTATATTTTTAAATATTAAATTATTATTATTATTATTATAATGGCTGTTATGAATGAATGAATGAACCAAATTTCTACAGAAAATGAGACGTAGATAATGGTATCCGTTTTTACTTTGTGTATACGTAGTATAGGAAGTCTGGTAATCATCAAAAAATTCAACATCGAGATTTTGACCGATTTTTACCTTTTGGACCTCCCTGAGTCCAAAAATACCGTTTTTGGAATTATGTCTGTGTGCGTGTGTCTGTGCGTTAGCACGATAACTCGAGTATGCTTTAACTTATTATTATTTGACGCCGTCGTGGTGGAGTGGTCAGTAGCGCTGCCTACACATCGGTCGGTCCGGGTTCGAGTCCTGGTAGTGGCAAATGTTAGTGTGATGAACACGAATATTTGTTCACGAGTCAAGGTTGTTTATATATTTATTTAAGTTTATTTATGAAATATCTAGATTATTATGTATATTTGTCCGTTATCTAGTATCCATAGCACAAGTTCTTAATGATACTTAATTTGGGTTAGATAAGTGGTGTGAGCGTAGAAATATATTATTATTATTATTGCAACCAAATTTAACATGCATGTATGCCATCAAAATATAAGGTTTCCATCAACTTTTGAGTCGTCAATCACGAAAGTTAAGCAACCAAGTGCGCGATCGGTACTCGGATGGGTGACCGAAAATTTAACATGCATGTATGCCATGGAATAATTTTATTTTTTATTTACAAACGCGTAAATATTTTTAATACTAGAAAAAATGCACTGAAAATGGACCGGAAACGACTCAAAAGTTGATAGAACTTTTGAGTCGTTTCCGGTAAACGAAAAAGTCAAGGGGAGACCACTCCCGATTTTTTGCAGAGGTACCCAGCGGATTAGCCACTCTGAGCGTTTGGACTGTGGTAGTACCTTCTGCCTCCATCTTACAGAATACCGCAGCCAAATAACTCTACATTTTCGTAGTGTAATATCTTTTTGTCGGTGAGAGTAAGATTTTTTTAACTTTTGGCCTTCATCTCATCTGATGGTAAGTGACGATAACGCTGAAGATGGTATGAAGCTTCACCTGAACCCTCAACCACAGAGGTATTGGATATCTTATCAGTAATTGTCGGAACACAACAATGCCGGTAACATTATTTGAGAAAAGTCCTACCACTAGCCAAATCGAAATCATAAAAGCCGTCGTGGTGGAGTGGTCAGTATAGCTGGCTACACATCAAGCGGTCCGGGTTCGAATCCTGGTAGCGGTAAATGTTTGTGTGACGAACACGAATGTTTGTTTGCGAGTCATGGTTGTTTATATATTGATTTAAGTTTATTTATAAAAATATCTAGAATTATTTATTTATTTATTTATTTTATTTATTATAGCACAGCCACATGACATACATTTATACGCTTAACAAATACTTTACAGTGTGAAAAATTTCTGATGCATGTCACAATAACGGCGTACATAGCATTTTCAAAAAATTACGGTAATAAGTACTTAGCTAAACAGAAGAAAGAAAAACAGGCAACAATAACACTTCACTAGTTACTCTAATTAAAATATACAGCTATAATACATATAATTAACGATTGTGTGAATTAAACTGAATTACATTTCTAATTACTTAAACTGGCAATTTATTCTCAAAGAAGTGCAGAATTTTCAATTTGAACCTGCTTACGGTATCATTATATATGTCAAGATCCAAAATACTACCAGATAATGAATTATACTCGTTACAAATTCGTGCCAAAGGAGACTGACTGCCTAAATTAGTTGGAGCGGTTGGCACGGAGAAAGTTTTGGTTACCCGGGTTCTAGGGTAGTTATAAGGCACGTATAATGACATACGCGCCAAAAGGTGACCACATTGTATATACCCGTTAATAACTTTGTGAGCAAAGGATGCATCCAACACACGTCTGCGATCGCGAAGGCTAATAAGTTTAAACTTTGCTAATCGTTGCTCATATGGTTGTCTGTGGGAGAACCCACTACTACAAAAGGCAAGGTGTCTAGTGAATGCTCGCTGTATGCTCTCTACTCTCTGCGAATGTATACTGTAAAAAGGACTCCAGACACAAGAAGCAAATTCAAGATGGCTGCGCACTAACATCTTATACAAGAAAATTTTGGTATTTAAGTCTCTAAAATACCTGGTATTACGTTTAATAAAACCCAACATTTGAGCGGATTTAGTTACAATTGCGTCTATATGTGAGTCAAATTTTAATTTACTATCGATAATAACACCAACATCTCGTATCTTATCTACTTGAACGAGTTTTACGCCGCCTATCTCATAGCTCGTTTCAAAAGATTTTCTTTTTCTGGCATATTTAATATGAAAGCACTTATCAGTATTGAGAGACATACAGTTACTCAAACACCAGCCCTCTATTCTATAGAGATCTTCCTGAATCAGTTCACTGTCAACTGGTGACCTCAATGTTCTATAAATTTTTAAGTCATCAGCAAACAGTGATACATTACAGTTTTTTACACTGGCAATTATATCATTAATGAATATTTGAAACAGTAGTGGACCCAAATGCGATCCCTGCGGTACGCCTGAATCAGCGTAGTACCAGTTAGATTGAAATCCCTCGACAACAACCGCCTGGGGTCTGTTCCACAGATATGACTTAAACCATTTTAATAAAGAGCCACCGATTCCTAGGGCGTCCAGTTTCATTAGGAGAACGCTATGGTTGACCCTGTCAAAAGCGCTCTTAAAATCTGTGTAAACAGCATCAACTTCCAGGCCTTTGTCAACCTCTTCCGACAAATCTGAGACGAATGAAACCAAATTAGTAAGGACAGAGCGTCCAGATGCAAAACCATGCTGATGCTCAGTAATGAATGGTTTACTAAAGTTGGCAATAGTAGGACACAAAAGCGCTTCAAAAATCTTAGCAAAGCAAGAAAGTATGGAAATAGGTCGGTAGTCTTTTACACAAGTGTGATCTCCCTTTTTAAAAACGGGAACTATGCGCGCTTTCTTCCATTCATCCGGAAACAATCCGTCTTCAAGGGATCTATTGAAAATTATGGTTAATGGCAAAACTAAACCCGTCATACACCGTTTTACGAAAAGAGGTGGAACGCAATCAGGTCCTGCCGCTTTACTAATATCAAGTTTTTTGATAATTTTAATGACTTGTGATTCCGATATTCTCAATCCAGTTATAAAGCCGTTCACTTGGTGAGAAAGAGATGTTACATCTGCACTTGATAATTTAGTATCGTACATTGAGGAAAAATGGTGAGCAAACAAGTTAACTATATCTGAGCCAGAATCAGCAACCGTATTGTCCAGGTGCATTTTTGCAGGTATTGTTGAATGACCACCACGCCTACCCTTAATAAATCTCCAGAAAACCTTTGGATTAGTGGAAATATTTTTCTCAATGGTCTGTAGGTATTCTCTAAAACATTTTGTTTGTAGCTTGTGACCACGACTTCGAAGCAGGCGGAATTCTATTTCATCTCTAGGATTTGAGTACTTTAAAAATCGTTTGCGTACTTTATTTTTTTCTGCCAAAAGTCTAACCAAACCACGACTAAACCAAACGGGATGATTCGATCTGCGTATTACACGTTTTGGCACGAATTTGTTGCGTATCTCAGTCAGTAAATTATAAAATTCTGATATCATTTCATTAACATTTGTACAATTTGAGAATTTCAAGTTCCAGTCGATTTCTTTTAGAGTACATACAATTTTAGGATAGTCAGCCTTGTGATAGTTGAATATCTGCCTATTATTTGGCTTCAAGCAGTCTTTACCAACGTATGGTATATTAAACTGTAAACATGGATGAATTGGGTAAGTTTTGCTTAATACATCTAAGGGCACGGTTACATAAGCATTCGGGATATTACTTAACATTAGATCTAAGAAACGACTGTCACAATTACACACATTGTTAAATTGATTCAAATTATTAGCTGATATAAAGTCTACAAACATGAATCCAAGATTAGAACTGTAATTAGACGGAGTCATACTGTTACATTCGTTCTCCGAACTCCAGTCTATGAAACCTAGGTTGAAATCGCCGACTATTACTAAATCATCAGTCTGACTCAAAGCTAGTTCGATCTTATTAAGGAAACGTTTTAAAGTGTCTAATTTTACGGGCGGTGGGAGATATACTACACATACAGTTAGAAGCTTAACTGAATATTCCATGACATACTGTAAATTTACCCAAATACATTCTATATCATCTTCCAAATGTTCAATACGAGCGGAAGGAATTTCACGAGAAACCGCTAATAATACTCCTCCTCCGTCCATTTTAGTTTCTTTAGAGCATAAACGATCCCTACGATAAACAACATATCTATCGTCTATAATTTCATTGGATGATATTTTGGAGTTCAACCATGTTTCAGTCAAGGCAATCACTTTATATTTACAAGTTAAGATATTACTATACAATTCATGAACTTTCGTACGGAGTCCTTGAACATTCTGATAATATATTTCTAGTTCCTTGAAATTTCAACTCTGTTACATTGACTTCGGGACACGCTAACTTAAACTATTAATTTTAGGCTTTCAGGAGATTTCATTAGCAAACCCTGGCTAGATTCATCCTTTCGCACGTATATACGTCCATTTCTGACCCAAACGAACTTGTATTTCATCTCTTTCGCCTTCTTTCGTGTTGCTGCATGCAATGATTTGTTTGTGGGTGTCAGATGTTCGGTCACAAACACCGGCGCGTGGGAGCCTCCGATGCCTAGATGACTTGTTGATAATTTGTCTTGAACATTTTTCTTATTGTATTTAGATACTGCTGCTAGTAGATGATCTCGCTGACGAGAGCTTCGCAGCTTGACCACCACTGCTCGAGGTCGGTTATTGTCTTTATTTAATTTTGCCACCCTTGTAACATGCTGGACGTCATCAGCTGATAAAGGATATTCTACAACTTTTGCAAGCTGAGTTACAGTATCGATTAAATTTTCTGCCCTGTGTTCCGGTATTCCATTAATCTCTATGTTGCACTCTCTCATATGTAGTTCCAATGCGTTAAGCCTGTGCGTGAGATCTAAGACAGACGATCTTAATGCTACATTTTCTGACTGTACTTGGGTAATAATGGCAGTTTTTTCATTTAAAGAAGATCTCATTTCTTCGAACTGTGTGTTTATAAATGTCATCGACTCCCGAACACTTGCCACCTGCTCATTAATGATTTGCAATTCAGCAGTGACCAATTTCTTGATAGCCACTGCGAGCGTTTTACTTAATTCTTGCTGAATGATGCTTCTTAAGGTATCCTCAGATATACAACCTCGCCCCTCTCCCATTTTTGTAGATGATTCGGAAGGCTTGCATCGAAGAGTGACGTTAGAGTAGCCAGGAGATTCATGTTCCGGATTTTTGTCCTCACTAATAGTCGTATGCGACGGCCGAATTGGCGTGTTGGTGTTATCTGTCTTGGGCATTTTGCTACGGCATTCAGGACATTTCCAATTGGTCTTTTGACTGTTCTCCATTAATGCAAAGCGTTTAAATCCGACATTGGCACAATCAACGTCAAACCTCAGCTTGCAGACACTACACGTTAAACACTCATTCTTCCTAGTAATTGAGTTATGGCAACCAGCACATATAAGTGTAGGTGCCATTATAGTGAAGATACTCTATGCCAAATTGGTCGCGGCGATTCTATGTGTCGAGGCCGAGCGGTCAACGGTGCAACTCCCAATCGGCAGGTCCGTGGTTCAATCCCAGCGGAGTCGGCTCAAAAAATATTTTAATAATGAAATATTTTCCGAACTTTATCTCACCGAGGGGCTTCGGTTCAGCAGGGGCGCAGCCTCCACTCCACGACGGGGGCGCAGTCTCGAACCACTCACAGCAATTAATATTAAAATCATTCCGCACAACGGTTGCGCACAAAAATTCCAGCGACATGCGACACACGTCCGCTCTTAACGAATCGAAATTCATTTTAAATTATTATGTACATTAAAAAAAAAAGTCCGTTATCTAGTATCCGTAGCACAAGTTCTTAATGATACTTACTTCGGGCTAGATAATTGGTGTGAGCGTGAAAAAAAAAAAAAACTCCCCTGGGATTAGGTTCGAAAATCTCCGGACTCTTGGATCTGATTCCGATGGACTAACTACGGAGGCAGTAGGCAGTAGCAAGGAGAGTCGTGTGCTTCTTTATCATTCACATAGTATAAAAATTATTTTTAATAGAAAAAACCCGCCCTCAAAACTAAAGACGTAGAAATAAAATTCTGTTTATAAAAATCTAAATGATTTTTGGAGGTCAGTTAAATAACGTTTATTCCAAATAATGAGGTTGGCAAAAAAAAACATTTAGATTTTTAAAAACAGAATTTTTATTTCTCCGTTTTTAGTTTTCAAGGTTTTTTTATTTAAAAACATTTGTTTTTTTTGCTTTTTTGTGTTTTAAGTATATAAATTTTAAGGAAACTATCTCGAGATCTTTTAGGCACACTAGTGATAAGATTACGATATCATCGATATCAATTAATTAGCCATTATTAGGGATAACTCCAAAACTACTCGTTATATATCGATCAAATTTGAATGAGACCAAATGACAAGCACCAGCTTCCAAAGATCGAAAGAATCTTCAAAATCGATACACCCAGTAAAGAGTTATGAGGTAACAAACATAAAAAAAAACATACAGTCGAATTGATAACTTCCTCCTTTTGGAAATCGCTTGACATCGGTCGTCAGAAAACACCCTACGTTCTTGCGATAGTAAAACTTAAAACCTCCACAAGCGAAGCTGCGAGCAAAAGTTACTCAATCACGTATTGTCACCAGTACTCAATTCCTGGTGCAATTAATTAATACCGGAGCCCTACTCCAGACGGGCGGCAGACGATAACCCTCCCAGGTTAATTAGTTCATATTGTTAATTTGCCGGAGTAAGTGCGAATATGCGCACGGGCAAGCGCAAGAGCGACTGCATTCCCTTGACGCAGGTTAGTGCGCACAATTTGTGTTTTGTGGTGTTAAGATGAATAATTAAAATTAAGTATCTAAATGAATCTAAATAAATTCGTTATCTAAATGGTCTTTGTAACATCTGTGACTGTTAATGAATCGAAATATATGTGTAAGGAGTAGAAATGTGTAATCTCTGCCTTCATGGTACTACCGCGATGGACGATTGGACAAGCATTACATCCACTTGATCCCGAAGGAAGGTTAGAATTCTGTCAGATTATGCAGACAGAGATAGCCCAAAATCCTAACTTCTTCGATACAATTAATTGGTCTGATGAGACAAATTTTAGTTATAATAACTGAATGTATGACGTAACAACCATTACTGGTCTACTGAGAATCCCCTTCAGTGTTCGCGAAACGAATAATGAAGTAAGTAAGTAACGAATATTTTCGTTCAAAGGTTGTGCGGAATGATAAAAACAGAGTTGTAGTAGTACACTTGCATGAAGGACACATTAACACCTATGAAAGAAAGGCGTGACTTTGTGCATGTACAGTTGAACCAACTGAATCATGACCCACTTGGCCGATCATTCCTTTAGAATCATAAATTTAGTTAGGTTTTCTTCGCTATCATGCGTGTTGCACTTAGTACGTTTTAAATATGAATAAAAATGCGTTATTACGGGTCAGAGATCTATGCAATTTTAATCTTTCTTATCACTTAACTAAAGTCTCAATTGGAATAACTATTATATTTTTAAAAATAAAATGACGTTATGTGTCAGATGTCAAGTAGTAGTCTGAACAAATTTTAAAAAGCCATATTTATTAGACACTGTCAATGTCTAACAAATTGATAACAGGTTCGTTACTTAGACATGTACGTTCAAGCGAATTTCATCCTACTTTGTATAGAGTGACTGTAGGAAAATGATCTTAAGGTGGGTCATGATTCAATTTGGTCGACTGTACGTATGTGTTTTTCGGATTTTTTATAAAATTCTATAATAATTAATATCTCAGAAAGGGTTCGCTTTGGATATAGTACATAGTGAAATCGACTAGTATTGTCCTCTTCTATCTCCACTAATTACCAATCACCCTGTATATTAAAAAATTAGAAATAGAAACCTTATATTTTGATGTCATACATGCATGTTAAATTTTGGTCACCCATCCGAGTACCGACCGCGCACTTGGTTGCTTAACTTTCGTGATCAACGGCTCAAAAGTTGATAGAAACCTTATATTATGATGTCATACACGCATGTTAAATTTGGTTGCAATAAGTTAAAGCATGCTTGAGTTATCGTGCTAACGCACACACACACAGAGAAAATTCCAAAAAAATATTTTTGGACTCAGGGATGTCCAAAACGGGCTCATATTTCCGTTAGTTGTCATTGAGTTTTGAGGTCATTTTTTCACGTAAAGAACTCTTGATTATGTACTTAAGTACGTAATTTCGTCACTCGAAACTAAATAAAACTCGACTTATGAATTTTTGAAAATTATTAATTTTGTAGGTTAATCACAGATTATCATCTAGTTTGACAGCAATTTTAAGCATTGTTGCCAACATTGCAAAGCCAAAACATTTCCGTTATGTTAGTAGCATTGTTTAATTGACACAAATCCGCGAAACGACGACTGGTTAAAAACTTAGATGGTTAAACAAACTGATAGGTTAGCGAGGAGCAAAGCGACGATCAAGTTAGGTGTACATAAACACAGCCAGAAGCGACGTAAGGGCGTTTCTTACAGCAATATGAAAACTTTTTAAATTTTTACCATGATTTTTAATGAAATTTTGGCAAACTTCAAAATTCATCTGTAAATTAAGTATTAGCTTCCGAGTTTCAGGCGTTGGTGGGGGAGAGGGGAACCCCTCCCCTCTCCCCCACCCCGAAATCGATGACAACTAATGGAAATTAGAACCCCAAAACGTAAAAATCCGTCAAATCTAGAGGTCTAATTTTTGACGATTACAAGACTTCCTCTATACTACGTACGAGAAAGTAAAAAAATCATGTGGAGAATGTTACACACGATACTCCCTCAGCTTGCCAATATTGGTATTTGCCATTATTATTTAATAACTTACTTTATTTACCTTTGTGTAAATAACGTAACTATTTTAGTTGCCTTATCAAAAACTCAATTTGTTTGGGAAACATGATTAGCACGCCTTTTTTTCTGACGATGGAAAATCCGGCGTGTGTGCGATTCACCCAAATGCGGCGCCGGTCATACCCAATAAAAACCACCGGTACCCTCTTAGCTAAAGGACTAAAAGGGCTTTTATAGTGTAAAAACATAGTTACGGCTATAGACACGTAACTATAAAAGCCCTTTTTACTTTAAAAAATTACACTAAGGGTATTGATTAATGTAGCGGCGACGTCATATCTATAGGTTAGGTACAGGCTGTCTAGCGCTAGTGACATCACGACCCAATATACATATCGAACTAAATTAGGTACCTACGATAGATTATGAAACAGTACGTATCTTTAAATACACCTCGTAATTATAATGAATTGCCACTGCTCGTTTGTATATGACTATTGTCATAAAATAAGAGGAACGCGGAAGTTAAACATGTATTCATCAAAACATGAGGTATTAATTTTTTTTTAATGAAATTTTTTTTTTATATGAAATAACATTTGAAGATGGTGATAGCTGGACAGGTATATGTTTAATTATTTTTAACTAAAAAAACCGCCTTCCGCGAATTTGTTTATATTTTGCTTTTTAAATCTTTTTTTTTATATTTTAATATTGGAGTACTTTTTGATGCGTTATTAACTATTTTGAGATCGGTTCCAGCGGCGATTTTTTGTTTAATTTTAGTGTTGTTGTCTGAATAAACGTTTTTTCTTTCTTTCTTTCATACCTTAATACTAAAAACAGAGAAATAAAAGTATTATGATACAAAAATCTAGAAGTAAATAAGCCGTTTTTTTGTTGACGGGGAGGCCAAATGCATTTACGCATTGTCTCTGCGGGTGGTGCCAATCGCAGGGGATATGTGGGACTCGAGGTAAAGGCGTTGCCTCCATACCCACTAAACATCCTCCCCGGCCTGACATTCAGTGCTCTATTACGGGACGACTCGGGCTCTGCGCACGTGAGCGCAACTACACCGAGACCTTCCCAACGCTGCCCGTTTAGGCACTCCTTGCAGCAATTGGTGGCCAGCAGCTACTCCTCCACCAAAAGCTGCTCGACCTGGCGTGTTCTCCTGACGAGGATACCGGGAGAAGCCATCGGACCGCACTTGGGGGACTTCGGGCGTGGTCGTGCCCCGGGCCATCCGGAACTAGCTGTGGTGGGAAAACAAACAAAAAAAAATCCATCGTCGAGTTTTTTGTTTTCCCACTACAACTAGTCCAGTACCTGTCCAGCTATTCATGTGACTTCGAATGCCAAGGGGACACACTTGACATCAAAAGCCACACACCCGCCGAGAAACTTTCCCCGTCACGTTACCAGGGTCCGCCACGAGGAGGCTTCCGGACATGGATCCCATACTCAAACTCAAACTCAAACTCAAATTTCTTTATTCATTTAGGTACAATTTGTACACTTATGAAAGTCAAGTTTGATGCCATCGGTTCACGAGTCTACCAGGAGGCCTTGTTCTGAGAAGAACCGGCAAGAAACTCAACAAGTTTATCCTCCCTTTACAGTTTTAATAGTATTGATTTGGAAAGAGTCATAATTCACATTGTCAAGTCTTTAATAATTAATTATAATAAAAATAATATAATAAAATAAAGACTAATAATTAAGTTTAGAATTATATATATATATATAAAAAATATATGAAAAAGTGATTTAAGACATCTTTCCTTACAATATTGTCAATTAGAAAATTTAAATTTTACACATACTGATATCTCACTAGATTACAATGGAGAATCGAGCACATTTGGATGTGTCCACACATTTTTATCGTCTATATATTCCTGAACTTTATAATACGCTTTCTTCATTAAAACTTGCTTAATGTGAAGCTTAAATTTATGTAACGTAAGTTCAGTTAAATGATGTGGGAGTTTATTATATATTTGTATGCATTTCCCCATGAATGAGTGACTAGTTTTATGAAGTCTGAAACTTGGAACAGCAAGTTTATTTCTACCTCTGGTGTTCAAATTGTGATAATCACTTTTCTTCAAAAATGTATGTAAATTTTTATGAACATACATAATGTTGTCATATATATATTGGGAAGCAACCGTTAATATATTGATTTCTTTAAATAACTCTCTAAGCGAGTCACGAGGTCTTAATCTATAAATAGCGCGTACGGCTCTCTTTTGTAATACAAAAATGTCATGAATATCAGCTGCTGATCCCCACAACAATATACCATATGACATAACACTATGGAAGTAACTGAAATATACAAGCCTTGCCGTCTCAACATCAGACAGTAATCTAATTTTTTTAACAGCAAAAGCAGCAGAGCTAAGTCTTCCTGATAGGGTAGTAATATGAGGATTCCATTGCAGACGTGAATCTAAAGTTATTCCTAAAAATACTGTTGAGTCAACACATTGTATTATTTCTTCGTTAATTTTAATATTGGTACTGACCTGCTTGACATTTGGTAAAGTAAATTTAATACATTTTGTTTTATTTGAATTTAATAACAAGTTATTATTAGTAAACCAACACACTACTTTGGAAAGGGCATTATTCACATCGTCAACATTTTCTGTTTGTCTATTAAGTTTAAAAATTAGGGAAGTATCATCTGCAAATAATACCGTCTCACATAAGTTGTTTACATAGAAAGGCAGGTCATTTATATAAATCAGAAAAAGTAACGGCCCTAATATCGAACCCTGCGGCACGCCCATAAGAATAGGGGCCCCTGAAGACTTTGCTTTATTTATAACTACTGTTTGTAATCGGTCACTCAAGTATGATTTAATTATTTTTATTGAGTTTATTGAGACGCCATATTGTTGCAATTTGCCTAATAAGGTTTTATGTTCTACACAGTCGAAGGCCTTGGACAAGTCACAGAAGACACCTAGAGCATCTTGTTTATTTTCCCAGGCATCAAATATATGTTTCATTAACGCAACACCTGCATCTGTCGTATTTTTACCCCTGGTGAAACCGAATTGTCTCTCATGAAACAGTTTATTCAGTGTAAAATGAGAAAGCAATTGATTATAAATAACTTTCTCAAATATTTTACTTAACGTTGGTAAAATGGAAATAGGTCGAAAATTAGTGGGATCACATTTATCCCCAGACTTAAATAAAGGTATAATTTTACTACATTTCATCAAATCGGGAAAAATCCCATTTTCAATACATTTATTAAAAATAGCCGTTAAATGTGGGGCAATTACTTTAATTATTGATGTTATAACTGTAACCGATATACCCCATAGATCTTCTGTCTTTTTCGTATTTAAAGATTTAAACGTTTTTATAATGTAGTCGGCACTAATTTCATGAAAGTTAAAAGAACTGTCACATTTATTAACACAAGATTCTAAAAAGGAAAGCGCCAATTCGGTAGATGAATTCAATTCACTAGTGATTTTTGTGGGAATGTCTGAAAAAAAGGACTCCATAGCATTTGCCACTGCTTCATCCGTTTTTACCATTTTACCATTAATTTTAATTTCAAAAGACCTATCTTTAAATGACGTTTTACCAGTTTCTTGATTTATAATTTTCCAGGTGGTCTTAATTTTATTGGTGGAATTTTTGATTTTATTATTAAGGAAGTTTGCTTTTGCAACATTACAAACCCTTTTAAATATTTTAGAATAATTTCTGACATAGTTTATAAATGACTGGTCTGTGGACATAGACTTTTCATAATATAAATCATATAATTTTCTTCTACTAATGTAAATACCTGGGGTAGCCCAATCACTAAATTTCTTTTTTGAGTTAATTGAAACAGTTTTTTGTTTAAATATTCTATTAAATTCTAAATTTATTTGATTAAATAGATTTTTATACATTTCATTTGCATCACCACAATATTGTAAAAAATTAAGTCTATGTTCAATATTATTTTCGAAAATCTTCATGCGACTGTCCGTTATTGGTCTAAAAGTAATTTTTGTTACTAGATTAACATTACGGCGCTCAATAGTGATTTTCTGTCCACTATGATCTGAGTTTACACAGTTAAGTATAGATTTTTCAAGTATATTACAATTACAGAAAATGTTATCCAAGCAAGTAGCTGTAGTAGGGGTGATTCTGGTAGGTTCAAAGAAAGCATAACAAAGATTAAAAGATCTAAATAAATTAATGAACCTATTTGTATATGGACTTGATACTAGAATATTTAAATTGAAGTCCCCACAGACAACTATCTTCTTGTTGTTGCTACAAATAATATTTAGAACATTTTCCATGGCAGTTTCAAACAGATCATAGTTTCCAGAAGGGGGTCTGTATATGCATACAATTATAAACTGCTCAAATTCCACACATGAAATTTCAATAATTCGTTCAATTGAGTGCTTAATCACATCTGATCGTTCTTTATATTTAATATTGTTTTGTAACAAAATCAAGGAACCACCTCTAATGGCAGACTCTCTAGTGAATGCACTTACAATATTATAACTTTCAATACAATTTAAGAACTGATTTTTTTTTAGCCAATGTTCTGTGAGACATAATACATGTATATTTAGACTCTGTAAGAATAAAGAAATTTCTAGTTCCTTTCCAGATAAGCCTTGAATATTTTGGTGAACTATTTTAAGTGAGCTATTGCCAGAGGTGTCCTCTGTTGTCTTACTAATTAATTTAAATATTGATTTTGTGTTGAGCTTATCTGTGAGTCAAAGTTAGTTTGCTCAACAGGAGCAATTGTTATGTTATTATAACTAATTTGCTCAAAATGAGCACTGTCAGAACTACAATGCTGTATAGGGGCATTGTCACACTGAGATAGCCCAATAGAGGCAATGTCAAAATAAGGTTGCTCAATAGGAGCTGTCCGTACAGCCAAATTCTTGGCTGAAGTTAATAAAGAAAAGCTTAGCAATTTTGCTAATTGTTTTTTAAAATAATTTGATAGAAAAATTCTATCCCTTGTCAAATAAAATTTTTTGTACCTATTATTGCATGTCAATTTATTTATGTCAATAACATGTATTTTGTCTTCATAATATGACATAGTATCTAATTTTATGTTTAATCTATATCTAATTTCATTTTCTATCTGTGGCAAACTATCGCAATATGGAAATGTAAACATTACAATTTTTTTTACATTTAATTTTAGTAGGTACTCATAATACTTTTGTAATAATCTTTTGTTTACATTATCCCTATTTCCTATGAATAAAATTAAGTTGTCATTACTATTAAAGTTGTATTTAGTAACTTTTTCTATAATGTCATGAAAACAAGAACCTGGCATACAGTAATTTGTTACACTTTGCCCCAACTACACTTGCCCCCAACCTAACATAAATAAATAAGCCTAATTATTTTAGGTCGCTGCCAAAGAGAAGTGACAATTTTTATACCAAATATTGAGGCTGCCAGCGGCGTCAAAAAATAGTATCTAGACTTATTCACTTTTAGATGTTTTAAAACATAAAACATTTATTTCTTGGTTGTTAGTTTTGAAAGCACTTTTTCTTATCTAAAAATAATTTATTATTTAGTTTTTAGTTGTGCAAGTACGTTAGATTCTTATAAAAATCGGTTTACAACTCAAAAATATCGATTATTAAAGTAAATACTATTATTATATTCAGAATAGTATAGTATTACAGTTCTTAACACTGTAAAATTTTTAGGAAACTCTTTTGGAGACTTTGACCTTTAAAACGAAAAAAGACTAACCAAAATTGCTTAACAAGTTTCGGAGAAATCGACGCATAAAGTTGGAAAAGTCATATTGTAACTGCGTATTTTCTTAATGTGCGTTGTTCGAGAGATATTTATGAAAATTTAAGAATCAAAAAGCTCTTTATATAATGGACTTTGCTAAGTACTTTTAATCGTTTTATACCCTATAAAAATTTCGCGTCGTAAATAACTTTCCTTCTGTACACTGTGTAAATTGTGATAAAACTATATTTTCAGGTACATAATTATGTTGACTGATCTCGTGCCTATTCGAAGATAAGAAAATAAAATTAGTCTACTAACTGTCGCGATATGTAATGCGCTAATTTTGCTGTAATTATTAAATATAACTTCAATTTAATTGCCTCACTTATGTTGAACAAATTTAGGGCTTGTGATTTAGCTTTTAAGGTTCATTACTTAGTGTTTCGTGAGAAAGTTTGCGACGTTTTTTTGAGTGCATTTTGAAGTGAAAAAATATGAATCTGAACACTTTGAGAATAGTACGAATGGTGCGTACATAGTTCTTTTGTATTACTTTTATTGAGAAATTAGTAGGAAATAAAATTTAATTTAGGCTCTGTAAGGGACAAACAACACCCACCTGACGACAGTCGGTTCCTACTCAGATGGATGACAAAAAAAAAAGATTTTATAAAAAAAAAAATCCTTAACGCACGTTAAGCTGGTGGTCCGGGTGCTGTAGAAAGATAGCAGTCGTTCCCAAGGAGGGTTTTTTTTATTCTACTAAACTACAGTCTCTAGCTATATTTGCCGGAAATTTTGCATTACTTCTCCTTTCATTCTAGTTCTATCATTTATTCCTCTCGTACTTTTATGCTTCATACTTTATCTTTCTTTCATCCATCCCTCACTTACTTAGGTATTACTTTGCTTGTTTGCTACCATCAACCTGTGCTACTATATTCCTTATTCATCCTGAGTGGGGGTAAATGAATTTTCCGCTGCGGTTCTTTATTTAACTGTTCATATTTCACAAGGAGGGTTGGTGTCAGACAGACACAATAAAAGATCCCAAAGCCCCCATAAGAGCTTAGGAGGGTACCGGTGGTTTTTAGTGGGTATTGGGAAGGGAGTATTGGGAAAGGCGTTGGTTCCGCCTTGGGAAGTCCCACACACGCCGCGTCAGCGTGCGGTATAGTCCGTAAATGGATTTTCCATAGTCATCAAAAAAGGCACAAGGCCGTAAAAATCCAATGAACTTTTAGCAGTATATCAATAGCAATACATACTACACCGACCCTAAATAAATAGGTAGCAGGGTAGGATTTAGAAGAAAAGAATGTATGAACTTATGTGGAATGTATTACGAGTCAAGAAGATAGCTAAATTATGCCGGCAGAGTAGAATAGTGTCACCTCATATCAGGGTTGCCAGTAGGTGTTCGGTATGACAAAAATACCGAAGTATGGGAGGTTTGGTATTTTTTACTGATTTTTTTTTCTCGTCATCAGGGCCCATCTGGCCATTTCGCCGCTCTCTGGGCAAAAGCGCAAAGGATCGGCAATACGACAAGTGAGGAGCTTTTTTTTTGCTCACTGTTCGATATTTTTTTGAAAAGACCTGGCAACCCTGCCTCATATCCTCCAATGGGTATTGCAAAGAGGCAAAGAGGTATTGATCACCTTATAGTCCTTCTCCAATCCGCATTGGGCAAGCGTGGTGGACTACTGCCTAAACCTTCTTCGATGGTGTCTCCGTCCCAGTAGTGGGTCGAATTATAAAGGCTGATGATTACAAAGTCAATAACTATGTTATAAATAAAAAACAATTTAGCACAGCCTTCATCTAAATATAGGTAAAGAAAGTTCAACGAGACGAGATAAGGAATGTAAACAAGCTACTGTCAGGGGCAGATAACATTTTATTTTATACTGAAAATATAGTGTACTTTTATCATATAAGTGACTTACTTAATGTCTATGACGAATGAACTAAACTCTGAAAGCGTTTAAAATGTTGCGAACCTCTACAATAAAAGCTTCACTGTACCATGAATGAAGTTGTGATATTCGCTTCTCAGATTATTGCGTATAAAGAAAGGAATAGCTATACGCATCGCTCAATGTCACAACGTAACTTGGTACGGGTCGCTTTTAAGTTTACAACTAATGAATAATTTTTATTAAGCTAACCACAGAAAGTAAACATATAATTTGACGAGGAAAGTCATAGTTTAGTTTAATATCACTAAATTCACCGAAAGAATAATAATAAAATCTCTCCAATAAACATTGTTTAAGACAAAGACTTATAATTACTGACGTTTAGTATAAGACAAGTTTTGTATCTAGAATAGTTTTTTCACTTAGTATTGACTTGATTTTTAATAAACAGAATTGCAATATTTGAAATATAATGCATAGTTTTTTTTTACGTAATAAATATTTTTTTCGTCAGATCCCTGAGCACCATCAGAGCTCTGCGTCGGGCTTCAGTGACCGCACCACTGATGAGAATAATGGAGCCCTGTCTGATGACCAGAATAACAAGTGAGTATTAATAAATAGTTATAGCGTATACGAATTATTTATATTTATTATTATACTATAGGATATACGAATTATGAATCATACTACTACTACCAATGGCACTATCAGAGGTATTGAAGCTAATATTTTTTAACAACAAATGTTACAAAATTTGGAAGAAATAAGCGAACAACCCTCGGCTAAGTCTAGCATCAATAAATTATGAAAAAATCCAGTCTGTCCATGAGTTAGTAGGCATCAAATCGTCAATTCTGATGAAGAGATTAAAGAGTCATTTTCAGATTTTAACAAATGAAATATAATTTAATTACAGTCAAAAATCTTGCAAAGAGTGTAGTTTCAAAAAATAATAATAATAAGAACCTAAAACAACAATTAAATTAAAGAAATTGCAAGTTTAGGTACAAGATAATAAAACGCCAATTTCATAGGACCTAATATTTGGGAACCTTAATGTAACTAAAGCTACGTCTTAAATCAGCTTTGTAAACTAAAAATTAGTAAAGTCCACAGATTTGCTTAGGAATAACCATCCTACAATTATCCTGAGGTATGACGATCGAAGTCTCATAAATAACAAAAATAATTGAAAATAAAGAGTTTGCTTTGTTCAATTTGATAAATATACACATAATATCTGCTATCTCCTAAAAAGTTAAGCTAAATCTAAACTAAGTAGAAAAGATAATTATAGAGTTCAAAATGACATATCTAGTAATTATTTATCACGTCACATTTGCGACTTGTGCATATTTTTCACCAAGGAAAACTATGAATCTGAAAATTACTAATTAATGTCGTTATTTATTATAGCCAAATACCTATTTATAAACTTTAAAAGGAAGCTTTACGACGAATTATCAATTTGTAAGGAGATTGCTTCTCGATCTATTGGAAGCTACTTAATGTAAGATAAGATAAGACCAATGAAATTAGAGATTGTGATAGAAATATTAGTGAGTGGGTAAATTAAGGAAAGGAACATCTACTACTTTTGACACAAGAAAGTACTTCTATAAAAATACTTTCTTATGTGAGTTAGTATAAGCATACTGCCCGCCTGATGATAAAGCAGCACCCAGCCCGCCTAGCATGACCACTAAAACACGATATGATATGATATGATATAGCCATTTATCGCGTTGAACTGTCAATAATTATTGGATATAACTGTCAACTTGAAATTTTATCGACACTGCGAACATGTGTATGGCTTATACATGTTCGCAATTTCGATAAATTTTCAAGATTGTGGTTATATATATCCAATAATTTTTGACAGTTCAACGCGATAAACGGCTATATCATATCATATCATATCGTGTTTTAGTGGTCATGCTAGGCGGGCTGATGGCGCTATTAACTAAATCGTTATCGTTTTCATATGACATATGTCATAAAATTTTCTATCAAATAAAACCCTTTTCATTGATATTAAAATATACTTCTTTGCTTTATTTTGATTTGAACTTGTGTAACTCTATAAAAAAACCTCAGGTCTGGCACAGAGCCTTAGTAAAAGTAGAAACCAATAGCGTATTTCTAAGTTTGGCTAACTAATTTTCAGCTAATCCTAGGAGTGACTGTTTTGATCAGTAAATTCCCGATTTGAATTTTATGAGATCGGGGTGACTCTCCCATGATCAATCATGGGAGAGTCTAATGTAGGTGATACATTTACTTAAACAAACGGACGTGTATCACCTACATTACTCTCTTTCACAGGTCGGCCCGCTTGGTCATAAAAAAATCGGGAGTGGCCTCCCCTTGACTTTCTCGTATACCGGAAACGAATCAAAAGTTAATAGAAACCTTATATTTTGATATCATGCATGCATGTTAAATGTTAGTCACCTATCCGAGTACTGACCGGACACTTGGTTGCTTAACTTTCGTGATTGACTACTCAAAAGTTGATAGTAAAGTTAAAGGATACTTAATTTATCGTTCTAACGCACAGGCACACACACAGACATAACTCCAAAAACGGCATTTTTGGACTCAGGGAGGTCCAAAACGTATATATCCGTCCAAATATCGAGGTCGAATTTTTTTTAGGTTACAAAAATTTCTCTATACTACGTATACGAAAAAGTAAAAATAACCCTGAACCAGGGATGTAATGGAGGTAGTTTTATCCGAACCGAAGTCGGAGTCGGACTTTTTAAATTTGATTTATCGGAATCGGAATCGGAGTCGGAGGCAGGGTCAGAAGTGGTGGCATGAGATTTTTTTTGAAGTAAAACTTCTTTAGGCGCGACTAGGGGGTAACTCAGATTTTTCTAACGGAAGTAACGCTCAGTATTCTATAGTCTGTGTAGTTTCCGCTATTTAAAAATAGTAATTTCGATTGGTCGTAAGTATCTGTCATATTTTTTTTTTTCAGTTAAAATTTAATCATTTCAGTGATCTACGTCAAAGAAGTTTTACTTCAATCGCGCGTAAAGGTTACACGCACACAATTTTTTTATTTACAGACAAATAAAACATTCTTAAATCATTTTTTTTTTAAATTATAAAATAAAACACAAACAATGAAAAAAAACCTTTCATAACAGTCGACACAGGCCGCCGTCGCCGCTATGTTATGCTTCGACCTCCGATTAAAACCTCCGATTTAAAAGTGTCGGAGCCGAAGTCGGAACCGAAGGTGTAATAATAATCGGAAGTTCCGACTTAACGGAACCGGAGTCGAAGCTCCGTAACATCCCTGCCCTGAACCTACCCATCACACAAATAGTCAATTTAGCCACAAATATTAATCATTTCATTCCAAAGTTTGTTGTACGCTCTATGTCAGACCTGAGGTTTGTTCAGCCAAAATGGTCAAATCCCGATCTCATTTTCACTTTCGGCATTTGACTGATCAAAATAGTCACTCCTAGGATTAGCTGAAAATTAGTTAGTCAAACGTCGAAATACGCTATTGGTTTGTATTTTTACTAAGGGTCTATGCTATGCCAGACTTGATGTTTGACTAGCCAAACCTCGGGGCGCCGGAACTTATACATTTTGTACCTAAATTGATATAAATGTATTTCACTTTGACTTTGCAAAGTAAAATAAATTTGGACGCAATATAACCTACATCCGCGAGTGGACCCACGCGCGGCCAGTAGTTTCTGTATTAAAATTGTCTGACACACATTTCGCCGACCTTTTCTTCCACTTGCAAACTGTTACTGAGTCAAAGGTCTGTCAGGCCATTGTCCGGAGGGTGTCTCGGCTACTTAATAAGGAAGCGGCACCGACCGTTGACCCGCTGCATGGCGAAATGTAGATAACTGCATAATCTTCAGCTTAGGGCTGTCTAACATGAAGAAGACATAAGCGTTTTTATTTTATTATATTTAAAGAACTTTATTTGTCCCTGTCCTTTACTTGTCCCTGCGGGGTGGTGCCAACCGCAGGGGATATGTGGGACTCGAGGTGAAGGCGTTCCCTCCATACCCACTAAACATCCTCCCCGCCCTGACCTCCAGTGCGCTATTACGGGACGGCTCGGAATCTGCACACGTGAGCGCAACTACACCGAGACCGCCCCAACGCTACCCGTCTAGACACTCTGTGCACCAATTGGTGGCCAGCAGCCCACAGGGGCTACCGACTAACGCCAGCCCCTGTGGGCCGCTGGCCGACGCCGGCCTTATAGGCCGCCTCCTCACTGACGGCTGCTCGACCTGGCGCGTACTCCGCAACGAGGACACCGGGAGCAGCCATCGGACCGCACCCAGGGGACTTCGTCGCCCAGTAATCTCCTAGAAACGACTGATCTACAGGTTTGAAGACCCTCTAAGGTCTTCGCCTTCTTAAAAAACTCGGTGACGCAGGGAGTGTCATCAGCGACAATCTGCAGTAGTCAGTAAAAAAAAAATTTGACTGTAACATCGGTCCTGCTTGTTGACCTTTTCATGAGATTGTTCACTGAAGGATTGTTACTTTTTGGGTTTGGTACCCCTTACCACCTGTCACTATTTGGAGGTACTGAACGGTCTGATGAAACGGCTCGATTTTTATTAATTTTTAGGGTTCCGTACCTCAAAAGGAAAAAACGGAACCCTTATAGGATCACTTTGTTGTCCGTCTGTCTGTCTGTCTGTCTGTCTGTCAAGACCCTTTATCTCAAGAACGCGTGGACGTATCAAGCTGAAATTCACACGAAATACTCAGGTCTATTGTCTCTTTAAGCTGTGAAAATATCAAACTTCTAAGCCAAGCCAATCAAAAGATACAGCCGATTATGTCGATATTTTCAACAAATTTCCGACACTCGCAAAGGAATCAAAACCTACAGGATACTTCCCGTAAACTCAGAATCTTGAAATTTGGCATGAAGCATTGTCATATAATGCAAATATAGGAAAAATTGCGAAAATCACATTTTTTTAGTTATATAATATAATAAAAATATTTTAATAAAATGAAACTTACTACCTTATTTCTCACGAACGAATATATAGTATCAAATTGAAATTTATACCAAATACCTAGGTCTATTGTCCCTTAAAGCAGTGAAAAAATCAAACTTCTAAGTTAACGCAATCAAAAGATACAGCAGTTTATACCGACACCTTAGACGAATTTCCGTCACACGCTAGGGAATGCTACGTTTGTACGGCGGAACCCTTGGTGTGCGAGTCCGACTCGCACTTGGCCGGTTTTTTTTGTGTAAGTATATTTGGTAGATATGAGAATAGCTCGTAAAGAAAATTTTTACATACCGCTACAAAGAAAATAAATGGCAAAATAATGTTTGCCGATTCGTTTGACTTTTGACAAGATTTGTCACATTTTTGAGTTTAATGGCTGATTTGATTGGCTGGTAACCTGTCGCTATTTTATGGCCCTGCATGGCCCATACTGCCAGGTGGGTCTAGCTCTGCTTAAATCAAATCTTTTGGAACTCTAAGTATGATTGAAGGTATGTATGTATTTTCGAATGTAGTTACAAATTGTATAGTACACTGATAAAAAAAATCATATACGTTATCTAATGCTACCTCTTTATTTATCGCTATTTTATCAGCACCTCGTGTAAACAATGTGATGTAGGAAGAGCTACCTTGGAATTTTTTAATAAGTTAGTAAATATTATAAAGAAATTCAAATTATCGATTCATATCCATTCTGTGGATGGCACAAATCATTTTCAACGGAAAAGTTAACGAGCAAGATATATCAAATCATCCATGTTTTTTTTTATTCTTGGTTTAAGAGGATTATTCAAGAAAGAAACTCAAAAAAAATTGTTTCTTCATTTACACAGACTATTATGACGAGCATAAAATCTTCTATAATATAACATACCATAACTGATAAAATACTATACAGGTACAGAAAAAATATTGATTTTGTCATCTTACCTTTATTTACCCGTAATAATGATTTCTAATGTTATATACTTTGTTGTAATTGTTAAATTAACAAAATATAATATTTAAATAAACTCCGAAAACACTGTAGTTCCTAACTTTGACGTAAAATAAAACAGTTTTTATTACTTCCAGGGCACTTTAGAGAGTTATATTTTTCTATTTTTTTCTTGAGTGGTCTCTTCTGTTCATTTTAAAAGTAATGTTTTCCGTTGTGCTGTATGTACCCGTAGTGTATGTTTTAAATTTAAAACTATTTTACTTGTGGCTAGCACCCCTAGTGTGAAGGAGCGAAAATTACGTTCAATATACCAATTAAGCTTTTAACGCGAATAAAGTACGTCTTTTTTCAGGTGAACTAATTTTTTTTTTATTTTATTTTGTTGTTATTTAGTCGGTGAGTCAACAGTTACATTTTCTTATATATTAAGCAACATGGAATTTTGTAAGCCATTAACAGATTCACACATAACTTAAAAAAACAAAACGTATTTTTAAGGCGTTGCAAACCTGCTGATCTTAGGAGGCAGGTCGTTTGCATACGACCAATTGTTCAGGCAATAAATAAGCAATTGACACACATTCTGACCCATTACTACGAGGAACTACAAGTGATTTATTGTCTTAAAACCAGGCTCTGTTACGTAAGAAGAAAAATATTTACTAATTGAAAAATTTCAATTAACTAACTAGGAAACAAAGATAGTTGTATATCAATTGTTTCTTCATCATCATCATAACAGCCTTTATAATTGGACCCACTGCTGGGACACAAGGCCTCTCCTTGTCATCGAAGGAGGTTTAGGCAGTAGTCCACCACGATTGCCAATAGTAGATTGGTGGACGGAGTATAAGGTGATCAATACCCCATTGTTGATCCATTAGTCGCCTTCTACGACACCCTTTGGTGGATATGGGGTGATGCTATTCTACTCTGCTGGCATCACACGCCCTTTTGTTTCTGACTCGTTTACAATTAAGATAACTAAGTAATAATTTTCTTAGATGGATAATTGTATGACACATGCCATTAATAGGATAATTTTGTTTGTGTTATGATATTGTGTAAATAACTAATGTAATACATTATTAGATAGCATTAGATTTTTTTATTTATTTTTGGTATGAACACATTGTATTCTTATAGATATATTTATTAACCAAAGGATCATAAATGTATGCTTAGCACCTAAATTGAGCGAAATCTATCTAACAATAACAAAAAATGGTGGTGGGTATCAAGACTTAAATTAATTAGTTCATTAATGTGATTAGTTGAATTATATAGAAAAGCTTTTACAACATAAATTATTATTATAAATGAACCAAATGCGTGGGTGTAATAACTGCCCAAAATTTACGCATGTAAAACTGTAATTTTAATTATATTATTATTATCTATTGACCTGTAATGATGTTTTGAAATCATTACCAAATTGTAAGCTGTGGAGTTTCTTTCGCCATTTCTTCTCCATCTCAGCATAATAATAATTATTTCCTCCCGAAATGGTGGTAGGGTTTCGACGATTTAAAAGTACTTAGCAAAGTCCATTTAAATAAAGAGCTTTTCATTTCATTTCATTTCTACATCCGATGAGAACTGTTTCAAATACGCCTAGTAAATTAAGTTAAGGCGAGGTAGGGCACGGACTAGCCACTGGAATTTGGAGCGCCCGAACCGACGTAGTACCTCCACCTTAATGAAGACCACAGTCAAATAACACTACATTTCTGTGGTGTTGTGTTTATGTTGGTGAGTAAGGCTGCCAGATCTCCACGGGTTAAGGAAGGGGACTATGGTTGTCAGCGCGCGAGTGTCATTTCAGTGGTGCAATCGTCTATAGACTACCGGGACTGCTCAACACCAGACAGGCCGTATGCTTGTCTCCCAACTATTTAACAAAAAAGCAATAGCTTTTTACAGTTTGTTTGTTATTAAAATTTGTGTTTGCATTATGTCATAAATATACGAATTTTCTAATAGGCGTGGATGGCCAAATCCGAAAATATATGGGATAGCGAAAAGTACTCAAAGACCCCTTTGAATACTTTTCGCTATTCCGACCGGCCCGATTTTGATGAAAACTAAAACTGCATTATTCCATCATTGGTTTTTAACAATTAATTAGTTAAGATATAAAATGGTAACGTAAAAAAAAAACTTGTTAAAAATGAGCTCTTGCCTTAAGTTTGTCGTATATCATTACTTACCAGAATTTGTTCCTTATTAGCCACACTATTGAATGGTGTAGTGATACAGGTTCTGTTATTTTGTCAAAATTTTTATTTAAAAATATTTTTTAATACACATAAATGTGTAAATTTTGAAATGTTCTCAAACTGATTTGTTGTGTAAGTAGTATTGTTTCATAAGTATATTTTTTTTAAATTAACGCTCTTATTGTTAACGCGTGATGATTGATCTAAAATAAATTTTTAGTCAGATTAACATTAGAAAACTAGACTGTGACCTAAATTAGTAGGTAGTCACTTCTAGCCCTAGATAAATTGAAGCCAATACGGGCAATACTGCGAGTGAAAAATAATGGCATGAAACATAGCACAAAATTAAAAAAAATATCTTTAGCTGATATAAGAGAACACTAGAAACTAGATGTAATCCAGGCAAACCAAATTGCCTATTGCTACTGTTATTTACGAACGCAGAACCGACTAGAAATGTCAGGAGAAAGATCACTCCACTCGACCATAGTATATGCGACGATTTTATACGATTTATATCTAAAATTCGTAAATAAAAAAAACTATGAATGAAGAAAAATCCCTTAAACTTAAAAAAATATTCCATTATAATTTATTTCCATTGCCACACTCACACTAATTAATTAATAAATTATGTAGTCCAAATAAAATATCATGAAGAACTTGTGCGTTTTTACTTTCTCGTATGCGTAGAAAAGAGGAAGTCTTGTTTTGGCTGATATGATGACGACGATGCTTGTGCTATGATTACTAAATAACCATGAATGAGATATTTTTGTAAACAAACTTAAATGATACTAACAACCGGGACTCGTATTCATCGTACAAATATTTATTTCGTTGTGTAGGCTGCGTTGCGTAGCCTAGTTTTTTGATGAATAAAAGATTTTTCTTAGAAGACGAAGCGTTGCTTTCATGTGAGCTGACTAAATGCATTCTACTCAATGGTTAAAAAAATGATCTCTACTTAGTTATTATTATTTTTAAAAAGAGATAATTTGGCTTATTCTAGACTACAATATTATTAAAAATTATTTTAGACTAGAACATACAATGAAAGTACGCCCATTTATCTCGTGAGCGGCCTACGCCAGCAGTCATGCTCATGTCACACCGGTCAGTGTGCGCCTGCGCATACGCCATTGCTACCGTGCGCTTTCCACTTTCCGCGATTCGGCCATTCGGGATTTAGTCTTGATTTTAACGAGAATTTTTATCGAGCTTAATTTGTGTCGTGTGTTCAATTTAAAAAAATATTCGACGTTTTTTGAAAAAAAAAGTGATATTTTCTGATTAATCTAACATTAAGATTTAGATTTATCTTTGGTAAGTGTTGCTAGAATTAACTAAGCAGTTCTTTTAATATGTCATTACGAGCTATGCTAACATAGACATATATTTGTAAATATCATCACCATCATTACCATCATCATCATGAACAGTCTATATACGTACCACTGCTGGGCATAGACCGTTCCCATGGGAGAAACACATGAGGAGTTTTGGGGCATAATACCACCACCTGGCCCAATGTGAGTTGATGGATGAAAACGGTTGTATTAACAACTGGGACAAAAGGCTTAATGTGCCTTCGGAAGTACGAGGTCAAGATTATCAATCATGATCCACCGTAAATCACCATGCTATTTACAGCCTCCTTTCAAATTGACTGAGACTGACCATTTACGTATGGAAGCTATACCAAGAAAGCTGTCCAACATTGTTACATGTTGCATGATGTTCCTTACACTAATACCAGCCTGCAACCCAAAACACTTCAAAATTTCTTCGAGAAGTATTTAGAAAAAACATGTTTTTTTATTGACCAAAAATCATAATATGCAGACTGCTGAGATGATTTCGTCTAACATCTGTCCTAGTGATTGGCTTTTCTTTGTTTATTTCTAAATTCGTGGGCTAGTTTATTTTTATTGATGATACTTTTATTACGAAAACCGTTGGTTGGGATTGTATTCAATCTGTCCCGCTTAGGGTATTGTTTGACCAAATATAAGTCCACTCCAGAGATAAATTGGTAAATATATTATATAGTGAGTGCGGGAAATCAATTACTTACGTTTTAAAGGTCGCTGTCCGACATCTTTGGCCAGTAACACTAAACAAGAGATAAACGTGACCTAAAATACAGGACATTAAATTATGGCCCCGGTTAATTAGTAAGTGATACAGTCTGGTTTAAATTCATATTCTATGTGCTGTTTTGCTTAATTATGGGATTTAGGTTATTCTGTATAAAACAATTTATTATGAGGAGTAGGGAATAGTTGAATACCCATTTACATTTAGAACGCCATGACTGAGACAGTACCTCCCAGCTTACAGAAAACTGCAGCCAAATAACTCTACATTTTTTGAATGTTGAAAATGTAGACGCACTGCCGTCCTTTGCTGTCCGTTATTATGTACACATTATGTATGATAATATCAGCTTTTGTAAGGGACAACAAACAGTTGTATAATTTGTGTGATATATAAATTTACATGGTTGCTGCTTATTACAAATTATACAATCAGCAATGTTATCCACAGATTACTATAAAAGAGTAATGTGCTATGCTTTACACTGATATTATTGTAAAATGTGGGTACTGGCAAACAGTAAAAAAAATGAAAATGACAAAAAAGGTTAGTCAATGCTCGTAGGCGCAAAAAAAAACAAAATGGATAGGAATAAAATAAGTAAAACTTGAGGAAAGAAACTCACTGGGGCGTAGGGGTCCAAGAACTTGATGTGGTTCATAGATTTTAGTCTTGAATGACGACGTCGGTACGGAGAAAATATCAATTTCGTGGGAACTGATTTCTGGTGTTCATGATCCTGTTCTGTGGGGCACGCTAGTATTGATTGACATGATCGCAGCAAAATGGTTCGATGGGTACTTTTGCGGATGCGCTGAGACCCACTGGGTATTCTAATCGTGATATCGCAGGTTCAATTATAACAATCATATTTATTGCGTAGGATATTATGTGAGCAAGAGTTGTCAAAAAGGAAGAACTCTTTTTGCAACTCCAATCGCGGTTATGAAAAAGAGATTACGAGTATCATAATATAATTTACATCGGCAACATTTATAATTTAGGTAGGTACTCGCTTGAGAAATTTGCGCTGTATTGACTTTAGGTTCTTTTTCTACTTGTTGTAAAATTGGTTCTGTATAACCGTAGCGTATTCAAGCTGTGATCTAACTAGTACCTTGTAAAACTAATAAGTCTTTGCGTATTATCATCGTCCTGGTCAAGTTCAAGAAGATGTTTCAGCGCATGCACTTTAGCCACTTGTGTCGCATCCTCATTAACGCGATGGATATTGAGACCTTTCGTGCAATTTTGAATTCTGTGCGTTTGGGTTAAAGCACACCAAATTGCGCTACGTCCGTTTCCAGTTTCACGGTAATATTGTGAAGATTACCTTGTTAGAAGGTCGTGACGTCATACTTTATGACATTATGACACGTATGAAAACTTCTGGTTGTGAAACCGCTTCAATTTGAAATGTGAGCCAGCATTAAACATAAGTGTACTTAAATTCTTTTAGATAACACAGACATATCTAAAGTCTTTAAGGTTAGTAATCAATTTCTTTTGGATGAACATTTTGTATGTATCTTGGTCTCTAAAGAATAATTCTAAATGGGTACATAGATGTTGGACATGTCGAAAGGATGAATGTAAGAAGATTAACGGAAACATGGTATCAAGCTGAATGAGTGAAAGATTGATGAAGAGGATGTATGAGTCGAAAGTGAATGTAGATGAGGAAGACCTAGGCTAAAGTTTAAATCGATCAAATCGAAAACATCTTGAAAATGGGACTGGCCGGGACCGGCGTAATGTGCACATCCTTTCCTTTCTTTATAAGATCCTCTACGATCCTAATGCCCCTTCCTACCTTCGCTCTCGTTTCCAAATATCTCAAACTCCCCCTCGTCCCAGGCGTCAATGTGTCACTAAGATGCTGGAATTGCCTAAGACCAATACTAATTTCTTTCTCCACTCCTTTTCATTTCGTGCTGCTCAAATGTGGAACCATCTTCCAGCCGTTGTACAAGACAGCCCATCCATTACTTCTTTCAAAAGTAGAATTAAGAAGTTCTATCTATCACAAATTTCAAATTAATCATTGCAAGCTTATCTCATCATGTGTATTATAGTATTTTATTATTTATTTATTTATTATATATATGAACATATGTAAGTATATATGTATATGTGTTATGAAGATATTTATATAAGTATAATATTTATTATTATAGTGTAATACTGCTGTCTATTTATAACCTTTATTTTGCATTTATGCTGCCTACTTTATTAACGTTATAACACACATTCATGGGTTGACTGGAAGAGATCTCTTCTAGAGATAAGTTCGCCCTTGCTAACTATGTTTTAGTGTAATATTTCTGTAAATTTTTATATGCAATAAAGAGTACTGGTAAAAAATACTCGAAATGGTTGAGCCTGAATGAGAACTGTAATTTTATTTATTTCGTGATCAGAGTAGATTAAACGAAAGAAATATGTAAGAATCGTAGCAAATGGAAAGAATATCTCTACCTACCCCTATGTGGAAAAAGCGTGACTTTACGTTACGTATGTATCAATCTAATGTATCGCTGTTATTATCGAATTTAAATGCTTTTCCAAATGACAATTTTATTAGTAATATCCAAGCTGTGACCAATTATCGGGCTTAAATTACGTATCATTACGAAACTCGTAATGATAGTTATTGATAACTATTTATTAGCTATCCGTTATTTAGATCTAGATAAGCGTACATAATAAAACACACGACTTCTAATAATTTTTGTTATATTAATATTAGTTTAAATCTTAAGTCCATTGTCATTTTTACGAATATCCGCTATATAATTGTAAAAAACTAAGTGATCTCGATTCGAATATTCACACTAATGTTGACAGAACTGACTATGGATCATATTGTTATTTTAACATCTTCCGTGATTAGATCAAATCATTTAGGGATTTGATCAATTCTCTGTTTTTATCGTATCCGTGCGACATACACAAGACTTTATTAGTCTCTAGCAGAACCAGCCAGCCAACATAGACGGTGCTTCATAAATAATAGACAATCTAAAACAAAACAGAGTCGTAATGACTGCAATTACTGGTGCCTAATTTGAAGTAGATTATTGTTAACAAACCTCGATATTAGACAAAGAACTGAAGCAGTTACAGCGATGTATTAACATCAATAACGCACTACGGTTACTATGAAGAATATATTAAAATTAATGCGAGGAAGCAAAATTCATTTAACGAGTAATTTTATTTCGGTTGCTTAAGAATATTTCAAATATGCGTAAATTATGTATGTTCAAAGATCAACGCAGAAGGCTTTAATATGCTACCTAGTCCGCAACATATTTATTACTAAGAGCCTAATGTTGCACTTGACAAGTACAACTGGCATACCTTACACCTTTGTAATAAAGATCATTTTGTGGATTGGATCACGCAGATGGGTCCTATGCTTAGGGCTTGAACGCTTATAAAACCCTGTGTTAGTGGCGTTTAATTTACAGGGAACAACGAGGTGTCCCTTCTTCCTTTGTCCTTGCCTCTTCTCCCTGATTATGTTGTTAAGACTAATATTCAGTAAAATCAGTGCCTTTTACAAAGTTCAAAAGATTTGCTGCAGCGTCAACTTTTTTTCCATCTTCCAGAGTACCACTCAGGTCGCCTCGGCGCACACCGCGTCGGCTGGGCAGATCCGAGTTCAGCATGGACGACGATGACTACTCACCCAGCAACTCGGTCACTTCGGTCAACTCCCTCGCCAGTCTACTTCGGGAGAAACTGCAGGTTTGTTGGTTTAGCTAATACAATACAATACACTAGGAGACTACCTATTTTTTAAAAAACCTGGTTTATTAAGGTGCTTTTGTCACGAAGACATGTCAGCCTCATCGAATCTTAATCTATGTGCACCTCCAGCTTAACTAAGTTTTATAAAGAGAGATAATGATGCGACACCATTTCCACTATAAATTTAGCAGCTTCGCTAGTTGGTTCTGCTAGAATGCTTAAAAACGATTCTGTATCGTACTTATTAATACGAAACATTCTCATCATAAAGCAGCGTCCCCACTAGGGCCGCGCGGATCCGTGAGGCCCAGCCGCGCGGCCAAGCCTCGTGAGTGTGTACGTGAGCGAGGCCTAAAATAATATGACAAAAAAGCCTCGCGAGGCCGGGCCGCGCGGCCACAAAAAGACGCGCGGCTCTAGTGGGGACACGGCTTTAGAGAATACCTACTTAAGTTAACTGTTTTTCTAAACAAATTATAGGTACCTTCTCAAATTGCTGATTTTCTTTGAGAGGTTTTTTATGACTTCACGGAACTAACTATCAACACGTCTTTTTATGTCAAAGATTATAAATAAGTAAGATTTAATAAAAGTTTTTGATGATAATTTATAAAAAAAATCTCTCGAAGATAATCAGCAATTTGAAATACAAACCTTATATGAACTGTCTAACAATGTTTAATAAGAACTTCAATGTGCTTCAAATTATCAAGTTGGTGTGATAGGAAGTAGAAAAACGTCCATGTGTGAATAATATTGTTTAGAAACCACTTTTTATTAAATTTTCTTATAGGTACCAATTACTTTAAATTAGTTACGTGCCTTAATAGATTTATCCCCGTACTGTAGTTAATGTAGTAGAGAAGTTCAATGGCACCACGGTCGTGCGATCTTCGCAACGATCACAAAAGCTAAGCTTCGAAGCGCGCGGTCGGTACTCGGATGGGTGACCGAAAAATTTGTCAACTCGATTTTCCTCTGTGCTTCGTCAGCACTTTAAGCTGGTGGTCCCGGGTGCTGTTGAAAGATTCATCAGTGTAACATATTTCACCGACCTCAAATAAGTGGGGACCAGGGTAGTCGGAAGATTTCTTTTAAAAATGATTCTTTTCGTATTTTCCAGAGCATTCCACAGAAGATAAGGAAAAAACCTACAGATTTCAAGCTTCGAGCCTTCGTGGGTCTAATGTTTCTGGCAGTGGTCTTCTTCGTGGGTTTCGCGTACGTGCTGTACCACCAGCAGGCTCTCACGAAGGCGTACTTCGATCGAGTGCAGTTCAATGAACCCAAGAGACTAATCAGGATATTCAATAACGACGAAGTGGAGATACTGAGGGCTAGACTTGGTAAGATTTCCGCACATCCAATTGTGAATCGTCAAATCGTAACGTTACAATGATCAATATCACTTACTTTACGTTAGTGTTAATGTTAGTTAAGGCAAATTTACACACTGAGCAAACACTACACCAAAACGTCATTTCTAGGTATTTCCAAGTATCCGTAATTTATTTTGCACCTAATTATTAACGGATAAATAATTAATTTTCAGCTGTGAGCCTAGGTAAAAGTGAAGTGTACCCTTGCCTACAAGAACATCGAAAGCAGGATGGCTCTATATGCCTTGAGTGGCTCCATTCTTTAAGGTTCTATCTCAAGAGTTTGCCACACGACCCGGGTGTGGACAACACCACATGTTACAATGTGAATTGGAAGTCCCTACGACACGGTAAGTAATAGCGTCAAAAAATCTTCATCATAAATTTTCTGAACTAACTAAACAATTTCCTATGCTGAACACAGGCCTACCAGGTAACCATTAACAACATCACGCTGTTGAGCAAAATCGGATATAGATAGAGCTAAGAATACAGCTTAAAGCTTCCGGCTGACAAGTTGCCATGATATTTGAAATCTTAACAATATGTCAATGGAATGTAAAACAGTAAGAAATATGGATGTGGATTCAGTAATCAAAATTTGCCAAAGCTTAAAATCTTTCAAAACCGAACCAGTTTCTTCGGTAGACCCTTGACCATATTCATCTTATTTAATTTGTAACCTTAAGTAATTATTTTATTTATCCCTTTTAGATATTCCTCCTCACGACTGCTTTGATTGGAGCGATACAAAAGTCCATTGGTACGGCGGTGGCCAATCTATTAATGTGACGTGGCCCTTAAACACTGGAATGATTCAGCCTACGCCCTTTATCACCGGAGACATACATAAATCACAATGGGGTAACGTTCTCTCGAGGTACTTAATCAATTCTAAAGGTGCAGCGATTATCATTGACGAAGAAACTCCGTTATATATTTCTGTTAATGCAGAAAGTAAGGAACTGTGTTTGCAAGCTAGATACGATAATTTTGCATACGCCAACCGATTTACAGATTATGCAGAGATGAAATACAATATATGTACTTCTGTGGATATGAAGTCCTTGCATTCTTCTATTCATAGTCATCGGAGAGCACCTTTATGGGATGGTCTAAAACCAGAAGATATGAAAACTCTTGAGTCTCTTATATCAGAACCCGTATGGCAGATAGCTCCAAGATTCAAAGACGAATTGCAAGTTGAAACGATTTCTAACTATACTGAAGATGTTATTAATTTGGGTTTCTTAAAACAAGGTCATGTTCTCATTAATGAGTTCTGGCAAAATAAAATTGGAGATCTTACTGTTGATAAGACAAGATTTACGGCACTCAATGTAACTGTCAATAAGCTAATTCGACGAGGTTTTAAAGTTACTTTTACAGTGCAGCCTTTTATAAGTACAGAAAGTGTAAACTTTGCGGAATGTGTTCAAAAGAGACTACTCATCAGTGAGAGAAATAGTGATAGACGCATTCCTGCATTGACAAGATTTAAATCTTTAACAAGCGCTGGAGTTCTAGACATTACAAATAGTAAAACAGTGCCTTGGCTTATGGAAAAGTTGAAAGCTGTCATGGATGAGCACCTTATTGATTCTTTTTACTTAGATTTAGGTTTAGCTTACGATATGCCACTATATTACCAATGTGAGAAAAAGTTGATTAACCCAGATCAATATAAGACTATTTTTATCAAAACCTTTGAAGAATCCCTCAAAGTAATTGGAGTATCGTCTGCAGTTTCCTTACCAAGACCTCCAATTTTTGTATCGTTACCTCCATTCGAATCTTCATGGGAAGCTCTGAATCTAGTCATACCTACAATGCTGACGTATGGAATCAATGGGTTTCCTTTTATAATGCCCGGAGCTGTGGGAGGCGATATTTATTGGCCTGGGAGTGAACAATTTTTACCATCCTCAAAGGGATCATTTGACGTTAACGCTTCAAACACTTCTAAACACAATGGTATAGATTTACCAGAAATAGAGCTGTATATGAGATGGTTACAAATGGCTACTTTCTTACCAGTGATGAAATTTACTCATTTGCCAAGCAAATATAACGATGAACGTGTCCTAGAAGTAGCGAAGAATTTGACTTTATTAAGGCAAAAAGTGGTAAGTGTTATTTTTAAAGAACTAACAACAAAAATGAAGCCAATTTGTAATAGAACAATTCATGCGTTCTAAATTTACATACCTCGCTTCATTAATAGTATATAAATGGATATTTAATTAAATGTAGTAAGGATAACGGCGCTCGCCCACTTTTTGTAGAACTGACAATCGAGCCGATTTTTTAATTACTTGAAAAATTATATTTTCGGATCGTTTTTTTTGTAGGACCTGTGCGTTTCACTATTGTAATAGAGCTAAATTAAATTAATATTGTCTTTTTAGGTGACACCATTACTTCTGAAATATAAACGTGAAGCCCTCGAGGAAGGGTTGCCTTTAATAAGACCGTTGTGGTTGGTGACTGGTGGTGATGCTGCTCTGCTGGTGGAAGATGAGTTCGCTATCGGCGATGAGATTGTTGTGGCTCCAATCCTAAATCGCGGGCAGACTACTAGAGAAGGTATGTATGTAGAAGGACATTGTCGTAGTTCTTGTATAGTATTGTTGTTGTTACTATAAGTCTATTTTCTTACACAAACGAGTACTGAGTATGTCTCTCGCATATTTCCGATATTGACAGAGTGAGAGGGGTCATGTTAGGTGCAGAGCCTTTGTTCAAAACAATATCGGATACAGTACATATATTTTATGCATTAGGACTTATCAATCAATTAATTATTATATAATTCTTGTAAATCTAAAAAGTATCGTCGTATTTTCCTTCTGATATACTTTCTGCAGACACCTGAATAATAAACTGCTCTTACAATATTTTTTCATGCCATATTTATCATACAAGCCGGTCTTTTGTGGCGTTTGTGTAAAACGCACTTAAAGTTGATTACGTGGTCTAATAGCAACCTATACAAAAAAATTTGGTACTCGTTTCTAAAAAAAATAAACTATAAGTTTATATGTTTTACTTTGGAGTCAGTTAATGGAACATCCAAACTTTATAGATAATCTCAGTCATAACATGTAGGTTTTTAGGAATAAGTAGAAAACAATACCTAGAAGTGATGTGATTCAATTTCATATTTATTTCACAGTGTACCTCCCAGCGGGTTTATGGCAAGACGGCATAGATGGGTCCCTACGCAAAGGAAACAGGTGGATGCACGAGTACAGAGTACCGATTGACCGAGTTGCCTTCTTCTTAAGAAAACCAGACGATATGCGGTTCTAGAAGAAAATTATCGGTTGTACCATCATGCTCTAGAAATTGTGATTCTAAATATTGATTAGGAGACTTCTAAATTGCATTAACGGGCAATAGCTAACGTTTCTTAGTCAATGGTATGAGCCATCTTGCTCGCTCGCTGTATATCAGGATGATGTAAATTTTAAGGTCTGTTTGCTTAAGACATCAGTAATCGGACATTTGGTAAAACAAAAAGCGGTCGTACTGTGAATAATTGTTACTCCTGATTGATTTGAAGAATAATTAATTACGCACTATATCTGTGCGCTGATTGAAGTGAAAATCCTATGTTATGCTAGAGTTTACCGACAGCGGAGTAAGTGTATTCGACTTGACTCGAATGCCGATGAATTCGTGAATATTTTTTTTTTTTTATATATGATAGGCTGAGCGTTTGGCCACAATCTCACCTGATGTGAAGCGAAGATGTGACCTAAGATGGTACACGCTCGCCTAGAAGATGCTTGTTCACTCTGGCCTTAAAGATATCCAGATTATATTGATCCGGGAAAACAGACCTTGGCAACGAGTTCCACTCCTTAGCTGTGCGCATAATGAAAGAAGAAGCAAAGCCACTATATTTCCGCGAAATTCCGTCAGTCTTATGACGTGGAAAATTTGTCAGGTCATAAAAAACCCTTTAGGCATCTCCCTGACCTGATCGGTGCGTTTTCGTGTCTGCATAGAATCTGTTCAGATTGTATATCGAGAATCACTCAGGCTCAGTTTTGAAGCGATATCGTTTCGTTTTATTCGACATCGACAGAAACTAAAACGAAACGTAAAGGCACCGACACGGTCAGGAAGGTTTCTAAAGGTCATAGCACAATTATCAGCTTGGAAAGTGTAGCATTGTTTATTTATCAATTTTTCAAAGTCAACATCGTCATCTGACAAGTGACATTACGTTCCGTTTCGCATTAAGTTTGACATTTAGGCAAAGTGATAAATTCTATACCCAGCGACTTATAAAAAAAAAAAAAAAAAAAAAGAAATAGTTCAGACGAAAGTTTCTTGTCTTGGTAAGTGGTATCATGTTTCAGTTCGATATTAGAGATTGTGGTCGTCTTTATGGAATTTTTGCACTTTGTTTTTGAATTGGGGCGCGTTAGAGCGTTTTCTATAGTCTCGTCATTATTTAGGTGACGATAGGCTTACGGGGATCATATTAGTTGTTCAAAATTCATTCAAAGTAGTTATTCGCAGAGATTCGTATTGACAAGAATTTTTCGTTCATTCGGATGTATGGACTCACTTTCCTTTGCCTCAGGCGTTAAAAAAACCATAGGTAGGCCGACCAATCAGGGACGTTTGTTTTTGCTTGTCAGATTATTCATTCGCATTTCGAATTTCAAATTCAAGGCTGAATTTATTTTTGAGGAACGTTAAACATCTTCGTGATAATAACATATGCGAGGATTATATTAACGAAGGAGAACTATTTTCTAATTTGGAAGGAAGATAATTCCGTATTTTCATAATATCCTGGAACGGATAAATAACCGTTAAGGAGTTAATAATTCACCCGAAAGGTAACTATAAAACTCTTATCGTTTTTCAATTATTCTGAAAGTTAAAAGTAAATTCTGTGATTGCCTTGATTTTGTGTTACAGTAAATTAGTAAATTCGGTTGTAAAAAACCGCCTCATCTTGTAAAAATTGCCTGACTACCTACTAAGGTAATTATATTTTGTCAGGTTCGAAATTTTAGGCAATGAATGATCTATTTGTTTAAATTATGAATAATTCACATCTCGAGAGATCATATTCTAAGTACTGTTGGTCGGGTTTCGTAATTGCTCAAAGATTTGCCGTTGTTTTATATTAGTTTTTGGACAAGTTGTGGTTCCAACTCCCTCTTGGGGTTTTATAATGAGTAGTGTAACATTTATTGATGTTGTTTTATTATGACACATCTTCAGGGTCGTCGGTACGGGTTTAGAGACCCAAATTTCCATTACAAATATAGTCGCCTGGTAGAGAGACCTGCGCAAAACCAGAGTTTGGAGGTGTGAGATCAATTTGGAAAAGTGACCGGTGAACTACAATATATAGAGAGAGCTAACTAGTGGCTGATCTATCAGAGCCAAGACACAACGCACTGATCCAGGTACACTACACTAACCAAACGGTAGCGGCTGACTGTCGAAGAGTTCTACAAATACTCTGCAGAAGGTTGTCTCATAACGCGTTTACTAATAATTTATACATAGTAATACCCAAATTCCACTCGTTAACGATCAGAGCAGACTCCAGGACCCTACCTTTCATTATTTTTATGGTTGTATTTTACTATTAGATATATAAGTTAGAAGGTCTAAATTGTGTAAAATCTAACTTGTGTAAACTAGGTATTTTCAAGGAAGAGAATTCTCACAAAGGTGTATTATTTGGAATATGTAAATTGTAAGTAAATCACTTTTCTAGTGCAACAAACAGAATATTGTCCACCCTAAATAAACATTGTACTGCCAAACCATCAAATTGTTGTTTCACTTCATATATACCCATTTAGGAAAGGAAAATACAACCAGTTGAAATCCAGTATTACAAAAGGGAACGCCTCTTTTTGAAGTATGAACGCTACGGAATGGCGGCTACGAACGGCTACGGACGGTGGCGCATCTCCTCTTTTTCACAGCAAAAAAGGCAATAGAGTTCCGAATTGATAAACTGTTAAGTGTGCTATACCTTTACGCTCTTAGCAATAAATATCATGTTGCGGACCGTACGTCTGTCTTCTGTTATGTGTCATATTCGATTTGATCTCTAGTTTTAAAATGTTAAAACGATATTTTGATGATTAGTAAATAAAAATATAATTATTAATTTATCATCTTACACAAAATTTATGTATTATTTCAAGTCACAAGTGTCAACAAGCTTTTCTTGTAATTTTACTGTACAATTTTGATATTTTAAGCCAAAAAATATCACTTTTAATTAATACTGTGTAAGTTGCTGTTCCAAAGTACATAACATACATTAATTTAAGACTGTAAATATTTTATTCCTATTTATATAATCTGTACCTACTAAAATATTAAATAGAAATATTTTAATTTAATGCTAAGATAACTACTTCTAGTCGCTTTAAAATAATTATAATTTTAATTATACATATGCATGTCTTTATGAAAGTTTTGTGCCTTAGTAATTGTTTTGTTTTATTCAACATATATAAAGGTTATAATAAATATTTTGAGCAAAGTTTGCCCACTAAACTTTGCCCATACGGGTGTATGGGCAAAGTTTAGTGGGCAACCTTATCGTCCATAATAGTCTACGATGACTGCTTATTATCAGGTCGGCCTTATATCTGTCTTTGTTTTTGGTATATGTTCACCAGTCGCACAGTTTAAAAATCACAGGCAAAAAGTTACTAATCCAGATGGACTCTGGTAAAAATCGCTTTAGGACAAAAATATTATGATTTTAATTTTATTTTCTCAACCTGTTATTTCTTATTTGTAAATAGAAAATTTTGTCATGCGTCAATGATTTAATTTTAATAACAGCTTCCGCCTCGAATACCTTAGAGCCTAGTCTAAAGTCTCAGCAGGCGAGACTCATCTAGTAAGATTCGCCTTACAAGCTGAAGAACTCACTAAGATTTGACCGTCTTATAAATCCGGCGACGATGTCATACCCAACAGTGGCCAGTAGTTAAGACAACTACCTAGGGGAAGACCAATGTTAGATTTAATAAAAGCATTAATATTAAAAATAGAGGCGTGAAGGCTTGCAGGTATATCTCTCGCACCAGCTATCTTCGCATTTGGACTCCATAGTGCGAATAAACTCTTAGAATAGAGGTAGCCTTCCAGGTATAGAAGGTTCCAGTAAGCGGGACCAGCGATTACACGTCCGGTCGAGTCGACGTCAATTCGTAGACTATAGAATGCAGTGTTAAGTCGAGCGGTTACTCTTATACACTAAAATGTGGGTAAGTTTAAGTTAAAGTTGAATGGAAAGTTTTGAATGCGTCAACTTCTGCTTACCATCAGGTGGAATGAAGTAATCTGCTTTTCCTATTTATAAAAAAAGAAATACCAACTTTAATACTAATTATTATAGCAACGACTATAAATATTTTTTGTTAATAATATGAAACAAATAAGATTATTGTATCAACAATATTGTAAAAGATTGATACTATGTGATTACTTGCATCATTCCAAAAGGGTAGTTAGTTTTGTTATTAAGATAGACCATAATTATTGTAGATCGTGCGATAGAAATTTTTTTAAGTTAATTATACATTTAAATAAAAGAATTAAAAATAGGGCTACTGTATACTAGATTTTAATTTAAGCATCAGGACGTTATCTACGTATTGATAAAAAATATGCTTTTTTGGGTCTATTAGTCTTATTGTGTATTGTGAGATCAAGCGGGCACCTACCCATGCTAACATAAGTAATATATTATATATATATATATATATATATATATATATATATATATATATATATATATATATATATATATATATATATATATATATATATATATATAGGTATATATAATGGTGATATTATGGTATTATGGTGATATAAAAATTTTAAATTGTAAAAATCGTTTTGTAATTGCTTTCTCGTACGTAGTATAGAGGAAGTCTTGTAATCGTAAAAAAATTCGACCTAGAGATTTTCACGTTTTGAACCTCCCTGAGTCCAAAAATATTTTTTTTGGAATTATGTCTGTGCGTTAGCACGATAACTCGAGCATGCTTTAACTTATTGCAACCAAATTTAACATACGTGTATGACATCAAAATATAAGGTTTCTATCAAATCTTGAGCCGTCGATCACGAAAGTTAAGTAACCAAGTGCGAGGTCGGTACTCGGATGGGTAACCAAAATTTTACATGCATGTATGACATCAAAATATAAGGTTTCTATCAACCTTTGAGTCGTTTCCGGTATACGAGAAAGTCAAGGGGAGACCACTCCCTATATTTTTCCATAAAAAAAGTCTCACTGTATGTAGATTTTGTTTTTTACAATTTCAAAATTTTGATATCACTAATATACAAGAAAAAATACACTGAAAAAAACCGACCTGCCCCAAGCGGGAATCGAACCCAGCATCTTCCAGAATTTGTAAACGCAGAAATTATTCCTTAATATAAGGTAGTTTCATCCAAAAGTATTTCGTTCGGATCTTAGAAGTGCAAATTTCAAAGATTTGATGAAACAATGTTTACCATATGAACATAAGCACCAAGCACTGACAAATTTCGACAGCAAAAGCAGTGTCTCGGTGGCGTAGTGGCTAACGCAGCCGCCTGGATTGCGGAAGATGCTGGGTTCGATTCCTGCCTGATTTTTTCAGTGTATTTTTTCTACTTTTAAAACTATTTACGCGTTTGTAAACGCAAAAATTATTTCATAAACATTAATATATATATAAGACAATGTTAGCATGGGTAGATATTTGATACCCGTTTGATACCCCATGTACCAAACACTCTGTATATTATTCTATTACTAGCTTCTGTCCGCGACTTTGTTTGCTCAGGATTTATATTAATTATAGCTTACGTATATGTTATTCTGATGCATGAGCTATATTATTGTAAAGTTTCATTAAAATCACGCGTTTTTATGTCATTGCACATTCGCTCGCCGCTCGTTCCCGCCCGACACATTTACGATAGCCCTAGCGTCAACGCAAGAGTAGGCTAATAACTCGCCGACAGCCCGCAGATAAACTACTGTTCTTGGTATAATGTGACGACCGACGAGTTTGTTTGTAATCGGCCCGGCGCGCGCGGTGCATAGACTGTCCGTGCTATGCGTGTGTATTGAGGATAAAATTAGTTTATAAAGTATCATTGTTAAAAATTATTAAATAATAAATGACTGATTTAATATTAGTAACAAACTACATCCAGTTACACGTTGTTTAGTACAACCTCATCTCTAGTGACAATACAAATATTTTTCAAGAATCGCAAGTTATAATTTGATAATCTAAATTAAAATTTTTGTTTGTAACATAGCTGTATAATTGAATTTACAAGAAATAAGAATAAAGTGTTGTGCCAATTTGTGTGATGTTTTACTTTATTTATTAAAAATTCAAATGCAAATTCATTTATTCGTCATCATAGATGGACAAGTTGACAGAACAAAGGTATGTAGCTAACTCCATGATGCGCCTAAAATGGCATACGAAATTATACAATATCAGTTATAAAAAGAATACAATAATCAGTTAGAGATCTCAAAATATGCAAGTCATTATTTATTAATGAAAAAAAAATGTTTTTAAACAATTTTTTTTCATAAATAACCGTGCAGTACAAGCATAAAGTTGACTATGGTCAAATATCGACTGAAAAACGCATCTCTCCTTCCTCCGCTCTTTAAGAATATCTGACAAATTGATCGATTCTTGTCCATCTTTTGACTGTAGTTATAACCACGCGCATTCACAAACAATACGGGATGCGCACTTTAAAATGAACCCACAGTTTAGGTAGCTAGCTATATTACCTTAGTTGTCTGAGTACTTGTCTGAGTACTTATCGAACAAGTCGAGATGTCAAGAGCAACGTCCAGATGTCAAAAGTTTAAAGTTTGAAGGAGGTTTGAAGAGTTTCTCCCGAGTTCCAAAAACACATGTTGAGAGAGGTTGAGAGACTCCACTTTAAACTCTACCTCTCTATCTATTGTACAATTGTTGGTTACTTTCATATTTCACTTGATATTGGCACAATGCGTAATCTTTATGTGTCGCGATCGCCATTCATTTAAAAGAAGGAGTAGAAGAAGTTTGAAGTAATAAAACGTCAGTACATTCAACGATGTGAACTAGGCAACTTTATCGAACCAATAACAGAGCTCTATTCAATGCAATGCGTTTACTTACCTAAGAGTCGAGAAACCTCATAGTAATGTTTGTGAATACGACTGACTCTCCATACATTCCACGAGAGTGACAAAACCATAGATTTATAATTACTGACGTTTATAGATTGGCAATAAATCGACTAGGGCGAGACCAAAAAAATTCACCAATGTGTGCGCCACGTGACTGACAGGCCGACTTAGGCCGCCTGCGTGTACGTGAAATGGTGTCGTCTATCTATCTCGCTCTAATATACGAGTTAGTATGCTCTTTCTCTTTTACATTGCCGATTTTCAGTTTCCTATATCTAGGACAAAATATAGTCATCGTGTAAAAGTCACCAGTGTGTGCCTGCTCTTACTGTAGTTAAACAAAGACTACTTCTTCGTACTTTTGGTTTACTGTTAGCACCTAACAATTCCAGAGATATAAACCTGGGTAATTCATCAACTCGTCCCACATACCTACGGCCCATTTGGGACGAGTTGAACAAAATCAAAATCCTCAGTAATTTTAAATATATCAAATAATTATGAAGATCAAATGCGTCGTGTGCCTATGTACCAATGTTGATGATGCTATGTTAAATTTGGTTGCAATGAGATAAGCATGCTCGAGTTATCGTGCTAACGCACAGACACACACACACATAGACACGGTTCAAAAAACGGTATTTTTGAACTCAGGGAGGTCCAAAACGTGTAAATCCGTCAAAATCTCGAGGTCGAATTTTTTGACGATCTCAAGACACCCTATACTACGTTTAAGCGAAAGTACCTAAAAAGGACGCGGGGATTCGCGCGCATTCGACGGAATACTCGCGTCTGCGCGTCGTGCAACTTCGCTCTTTAATTGTGAATTTCGCTTCGATGCGCTTCGACTCGAGTTGTTGAATTAAATGTAATGTCTATTGTAACGGTCAAAGCTTGTTCATTTAAGGTATTTGGCACATGGTCCACGTCCGGAAGCCTCCTCGTGGCGGACCCTGCTAACGTGGTGGGGAAACTTTTTCGGCGGGTGTGTGGCTTTTGATGTCAAGTGAATTCGAAGTGAAGAGGGACCGCTTTTATTTCGAGTCCCACATATCCCCTGCGATTGCTACCACCCCGCAGGGACGATGCGTAAATGCATTTGACCTCCCCGTCAACAAGAAAACAAAAGTATTTGGCACATGGTATAATAAGTGGACACCTAACCATGCTAACTCTCCTTTCTCCTAACCTGCTCCTAATTTATTTGACGTCGGTATATTTAAGTCTTGCTATCAACATACTACTCTAGGTTTAAGGATTAGATTTTACGGCCGGTCACCTACCTGACTCCACCTCCTTGGGACTCTACTAACACAGTCCAATACTAACATAATCGTATAAACATTATTATGTTTAGTATTATCAAAAATTTCAAATTGTAAAATTTACGTTTGAAATTTTCCAATTACGTTTTTCAGATTAAACTTTTGCATGGAGAAATGGGAGAAAATAAAATTTAATTTTAAAATTTAATATTTTTGATATACTTGTAGGATAAAACAACTTTTACGGATTTAACTCGCGTGTAATTAGATTTTACATGATGTTATTGTTATTGTTACTGTTTAAATCTAAGAGAACATTATACTTGTAGGACTTGTGTTAGCATAACTTATCCATGTACAATTAACAGAACAGCAGTCTATATAAACAGTAAAATTTCTCCAATAGATTTCAATCAATCTAACTCGGACTGTTGTTGAGTGTAACATCTATCCTGGTTGTTGACTTCTGCGTTACAGCGTTTTCATTGTTTACTGAAAGATTGTTATTTTTTTGGGTTTGCTGCCTTTTATGCAGGCGCCAGGCTAGTAACCTGTCACTATTTGGAGGCACTGCATGGCACATTATGCCAGGTGTGACTTTATGTGTAACACAACATTACCTAGAACTCTGCAACCCCTCATGGAATTACGAGCGTCATCGTATGTATATATGTATACATTTGATTTAAAGTTCAAAATTGATTGAGATAATTTGACAATTGCGGTGTGCTCCGTCTGTGCCTAACACTCTGTATAATTATTATAAATATGACATCTCTCTTGTAGTTTTGACCTGACACGACTCATTCTGCCGCAAACGTTTGAATGAAATTGTAAATTAAACTAGATAATATCAATATAACGCGAGCAGTATATACGCTAATTACCCAATTATACAGTATACTATCAGATATTTTTCAATCCCTGGGTGGGTGTAGCTTACTTTTTGGATGATTTACGACTTTTAATAGGAAGAGGGTTTTCTTATACTAAAATACAGAAAAAATATTATGAAAAGTCAATCAGCGTGCACTATTACACGTTTTCTTCCAGGTAATATATAATAATCTTGCGCGATTTACTATAATTTTATGCTGACATAGTTTTTGTGTAAGAATTTTAACTCGCATCTAGAAATACTAATGACGAATTAGGTGTCTATTCTAGATTCTTCTAAAATAATAGATTGGTAACATTTTCAATATTTTTTATTACTTGTAATGACTCATACATCAAACACGCCGAATGGAGAATAGCGACATGACTGATACAATTAATGTTTTACTTTTAAATTTACATAATACAATAATTATTACAAATACCTAAGTCCGTTTAAAGATTTCCATCATTATTTAAATTATTAAATATATTGTTACTTTGATCATTCTTTAACAACAGTCGGAGTGATGTTGCATCACGTCCATAGGTTTGGGATAAACCATAACAAGTCGATTAAGCCATTCATCATCCATCCTTACCATTAAGCGTGTCATTTATATTTTCCTAGTAAATTGTGACAAAGTGTTCTGTATGGAAATCGTTTAAATTATCAATCCATTGTAGCGCATCAACACGTATCATGAGTTGGTTAGTAGTTTATCAAAATGTGCGCGAAGACTATGCGCCGCAAAGGACTCTATAATGATATTTTCAGAATGATATGATTGTCACGTTTACTAGGGAAAACATTACTTCAATAAAATTGTATTCGTCTAGCACATCAGTTGTTAGCACCACATAAGCTTAAACACTCGAATACGCCTATCTAACCACATAATCATTCAAAATCATTCTACGTATGTCGGAAGGAACGTTATACATTATAAAGTCATCGAAATCTACCAATATGGTATTGGTATACTATAAAGTATTAGAAAGATAAATTAAACCAATTCCATTCTTGTTTCTGAGCCCATAATACACAAACTAGTGTATTATTTAGAGTTTTAAAGCAAAGGAACATCCACAAAAAGGAATAACTTTAATTTATTAATTAATTAAAAAACCAATATTTGTATCTAAAAGTATGTTGTTAATAATATTTAAATGATAGGCATTTAAATAAAAATTAATTATATTTAACACAGTTAAGATTCGTTCATCTCCATATTTGGAAAAATACAACATTTAATAATTTCAATAATGATTTATTTCTCAGAGCTATTGATGTTTACTAAGCTGATACAATTCTTAATTTTAATAACATTTTAATATCCCTAATAATATGCATTAATTAGAGTTCTAGCTATAAAATACAATAGTAAACTTTTGGGTCAGGCTTCAGAGCCAGCTAACCCGTGGATGCTGGCTGAAATAAATAGAAAGCCTACTTTTAAAATTACTCAAAATATTTTCAAAGCTTCTGTTATCATAACCAATGTATCTGCGGTGTCATAAAAAAGCCAGATTGAAGAACATGCCTTCAAAATATAACTGCTTACAACCAAATAGTGAGCTATACTTATTGTTAAATATGTTTGTCAAACAAAGAATACGACATATTCTGCATTGAACAAGAGCTATGCTGCGTTCAAGAACACAATATCGGTAGCAGAAGATACATTGGTTTTGACCAGAATTTTATCCAAGATTCATCTCCCTGTTTAGTCCTTCCCATCCACAATCACCTAAAGCATGAATTCACGTATGAAACCATAACTATTTATTGTGCTCACATCAAAAACACACAGATAAACACATACTATATCATATTAAATAGAAAATAAATTCTCATTCGTACTTTTATAAAGTAAGTATTACATAAAAATAAATATATAATACCATATTTTATGTATTTGTTAACATTTTTAGTTTATTATTTTTAGTTTATATTAATAAAATTGTGCTGGTGCGTTCGGATACTTACAAAAATTCTTTGCTATTTTATTTAACTATGAATAGGATGTTGGCAAAGTAAGCTTTGTTAGACAAGTGAATTATCAGCTTATGACTATGGATGACTTGAAATTAATTGACTCAAACCTTCATCATACATTTGGCAAACAAGGAAATAGAAATAAAGTTGAACTTTGAGGAAAGCCCTGATCAATTAACTTACTCACTAGATGGTAAATTAATATTATGATGAGTCATCAGTATCACATTCGCTCACATCATTCGAACATAACGAATAAATTGTAAAACAATCGTCTAATGGAGTAACGTTATCTATAATTACATTGTTTAGGTACAAATAATAAAAAAAAAACATTAGAAAATGCTAGAACTCAACTTGAATAGGAACAAATAATCACGCCTATAACGTCTTTATAAGTATTTGGGTCGTTTCGACTAGAAATTTTTAAATAAATTACAGACCAAAAAGAAGCTGGATCATAAACGGAGATTCAATAAATCACTTAAAGATTTACATTTTTTTTCAAATGAATTAAGTTTATAATAACATTTTTATAACTATCTTTAGTAACTTCTGACGCAACAAGCAAATTCAACTCAAACAAAGGTAAATAGAGAGTTCAATTTGTAATAAAAGTTCTAATAAAACAATTATTTTATATTGGTTTAAGCTCTCTATCGTTTTAGGCTCATAGATAGATCTAGAAAGACAAAGAACCCTTCCTTTTATTACAGAAGATACAATGAACAGTTACAGAAAAGACTATCTACATAATGTCTTTTAAGTTTTTGAAATATTTAGTACACCCATCAGAATACTCAGAAATGCAGGTTTTTCTACTTATTTTGATTGATGTGTTAAATGTTTCAGTTTCATTGTTTGTGCTACAATGGGATCACATGGTAAATTTTTATGTATGCACAAAAATATTTTCACAAAGTTTTAAAGCTTATTGGTTTGTGGTACACACATAAATTCTGGACAAGAAATCTCTGTCGTTCTAGAGTCATAATAAAGTATTAGTGAGGTCACTTCTAACAAATATCATTAACACTAGCGCAAGCAGCACTAGCTTGTGAAGTGACTCCATAAAGAATGTCTTTTGAAGACAATTGTTACGTAATTATAATTTCAATCAATATTTAAACTTTGATCATACAAAAGTACATCAGGTATTTCATTACTTTACTATTAACATTACGACATAAATTTTTCGACATGTCTATTGGTACAATAACTATCACGTCCTTTATACAAAGCAATTGCAAAAATAAACTTGGCCGTGCTCATAATTTTTTGTACAATTCTATATACGAATTTTCATAATGCTTTAGCAAAATAACTTTATTCAAAAATTTTAATGTACGCACAAGCGGTGTTTTGGCTAAATAAAATGGACTGGTTACGCTAAAAACGTGTATAAAAGCACTACAGATTGTATAAGACCAAATTTTTAAATATTCTCAGAAATATATTTTAAATGGCATGTTCTATTTATTAATGAAAGCTACTAGAAAACAGTTTTCGAAAAAAATGGACGTTTCTGTTATTAGGTCGCGAATTTGGTTATTGACTTTTGAATTGGATGCGGTTAAGGACTTTATTGGTTCAGGTTCAGTGTTTGGCTTTTAGACGTCGCCGAGTGGCACAACAAAGTTGCACAAAACACAATACACCAGCACTTCGTTCGGTTCGTATATCTTCTGATTCAATATCAATACTCATAATTAACTACGTTTTTTTATCAAACTCTTTAGCAGTCTGTTAATTGCATTCAAATATCACAAAGTCTTTTAGCGCTTCTATTTGCAAACTATCTCATGCGAAATAGTGGGCTCTGTTACATCGTAGATACTACTGAACGATTCCATCTTTATCACAGCCTTTTTTTTTCCTAAAACAATTTAACACTCTGTGTTCCCAATTCAGAAGCATCTACTTTTAAACGAGCGTTCACTTCTTCGATGAGAAAGATACAAATAGACCCGACACCTAGAACTCGAGTCTGTAGGCCGCACACGAAGTCTCATGGTCCTGTAAGTTGATGGTGCAGCGGGATGCTGACGGCGAAAGGTCGATTTTGTACTTCTCCAAAGCCTCTTCGTTTTCAGTTACCCAGTAGCCGAGAACATCAGTGTCGTATGTGGGGATAATAGTCACTTCTGTGAATAAAGACGTTTGTGGTTATTGGTTTTGACATTTGAATTACTAGCCATTAATTTAAGTTTTATCATGATAAATTAATTTACGAAGAAACAAACATCATTATTGAATTCTAAAATTTCACTGCTGATCCTATTTTTATATGCTACAATCGCAAAACTCATATTATAGTTGATTAATAGTGCACACTCGAAATCAGATATTTATATTTTATAATATCGATTATCTTTTTCACTTTGTGAGCGATTAATCAGCTGCGCTTTACCACCAATTAATAATGTTTCCAATTATATGAAGTTATTTGGTTATTATTTTAGTGACGGGTGGTGGGCTATCTGTTTATTTGTTTTAATCCTGTCCATCCAAAGGTTGCATGGAAGAGATCGCGCCCAGCGATAAGGCCGCCCATTGTGCATTGTACTGTAAATGTTTACTGTAATCTTTTTATATTTATGTCGATGTGCAATAAAGATTATTTCTATTCTATTCTATTCTATCAATATGTCTTTTTAGAATACATTAAACTCCCTTACCCTTCCTTGCATCTATTCTGTTTTATCTCAGATCATATAATATGATCTGAGTATTTTATCCAGTGTTACTAAATCATTTATATTATTTCTAATACAAAAATAAATTAAAAAACAATATTTACCCAAGTCTTTATCCTCCCAAGTTTTCTTGGCATCTAGTAGGGCATTGTAAATTTCTTTAGATGGTTCCGTCCCCGAAAACACGTAATACCTTGCTCGAACTCGCTTGAAGAATTCCACAGCGGAGTAATAAGAGTTTCCGTGGTGAGGCACATATGTCAGCTCCATGTAAACAGGCGCTGGTGATTTCTTTTTACTTGGAGATTCTGAAACTCGACTTTTAGCTTCTTTACTTTTTTCTTGATTAATTTTGTTCTTGTTTAATACCGTTGAGCTTGGCGGTTGTTTTTTGGGAGTGCTTTTGCCGTCAGATTGTGTTGGAGGTAGAAGTGGACTGGGCAAACCAAGAGGTTTACCCCACGATTCGATGGGATCTTTTGATTTACTAACAAGTGTCTCACTTATACTTTCTTTTGTTTCTGATTTACTTTCGGCTTTACTATGTGTTGTTGAAGTACTGGATTCACAATATTTTTTAGAATCTGATTTTATGTCCTTAAGTGTTATTGTACTTTTCTCAATCAAAGACTTTTGTTGACTAGTAGTTGTTTGACTCTGCTCGTCTAGTTCATATTTTGCAGTAATATTAGATATTACTTCAGAACCACTCACTTTTTTGTGTTCTTCGATTGCTTTGTCAAATTGTTCGTCAGCTTCCTTTAAGAAAGTAGCGTCAGATACTTTACTCGTTTGTTTTGCGACTTCTGTTACCTGATGATGTTTCTTTTCTTGCAATAAAAATGATTCAGTTATATCTGAAAGTGCAACATCAGTAATACGAATTTCAGTCTTAATGTCAGAATGGCTGGAAGATGTACAAGAGTCATCCCCGGGTAGTTGTCCATAGATAGATGTTGACATGAGATCTGTATGTTTATCATGTTTTTCAAATGAAATTTCTTGGGCTAATTCTGGTTGTTGCGTTAACTTAGATGAATCTAATTCAAAACTTAAGTTTGATCTTGGTGAGTGTGCTATTTGTGATTTTGTGCTGCTTGGACTTCCTTGACCATCTTCGTCACTATAATACATTCCACTACTTTCTGTACCCCAAACATGTGTGGCAGCCCTAGAGTCTCTAGAACTAATGTCGGATGGAGGTGAAGAAATACCTTGATGATCTAAGTCATCACTAGCAGCTGAAGAACTTCGCATGTCACCCGTTTTAGAAGAGTGTTTTGAAAAAGATTTTTCGCTTTCACCGGTGTCTATAGTTTCCTCAAACTCTTCTTTAAACTCTGATATTGTTGTTTTAGTGGATTTTGTTGTTTTCGTTACTCCGTCACTTCCTTTACTTACTGTTGTAGTTTCTACAGTAATTTTTATTTTTTCTGGACTTATAACTTCTTTTGTCGTAACAACAGTAATTGTTTGCGTTATGTCATTGTTGCCTTCTTTGAGTACTTTTGTAAAAGTTTCAGTATCGGTTGTAATTTCTCCAATAGGTGAGCGTTGTTTTTTCGGTTTACTTTCTGATTTGAATTCACTTTTTTGTTGCAATTCTAATGCATCTGGTTTGTGTTTGTCTTCGTGTATAGGTTGTTTTTCGATTTCTTCTAATTCTTCCGGAGACCAGTCATCCAAACCAGTACCCATAGGCAAGTAAGTAATCTGTGTTCGTAGATCTTTGGTAATTTCAACTGAATTGTCTTCTTTTGCATTTTCAGTGATAGTTTCTGTGACTGTTTTAACTGCAACTTCATTGGAGTCATTATTTCTTAACTCTTCTTTTGTAACATATGTTGTGACGGTTTGTGAAATTTTATCACCATTTTGAGTGATTATATTAGTTTTCTTATCCACAGATGTCTTTATTTTGCCAGTAGAAGACAAACCTTGCAATGCAGCTTGTAAATTACTATCGGAGGTTTTCTGAAACTCTGATATGGTTATTTTTACATCTTTAGTCGTTTCTGTAGACCCATCAGGATAACTATCTATCGTAGTAGTCTCGACAGTAGTTCTTACTCGTTTAATATCTTTGTCTAAGCTAGCCAAAGTTTCCTTCTTCGTTTTAGTAACTATTGTGCGATTTATAGTTGTTGTACCGTGTTTTACTATTTCATTCTTAACATCGGATTCTTCAGAGGTATCTTCAACAACTTCGGTATCCACCATAGGCAAATCACATGCTTTGTTTTGTTTTTGACGATTTTCTGGTATACAAATATCTGCTATTGATACTTTTTCACTAGTTTTGGTAATAACTGACCCGTCAGGATATTCATCTTCTATAATAGTTTTTACAGTTGTCTTATTTTTTTTCGAATCGGAAACAGAATTGACAAATTCTTGCTTACTGGTGATAGTGGTGGTTTTCCTCACAATCATTACACCATTTTCAAGGATATTCTCAGAGTCACTGACAGTTTCTTCAGTAGGATTCCCAATCTGGGAATAACCCTGTAAATTGTCGTCAAGATCTTCTGATTTGCAGTCAGATATGGTAACTTTCACGTCTTTTGTCACTTCAATTACTCCGTCTGGTAACATCGTTTCACAAATCGTTTCTACAGTGACCTTTATTTTTTTCTTGGCACTTACAGACGAACACAAAGTTTCCTTTGTAGTTGTTGTCGTTATTATTTGTCTTACTTCTTTGTTATTCCGAACCACCATTTTTTCTTGCTTGTCTATACTTACTTCTCTATTTTCTAGTTCTGTAAACTCATCCAAGCCTGGATATTGCATATCTTCTTCAATATCACTAACCTTAATACTAGTGTCTATTGTTTTCTGTGTGGACCCATCAGGATATTTATCAATTGTTGTAATCGTAGTTACGGTTTTCAATTTTCTTACTACACCTTTTATATCAGAGTATTTGGTTTTAACTATCTTCGTGATAATAGTTCTAAGTAAACTCACACCCTTTTCAACAATTTCTTCTATTTTCGTCGTTTCTTTTTCTTCTGGTTTATCTTCAGGATTTAATTCACCTAAAACATTTTTCATTTCAGATGATTCAGTTTCTTCTTTTTCTTCATTTTTTATAGATTCAAGACGTATCTTACCTTCATCTTTTAGCAAAACTTTCTTAATCTCAGTATCTTTTGGGCGAACTTCAGTCTGATCACTTTCTACATCACTAACTGTTGAAAGAATATCAGTAGTCGTTTGAGTGGAACCATCTGGATACTTATCAGTGGTGATTATTATTTTTGTCGTCTTAATTTTCGTTAAAATACCTTCATTATCAACATATTTTGTTTTTATGATTTTAGTTATAGTTGTTCTTATAATAATAACATTATTTTCTCTAAGTTCTTCTGTTACAGTTGATTCACTTTCTTCTGGTTCACCTTCAGGTCTTAATTCTTTCAGAAAAGAATCAACATCCGACTTTTTAGACTGAGAATCATCTGTTTCCAAAAAAATATTAGTATAGTTTTCATCCCTCAAAGACACTTTTTCACTAGTTTTGGTTACGATAGAACCATCAGGAAATTCGTCTTCTGTAACTACTTTTTCAGTAATTTTAATCCTTTTTAACCTTTTTGCGTCGTTTTTATATGTCTGTTTTGTGGTGGTGGTCGTTATTCTTCGTTTGACAGTAATGCCATTTTCTAGAATAGTTTCAGATTGAACTTTTGTATGTTCTTCTGGTGTATCAACTTCTTCGAATTCTTCCGATTTTTCCTCAACTATACCACAATCTAAATCAGCGACAGAGACTTTAACATCTTTGACCACTTCAGTTATGCCGTCTGGCTGGTTAGTCTCTGTAACCGTTTCTATAATAGTTTTAATTTTTCTTTGTGTTTTTTCTGTATTCGCTAATATTTGCTTAGTCGTAGTTGTTGTTATAATTTGCATAATACTTTTGCCATCCTTGATAATACTTTTTTCTTGTTTATCAACATCTACCGATTGGTCTTCAACTGACGTGAAACTATCAAGCTCACGACTTTCAATAGCTTCTTTTGTTTCAATATCTGATAAAGTAATACTGCTATCAACCTTTGAACGCGACGAACCATCAGGATAGTTATCTGTTGTGGTTACAGTAGTGACAGTTTTAATCTTTTTGGGAATTCCTTCAGCATCGGCATATTTTGTTTTTATTATTCTTGTGGTTATTGTTCTTTTGATTACAATTTTTTCTTGTTGAATATCCTCAGTCTTAGTGCTAACACTTTCTTCTGGGTCACCGTATTCAGCATAAATACTTAATATTTCATCTAAATTATTGCTTGAATCTACTACTTCTAGCTCTTCACTTTTTACTTCTACAGTTTTTTGCACCGATCTTGTTCCATCTGGCAAATCTTTTGTTGTAATACGTTCAACTGTAGTTTTTAGCAGCTTTTTATTTTCGCTCAATTTGATTGTTTCTTTTTTCGTAGTGGTCGTTATGGTTTCCATTACATCTAAGCCTTCCTCACGAATAACTCTTTTACTGACATCTGTGTCAATAATAGTGTCTTCAATATTTTCATCGCTTTCATCGGTATCGCATACGTATGTTGTACCATGGGGTCTATCTACATCTAACTCATTGTCAGAAACAGGTTCTGCTTGTGTAATGAATAAAGATTTTAGTTTTTCTTGACCAATATCAATAGACTCTTTCTCCGTTTTACTTTCTTTAGGATATAAATCCATTTGTGAAGTAGACCGAAGACTGGAAGAACATTCCGAAAGCAATGTTTGTGTATCTTTTGTTGTGGTTGTTGAACCATCAGAACCTTTACTTAAAGTGGTTGTTTCAATTGTAGTTTTAATATTCTGTGGGGTTCCATCTTCTCTAGATATAACTTCTTTTGTGGTTACTGTCGTTATAGTTTGTGTCACGACGTTTTCTCCTTCTTTTATTATTTTTGTAACTGTATCTGTCTCTGTTTTTATTTTCCCCATAGTTTGCATTAATGCTATAAGTTCAGGTTCTGATTCAATGTCGGTGGGTGACGGTTTCACTGTTTTTGGCAATTTTTCAGCAGACGTGGATATTTTTTGAGTCAGAATATCTTCTCCCACGTGTACAACTTTTGTGATAGTTTCTTCACTACCATCAGATTTGTCGTATGTTATTTCACTTTGCACCGCTTCGCTTACTTTAACATCTTGGAAACTGTTAGGCGTCTTCGGTAACGGACTTACTGGAACAGTAGGTGGCGTAGCTACTCTGTCGGGATGCGCTAGCAATGACTCTATATCATCATTTTTAATGCCTTGCTGCACGGTATCATCACTGAAAGCTTTTTGGATCGATTCGAACAAATAGGCAGCACTACCTGTTGGAGCTTGCAAAATTGATGACGAATGTTCAATATCTTGAAGAATGCTATGAAGACCAGAATCTGAGCCTTCAGATAATATTGCATCATCTTTGTCCGACGATTTTATTTTGTGCATTTTATCGTCATCAAGTTTTCTATCATCTTTTGAAATATTCTTTTGCAGTTGCATGTTCTTGTCCATTTTTTCTGAACTTTCGTAACTATACTTTTCTTCTAAGCTTACTTCTCTAGACATATCTTCTGAGCTGCTGCCACGAGTAAAGACATGTGTTATACTATCGCGATCTATGCCACTATCAGCAGCAGATATAATGGAAACTTTATCAGTACTAATATCATGAATTGTTTCTTTTTCAATTGTTAAATCGATCTCTTTCTCTGTTAGTGCTTGTAGATTTACTGAGTGCTCACCACTACTACTTACTTCAGAACTATGTATTCTTTCATGTTTAATCATATCGTCGCTAAGTTTTGTTAAATTAAGAATTTCTTTCTTGTCTCTAATGTCTTTATATTCGGTTTCCTTGTCAGAGCTTTTGCTCGGTACTTCTTTAGAATGATCAATTCCATTGCTGGTAGTTCTATACTGACTCACGTCAAGTTTGTCAGTAGCTTCAAGCTTTTCAACTATCGAAATACTTTCCTTCTCAGGATGTTCTCTTGCGGGGGACTCTTTATCTATCACAGAAGGACCTTCCTCTTGGTCGATTAATTCAATTACATCTTTTTCATAGCGTTTTAAGTCGCCTTTTTCCGGTGATATTGATCTACGGTGTGATTGTTTCTCGCTAATATAATCAACAGGTTCGTTTAATTTTTCTTCTTTCATAAGTTTTGAGTCTAAATAAATTTTTGGTTCATATTGTTTTTCTTGTATCAGTGTGTCAACTTTCTCCTGTTGAGGGAATGGTTTTTCCTCCGCTTTTATTGTTGCAGAGAGAACCGATTCACCGGAGACATTTTTCGCTGATTCGCCAAAACCTTTAATGAATTCTTTGTTAAAAGTTGCTTTTTTATCATCGTCACCCTCTATTGGTGAAATAAATGGCTTACTTGGCAAGTTTTTGTCACTAACGTCGGTTTGTTGTATTTCAATCTTAGATATCATAGCCTCACCAGGTGAACTTTGCCCATTTATATCAAGTTTTTCGAATATAAGCTCTTCATGTTTAGTAATTTTAGAAGGAGCACTTTGACTTACTTCTTGTGTCTTCGATGTGTGAGAAATGAGCGTGCTGTCTTTTGTTGGACTTTTCACTTTTATAAATGTATCTAGTTTCTCTACGATTGCTACTTCTTTCATTTGGCTAGCTCCTTTATTATCCACTTTATCTTCAAGATGTTGGGTCGTTTCTTGGGGTCTGTCTTTCTGGACCTCATCTTGAGTAACTAACTCACTTAGTGCCTCAATTTTTTTTATTTTTTCATCTTTTAAAGTTACCTCTTTGCAGGAGATAGGCTCTATTTCAACTTTTTCTTTAATGGACGACAGGGACTCACTTGGTGAGCTATCAATACTTACGTGATGTTTCTCAATAACCATTGCTGTATCAGGACTGAGCTCTTTTTCAAATTCAATACTTGCCGATTCAGTGAATTCCTGTTTTACACTTAGCTCCGGTAGATTACGAGCAGTAGGACTGCTCCCCATACCAACTTTTTCTTTTCCAGTTAAAATCTCGTCATCAACCGGTGCCATTGCATTTGCAGAACTTGTGTCATCGTCAAATTTGTCTGATGGCATAGACATAGATTTTTTGTCGTCTACATTATAAATTTTCTCGGCTGGTGCACTGTCTTTAGTAGGACTAGATTCCTTCAAAATCTGATCTTTAATGGGAGAGGAAAGTTTCATTGCGTGAAGCGAAAATTGTTTAGTATCCTCTTGAACAGGGCTTGCCCCTTTTTCTACTTTGTCTGTTTTTGAGGGAATAGAATCAATTGAAATAGATTTTTCAATATATTCAGGCTTTTCGTCTGATTTTGCACTCTCTTTAATCTTGTCTTGAATGGAAGAGTCCAGTTCAATTGGCTGTTTTGTATCTTTTTGCACTGTTACTTCTTTGCCTTTTTCAGAAAATGCAGGTGCATGTATAATTTCAATTTGTTCTTCTGATAATAAACTCTCTTTAGCAGAACTGCTATCTTGAACAATATGTTCTTTACCTGGGGAGGAACATTTACTTTGTGATTTCCCATCTTCTTCTATAAGACTTGGATCTCTTACTAATTTTTCGTTTTCTATTGGTAATGATACAATAGATGAATATTTTTCAACAAATTCCGGTTCCATTTCTGATAGTGCACTTTCTTTAGCAATACTAGTTTCCTCCAGCGTCTGTTCATTAGTAGGAGAGACCAGTTTAATTAGCGATGGTTTTTTAGTATCCTCCTGTACAGGACTGAGTTCTTTTCCTAATTTATCTTTTTGCGATCCTAGAGATTCAATAGGTAAAGGTTGTTTCCTATATGACAACTCATAATCTGTAACTGAACTAGAATTTATAACTGTCTGGTCTTTGACGGGAGAAACAGGTTGCATTAGCGATGGTTGTGTAATGTCCTCTTTAACAGGACTTGCCTCTCTACCTTTATTGTCTTTTTCTGATGTTAGTGACTCAATTAGTGATTCTTTTTGAATACTTACAAGTTTTTCTATTACCGGTACATTGTCTTTAGGAGGAATAGAATCCTTACTTATCTGATCTTGAACCGGAGATGCAAGTTTATTTGGTAGTGATTCTTGTAATTCTTCTTTAACAAGACTTTGTTGCCTAAATTCTTTATCCTTTTCTGCAGATACAATTTGTGAAAGATTTTCTTCTAATGGTGGAGTCTCTGTGGTAAGATTAGTATCCTTTAAAATCTGGTCTTGTAGAAAAGAGACAGGCTCAGTTGGAGATGGAAGCTGAGTATGCTCTTGCACAGGACTTGGCTCAATTGCCATTTTTTCTTTTTCTAAGCATATAGATTCAATCGATGCCGGCTCTTTTGATAGTGCCATTTCTTTAGTAATACAAGTATCTTTCACTTCCTGTACTGTAACAGGGGAGGCTGGTTTAAGTGGCGATGCTTGTTTAGTATCTTTTTGTACAGCACTTAGCTCTCTTGCAACCTTTTCTTTTTCTAATGATAAATATTCAGTCGGTAATGATATTTCTTCTTTAAATGGTGCACTCTCTTTAGCAGAAATAGTATCTTTAACTTTCTGTATTGAACCTGGGGATGTAGACTCAATAAACGATGATTGTTTAGTATCCTCTTGCCCGAGACACGGCTCTTTTACTACTTTTTCTTTTTCTAAATGTACAGATTCAGTCGGTGACATTTCTTTGGATGGTTCACTGTTTTTAGCAGGACTAGCATCTTTGCCTTCCTTTACCGGGTGAGTAACCGGAGAGACAGTTTCAAGAGGCAATTGTTGCTTAGTATCCTCTTGTATGACATGACTTGGTTCTGTTACCACTTTTTCTTTTCCTGAATATACAGATTCAATCCGTGACATTTCTTTGGGTAGTGCACTGTCTTTAGCAGAAATGTTATCTTCCCCTTCGTGAACTTTAACCAGGGAGACAGTTTTAAGTGGTGATGGTGGTTTAGTATCCTCTAGGACTGGACTCCGCTCCGTTACCATCTTTTCTTTTTCTAAAAGGACAGATTCAATCGGTGACATTTCTTTGGATGGTGCACTGTCTTTACCAGGCCTAGTAGCTTTTTCCTCCTGTTCCTTAACAGGGGAAATAATTTCAAGAGGCAATGGTTGTTTAGTATCCACTTTAGCAGGAGAAGTATCTTTGTCTTCCTGTATCGGGAGAGTACTCGGGGAGACCCTTTCAAGTGGCGATGGTTGTTTAGTATCCTTTTGTACAGGACTAAATTCTGTTACCAATTTTTCTTTTCCTAAATGTACAGATTCAATCGGTGACATTTCTTTGGATGGTTCAATATCTTTAGCAGGACTAATATTTTTGTCGTCCTGTACGGGGAGAGTAATCATGGAGACAGTTTCAAGTGGTTTATCCTTTTGTACATGACTTGGTTCTGTTACCACTTTTTCTTTTTCTAAATGTACGGATTCAATCGGTGACATTTCTTTGGATGGTGCAGTGTGTTTAGCAGGACTAGTATCTTTGTCTTCATGTATCGGAAGAGTAACTGGGGAGACAGTTTCAAGTGGCGATGGTTGCTTGGTATCCTCTAGTACATGACTTAGTTCTGTTACTTCTTCCTCTTTTTCTAAATGAACAGATTCAATCGATGATATTTCTTTGGATGGTGCACTGTCTTTAGCAATACTAATATCTGTCTCTTCCTGTACTTTAACCGGGGAGACAGTTTCAAGTGGCGATGGTTGCTTAGTATCCTTTTGTACAGAACTTGTTTCTGTTACCACTTTTTCCTTTTCTAACAATAGAGGTTCAATCGGTGACGTTTCTTTGAGTTGTGCAATGCCTTTAGTAGGACTAGTATCTTTCTCCTCCCGTTCTTTAATCAGGGAGACAGTTTCAAGTGGCGATGGTTGCATAGTATCCTCTTGTACAGGACTTGGTTTTCTTACCACTTTTTCTTTTTCTAAATGTTCAGATTCAATCGATGACATTTCTTTGGATGGCTCACTGTCTTTAGCAGGACTAGTATATTTGTCTTCCTGTACGGGGATAGTAACCGAAGAGAAAACTTGAAGAGGTGATAGTTGCTTGGTATCCTCTTGTACAAGACTTGGCTCTGTTACCACTTTTTCTAAATTTACAGATTCAAGTGGTGACATTTCTTTGGATGGTGTACTGTCTTTAGCAGGACTAGTATCTGTATCTTCCTCTACTTTAACCGGGGAGACAGTTTCAAGCAGCAATGATTGCTTAGTATCCTCTTGGATAGGACTTGGTACTGTAACTAATTTTTCTTCTTCAAAATGTTCAGATTTAATCAGCTCTTTGGATGGTGATATGTCTTTAGCAGGACTAGTAGTTTTCTCTTCCTGTATTTTAACTAGAGAGACAGTTTCAAATGGCGATGGTTGTTGAGTATCCTCTTGTACAGGAGTTGGTTCTGTTACCAATTTTTCTTTTTCTAAATGTACAGATTTAATCGGTGACATTTCTTTGGATGGTGCAGTGTGTTTAGCAGGACTAGTATCTTTGTCTTCATGTATCGGAAGAATAACTGGGGAGACAGTTTCAAGTGGCGATGGTTGCTTGGTATCCTCTAGTACATGACTTAGTTCTGTTACTTCTTTCTCTTTTTCTAAATGTACAGATTCAATCGATGATATTTCTTTGGATGGTGCACTGTCTTTAGCAATACTAATAACTGTCTCTTTTTGTACTTCAACCGGAGAGACCCTTTCAAGTGGCGATGGTTGCTTAGCGTCCTTTTGTACAAGACATGGTTCTGTTACCAAGTTTTCTTTTTCAAAATGTACAGATTTTAGCGGTGACACATCTATGGATGGTGTACTGTCTTTAGCAGGACTAGTATCTTTGTCGTCTTGTACGGAGAGACTAACAGGGGAGATAATTTCAAGTGGCGATGATTGTTTAGTATCCTCTTGTATATTACTTGGTTCTCTTACAAATTTGTCTATTTCTGAATGTACAGATCCCATGGGTGACATTTGTTTTGATAGTTTACTGTCTTTAGTATGACTAGTATCTTTGTCGTCCGGCACGGGGAGACTAACCGGAGAGACAGTTTCAAGTGGCGATGGTTGCTCAGTATCCTCTTGTATAGGACTTGGTTCTGTTATAGCTTTTTCCTTTTCTAAATGCGCAGATTCTATCGGTAATATTACTTTGGATGGTGCACTGTCTTTAGCAGGACTAATATCTTTGTCTTCCTGTACGGGAAGAGTAACCGGGGAGACAGGCTCAAGAGGCGATGGTTGCTTAGTAGCCTCCTGTGCAGGACTTGGTTCTCTTACCACTTTTTCTATTTCAATTTCTAAATGTACAGATTCAATTGGCGACATTTCTTTCGGTGGTGCACTTTCTTTAGCAGGACTAGTATCTGTTACTTCCTGTTTTTTAACCAGGGAGACAGTTTCAAGTGGCGATGGTTGCTTAGAATCCTTTTCTAGCGAACTTGTTTCTGTTACCACTTTTTCTTTTTCTAAATGTACAGATTCCATCGGTGACATTTCTCTAGATGGTGCAATGTCTTTAGCAGGACAAGTAACTTTCTCTTCTTTAACCGGGGAAACTATTTTAAGTGAACATTGTTGTTTAGTATCGTCTGGTACAGGACTTGGTTCTGTTACCACTTTGTCTATTTCTAAATGTATAGATTCCATTGGTGTCATTTCTTTGGATGGTTCACTGTCTTTAGCAGGACTAGTATCTTTGTCTTCCTGTACGGAGAGAATAGCAGGGGAGACAGGTTCAAGTACCGATGGTGGCTTAGTAGCCTCCTGTACAGGACTTGGTCCTCTTACCACTTTTTCTTTTTCTAAATGTACAGATTCACTTGGTGACATTTCTTTCGGTGGTGCACTTTCTTTAGCAGGACTAGTATCGGTCACTTCCTGTTCTTTAACTAGGGAGACAGTTTCAGGGGGCGATAATTGTTGAGTATCGTCTTGTACAGGACTTGGTTCTCTTACCGCTTTGTCTATTTCTAAATGTACAGATTTCATCGGTGACATTTCTTTTGATGGTTCACTGTCTTTAGCAGGACTAATATGTTTGTCGTCCTGTACGGGGAGAGTAATCGTGGAGACAGCTTCAAGTGGTGATGGTTGGTTAGTATCCTCTTGTACATGACTTGGTTCTGTTTCCACTTTTTCTTTTTCTAAATGTACAGATTTAATCGGTAATATTTCTTTGGATGGGGCACTGGGTTTAGGAGGACTAATATCTGTCTCTTCTTGTACTTTAACCGGGGAAAGAGTTTCAAGTGGCGATGGTTGCTTAGTATCCTTTTGTACAGAACTTGTTTCTGTTATCACTTTTTCTTCTTCTAAATGTATAGATTTCATTGATGATATTACTTTGGATAGTTCACTGTCTTCAGCAGGACTAGTATCTTTCTCTTCCTGTACTGGGAGATTAGTTTCAAGCCGCGATGGTTGCTTAGTATCCTCCTGTACAGGACTTGGTTCTCTTACCACTTTTTCTTTTTCTAAATGGACCGATTCAATCGGTGACATTTCTTTCGGTGATGCACTTTCATTAGCAGGACTACTATCTTTGTCTTCTTGTCCGGGGAGAATAATCGTGGAGACAGTTTCAAGTGGTGATGGTTGCTTAGTATCTTCTTGTACAGGACTTGGTTTTGTTACCACTTTTTCTATTTCAATTTCTAAATGTACGGATTCAACTGGTGATATTTCTATGGATGGTGCAATGTCTTTAGTAGGACTTATATCTGTCTCTTCCTGTATCTTAACCGGGGAGGCAGTTGCAAGTGGCGATAGTTGCTTAGTATCCTTATGTACAGAACTTGTTTCTGTTACCACTTCTTTTTCCTCTAAATGTATAGATTCCATCGGTGACATTTCTTTGGATGGTTCACTGTCTTTAGCAGGCTTAGTATCTTTGTCTTCCTGTGCCGGCAGAGTAACCGGGGAGACAGTTTTAAGCGGCGATGGTTGCTTATTATCCTCCTGTACAGGACTTGGTTCTCTTACCACTTTTTCTTTTTCTAAATGGACAGATTCAATCGGTGACATTTCTTTCGGTGGTGCACTTTCTTTGGCAGGACTACTTTCTGGCACTACCTGTTCTTTAACCAGGGATACAGTTTCAAGGGGCGACAGTTGTTTAGTATCCTCTTGTACAGGACTTGGTTCTCTTACCACTTTGTCTATATCTAAATGTACAGATTTCATCGGTGACATTTCTTTTGATAGTTCACTGTCTTTAGCAGGACTAATATCTTTGTCTTCTTGTCCGGGGAGAATAATCGTGGAGACAGTTTCAAGTGGTGATGGTTGCTTAGTATCTTCTTGTACAGGACTTGGTTTTGTTACCACTTTTTCTATTTCAATTTCTAAATTTACGGATTCAATTGGTGATATTTCTATGGATGGTGCACTGTCTTTAGTAGGACTTATATCTGTCTCTTCCTGTACCTTAACCGGGGAGGCAGTTGCAAGTGGCGATGGTTGCTTAGTATCCTTATGTACAGAACTTGTTTCTGTTACCACTTTTTCTTCCTCTAAATGTATAGATTCCATCGGTGACATTTCTTTGGATGGTTCACTGTCTTTAGCAGGCCTAGTATCTTTGTCTTCCTGTGCCGGCAGAGTAACCTGGGAGGCAGTTTGAAGCGGCGATGGTTGCTTAGTATCCTCCTGTACAGGACTTGGTTCTCTTACCACTTTTTCTTTTTCTAAATGGACAGATTCAATCGGTGACATTTCTTTCGGTGGTGCACTTTCATTAGCAGGACTACTTTCTGTCACTACCTGTTCTTTAACCAGGGATACAGTTTCAAGGGGCGACAGTTGTTGAGTATCCTCTTGTACAGGTCTTGGTTCTGTTACCACTTTTTCTTTTTCTAAATGTACGGATTCAATCGGTGACATTTCTTTGGATGGTGCAGTGTGTTTAGCAGGACTAGTATCTTTGTCTTCATGTATCGGAAGAGTAACTGGGGAGACAGTTTCAAGTGGCGATGGTTGCTTGGTATCCTCTAGTACATGACTTAGTTCTGTTACTTCTTTCTCTTTTTCTAAGTGTACAGATTCAATCGGTGTTATTTCTGTGGATGGTGCACTGTCTTTAGTAGGACTAATATCTGTCTCTTCCTGTACTTTAACCGGGGAGGCAGTTTCAAGTGGCGATGGTTGCTTAGTATCCTCTTGTACATGACTTAGTTCTGCTAACACTTTTTCTTCTTCTAAATGTACAGATTTTAGTGGTGACATATCTATGGATGATGCATTGTCTTTAGCAGAACTAGCATCTTTCTTTTCTTTAACCGGGGAGACAATTTCAAGTGACGATGGTTGTTTAGTCTCCTCTTGTACAGGACTCGGTTCTCTTATCACTTTGTCTATTTCTAAATGAAGAGATTCAATCGGTGATGATTCTTTTGATGGTGCACTCTCTTTGACAGGACTAGTTTCCCTCTTTTCTTGTACTTCAATAGGAGAGACAGGTTCAAGTGGCGATGGTTGCTTAGTATCCTCTTGTACAGGAATTGGTTCTGTTACCGCTTTTTCTTTTTCTAAATGTACAGATTCAACCGGTGACATTTTTTCGGATGCTGCAATGTCTTTAGCAGGACTAGTATCTTTCTTTTCTTTAACCGGGGAGACAATTTCAAGTGACGATGGTTGTTTAGTCTCCTCTTGTACAGGACTCGGTTCTCTTACCACTTTGTCTATTTCTAAATGTAGAGTTTCAATCGGTGACGATTCTTTTGACGGTGCACTCTCTTTGACAGGACTAGTATGCCTCTTTTCCTGTACTTCAATAGGAGAGACAGGTTCAAATGGCGATGGTTGCTTAGTATCCTCTTGTACAGGAATTGGTTCTGTTACCGCTTTTTCTTTTTCTAAATGTACAGATTCAACCGGTGACATTTTTTCGGATGCCGCAATGTCTTTAGCAGGACTAGTATCTTTCTTTTCTTTAACCGGGGAGACAATTTCAAGTGACGATGGTTGTTTAGTCTCCTCTTGTACAGGACTCGGTTCTCTTACCACTTTATCTATTTCTAAATGTAGAGATTCAATCGGTGAAGATTCTTTTGATGGTGCACTCTCTTTGACAGGACTAGTTTCCCTCTTTTCCTGTACTTCAACAGGAGAGACAGGTTCAAATGGCGATGGTTGCTTAGTATCCTCTTGTACAGGACTTGGTTCTGTTACCACTTTTTCTTTTTCTAAATGTACAGAATCAACTGGTGATATTTTGTCGGATGCTGCAATGTCTTTAGCGGGACTAGTATCTATCACTTCTTTAACCGGGAAGACAATTTCAAGTGACGATGGTTGTTTAGTTTCCTCTTGTATAGGACTTGGTTCTCTTACCACTTTGTCTATTTCTAAATGTAGAGATTCAATCGGTGACGATTCTTTTGATGGTGCACTCTCTTTGACAGGACTCGTTTCCTTCTTTTCCTGTACTTCAACAGGAGAGACAGGTTCAAGTGGCGATGGTTGCTTAGTATCCTCTTGTACAGGACTTGGTTCTGTTACCACTTTTTCTTTTTCTAAATGTACAGAATCAACAGGTGACATTTTGTCGGATGCTGCAATGTCTTTAGCGGGACTAGTATCTATCACTTCTTTAACCGAGGAGACAATTTCAAGTGACGATGGTTGTTTAGTTTCCTCTTGTATAGCTCTTGGTTCTCTTACCACTTTGTCTGTTACTAAATGTAGAGATTCAATCGGTGACGATTCTTTTGACGGTGCACTCTCTTTGACAGGGCTAGTATCCCTCTTTTTCTGTACTTCAATAGGAGAGACAGGTTGAAGTGGCGATAGTTTCTTAGTATCCTCTTGTACAGAACTTGAATATGTTACCACTTTTTCTTTTTCTAAATGTACAGATTCAACCGGTGACATTTTGTCGGATGCTGCAATGTCTTTAGTAGGACTAGTATCTTTCTTTTCTTTAACCGGGGAGACAATTTCAAGTGACGATTGTTGTTTAGTCTCCTCTTGTACAGGACTCGGTTCTCTTACCACTTTGTCTATTTCTAAATGTAGAGATTCAATCGGTGACGATTCTTTTGACGGTGCACTCTCTTTGACAGGACTAGTATGCCTCTTTTCCTGTACTTCAATAGGAGAGACAGGTTCAAGTGGCGATGGTTGCTTAGTATCCTCTTGTACAGGAATTGGTTCTGTTACCGCTTTTTCTTTTTCTAAATGTACAGATTCAACCGGTGACATTTTTTCGGATGCTGCAATGTCTTTAGCAGGACTAGTATCTTTCTTTTCTTTAACCGGGGAGACAATTTCAAGTGACGATGGTTGTTTAGTCTCCTCTTGTACAGGACTCGATTCTCTTACCACTTTGTCTATTTCTAAATGTAGAGATTCAATCGGTGACGATTCTTTTGATGGTGCACTCTCTTTGACAGGACTAGTTTCTCTCTTTTCCTGTACTTCAACAGGAGAGACAGGTTCAAGTGGCGATGGTTGCTTAGTATCCTCTTGTAGAGGACTTGGTTCTGTTACCACTTTTTCTTTTTCTAAATGTACAGAATCAACTGGTGACATTTTGTCGGATGCTGCAATGTCTTTAGCGGGACTAGTATCTATCACTTCTTCAACCGGGGAGACAATTTCAAGTGACGATGGTTGTTTAGTTTCCTCTTGTATAGCACTTGGTTCTCTCACCACTTTGTCTATTTCTAAATGTAGAGATTCAATCGGTGACGATTCTTTTGACGGTGCACTCTCTTTGACAGGGCTAGTATCCCTCTTTTCCTGTACTTCAACAGGAGAGACAGGTTGAAGTGGCGATAGTTTCTTAGTATCCTCTTGTACAGGACTTGAATATGTTACCACTTTTTCTTTTTCTAAATGTACAGATTCAACTGGTGACATTTTTTCGGATGCTGCAATGTCTTTAACAGGACTAGTATCTTTCTTTTCTTTAACCGGGGAGACAATTTCAAGTGACGATTGTTGTTTAGTCTCCTCTTGTACAGGACTCGGTTCTCTTACCACTTTGTCTATTTCTAAATGCAGAGATTCAATCGTTGACGATTCTTTTGACGGTGCACTCTCTTTGACAGGACTAGTATCCCTCTTTTCCTGTACTTCAATAGGAGAGACAGGTTCAAGTGGCGATGGTTGCTTAGTATCCTCTTGTACAGAAAATGGTTCTGTTACCGATTTTTCTTTTTCTAAATGTACAGATTCAACCGGTGACATTTTGTCGGATGCTGCAATGTCTTTAGCGGGACTAGTATCTATCACTTCTTCAACCGGGGAGACAATTTCAAGTGACGATGGTTGTTTAGTTTCCTCTTGTATAGCACATGGTTCTCTCACCACTTTGTCTATTTCTAAATGTAGAGATTCAATCGGTGACGATTCTTTTGACGGTGCACTCTCTTTGACAGGGCTAGTATCCCTCTTTTCCTGTACTTCAACAGGAGAGACAGGATGAAGTGGCGATAGTTTCTTAGTATCCTCTTGTACAGGACTTGAATATGTTACCACTTTTTCTTTTTCTAAATGTACAGAATCAACAGGTGACATTTTGTCGGATGCTGCAATGTCTTTAGCGGGACTAGTATCTATCACTTCTTTAACCGGGGAGACAATTTCAAGTGACGATGGTTGTTTTGTTTCCTCTTGTATAGGACTTGGTTCTCTTACCACTTTGTCTATTTCTAAATGAAGAGATTCAATCGGTGACGATTCTTTTGACGATGTACTCTCTTTGACAGGACTAGTATCCCTCTTTTCTTGTACTTCAACAGGAGAGACAGGTTCTAGCTGCGATGGTTGCTTAGTATCCTCTTGTACAGGACTTGGTTTTGTTACTACTTTTTCTTTTTCAAAATGTACAGAATCCACTGGTGACATATTTTCGGATGCTGCAATGTCTTTAGCAGGACTAGTATCTGTCACTTCATGTACTTTAACTGGAGATACAGTTTCAACGAGCGATGTTTGCATAAAATCCTCTTGAACAGGACTTGGCTCTGTTACCAATTTTTCTTTTTCTAAATGTACAGATTCAATCATTGACATTTCTTTGAATGGTGCAATGTCTGTAGCAGGACTAGTATCTTTCTCTTCTTTAACCGAGGAGACAATTTCAAGTGTCGATGGTTGTTTGGTATCCTTTTGTACAGGACTTGCTTCTCTTACCACTTTGTCTATTTCTAAATGTACAGATTCAATCGGTGACGATTCTCTTGATGGTGCACTCTCTTTAACAGGAGTAGTATCCCTCTTTTCCTGTACTTCAACAGGGGATGCAGGTTCAAATGGCGATGGTTGCTTAGTATCGTCATGGACAGGCAGACTTGGCTTTTTTTCCAGTTTTTCTTTTGCTTGGTGAACAGATTCAATAAGGGACGATTCTTTTGATGATGCACTCTCTTCAGCAGGACTAGAATCTTTGCTTTCCTGTACTGGGAGAGTAGCCGGGGAGGCAGTTTCAAGTGGCGATGATCGTTTATTGTCCTCTTTTACAGGACTTGTCTCTCTTATGACTTTTTCTGAATGTACAGATTCTATCGGTGACAATTCTTTTGATGGTGCACTGTCTTTAGCAGGACTAGTATCTTTCTCTTCCTGTACCGGGAGAGTAACCAGGGAGACAGATTCAAGATGCGAGAGTTCTTTAGTATCTTCTTGTACAGGACTTGGCTCTTTTTCTACTTTTTCTTTTTCTAAAAGTGCCCATTCAATAGGTGAAGATTTTTTAGATGGTACAGTCTCTTTAGCAGGACTGATATCTTTCTGTTTCTGTATTTTAACCGGAGAGACAGGTTCCAGTAGTGATAGTTGTTTAGCATCATCATGTACAGGGCTTGGCTTTGTTTTTGGCTTTTCTTTTTCTAGTATTACAGATTCAGTCAGTGATATTTTCTGAATACTTTCAATTTGTGTTTGTACATGACTTTGTTCTCTTACTACTTGTTCTTTATCTAATTGTACAGATTTAGTCGGCGATGATTTTTCTTCTTTTGATGCTGCCCTCTCTGCAGGACTGGCATTCTTCACTTCCTGTTCTTTTACTGGGAAGGCAGGTTCTATTGACAGTGGTTGTTTTTTATCTTCATGTATAGGACTTGACTCTTTTAGCATGTTATCTTTTTCTAATAGTACAGATTCTTTCAGTGATATCTTTTGAATTATTTCTGTGTCTTCCTTTGATGGTGCACTCTCTTTTGCAGGACTAGTATCTTTCACTTGCTGTACCTTAACCGGAGAGACGGATTCGAGTGGCAATGGTCGCTTAGCATCTTCATGTATAGGGCTTGGCTCTGTTTTTGGTTTTTCTTTTTCTAATATTACAGATTCAGTCAGTGATATTTTCTGAAAACTTTCAATTTTTTCGGATGCTGCAATCTCTTTAGCAGGACTTGTAGGTTTCTCTTCCTGTACCGGGAGACTAATGGGGGAAGCATGCTCAAGTATTGATAGTTGTACTGTATCTTCTTGTACAGGACGTGGCTCTCTGTCCACTTTAACTTTTTCTAGATGTACAGATTCAAGTGTTGACGATTCTTTTGATGGCACACTTTCTTTAGCAGGACTAGTTTCTTTCTCTTGCTGTACTTTAACTGGGGAAATAGGTTCAAGGGGCGATGAATGCTTAGTATCTTCATGTTCAGGACTTGATTTTGTTACCACTTCTTCTGTTTCTAAATGTACAGATTCAAATGGTGATATTTCTTTTGATGGCGCACTGTCTCTAGCAGGACTGGTATCTTTCTCATCCTGTAATTTAACTATGGATACGGGTTCAAGTGGCAATAGTTGTGTGGCATCTTCATGTGCAAGACTTGTTTCTATTCCCACTTTTTTAATACGTTCAGATTGATTCATTGACATTTCCTTGGATGATGCACTGTCTTTAGCTGGACTTGTTTCTTTCTCTTTCTGTACCTTAACCGGAGACACAGTTTCAAGTGGCGATAGTTGCTTAGTATCCTCTTGTACTGGACTTGGTTCTCTTACCACTTTTTCTTTATCTAAGTGTACAGATTCAATCGGTGACATTTCTTTGGATTGTACACTATCCTTACCAGGCCTAGTATCTGTCTTATCCTGTAATTTTTCTGTGGAAACAGGTTCAAGTGGCGATGGTTGCTTTGCATCTACATGTACAGGACTTCGTTTTGTTTTCACATTTTCTTCATCTAGTATTAAAGATTCCGTCAGTGATGTTTTTTTAATAATTTTAATTTTTTCTTCAGATGGTGTGCTCTCTGTAGTAGTATCCTTCACTTCCTGTACTGGGAGAATAATCGGGGCGGCAGGTTTAACTGGCGATGGTTGTTTTGTATCCTCTTGTACAGGAGTAGACTCTTTTTCCACTTTTTCTTTTTTTAGTAGTACAGATTCAATCGGTACTGATACTTCTTCTTTTGATAGTGCACTTTCTTCGGCGGAACTAGTATCCTTCATTTCATGTACCAAGAGTGTAATTGGAGAAGCAGGTTCAAGCGGCAATAGTTTTTCAGTATCTTTGTGCGCAGGACTTAGCTCAATTACCAATTTTTCTTTTGCTACATGTATAGATTCAATTGGTGATGATTCTTTTGATGGTACGCCCTCCTTGGCAGGACTAGTATGTTTCTCTTCCCGAACTTTACTCTGGGAGACAAGATCAAGTGGTTGTACAAGACTTGGTTCTCTTATTACTTTTTCTTTTTCTAATGGTGCAGATTCAGTCGGCGATGATTTTTCTTCTTTTGGTGCTACACTTTCTTGGGCAGGACTGGCATCTTTTACTTTCTGTACTTTTACTGGGGAGACAGGTTCTGTTGACAGTGCTTTTTTATTATCTTCATGTATAGGACTTGACTCGTTTAGCATTTTCTCTTTTTCTAATAGTACAGATTCAGTCAGTGATATCTTTTGAATTATTTCTGTGTCTTCTTTTGATGGTGCACTCTCTTTAGCAGAACTAGTATCTTTTATTTCCTTAACTGGAGAGACGGATTCGAGTGGTGATGGTTGCTTTGCATCTTCATGTACAGTGCTTGGCTCTGTTTTTGGTTTTTCTTTTTCTAGTATTACAGATTTTTGAACAATTTCGATTTGTTTTATTGATGGTGCACTCTCTTTAGCAGCACTAGTTTCCTTCACTTCCTGTGCTTTAACCGGGGAGACAGATTCAATTGTTGATGGTTCTTTAGTATCCCCCTGTACATAACTTGGCTCTCTTAATACTTTTTCTTTTTCTGAATGTTCAGATTCAATAGGTGTTGAGTCTTTCGATGGTACACTCTCTTTAGCCGGACTAGTATCTTTCATTTCCTGTACGACGACACTAACCGGGGAGGCAGATTCATGTGGTGATGGTAGCTTATTCTCCTTTTGTACAGGACTTGGCTCTCTTTCCACTATTTCTTTTTCAAATAATACAGATTCAGTCTCTGATGATTTTTGAATAATTTCAATCTCTACTTTAGATGGCGTACGTTCTTTAGCAAGACTGGTATCCTTCACTTCCTCAATAATTTCAGGTTTTTCATCAGATAGTACATCCTGTCCGGGAGAGGTAGGTTTAATTACTGATATAAGGCCTGCATCCTCTGGTACAGGACTTGCATCTCTCGTTGCTGATGTTAGAGTCACTGCCTGTGACTGTTTTTCAATAACTTCTGATCTTTCTATTAACGTAGTACTCTTTATAGGATGACTTCCACTCTTTTTCATTTGGTCTTGAACAGGAGATGCAGGTTTAGTTTGTGTTGATTCTTTCTCTTCTTCTTTAACACAACTAACGTCTTTGTCTTTTTGTTCAGATGCTGACTCAATAGGTGAAAGTTTTGCCAAAAGTTCATTTCCATCTTCTACTAGTGAACTTTCTGTAGCTTTCCCTACCTGTTCTTTAAGTGGAGAATCAGCTTTAGTTGGTGACGACTTACTTATATCCTCTTTAACAGAACTAGGCTCTTTTACCTCTTTTTCTGATGATAGCTGCTCAATAGGTAAATGTTTCTCAATCATTTCCAAGTTTTCGTGTGTTACTAAACTCTCTGTAGCAGGACTGGCATTCTTTACTATTTGGTTATGAACGAGAGTTACAGGTTCAATAGGCGATAATTGTTTAGTACCCTGTTTTACGGGACTCGACTCTCGTACTACTGTGTCTTTTTCTAAAAATAGTGATTCAGTTGGAGAAAAAATTTCAGCGATTTCAGGCTTTTCGCCTAAAAGTGCACTCTCTCTATCCGGAACGGAATCTTTATCTGTTTGGTCTAGTATGTGAGAGTGACGTTCAATTAGTGATGGTTCTTTCGCATCCTCTTTTATCTGACTCAACTCTTTTACATCTTTGTAAACTTTTGATATTAGTGACTCAGTCGGTGAATGTGTTTCAATGATTTCAGTATCTTCTTTTAATGGTGTACTCTTTGTAGCAGGACTTGTATCCTTAACTAATTGGTCTTCAGAAGGAGTGACCGACTTGATCGGTGATGGATGTTTAATATCATCTTGTACCTCCTCTATGTCAGGACTTTGTTCTCTAAATTCTTTCTCTGAGACTATAGATTCAGTTCGTGAATATTTTTCAATCATTTCAGGCTCTCCTTCTGTAGGTGCACTTTCTTTAGCAAGACTTGTATCCTTCACTGCTAGTACTTGAACGGCAGACGCAGGCTCATCCGTGCCAACTTTATTTTTCTCTGTTAACGCTGGACTTGGAATTTTGCCATCATCAATTACGACACTGTCTTTATCGTGAATTAACGCGTTATCAACTTCGTCCTTCTCTGAAGATACAGATTCAGTAAGTGAATGTTTTTTAATTATTTTAGGTTCTTCTTCTGAAGGTGCACTTTCTTTAGTAGGACTGATATCCTTCAATGTTGTGACTTCAACGGGAGAAACAGGTTTGATTGATGTTGTTTCTTTAGATTCATATTGAACAGAACTGGTGATTTCCTTATCTTTTCCTAAAGTTATAGAATCTACAAGTGAGTATTTTTCAATTGCTTCAGGTTCTTCTTCTGAAGGTAGACTTTCTTTAGCAAGACTGGTATCCTTCACTGCTAGGACTTGAATTGGAGAGACAGGTTTATCCGTGACTACTTTATCTTTTACCTCTTTATCTTTTTCTGTCAATACTAGACTTGGAATTTTGTCTTCATCAATAAAATCACTGTCTTTATCTTGGCTTAATACTTTATCGACTTCTTCCTTTTCTGAAAATGAAGATTCAGTAAGTGAAGGTTCTTTAATTATTTTAGATTCTGCTTCTGAAGGTAAAGTTTCTTTAGCAGGACTGGTATCCTTCACTGCCTGGACTTGAATGGCAGAGGCAGATTTTATTGACGTTGGTTCTTTAGATTCCTCTTCAACAGGACTTTTTGCTTTCTCTTCTTTGTCTTTTGACGCGGCTACTGATTCAGTGGGTGAATATTTTTCATTTATATCAGGTTTTTCTCCTGGACGTGTACTTTCTTTAGAAGTGCTGGTATCCTTCACTGCTGTAAATTGAACGGGAGAAACAGGTTCAATTGACGTTGGTTCTTTGAATTCATCTTGAGCAGGACTAGGTTTTATAATGTCCTCATCTTTTTCTAAAGTAACAGATACAGAAAGTTTTTCTATTGCCACAGTAGCTAAATGCGTCTCAATTGTTTTGCTTGTACCGATATCTTTTACAACACTGTCTGTCCCAGAAACAATTTCCTGAAGCATTAGCTTCTGTGCTACTTCATTACTTTCAGGTGGTGAACTTTCAGGTTGTTTTTCTATGACTGAAGTATTTTCTTTACTAGGTATTACCTCTTCAACAACAGGTAATGATTGCCTTGTGTCTAATGCATGCTTTAGTGTATCGCTTGGCTCCTCAACTGGTTTATCTTTGTGTAGCGAAATTAATTCCTTTGATAAATGTGTATCAATAATATCAAGTTTTGCTGAGACCGATATATTGCTTTCATCAGGTGTTAATTCTTTCAGTGCCAAGTGTTCTTCGATGGGTGAGGTATATAGTGTTGATTCTTCTGCAAGTAGTGCAACCTTCTGAGTTGGACTCGGTATTAATACTTTATTGTCTTTTTCTGATGACAAAGATTTTGTTGGTGAATGTCTCTTGTCTTCAAAAGTTTCATAATGTTGTACTGATGTCAAAGATTTTTCCCCAAGTTGCATATCACTTAAAATTTCATCCATAAAACAAACATCCTCAGTTTCGTTTTTGATTACAGAACCATCGGGGTATTTATCTTCTGCTAAAGACTTTGTAGTTGTTTTTATTCTTCTAATAGTATTTTCTGTCATATTTCTAAATCCTTGTCTAACAGTGATAAGGGTTATTTTTCTAATAATAGTTATACCCTTTTCATATATAGTATCAATTTTCACTGATGTACTTTCTTCAGGATTGCCGTCCTCATAAAACCCTTCTAAGCTCTTCTCTGACAATTCTATAGGCTCATCTTTAACGACTTTTTCGTCTGTTAATTCAGTATATGTGATTTCTTTTTCAATATCTTGTTTAATTTGATGGTCGTTACATAGATGAGTTGGTTTATCGATGCCCGATTCTTTTTCTGTTACTTCTTCAGTTGTTGATAAGGAATCTTTGTCACTAGTTGGCGTTGACTCTCCGTGAATTAGTACTTGTTTTTTATCAACCTCGACATCAAATCTCGGTTCTTTTTGTTGTTTTGTCTCCAGCTCCGATAAGTAGACTTTACTTTGCTCTTTAGAATCAGCGCTGGTTTCACCATCGACATATTTTGAAAGTGTTTCTTGAGATGTTAAAATTTCTTTTTCTAAACTTACTTGCTTTTTATCAAGTTTGCTAGAAATTAAGGTTTCAGCAAGATTGTCACTTTCTTGTAGATCTAATCTGATGATTTTCTCAACATCTTTGGCGTGTTTTTTGAGTGTCTCATCAGTTAAAATGATATCTTGCTTCGTTGTTGATACGACTTTTTCCATTTTATGAGTGGCACTTTCTTCATCACTATCTTTTTCATCAATCAATTGTTTTTCGCCTTCTTTGACTGAAAGAGGGATTGCTTCTTTTAAAATATAATTGTCTGCGCTTTCTTCATCTCCTATAACTAAGTCAGAACCCTCTTCATCTTCTGATAAGTTTTCTTCTGATTCTGTCTTTTTTTCTTTCTCTGGACTAAGTTCTTTACGAAGAACTTCGCTGAGAATAGCTTTAGACTTAATATCTGTGGTTATGCTACTATCGATGGTGATAACTTTTTCTACTTTTTCTAAGCTCACACCCCTTTCTTCAACTTCTTTCGAAATATCGAGTTTTTCTGTGCTGGATAAATCTTTACTTGAAATTGTTTCTTTGGGTTCATGAAGTGCTAATTCTTCCTTCCGTTTTAGGTCCGCTATTTTTTCTTCCAATTTTTCCAAGGTTTTTGCCGATTCTAATGTAATGCTTAATCTTTTTTCTGAAGTTGATTCTTTATCTATTTCATCTACATCAAGAGTGTCAGTTTTTTTAGAAACATCTAAAATTTCCTCCTTTGTTTGTTTTTCACTGTCTTTTGTCACGGGTATAGAGGTTATTGGTTTATCAGTTAATTCCAAAGATGCTTTGTCATCTTTAGCATCACGTTTCAACCTTTTTCCTTCACTCAATATAGTTTTATCAGATGTGTCGCTGATTTCTTCGGAAGTCAACGATCTCGCCGGTGAAATTTCTTTATGTATTTCATTTGATTCCGTTTTTTCTTCGAATGGTTCTGCAGATTTTATGATTATTGGCTTATGCGAACTTATCTCCTTTTCACTTGATAACAGCAATTTTGTAGCTTCAATAGCAGAAGTTATAGTAATGTCAGTCTTTGAAATGCTATCTGGTGACTTACGAAGTAAAACAGGTGATTTTTCGGCCATTATTTCATCTAAACTTTTATCAGATTTTAATACTTCAGCAACATCAGCTACAATTTTTTCTACATCTTTGGGACTGAGAGGTGGTTTATCCATTATATCGAGTTTCCTTTCCTCTTCGATTTCTTTTTCAACATCCTCCGGTATGGATGGAATTTTATCCGGCATACAAGGTGCTTCTTCCACAATTACAATATCATCCTTTATAGGTGAGTCTAGAGTAGTGATATGAGTTTCTCTAAGTTTTTCCGTGAATTGAGAATAATTATATTCTACGCCATCATATTCTTTTAAAGGTTCCAACTCTTTGCTTATTGTTGCTACAGTTTTCATTTGATCGTGATACATTGGGGATTCTGGAGCTGACCCTGGAGTTACGGTGACTAGTTCTGCGTGAGATGCACACTGTACTGTTTTGACGATAACATCATCTTCAATCGCTTTTTGGCTTTTATAAGATGTAATGGTTTCTTGATCAGGAAGAGGCAAATCTTTTGGAACTTTTATCTCATTTACAAACCCTAAATCTGGCTTCCTTTTGAAAATATCATCGTCTACGGGTGTTTTTTTCTCTTCATAAGTTCTATAATCAACTTCTTCATGAAGCGGTAGGTCTGCCACTTCATCAGGTGTTTTCACAATTTCTCTGATGGGTGCTGGATGCGTGTCTAGTTTCGAGCTTTTTTCTTTTGGTGATTTTTGAATATCTACTAATGTTTGTGGGGGTATCAATTCTTTTGTTTCTTCTTGAATGTGTTTTTCTTCAATTTGTTGATCTTCTTTTATATCATCAAGAGTTATTCTCTCATCTTCGGGTAACGTGGGGGCGGTGGTTGCTCCTGATTCGATTGTGGTTGATATTTTTTCATCAGGTTGAGATTCTTGCACAATATTAAATTCCAGAGAATCTTTTGGTTTTGGTATACCACTTTTGCTATCTGAAGTTTTCTTTTCACTGCTTATATCTTGTTTTTCTTCAACACTTACAGAATGTTCTTTTGATTCTACTTGTTTTTGTTCAATTTCGAAATCTGTTATTGGTTGTATGTCTTTGTGTGATTCTTTCATTGCTTCTTCTTTTCTTTTCTCTGATTCTTCTTTATCTTTTAAATGTTTTTGTAGTTCATCTCCTTCTTGATCTTTGCTACTTTCATGTTCTACAACAGAATCTTCTGTATATTGCTCAACTTCTTCTTTTTCAATTATTAAATATTCTTCTTCAAATTCACCATCAGCAGTAGTTTCAGTCTTAGTATCATCTAACATGCAAGTGATTTTTTCAATATCAGATCGGCCAACATATTCTATTTTCTCTTCAGCTTCACTATCTCGGTTAAATACAGCTTCGATTTCCCTTACAATCTCTTGCTCTTCTCTTTCGTCAAGTTCCTGTTGTTTTATATCATCTAATGATTTTGATGTATCTTCATCGGATTTTTTAGCGTCTTTCAAAATATCCTCGTAATTTACCCTTTGTAAACCCTTTAGTTTTGATGTATCAGCTTTTAAAGATTTCACTGCCTTTGTTGGACTCTTCATTGCTTTCAGTCCTTTCACCGGTGAAGCTAATGGACGAGGACGCCGTGAGATTGGTTCACGTTTGGTTTTTGGTTCTTTTCTATCTGGTAACTTCTGACTGAGATCTCGTTTCGGAGAACCTTGTTTATATTTTGATTCCACAACTCTACGATTACTGGCTTCTTTGGCACTTTTGGCAGGTGTGCTACTAGGACTAAGTTTTCTTGTTTTCGTCTTTACTCTTTCTTTGGCCAAAGGTTGAAGAGTTGATGTAGACATTTTTGTTTCCGACATTTTTTTAGGTGTAGTAGGCGGCGATTTTTCACCAGCAACTTTTTTATCTATCGTACTGACAACTTTTTTCTCTGCAGATTTTTTAACAATTCTATGACTCATTTTACTTCTACTTGTTGAAGTAATTGTGTCGATTTTAGATTTAGTTTCAGTTTTCTTTTTTATATCACTTTTTGGTTTTACTTCGATTTCAGCCTTCTTTGTTTCAGATTTAACTACAGAGTCTTTATTATCATCAGTCTTATCAGTGCGTTTTGATTTTTTCTCTATAATTTTTTCTTTCTTCTTTACTTCTTTCTTTTTTGGCAAGCCGTCTATAACAGTGCTTTCGTACTGAGCTATTTTATCATCTAATTTAGTTTCTATTCTTGCTGTAATTGCGTCATGTAATACTGATTCAATTTTTTTATCTTCGCCTTCTACTAATTCACTAAGCAATTTATTATCAATTATATTCTTCGAATCTGTTTCATTTTTGATAATATTATCTTTAGTTGGTGGTGGTTCAGGCTCCATAGTTTTTTCTTCTTTTGCCTTTTCTGTTAATATGGTTCTTTCTTTGCTTATTTTCGATGTTGCTTGTTTTGTTATTTTAGTTGTTAGAACAGTAGACGTTGTAGTTGGCGCGGGTGGTAGTGAAGGTAACATTTGTCGTCCTGTACATGTAGGGTGTTGTAAAAATTCCAAATGCTTTAGCTTCTCAAGCCCTTCAAAAATTTTGTGTTGAGGTGTGGATCCAGGGAACATTATCCTTGTTATTGTATCGTCAGGATTTGCAGGCCGCCACACTAGCAGCGCACATATAGATACTAAATTGGGGATTGGGAAGTTAAACTGTCCAGATGCACTAGCGCCTTCAAAAAGTTTTTGTTCACTATTATGCCATCTTTTTAGAAATTCACGAACGTGTTTAGAGTCCTTGGACGGATTCAGTACATACATGTCGAGCGTTCCTGAAACAAAACATAAAGTTATTTAATCATTTAATCGTAGGGTATTGTAAAAAATTAAGTTACAGATAGTGTCGGTTCAAATGCAATAGCAAGGTTCGTTTGTTCTTGGAGACGTCACACGTTCGAGTCCCGTCTTATCATTTGATTGCGTTGGAGATCACGTTAATTTTTATTTATTTTCGCGTGAATTATAACCATATAAACATTGCCAGAGCCCCGTATAACTATCAAAAATTGTCATCATAAGTTCAATGGTTGGATTTAAAAGCGTAACAATTAATCGAACTCATTTTCACATATATGATGAGCTTAATATGGTTAACCGAATTACTGTTCGCCGAAAAGTTAACAGTGTCTAATAGAAATACTTTTTAAACGACTTCAAAATAATAAAAAAATAGTTTATCAATTCAACCTGTATGTATGTTATATTGTCATAATTGCACAGGTTTTGTACACGTTAGTCAATACCAGCTTCTAAGCACGGGTGCCAAATTTCATGAGTGTACTAACTTCCACCCGCGACTTCGTCCACGGACTTTCATACAAACATTCATCCCCTCTTTTACCCCCTTAGGGGTGGAATTTCCAAAAATCCTTTCTTAGTGGATTCCTACACTGTATAAGGTATCTATGTGCAAAATTTCAAGTCTCTAGGTTCAGCGGTTTGGGCTGTGCGTTGATATCTCAGTCAGGACTTTGAATTATATAATAATAATAATATATTTCCACGCTCACACCAATTATCTAGCCCGAAGTAAGTATCATTAAGAACTTGTGTTACGGATACTAGATAACGGACATTTTTTTTTAATATTCTATTCTATTCTTTTCTTATGTAAGGGGCTGAGGCTGTCTCAGAGCACTTCGACCCTATGGGATCTTTTGTGCTTCCCCTTTCCTTATCACCCATCCCCGCCAACATCGAAAACACCTTGTATGAGTTTTACGATGTTGGCGGGAATAAGGTCTATAATGTCCTCTGGTTTAGGGTAACCTAGACCCAGGGTCCTTAGTCGCCTATTGGCTAGTGCATGACAGTCACATAGTATGTGCTCCATGCTTTCTTCCTCCTCGCCACACATTCTACAAATGGGGTCTTCAGTTTTGCCTATTGTGCACAGGTGTCGTTTAGTGGCAAAGTGGCCAGTGAGAGCACCTGTGAGGCAGCGGATTTGGGTCCTGCTGATTCCTCCTATTATTTTAAGGTAGCCCGTGTGTGAGGATCCTAAAAATTTCTTTGAGTGTGTCAGTCGGGATGTAGACAACCATTCCCTGAGGTGCCTCTTTTGACAATACTCCTTTAGTGCCATTTTTATGGTACTCCTAGATAATCCTACAAAAGGCTTGGGCCCATTGAGGTCTTGAGCCGATCCTTTCCTTGCTAGTCTAGCTTGCTTTTTCATATACATAATAATTTTAGATATTTTTATAAATAAACTTAAATAAATGTATAAACAACCATGACTCGCAAACAAACATTCGTGTTCGTCACACAAACATTTGCCGCTACCAGGATTCAACCCGGACCGCTTGATGTGAAGCCAGCTATACTGACCACTCCACCACGACGGCGTCAACTTTGAATTATATACATAGATGTAGGCTAGGCATGTCTCTATGTTTGTCCAGGGACATTATACATACTGATATCTCCAACACTTGTTGATGGATTTTGTCCGACACCAGAAAGAGAGACGGGCGTTTGTGAGCAAATTTAAAATTAACATGTCAGACATTGGTGTGTTTCACAGCATTCTGGCCCAACCAGTGCCAGAAGAGGCCAGATTGCTCTATCGCTTTATATATCTGCCGCGACTTTCTTTCGATAAGAACATTATTGTATTTTAATTGGTTCAGTTGATGGGTGAATTATTACATAAGTTCACGATAGGACTGACATGTCTATAAAGATAAAAAAATTGGTTGTCCGTAAAGTCGGTTTACTGACGATAGTTGAACGTGACAACGTCTTAAGAAAATACTGATGGAATGGTAGCATTTTTCAAAAGAAAAATTTAATTTCATTTGTTTAATAGATTTCGCATTATAGTATGAATAAACTTGTAATAAAATCTCTTTGGCTATACTATTGGTATCTGGCTGGTTTTGGTATCATTGAAAATTTAAATTTTAAAGAACATAATTCCAAATTCAAATTAGAGAATCAGATTCAGAGCGAGGTAACGCCGCATGACGTCATGTTTTTTCGTGCGTGCAGCCGGCTCTATCGAATTATAAGACGTTGTCACGTCAAAACTCCTTTAAAAAATAAAGAAAAAAATCATAAGTCGCATTGCATAAAAATATTTTTGACGTGATAACGTCTTAAAAATCGATGAACACCGGCTGCACGCACGAAACAGTGTCACGATCCGCCTGAGCCGAGCGTGCAAGCGAGAGCGCGGAACAAGCGAGAGCGCGGAACAAGCGATAGAGAGGCACGATCGGCCTTTTTTTGTTGTTGTCGGGGAGGTTAAATGCATCGTCCCTGCGGGGTGGTGCCAACCGCAGGGTATATGTGAGACTCGAGGTAGAGGCGTTCCCTCCATACCCACTAAACATCCTCCCCGGCCTGACCTACACCGAGACCGTCCCAACGCTGCCCGTCTAGGCACTCCTTGTGCACCAATTGGTGGCCAGCAGCCCACGAGGTCTACCGACTTACGCCGGCCTTATAGGCCGCTTCCTCAACGACGGCTGCTCGACCTGGCGCGTCCTCCTGACGACGACACCGGGAGCAGCCATCGAACCGCACCCGGGGGGCTTCGGGCGCGGTCGTGGCCCAGAAAAGGGCCGTCCGGAACTAGCCATGGTGGGAAAACAAAAACAACTTGACGATGGCATGTGACTTCGAATATCAAGGGACACTTGACATCAAAAGCCACACACCCGCCGAGAAAGTTTGCCCACTACGTTCCCGGTGTCTCGTCACCAGGTCGAGCAGCCGTCGGTGGGGGAGTGGCTGATGGCCATTAATTGGTGCAAGGAGTGCCTAGACGGGCAGGGTTGGGACCACCTCGGTGTAGTTGCGCTCTGAATCTCTCTCTAAATCTGCTCGAATCTGAACAAGTTCCATCAAAATCGGTTAAGAAGTTTTTTATTATTTTAGATAGAGAGTTATTACAATTTGAGTTATTACAGAGAGTTATTACAATTTTGAGGCTGACATGACGAATTAAATTTTGTTATTTAAATATTCTGTGTAATTAATTTTCAAGCGAGCTAGGAAACAATAAAGGAGGCTAGGCAAAGGAGTAGAACTCACCATGCCCAACTTTGTGGTAGAGGTTGATGGGTTCGGGGCCCCGGTAGCAGTGCTGGGGCTTGAGGTTGATGTGGCGAAGGTCGGCCATCATGTCCGCGCCCTCCTGCAGGAGGGACACCAGCAGAGGGTCCGAGTCTTTGTCGCCGTCCGGGCTAGCTAAAGCTCTGCGTTCCTGGAAATTATAATTTCAATTTTTTAAAGAACGTACCGTTGGAGGATAACAGCAATATTTTATTTATTGACGCTCCATTTTAATTCTAACCCTGTAGGGATTTTAGATGACAGTGAGAATCGCTCGATTTACCACTCGAGTTTCTATTACATATTGACACTCAGAAATCAATCATGTCTCGAGAACCGTTTGTCACTTTCATTTATTTTTCCATATTTTTATGAAAACGTTTTCTAAACATTATTTCTTAATTATTGTTCAAATAAACATTATCATTTTTTTAGTATTTCATAATAAAAAATGGCTTCAAAACGTTAGCGTTCAATGTAGCTCACCCGATGTGCACGGAAACAAACGAACGGGGCCGCCGTCTGGCAAAAATATCACGGTTTTGCGAGTTGCGTGCGAGTTGAGTTAAAAATAAAAATCATTTCCCAGCAATTCCTTTTTGAAATGTGTCTTATTTTGATGTATAGAATACATGGTTCTCGTTTGACTGTTCATGTCTTTTACACCTTGTATAATATAATATATTTCTACGCTCACACCAATTATCTAGCCCAAATTAAGTATCATTAAGAACTTGTGTTATGGATACTAGATAACGAACAAATTTTATATGCATAATAATTTTCAGATATTTTTATAAATAAACATAAATAAATATTTGAACAACCATGATTGGTCAACAAATATTCATGTTCGTCACACAAACATTTGCCACTACCAGGACTCGAACCCGGGCCGCTTGATGTTTAGGCAGCTATACTGACCACTCCACCAAGACGGCGTCGAGATAGAGACATACAACGCCAAGTACGGCGTTGATTCTTGAGACTCGTTCTATAATACGAATATAGGTTCTCTATGAAAAGTTTGCCACTCCAAAAGTTCATTCATTTCAGTATGGTCACGGGAAGACATAAATCGAAACCGTAAAACTTGTTATGGTACATTATGATACAATAAAGTGGGCTGCTCATCATATCATCATCATAACAGCCTTTATAATTCGACCCACTGCTGGGACACAAGGCCTCTCCTTGTCATCGTAGGAGGTTTAGGCTTACCCAATGCGGATTGGTGGACGGAGAATAAGGTGATCAATACCCCTTTGCTGATCCATTAGTCACCTTCTACGATACCCATTGGAGGATATGGGGTGATGCTATTCTACTCTGCCGGCATGGTTAATTAGCCTGGTCATTACACACGAACTTGAGCGTTGCAGCCCGGGGCAAAGGCGAGGACGTCATTTAGGATTATTTTCCAAAATATAAGAAATTAATTCATAGACCTAATTACTTCTTGCTATAGATTAAAAATAAATCTGTAAAGTAAAAGGCAGTAACAGTGTGGTAATTTTCATTTACTACGGCACAAGTACGTAACGGAATGGAATGAATGTATAAATAAATGATGCAGTAAAGGCTGCTTGTGAGTAGAAAAAATATAAAATTAATGCATACGTGCGGTAACGCAGATAGAAACCACTACCTACAAGTGTCAAACGCTTCAAAGCGTCGCTGCCTTCGATCATCTACAACCGTGGATAATGCACGGCAATAGCGTCGGTGGCACACTTCAAACTCCGCTAAAACGCAGCCGTAGCGGACTTCGCATTCAGTGATGCATGATTTGTCAAACGGTAAACATGTCAAAATGCTCCGTAAAAGATTGTAAAAATCACTCCTAAATTCTAGTTAAAAAACATGGTGTGACTTACCACCAGTAAGTTAGTATTTTTAATAAAATTTGAGACTGAACTTATGCTAAAACTAGCTTGAAATACGCTTTGGTTATTGAAAATTATAAAATAATTTCATAAAACAACGGTCTTTAGCCATCCCTTTCACACTCATAGCCAAAGTGAGACAAAATACATAATAAAATCGGAACATAGTCAAGTTTTTAGGAATGGAGTTCCTATATATTCGTATAGCCATTCATATATATTTTTAAATTAGTGTAGTAAATTAAAATGATCTATTTTCAGCTTTCAATCAATTTCATCATGTCTATCATCTGACGAAGGCCATTATCGAAAAATATGTCGATTTAAGACTTCACTATATTTCCAGGCAAGAAAATTTAGAAAAAAAACGTAAATCTAAAAGACAAGTTTGGAACAAGATAAATTTATTTCAGGGCACGTAATCTACAATAAAATAAATAGTGCAGACCCTAGTATTGGGTTATCTTATTTAAATAATAATAAGTCATTTAAAAATCTTACTTGTTTTTTTATCATGATAAAATCACACATTTCACAACACTAAAATTTTGAAAGGAACCGTAACTCCAAAAGGCAAGTTTGAAACAAGATTAATTTATTTCAGGGCAAGTAATTAAGCCTGAAATAAATACCGCAGACCTCAGTAAAAATACTTTATACACACAGCTACTTATTCAACTTAATATTTTTTCAAGTTTTATTTAAATAAATTATCTTTATCAAGTATTCAAAACTATACGTCGTTCACATGACGACTCGGCTTGATTAAAAGTCATCGACTTTTATCTACTAATAATAATGAATTTAATTAGAATGCATAATATCTAAAGAGTAGAAAATAAATACGAAGAAAACTAAATATATTTTTTAGATAAATAAAAAATAACAGCTCGTTGCTACTCCTCTGCACATTTTGTTCGTTTCAGCTTCAAAAATTACCTTAGGTAGCTTCAAGTGACTGTTTTTTTACATTACTATTTTTTTTTTTAAAGGACTGAGGTGTCTGCGGCAATGTATGGACAAAGCCAGTAGAAGCATAATATGGTGAATTTTTCACATGTGCCAAGTTTCAGCTTTGTTATTGTATGACGTGCTGTATCCACGGTTGTAGATGATCGAAGGTCGCTGCTAATAAAAACGTTAGACACTAGCTAACATTTGATACGATAGCCGCCATGATGTTTCTTATACCCTTGGACCTAGATAGCTGAAATTTTGCACAGAGGTTTTGACGTGACAACGTCTTATAATTCGATAGAGCCGGCTGCACGCACGAAAAAACATGACGTCATGCGGCGTTACCTCACTCTGAATCTAATTCACTAATTTGAATTTGGAATTATGTTCTTTAAAATTTAAACTTTCAATGATACCAAAACCAGTCAGATACAAATAGTATAGCCAAAGAGATTTTATTACAAGTTTATTCATACTATAATGCGAAATCTATTAAACAAATGAAATTAAATTTTTCTTTTGAAAAATGCTACCATTCCATCAGTATTTTCTTAAGACGTTGTCACGTTCAACTATCGTCAGTAAACCGACTTTACAGACAACCAATTTTTTTTATGACGTAGGCAAGGGAAAAGGCCGGAGTTTTCGAAATTCAACCCTAAGGGGGTAAAGTAGGGGATGAGTTTGTATGGAGATCCGACATTTTTATAGTAAAATCCCTGCAAATTGGTATATGGACTTCGATTAAAAATTAAGAAACGGGTATTTTGGAATATCTCGAAATCCAACCCTTAAATAGGATGATATAGGGGATGAAAGTTTTTATGAGAAATCCGTCATTTTTATAGTCAAATCCATACAAATTGGCAAATGGCTTATTGTCTAAAAATTAAAAATGATGTATGTTACGATTTTTCGAGTTTTAACCCCACGGGGACGAAGTCACGAGCAAAAGTGTATTGTAACGCAAAGCTTCATTATTCAGCTTATTAAATTAAATAAAAAAGTAGATGTGAGTAAGAAGACATTGGGCATTTAGCTGGGTCAACAATACTTGCAGTTCTAGATAACATCGGAAAAATATTGTCCGCTAATCTCATAATGTTAGATATATTCAATAACAAATTAGGAAATACATAATAATTCGGAGTACGGTCGCTAAATAAAAGCTCTACCAAATAAATTTTATTTGAAAAAGAAAATTGATAATACTCGTTCGTCATTCGAATACATTTTGATATAATTCGCTGGCGCATTTTCTGTTATTTTTCCCTTATGATCACCAAAATGATTATTGAAAATTACCTTACGGAATAGTAAGGATATCATAAGCGGTGGAGCGAGTCAATCTTCTAATGTATTAATTATAATAAAATCATATTTATTTCATAATCTACTAATTATTTAAGAATCGAACTCTTATGACTTCATACCATGCAATGGGTTATCTACATTCGACCAGCGATTTTTCTACCACCGTAATAATTTTACACATTCCAACAGTTTCTATTCCATATTCTACCAGTAAATTTGTGCCTTCCAGTTTCGAATTGCAGTTTATTCCTTTTTCAACCAGCAATAAAAAGGTCGTAAATAACTGTAGGGTACACCTAAGTACTAAGTGAAGGATAAATAATGTCAAGACTGGTAGCTGATGACCTAATTGTAATTAATTAATGAGTTATTGGTAGAATAAAAGTAGTCGACAGTGCCATAACTGATTTAAAGGCAGTCTATAATAGAAATGATATCTATTAGATTTACAAGAGGAATGCCAACACTAGTTAATTTTAGATCAAAGCGTACAAATCTGAATATTTTAGTTGTATATTAAAAGTTATTTTTGATGGTATAGAATGTACGGAAACAAAACAACACTTCTTTAACTAATATAAATCAGAGTGAATGATTCATACTACACTAGCCAAAAAGTTAAGTAAAATAAACTAGACAACTAAAATATTGGAACGATTAATGCACAACATTTATAATTCGATTCAGAGGACTATTATGCAACCTCTTTGCAGTGTGATGATTTAATCCTTAGCCGAAATACCTAATGCCATTCTAACAATCTCCCAAAGGTTTCTATTGCAACAGCTAATAATAAATAAAATCTTTACCTGTTGTATAAAACATTTTCACAGTTACATTGTCATCAATAATAATTATGCAAACTTTAATATTTTAAAGAGTAGTATATTAAGCACAGAATACAGCACTTGTCTAGTAGATAACTCGATCAGTACTATATGCCTGTTAGTCGACACTCTTCGCTTCAATAGCTACGAGCAGGCGATCACCATGACGTTAATATCGGTAATTTTGAATAACTTTGAAATGGTATTTAATATAAAACAAGAGAGACACGTATACTCATCCATAAAAACATATGGGCAAAAGACAGAGTGAACAACACTGGCTGTGTTCCGAAATCCGAAAATGATATTCCGGTACTTATTCTTCAGTGGTGGAAACGTGGAGAGCCAGCGCCGCAGCCAATGGTTACTTATGTGAAATCTAAACACATTTGAACTTATTTGATACAACGAACACAATCACTCAGAATTATCATTGTACTCAAGTCTACAATTTTTACATCTGTAGTCAAAACAACAGTGACTCCCACATATTCCTTGTGATGACATGTCCACGCTGAAGATATGTATAAAAAAACAGTAATTAAAAGAATGTAACACTTAATAATGGTAAACAATATTATAGCATTAGACAGAGTTGAGATAAGGCACAACGAATGGATTATGGAAAAACATAGTTAAATAACGGATTTATCAAATATTGTATTTTTATCAGCTAGTAAGACTGATAGAATTCTACGGCGAGGTGGGTTATTGGCTTAAGGTATTGGAACAAGCGGAATGTATGCCACTTTTGCACACACACAACTCAGATCACACCTGAGATAAGCTCATAGAGGCACGCTCAGGTCTATCACTTCCTTTCAACTCAAACTTGTAGCCGCCTCATCATAACAACCTTTATAATTCGACCCATGGCTGGGACACAAGGCCTCTCCTTGTCATCAAATGAGGTTTAGGCAGGAGTTCACCACGCTTGCCTTATACGGATTGGTGGACGGAGTATAAGGTGATCAATACCCCTTTGCTGATCCATTAGGATATGGGGTGATGCTATTCTACTCTTCGGGCATCACATGGTTAGGCACCATATGTAGTCGGCTCAGATACCTATCATCTGGAAATTGTCTATCGAAATTTTAATTACGGCGGCGTAATAAAATAATTTGCGGTTTGCACTGCACTTGTCAAAGAATGAAAAACAAACCTTGTTTAAAAAGGGCATAAACTTGAAAAAAAATCTTTGTAGTTCTATTGCAAGAGAAACATCAATCCTCCATTGAGTGTTGTGTGCACGCCGTATTAGAACCAGTAGGATACCCAATGAAGTGTGCCTCAGGATCGTATTACACTTGTCCGACCTTGTAGCCTCCGGCGAATTGGCGCCATCTTATCGGATGTTAATGTGATTTATGTGTGACATTTTTCCAGCAAGGGTCTGCTGAAGTTTTCTTAAGGATATCGTGATCGGAATAGCGAAATCGATATGCTTACACTCATTTTATGTTAAGCTTTGGGATTTTTTTTTCTTTAATTGGGATGCCATTTGCCTTTGTCTCACCCGATAAATTAGGATAAGGTTATTAAGGGAAGGGCTACCATATCACTACCTCAAGGACCACAATATATAATGGCGATTGGACTTGATAAGAAGATTATAGTTCATCAGGCGGATTTCGAACTACCTTTACTATACATCACATCGAGCACAAATTTGTACTCCCTCCTCCCGGACTCAGGACTTCTAAATCTAGTTCCAATGGGCGAATTATAGCATTACTTCATTACCTACCTTTACTACATCAAGAAGTCGCTAGTAGTATCACTCAAGCAACTATTGCCAGTATTCTGTTTCCGTTGGTGGTAAAAGATTGTAACGCGCAAACTTGTGCTTCTAGGGATCGAAGCTCTGAATCTCAGAAAAAAATCAGATTTAGAGTTTCCGCGTCCACTAGACAACAAAGGTGGTTAAAATAATATGTAACTACCTCTAAATTGCAGAAGAAGTGTCCAATCTGAGGGTAGACATTGGCGGAGGCCTTCCTGCGTAGAACCGCCGCCATGCCCGCCGCGGAACAGTTGTTGAGTCGCGTGAACAGCACCGCGTCCAGTCTGTCCAGATGCCGAGCGAAGTCCCACCAGCAAGCCTTGCGGGAGAAGCCGCCGTCCACTGGAATTGGCATAGAAAACATCTGTAAGATATCTATACTAATATTTCAACGCGGTAAAGTTTTTAACCGCATGCTGCGCATAAGTTGGACGCACCAGATCAAAAATGAAATTGTGCTTCAGCGTGAACATGAGTCCCGAAACATGATGCGAACTAGTGCTTTACTACGTGCTCAGACACGACAGATATAGATTGCTTCAGTTGATAATGATGGACAGGGTGAAGGGAAAGAGACGCGCTGGGAGACGACGAAAATCGTGGCTGCGAAACATTAGGGAGTGGACCGGCATTACCTCCGTTGAACAACTGTTTCGGCTTGCGACTAACAGAGAGGAATACAAGAAGCTGACGGCCAACCTTCAGGATTGAAGAGGCACTAGAAAAAGATGAAAGTTTTTAAGTTTTTTGAAGTAATCTCTCTATTAAGCTGATTTTGAAAATTCTAATACTTTTTATCTTGGTATACAAACGGAAACGGAATTTGCTTAAAGTGCCACCGCGAAACTGTGGCTACTATTTCAACGCGAACTAAGATAATTAACTTTTTTCTATGTCGCACAATCAAGAAATGACATTCGCTGCCAGCACACGTATTCCTCCTTCCTACAATCTTGAGTCATTCAAAAAAGGCGTGAAGAAGCACCTTGCAGGTCAGCAAGGCGAGGGTGGCTAGCGCGGCAGTTTATCTCTCGCGCTAGCTATATTCGCATTTGGACTCCACTTCTGCTTACATCAGTAGGAATGTCAATGGAGTCATTTGCTTGACCTTTTTATTTAAAAAATACACGAGGGTGAAACTGCGTACGGTTTGCTAGTTTAAAATAATTAAACTACCGTACGTTCATGTCAGTAAATCTCCGAAAAAGGTAGTTTTGGCTTGGCTTGAAATCTTTCCACGGCGTTGCTTTTTAACAGAACAAAGAATAATATCTACGCTTATAATCACAAAAGTGTTCGAGCAGAACTTTAGGTAACAACTGGGTAAACATAAAAGCCGCATGTGGCAATATGGGCAGTGCAGTGCCTCCAAATAATAACAGACTGCCAATCTGTCGCCAATTTTCAGACAAGCTGCTGAATTGTTTTGAATGTTTTGACAGGCCTTCATGCCTTCTGAGCTTTACATTACATGGAACTCTCAACTAGTGAAAATTGGTAATCTTATTACTAACTTTTTAACAGAAACACAACACTAGGAAAGTGTTGTATTTCCTGTAGGAACCTTCCCGAGGAGTTACTTCATGAAATTACCGTTCTTTTTTATATAAATTTATATTTCCATTTATTTATTTAAAGCCAATGCTTGTTTGAAATGTATCCATTCTGCAATAACCACAATATTGGATCCGGAATGTGAAATACTATTTCTGCACAATTAATTATTTGTTTCTACGTTTCAACATCCCAAATGAGAGAATGAAATGGTTTGGTAATGTTTATTTCAGGCATTATGACCGCCTAGTTAAATGTATATAAATTATTTTCATGTCACTTGTTACATTAATAACGCGTCTATTGTACATCAGGTTTTGCAATTAGTTTTGTAACAATAAATTGTAGATTATGACTGATGAATAACCATAGCCCACAATTGGATTTCTTGTGATAATTATAGCCGACACAAATTAAGCTGGAAGCAATGATATTATATTTATATAATATCATTGGCTGGAAGTATGTATACTTTATTAAGTGGTAGGCAAGTTGCCTGATGGTAAGTAGCCACTGTAGTCTACAGAGCTTGCAACACCAACTTGTCACCCTTTTGTTAACAACATAAATCAAAATCAAATTAGAGTCCGCGCCACTAGGCGCCTTTACTGATGTTCGATAGCCGCGGCGCTAGTGTCACATAATAAATGCTCCAGCAAATGATGTGTCTAGTTATGTCTTTGTATGTTACCACCGTACAGTTGATAGGTATTGTAGAATAACAAATAATCGTGCCAATATATTATGTACCTAATGATTATCCTATTTTATTTTATCGGAATTTAGTTCCAGTGTTTTCCGCAGGACTTGAGTGGTGGCGCGTACAGTAGAATGGCTAATCCGCTGTGTCCGCAGTTTTTCATATCTCAGAAAGTTATAGTATTATAATATCTATCGCATCAACCAACCCAAATCCTTTTGGTTCTAAATTAGTATCAACTTGTTTAATTGATTTAATCATAAACCGTCTGCCAATTGAAAACAAATGAAATTTGGAGATGAAATAGACCGCAAATAGGCACCGTTGATTGTGAAATAAATTGGAGAGAAATGTTTGTATTCGCTCGTGATAGCATTGCATATTGAAGGGGTTACGCAGGGATGTACACTTGGACACAAACATCATGGTTTTAACTCTTTGCAAATTGTTTCTACTGTTAGTATTATTGATATCTTCATATACTTTACGAAGTGATAATATATGGTTCAACGGATTCAATTCGTGTGTGTTCGACGTTTCGTAATACTTCTTAGGGTACGCGCTAAGACTCGTGCGTCAAGCCCGTGCAAGGAGTTTTACTTGCCCGCGCGGATTCCGTTATCTTGGCAAAAAGGCTGTGTTCTTAACAGGATCTTAAACTATTTTCATATCAAATTTCATCTAAATCTGCTTTAAGTGTTAAAAGATAACAGACAAACAGACAGAGTTAGTTTCGCTTTTATATTATTAGTATTGATTTATAGCGCGTAAATCTAAGAGAACATTCTGCAATCGGAATAACAGACAAAATTTACATATTTTTGATTCAAACTCGGGCCGCTCAATGTGCAGGCAGCGTTGCTGACCACTCCATCACGGCGGCCTCAAATTAGATGAAAGAGAATTGGCCAAACTAGAACCAAAGACATTTTTATATCTAACAGTTTCACTCATGTACAAGTTTCAAGAAGTTTAACTACCCGCGGTCTACACAGTTCTAGTTTAACAAGACTCCAACATTACTAGTTTCAGAATTGAGTCTGTAACCAATACACATTCAGAAACACCCAGTTCTGTCCGTCAATCAATACACTTGAATCAACTGGCTATTCTTGTGTTATCAACACTTGCCCAAACCACGTTATGTGTCGATACAAGACAATGGATTCATTTGAATGTACACAGTAATGGGTTCGTTAGCATTTATCATGTCAATGGGTAGGTATTTTCTAAGAATGCTAGACAGAGATGGAAATGCTGAGATGACGAATAAATAAAGAAGGAAACTAGTAAACGTATTGCGCAGTCCGTAAATAAAATTGGTAACATGAAATCATGATATAAGGTAAGACGTCACAGACTGAAATCTTGTTTGTAAAAATGTCAAATCTCAAATTGGCTCTCCTCTAGAAAACTCTTTGGCAAATTGATACGGTCGTACATTGATCTACGAGTAAAGCTGGACAAAAATATTTCTGACAATCTGAACAGGATATTTTGAATTTAATCATTGAAGGAAGGATTAAAAAATCAGGTGAAATGGCGATTTTTCGAATCAGAAACGTTACTCTTCAACGAAACTTTGTTAATTGATGCTTACATGTATATTATCAGCTACAAATACTTATTTAGTCGTTCCATTAGAAATCCTTGAAAAGTTTAGAGCGGTATTATTAATTGGAAGCCTTAGAAGGAAGACATAATCGATAAAGTGTTCTCCGTGGAAACAGGGCATGCTTACAAAACAGATTATTTTGTCAAATTGTTATTTACTGTTACAACTTAAATCTCCGGAAAACCTTTTGGGACATGTTCAAAATAAATTCAAAGTGCCTGTATATTTAAGGTGACGATTTTTAAAATACTTAAAAGATTTCAGGATTTTTGAACAGTATTATTGCAAAAGACGAAAACATGGTTAGAAATAAGTCACTCAAACGTAGATAATATTAATTTGGAATAAAATGTTTCTTAAAATATACAAACCTACAATTTCCATTCTTTGCGACTGTGATAAGTATATTGTTCGTCGTTTCTTCTCCTACGATTAAAAAGTACTTAGCAAAGTCCATTTAAATAAAGAACTTTTTGATTTTGATTTTTGATCTTGTTGTTGGTTCGCCCTAAATTCATCTTGGAACAAGTGTAAAATACGTAGTATGTTGATTTTAATAATAGGTTAAATATTTGCCCGTAGGTATTAATTTGATATCCACTTAGACGAACAAGAAGTTGTCAAAGAGGCTTTCAGCTGGAAGAAATCCGATACTCTGTTGGCATCGGACCAAGAAAATACATCCAAGGTTGTCTCTACAAAGGGTTTGCTTATAGGGCGTGGCACTAATGAAAGAAAAATAGAAAACCTTAAGAAAAATAAAATTACGGAGGATTTTTTAACTTGGCTTTCATCTCACGTTACGATAAGTTATGGTCTTTACAAGAATCAAAAATGTAAATTAAATAGCAAAATGTAGTTTTTTATCATCTGACAGAGAACAGTCATCAATCAGTATGACACTGTGGAGAGGTCAGTAACTCTGGAGAGGTCTGGATCCAAATCTGCGAGAGTGATTAACACGAATATTTGCTAACGAGCCATGGTGGTTATTTCTATAAGGCTTGTATTTAAATTAACTCCATACTAGCCTTACCTACAAAAAAATGATAAATGTTCACCAAAAAAAGTGTAAATTTTCACCAAAAGTGGTTTTTGGTCTCAAAAATATCCATTTTGGTCAGCACTGTACTATTTTTATCGATGTTCACTAAATTTGTTCATTCTCTAAGTATGTTTGCTCTTTATCTAATAACTATAAGACAGTACTATTTTATACTTGAATTGGGATAGATAGATAATTGGCGCGAGCATATTAAACTTTACTATTATTACAGTTACCTTTGTAACCACATGAATTGCAATAAATAATTTGAATTTGAATATAATACTCTGCCTGCAACATCTTACGGGTGGAGTTTTTTTAAAATCAAATATAGCATTAGTCAGGAATAATGTACCTAAAAGTGAAATAATGTTTGATTTTTGAAAACTAACTAGTACTTTTTAAGGTAATTTGTTAAAACATACAAACCCTCTTTATAATATTAGTATAAAGTATGGAAAGTATAGTTTAATTAAATATATTAGGTATCCTATCTTTTTTCTTGAAACTTCTGTGGAATTTCGCTCTATTTGTCAGTCTGTGTCCCTTTCCAATGAATAACAAAACAGTAATAAATCTCAATGTGCTGCGTAAATGTCAGCTTAAGTTGATTAAGGCGAAAGAAATCAGGATTTACGAGCAGTTATTGCTACAATAGGTTTTCGTCGGCTAAATATTGCTTTATTGTTCGTAATTTAAAATATTTTTAAGTAATTCCTCGGTTAAGGATGGATTTAACTCCGCCTGACTAGATTATTATGACACCAGTTCACCACCTAACTGGTGTGTCTCCTGGCTCACTGTTGCGGGCCAGCCTGAGGGCCTAGACAACATGCATTTCAACACTCGCTCTCGCTGTCGCTAAATCAAAAAATGTATGGGACATAAGCGATCGAAAACTCACTTCCATTGCTTATTTATGTCAAACCCATACATTTTTTGATTTAGCGAAAGCGAGTGTCGAAATGCATTTTGTCTAGGCCCTCTGGGACGTTTCGGTGATGAGGCGTACGTAAGTATGCCGATCTCGAAACGGCCCCACAAAAGGCTCAGGGTACCGGGTTGTTTTTAGTGAGTAGGACCAGCGTCCCTCCCGAACCTGACCCAAAAATTCGCCCGTGGGCTAGGTTAGGGTCGAGCCGAACCCCATCGGGGCTCCGTGTCCGAGTTGAGGGGGTCCGAGTTCCCGTCGAGGTACACATGAAGTATCTCGGCCTGATCTTGGATCCCCGGTGGAGCTTCGAGGAGCATTTCAGGCTCCTCGCTCCCCGGCTGTGCGCCGCCGCAGCCGGGCTCGGTCGCCTCCTCCCCAACGTGGGAGGCCCAAAGGCGTTGTGCCGTCGTCTGTATCATGGAGTGATACGGTCGATGGCACTATATGGAGCCCCGGTGTGGGCTGAATGCCTCACACCCCGCACGCGAGCCCTCTTGCGCAGGCCGCAGAGGGTCATCGCGAACCGTGCCGTGCGGGCCTACCGCACGGTCAGCCACGGGGCTACCTGCGTACTCGCAGGTACGCTCCCGTGGGATGTCGATGCCCTGGTTCTGGCCCAGGTGTATCGACATCGGGTCGCGATGCGCGTGCGGGGTGATCGTCCCGCTCTCGAGGACATAGAGCGGGTACGTGCACAGGCGAAGAGGGAGGCTCTTCGCCTGTGGGGAGAGGCATTGGCCAACCCAGCCGCTGGCCACCGGACGATCGAGGCGATACGTCCGGTGTTGTAGGAGTGGGTAGGGCGCCAGCGGGGCAGCCTTACTTTCCGTTTGGTGCAGGTCTTGACCGGACATGGTTGTTTCGGTCACTACCTGCACCGTGTCGCCCGTCGGGAGGAGTCACTGCGGTGTCACCACTGCGACTCCCCCGACGATACGGCCGAGCATACGCTGATCGTGTGCCCGGCCTGGCGAGATGAGCGCCACACATTATGTGCGGCGCTCGGCGGAGGAGACCTTACATTGCCAAGCATGGTTAGAGCCATGCTTGGTAATGAAAGGGCCTGGAAGGCTGCCGCCTCCTTCTGCGAATCTGTGATGGCGCAGAAGGAGGCAGCGGAGAGGGAGCGGGAGGAGGATCCTCTAGCCGCTCCCCTCCGGCGTAGACGGGTGGGTCGGAGAAGGCTGGCGGCTGCGACTGCTGGTCTTCGCCGGCCCTAAGGTGGTCTGGTCCAGCGCGGCTTGGCCGCCGCGCGCCCCTGGTGCCAGTCGGCACAGTCCACCCCGTCTGGGGATTGCCTAGTACCCTAGCGCAATCCCCCTGAGGCGCGTCGCCCGGTCCACTGTTGGACCGGGCCGGCCCGGAGGGGTTTTGGTGAAATGGCGCACACTATGTGTGCCGATCCCAAAACGCCCCCAATAAGGGCTTAGGAGGGTACCGGTGGGTTTTAGCGGAGTAGGACCGGCGCTGTTCCGCGCCGGTGAGTCCCGCACACGCCGTACGCCCAGCCAGCGTACGGTATGGTCCGTAAATGGATTTCCCATCGTCACAAAAAAAAAAAAAGGTTAGGGTCGAGCCGAACCTCGTCCATCCTCGCGTGGGACGGGGGGTCCGGAAAATATCATGTTATCTTTTAACATTGTTAAAGTTTAAAAAAACATTGTAAAAGTTAAAAATGTTTCTTGACTAAAATAAATTTAAGTTTATTTATTTTAATTGTACTTTTTAGCGATAATAATATTATTTTATTGCGATCTCAGCAGTCTTAAAGATTATAAATAAAAATAAAGAAGTGAACAAATTAACAAATTGAGTTTTGTTAAATTCAACGCATATAGGTACCTACAATTTTTGAAAAATCTCACTTGAGGTGGGGAGGAGAGAGTCTTACCATAGATGGGGGTGTCAGAAAATCGTCAAAGATACCTCACGTAAGTAAGACGCCCGCTTAGGAATAGGAAAAAATATATAATAGGTGTTTGTTCCGCACGTAGGTAACCCTCTTCCTTAACTGGTAGGTATCTACACTTAGGGTTAGCTACCTCAACGGTCAGTCCTACTTGCTCATAAAAACATAACCCTGACGCTCAGACCAATAAAAAAACCCTGAAGCACCTGACCATACAGTTACCTATGTATGTAAGTCGGTAGGCTATAGATATGTTAATTTTTACAGGGTGGTAAAACGGTGGCAATTTGCGACATATAACACTTTTATTGCACACTATATCTCACTGTCTATAAGTACAATGCTTTCCTAAAATTTGGACTCCTTCACTTTCGACTTCTGAATTTTTTCAAGTGTCCAATCTTCCTTGTATGTAGTTTTACGAGCAACACGGAATATTAAATTCAGCTTTTCATACGAAGCAAAAATAAATCTACATCATTTGTATCAAAGTGTATTAATAACTCATATTTAATTCCGTGTGATATTAACCCAAAAACCTATTTCGTGCGATGCCTACTCATTTTTTCCCCGCAATAACCACTCAGTAAATGTGATTGCTGTCAGTAGTATCAAGGGGTATATGTATACATATAGTCGACAGCTATCAGATGTGTAGGCACTTTAAGCCTTGGAGATAAGGGCCATTTTTGAAGCGAGTTTCTGTATCTGCTATGTGCCTGAGGCTACCTCTGGCACCGTTCCAAGGAATTTAGGCAGTAATATCGGGAAAAATTGCACGCCTCAGGACAAAAATTGACTTAGGCTTGGAGATAGACAATACTCGTACTTCTTGTGATTCTGTTTTGGGGTAATTTGTGGCGCAAAGGGTTGAGAAAGAAAATGACATGAATTAAGTGAAATTGGTTTTATCATACTTGTAAAGTTTGAACTACGCCTACTGCCTGGGCTAGATAACTTATAATCTCCCAACTCTTCGTATTTTTAATTTTATTTTTGTTTATGTTAATATATATAAATCACGTGTCACGTTGTTTGTCCGTGATGGACTCCTACTACTTAACCGATTTTAATCAAATTTGTACACCGTGTGCAGTTTGATCCAACTTTAAAGATAGGACAGTTTTTATCTTGATAAGTAGTCCTCATTTTTTTTAAACTGCAATTTCAATGTTATAGGACAGAAGTATGAAATTACCACAGCAAAGCGTGGCCGGGACAGCTAGTATATATATAATATAGGGAATACAAACAATTGTACATTAAAGATCTTGTAAGAATGTTTACATAATATGTTGTGGATTGTACATTTACTACCTGTTAGGTACATTAAATGTACAATCCACAACATATTCCACACATTATTAATTAAAGAGAACGGCATGTATAAACAAATTATGTACGTACGTACCTACATATTTCTTTATCAATGTGAAACTTTAGATGTATGAATGTTTGTCTGTTAATCACGTGACAAAGAATTTGAATGAAACACAGCTAAATTTTGCAAGAGGAATTTGACAGTTTTTTATAACCTGACGTAGGTACAGTCAACAGCACGTCGGTCTATACAAAACTGTCAAATTTCGCCAAACTATTTTCAACCTAAGGCTATTCAATATAAAGTGCATAATCGATTGGGAAAATTTGTCAGTTTGTGGTAACCCAACGTGCTGTTGTCTGTACCTAGGTACTTTTTACTGTGCCTAGGCTAGCCTGGTGCATTGGCTCTCCTTGTAATATTATAATGACATAGTCCTCTGAATTTACTAGGACTGCTGAAATATTTTCAAGTATATTCTTATTGTTGACTTTTGTTTATTGGTGGACTGAACTGAATGTAGTGACTTTTTGGAATAATGCCATTACGGCGGCAGGCTGGCAACCTGTCACTCTTTCGAAGCGCTGCATAGCCCATACTCCCAGATGTAACTTTAAGTATAACCATAACGCTCTGCGTAACCCCTTGGGATCTGAGCATGAATAATACCTACATAAATTATAGCTATTAAATGTACTTACCAAGCATATTGAAGCCGTTGATTCCAAACAGAGCGGCGTCTCCTTGACCTCCCGGGAACACGTACAGCGTCGGGTGGCTAAACCTTATGTTGCCTACCACGTCGCTGGACACCAGGAGTTGGTCGACGCTCGCTGGCACGATGTATGGGTCCAGGTAAGCTGTGGAACAGGAGAACTATGTTAGACATCATTGTAAAGGTACATGAATAATATATTCAACAAACTTATTAATGGTACGCAGATCCTAAATCTTGATTTGCAGGGTTTAAGGAGTTAATCGTAGAGATATTAAGTATAGAGGACACGCTACCCATTATTACTATGCTCCTTTCCATTGCGGCGATCTCACTTAGTTGCTTTACACTGTATACAGACATACAATGGCATATCTGGCAACCACATACTATCAAATTTCTTCAGTAGACTTTGAACTGTATGATCGTGGAATAAAGTTGAAAATTCATAGAAAAAAATGTTAGTTTGCCTGATGCCTTGTCATCTATACATACTGCCGGGATATAGGGCTGTGTGAGCGGTATAAACTTCGTTTGGTTAGATTTATAGTTAGGTAAGTTTCAGCGCTGCAGCGAACTTTAGATTTGGCTTTTCAAAATAGAACATTTTGCAAATGATATCTTCTCCGATTGATACACGGTCAAAGGAAGTACATTTACAACAGAACGGAACATTCTAAGTAGCTGATTAGTTATCTTAAAAGTATCTACTTTCCTTCTTTGTCATGGACATGGCGAAAACGTGTTAAGAAGGTGTCCACATTTTACTAATGATCAGACCGTAAGAGGCAACATACCTACGTAAATAGTAGATTTGCATTTTCAAAATATATTATGAAGATGAACCACTGAACAATTAAAAAATCTATAAGGAATAAACGTTTTATGATATCATTTTTCGCATCCAGAAAATTAGTGAAGTGGTCTCAATACATTACCTTGAACAACTCTTTTATCGTTCAACACGTCACGTAACTTTATAATGATTCCAAATTTGTTATTAAATAAGCCAATTAGCTGGATTTGAGACTAATCTTGGAAGAGAACAGAGCTTAAATATTCATCGATGGACGGTTTTAACTAAACCCCCAAGTTACATTCTGTTACTGAAGACAATTAACATAGAAATCGACTTGACAAAATTGCTTTAAAATTTAAATTCCTATCCCCGTTTTAAGTAATGAAGGAACGATTTATAGTTTGACTTCACGAGGTCGCACGAATTACAAATGATTTATTATAATGTCTTTACTATTGCTAATTATTCAATATTTACTGTGTCGAAAATGTTTATCTTTCATTTGATGACTAATAATATTACAATGATTTAACTTTGTTATTGTTAAATAATATTCACAGTTTTACCATATTTAGTCGTATTCATAATTTTCTTTGTCTGAAATTTATAATTTTGGAAATAGAGCGTTGTTTTTGTTTTTATTTGGTATGTTTAGATATGATTGAAATTTATACCAAATTAAACAGAAATAGAAGACGGTACCCATCTCAGCACTTATCCATGACAAGATTTCATTTTAATGTTTTTCGTTTTCTTTTTAATTTGGTAAATTTCAATCATATCTCGAAGGTTGTCGTTAACACTGCTCAGCTACTTCATCGGCAAGTGAAAACCAAAATACTTATTTAAATGAATGAGATCGAGCATTATGTGTTCGAATTTCCACATATTGATAATAATTATCATTTGAACGTAATAATTATCAATATTTGCGAAGGCTATCCCTAGTAAGAATCCCAGGAAGTATAACTAAATGGTAAAATTTAACTACGCGTAATGTCTATGTTGGTTAAATTATGTAAATGTAAAATCCCAATACAAATATTTAAAAAAACTTATGAACGATTTTCTCAGTGCGAAAATATCTTCTGAAATTTCTGAGCGGTATTTACCTATTCCTAAACATTTAAATCCTTGATTGAGAATCTTGATTTATTCACTAAGCTACAAAATCTGATAGGATCAAGAAAGATAATCTCTGGTAAACCATATTTATCAGCGAGAGATACAAAAACCGAGAGATAGATCAACTGTTTGAGAAATTACGGGAGAGAAGTAGGATTTTTCGTTTGATCGATGGCTTGAGCTTTGTTTGGTAGTTTGTTTTATCTTAAGGGAAACTAATTACGTGTTGGAAACTACTTATTTATCCATTAAATCAAAAAGAGCAAATAGAGGATAGAAGTATAGAGAGGGCCTTAATTAGAAGAACTATTTTTATCATAGGCCAAAATAAGGTTTAACTTTATGTAGTTCCACCATGTTTTAGTCAAATAATGAATAGAACATACTGTATGCAATTTTCATTTTGTATTCACTTGCCGGCATCCCTCTGTAACTCTGGTCTATCTGCCTTTTGCCTTCCCTCTTGGTCTATCTCCCTTTTATGTATTTAGTAATCTGATAGGCACTCCATAGTCCATAGATAACTCTATCGTAGGTACTTGATTTCTGCGTAGGTAATTTGTGTATTTTATTTTATTAACTCCCTGATCAAGATTATGAACATTTCTTTAAACTTAAAAAAAAATCAGATCAAGAAAGATCATTTCTGGTAAATGTTTGTTGACTCCGTCTGGTTCCTATATGGCCATACTTAATTTGGGCTAGATGTGAGTATGATTTATTTTAATTTTTTGAAAGAAAGAAAGAAAGAATGACTTTCATTATAATACAGAAAACCCTCATATTGAAACTTTCACCACTGTCAATTTTCTACTGAATTTAAGAAAATCCTATTCCCTGGAACGTGCTTAAAAAGCAATTGCTTAGTTAATTAAGTTCCTAATTCAAAAACCTATTATGTAAGCTTAACGATTACAATTCACTTTGCTAGTACTTCGAACAATACCTATTTACATCCTCACTAGCGTCTCTGGAATTTCTAATAAAGACACTATATGACTGTAATTTGCGCAACATTCCTAGTTAAACACCGGTTCTAACATGGAAATTACTGTAACATACGCAACATATCTACTGTTGTGTGTGATCACTTGAGCGTGTTACCTTTTCAAGAAAGATTTGTTGCTGGCGGCAAATGGTCTTTCCAACGTCGCCGGATATTTTAAGAAGTCTAAGACCTTGGTGGATAGCTTGTCATTCTATTAATGGCGTCGCGTCTTATTAAGCATACGCATTTTGCCAATGTCAAGTAAAAATGTAACTAATAAACAAAAATTGTACGGTTGATTTGGGTTAAAAATGGAGTCTCTCAACACGTGTTTTTACAACAAGAACTCGGGAGAAACTCCAACTAGTCATTATAGCATTTCGTAGTGTATAGTCGATTGATATCTCTCGAGATTTTGCAATAGCATCACCCTATATCCTCCAACTAATGAATCCGCAAAAGGGGTATAGTACCTTTTACTCCATCCACCAATCCACATTGGGCAAGCATGGTGGACAATAGCCTAAGTCTCCTTCGATGACAAAGAGACGAATTATAAAGGCTATGATGATGGTGATGATCTCCCGCGAGGGAGTGTCTCTGGAGGTTTCGGGAGCGGCAGATCTGAGGATGCCTCTAAGGGTTGTAGACCAGTAACTTGCTTTGATTTTGTTATCAAAATCGATATATTATATCACTCTGATGTATTACTGAGAAAACATCATGGCAACCATCGTGTCAAATGAGTCGGCAATGCTATTCGTACAATAAAGTAGAGCTGGTCTGGTTCCCAGGTCACGAGGGGATTAGAGACAACGAGAAAGCTGACGAACTGGCAAGGAAAGGATAAGAAAACCCATTAATATAGGTCTTGAACCTTTTATACCAATTTCTAAAAGCTACATCGGTATTCTGTATCTACATAGGGGCTGTCCTAGAGGATGGAGTAAATTCATATATGGGAGCAGCAGACAACAGGCCCGCTTAATTTTGGATTGGCTTACAGGCTACTATGCCACAAACCACATGCTCAACAAAATGCTAATTTCAACAACATCGAATTGCAGAGCTTTTTATTTTCTACTTTGTACGTGAAATGGTGTCCTCTACCTATCTCACTCTAATATACGCATTAGTCTGCTCTTTCTCTTTCACATTGCCAATCTACAGTTTCTTTTATATATGTTTTCTAGCGTTTGGTACTTGTCTAGGCACTCTGGAACCGTTACCTTCCTTAGTCTACATACAACTAAAAGCCCTAATGCCTTAGCCAATGACCTGGTAACTTCAATATTTCTGCTCTGATTCCCGCTCGTACTTGCTCGGCGGTAATAAACCTTATGCACCAACACTTAAAGCTTGATCCCACGGGTTATGTTTCAATTTAAACTTTGCACCCGATTGCTCGGCATTAATTTAAGAGATGGAGGGTTTAATGAGTTCTTGCTATTACGATATTCATAATAATTATTGATCTATACTAATAATTTAAAGAGGAAAGATTTGATTGTTTCTTTGTTTGCATTGAATAGCCTCCGAAACTGCTGGACCGATTTTGATGAAATTTGAAATGAAGATATATTGAGACTCTCCAAAGGACATAGAAACTTTTTGGTGCGATAACCGAAATCGATGCGAGCGAAGCCGCGGGCGACCGCTAGTTAAAATAAATGCCTAATTATACCCAGACTGCTGAGATGATTTATGCTGATTTTCAAACCCTAGATAAAAGAATACTAGAAAAATGCACTGAAAAAAATCGACTTGACTCAGGCGGGACTCGAACCCGCACCTTCCACAATCCGGGTGGACGCGTTGACCAATTTCGCCACCGAGGCACTGCTTTTCGCTGTCGAAATTTGTCAGTGCTTGGTGCTTATGTTTTTATGGTAAACATCGTTTCATCAAATCTTTGAAATTTGCACTTCCAAGACCCGAACGAAATATTTTTGCAAATATTTGACGCCCAGCTAAGATGAAACTACCTTACATTATGGAATAATTTTATTTTAGCGTTTACAAACGCGTAAATATAATACTAGAAAAATGCACTGAAAAAATCGACTTGCCTCAGGCGGGACTCGAACCCGCACCTTCCACAATCCGGGTGGATAAAAGTTAAAAGTCGGATAAATTATTATCCTAACAAGAGCAAACGTCACTTGTAATCAAATACAAAACACGAAATAACAACTGACAACGTAATTTTAATTTGTCTGAGTAGTAAGATTTTCGACGAATAAAAATAGATATGTATTGAAAAACCAGCCCTTAGAGTGTAACATTTGCCTTGATTATACTTTTTGTTGGTTGGTTTTAGGGTTTGACGGTCCAATTATGTATGCGACAGGCTGGTACCCTGACATTATCGTACGTATACGGTCGACGCCGCCGTGGTGGAGTGGTCAGTAACGCTGCCTACACATCGGGCGGTTCGGGTTCGAGTCCTGGTAGTGGCAAATGTTAGTGTGATGAACACGCGCATCGCGCGCGATTTGTTCATGAGTCATGGTTGTTTATATATTTATTTAAGTTTATTTATACAAACATCTTGATTATTAAGTATATTTGTCCGTTATCTAGTATCCATAACACAAGTTCTTAAAGATACTTAATTTGGGCTAGATAATTGGTGTGAGTGTAGAAAAATATTATATTATTATTATTATTATTTTGAGGCATCGCTCATATTGCTAGATGAGGTTTTATGTGCAACCAAATGTTAGATAAGCCTCTGCTCAAAACTTTTTGGGATTGTCAGCGTGATTGTATGCATGTATTGATTTTAAAGGATAAATTTAAATTAACACTATACCAACCCAATCCATAACCTACAAAAAAGGATAAATTTTAACCTAAAAAATATAACTTTTCACCAAAAGTTGTGCATATGGTGAGTTTATTTCGAGTTTTAAAATAACATGACCTTGTTTCAGTTGCATACAACATTTTTATTACTGTTTTACAAGGAAGTTCCTGCCTTCGTCTCAATTGATAGTAGGTAAATGATGAGACTAGGAGAACGTGAACTTAATCAAAAACCCTCAGCCGCTGAGGAGTATCTTATGATTAATTATCGAAACACAACAATGCTGGTAACACTATTATAATGACATACTTTGATTGGATGGTGGTAGCAAGCCAGGCGAAGTTAAAACATGTTCAAGCACTAACCATACCGCGGGCATGAACGGACTTGTATCTAATTCCGGTCTGTGAAACATTAGACCACAGAGACAGTTAAATTTACATGAAAGATAATTTTTAGATGATTGTAAAGGTTCTGATAGGATATATCGGCAATTTAATTAACAGTCTTATATGGACGCTCTGTCAAATAAACTTGGGAAATTATTTGTAACCTTTAAAGTAGACCATAAATAAAGAAAAAGTAGCGCCATATCTACCGTAACGCCCCTAGGGAACCTATCAACCGATAAAAACAGCTCCCCGAATTCCCTCCAACAAATAAAATTTTCTATCTGAGCTATTTCCTTCAGCGTCAATAGAAATACCTAGTCTAATAGAAAATTCCACATTTCCCCTCCTTATACAAAGGCAATATTTTCCAATATACAGGCTTAAATGCCTGGCCACGGCCTAGCCTAATGCAAAATTATTATGCATGCGGGCTTTGGAAGACGCATTATGAACGAGCTCCATTGAAATAAGTTGTGAATAGAACTTAGAACGTGTGCTTTAGACTATGATATAAGTGGTGAGTAATATAGCATTTTAAGCTACGTTTTGCCAGTGGCTTCGGTCACATCAATGTAGCTTTCGATCCTATAACAGTTTCCAACTTTCATCCAATTCAATTCAATTTATTTCGAGTCGGTGCAGAACGTCTTGTTATCAACATAGTGCTACAGGTTTTAGCATTGGACCAACCAACCGGTTGCTCAATGACAACACTCCCTTGGTATACTATTGTAGGGGTATTAGTTGCCTGCAACCTTGCGAGTGACCCCCAGGGGCTATTGAAATGCCCTTAGTGGCCTTTTAAGACACCCACGGGAATGAAGGGAATAGTCCTATTCGTATCCGGAACTATCATTTCGGCCGAGATACTCCCACTATTGGATATAGGGCTACCCCAATGATCTGCAACCCTATCTATCCAGCGCTGCCTACAACCAGCGACTTCTCGCGACCTTTACCAGATCGGCGGTTCACCTTGCGGTCTACCAACGCTACTTCTCACAGTACGCAGTCGCCACTCGGTGACCTTTTAGACCTTGTCCAGAAGAGCGAATTCGCCGCGAATCTCTACACGCGAACACACAACGCGCGTTGGCGTGGTACTGGGGCTCAATAGATTGCATCCACAAGCTTCGCGCGAGTATCTTATTCGCGCGTTGAGATTCAGTATGTGTACGCGCGTAAAGATTCGCGGCGAATTCGCTCTTCTGGACAAGGTCTTGAGGACCACTCGAGAAACTACAGCTGCTAAATAAAGATACAAATTGACTCAAATCGGGTAGAACTCAAGTAAGTATTATGAATTTTGACTGGTACATTCCGGGAAAAACAAGTAGGTTTTTCCCGGAATTTTAAACATTCCATGAAGCCAATCACAATACCTACACGTTTGCGAACTAACCTGCGCGGAGTTGAGAAGCAATTTCAACTTCCAGAACAACATTAAACTTGTAGTGGTATTGCAACGTACCTACTGGTTAGGTACCTGACGTAGATATGCAGGTATGAGATGTATCGTTTCGGAATTAGTTGCAGTATTTGGGTGTTACATTTTATTATTTTATCCCCGAAGAAAAAAGGAGGGTATTATTAATTTGACGTGTATATCTGTAAGTCTTGATCGGGATTATTCATATATGATTTTAAAATATCTGAAATGCCGTTTGAAGGTCATCAGCTTTTTAAAGTTGATGAAGCGATTTAATTAACGCCCACAGTTTTTATCACCTGGAATCTGCAGTATAACCAATTACTGACGAAATTACATGAGAGGTATCGTGTTTGCGCTCATTGAATTGGACAGTGATCAGAGTTTTGTAATGGAGCAGGCAATAGAGAGATAATATAAAAACAAATGATAAACACATTAAGAAGCTCGCGTTAGGTGGTTAGATCATGAGTCAGATGCAGAAGGCAGTACTTCTAGACACACCTCGTACCTATCGCGAGAAGGTTCCTCTCTCTGGATCCTTAACCACCGGTAGCAGGGACCCTGATCTTACTACTGATCATGTTTCAATGTTATATTTTTTAATGTTAAACATTGTAAAAATTTAATATTTAGAAATATATTTTTTATGTATTTTAAATTAAATAAGGATGATAATAATAAGTCTCTCAATTACGAGAAGAAGAAGAAAGGAAAGAGAGATATAGAGGAATAACTTGAGAGGTTGTAAGTAGAGGGAGGTTTATAACATTTTAAACATTATCTAATTGCATATACGAGTGATATATTAAGTTTTTCTTACCATTTAAATAAATACTACTCTCACCACCAACTCGTTACATAAACCAAGCCTTAGTGAGGAATGACGTTCAACTTTCGCCTTATGTACAATTTGCAAGTTTGCGAGCGCCAAATTAACTCTCGTCGTATGGAAATTTGTTCGGAGTTACTCGAGCAACCGCTGCTGGCAAGCGCTCGTCACAATCCGCCAATTTGGTAGGAGTTGTCCCATTGTTATTGTAAAGAAAAAGTTCACAAATTGTCTGACGACTGTACGAAGTTCATAGCGAATTTCGCTCTTGATAAACTTCTTTGGAACCGAGACAGACAAATTGCTAAGTGGCGACAGAAGGAGTTATTTGTTCATGATTTTTCAGTTCAGAATTGGCTCACGAAACTGCAGACTGGAGTAATGTAATGGAACAGATTTATTTACCCTTTTTTGACTGTAGTTTTATGAATATAATTTTAATCGTTTTTTTTAAACGGTATTTTTCGATTATGCACAGTTGTCGGAACAGCGTAAAATAAGTGTTGATTACTCGTTCCCGTTTTGATTAAGAATTTTTTCTCGTTTTTCCTTTTATTTTTGGCTTGGCAGTATAGGTCATATTAAAGTCTTAGATTAAAGTACTCCAAAATATTGATATTATGACAGCCTGTCAGTTATAGCAATCTATTCTGTTAAAAAAAATATGATCTTTATAGTTCTTTACACAGAATATCACCCTGATCCCTGAGGTCTGGAAATCCTTCTCATTAACCCAAACACAATATTAAGATTACGGTATTGAACTGAAATGTATGGTAGACTTCACAATAAGCTTTCTTGAAGATTTTTCTGAAATTCCATTTCTTTCTTTCTAATATCATAATTTACATATGATACGTCAGATGTCGTAGCGCCTCTCCACTTTGTAGCACATTCCACTGACGTAGCATTGTCTATGACTTAACAATATCACGTAGCAGCAGCGTAATAACGAAGTCGTATTTGATTATGCACGTGCTACGATTTAGGTTAACCAAATATTTGAGTAACTTGGGACGGTAATGGAAATGCTAATGTGTTCAGTGCCTGCCGAATATTAACATTAGCATGCCGTATTACTTGGGCTTGGTGAAATTAGCAAGCTTATTTAAATTAACTCATTTATCATCAAGTCGTCAAAGTAAACATAAATACTTGAAATTCTAATTACAGACGTGGCTAAATACTATAAAGACCATTACGGCAAATTCCTTATAATAAATGATCATGGCGATATTAGTCCGTATAGTTTAACCTACTAACGAAAAGTTTTACGATGTTTGTTACTTCACTTCGCACCTGAAAATATTAAAATTTTTGTAACATATTCAAACACGCAATAGTATTTGATTACAGTTTTGATCTATAAATTTTGTTAACTTAACATTCGATTTGATATTAAAAATACAACTGCAGGGGTACCTGGCGCATTTTGAGCAAAGGGATAAGAAATTTTAATGCTTATTATACCAAGACTAGTCGGTAACCTTTTGATGTCTAGACAGCATTACTGATCACTCCACAAAGATATTAGTCAACTGACTGAAGTGACTTAAAACTTACTCGTATCTTTTCACGTAGTCCGATTATGGCGAAAGGTACTACCGAAGGTACATTTAATGCCTACTTTCAAGTCAGAAACAGAATTATCCGTGAATTTTCTGCAGTATGGTAACTTTACATCTGCTTGCACAAGAGGCATCGTTAGCGGGAGTCAATGGCGAAGTTGCGGCTCCAAATTAGAGGTACCTAGATCAAGTTACGGCGTTGTTTTAACTAATAATGTTATATAAGTGTAGTTCGTATTGGACTTTGAGAGCCTGTACGTGGCTTTATAATGTGCTAACAGCCCTAGAAAGTATACAATATATAGGATGGAAGTTTAAACCATAACTAGTGGTAAAGTACGCTACGGTTATAGGTACCGGAGATAATGATGTTTACTAAAAAGGCATCTCCTTATTTTTAAGAGACAAAACTGTACTATAGCTGCTAAAAAAGTGTGGGAAATAAAATTTTATAAAATGTTTGAAACTATATAATGCTATTGGATTGGACGTTGAATATTTTATTGAAGAATTAATTCGATATTTTTAGGAATCAGCTTGGGACGTAATAAGAACCGATAGACTAGCGCAATATAACGGTTGATAAGAATAAAAAAGTGAGTCTCACAACACGTGATATTACAAGTAAAACTCGGATGAGAGTCCGATAAGGCGATTGCTTTAAACAACATAGTGCGTCAATATTTTCTCCACTCTTTGAAAACCAACCGCCACTTTAAAAAGGCTCTACATTATTATCTAAAATTTCGAAAACTACTAAATTTTATTGAAAATAAGTAGGTCAGCAAGTAATAAAATTATACCTTCTCCAAAAATAGTGTTAATTTTCCACGAGGCACATGTATCGATTAGATCAACTATCGTTACAATTTGGTAGAGTCTATTTGCGTCCTTCCTGTGACCTACAAAGCTTTATGAATTAAATATGGCACATTATTAAATTTTGTAGAGGAAAAATATTTATATTCGAAATCCATATGACCTTAACGTGACTAAAATCAAGAACGTTTCAGAAAAGAAATGCTATTAAAAGTACCAACTTGAACCACATGTATGAGGACTGTTACGATGATGAGAGTAGCTGTAGCGAAAAAAGACAGAAAAGTCTCCATGTATGTTTCATTGACTTATTTTTGTCGACATCATCATCAGCACGTATGCGACTCTTTTTTGTGAAGTGAGTTTTTTGTCAAGTTTAGGGAACCGATAGGGAGAGCAAAATCGGGGCCTTAAATACTCGTAATAAGAGTTCCTTAAGCTTCTAGGTGATACCTAAGCGTGGTGAAAACGAATTTCCCTGTAAGAGTTCCTTAAATTTCGCTTAAGGGAGCCCTAACCATAAGATACTGTTGGTCAAAACGGGCATAACACTAGCACATTTGCTGGATTGGGGTCTTGAATCAGTTGCAGTAGCAAATGGGACCAAAGGCTTATTATATCTAAATCGTTTCCTGGTCATCCATCCTGGACCAATTAAGTCGAAAGTTGCTTAGTATTCAAAATCGAAACTGCCACCGAGCTCCGTCTCATAATTTGTGATTTTAGATAAAGTTGCGTTCTTTCTTTCTTATTTCTTGCTTTCCTTAATATTTAAAAATTAACGCCTATTTAAGCTTGCTTCAAATTATGTTAATTTTGATCTTAGTCGTGGTGCGTTTTAGAAGTAACTTTATTCCTATCTATGAAAAATTATAATTTGAATCTGCTATTACTGTTTACTAATTATAATACTAATATTACACCTGTTTTATTGCTGAAGAAAACTTAGTGGAATGATTCTTAATCCTAATTGAGACGATAAATCCTAAATGAAATCATACATATCATAACTGATACAATTCATTTTAATTCGCCTAATTGTTTTAATATAGAATTATCAAATCAAAATTACTCGTAATACGTACCGATAAAGTCCTTGATGGCTTGAGAGCCAGAGTCCAAAATGTCTGTAGGGTTGACCCTAATCTTGCAGTGTTTGACGAAGGGCATGTCAGGGAGCTTGGCCCAGTCGCCGCCCCCGCTAGTCGAGCAATGGATATCGATGGAGATGGAGTTCTCGTAGGCGCGGATCACGCGCTGAACTTCATTCTCTTGGTACGCGTCAGTGAAATCAGCCAAGGAGAAGGTTCCGTCCTGTAAAGAAGAAAATCTGATTTATATATCTTCATTATTGGTTTTGGAAAATTGAAGGCGATATTTGAATAGGGTTTTTTAATACCTCTATATGATTCGTTTCAGTTCGATTCTTTCACGTGCGTGTCATAGTTCAAAACAAGAGATCATCCTTTTTATTATCAGACTACGGCAAAGGGTTATGATTTTAGCAGTCTATGTATTTTTGTATTTATGTATATTCGCCTCTGTAACGCCGAAACTATTCATCTAATTTTGAAGAATATGGAGTCAATCGATTCATTATTATGGTCTAGTTAACATAGCTTATATGTCAACTGACTTTAACAATAGGAATAGTCAATTTTGCCTTATAGACCACGATTTTAACCAATTTCATTACTTTCTTTTTCCGTAGTCAGGTTATATATTTGTAAACTTATTGCTTGTAATAATCTAACAATTTAACTGAAATATTGTCATTAGTCGCGTGATGTGGGTGGAATAGAATAGCATCACCCCATATCCTCCATTGGGTGTCGTAGAAGGCGACTAATGGATCAGCAAAGGGGTATTGATCACCTTATACTCCATCCACCAATTGGGCAAGCGTGGTGGACTGCCTACACCTCCTTCGATGACAAGGAGATGCCTTGTGTCCCCAGCAGTGGGTCCAATTATAAAGGCTGTTATGATGATATGATGATTGTCATTAGTTACTAAAAAATAATACGCTTATGTAACTATTCGTTTGGGGATCAGCAACCTCTAGGGAAACCAGTGTTAGCCGAGCTGGTCTGATTCGGCTTGGAGTTCAGCGTAGAGCTTTACTCTGGATAAAGAGGAGGGTCCCATTTGAGATTGTGTTAAATAAAACTATTCGTCTCTATAGATCAAAATTATATATACTATAATACTGATACATCTTTTGAGACCATAAAAAAGTAAATGAAAACGAAGTCCAGGGTCGCCAGATTTACTACGAGCATCGTTTCAGTAATGACCCCTTGGAGACGGATACGTTGCAAAAAACCCTTCAGCACTTTCAACAGATAATGCTTATTGGTAAAATGCAGTTGGTTTTACACATAAACCTGTTTCTTTTATGGCTCTTTCACAGAATGCTTAACAAGACGACACTGAGTCAACATTGTAAAGCAATTTACTTTATTGCCAAGTATATCTATAAAAACAATTACTTAGGCTCTCAGGGATGAGTAATGGTGGAGCAATTAGCTTCTTTAAGTAATTGGACAAGCCTGCCTCGACGTACTATTAAAATATGAAAGCCTATGGACTTTAACGATGGGATTTGAATAAATTTGCTTTTCAATTAGGAAAGTCTTTTAGAGGACCTTAAACATCAAATTAAAACTATTAAAATCAGCAATAAAGTTTAGCTAGAATCTAAGAAGAATCTGGTCACCACTACCAGTTCTCTCGTGGCCACAGCAACAAGACCACCAAAACGTCGAGCCAAGGTACATAGTATTTCCACAACGTCAGTAATTATAAATTTATAATTTCAACACTTACTATGTTTATTTCGTGCCCTATGTAATTATCCAAGTTAATAATGCAACGCGAAAGTTTAAAATGTTATCTAAGTAAATTCATGACACAGGAAAATTATCACCAGGATAAAAAGTTCTACCTCTCAATCCAGGCTAAACCTAGCTTTGTACCACATTGCATCCTAATTCTTTGAAGCGTTGTTAAATGTTTGACGAAGAAAAATCCAAACATCTAAATTTTCACTTAAATTTTAATATCGGATACATTTTGAGATTCTGATCCTTTTATCCATGTTAAAATATCTGCACATCGCTCACTACCCCGGGGGATACCTTCGTAAATGTCACACGTACTTGATCCCCTGACATTTTGGCAACCTAATTTCGGTAGACGGGGGAAAGAAATATGAGAGTAAACTTAGTTTGAAATAAGATAAACTAACACTTAAAAATGTGAGTTATTTCTTTTTAGGCTTCGGAATCAAATTATATTGAAGAATACAGCAATGATGATAAATATTAATTTGTTACGGTAAATTTCGCTCTCTGCTTACACTTCTCGCGGCTTATTAATCTTTTGCGGAAAATTTTAAAGGAAAGATACTTCAATATACACAGTGATTTTATGATAGGTCGAGCAGGAAAGAAAATAATAGTAGATTAAGGGAGCAAAATAGTATTTTTACGGCGAGGGATTCAAAGTATATATCGCCCGACGGAAAAATAATTGGCTCTTGAGTCATTAAACTCTACTTTTTATCCCCTTTTCATGAGAAAATATGTACTGAGTGAGTAACAAAAACAGAGACGTAATTCGCGCGCTGTTGTTTTTTTTTTACTTTCTCGTAACGTAGTTTATAGGAAGTCTTGTAATCGTCAAAAAATTCGACCTCGAGATTTTGACGGATTTAAAAGTTTTGGGCATTTTTTGAAAGTGTATTTCTTACATACTTCTATGAACATCTCGAAAAATATAGCCTTCTACTACGCCATGGAGCAGCTATTACAGAAATGGTAATAACACTTCAATTAACTTTAAATAGGAAGGTACTCTACTCATGTAATGAGTATTTTATCAATAAATATTTTAGGAAAAACTACTAATTTCGAACTGGTTTGGAAATAGACAGCTGTTTAAATTATTTTGAAAAAAAAAGCAAATGGAACACTTTGGCGCGTGAAAGATTTTTCTTGTTGCTCGTCATTGATTTTTAAAAGTAATTGTTTTTTTCAAATAGAAAATTCTGACTAGGTACTACTTAGTTTTAATTTCCGCGCATTATTTGAGAAAAGTACTAACAAGCCTTGAACACAGCTAGTGATTGATGGACTTAAGTATGTATGCCTCTGCCCACATTTACACGTTCGTCTATCAATGTCTCTTTTACTAGCCGCTGCAGTAATGTACTATTTATTATGAAACAATGGGGATTTCATAACATTAGGTAGGTCTGTGAAAATATAATTAAAATTTACTCTACTCATCGTCATGAGGTGCGCATACTTTAGAACTATCTGATTTTTACTTCCTTGCCACAGAAGTTCAAGAACATCCCTACAGTTTTTGTTTTCAAAATATCAAAAATCAAAATAAAAGTCATTGATTTAAATGACTTTGCTTATAATATTGACAAAAACTTTTTAAAATATAGCTGGCATACGATTTAAATTCTGCATCATAATGAAGCTCTCATCGATATGAAATTTCTGAATAAATATTGGAAGAAGCATCAACGAACCATCGTGATTTCCACTTATCTTCGACGGTTGGAGCTGTAGCTTTCAATAAGCTTGAAATTTTCAGTTGAAGCTTTCAGTTTTATTCTGACTGATGAACGTACCTGTAAGCTTACATCATATATTGTGAATTCTAAGTCCATCTTGTTGAAACATATGAAGAGTGATTTTTGAAATACCATAGTCACAATTGATTTCGTTAAGTATGTTCATAAACTCATACAATCTGTAATTAAATTACGAGCAATCATTCTGTTTCAGGCTTTAAATTTTTAATCGAAATTTGCATTAAATTTATAATTTTAAGAAAGATGAAGAATCTTTGTTTTTGATGGATGAGAATAAGAAAAGGAAAGTAGTAAATAATCGTTATTTTAAGGTGAGAAATATTTTATTTATTTGTCTCGTATAAAAGTCTTATCACATAACATTAAGATTTAGTTTTCATCCAACGATTCCAACAGTACTACTGAACAACAAATAGCAATGTGGACTCACTTTCAAAGGAATGGTCCTATCTCCCGTCGAAGAATAATGGTCGTAATGGACGTCAATTTGCAGGTAATATCCTTGCAAAACGACAACTGTAGGGCTACTCTGACTAATGGTAAACCGTTACTGACGTAGCTTGGAACATTACGGACATAAATCGTAAATTGGTCTACACAAGGATATGTGGACCAGTTCCAAAAAATTGTGTCGCGAGGATTTTGTTTCAAATACATAGAAATTAAGGCTTGACGAAGCATTTAGTTATCATACATACATACACGCTCACAAACCCAAAAGTGGTTGAGCAGGGCTTATTTAGTAAGTAATATTTGGTTACACATAAAGCTATCATCTATCAAAGGGCAGTGGAGATGGAGTATGCTCGGAGTTTCTCTGCGTGATCATATCAAAAATTATAAGATCTGTAGGAGAACCAAAGTCACCGATATAGCCCAAAGAATTGCCAACCTTAAGCGGCAGTGAGCAGGGAACATTGCGAGTAGGACTGACGGCTACGTACCCGGAGACGCAGGGTTGGCCCACAAGGTGGACCGACGATCTGGTAAAGGTCACAGGAAGCCGCTGGATGCGGGCAGCGTAGGACCGACCGGATCGGGGATCCTTAGGGGAGGCCAATGTCCAACAGTGGGCGTCTCTTAGCTGATATGATGATTGTTAAAGCCAAATCTGCCTGTATAGGACATGCAGTACCTCTCTTTAGTAACAGATTGCTAGCCTGTGATCTACACAAAAGGGACATGAAATCCGAAAAGTAACTAAAACAACTAACAATCGTAACATACATACATAAAGCCACGCCTTTCTCCCATAAAACAACGTTCGAGCTACCGGCTGAACAGCAACTAACAATTGTAACATACATACATAAAGTCACGTCTTTCTCCCATAAAGCAACTAACAATTGTAACATAGATACATAAAGACACGCCTTTCTCCCATAAAACAACGTTCGAGCTACCGGCTGAACAGCAACTAACAATTGTAACATACATACATAAAGTCACGCCTTTCTCCCATAAAGCAACTAACAATTGTAACATAGATACATAAAGACGCGCCTTTCTCCCATAAAGCAACGTTCGAGCTACCGGCTGAACAGTAACTTGGATTTTTCTGCATAAAAAGATTCTGTTGTATCAACTCAAACAGTAACAAATTCTACTTTCATGTTCCATTACAATCTTTGATCTAACAAAGATAAGGCGAACTGAGAGGTGAACGCAACTTTTCTTTTAGCTATGTTATTACAGGTGACAATTTATGGAACGTGTGTCTTTATTCGAAAGAATTGCGTAATCTGATTTGTCAGTTGCTTTTAGGAATTATATTTTTTATTGGGAAGGTACTACCACCTTTCCTATTTCAGACGTGTAAGAGTTTGCTGTGTTTCGGATTGAAGGGAAAGGTAGCCAGTGTGATTACGGGGCACCCAGCAGGGATGATGCGTAAATGCATTTGACCTCCCTGACAACAAAAAAGGTGGGATTGAGCTATTTGCTAGACTTTTTGTATAAAAAAAACTTAAATTTAATTTGAAGATAATTTGCTGAAAGTACCACAATTCATACAAATTAAATTAAATATCTAATAAGCAAGCATTTCATGTCACGTTTGGTCGCACTTCTCCGTAACGGCTCGATCGAATTTGATGATCTTTTTTGTGCATATTTGGTAGCTATGAGTCGTTAAGAATTATTATTTCATACATAGAAAAATATACATGGCGGAACAACGTTTTCGTGGTCAGCTATTAATGTAATGTTGTCATTGTCATTTAAATAAACGAATTTTTTATTTTGATTTATAGAAATATGTTCAATGACTTAACGATTTATTAATGTAGTGTACCTTTGTACATACACATCCCTCATAGATTTTCGATCCCTCATTCAACTCAGAACTTTAAGCTTATGTTATTCCCCAGTTAGCGGTTACATTGACAATCAATCAACTAAGTTAGCAATGCAATTTCCGTCGCACATCGAGGCCGTGTTCCCGGGAAATGTCACCGGGGCTTCTGCAGCGGCTTTCATTTGGAGCGAAGTTAATTACGGGACGAGTACCAGTATAAACGATATAACATAGTACAATTCAAATATTGGTTTTAGTTCTCTTTCTTGGTCTTTTATATAAAAGCCTAGCGGCGCGTCCCGGCTTCGCACGGATGGACAATTATATTTTGTAAACATCTTGACACAAACGTAGAGTAAATGTAGGTATCTTTAAGCAGGACTTAGTAGATTTTTTTCAAATTACTATTTATAATTTTCTTGTATACACTGGCCTGCAAACTAAGTATCACAAATTTAAAATTGCAATAACTTTATAAGTATAAAAGACATACTTTTGAAATGAAAAGGACTCGAAAAAGAGTTTAATTTTGTGTAAAACACTTCATATTCGAGGATCTTTTTTTAAGAAATTTCTAAAATAAACTTTAATAGAAAAATAATCCTTTTTCTTTCAATTAAATATTAAAAGTGTAGTACTTAGTTTTGCAGACCAGTTTATTTTAGTTATTTTTATCCATAATCCTATATCTACACATACAGGGTGTAAAAGACATGAGCAGTCAAACGAGAACCATGTATTCTGCTCACCGTCATAACATTTTTCTTCCTTCAGACTATACCTGGGAAATTGATAGTTACGATTTTATTGAAGGTCAAAGTCAAAATTTTTTTTTTCATTTTTTTATGGAAACGTATTCTATACGTTATTTCTTAATTATTGTCCAAAGAAACATCATCATTTTTTTTAGTATTTCATAACAAAAAATGGCTTCAAAATGTTAGCGTTCAATGTAGCTCACTCGATGCGCACGGACACTAACGAACGGGGCCGCCGTCAAGCAAAATTATCGCGGTTTTGCGAGTTGCGTGCGAGTTGAGCCCTTTACATTGCGCGGTACAATTTGCAATTTTTTGTAACACCAAAAAATAAAAATAATTTCCCAGCAATATTTTCTTTGAAATATGTCTTATTTTGATGTATAGTATACGTGGTTTTCGTTTGACTGCTCATGTCTTTTACACCCAGTATATAGCTTTTACCCTGCGATTTCGTCCACTTTGGGCAGCATTTTTTAGACTTTATTTGGACTTCCATATGACCTTTCATGACAGATAAAAATTTCAAAAACGCTAGAACAAATAATTATTTATTTTTTATCAATTGCTTAAATTCAAAGTTATATAGTTTTATCTCCACAAATGACGAACTTCCATACAAACTTTTATCACTTATTTCATCAATTTCAAGCCTTTTTCCCGACAAAAGGTAGCACATGCCATCTTCCCTCACTGTTTTGATCTTATAATTCTTGTCCGTCCTAAGGTTGCCTGGAAGAGATCGCTCTCAGCGATAAGGTCGCCCATTGTACAATTTTCTGTAAACATGTCCTTGAATTTTTTGTATTATGACGATGTGTACAATAAAGTTTATTTCTATTCTATTCTATGTCCTTTCCCAAGGTGTAATCAATATTTGTACCAAATTTGATCAAAATTGATATAGTAGTTTTGGAGTTTATTGGTTACAAACATACAAATCTTTTATTGTTATAATTAGAAAGATTTGTATGGGAGATGAAAGGCAGCCTATGTGATTTTCCAACATCTAATCTATATTTGTACCAAATTTAAATCGGCGGAACCTTACACCTTTCGGCTAAAATTGTTCCTTCAGGTGGATAGATGGTCAGTCGGTATTCTCACCACAAATGAGGTGTAGTTCACACTGTGGTGAAAAAATTCCACTTGAGGGTTGAACCTCAACCGTTCAACCATCAAGTGGAACTTGGACTTCACTCGAATATACTCTACGACCGCCTCGCCTTCGTAGAGCAACGCAGCCTGGACACGTACAGAAGCGTCGTTGATGCATATGGAATCACAATTATACTAGTTATCCAAGTACTGGGTATATTTGATTCAACAAATTTATACAAGTCCATCCATATGGGAGATACGTACTCCACATAATATCATCTAATCCTTGTAACACGCCTATATTGTATCCAAGAATAATAATTTATCACCCAATTCACACTCTCCATCCACCCTAACTATTGGATTCTGTTATTGAAACTTCGAAACTCATCGTTATCGTGCTAAAACAGCCTCGTCTGGATGTATGATCCGCTGATACGGCAAATGTGGCTTACAATTGGGTAATAATAAATGTCTAATAATTTACTAGCGAGATAAATAAGTCTATTATCGGTATTATTGACATTTATGCTAAAATAAACAACAGTAACGGAGTCTTTGGTCTAATGGTTCATCCTCCATTCGTTCAGCAAATGGGCACCAAGCTTATTTTAAATCTACCTGGCAGGTATCACGATCTTGTTGGCCTGATACCGTAACAATAGTGTTAACATAATCATACAGTTTATGCTAAGATTGATAGTCTTTCAGCAGTTGAGGGCGAAGCACGCTTCCCCTTTTAGTCTTTTCATCATTTAAACCAGATGATATAAAGATCAAGATAAAATAAAACGTATGAACTTTTAGATTAATGCTCTTATCCAAACCAAAGCCGTTAATCGTCAAGGAACACTTCCTTAACAAATCTAAATTCTATTTCCACTTGATACGCATTTTCTGGGTCATAAAGTAGATTGTTAAACCACACCATTCGCATTATTTTAATTAAATGTTAAATGAGCATCGGAATCCCATTACTGCAGCTGGAACCGTAACGCCTCCAAATTAAACATAATTGTTTTCCGTTACAACATCGATGTCAGTCGTGTATTTTTAATTTGGTAGAGTAATTGCCGTACATGGTAAATATCACAGTAGGTATATGTTTTACTGATCTTTTTGGGACAGATTATTTATGAAGCAGTGATGTCAGTACTGATAAGAAAAATAAATAAAGACATTGGGAAAGTACTAGCCTTAAGGACTAGTGGATAGACAGACTTAGTATATAGGTAGGATAGAGCAAAATCTAGCAACGATGCACCATAAGCAGTTGATTGTTGAATTGTTTATGTCAAACTCGTCGTATTATTATCTTAGTTACTTATATATTGAATTGAAGAAGATCAATTGAAGAAATCACTGCTTAGAAACAGTTAATTACTAATCTATAACTCATAGATTATCTCCAAACAACTAAAGACGATTTACCGTATCTTCTGAAATTATGAAAAATATATGAAATATTAAGTAAACTAGAATCCATTTTTTTTTTAATTTAATCCTACATATTACATTGATATATATTACGATAATAACTATAAATGTGCATCATTAAAAAACTAATGCCATTACGAAATTAATAAGTAGGTAAGTGTCTCATCTTATGTAGCACAAGAACTATATATAACTGAATACATATATAATTATATTAGACACCTAACCTAATAAAGAAGAAGCTCTAGTCAGATTTTCTACTTATACCAAAATAGTTCATGCAACGGACAGATTTCAATCGTTTGCGCGGAATTCATTGATTGCTTCCATTAATGCTAACACTTTATTATTCATAGAACTCAGAGGCATTCACCGTATTGGTATTGGAATTACCTGAATCTCGCTTTAAATTATCTGTTATTTGAGTTCAACTAATGTTCATTTTGATTTAAATAGTTTGAAACGGTTATTAATAATTTAGAATCTTTTGACGCTCAGATTGTTAATGATGACAATGCCTCGCAAATTTAATTTTAAATAAACATGTATTTTATTGGAATTCTGTGTCAGGAACGTCTGAGTAGGACGTTCTTTAAATAGAATAATACAATATTCGTACCTTAGTAACTTAGCTTCGTACCAATAAAGCTCAAGTGTGCGTGCCATCTTGAAAGTAGAAAGAGCCAGGAGAGTTACAGTTTCAGTAGGTATAGAAAATATTATCGCAATGTTGTCTCGAGATAGCGAATGATTTAAGTGAGGTTTATTAATACGGACCTTCATTCTGTTCACCGGTCCTTTTTTCCAAGCAAGACTTTCACTAGGTAAATTCCATTTAGAGCAAGCTTTTCAGAATGTTCCATAAATTCATATCCATGTATTAATAATGCTCTTTGATGCCACTATAAAAAGGAAAGCAAATATATGTCCGTCAGTTTAAGGCATGAGTTGTGAGACGTGTGTAATGGAATGTGAAAGATAAGAAGGAATACAGCAGAAAAAGTCTTGTGACAGCTGAAAAACGAGTAGTACGACCGAGCTATATGATTTTGTTAGTAATAGAAACGGTATACTTGATGCTTATAACAAACCTAAGCTTTGAAAATATTTGATTGGATTGTGAGTTGGTTTCCGATCCATGGCTGCATTTTGTCTTGGAAAGACGATTGCCACCGTCTTTCCTGGGAGATAGAAAACTACTCTCAAAGTTTTATGATAATAAATTTTGATTTACCTAAAATAAAAACAATTAATGACAAATCTAGAAGAAAAGAAATCGAAACTTTAGTATAGAATGGACATGAATGGTAAAGTTAATGCTAAAACCTCATTAAAAATCTCTACAGGCACACTATTAGAACATTAGATGTATGTTAGAGAAACATTCTAGATTGTAGCAAGTCGTTTAGATACGGAAATAGTTTATTTTAGAATGCCGGAGTGGTTGCTAATACTACTCCAACTTCAGTAATGAGTGCCGTAAATGATAACTAAGACTACCCTGAACTTAGTGCAAAACTAAATGTTACCCTAGCTTTGGTATCAGGTGATAACCAACTAATGCAATCTCAAAAGAGATTTAACATGAGGAATGCAATTAGTATAAATTATTTTGATTTTATAAGAAAAAGCGAAGAAAGAAAACAAATTGTGATTGGATACTAATGATGTTGCACTGCACTGGTCTGCAAGTAAGTACTGTTTGGTTTACGCCAGGTCAATGATTTACCTAGTAGGCTCACAAGATACCGTGTATACAAAAGAAAAGTAGTTCAAGAAGGTAAAGTTGTCAGATTAATAACACAATATGACCGATTGCAACCATTTACAAGAAAATCTGGTTAAATATAAATTAAATAGACTGATTGGCGACTTTCATGTCATTATCGCTTTAATAAAGATTAAGATATACTGAATTCAGCCCATAATCCATTCTTTCCAAAAATAACAACGGTAGGATAACAGGAAGTATTTGTACAAAATGAACAATCTGAATTCAAAGAAACGTTTTTCTGTTTCCCTCAAAAAGGAAACACGCTACGAGTATGAGCCCGCGGGATAATCCGATAAGCTCATTACATCTCGGCTCCAATTTGGTCCGATCTTCAATATTATCGAGAGAAACGTTTTAAGAGAGGATTTTTTTCAGCATTTTTTCCTACACATATTTTCAGTGCGTGCTTTTCAAGTTATATTTATAAATTCAGCGTAACGAGATGTTTGATTTTTATTGTTTTTTTTATATATTGCTCAAAGAGATAAATATACTTAATAAAGTTGCTGATTCATTGGAAATATGAAAAAAATCACCAATACAGAAAATAAAGCTTACATCTACTTGAACCTTATTCTTTTGAGGAAGCAAGCAATTTTGATTGGCCTAATAATAGTCAGGAGATGGAGGAAAGTCTCTATAAATAGTTAACATGGCAATCGAGTCTTTAAAATATAAAAAAACACGCATTGTTTACTTAACTAAATGCACCTTTTGATTCGGACCGGGTGTAAAACTTTTTATTCCGTTTTCTCATTCGCTGACTCAACATTCACTCTTTTCTCAGTCCCATCATATCCATCCATAGATATGGGATGATGAATGGAGGACCATTCATCATCCCATATCTATGGTTATTATTTGTTCTTCTTCCTCGCACCTATATACCATATTCCCGTACTCTTCAACCGAATCTTCGTGCAAGTGTGGCATTGATAAATTGTATCGTGGACAAAGACTCAATTTTGAAAATGGTAGTAAGATTCTAAAGTTTCCATTTAAGGATTTGTAAGCTTAGTCCTTCTAATGGATCGTTGAAAGAGATTCTTATTTATGGATTGCATTCAACTAGAGCAGTAGTCTAACGTAAACTATACTGCTATGCAAATACTAAGTTGGCGACAAAATAAATTTAGAATGAGCGACTAACAAATGATTAGTCACCCATTTAGTATTTTAAGTAGCTCATTCTGGATTTTTTCGTCGTTCGGTTTCTTATTTCCCCTTATTTTTTTTATATACCACATTGGTTGCAAACAAGAATACTATCCGCCTGATGGTAAGCGGTCACCGCAGCCTATGGATACTTGCAATACCAGGGGTATCACAATCAAAATCAAAACGTTCTCATCACATACCTGCATGATCCAGGAACCGTTCCCGGCGAATGTATATCCAGCGTGCACGAGGTGTCTGTGCCTTGTGAATGAGCTGAGCAGATTGCGCATGCACTGCATCAGCGTGTTCATCTGAGGGTGAATCAGGATTTCTGTCACCAGGTTCTCTGAAGCAAACTGGATGAGGCGCTCGCCTGTTGACAACACAAAGATCAATCAAGTAAATGTCACTGATTATTAGAGTCATCCTAAATATAGTCATAAAAAATAAAAAAGCGTCGGTGGCGTAGTACGTAAGGGCGTTGTCTCCCACCCGGGAGGCACCGGTTCGAACCCCGCCACGTACCAATGTGTTTTCAAATGTTGAATTCATATGTACGCTTAATCGACGCTTTTACGGTGAAGGAAAATATCGCGAGGAAACCTGCACACACCTATGAAGAAATTCTTAGGTTAAATGTGATAAAACAGGATTTATACCACGTACCTCTGTCACAGATAAATTCCGTTTTCTCACATTTAATTGATTGTGACCACGTTAGTTTAAAACAATACATTCTTAGGTTGTATGTGAAGTCGACCAACCCGCACTTGGCCAGCGTGGTTGACTAAGGTTTAGACCTTAGTCAACCACGCTGGCCAAGTGACAGCCTACTCCACATTAGGGGCGATTAGTCGCCCCTAATGTGGAGTAGGCTCGAGCCCCTCGGTGGGTACATTATATGAGCTGTTGATGATGATTAGAGTCATCCTGCTTATGACAATGATAGGGGTAAATGTTTGGGTAGCTCATTTAAGTGTAATATTCATGAATAGTATCCCATTGAAGGCCAAGTGAGTTACTTAGGAGGTGCTTTGCTGTTGATATAACTGCTGTTACGTTGTCGCATTATGTTTAAATATAGTCATGTAACTATTTCGAACATGTATTTATGATATTGCTTACACGTAGGTACTCTTAATGCGTTAAAGTATTAATATGTAAAATAAATGTATTATTGCATTTAAACACTAGTATGTATCATCATACATACATAAAGTCACGCCTTTTTCTCATCATTCTCGTACGCAGAGATCACTTGTTCGTAGTATCGTATTATTCGATTCGAGACGATCAGTTACGATGTCTTAAAGATCCCGGAGATAGCATGCATTCATATATTATCGCAATAATAAGAAATATTTTGGTACGGTTTAATAATTAAAGCTAGCAACATAGATATATGGTAAATTTGTAATCACTGAACTTTAACTAAAACACGTCAGCATGTAAAAAGTGTTCCTTTTGATGCTCGCCCCATATTTCACCGAGCCAGCTATTGTTCACAACCCCCGATTTTTCCTGAATAAATCTTCACATGAAGATAACAAGCGCGGGCGACCTTGGCCGAGGGCGGGCGAGGAAACAATACTAATGACTTCCATACACGAAGTGACTGGGGCTGCGAATAATATAACACCTCTGAAATGTGCAGACGTGGCTTTTTAATATAATTAAGGTTTTATTAATAAAAATGTAAAAATTTTTTAGCCCTTATATTAATGTAATTAGATTTCATTTTTCAGCTAATTTTCAGGGAGCTTTTAGACTTAAAAGCAATTTAGGTTCCTAATAATTAAGTTCAATTAAGTACGCGCGCCTTCTTTAGAGTGGAAAGAGCGAGACCGACATTGTTTCATCAGTACGTATAAAATTACATAATATGTCTGGCTCCCACGATGTCTTGATAGTGAATGATTGTGTGACGTTTACTAAAACTACTAGTATAGTATATCTGGGCTAAAACTAAGCATTCTTCCAAACTAGAAGTAGTAGTAAAAACACACAGACCTCTCTGATATATGATGATCGATGAGTAATATTGATAATTTACATTTTCATTTGCTGCCATATTAATGTTTAAGTTTGCCGCCATAACATAGTGTTAACAGTATATGGCCTTTTGCGTCAATCAGTGGGTTAACTAAAAGCATAAATAAAGAGTTTACTTATTAAAGTTTTTATTCACTTGAAACTTGTCTTGCATTAACATCCAAATTTTTATAGTTTATATTTATATTTTATACTTTTAACCCAGAGTTAACGGGGTTAAAATGTACCTCATTAAAGATGCAAGACAAGTTATCATTTTAACCCAGTGTTAGTAACTAACGCAGGATTCATCATCATCATCATATCATCAACCGAGAGATGGCCACTGGGTAAATAAGGCAAATCTTGTATAAGAAATTGTGCAGTAAGTTAGTGGCAAGATAATCATTTCCTCAGTGGTTGTGGGAACCAGAAATCCTCTATTAACTGTATTATCACTGGGTAAAGCTCGTTTTCACCTTGTTATTGGAGATCTGCAGGTGAGATTGAGGAGGCCGAGCTAAAGCTTTAACTAGGTGGTAGATTACCCATATGTAGGGTCATCTGTGAAGGTACCACCGCCTTTCTTATTTCTGCCGTGAAGCAGTTCGCTGTGTTTCGGATTGAAGGGAAAGGTAGCCGGTGTAATTACTGGGCATGGAAGGATGATATGCCTTCCATGCCCAGTAATTACACCGGCTACCTTTCCCTTCAATCCGAAACACAGCGAACTGCTTCACGGCAGTCCCCAGGATGGCAACGCATTTGCAGTATTAAGTGATTTACCCTTAATATTGCAAGTGTCTATAGGCGACGGTGACCACTTAACACCAGGTGGGCCGCAGCTTGTTTGCAATCTCGTATTATAAAAAAAGCTTCACTGATAAAGATAATTTCGAGGAATTCTGAAACTTAACTTCCCGATGTAAACACAAGACCATTAACAAGATAATATTATTGCACTCCTTAATGGTGGCTGCTCAAATTAGTTAGTAAGTTCCTTCCCTCCCCTAGTTCCTTCCCTCTTTGTTCATGTTATTCATGCATCATACTCCTCTTTAATTCTTTTTACCCTTTGGAGCTCTTTGTCTCCGTTCCTTTCCAACAGCTTTTATACCTTTTCCAAGAGAAATGTTGTACAAACCCTATTTTCTTATTTGCTATCTTAAGCGTCAGAGAATAGATCTGATCTTGGTTTACAGCATTCCTTGAAGGAAACGTCTGGAATTACAGCTGGCTTTATCTAAAGTGTAGCAGGAATTCTAGGACTATTCGAGATCCTTCCGCAATGCGACTCTGAGCTCAATCGTCATTGGTATTATTCCTCGCGTTATCGCCTCAATTTCGCTAGTATTGTCCGACATTCCGAGTCCAACTTGATTCAACCACAATACCAGATATAGAGATATACTCTGCGTCAATCTGATAATGTTCTTTTGACTTTAGGAGATAATTGCAAACATTTAAATTCAGCGCTGAGTAATAAGCTATTATTTCGGCTTCTTTTATTATCATTCAATAGCTTTTTGTTGTTAGGCGCTCAGGTTATGCGCTTAGCCGTACTGATAAGTCTATGGCGAGAGATGGCGACCATTTCATTCAAAGGAATTCATAAAAAAAAAAATACAAAGGGGACATATTTCCAAAAGTGGGTATGTCTTGGCTGAAATGATTATTATAGTTTTGCAAGTGACTTTTAGGGGGTGGATGTGGTGATAATTTGTTTTCATTGATATAATATTGTTTCTGCAAATAAAAACGATTTTAACATTTTTGATGTTTGACACGGTAGGCCGCTATGATGTCAGTTCATACATTGTAATATCATAGATGAAGCATTGCTGATCTATGCATTATATTCTATTCGTAAAGCGTAAGATGGTATAAACTAGGCACTTCTCTAGGCACTCTGACAGTATTAAGGCCGAATTCTTGATCTTTATGACCTTTTTTAGGGCGTAATAAAGCGAGTGATTTGTTACTTAAAATACGGCTTGGAGATACTAAAACGCTTTTCGTGTCCGCCAGTCTGTTAATCAAATATTTTACCGGAATTCCTTCTGACGAAAGTTAATTACACAAATTTTGCAGGGGCGCGCAATTTCAAACAGTGACAGTAAAGACCCACTTATATGGAGAGAATTTCTCGCCTCGAAAATACTATTATTGAAAAAAATAAGAAATATGAACATGTAAATGACATTATGCGAAATTGTACGTGGAGGCGACAAGGGTCAACGGTTTAAACCGAATTCATACGAGTTCTCGATACTCGTATGAATTTCAAAAACGTCATACGAGATTGCGAGTCGAGAAATTGTACGCAAATACCTCATGAACGGTGAAATGTAGCACGTGCTACATTTATTTTAAATAGTAGGTAGTGGAGGTAATGTAGTTTAAGGAGGCCTTTACCCTACACCAGGGTCACAAGTACCAGACACTGCTCCTAGCTCCACTGCAACACTTTGGACCCGGCACCCGCATGGTGAATCCATGGAATGTTAAGAGTTATCCTCTTATTTGTTAATTTTCACCATATCCTACTTATATTATGAGCCCGAAAGTTTATATGGATGGATGTACGTTTGTTACTCTTTCACGCAAAAACTGCTTACTGGATTCTAATGAAACTTTACAATACAATAATGTAGCTCATACATCACACACACTTATAGGCTATAATTCATACTAATCCTGCCCAGATGAAGTCGCGGGCAGAAGCTAGTTAAAAATAAACTATTAATGAAATGGAAATGTTGCTTCGGAAAATAAGTAAATTATATCAATTTATTAACGACTCGCCCTCCGAAACAGTCGCTCGCATTAATCACTTGATATTGAAAAAGCCTATTTTCCACGATGATAATGTTCTGAACACCGCAATAAATTTAATTTTTGTTCGACGCTAATTGGCATTGATGTTTAACGAAAAATAGTTTGCGGAGATAATTATTTTAACAGAGATGGTCATTAGCTTATACTGGGCCCTGTCATTCCTACATAGTAGGAAATGGCACTTTAACCAAACTTTAACACTTTGCTGATTGGAATCCACCACCCAAGTTTTAGTTCTAATTCCTTGAATTTGGTTACAACTAGCCCCAGATAACTCGAGTATGCTTTAACTTATTGCAACCAAATTTAACATGCATGTATGACATCAAATAATCGAAGACGTCATGAAAATCGACCAGATCAAAAGTTCTCGAAACCACCGAGCATGTAAAAAATTTAGGAATCATAGCAAGTGGAAAAAATTGGTCTCTGCCTACCCCTATGGGAAAAAGGCGTGAATTTATGTACAGTCGACCAAATTGAATCATGACCCACCTTAAGATCATTTACATACAGTCACTCTATACAAAGTAGGATGAAATTCGCTTAAACGTACATTTCTAAGTAACAAACCTGTTATCAATTTGTTAGACACTGACAGTGTCAAATAAATATGGCTTTTTTAAAATTTGTTCAGACTTCTACTTGACATCTGACACATAACGTCATTTTATTTTTAAAAATATAATAGTTATTCCATTTTCTCAGTAGTGAAAAGAGTTTAGATTATGAACGACATCTTATTTAAAATTCCAATTGAGACTTTAGTGCAGTGATAAGAAAGATTAAAATTGCGTAGATCTCTGACCCGTATTGACGCATTTTTATTCATATTTAAAACGTACTAAGTGCAACACGCATGATAGCGAAGAAAACGTAACTAAATTTATGATTTTAAAAGAATGATCGGCCAAGTGGGTCATGATTCAGTTGGTTCGACTGTACCTATAAGTAAATTACAATACAAATCTTTGGTTTCAGAGATCAGCGCTAGCCATCAGGCATACTGTCTGGTTGTCTACCACCCTTATTCCGACAAAAAAGCGAAATGACAATTTTAAAACGAAAAGCAAATTTGTATTTTAGTGAATATTCCACGTGAAACAGGAGAGTGAATTCGCTATTGATAAAATGCAGGCGAAAAATGTAGATGGACCCGTAGTGAGTGCGTTTGGCGGACCTTTTTTAGTTTGTATTGCGATTCAAATGGAAAATCTCTTTTTGAGGGCGCAGCGAAATTGGAAATTGGAGACCCCAAACACATAGTTATGTCTAGTATGTATCAGGTAAAATACATTTTAAAACAAATAACAAATACGGTAATTTTCTGTGGGAATAGATTTTGTTTTTGAATGATTTTTGGAGTTTACTCCTTAAGAACCGATTCGCATATATATGGGGCCCGGTATGAGAAAAATGTGAGGAGTAAAATCTATCGATGAATGACCTCGAATGACCTCGTTACGTTTTTGGTGCGCATCCTATGTCGCGCAACTTTCTAATTGTCAAAACACGGATGACAGCAGGTGCGCCATCTCACCTGTCTCGGAGTAAACTCCAGTCGTGCGTCGGAGCTGACACACACAATTTTTTTTTATGTTAATTAGTTTAAGACAAGCATGCGGCCTGCCTGTTGGTGAAACAGACACCTTAGCCTATAGACGCTCGTAACACTGACATGACAATCGCGCGCGTGCTGCAAAGTGAAGCACCATTTTGTTCTTCGAGAATCTCAGTGACAGAAATCTTGTAATTGAGAGTAATGTAAAATAAAATGCTTAGTTAAGGCAAACTCTTCGACCGATACAATTTTTACACTAAAGCAATTTATAGGACACTGTTACAATGATGTCTTAAAACTAAATACAGTCTCACCGGCATGCATATGGACAACTGACAGTTAAAAGTTTAAAAACTCCTCTTAATGTAATTAATATATTTTTTTAAATTACAAAATGGATCAAAATAAAATTTAAATCAACACCGAAAGGATTCTGTTTTTGAACACAGGTTGCCTATCAAAAAAGATGTCTATGTCAAAGTTTTTGCAAAATTTATTATATTGCCTCTGAAGTCTACTCATGGTGGTGCGGTGACCCAAGTTGCTTTTTGAACCATCAGCTGAAAATGGCATATATCTCTCACGTCGTGGTAACTTAAGTGGGATATTGAGATTAATTGATTCTAATAATGAGGGGCAGTCAACAAAACCATTGATGATCTTATACAGGAACATCTGATCTAGAAATTTATGATACGATTTCCACTTGTCTGAGCCCCTAGGTCTTTCTAAATTTGAGTGAGTGCGATTCCTCTCTTCATAGCTTTTGTAAAATAATATAAAAGGTGTCATATGAAGCGCGAATCCTCTCTAAATCACGACAGCTATTTCGTCTCGTTAGCCCGAGAGGCGGTCAACTGAAAACTGCGATAACTGCCTGATGTAGGTCGCTGCCGCAGACTCGTTACATAAAATGGCGTCAATATTGAAAGCGTTTTACGATATATACTTCAAAATGACGAGGTTTGAAAGCACAGAAAATATTGTCCATTTTGCTGTTAGAAGCTTCGACGATTCATTACGTATGAGTCTTTTTTTTTTTAACGGAGAGTTTTTCTTTCAGTCAGTTGGTGGTTTTCAGTCAGTCATCGTAGCCTATAGACGCATTTCCTTACCCCGTGGAGCTCTGGCGACCTTACTCACCAATAGAAACACAACACCACAAAAATGTAGTGTTATTTGACTGTGGTCTTCTGTACGGTGGAGGTACTAGTCTACATCATCCCTACAGTACGATGCAACAGCAGAGATATGTGGGACTTAGAAGTAAAGACGTTCCCACCACTAACTACTAAACGTCCTCTCCGGCCATCCTGTCAAGGCATACCACGACAGCGACCCGGTGTCACGATTCACCGGGAAATCATCTATGCTCTTTTGAGCCCAACCGGTGCACGTATGAGAAGGTCTTAATACTAGGCTCCAGAAGCCGAGGCAGAGGCCGACTGAGCCTTTTCATTACAAATATTTTCTCTTTTAATATTTTTGATCAACCGTAAGACGTCCACTGTCAAACAAAGGTCTCCCCTAAGGATCTCCAACCCAATCGGTCGCTGCTTGCATCCAGCGGCAAGGGGGACTGGCGATCTGGTAAAGGTCGCGCCTTTACCAGATCGCCAATCGATTACTTAGTTGATCATTTTAATATTTTCCTTTTCTATTATTCATATAACGAACGGTTAGTGACGTAATCAAAATTTACGTAGGTTGTATTGAAAACAAAAGTGATTTCACGTGTGCTAACTAAAATTAATATTTAATCATGACTACGACATGGAAAGAGCTATGTCAACGTGACCTAAACAGCTCCGACTCAAAATACGTGTGTTTACAAAACGGCATACTTGATGTTGTTAGTCTGAATGTAATATTAAGTCAGTTTTGAACAGAATTCTGGGCTTAGCCGAGAGCTTTATAGTACTGCCATTAGTGTAGAGTACTGTTTAGTTTTGTTGAAGTTGGAAATTGTAACGTTGACTTTAAAATCAGCGCAAATTTTAACCCATCGTCCTATTTTATAAAGAACCAACTCACTTTTCAGAATTTAGATTAACAAAAATTCCACAAAAAAATGATTTTTACCAAATTTCTTTCACAAAATTAACCGCTTCTTCTTCACTGAATACTGGCAGATATGGCTTTACATGTAACCAAATGTTACATAAGGTTCTGCTCAAGGTCTTTTGGGATTATAAGCGTGAATTTATGTATGTATGATTATCTGAATTACATTTAATGTCGTTATAGGTTACCATCGTTAACTTCGTTATCAGTTTAACTGACGAGAGAACTCCAAAGGCTAGGGAATGTATTTCATTCCTGTTTGAAAAAAAAACATGGTATTTCAAATATTAAAAACGGATTTATAGAGTAGGTAGGGAAACAGGGAAACGATAGTGATCCGTTAAAAATGGATATAAAGGCACACGAATAGCTGGTGAGGGTAACAGATTGCAAAGTTACGGACAAAACAATAAGAAAAGTTTTCCAGAACTAGGAACGTGGCCTTAAATTTGGCAGGTGAATTCAACATCCATATTCTACTTGGTATATTTATTAAAGATAGTATCACAGCTATTTTCTTTTTTTCTCTGACCCCATTAGTAATGTCCCTATCTAGTTTTATTTACGAAACTGTCTGGGCAAACTCAAGCACGGTTATGAACTTTGACCTTTGATATATAATCACCTACAACGATCTTAAAACCAAAAGAGTTAAGCAACGCTTTATGTAACATTCGGTTATACCTAAGGGCATATTTAGTAGTAAGGATGAGGTAAAAAGACGTATGGCAATAGCAAGGACGGAATGGACAAGCTGAAGAAAATATGGAGGAACAGGAATCTTACCAAAGCCACTAAGACTGGGTTATTGGTATTCTCCATATTTTTGTACGCTGCTGAGATGTGGAAGATAAGTTAATTCTACAAGAAAAAGGTATATGCTCCTGGAAATGTGGTCATCATCATAAGAGCCTTTATAATTCGACTCACTGCTTGGACACAAGGCCTCTCCTTGTCATTGAAGGAAGTTTAGGCAGTAGTCCACTACGCTTGCCCAATGCGGATTGGTGAACGGAGTATAAGGTGATCAATAACCCTTTGCTGATCCATTATTCGACACCCATTGGAGGATATGGAGTGATCTAATCTTATATTATCTTATATCTTATGATGGGGGCGTGAGTTTCCTCACGGTGCACTTCGACCCAACGGGATCTTTTGTGTCTCCCCTTTTCCTTTACTCTTGTTGCTCCTTGAATATGTAGGTTGTAGGCCATCAGACTTACTATGTCCATGGGTTTGAAGAGTCTGTAGTGCTCTGGCCTTGGGTAGGCCATTCCCAGGATATTCATTCTGATCCTGGCTATGGAATCACAATTGCAGACAATTCGATGTTATCGAGATTTGCATTTTGTTGAGCATGTGGTTTGTGTCATAGTGCCCTGTAAGCCCACCCACAATTAGGCGGGCCTGTTGTCTGCTGCCCCCATATGATGTTTACTCCATCCTCTAGGATAGTCTCCTATGAAGGATGTAGAGGGTTTCATACCAGGCGACAGTTTCCATTCGATATTATGTCTTTTATGGACATATTTTTTAATGGCTCTGCAGATGTAGCTTTTGGAAATTGGGATAAAAGTTCAGGACATATGAAAGGGTTTTCTGATCCTTTCCTTGCCAGTTCGTCAGCTTTCTCAATGCCTCTAATCTGGAGTGATGCTATTCTACTCTGCCGGCATCACATGGCATAATAAATAAATAAATTGTTTATTCATAAGTAAAGTACATGATATACTACAAATGTAAATAATATGAAAATAGTTATTGTTGTTCGCCTGAAATAGGTTGCCCTGTGTTTACAACAATAATAGATCGGTTCTGGTTCTATTTTTAGACGGTTCACCTACAGGGAAAGATATAAGATATAGATATTAGATTTAGTATAATGAAATATAATTACTATTGCCATTAAAAATTACATCAAAAAAACTCTAAGTAAAGACTTCGAGTTATTTTTTCTCCGTTTACTTTCTGAAAAATAGTTCTTATATTCAAAGGAATATAAGAACTGTTTTTCAGATAAAACAGTATCAGAAAGCAAACGGAGTTAACCTCAGGAGTTAACATTCAAAAGGATCGAGAAAATAAATGATTTTGTTAAATAGAGCTCGACTCACAGCAGTATTAAAGTGAATAGTTTTCAGAATCCATTCAGAATAAAAAGCTTACTGCCGGGTTCATATGAGAAGATTAGCGAACGCTACCATAAAGAAAGAATTTAGCTTTCTATAGAGCAGAGATGAAGTTCACGAAAAGTTAAAATAATGAAGATTACGTAACGTTTTGTCTTCCCACTACCCTGCTACCAATTTATTTGGAATCGGTGCAGACTATGTTTTGATCAACATATTGGGGCCTTGCCACCATATTTATACAAGCGATTCAAATTCCACTTTGTCTTAAACTGCATCGTATTATTTCGTACCTGAGTCGCGGTTGCTTCGATTGAATGAACGACCGTTGCCACTGGTGTCCGTTGCTTCTATCGAAACAAACGCTTAAAATGACAGACAGGCGCGTCAGTTTAGATTGTTTAAGGACATCATGAATTTTCCACGATTTTCCTTACAAGTTGAATGAATGATATCGAGTTTACAATTCAACTCTGAACTAAATCGCTGTCAAAAGTAGCGGCAATACTGAGTTGTATAGATAGCGTATAGTGTCATAGTACGAATTAACGATTCTACTCAGTTTAGATCCTAAACTGAATCACCATTACAGCTTCCATTCCATTTATGGCGCCAATATCCAATGATTTTTGACAGTTCAAAGCGATAAATGGCTATATCATATCGTGTTTCGGTGGTCATGCTAGGCGGGAAGGACTGCTAAAATCATAACCCTTCCAGGATTCGCGTATTCAGGTAAAAATAAGATTCAATTTCAAGATTTCCACGTTAGAAATACTACGTCTGCGACAGTCTCTAATTCGTATTTCAGTGGCTAATCTGCTAAGCCCTACTTTTTTACCTTTGATTTACTACCAACATGAGATGTAGAACGAATCTCTTAAGAACAACGAACAATTCAAATCCCTTAGATTTCCCATGAGACAGCTTGACTGAGAACTTATGATAAAATATTGATAGAAGTTTTCGCACTAACTTTGTAGTTTTGTTGTATTTGTTTAGTTATTGTGGATCTTTTTGCCTATTGAATTTTTTATGTTTTGTTATTTAGTTGATAGACAAGCATATGGCCTGCATGTTGGTAATCAGTCGCAGTAGCCTACAGACACAGGATTAGGAGAGAGAGAGTTGAAGAAAGAAGACTCCGCAGAAGAGGCAGAAGACTGGGCAGTGGGAGTTAGCGGTACCATTTCGGGCTCGCACGACCCGAAAGGCACCGCAGGCGTACGAGTGTTGTCCTCCCCAGAAAGGTAAGAAGGACGGACAAGGAGACAGTTAAGGAATAATTGGTAGGAGAGATTAAAGGTGCGCTATCCCGTGATTCGGCCTGTATCACCGTAAGGTACGTAATAGCCGTATGATGCCGGCAGAGTAGAATAGCATCACCCTATATATCCTCCAATGGATATCGTAGAAGTTGCATAATGGATCAGCAAAGGGGTATTATACTCGACCAAACCGCATTCGGCAAGCGTGGTGGACTACTGCCTAAACCTTCAATGACAAGAAGGGACCTTGTGTCCCAGCAGTGGTTCGAATTATAAAGGCTCATGGCATGATGACGATAATGAACCGTAAGGTTGCGTCAGGCCATGGGAAGGTGGCGGGTTTGCTCTACCCAGTAGAGCTCTGGCAACCTTACTCACCAACAGAAACACATCACCACAAAAACGTAGTGTTATTTGCCTGTGGTCTTCTGTGAGGTGGAGGTAGGTACTACCTCAGTTGGGGCTGCTCCAAATTCGAGCGGCTAGTCCGATGCGCTACCTCGACTAAATGATTAACTCGTAAAATGATTTAGAGTGTAACATATGTCCTTGTTGTTTGCTTTTTTAATGGTTCCTGAAGGAATACTTTTGGGGTTGGATGCCCCTCATATATAGACTAGCAATTTGTCACTATGTTACCACACTGCTATTATAGTCAGCTTTTTGTATTGCGATACTCTTACAGGGTCATGTTTATGAGACATTTATGGAAATGTTCACCTGAGGGTAAGTGATCACCGCCACCCATGGACTGCTAATGTCCATGGGTGGCATCGCACACCAGAGGCATCGCAATTGCGGTGCCGGCCTTTATGGAAAGAATCCGCTAATTTTTTGAAGATGTCCATATCGTATCGGTTCGGTAACACCGCTGGCGAATGTTGGCTCCATAGTCTTGTGGTCCACGGTAGGAGATTGCGCAAAAAACGCAGGGTTGTTGATAGCTAAGCATCAAGACTGATGAAATAATATGACTATGAATATTTTGAGGGACCACATGGCCCACTACCAGTTAAAGCTTTATGTATGTAATCAAATGTTACCTAAGACTCGGCTAAGCAAATATTTCAATCATGTAAAACATGCAGCTTACGTAAAAAAGTCTTTGAGTTTTTCTCTACCCCATTACTAAAAATATCGTTATAGTGATCAATCGATCAAGCCGAGCCGTCAGGTGTGATACGACATCTTGATTGATCGATTGAGTAGCAATAACGATTGATTGCGTCGGGATTCTGTGACCTAATTATTTTAGTAATATGAAGGTAAATCATCTTCTTTTAGTTTCTGTCGCCATCGTCGCGTTGTTATTGTTTTCCCACCACGGCTAGTTCCGGACGGCCCTTTTCAGAGCCATGACCACGCCCGAAATCCCCCGGGTGCGGTCCGGCTGCTCCCGGTGTCCTCGTCAGGAGGATGCGCTAGGTCGGGCAGCCGTCGGTGGATGGCTGCTGGCCACCGTGCAAGGAGTGCCTAGACGGGCAGCGTTGGGACGGTCTCGGTGTAGTTGCGCTCACGTGCTCAGATCACGAGCCGTCCCGTAATAGCGCACTAAAGGTCAGGTCGGGGAGGATGTTTAGTGGGTATGGAGGGAACGCCTTTACCTCGAGTCCCACATATCCCCTGCGGTTGGCACCACCCGATGGTGACGTAATGACGGGACGATACGTAAATGCCTTTCTCTTCAATCCGATCCTATTTTTTTTTAGTATAATCCTAATTGTTAATTTTATTCTTAAGTTTGTAGTTTGTAGGTATGTGGACCTTTCAAAAAGAAATCTTATAAAAATAGACGTGAAACACAGACGAAGTATAAAACAAAATGTCTACTTCAAATTTTGCTTTGAAACACGAGTAAATACCTGCTGCGAGTATTATTCCGAAGTTGTAGCCTTTTGAAGTCTATATACTTAAGGCCAGCTTAAGTAAGCTAATCTATAGAAGAGGAGAGATTATAGCCGGTCCCGCCATAAAACTCAGCGAGGCGAGGGGTAAGGGTCTTGTAAATATTACGACGTGGTTAAAAAGTTCCCTTTTAAGTGATGTAAAAAGGGACTCTTTATATTTACTTTGTTAAATGCTTAAGAAATTTCATAAGTAATATATTTGGCCTAGCCTAAAATAACGTTGACACCGTTGTGGTGAAGTTATCAGGAACGCTGGCTACACGTCAAGCAGCCTGGCTTCGAGTCCCGGTAATGGAAAATGTTTGTGTTATGAACATGTCTATAAGTTCACAAGTAAAGATTGTACCTGACAAATAAATAAATTATGTGTACGTACCATATCGAGCCTCCTCCCCCTCGGGTGCCTGCGCCGTGAGGGTGGATAGCTCCTTCTCCAGGTCGACCTGGTGTTCGCCTGAGTCCCATGATAGCAATCCTGGAACAATTAAATATTATTAGTGATCGAAATAAAATAAATAAAACTCACAAAATTAGTAAAAAAAAATACTACACATTCCGCCTACATCATGACCGATGTGACCGCAATTGAAATAAATCATAATTTTCTACCTAAACAAGGTTATATTTTAGTGTAAATTTGTAAAAAAATATATATTTAGAAATATAATTTTGTATGTATTTTAAATGAAATAAAGGAGATGATAATAATAACTTTCATTGAACACAAAGAATACACAGGAAGAAATAAAAATACACAGTACAATAAAGCCTTATTGCTTCAAAGCAATCTCTGAGTAAACTTGAGTGTAGAGAGAAAATAAACACAAATAAGGAACGGGTGTAAAGTTACGAAAATTAACAAAAAGTGTTCTATAATTATAAAATTGATGTACTACTTCATGGTTAAGGGCATGTTATCCTACAAAAGTAGGCAAATAAATCACGCGAGATGGCGCCAGCACTTCTACATTAGTATAATGACATCAGTCGACCACGATAGTATCACAGTATACAAAATTGTGCAGCAGGATAATTTTAATTTTAAAAATAAATATAGCACAATTATATTTTTTTAGTATTTCTTTTTTTCAGAATTGTTTGATGGATAAATATTGTTTTAATGTTAACTTAGTCTACTATTGACATCATATCCCAAGAAATTTATTTTATCTGGTATATGATCCAAACCTTATAAAGGCTTCAAAAAAAGCAGTTGGAAGCACTTCGAGAAAAGGTAGGTAGTGCCCTTGCGTTTCGTTCGCTCGGTACTCCCCTGCCCCCAGATATTTTGACAATAAATACAAACGATATTTATAGCTATGTGATTCGATTATTACACTTTATTAATACATTTTATTAATAAAATAAAAAGCAGAAAATATTGTATAGAAACAAAAAAAGAATAATAATTAAACTGTCCATTATTATTTTCTGTCGAACACTGAACAAAAATGTTACCTTTACACAAATACGTAACCTAAAAATAAATCACATTATTTATTAAAAATTAACACATCGGACGGTATTCCATATACATTACATAAACAAACATAACGTAGTACACGCGAGGGAACTAAAGAATTCACGAAGAAATAACACCAGTTATTACCGCAGCGATCTAGTAATTATAACATTTTAAACAACAATACAAAATAGAACTACTGTTGCTCTGCAAAAAAATACTGTATTGCATCTGATATAAATTCTGCTATAAGTTATAGCTATAGTTCGAATATAAAAACCTTAAAATGTCGAAGAGGAATTTAAAATCTTGACCTTTTAATTATTAACTTCAATAAGTTTGTGTTGTATATTAATTTTTAATAAAAAATTTAATGCTTTGTCACAACCATTCTTCATACATAACGATAAGATACCAACTATCTGCTTAAGCGCTGGCGTTGTTTTAACAGGGCATTAACAGAATGAAGTGTTATTCTACTACACTATTTTGATTGCAATAAATTATCAAAAAATAACTGAAATTAATTTAATGACAAACACCTATACCCATTCACTTCAAATACATTTAAAAACAAAAATGAGTTTTATGTTATGGTAATAAAGTTGTTAAAACTGATTTTAAAATATAAAAAAACTGTGATTGATTCATTCGCATATTAGTAACAATCTATATACATTCAGGGTGTGCGATATTTCTGTTACAAATTGTATAAAAATATTTTTCAATCCATTTAAACGTTTTAGATATCTTCAAATAAACAATTTATTTTCAATGCTTTGACTTCTGCTATTCTATAACAATTATTGGAACGTTTTGTCTCTCGTGGCAGACAGAGGAAGTCATGAAGGAAATTGTCCCCGGGATAAACTTTGCTCTGTTTGCAATAGTGGTTTTCGTTACCTATATTTGTTTTAAGCTGGAGAATTCAGTTGAGCATTCGAGTGGGGCTGAAATAAATAGGATTTGAGACAGAGCTTTTGAAGGTATTGTGAATTGGAAAGTTAGAAATATTTTCTTCTCTAACAGTTCGTGTGAGAAAAGACTAACACGATAAAAGATGCTGCTGAGTAGGTAAATAACATCAGAAATACAAAAGTGCGTATGGTTAGGGTACAGTCAGTTTTGGGTAGTCTGTTCTGGTATCGTCTGTAGGTACATGAACAGAGTAAGTAACCAAAATTCAGGTGGTCAATACAAAACTAATAAAATCTGATTCACTTATCATCACGTCAGCCGAGAGTCTTCCCCAAGGATATCCACCAGTACTTCGTCTAAAATAGTATGACACACGTGACAAGTGACAAACGTAAGCTTAAACGAAGAAAAAGGCTTTATAAACGTATTTTTTTTTATTATGACCATTTAGCGGTCGGACAGTAGGACATACTAAAGCTATGATATTGTAAACCATAGATATATGTTACGTTCATAGTAATTTGATTTCAAATCTGAAAAACTGTCAAATGTTTTTGTGCAAAGAATAACATTTAAAGAATTCGAGTGGACAGTAAATCAACTCAATTAATGTGGACCGTAAATTCCGAAACACAACGAATATATGTTGGCGAGGTCACAAGTACCTTGAAGCGGCCGGCTCTTGACTGCGCTCGATACAGTCTGATAGCAAGACGTCCTAATTAGGACGTTCTCGAGTCTTCACAAACGGGTTTTTTTACATGATATAATTTCAAGAAATGCTAAGATAAATATTTGATAATGTTGGGAGTTCAATAGAAATAAATATTTCAGTGAAATACTAGCGTTATAAATGAAAAAAACTTAAAATAGCAACGTTATCAGAAATAAACTGAACAGCTATTCAGTTAATAAAGTGTAAATTTGAAATTTTCTCAGCGACAAAAAATACATTTCGCGGGAAATAGGTCCGCGAAAAAACTGATTGGACTCGAAAACTTGGAAGAGATGAATAAAAGATACCCTTGAATAAAATGATGTCGTTTTTTCTGCAAGAGCCGAGAATAATTAATGGGGGGAAAGATAAGGACGCCGGTTTTCGCTGTAAGTAAAATTAATTTCACTTTCATAGACCGCGGGCGAGCGTCGACGCTATCCATTTTCATCGTACTATTTACGGCGGAGAATACTGTGTCGAAATAAGTGATGACCATAAGGATTTACTCAACACACTATAGTATGAATAAAGTAATAAAGCTTTCATTTTATTTGTTAATGTAAACACAAATACAAATAGAAAAGGCAAAGGGTCTACTGTGCAATAAAATATTTTTATATTGCATTTTTCATATATAGCGAACTGAAATTCAGCATGTCTTTTTTTAAATCTCCGTCAACAAAATTTGTATTTTAAACTGACAAACTTTATAATTGGCTTTACAAGATATTTATATGTGAGTCTCATGTAAAATGATAATAATATCTATCTTATCATCAATTGCCGGAACACAAATAATGCTGTTATCATTATTATTATGATCTAACCCGGGACCTTGAGATCTAATTCCGATGGGCGAACCACTAGATCACGGAGGTGGTAGATATTCTATTGAAATGAAATGAAATAAAAAGGTCTATAGTTAAATGGACATTGCAAAACATTTTTAAATCGTCAATAGCCCTACCACCATTTCGACATTTTTGCTATTTTATCCCGACTACGGCGAAGCCAAGAAGAGTTATGATTTTGACATCACATGTCTGTATGTATGTATGTTTGTAGTGCCTAAACTATTCACCCAATTTTGAAGAATAAGGAATCTATTCGTTATTATAATCCGAGAAACATAGGCTACATGTTAACAATAGAAAGAGTCGATTTTACCTTGTAAACTCCGATTTTAACAGATTTTATTCTTTCCTTTTTTTTCGCAGTCAGGTTACAGTTTCATAAACTTCTTATTTGTTCATATACTCGGATGAATTCAAGAATCCGAGCTGCCAGACGTAACTTATTTTCTGAAATTTGTGGAATAGAGGAGTGTTTCTATGTATGTTGAACGTTTAATTTTAATTTCGAAGGCTGTTTTTTATATTATGTTATCCAGGGGGTATTTCAAGACTGTTTACAATTATCCAGACCTCCAAATTTGAAGTAAGTTAAATTTTTATTCACCTTTGGCACCAGACACCTGTGCATCGTGGCTGATCGCAGCCATGCGCGATTTTTCGCATGCGGTTGATGCGCGGCTGATGTATGTGACTATGAAAATGTATAATGGCTCCGTTTCAATTGCCGGCCTCGTGCGTTTGTTGCGACCCTCGAAACCGACGCTATACATTTTCATAGTGCGAGTATTGTCGTATTCGAATGTCTCTCAGGTCTAGGATCTTACTCATTAACTACGGTACTGGAATAGACTGGGTGTAAAAGACATGAACAGTCAAACGAGAACCATGTATTCTATACATCAAAATATGACATATTTCAAAAAAATTATTGCTGGGAAATGATTTTTATTCTTTGGTGTTAAAAAAAATTGCAAATTGTACCGCGCTAAGTAAAGGGCTCAACTTGCACGCAACTCGCAAAACCGCGATAATTTTGCCAGACGGCGGCCCCGTTCGTTAGTGTCCGTGCGCATCGAGTGAACTACATTGAACACTAACGTTTTGTAGCCATTTTTTGTTATGAAATACTAAAAAAAATGATAATGTTTCTTTGGTCAATAATTAAGAAATAACGTATAGAATACGTTTTCATAAAAAAATTTAAAACAAAATTATGAGTTTGACCTTCAATAAATCGTAACTATCAATTTCCCAGGTATAGTCTAAAGGAATAAAAATGTTATGATGGTGAGCAGAATACATGGTTCTCGTTTGACTGTTCATGTCTTTTACAACCTGTATACTCAAAATAAAGAGTAACAAATCAAATATAATGAAAATAAAAATAAATGTTTTTAAGTAATTACATTTCAGTAAGAGTCAGAACAATTCCATCCCCTTTTACCACGGACTCTGTTAAAGCAATTGCTTAAAAGCGTCCAATGCGCTCAGCTCCCTACTTCCCTACAGTGCCCTAGAAACAGGTTAATCGAATACCCAGTAACCTACAAACCTTTACGCATACACGATGAGATTAAATTCGTGTGGCTCGTGTAACTAATTACATCAGGAATACATTTGGAATGAGATTGATTATGTAATAATGATTTTTGTATTTCACCCCTACGCATGCCAACCATCATAAGGTACATTCGTTATGAACTCTTCATTATTATTGTATAGAGGCGTTCTTTGGATTAAAATTTTACTTTACGTCATATAATTTTACATAGCCTAAGGTAGGCTTGTTGTGATTATAGGGTTAAGAATGGGTTACTAGGGTCCATATTGACTCTCATAAAACTATTATTCCTTTTATTTTTCTACTACCGTTTTGTATTCATAATAATCACGCTTCATATTTTTTTTTTCATACTTTTATTTCTCATATTTTTTAATTCCTAATATCGAAACTCATAACAGACAGTTCTCATTTTTACTTTCTCGTACTTATACGTAGGAAGAGGATGTCTTGTAATCGTCAAAAATTCGACCTCGAGATTTTGACGGATTTACACATTTTGGGCCTCCCTGAGTTCAAAAATACCATTTTTGGAATTATGTCTGTGTGTGTGTCTGCACGTGCTTTAGCACGAGAACTTGAGTATGCTTTAACTTATTGCAACCAAAAACATGTATGTATGACATTAAAATATAAGGTTTCTATCAACTTTTGAGTAAAAAAAAACCATAACAACTACTACTATAACTAACTTGTGACTATTATGTTAGTAGGTAAACGAAAAAGTCAAAGGGAGACTCCCGATTTTTTTATGCATACTGTTGTTACTCACAGTATTTTAACTCATTTTTTTCACAACTTTTTCCTTCCTAACAATCAGTTCTCATTTATTTTTTATTTATACTGTCGTTACTCAGAATAGTTTTAATCTCAGTTTGAACTCATAGGAGTATTTTAGTATTTCTCGAAATTCAACCCCTAAGGGGATGACATAGGGGATGAAAGTTTGTATGGAAATCCGTATTTTTTTAGTAAAATACATAATAATTGGTATACAGCTTATCGGCTAAAAATTAAGAATGATGTATGTTACGATTTTTCGAATTTTAACCTCACGGGGACGAAGTCGCGAGCAATAAGGTAATATACTTATAAAACTCATGATTATATAGTATTTATAATAGTTTTAGACATCGGAAATTAATAATCATTTTTGCTTGCAATCTTATAATTTTTTTAATAATGACCTGTATTATCTTATTTACTGTAAGTTCCTGAACATTCCTAGAGATTGAAACCACAGACGTCCCTATTATTTATGGAGACACTATACATAATAAAGAACAGGCGCCAAAAAGGGATAAGCAACATTTTATATCCCAGCAAATCCCATAGGCAGCGGTGGGTACAGATGCGAGGAAATGGGTTAATTGCATGAAGCGGGCCGGGACGGCCTCTGTGCATTCGTTATCGACTCAACTTGTTGCAGGACGCTGGGGGACGTGTATTCCAGTATAATTCAACAGCAAATTGCTATTACTGTTTAATCGAATTTTGCCACTGTGAACCTTGATACCTTCTGTAATGGAATTTGGACTAATAATTCAAATAGATTTTGCAGGTTAGGGTGTACCAGTTAGTTACAGATATATCACCTTAGTATAATGTCATAGCAACGCCAGCGCTTTGCGGTAGTATTTTCTGTCATTATAATTGAACTATTATTAGTACTTACAAGGTAGTAAAACTAATTCTGAGGTCCACCGTAACAAATAAATGTTACAAATTCACGAATTTGGAATTCAATGCAAAATTTATAAATGAATGAATTTATTTATTTCAGACCAATAGTCCATAGAGTTTATTAGTATAGTTGCTAGTAACAATTATCACTTAAAATTAAAAATTAGTATTGTTAGTTATTACTACTACAGATCCTGTTTTAACTACTCTATATTGTGCCAGTAAGTCTACGAGTACACAAAAATACATGCGATTCAAAAGAAAATATTGTAATATTTATTTATAAGAACGATTTACGATTTATAGATATGCCGCAGGCGGATCTTATAACACGCCGCTATAAGATCCGCCTGCGGCCAAAAGATAGATAGACTATGTGAAAGGTGATATCCCAAAGAAGGGTGCTAATGTTGAGATGAAGGCTGATTGCGGAACTTGGAAGAAAACATATTACGCTTATTTAATTACTAACAAATCTCCTAAAGGAAACATAAAGGTTATAAAACCAGCTGCTAAAGCACCTATCGGATCTACATATAAAATATATAATCAAATAAAATAAAGGTCTATTTAATCTGAAATTGGAATACTGATCTAAAGCGAGTCCCATAATACCTTTAGTATATTATCATTATTGAGTTTCACAAAGCCAGCATAAACGACATAAAAGATAAAAATAATACAAATAATATCGTAATGATACAAAGCTCACTGTCCAATCGACCCGAATCAGACTCATTGTGGCTCCTAAATAGTTCGAAATTGTATTCCATTGTTAAACGTCAGAACTGCTCATGTAGAATATTCTGGGATTCCAATTTCTGTTACTGACAACTTCCAATTCAATGGGAATCGTAATGGTGACGCGGTCAAAATCAGATTATAGTCGGTATGTTTTGTATTTTAGTTACTTCGACTATGAATCTTAATATATTCTTTATCTATTAGAAACTTATGGAATAATTTTATTTTTGCGTTTACAAACGCGTAAATATTAATACTAGAAAAATGCACTGAAAAAAATTTACTTGCCTCAGGCGGGACTCGAACCCGCATCTTCCATAATCTGGGCGGATGCGTTGACCAATTACGCCACCGAGACACTGCTTTTCGCTGTCGAAATTTGTCAGTCAAGCACTGACTTAATATTTTTATTTTTAGTGAAAATTAAAAAGCTTTTTATTTCGCTAAGTACTTTTAAATCGTCAAAAGCCCTACCACCATATTCGGACGAAATAATTATTTTGCTTAAATAATTATTATTATGTTGAGATGGAGAAGAAATGGCGAAAGAAACTCCACAGCTTACAATTTCGTAATGATGTCAAAACATTAGTAAAATGGATTGTCTGTTCCAGCTACCAAAAACCCAATATTTTAATGAAATCCAATTATATCTTGGTCAGCCACATCAGTCATTTGAATATTAGCTTTTAATTAATTGCAAAAACGGGCTAGCAACGGGAGGTTAGGTCGATTTAATTACTAATTTGTGTGGACGTGACTGCTAACACATTAAATTCAATATTGGAAGTTTCAATAAATGGTTGTAGATCCATATTTAAAATTGGAAAACAGCATCTGTTTTAACGATAGACACTAGTATAGTTAGACACAGAGGCAGTTTTAACTCACATGTAGAAGTAGATTAATATAAGGATGTAAAAGTAGATTGTATTTGGTCAGGAGTGTAAAATAAAAAGTCAGATCAGTTAGTGGCGGTCTGGTTGGGCTTAGTTATTCGACTAAGGTTGAAGTTATATATTATGCATATTGTTGTTCCTAACTACAAATTCGTCTAAAGAGATTGTATTTTATTTATTTATTTATATTGTAATACTTAGCTATTTATATATTAATAAATTAAACACCTATTAATACTCTTGATGATATCAAGGAAGCAGCAGGGTTTGTATTTAACCTAGGCATTCTATGACTAGAGCTTGTAGTAGGTATACGAGTGACTCAATATTATTCTCGTCATGTGGATTATTATGTCAAATTGATTTTTACTAATCTCTCACCTATACTGTTCAGAATACGGTAACAATTACATCCCACCAAAATCATTTACATGTAAAATGTTGCCAAGACTAGAACATATGACTCACAGTGACAAAAAGTTATCAGATCTCATATAGAGCCAAGGTTCTAACTCTACAAGTCCTAACCCTACAAGCAGATACAGGTTATTATGCTCAGTTAATAGGATGATCGAATACATTCCTTTTTACAAACTTTTCTCAAAATCAAAAAGAAATATTCACCTCGAGACTAAGTTCCAACATTACCCTCGTAACAAAAGTGATGACTTTTGAACCGCAGTTTTTTTTTATAATGTGAAATCTATCTACCGTTTCACGTCACGTCATTCAATTACACGTTAAGTTGAAATCAATATTCTTTTCTTTACTACTCATTTACTTCTAAAGTTATTTCATTTCATCGAGAAAATGGACACTTTTTACTTTCGTCGTGACCTCAATTTAATGTAACGTCGTAACACTCCATTGAAGTAGAAATACAACGAATAGTTTTTGAGAAAGAACAATAAACGGAAAAAGAATTTAGGATCTTTCGAGAGCAACTTCAACCCTAACAGTTTTCTGTAGAAATAAGAATAGTTTCTCGTCCCGTCCTTCAGATCGCAATACAAGTAGGCAACTATAGTGAGGTCTGTATTGGATGTAATTCCAGTTCGCATTCCGTGGAGAATAGACGGGGGTTCTAGTGGGTCGTTATTGTCTGGCTGGAATAATGTCAGCAGGTGTGAACAACATTGTTACATTGTTCATGAAAGTTGCATTGTCCTTGATGATATGAAAGGGTTCCCATGATCTAGTTAGCTGTTTTTAATTAGTTTTCTATCTGGGACTGAAGCATGATTCACGGATAGTGGTATGGCTATCAGAAGATGCATAACACAATGATATTTATATTCCAGTATGAAGTAATGAAGTTAGTCAAGTTACGTAACTATTATTTATGACTGTATCTAAAAGCTGATTTTAACAATTAAACAATCGCATAGAAGCACGAACTGCTATTAAAGGGAATGCCACAGGGGTATTTTTGGGAGGAACTGAATAAGTAATAAGCATAAATAAATAATCATTTCAAAAAAATTAAAAAAAAAAATCTTATTCTAGGAAACGTAAAGAAGATACCATACAAGCAAAATTAATTATAGAGTTACTAGTAAAAAAACGAAATAAGTAAAAATTACCGGGGTGTTAGTTAGGAAGCTTTGAACGAGGACGAGGAAAAAATCCGATAGATGCTGCAGTTAAGAGTAAAACTCTTTATTTACAAACCTCTACAATTCACTGTTAAAAAAAACTATAAGTTTTAACAAGTGCAATAAACTAGATTTCCCAGTAGCGTTCGCGATTTGCATAACGGTATTACGTAAAATGGCGGTAATGACTATAATTTTATAAGCGTAGTACACGACAATTGCGTGTTGGTTTAGCGAAATATTTCATAAAAAAATCCTGAATTCAAGTTGCAGTTGTTGCTGCAGTTATAAAAAAAACTTAAAAATATAAAGAGTTAATAGAAAAATAGCACAAGTGGTTAAATGAAAACTTTCTGTATTGACATTCATAGTAACTATGTCATTCTGGATTTATATTTTAGTATTCGTACTTGAAATGTATTTATCATTGCGTGAGATGAACTAGTTAAAAATCCATGGTTATTTCGGGTTCATCCTGACTGAACTGCCTTGCACTTGCTAACCAGGTGTTAGATTAAAGAAGCCTCTTTTTAGTGGACAACAACAATTTTACTGTTGGTATTCTCCTCTCTGCTTCATTAAGTTTGGTAAGAATCTATAAGTGTGTCTTAATGTTTTTCTAATTTACGACCTTTTTGTGTAATGGACTAGATTGCTACCATAGAACACTAGAATGTGGATCCTTAGCACAAAACCATCAAAGACACGCGACAAATAAATCAACTATCGATAATATCTACCCGAATACTAAGCATTGATAATATATTAAAAGGAAACAAGATGTAGCAACGGCAAATAAAACTGGTAACAGCGTAGGTAATGATAATTCATAATTATCTTCGCCGGCACCGAAAGCTTAATTGAATATTATTGTTTACTTGCCATATTCCCTCTGGCAATCATTTTGATATTACCTCTACGCCTCTTATTTATAAGTACAGAATTGCTCATCGTGGATATTAAGTACTAATTTGAACATAACATTTGGGGTAGTTAAATTTCGGTTAATGAGTTATGAACAAATGACGAATTTGAATTCAAAATAGCAAATAGAAAAAGTTCAAGACAAATTGACAAACTGCACACAGTAGATGTAATTAGTGGAGCTATTCTCCGCTTCCCAGCTGGCAAATTCAAACCCATTCATGACAAAACTGACATGATGATGGTATTTTCATTGAAACCTGCCGCAGTGAGGCATTTGCTGCAAAATAACATGTTTGCATAACTATACATATAGTTCGCGTGTGCCTGTCTAATATTGATGCAGAGTATTTGTATTTCTTTATTTCTATTACCTAATGACAATTATAGCAAGGTACTAATTAAGCCTTCTATGAACGGTGATTTATAAAAACTTCGATGGAATATTAAAGATGATTCCTACATTGACGAATCTAGTTTTATTCGTAAAGACTATGATAGAACTAACCTGGTTGATAATACACGTGAAAATTATTTGTCTAAGGAAGATGTAACAATAAAGAAAGTGGTGATTTAATAAACAATATTGAACAACGCGCCAATTAATATGCATCTTCATAGAAAATATTATTTTAGCCAAATAGTCCCATGAGGTACAGTAATTTAATAAATTTTATTAAATAAACTAATTACAATGATTGACCAACCCGACGGATATTGAAATTTATTTTGTTTTGTATATGACTGATGTGCTCCTACATTTTGATAATAATATGGTATTTGTATCTTTGTGTTTACATCGGTCTCTTTGGTCTACTAATGGAAATCCAAAAGTGAAAGATGTGTATCAAATAGCGAGTAATCGACTATCAAAAAAAGTTAATCGCGTGTGTCAGCAAATCCTCATTACGTTCACTATGAACAGCGAACAAAACTGGAAATATGTAGCAAATAAATAATAATTGCTCACGTCGATAAGTAATCGGCGCTTATCGCGGAACGTTGAACACGTTTTACTACAAATTTTTAATATTACAATGGTAGTAAACATGCCGTCCGCATAATGATAAACGCTAAGATCATCGCAGCTTTCTAACATAATAATAAAGAGGTAATAAAGATAGATGTTAAATATACTTACTTCTTCGCAACTAGCTGTTTATACAGTGTGAATTTTTCAAGTGGGCGTGAATAGCCAAATCCGAAGCTATGAGGAATAGCGAAAAGTGATATGATGACTCAAAGGAGTCTCGAGCCCGATCTTGATGAAAACTAAAACTGCATCATTGGATTTTTGATAACATGACATATAAAATAATTAGTTTCTATAGATGTCGGTTCATAGAAATATCTAGCTTTATAAAGGGTAGGTAGAGGATTGTATGAGCACCAGAAATTAGTTGTAAATTTTTAATTACGGCCCTTGACAATTTAAAATTAAAGACCCTTACTTTACAGAGTTTGTACAAGTAAATAATACATTGGTGTCTATAAACTTACTATAATGTGGAGTCCGGCTGGCCCTCTGTGAGAATTGAGTGAGCCGACATTTAACCATTTGTCTTCGATTTGATCGTTTTACAAATAAATGTACAACCAATCTTTCTATCTTGGTTGTACATTTAGTTTTAGACCCATATATTTATTTACGTTTTAAAGGCAGCTCAATCAATGCATTAGCACAATTTTTTATTATTGATGTTTGCCTCACATGAGCATCCACTTTGAAGCATCCCGGATATTTTTGAAGAAGGCGAGAAATTTGATGTCCGTTTATGTCTGTAAATCATTTCTAGTAGACAGGTAACTTTCGCGAGGGAGACCTTAAACAAAGATAGATAGACAATGTTTCTTAATTCCTTTTCTGAACAAATACCTCTATATTATAAAACGTGGACTAAAGTTAGCCGTGGTTTAAAACTGATGATAACTCTGACTTTCCTTCAGCAAATAAAGATATAAGTATCAGGGGGTAAAGTTTTGTGTTAATTCATGGTCATTTCGCATTAATTTCAAGTCTTGCTTCAAAGATTACAATTTTCTTTTTTATTCATATAAGTACAAAATTCTAAAATTGAGTAATAAAGATCATGTTCATATTCAGTTTTTGCATTCTAACAATTTTTTTGTCTAAAATTAGCTCTTTCTATCGTTAGTGTGTCAACACTATCAGTGTCGGTAACCTCATTCGCATTCACGGGGTCAAAGGTCATTTAGGTCATTCCCGGTCACACCTATTTTCACCCCCGACCTGTTTCCCTGAATTTATACACGGAATTAATGGCTAGATAAATTAAATTCGGAATAAGTGGCCATTTTAAATTCATCGCGATAGGCTGGGTGGACGATGTTCCATTATGTTGATAGAGTGACGATTTATTTAGAATTTGGGTTATACTTTTATTTATAAGCACTAGTCCTTCGTGACTTTTACGTGTGAATTATAAAGTTCGTGATTCGCTGGAAGATAGTTCATATCTACAACATCATAATTTTTGTTAAAATATATGTCTTAGAGAGCGCCGATGATGATTGTATTTTATTATAAAAAGATTGATTATGATGATGATGGTGCTTGACTAGCTGCTATATGTATCTACCGCTAATCACTTTAGTGCTTCAGAGGTACGAGGATCGTTTTTCAGGCCAGGCTAGTAAGTTAGAAGCTTGGTATACTATCCTAGCTTGCTGTTCTGATCTGGCACATGCTAGAAAATTTCATGCCAGTAGCATTGCAGTTACAGCACGTTTATGAAATAAAATTAACTGTATTCGTAAAAAACAATTTATTTTCGATTGAAACAGTTACTTCAGAAACTGTGCCAATTCGCACTAGACGAATAACTAAAAGAAATCTAACGAAAACGCAAGACCATGGATTTTAAGAAGGTGTGAACGTGGATCATCTACGTTGCTTTTATAAGAATTTTGCATTGATCTAGATGAAAACAAGAGTGTTCTGCGAAAAAAAAACCCACTGCTCTTTCTAGCTCTGCTCTCACTAGCCAATCGGATACTATAGGTTTACCGACTACACAAGGCTAGTACACAAGCCATGATAGTAAAATCAGTGGTGGGTGCCGCTAGTCTAGCTCAAAAAATAGAACCCCATCCTATTAAACTATCCTAGCTTGAGATGCTAGCTAACTAGCCTAGAAATGATGCTAGTTCTGAATACACGACGCTAGAGTTACTAGCTTGCTAGCTAACTAGCACTAGCTTGCTAGCCTAGCTTAAAAAAATAGCCTCGTGTATCCCGGGCATAAAAGTTAAAATAAAGCTTTGATCTGTGGTCGTGAAGCAGCCTGTCAGATGATACATTTGTAGGAGGAGTAATTTATTAGAAGTTATCCATACGTCGGAGCTTCTTTGGCTTGTCTTCCACCGGTTATACCTGAAACAAAGATAACATCACTATTAGTCACGTTATAATTTTTTGTAATTTTATTTGCGTAGGTATTCGTATCAACTACGTTATTATTTCTACTATCAAAAGATAGTTGACAATTATTTATATTTTCAAGGAAATTAATGGTGCATTAATAATTGCTCATTCATAATTTACAACCCATTAAATTAGTTATAATCTTACAGTGTATATAATTTTACGTAATTCACTTTAAATTGTGTCACAAATATTTAGTTTGACTCTTGACACACATTGAAACAGTTATACTTCCAATAGGTAACGATTAAGTATGAGAAGTAAGAACTTGGAAAAACAGTAAATCCCTAATTTCACAATTATTAAAGTAAATGACCGTGGAAGTTTTAAGTGCTACAATTTTCAAGTAGTCAATAACAAATTCGTGGTAAGTGTGTCCAAAATATTTCTGACTTAGCGTTGTCTGAGCAAAGAAAGTTTCATTTTTATAGCATTTGCCGATCGTAACACGTCAGTTAGTTCAAGGACAATGCGGTACGTTGCGGAAAATTTCGTCGCCTGCCGTGAAAGTATGACAATAGTTATATCGACGGAAGAATATTAAAAATTATTTACTCCCAACATCTTCTTAATACGAGCGAATTACCCAACGAAAACGTAATTATTTATTTATTAGTTTTGAGGAAATTTAAAGAAAAAAGTTTTATTCTGTAATAGATGTGACAAGAAGTGTAACCGATCGAAAGAAAACATATTATTTGACCTGTTCCCAATTTTATATGATTACCACTATTCACGAAAGGGAATTAGTGTAATTTATTACTTAGTGGCCATTTATTTTGTTTTCGATCCTGGCGTTACTCGTAGTAACGCCAATTTCCAAAAGCAAAAGAAAAAAATCGAGAGTAGTCTCCCCTTGACTTTCTCGTATACCGGAAACGACTCAAAGCTTGATAGAAACCTCATATTTTAATGTTATACATGCATGTTAAATTTTGGTCACCCATCCGAATACCGACCGCGCACTTGGTTGCTTAACTTTCGTGATCGACGGCTCAAAAGTTGATAGAAACCTTATATTTTGATGTTATACATGCATGTTAAATTTGGTTGCAATAAGTTAAAGCATGCTCGAGTTATCGTGCTAACGCACAGACACACAGACACACACACAGACATAATTCCAAAAAAAATATTTTTGGACTCAGGGAGGTCCAGAACGTGTAAACCCGTTAAAATCTCGAGTTCGAATTTTTTGACGATTACAAGACTTCCTCTACGTACGAGAAAGTAAAAATTAAATCTTTACTCGTACGTTCTAGGCGTTTTCCATTATTATCACTGTTACTTTGGCTGTATTATCTGGTACTGTGAATGTTCGCTCATTCGTGTCCTAACTTTAGACGTCACTCACCCAATTACCCAGTGCTAGGCACTCCTCATTTGAATACCCTTTCAGCCTGAATCCTTGACGTCATTCATCTTGTATAGTGTTCGTTAATGGATGGGATTTAGCTTTGTTTATTATTAACATTCTCAGGAATCGCGACAGGGCGCAATTATCAATGAATGTGGATCATAGATTTACTTACTTATTTTATGGGGACACATAAATCTACATCTGGTAGTATGGACCTACACAATAGGGCATCAAACCCAAAAGCTCCGTGGTCTAGTGGTTGGCCAACCGGAATTAGATCCAGAGGTCATGGGCTAAATTCCCACTGGCGTACAAATTTGGACTGGTTGGTGGTAGGACTGTTATCAAGTTTGCCTGGCTAGAGACCACCAACTTATCAAAATCTGTCGTCATAAATACATTTACAAACATACATATAACACGCTCATAATCCCAAAAAGGGTTGTATGTATGATGGGTTTTAAATGAAAGAAAGGTTGTAGTTGATCCTAGATATGTATGTTTGTAAATTTATTTACAGACGAAAAATAGGTGTAAACTCGTACCTAGAAGGTGTTGAACGGCCTCCGACGTGTAACATCGACGTCGTTAAGCGAGATTAATGATTAAACTTTAGGCAGGGAAATTCCAGAACTCACGTGTAGAGCTTAAGGCGTCATTAATATTAATGGCAGCTTAGAATGTTTTCACGGGCATTTTATCAAATACACGGCATATTCGAATAAGAGGTTGATGACGCCGTGGTCGTGCGCTCTTCGTAACGATCCCAAAATCTAAGCAACTAAGTGCGCGGTCGGTACTCGGATGGGTGACCGAAAATTTTTCAACTGGATTTTCCTCCGTGGTTCGTCGGCACGTTAAGCTGGTCACGGGTGCTGTCGAGAGATAGCAGTCGTTCCCAAGGATTAAGTGTCAGGTAAGCGGGCGGCTACAAGAATCCTATGTCAAAACCTATATATCAGTATTATCAATATTGAAACATTCTACACTAACCCCACATAAATTGAGAGCATAGTGGGAGAAAGACACGGCATATTCAAATAGTTGTCAAGTAGGTAATAGTAGGTAATTCTTTTTAACTGACTATTGCAGATAAACTGCTTTTAACTAACTTTTTAAAATTACGAGATGACAAACAAGCTTGCGGACCACCTGATATAAAGTGGTTACCGTCGCTTATAGATTCTTCAATATTAACAGCAAACCACTTAAAACTGCAAGTGCGTTGCTATCCTGGGGACTATGAGGATCCTTCCATGCCCAGTAATTACACTGGCTACCTTTCCCTTCAATCCGAAACACAGCGAACTACTTCACGGCAGAAATAAGAAAGTCGGTGAACCCTATATATGGGTCTACCACCATTTTTTATCGGAGAGGTCAAATGCATTTACGCATCATCCCTGCAGTACGATGCACTACCGGGGTATGTGGGACTCGAAGTACAGGCGTTCCCCCCCTACCCACTATACCTCCTGTCCAGGCATCATGCCAAGGCACACTACGACAGCACCCCGGGATCGCGACAATTCGCTTGTCACCGGGAAATGGGTCTACCACCTAGTAACCTTTAGGTAACCTTGAACCTTCAAAATCTGCATTAGCCGGCCTTTATGACACCCATGAGACGAGAAGGGGTTTTCCTATTCTTAACTCTGAACTGCACCAGCTACACTGAACTGAACACCCATTAAAATTTCATATTCGCCCAGCTAAACCTACTTGAGCGGAGAAGCCGGGAGCGGAATGCTAAACTAATTAGTACATCACGTTGGAAATTAAACGAGTAATCAAATACGATTTAATCTGAAACTAAGTCTTAGAAAGTTATGAGTTTCTGATACTCGAGAAGCGAGTTGTTCAAATTATGTTATGGTAATTGTAATTCTAGAATGTTCTGGAGAAGTTCGATGCCTAATTTCGCAGACAGCTACTAAAACTTGGTAATTATATTAGCAAAGATTTAATCGTTATGTGTCCTGATCCTGACGCCTGAAAGCATGTAACAAGTATATAGATTGTGATGTAACTCTATACTTATACACATGTTAAATATGAAGTGTGTCGAGACAGTGGTTACGTCACGGAGCGCGCCTAGAGAAATCGGAACATCTCTTTCAATTGTTTCGGAATTTTATTAGATCATAAATCAGAATCTTTCTACACTCTTAGTGCAAGATAATATGTGAATTTACTTATTTTACCGTGAACACATTTTTTCAAGGAAGCGTCGGTGGCGTAGTGCGTAAGAGCGTCGTCTTCCACCCGGGAGGCACTAGTTCGATCCCCGCCACGTACCACTGTGTTTTCAAATTTTGAATTCGTTTTTATGGTGAAGGAAAACATCGTGAGGAAACCTGCACACACCTATGAAGAAATTATTAAGTTGTGTGTGAAGTCGACCAACCCGCACTTGGCCAGCGTGGTTGACTAAGGCCTAATCGCCCCTAATGTGGGGTAGGCTCGAGCCCCTCGGTGGGGACATTATATGAGCTGTTGATGATGATGATGATGACATTTTTTCGACAAGGAAGTATCACGACGACGCTCACTGACAGGACACCATAGATATAGGAAACTTAGATGGGCAATGTGAAAGAAAAAGAGCATACTTACACTTATATTATAAGGAGATAGATAGACGAGACCATTACACGTACACGCAGGCAGCCTATGTCGGCCTATCAGTCACGTGGAGAAGACAGCGACTGTCAGACTGCAGTACTATTTTTCAGGCACACATGCGTATTACTCACACATTGGTGCATTTTTTGGCCTCGCCCTAGTCGATTCATTGTCAATCTATAAACGCCAGTAATTATAAATCAATGCATAGAGTTTCTCCCGAATTCTTGTTGTAAAAACACGTGTTGAAATCCATTTTTAACCCAAATCAACTGTACAGTTTTTGTTACTTTAGTTACGTTTTCACTTGACATTGGCAAAATGCGTACGTTATAATAAGTATCGCGACGCCACTAATTAAGAATAGAATAGAGTAATTTTGCGATTGGTTTGTTGGTTGGTGGTGTGTGAACTTAGCCTTATAGTTGCTCAAGAAAAATTGTTATAACAATTTCAAAATGCAAATTCATAGAATCGTTTAATATTACAGAAGAGAAATACAGAGCAAATTTGCCATCTGAAATCAAAAAGTTTCATCGACGAAGATATGCAAATGATATGGAAATAGCATCTGGAACGCTCGTGATAGCGGAATAATAACAAGATATGACCTTGAAGTGTTCTCTATAATTTATTACTAAGTAGGTACGCGTATGATCAAATTGGCCGTGTGATGCCGGCAGAGTAGAAAAGCATCACGCCATATCCTCCATTGGGTGTCGTAGAAGGCGACAAATGGATCAGCAAGTAATGCTTACCTGAAGTATTGCTCACCTTATACTCCGTCCACCAATTCGCATTGGGCAAGCGTGGTGGATTACTGTCTATACCTCCTTCGATGACAAGAAAAGGCAGTGTGTCCCAGAAGTGGGTTGAATTAGGAAGGCTGTTGTTTATGACTATTCCATATTACCAATTTTATTAACACATAAAATCTTCCCCTCTTACTACCAGCCGGCCCCGAAGTTATTCTGAATGATTATTATGTTATTATCCGTCATACTACTAATTAACAAACAATAGTCATTCAGTCTGTTGTTTCAGTTAAACTTGTACCTATAAATTTCCAACCTTAAGTACCAGGCTACCATAACTGTGTAGGAGATGATTTAACTATTTTGTCTGTGATTATCCATTGTGTAGTATTTTGAAATCATAATAATTTGCGAATATAATATTTTGAAAACAAAGGCAAAGTTATACTTATCAAACACAGGTAAAATAAAACATGGACCTACCTAATGCACCTGTGTGAATAAATGGTAGATTTAATTCACTTTGGTGAATAAAGAATACTATTTGATAGTCTTAATTCACCCAGGTGAATAAAAATACTATTTGGTGGATTTTATTTTAACGGCAAAAAGTGCTTTGGTCGAGCCAAATATTTTTCACTTGAATATATAAATACAAAAACGTTGTCAACGAAATATGAGGAAGTTTTGACACACAGAGTGAAATAAAGTTTTTAGGTTCCAGCCAGCCACAAAATAAATTTACGTTTGAAAAAAAGATTTTTTTACGTTTCATAAAGCGTCCGACACATTTTTGTATTTAAAATGCTCACAGCGTTCGCAGTGCCTTTGGAATGGAATTTGGTTTAGTGTTTTAGGGGGACTTGTATAGAGGTTGACATAATAATAATAATGATTTATTTCAGACAACAAAGGGTCCAGATAAATGTTAGAAAATGTCATAATCTAAATTAGTAATTTTGTAATCATATTAGTAGTTCCACCCAAAGTTTAAGAATGGGACAGTCCATTTTATATGCAATAACAGCCAGGACACTGTTAGAGCTAGCTCGAAGCCGACTTAGCGAAGACGCTATTCGTTTATGCCTAATTGCAAAGAAGTCATCAGTACGTTCTTGTGCAAACATAAATGACGCGCTAGAAAAGCGGGACAACTTCAACAGCGTCCTGAATACTTCGAATTCGTGAATATTTCGTATTGTAATGATAATTATTCGTTTTGAATGAGTTTGTCCCTATCAATAACCCTTTGACTTATAATAAATTACATATATTTACAAATCGAACAATTGAATCACCTAGTGTAGGTGAATTAACTAACTGAGGTAGCCATTGCTCCACGGGGTTAGGGAGGGTACGGTTGATATCATCCATGTGTCACGTCTTGATGCAAGTGTCTATAGGCTACGGTGATTGCTTACCACCAGGCAGGCCATATGCTTGTCTACCAACCAAATAACATTAAGAAAAAACTATTTAATAGTTAATTAGGTAATTCACCTACACTGTCTACACTAGGTGATTCAATGTTCGATCCTCTAACGGACGTCCACGCCGCTTGGTCATAAAAAGATGACCACGAAACGATAGTACAATTATCTAATACGTTCACAGTCAATTTTAGGAAATGCATGCAAATTCTAAGGAATGTAGGTATATAATTTCTGATTTCACACATTCCCTTTAAAATATATACTAGATTTTCATTAGCAGACTCAAGAGAGCTTCAGTAAGTTTTACGAAGCTTTTAAAGTGGAAATACTCTTTGAATACAAAGTACACAATTTTCCTTGAATAAGGTTTAGTTTTATTCATTTGTGGTACTTGCTGTAGTGTTATGATATTGTTTTATTTCTTTGGTTATAATCGTTTATCCATATATCTATTATCGTCATCTTAAAAGAATAATTAGACCACGAACTAATAAGAAATACCACAATCAGATTCTCAGGTTAAAATTTATAATCCCGCCTGAGGCAAGTCGATTTTTTTCAGTGCATTTTTCTAGTATTATAATAAGTTGTAGAAGTAGAAGCGCCACCACATGAAACTTTCATGATAATTAAATTGCGTTATATTCCGGGAATGTCTCGTTTGCAAACTCACCTTTTAACAGTATATTGTAATTTGAAGAATATACATTAGAATGTAAATCCAAAGCCTTTGTTTCGGATAACAGGACTGATTATAAATAGCCAATGGTGAGTAACCATCGACGATAATATTTTGAAAGAGCGGCTATGTTTACATAATAAAAAATCGCATTGACCCCAAGCGAATCTGAGAGCAAAGCTGGGGGATTATTAGAGTTGCTAAGTCAACTGTCAGGGGCTATTTCTCTGAACAGAAGAAGACAACATTAAATAAGATGAATACTGTGTTCTTGACAGCTTGGGAGAGTGTATTTCCCAAAGCACTTCGGGTGAATGTACCTTTCAGTCGGTTGTTATGCTTTGTAAAATGGTGAATGGTCGCTGAATTTCATATATTTGTAAATATGTTATACTACATAAGACGACTGAATGAAACTGTTCATATGTAAATACTGGTAAATACCTATGAAATGTTTAATTTAATGAACATTTTGGGTACTGACATGTCTATTTCAGACAAAAGTCCTTAAATAAATATAATTAAGAATAAAGAAAAAAACATTAATCATATAAAGGCATCACAATACTGTTAATATTAGAAAGTTAATACTGTTCGATATTACACATAATACCTATCTCTTGGAATGCGAAATACACTAGTAAACCACTGAGATTCCTCAGCAAATCAAAAGAACAAAACTCTCAAGGACAACAGACACGACACAATTGCGATAAAACTTCCCAAAAAGACGACAAGGACACTATAATAAACTGTCCCTCTCGTCTGCCGGCTTAAACGCCTCGCAACTTCAAGGAGCGATGAATAAAAGAACAGACAGAGAAAATTTTATTCGCACTGCAAAAGTCGTGCTTGGCCCCGAAAACTGATTAGGCGGAAGCGTTTTCTAAACGTCTAACATCCAACTGAGAGCTGCAATACGTAGCAAAAGAAAGAAAATAAGATCTTAATGTTACAGAGTTAGTTTATGACTTTTTTCCAGATTAATGAGTTCCAATTTAATCAGAATATAATTTTGTATATTTTTCAGTTAATGTACAGTCCTACACTTATATTAGTAAGCGGCTTGAAAAGTTATAACTGGGATTATTTTTGCATTAACAAACGTGCAAATATTTTTAAATTAGAAAATACTCTAGTAAGATCACCCTTACTTCTTGTGCTATGTTTATGACTGCACTCTTTATCTACAAATTGACGCATCTAATGATAAACCGTGACTGTGGAGTTACGGAGTAATTTGAGATACAGCGTTCTTTGTCTGAACTGCAGTCGGGTTGCAATGTTTGCTAATTTTGTTTAGAAATTTAGGATGCTCGCAACGATTAAGCATATGAGATACTAATGAACAACTGAGACATTTTTTGGCAATTGACATTCCGGTACAGAAAACCTTCTATTTTTAAGTTTTTATAGCCATACATTAAGAGACAGTACAGAAGAAACCCGGACTACTTTTTGTAAGATCTTTCTGGGAGCTAAAATGGAAACTTTAAAACGTTCTTACGCTTTCAGAATTTGTAATAAAATACTTACCTGAATATTGTGAGGTATGTAGCTCATAGTCATAGCTTTCAATTTTGCCTGTTCATACTTGAAACTAAATGATAAAGCATTTGCGCATTATTAGACATCATCTGGTATATCTATATATAGAAATGAATACTGACTGACTGATTGACTGGCTGACATATCAACGCACAACCCAAACCGCTGGGTCTAGAGAATCCAAATTTGGTACGTAGGTTCCTTTTAAGAGGCCTAGGGGTGCACTAAGAAAGGATTTTTGGAAATTCACCCTCTGAGGTGGTGAAAAGGGGGTGCAAAGTTTGAATGGAAATCCGTCATTTTTAAAGTAATATCCATAAAAATTAGTGTATGGGCTTTCAGCTAGAAATTAAGTAAGGGGTATTTAGTATTTTTGAAAATTCTATCCCTAAGAGGGTAAAATAAGGGATGAAAGTTTGTATGCAAATCTGTCATTTTTAAAGTATGATCGATGAAAATTGGTATATGGTGCTTAGGTTAGAAGAAATAATAAGAAAATTTGAATGCTGCCCGAAATAATTATTCTACGCGGACGAAGTCGCGGGCAAAAGCTAGTAATTTCATAACAGACGCTACTGGTCTAAACTCAATATTATCGTTTATACACAAAAAATTCGTCTGTATAACATCTTTTGGATAATGGTGCACGTATACAATACTAGGTACTTTTTTATAGATGAAACCGCGGATAGATGACAAAGGGGCATCCCGTCTCGATAGCCTGTATTGTCATGGTTATGATGAGGTGGTGTATCGAGAGTGCAGGACTGTGCGACGAAGTATGCTCCTATGTAAAAAGATGTCTCTCAGAAAACTGTGCCATACAAAGGGTTCAGGAAAAACTTGCGTAGGTTATTTATAATCGTACATATTCATTGGTGTAACCATTGGGCTGCCAGTATGCCGCCATGTTGTTTTGGCCTATCATCTGAAATTTTGTCAAATATTAACGTTTTTACTAGCAGTAACACTTTGGATCGTTTGCTACTTTTTTAAGCATACTGGCAGCCCAATGGTTACACCAATGAATATGTACGATTATATAACCTACGCAAGTTTTTCCTGAACCCTTTGTATTCGGTGACAGAAAATTTTCAACAGGATTTTCCTCCGTGATTCAAAAGATTCGTTAAGCTGGTGGTCCCGGCTGCAGTCGACAGATAGCAGTTGTTCCCAAAGAGAGTTTGTGTCCGGCGGCCTGCTGTAAGAATCAAACGGCAAATCCTATTAGTAGTGTTGATAGTAAGACATAAACCGACCACAGAATTAATACGGAGCAGGGTAGAAAAAAAAGTAAAGATACTATTCGTTGACCGTTACGACGGTATAGATTAGTCTCTCTGGTCGACTTGTAGTTTTTCATTACGAGCTAATGAATGTAATAAAGAGAGACTCCTTTATCTGAAAATACCTGATGTAGTGGACTCTCGGCGTTAAGCTCTGGGATTGCAAAAGTGCATGGCACTTTACTAAACAAATTCGAAGGGGTAATCCTCTGTGCCGTATATAGAATTAAGACAATGTTTTGATCTTCTCCGAAAAGTGAAAAGAAAAGTTTTTTTTCTGAAAAGAATCTAATTAATCTATTTTCTAGATTAGAATTAGTCTAGACAGTGTTTTAATATCTAGGCTCTCTGGTTATGAAATTACTACTCTAGTTGTTATTTTTTATTTCAATTTGTAATTTAATATTGTCTACTGATTGACTAATTTAATGACTAATCTATGAATAATTGTCTTATGAAAAGAAGTACGGCCTGTATATGAAGACTTTGTTATGAAAAGTCTTTTCATAACAAAGTCTTGTTTCTTTGAATATAATAATAAATTGATCTTCTAATAACTTATCAAAAGATTTGTATTTCTTTTTCGGAATGGAATATGCTCCATGAAATACTAGTTGAGAAGCATTTTTGGTAATATTATATTACTTGGAATTTCACAGCTTAAGTTTTTAGAATAAGATTTAGAGTAGAGTTCACAACAAACAAATAGCTTTTCGTTAAGTAAATAAATAATTTAATAAAAAATTGTTCAAGTAAAACGAAAGTAATTACGAAATTAGACCCAAAGGAAAGGTCAGATTTAAGTAAAATGGAGCAACAAAAATAGATACACTTAAGTAATTAGACCTTTGGAATTAAATAATTGAATATAGGTCAAATCCATTTTTTACTCTGATACTTTTCTTATGTATGTATCTGTTATGTATGTATCACAGGAAGCCGCTGGATGCGGGCAGCGCAAGACCGTTTGGGTTAGAGATCCCCGGGGAAGGCTTATGTCCAACAGTGGACGTCTCTCGGCTGTTATTGTTATTAGCTGCCCTGTATTTAGGTTAAGTATTACTTTGGGGTGCCTAGACAAGTGGAAAATCGTTTCTGCGAATAACATCGCCAACTCTAACATTTGACACGACGATATCACTGGGAAAACTCAACGTGCGCTTCATACATTTTAACTTTTTCGTTGAGCGTTCGATGGCAATCTTGACATTCACGCTAAAGCTTTTATCGGATAAGTTTCACTCGAGACGATTTTCGTGATATAAAATGTTTCAATAAAGTTAGAATCAGATTTATTTTATTTAGCCGCCGTTGATTTTCCGAGAGGAGCTCAAAGATGCTTTGTGGCGTAGTTGCTTTCGGTTTATGAAAACCAATTTAGAAGTTATTTTTTATAATTATTTATTTAGCACAGTAACAACATACAAATTAATATGTAAGAATAGAAAATATGAATAATGACAATTTGAATATGCACAGCGATCATAACCGCGCACAACATTTAATTAAGAGGTCGACAATTATTAGGAAGGTAGGTAATTCTAAGTTTTTATTAATAAGCCACTTACTACAGATTTAAATTTAATGTTTATGTTAAAGAATGGCTAGACATATCTTATGGAAAGGTAAGTGATCAAGGTCACTCGAAACCTTCAACTACTGCGGGATTACCTATCATCATCGTCTTTTTTTTTACAAAATGATGAATACCTTCTACAAAATAAGAAGGAACTGTCCAGTTGTACAAAATGATTTAACCATGTTAACCTACTTGTAAGTAAGGCAAAAAGAACTAAGCAGATTAAAAATTTAATTTTACAGTGTCAGGGGAAATTATATCTGTATTTCACTGGCAACACTCGACGTGGTAAATGTGGTTTTTCCCAACGTTACGCTGTTTGCGTTGGCTGCAAAAGCCGGCAAATTAACGTGCCTTTGAGTTTAGCGCTTAACCCTCTACTCAGCTATAGCAAGTCAGATGGATATTACGCAGAAGCTACAACTAGGTCATGCTTCTTTTAGTCTTTGCCAGTTTTTGGAACTAGACGTTCATTTAGGTTAAAATTGGCTCGTACTTCCAATTTTCTCGATCTCTTAAGTTGAAACGGAATGGCCATTTGCATGAGTGTTGATTGACTCCAACTTTAAATTCTATATTCCTACTAGCTTCTGCCCGTGATTTCGTCCGTGTGGACATTTTACCCCCTTAGGGGTGGAATTTCCAAAAATTCTTTCTTAGTGGATGCCTACACTGTATAAGGTATCTATGTACAAAATTTCAAGTCTCAAGGTTCAGCGGTTTGGGCTGTGTGTTGTTTTATATATTAAGATATCTGATTCATTTTACTAAATGACATGCTTATTCTTGAAGGAATCGATAAAGACGATATCTGCTTTTACCACATCATAAACGTTAGCAAGAAATACAACGTAATTAGGTTATGCCTTTGTTAGGAATGAGATATTGGAATGAGAATAATTAGTCTACTTCAACAATACCAATTAAATATACATGAAATTGAATTAGAAATATCGTTCTTTCACAATGAACTGAAAACTAAATGAATGTGGGACGTAAAATAAATGTTTAAGTATTTTCTTATTTTGACTTAAAATGAGCGAGGAACCACCATGGCTTAGAAATAATTATGTCAATGAATTGGATTTATACTAAAGTGTCGAGACAGAAATAATATTCGGTAACTTTCCAACCTCACTGACCTTTGACACTTTGTATGAAAAATATCTTCTTTTTATAACAAACACACCAGAAGAAATAGAAATGTTAGTAATACGACACGACAGTGTATCATCAGTCGCAGTTCATGTAAATTTTCAAATTTGTTAAATATTTCAAGCTGACTCAGCATTCACCTTAAATCCAATTTGTAGCAAAGCCAATACTTAATCAAACTTAAAATGTCTTTATTCATTTAGTTGTTATTTCTACGCTTATGAAATTCAAATTTGATATTAAAAAAAGAGATTCGCATCAAATCTTTACAAACAAAGATGAAATTTCTATCGATGCTAGACCAAATTTACAGACTACTCTAGCCGTTCTAAATCTTACAAAATAGCGTTCAGTTGATTCGTCGAACAGTGCACGGATATTGAATGTTTGTACGGCTTCGTTGATGTAAGACGTAGCGAGTTTTCTTTCCGAGATACGTTTCTGATTGCTCTGAAAGTTTCTGCAGTTAGCTTCCGTAGTGCATCCGATTCAAACTCCGTGTGGGTATATTTTGACGATTACAATAAAATGCAAGAAAATATTTATCATATAGTATTTGGCTATAACGGTCAGCCTTTTAGAGATAGTTTCGATAACAAATGATAATAAATCAGAGATTGAATTAACTGAATAGGTGCAAAATTTTGTTCAGACTATTCATATAATATGTGAAAGCCTATGTATATTCTAATTCTCTCTGTAGATAATGATATCGTCACCTTTATGGTAAACTTACGAAACTGCAAAAAACAAATTTTACAGGAGAGCGTTTTGAAACATTAAATTGATAATAAATTTGTTATGATGCAGATGTAATAAATTCTTAGATACATTAGATTTTCAAAATCCTGCTGTTTTTAAATACAATGAATGGATCACACCTATGTAGTACAACATAAGGTGCAATTTTTTTTAGATATGTCAAATTTACAAAAACTGCAGATTCGTAAGTTTGCCGTGGAGGTGACGATATGGAAACAACGTATTAGTCAGCTACATTTTTTATTTTATATATTTTAGAAGTTCTATTAGAAAGAAAAATCATTAGTTTTATTCCTTACGCATACAGATGAGAAAGAACATCATCTAAATGAATTGCTAAGTTTCTCTTTTCTTTTCATTAATTTTATTTTGATCAGGATCTATTTCCTTAGCTTATATTTCCTTAATCCAAGTGCTCTAAATGCCACTTTAATAACATAACTCTGGTCTAATAGTTCCGCTCTGTAAATATCTGCAGAAATTTACAAATTATTTCCAATATTTAAGTTTCTCCAAATTATTGTAAAATCATTCCTGCGTGAACTGGGATTGCCGAGTAATATTGACAAGAATAATTATAATCATCCCACGATAATTTTCTTAGTCAAGTTCAAAGGCAATACAATTAGCTTTGCTAGCGCCTTCGGCAATATTCTTAACAAGGCAAAATAGAGTTAGCGATACTTAATTTATCTTTGAAATAACTTTTATGTAACTTGAATTAAAATAAGACATTTTTGTACCCCTTGAAGGTATTTCGGTTTTCTTAATTACCTTAATTTTTTTATTTGAATATTATTTTTGCTTAAAATTGATATATAAAAATATTTCAGTTTATTTGAATTTGATTTTTTAACACGCTTAAACAAGCTTCATTTTATATTCAAGAATAGAATGAAACGCTTAAAATGTCAGATGAGCGTGTCTGAAATCGCTGTCAAAAGTAGCGCAAAAACTGAGTCGCGTAAATCTTAAATTGGATCGCGATAAATGATGGTAGTAAGGTTAGTAAGGCTATGCATACTGTTCGTTATAGAAGAAATGTACACAAACCGCTGTCATTTTTATATGAGTAATGAGTAAGAAAGGTAGTGAGTAAAAGTAACAACCCTATACAAAATTATGCTTCGTTTGTTTACATTTATTCTTTATCAAGTCTGGCTCAAGTATAAATAGAAAACACGCATCAAAATGTAACGTAAAACAAAATAAAAGATTAAAGAGTCTGCTCAGAAATAATATCGGAGAAACCGCGTTCAAAATTGGAAAAGTTTCTTATAATACACCTGTTTCGTATTGGAAAATGTCGGGATGTACTCCCGCCATTTTCTCTGCTCTTGGTTAAGAGACACTGTATTGTATATATTACGTGCGAGAGATTTGTAATGGAATTTCGATTGCATTATTTCAAAAGTCGAACAGTTTCATCATCAGCGTAACATGAAGAGAATTTGCCGCTGAAATTCGGAGAATATCTAGAGAAAGCATCTTCGCTGCTCTATTATGCAAAAGACTGCAGTCAAATAACATTTTACTTTGTAGTGTTGTTATTCTGTATACTCGTATTATAAGTTTGTTCAACTCTGTGGAGTATAGGATATAGTCTGGGTGACACTAAAGTGTTCAATGCGTCTTAAGCTATGGTGTCTACTTACAACCAGGTTTTTATTACTTTATAAAATAAGGTAGGTCGTAGAGTGTCTGCTACTCCTACTCCTATATAATAGGTTTTACAATAAGAGCCCCTAAATAAATAAGTCAAAGTCAAAGTCAAAATTACTTTATTCATTTAGGTACAATTTGTACACTTATGAAAGTCAATTTTGATGCCATCGGTTCGAGAGTCTACCAGGAGGCCTTGTTCTGAGAAGAACCGGCAAGAAACTCAACAAGTTTTATCCTCCCTTTACAGTTTTCATAGTATTGATTTGGAAAGAGTCATAATTCACATTGTCAAGTCTTTAATAACTAATCATAATAATATAATAAAATAAAGACTCATAATTAAACTTACAATAAATAAATATATATAAAAAATGTGATTTAAGACATCCTTCCTTACAATATTGTCAATTAGAGAATTGAAATTTTACACATTGATATCTCATTAGATTAAAATGGAGAATCGAGCACATTTGGATGTGTCCACACATTTTTGTCGTCTATATATTCCTGAACTTTATAATACGCTTTCTTCATTAAAATTTGTTTAATGTGAAGCTTAAATTTATGTGACGGAAGTTCAGTTACATGATGTGGGAGTTTATTATATATTTGTATACATTTCCCCATGAATGAGTGACTAGTTTTATGAAGTCTGAAGCTTGGTACAGAAAGTTTATTTCTATATCTTGTGTTTAAATTGTGATAATCACTTTTCTTCAAAAATGTATGTAAATTTTTATGAACATACATAATGTTGTCATATATATATTGGGAAGCAACCGTCAATATATTGATTTCTTTAAATAACTCTCTAAGCGAGTCACGAGGTCTTAGTTTATAAATGGCGCGTACGGCTCTCTTTTGTAATACAAAAATGTCTTGAATATCAGCTGCTGATCCCCACAGCAATATACCATATGACATAACACTATGGAAGTAACTGAAATATACAAGTCTTGCCGTCTCAACATCAGACAGTAATCTAATCTTTTTAACAGCAAAAGCAGCAGAGCTAAGTCTTCCTGATAGGCTAGTAATATGAGGATTCCATTGTAGACGTGAATCTAAAGTTATTCCTAAAAATACTGTTGAGTCAACACATTGTATAATTTCTTCGTTAATTTTAATATTTGTACTGACCTGCTTGACATTTGGTAACGAAAATTTGATACATTTAGTTTTATTTGAATTTAGCAACAAGTTATTATTAGTAAACCAACACATTACTTTGGAAAGGGCATTATTCACATCGTCAACATTTTCTGTTTGTCTATTTAGTTTGAAAATAAGGGAAGTATCATCTGCAAATAATACCGTCTCACATAAGTTGCTTACATAGTAAGGCAGGTCATTTACATAAATCAAAAAAAGTAACGGACCTAATATTGAACCCTGCGGCATGCCCATGAGTATAGGGGCCCCTGAAGACTTCGCTTTATTTATAACTACTGTTTGTAATCGGTCACTCAGGTATGATTCAATTATTTTTATTGAGTTCATTGAGACGCCATAATGTTGTAATTTGGCCAATAAGGTTTTATGTTCTACACAGTCGAAGGCTTTGGACAAGTCACAAAAGACACCTAGAGCATCTTGTTTGTTTTCCCAAGCATCAAATATATGTTTCATTAACGCAACACCTGCATCTGTCGTATTTCTACCCTTAGTAAAACCAAATTGTCTGTCATGAAACAGTTTATTCAATGTAAAATGAGAAAGCAATTGATTGTAAATAACTTTCTCAAATATTTTACTTAACGCTGGTAAAATGGATATGGGACGAAAATTAGTGGGATCACATTTATCCCCAGACTTAAACAAAGGTATAATTTTACTACATTTCATTAAATCGGGAAAAACCCCATGTTACGGCCAGAAGCCGTTTTCCTACTTTTATATATTACTTTTCATTATGATGGCAAACTCTTTGGTGGGAGCATAGGGCCTCACCTAAAACGTAACCAACCTCCGCGCCACCTTTGACGTCTTCCATCAATTCTGTGAAAAAATCCGCTCGCTCTGCATGTGCGAAAAAACTAATCATGATCAGCTTTATAGATGTCCTATCTTTGCTAAAATGAGTCAATCTGAACGATTTAATTTTGTGAAGCAGAACTCATTTTGTACGAACTGTTTGAGTAATAAGCATAAGTTTTCAGTTTGTAAGTCTACGACTACCTGTCGTTTTTGCAACTTATCCCATCATTCTCTACTGTGTAGAAAACAATCACAGTCTAATAATGAGAAAAACATTAATTCGATTTCGCAAAATAGTAATCACGCTTCGCCGCTGTCGCATCACACAAATATGGCATCGACTAGTAAACAGACTGATAATACTTTACCACTTTCCTCCGCGGATACTAGCGTGACGCTGCCGCCACGCGCTCTCTGTTCTATTGGCAACCATACTAGCAGCCCTTGCGGCGCCAAATTAAATACGGTACAAAAATATATAATTCTAGGAACTTGTAAACTACAAGTTATTGATTCGCGTAATGGAACACATTACGTTCGCTGTCTTATTGACCCCTGCTCACAAAATAATTATATCCTCGTAAGGCCTAACGACCTAATTTAATGACAAAAATATTTTGTCACTCGGGCCCAAGATAATTTTTGAAATCATGAATTTACAGCCCAACTACCTAAAATTAGGACACAATATTTAAACGTATTTTCCGGTTTTTAAAAATCCCGCCAATTTAAGTCTGCTATCAAAAAATTATAAAAATTAACGCATATTTAATTTTGACAATCCTAACTTGACATTTGGCGACCAAAAATCTGTATTTTTGACGTTTCATCTCGTGTCAACGGAAGCTTCGTGAAGATAGGTAAGTAAATCTATTCATATCTTTATAATCATTACATGGTGATATCTGAAATGTATTGCAAACAGTTGTGTAAATGGTTAATTATGTTCCTACGCATTTTTTTTTATTTCTAAGTAATTTTATTTCAATTATATACGAACGTAAAAAGCTTTGTCCCAAAATAAGGTCGGTGGGTCTTTATTGCCTAACTTCTATGTCATAATTTTAGGACGTTGGGTGTTTACTTTTATTTTCCTTTGTTTATGCCATGGACGACGAAGCTATAGAAAATGTGCTTAATCTGGACTTATCTGAGTTTGAAGATGACGGAGACTACGATGATATCGATGAAATTGATTATCGACCTCAGGGACAAAACCGTCAATCACATAATTCAACATAATCATCTTCTGATTCTGAACGTGAGCTTTCAGTTTCAGGCCCTGCGATTTCTAATTCTTCTGTTTCGCGGCGGGGGAGCTTACAGCGCCGAGGTGGCCGTGGTGGTCGAGTAATTTATTAGTTTGTTAATTTTGATTACCAAGCAAGGATATTATTTCTTTAATTATGATTAATAAGTGTAATGCTAATGATAGATTATTTCCTAAAAATGAGACTGATTTAGAGAATTTTGTTATGTAAAATGATTAATATATAAGGTTGAAATGAAAGAAGTTTCAATAAAAATATTTTTCACAAGTTTTTTTTTTATTTCTGGTATAATTTATAATTCTATGATAAATAATTAAATAGATTTGATTTATTCAAATTAATATTATATTTTATAACTATAGCCCAGTGACCTAAAAAAAGGACAAATTATTTCAACATAAATATTGCATGAAATAGTTAACTTTAAGTATAAGAAATGACCCTTAAAATAATTTAGCCTAAAGAATTCCGTTTAAACACTTTTTTACTATATCAAAGTTCTGGGCCGCAACTGATTGCACCTATTTTTAGTACATTGGGTCGTAATGTATATCGACCTAAATTTAGGTTGGGCCTTACGAGGATATAACCTCATCTTGCTGCAACAGATTAAACTTACCGCTTACTAAACTGAATATACTTACTAAAGGCATTGGCAACTTGTCCAAAAACACTAGCTTCTGTACCGCTCTAACTATTTGTTCTCGATTTAATACTGAAATTAATTACAGAATCGAACCGCTTGTTCTGGATAATATTACAGATGATTTACCTAATATTCGAATAGATAGGTCCAACTTAAATTATTTAAATTCGCTCCCGCTCGCTGATGATACCTGGTATGAACCAGGTGAAATTGACCTTTTACTTAGCGCAGAAATTTTTGACAACATATTACTGTCTAAACACATAAAGGGGTTCCCTGGCCAACCATCCGCCGTTGAAACTCTCTTTGGTTACATAATAATGGGCACTACCATGCTTAATAATTCTTATATAGATTCATATACATTTTGCTCTTTTTACGCTAATACCAATGACATCAATAGCATGGTGCAGCGTTTTTGGCAATTGGAAGAAGTTAATTTAGATCCAATCTTAAGTCCTGAAGATAAGGAGTGTGAAAAAATATTTCAGGAAACAACTTCTCGTGACTCCACGGGAAGATATAGTGTAGCACTCCCGTTCGCGCAGCATCCTTCCCTTCTAGGTGATTCGTACGACATCGCGCGTAAACGTTTTTTGTCGTTAGAAAGAAAATTAAGTTCTTGCTCGCAATTACGCGAGGGTTATGATGATATCATACGCGAGCATTTAGAAAAAGGTTATTTATCGAAGGTAGAAAATAACCAACGGGATGGTTATTATATCCCTCACCATCCAGTTGTAAAACAACTAAAATATATATATGATAGAATAACAACTAAAATAAGAGCCGTTCTGGATGCAAGTTGCAAAACTAGTTCCCTTCTGTCCCTTAACGACATCTTATATACAGGTCGTAATTTACAAAGAGATTTGTTTACTATTTTGTTAAACTTTCGCTTGTTCCCTGTTGCCTTCTCCGCTGACTTAAAACAAATGTATTTACAAATTATGGTCAGGGAACAAGACCGCAAATATCAGAAGATATTATATAGATTCGATCCTACCGACCCGCTTACAGAGTATCAATATAATCGAGTTTGTTTCGGTCTGCGCAGCAGTCCATTCTTAGCGATGCGAACTGTACATCAGATGGTTTTCAATGAGGGAGACAAATACCCTCTTGCTGCAGAAGTCGTGATTAGATCATGCTACATGGATGACGTAGCAGATTCGTGTATGTCAGATGATGGCGCTCTAATCTTGAAAAATCAACTGCTTAACTTTTTTAAGTCAGGTGGGTTCGATATAGTGAAATGGTCAAGTAACTCTTTACAGTTATTAAATGATATCCCCGCATCTCATAGATACTCAGATAGTATAAATTTCGATGATAAATCTAATACCTTAAAGATTCTGGGAACACAATGGTACCCAAGTTCTGATAATTTTGGTTACATAATTAAAGTTAATAAGTCCGAATGTACAAAGCGTAATATCTTATCGACTGTCGCTCGTTTTTTCGATGTTTTAGGGTTAGCTCAACCGGTTATTTTATATGCCAAACTTTTAATTCAACACTTGTGGACACTCAAATTAGATTGGGATGAAATTCCACCGCAAGAAGTAGTCAATTTATGGGCTCAATATCAACAGAAATTACCTTTATTATCCAATATTAAAGTTCCACGGCACATTGGTATTATACAAAATTCTATTGTCACATTGTTAGCGTTCGCCGATGCTAGTCAGAAAGCATACGGTGCTGTTATATATTTACATATTGCCAATGGTTCCAAAGACTCCATAATAAAACTTTTGTGTGCCAAATCTAAGGTAGCACCATTGAAAACGATTACCTTAGCTCGTTTAGAACTTTGCGCTGCCCATCTCGCAGCAAAGCTTTCGCGTCAAGTTATAGATACTTATTCACCCCGCTATCCTATTGATGACATTTATATATTTTCCGACTCAACAGTGGTTCTCTCTTGGATAAACACGTCTCCACATAAACTTCAAACTTTTGTCGCTAACCGTGTTTCATCAATAACCGAATTAATTTCTCCTGATAAATTCTATCATGTATCTGGTGTTGAAAACCCATGCGATTGTTTATCACGTGGGTTGACTCCCGCTCGCTTGATCAACCATTCTTTATGGTTTGATGGTCCGCCGTGGGCAGCTAGTCCTAGGGAAGACTGGCCTGTACAACCTTTTGTACCACAAGTAGATAGTCAGATTCCTGAATTAAAAACGATAACTCTTTTAGCCGCCACAAAAGACGGTACATGTCATCCTCTATACACGCTCGCGCTTCGAAAATCGTCTTGGATAAAACTACTTCGCATTATAGTATATATATACCGCTTTATAAAAGTTTTACCGCAATCAAATACAATATCCGCTTCCGATTTAGATTTCGCTGAAATAAAACTTTTAAAATGTTTACAACAAATATATTTCCCTGATGATATAAAAAATCTTCTTAATAATAAACAGTGTTCCTCAACTTTAAAGAAATTGTACCCTTTTCTAGACAATGGTGTCATCAGGGTAGGTGGTCGTCTTCGAAACGCTGATTTAGAATTTTCACAAAAACATCCCATAATTCTTCCTCGTAAAGATCATATTGTGAATTTGATAATTTCTCATTATCACCGCGAAAATTGTCATACGGGCCCACAACTCCTGATGTCATTATTACGTCAAAGATACTGGATTCTGTCCGCACGACGTACAGTACGTAGCATTATCAACAAATGTAATTTTTGTTTTAAGACAAAGCCAAAACCTTCGTTCCCTTTAATGTCCGACCTACCAGAATGCAGGGTAACTGTTTCCAAAGCTTTTCAACATACGGCTGTGGATTATGCAGGACCCATCGACATCACCCTTCGACGTAAGAGAGGTGAGCATAGGCATAAAGCGTATCTCTGCATTTTTGTATGCTTGGTCACCCGCGCAACACACATAGAAATTGCATCCGATCTAACAACTAATAATTTTCTTGCTGCTTTCAAGCGTTTTATATCGCGCAGAGGTGCTGTGAGCTGTGTCTATTCGGACAACGGCAAAAACTTCATCGGAGCAAAAGCGTATTTAAATGAGTTATACAACTTTCTTGACTCTAATAACTTTAAAGAACCTTTCGCGAATGAACTATCTAAGCAAAGGATACAATGGAAACTTAATCCGCCCCTAAGTCCACATTTTGGTGGTCATTATGAGATATATGTAAAAGCTTTTAAAACTCATCTTTACCGCGTTATTGGTAACCAACTTTTATGTTACGAAGAATTATTGACGTTGCTTGTGCAAATTGAATCCATAATTAATTCGCGCCCCTTAACTATATTAAGTGATGATCCGTCTGAGCCTTCTGCTTTAACCCCATCACATTTTTTAATGAGCTCTCCGCTAAAACATATTCCCGCGTATGACATCGCACAGGATTCGATGAATATTGTTCAAAGGTACAGACTTATAGATAGTATGGTACAATCGTTTTGGAACCGATGGAGAATAGATTACCTCCACCAATTACAAGGTCGCGTCAAATGGAATACTCCGACAAACCCTGTTAAAGTTGGCACAATTGTTCTCATACTTTCTGATAACATACCTCCTATACATTGGCCTTTGGGCATTATTACAGATGTTTATCCCGGAAAAGACGGTGTAATCCGTGTTGCCTCTGTTAAAACCTCGACAGGTACCTATAAGCGGCCTGTCGTTCGTCTTTGCTCATTGCCTTCGCAATAGCTGTTTCTTTTATTATAATTTAAAGTTAGCAATACTTTATAATTTTAGTTTCCTCACATATCTATAAGTTTTACTTCCGTTTTTCTTTCCTCTCTTTGAAAGGGGTCCTTTCAAGGGCGGGGGAATGTTACGGCCAGAAGCCGTTTTCCTACTTTTATATATTACTTTTCATTATGATGGCAAACTCTTTGGTGGGAGCATAGGGCCTCACCTAAAACGTAACCAACCTCCGCGCCACCTTTGACGTCTTCCATCAATTCTGTGAAAAAATCCGCTCGCTCTGCATGTGCGAAAAAACTCGTGACGCGACGCCCGCTTAAGAATAAGAAGACATTATAATAAATTCTGAAGTGCAACATCCAACTACGTGGCCGGTGAGTAATATCATTTAAGTTTTATTCTTGGGGAAAAGCTTGCCATCATCAATAATCCATACAGTCCACTACAAAACAAATTAAACCTGAACCTATAGCCGCCATAGTGCATATCGCCGGGCAGACTCTTATATAGAGAAGCTGTAGGCGATTACACCCCATCTTCAATGCATTTATTAAAAATAATCGTTAAATATGGGGAAATTACTTTAATTATTGCTGTTATAACTGTAACCGATAAACCCCATAGATCTTCCGTCTTTTTCTTATTTAAAGATTTAAACGTTTTTATAATGTAATCGTCATTAATTTCATGAAAGTTAAAAGAAATATCACATTTATCAACACTAGATTCTAAAAAGGAAACCGCAAATTCAGTAGATGAATTCAGTTTACTAGTGATTTTCATGGGAATGTCTGAGAAAAAGGCCTCCATAGCATTTGCCACTGCTTCATCCGTTTTTACCATTTTACCATTAATATTAATTTCAAAAGACCTATCTTTAAATGACGTTTTACCAGTTTCTTGGTTTATAATTTTCCAGGTGGTCTTAATTTTATTAGCAGAATTTTTAATTTTATTACTAAGGAAGTTTGCTTTTGCAACATTACAAACCCTTTTAAATATTTTAGAATAATTTCTGACATAATTTATAAATGACTGGTCTGTGGACATAGACTTTTCATAATATAAATCATATAATTTTCTTCTACTAACATATATGCCTGGGGTAGCCCAATCACTAAATTTCTTTTTTGAGTTAAGTGAAACAGTTTTTTGTTTAAATATGCTATTAAATTCTAAATTTATTTGATTAAATAAATTTTTATACATTTTATTTGAATCATCACAATATTGTAAGAAATGAAGTCTATGTTCAATATTATTTTCGAAAATCTTCATGCGACTGTCCGTTATTGGTCTAAAAGTAATTTTTGTTACTAGATTAACATTACGGCGCTCAATAGTGATTTTCTGTCCACTATGATCTGAGTTTACACAGTTGAGTATAGATTTTTCAAGTATATTACAATTACAGAAAATGTTATCCAAGCAAGTAGCTGTAGTAGGGGTGATTCTGGTAGGTTCAAAGAAAGCATAATAAAGATTAAAAGATCTAAATAAATTAATGAACCTATTTGTGTATGGACTTGGTACTAGAATATTTAAATTGAAGTCCCCACAGACAACTATCTTCTTGTTATTGCTACAAATAATATTCAGAACATTTTCCATTGTAGTTTCAAACAGATCATAGTTTCCAGAAGGGGGTCTGTATACACATACAATTATAAATTGCTCAAATTCCACACATGAAATTTCAATAATTCGTTCAATTGAGTGCTTAATCACATCTGAACGTTCTTTATATTTAATATTGTTCTGTAACAAAATTAAGGAACCACCTCTAATGGCAGATTCTCTAGTGAATGCACTTACAATGTTATAACTTTCAATACAATTTAATAACTGAGTTCTTTTTAGCCAATGTTCTGTGAGACATACTACATGTATATTTAGACTCTGTAAGAATAAAGAAATTTCTAGTTCCTTTCCAGATAAGCCTTGAATATTTTGGTGAACTATTTTAAGTGAGCTATTGCCAGAGGTGTCCTCTGTTGTCTTACTAATTAATTTAAATATTGATTTTGTGATGAGCTTATTTGTGCGTCAAAGTTAGTTTGCTCAACAGGAGCAATTGTTATATTATTATAACTAACTTGCTCAAAAGGAGCACTGTCAGAACTACAATGCTGTATAGGGGCATTGTCACACCGTGATGGCCCAATAGAGGCAATGTCAGAATAAGGTTGCTCAATAGGAGCTGTCCGTACAGCCAAATTCTTGGCTGAAGTAGATATAGAAAAGCTTAGCAATTTTGCTAATTGTTTTTTAAAATAATTTGATAGAAAAATTCTATCTCTTGTCAAATAATATTTATTGTTACGATTATTACATGTCAATTTATTAATGTCAAAAACATGTATTTTGTCTTCATAATATGACAAAGTATCTAATTGTATGTTTAATTTATATCTAATTTCATTTTCTGACTGTGGCAAACTATCGCAATAAGGAAATGTAAACATTACAATGCTTTTTACATTTAATTTCAGTAGGTAGTCATAATATTTTAGTAATGATCTTTTGTTTACATTATCCCTATTTCCTATAAATAAAATTAAGTTATCATTATTTTTGAACTTGTATTTTGTAACCTTCTCTATAATATCATCATAACATAAACCTGGCATACAGTAATTTATCACATTTTGCCCCAGCTGATTCATTAATAATAGGCCCAAATCCTTTCCAACTTCATCACTAAATATTACATAATTGTCTTTTATTTTTACTGAGGAACTGTTTTCAATTGTGCTCATAATAGATTGACTGAGTTGTTCAGAGATAGATGGCTCACACACCGACATAGACCATTCAAGTTGATCCAAAGCAATCAGGCCAGGAGCTGTGGAACAATTTTTTAAATCACAAGATTCCTCAAATTTTGTATTGTTCATAAGGTGATTTAGTGTCAATGTGTGGTCCCTCATACCTCTTTTTGATACATTATATTTGTTTGATAAGGTAGTTAAAGATTCCTGTAGCAAACTAATTTTCTTATTTAACTCGTTAAGCCCCGTTCGCGCTCAGGAGCGCGAGAACACAATTAAAATCAATTTTGTCTGGATATTAATAATCGTCCAGGGATTAATAACATTATATTGCTGTCATATATTTCTTGATTTTGCTTAATTTCATTAGAATATAGTTCTAGTTTATTTAATAACATTATACGTTCTTTACTATATTTCAAATTTTTATGAAAATAGTTATGTTTCTTAATTAATGACTTGTTCTTTCTAATAAATTTATTTATTTTTAAATATTTTTTAATTTTATTTTTGCTGCATTCAACCTTGACCACTGTGTCAGATGTGTTAATTGTGTCATTACATGTTAAGTTAAAAGACACCGCAGGATTTATGTTGTATGCAGCAGAAACCATTTCCGGGGCATTACTAACGAGCTCCTCGAATAAACTTTGGTTCTGTGAGGCTGTCCAATTTAATTTGTCGGTTTCTAAAGAATTAATGTGGTTATTTGCCTCTTGTAAACATTGCTCCAATTCAGTGATGCGCCTGAGGGCCTGCTCATACTCATCACTGCATTGGTCGAACCGGTCTACTAAAGATTGCAACTTTTCCTTTTCATCCGTAACTATCAAATTTTGAGTATGCAACTCAGCCATTTCCTTCTTAAGTTTACTGTTGTTGTCTACCGCCTCTAACAGTTCCTTCTCACTGTCATCCCTTTCCCTAAGTAGTTGTTTAACTAACTCCTTGGAAGCCTTTAATTCCTGCAAAACCAGGTGGCACTCCTCCTGGCGAGCTAAGGCCTTACGAGTCATCATCGTTAGATACTAATAATATAACCGAAATCAATAGATAATACCCAAGAAGTAGTAAAAACAACTAAAAATTGAAGTTACTTATGTCAAGTAACCAACACTTCTAATATCAACAAAGTGTAAAAAATTAATGTGTTCGAATTAATAGTCTACTTTAAATAAATTATAACAAAGTTTTACTCACGTGAAAGGGAAAACACTGATTAAATACCTTTGTTGTGACAATTCAAATTGTGATGAATCACTCGCCGGTACACACAGTTCTTAAATTACAAATTACGCACAATTCGATGTCACTAAACACTAATACAAATTAGAAATTTTATTAATACGGTTTATATTTAGTGAATTGAGGAAATGGGGCCGTAAATAATAAAGAGGAAAAAACTTGTAAGTACCTGTCTTGCTCTCAAAACACGGGATCAGCATAATCTAATTCCTTCTTCCATCGTCGTTTAACTGCCGTCATATAATTTCGTTTATTTTATGATCTTAAATAGTCCTGTTGCTCATTATCATTCTTCGTTTTTGCACTTTTAAAATTACTTTATATTATTAACGACGTTAAATAAATGACATCATCCATCTAACGGACTTTTAATTTCTTAGGTATTAAAAGCTCAAATTAAGTCATCTAAATCTCCTGAAATATCTAATACTTTATAAAGCTGTTACATAAAAGGAAGGGTAGGATGTAGTGAATGCTTTAGTAGAAAAAAACTTTGAGGTATAAGTCCGAGTCATTAGTCAAACTAAAGAACGAAGAGCATCAGTGTTTGTATGACCCGGTTACCTAGATACCGCGTCTTTCAAATGACATACGAGAGATGCGGTAAAAGAATTATGTGCAGTTTCAACATACAGACAGAAAGTATTTTTAGATTCTGCAATATTTTTTATTTATTTCTTAGCAAGTCTGGGAGCAATGAAACTGGCCAACATAATTGTAAAAGATAACCATTTGCTTTTCATCAACTTTGTCATAATCAATAAAGAAAATGCCTTTAACATATCAATAACTATAGAATTTTGTGAAAATACTTTTATATGATTGCATTATTTCAATAATAATACAAAGACTTATTGTATTGCGATTCATATTTTTGTACAGAGGACGTTTATTTCACATGAAATTAAAGAATCATAATAAGTCTTTATAATTAGACACACTGCTGGGACACAAGGCCTCTCCTTGTCATCGAAAAAGGTTTAGGCAGTATCCACAACGCTTGCTTGATTAGTGGATGGAGTATAAGTGATTAATCCCTTCACTAGTCCATTAGTCGCCTTCTACCACACCCATTGGAGAATATGGGGTGATGTTATTCTACTCTGCCGGCATAATACGGCAAAATTAAAGAATGTACTTATACGGAAAATATTTAAGGAACATTTTGTAATGTTTTGTATTATTAGAGTTTATCAATATTAAGTTTTTTTTTCATTTCAATTGTTACTTGAGACTCAAGTCCTTCAGAGTAACGCTGAACTATTGTAGTCCCACACAGTATTTTATTTAAATATTAACCGTATTTTTGTAAAAAAAACAACTAAATCTTATTTTTTTTCTAATAACAATTAAAGTATTAACATTATTTACGTACAAGCTATTAAATTTCCTTAAAACCTTTGGAATTTTATAACCATCGAATAAGGTTAAAAATGTATTCACGCAGTTAGGCAGTTTTGTATTACTTGACGTGTAGCAGCCTGTACAACGAACGAATAAAACATCTCAAATAATTGAGGAGCAATCAGAAATTGTTTTTCTATTTCTAATAATCTCAGTGTTTTCTCTAACAATGTCTCTAATATCTTCAACTCGTTATGCTTGTGAAGGGTCATCTCCTAAGTGTTTATTATTAGATTGAGCTTCAGAAGTAACATAAGACGAAGTTACATAAAACTTTATTCCCTACGGTCAAAACTTACTCCACGATCTAAAAAGCAACTTCAGTTACAAGCTCAAGAAAGTGCTCAAAAGTGAAAAGAGACCAAATAAATCACGGTCCAAAAAACCGAATAAAAAGGTAGCAAGTAATTGTTAGGGCATGATAGATCGCTCCATCTATCCTGTGATCGATGGTCCCTGGAGCGTTAGGAGAACCAACAAATGTTTGGGATTTCTGAGAAATAATACAAAAACTAGGTGCTGCATGATGATAAATTGGATAATTCATAAGTTGCGTCTTTATGTGGTCGTAATAGGTACTGATTTAGCGCTCTTGATTTCACAGCTGTTGTTCTGTAAAATAAAGTTTCTGGAGCATAAAGTTTTTATCTCATTTTTGGTCATTACCTCAGCTACGATGAAGCCGTTTCCTAAAAAGCCACGATAAAGGTATTTGCAAAATGTAACAAACGCTATCTAGATATGACGTGTTTAAATTTAGTTTCAACAACATAACTATCGACAGTATCCCTTGGTAACAGTAGAATCTATACTAATACTAGCTGTCCCGGCCACGCGTTGCTGTGGTAATTTCATACTACTAACCTATAACATTGTATCTGCATTAACAAAAAAAAATGACTACTTATCAAGATAAAAACTATCCTATCTCTCAAGTTGGATCAAACTGCATACGGTGTACAAATTTGATTAAAATCGGTTAAGTAGTTTAGTAGTCCATCGCGGACAAACAACGTGACACGTAATTTAAATATATTAAGATTATAAAGTTGAAGAGTTTGTTTGTTAGGTTGAACCCTATAATCTAATGGAACAGCTGATTTCAATTGAATATCATCACGCTACGACCAAAAGGAGCTGAAAATCAATGAAACGTTACAAAAACGGGAAATCCACGCGAACGTAGTCACGGGCACAGTTTGACATATTTTGTATAAGATAAAGATCTATCAATATCTTATGCCTTAAGTATTTAGTTTAAGAGAATCTTATGTCTAGTAGACAATAGTGTAGATACATAAGTTATACCCAGCATTAGACAGAGGAATACGAGGAAGCGCTCCAATTTCGAGCGGCTAATCCATACATTCAATCACTCATAACTCCAGAAAGCAGTACTTTAGGTAATTTTTCTTCATTTTTTACTTTCTCGTACGTAGTATAGAGGAAGTCTTGTAATCGTAAAAAAATTCGACCTCGAGATTTTGACGGACTTACACGTTTTGGACGTCTCTGAGTCCAAATTTTTTTTGGAATTATGTCTGTGTGTGTGTCTGTGCGTTAGCATGATAACTCGAGCATGCTTTAACTTATTGCAACCAAATTTAACATACGTGTATAATATCAAAATATAAGGTTTCTATCAAATTTTGAACCGTCGATCACAAAAGTACTCGGATGGGTGACCAAAATTTAACATGCATGTATGACATCAAAATCTAAGGTTTCTATCAACCTTTTAGTAGTTTCTGGTATAGAGAATGTCAAGGGGAGACCACTCCCGATTTTTTACATTTGGTTACTCATAAAGTCATATCTGGCACGATGTTGCCTACACAAAAGGGCCACCAAACCCAAATGTTAACTAAACCTTCAGTGAACCAACAAACAAAAAGCCGCCAAGACAGTACATTCTAAAGGTTAGGCACACTTAACGGCTTCGAAAGGGAACGCCTTTTTTGACTTTGAAAGAAAGCTGTTCGGCTACGAAATGCTACGATGCGCTACATTTCGTAGCCGTTCTGTAGCCGTCGATAAAAGACAATGCTTTCCGAGATGATAAGCTGAAAACTATGACCTTTAGAGCGTAAAACTCTCTTGGTTGTTTTTGTTTAAACTTTAAACACCTCTGCAGTGCGGGTAAATATAATGTTCTTAAAAAGAAAAAAAAATAGAGTTACATCGAGATTTTATGAATCTGCCGTTGATCTAGAGAAACGTAGCTTTGGGTCAAAGTTACACTAAGCTTACTCGATACGAAGTTACTCTCAGCTATTGCTATCCTTAAACTCAACTTTAAGCATAAATAGCTATCTCTCAACACCTCTCACTTAACTTCAAGTATATAGCAGCACAAGCTAACATCGTGTCTATGTTATACTTAATATTGATATATTCAGCCGTGTGATGCCGGCAGAGTAGAATATCATTACCCCATATCCTCCAATGGGTGTCGTAGAAGGCGACTAATGATCAGCGAAGTGGTATTGATCAACTTATACTCCGTCCACCAATCCGCATTGGGCAAGCGTGGTGGACTACTGGCAAAACCTCCTTAGATGACAAGGAGAGGCCTTGTGTCCCAGCAGTGGGTCGAATTATAAAGGCTGTTATGATGATTGATTTATTCACTAATTGAACCATGTCAACTTTTTATTGTTTTACTTTCCAAATAAATACCCCATAATGCGTCATCGTTAAAAATGGTAATATAATAAAAAATAAATTGTTCTAAAGTTGGATCGGCGGCAGCTAATACTTTATCAAGATATAAATCGACGTTTCCCTCTTCCTGTGGGATTACCGCCGCCATTCCTGATAAGATCTGATAATTCGCGGTAGAGGATCCCTTGGGATAGCTTATCTCAGTTTCAGTTTTAATTTATATCTCAAAGCCTTTATTTTGGTGGAATTTAAATATTGTTTGGAAATGGTTGATCTTGATTTATGAAATTTTACATAAATCCTATTTTTAAGGATATTTGAAAGAATTGTGCTCAGGGATTAGGGAGGTCAGTAGCAGCAACTTCTGGATTGTATTCCTGAAACAGCCGTTGTGAATGATCTATCGGCAAAAATTCAAATTCATTTCTGTATTATGGTCACCGTCATCAAAAAACGATACAGATTGCACCACGAAATGTCTTCTTGCTACGTAATATTGAATCGAAAGAACATTTTGATGTAAGATACTAAAAGACTAAACACTACTCCACCTTCTTAAAAACTGCCGTTTTAATAAGACTAGCTACTTGTTAAATTTTAAACTCGTCTAAGATTTAAGGATTAAAAGTAAAATAATGTAAACCAGTTCAGTTGACACAACAAATCTGGTTTAGGCGAAATCTGTTTATAAAATTAAGATCTTAATCCAATAAGATTTAAATTAATCTTCCACCGTAGGATTTGTCTCAACAATAATAATGCAGAACATCGCCACAATTCCCAAACCCCTAAATACCAAAGTCACTTAGAAGCGATACATTATATCTTTGGCTAACCCAGTAACTATTGGGCAAGGTTAGTCGAGAATCCTACTCGTGAAATATCACCTCTTGCGGATCGGCGTCTAGACAAATGGACCCGAAGAAGAATGGTTCTCAAATTAATGACTGCGCCAAAGGTTTCGCATTTCTGAAATTGGGATATGGGTTCAACGGCTAGCTTTGTAATATATTAAGTGAGAATCTGGGCAGGTAATAAATCTTTATGTAGACTTGTATGATCATAGAACTAGAGAAGAAAAACTTTTTCTGGAATAGGTAGAAAATTTATTGGAAGATATCAAATATACCTATCAAACAGGAAACTCATAGTGTTAGATACATTAGGCATTTGAGAGACTGCTTTTTTTGGATTGACTCCTGCATGTTGTCTCTGATGACATTCGCTGCGTCACCGGGGTTATTGGTGAAGGCGAGGACCTAAGTTTAAAGAGAGGATTTCTAATCGGTCCCTAGAGGGAGTCTCTATGCCTATGAGGTTTTATAAAGCGTTTGAGTCGCAACGCAACTGATACACAGAAAGTAAGATTACAAAGGAAGATTACAATAACAATTAGGTATTATTGTAATGTAATATTGTATATGCCACGTTAGTCCGCCATTGATATAATGCATCTGTCGAGTAGTTCCTGAGATTAGTGCGTTCATACGAATAGACAAAGGGACAGACGGTCACCGGACACATACTGTTATTTATTTGTATCATGTACGGTACAAATATTTATTTAAGTAATTCATATTAAATCTTGATGTCTGTGCTAAAGTAGTAACGCTTTAAATTATCAAATAATCATTTGTCATGATAACATAATTAAATCAGCTATATATAAAAGCCGTCAAAACATTGTATCCTCGTCATCGGATATGTAAGACCATCCGTTTATCTACTTATCCAAATTCTCTATTCATCGTCCTTAAGTCAGTTTCATTACGCTAGAAAGATGATCTTTCATCTGCCTGTCCTGTAACAAAGCTTCAATGTAAGCTCGCCTCGGTTCCTCGCCTTTTGTTTCAGCTGATGGGTGTAATTTGAAAGGGGAGGCTACAGTTTGCTTATGAAAGGTTGAATCCAGTGAAATGTGAATAATACTGTTTGTTTTTTGATCTCCAACGATTCATTATTTTATTTATAAAGGCACTTGAGAAATAATAACTCATACAGATGTGCGTACTTTGACATTTAGAATACTAGTCTTTATAATTACACGTATCATATAGTTCTGGTAATATCTTTCATAGATTATAGAACATAGTTTTTGCATATTTTTATTTGAAAAAGTAAAAAAGTGTTAAGAATTCATAAAAAAAATATTTTTCTTGCTATCATTGCTAAACTGGATGTGAATAAACTTATAAAACGCAAAAACAGCGTTTCACAGTAAGCATTTGTGTCTTTCACGTGTTATTAGCGAAAGAAATAAGAGAGATGTGTTATTTGAAAAAATTCGTCTAAGGTGTCGATATAAACTGCTGTATCTTTTGATCGCGTTAACTTAGAAGTTTGATTTTTTCACTGCTTAAAGGGACAATAGACCTAGGTATTTGGTATAAATTTCAATTTGATACCTTTATTCGTTCGTGAGAAATAAGGTAGTAAGTTTCATTTTATTAAAATATTTTTATTATATTATTTAACTAAAAAAAATGTGATTTTCGCAATTTTTCCTATATTTGCATTATATGACAATGCTTCATGCCAAATTTTAAGATTCTGAGTTAACGGGAAGTATCCTGTAGGTTTTGATTCCTTTGCGGGTGTCGGTTTGTCTAAAGTGTCGGTATAAACTGTTGTATCTTTTGATCGCGTTAACTTAGAAGTTTGATTTTTTCACTGCTTAAAGGGACAATAGACCTAGGTATTTGGTATAAATTTTAATTTGATACCTTTATTCGTTCGTGAGAAATAAGGTAGTAAGTTTCATTTTATTAAAATATTTTTATTATATTATATAACTAAAAAAAATGTGATTTTCGCAATTTTTCCTATATTTGCATTATATGACAATGCTTTATGCCAAATTTCAAGATTCTGAGTTTACGGGAAGTATCCTGTAGGTTTTGATTCCTTTGCGAGTGTCGGAAATTTGTTGAAAATATCGACGTAATCGGCTGTATCTTTTGATTGGCTTGGCTTAGAAGTTTGATATTTTCACAGCTTAAAGGGACAATAGACCTAGGTATTTGGTATAAATTGCAATTTGATACTTTTATTCGTTCGTGAGAAATAAGGTAGTAAGTTTCATTTTATTAAAATATTTTTATTGTATTATATAACTAAAAAAATGTGATTTTCGCAATTTTTCCTATATTTGCATTTTATGAAAATGCTTCATGCCAAATCTCAAGATTCTGAGTTTACGGGAAGTATCCTGTAGGTTTTGATTCCTTTGCGAGTGTCGGAAATTTGTTGAAAATATCGACATAATCGGCTTGGCTTAGAAGTTTGATATTTTCACAGCTTTAAGGGACAATAGACCTGAGTATTTCATGTGAATTTCAGCTTGATACGTCCGGGCGTTCTTGAGATAAAGGGTCTTGACAGACAGACAGACGGACGACAAAGTGATCCTATAAGGGTCCCGTTTTTTCCTTTTGAGGTACGGAACCCTAAAAAGACAGAGACAAGAATTGAGAAAGTGATGCTTGTTGGTAACACGAAGCGTAAGCTATAAAATATTTAAATCTAGTTTTGTTGTTGTCTATGGGTCACTCGGATCGCGGCCATATTCTTTCCTTAACAAGCAACCATTGTACATTGTGTCGTGCAATATTTTTTATGTTTTTACCAACGAACCTATCTTTGATTCCAACATACACCAGGCTACAACTAACAAGTACAGCCCATAATGCTCAAATGTATTTCTCGTGTATAAAAGTGAAGCGAAAATAGATTAACGAGAACGTGTGGTTTGAAAAAAGATGGAGACAATAATTAAGAAAGGGACTCTCAAATCGTTTGCTCATGTAGAAAAGAAGAAAATAGATTGACAAAAAGGATCAGGTTTAATCAGAAGTGAGTGAAAGTGTAGCAGGGGCAAGACCTAGGCGAACATTTATCTATCAAATGGAAATCATTTTAAAGAATGCAAATGAACTAATGTACTAGAAATAGCTAATGATGTATGAGTAATGTGAAGAGATTGCATGTCTGTGAGCGGCAAGCAGTGATATCTGCCTACCCCTATGGGAGAAAGGCCTAACTTTATTTATACAGAGTGACTGGTAATTAGTGGCGGACCCGTTAAGGGGAGATAGAAGAGGACAATATTGGTCGATTTCACTATGGATGTACTATCCGAAAGCGAACTGTTTCTGAGATATGCCTTCCTATTATCACATCCGAACGCAATAAATCGCATAAGCGGACTGAGGGGGGTTTGATAGACCCTCGTTTCTGCTAAATTTTGCTATAGCACGCTCGTTCACACCTCTAGTTGTTATGAGATTGATGATTTCATAAAATTCTACAATAAGATAGTACATCTCATAGTGAAATCGACTAGTATTGTGCTCTTCTATCTCCCCTTAACGGGTCCGCGACTAATTACAAGTCACCCTGTTTATGTAGGTTATTAAAAAAACATTTTAAGACTTCGTAATTGTTTAGAATAATATAGTTACTACGTAATCAATTAAAAGGTAATTTGTACGAACTACGGGCTCAAATAAATTTGGTTGTAAATCATGTTTACAACCAAAGTGTTACACGTGGAACTTTTCGTCCTTAGCAAATTGTTTTATCATCAGTACCTACCCGACGGCGACGTAATAAATTACAATGGGATTTATTCTCGTCTAACTTTGGTTTTGTTATTTACTACTACTATTTATACCTATATCAATAAAGTTTCATACATCTTATGCAAATTTTGTATTAGACAAAATAACCAAATTATAATCAAAATGTTCTTCACTTAAATGGCTTTGCTTCGTTAGAAACCATACATTGTAGCTGTAAATTTCTGGTTATATCTTTTGTACTTAAATAAAATATCCCAGTCATTTTAAATTTTTTGTTTAATTTATTGATTGACATTATTTTCATACTTTTGTACAAAACATTCGTCAGCGATCAGCACATAAGTTTATCAGCTTGCAATGTATCATTTAATCTTTTTTTAATTAGCTTTGGCTTAGGCTGATGTTTCCGAATAAATAAAATAAAATTCTGTAGTCTGTTCCCTCAAATCATTAAACGTATTTTTAAGACGTTCGTCGCTTATGTCCTTGAGTAAACGTGGTTGGCGTCCAATATCACCGGATTTATTTGATTCCCATTTCTTCTTTGCGGCGAATGTACGCCCTGAGAATTTATAGGATTTTCCACAAGACGCCTTTATTGAATAAACGATTGCTTCGCTCCAGGTGGGATATCTTTTTGTGTTAGCAAGAAAAAGCACGGAGCAAGAAACGTGGAATAAATCGCAATATCCTTTGCTACGCCAACATTTTACGACGGTGGCGTAATGTTCAGATTGATTTCACAACAAACAACCTCTAAATGTGTTATTGGCTTTTATTTTTATAAATACTTTATCGTATTTATAAGCAAACATTGACCATAATGTGATATGGTATTATTACGTAATTATATATTTCGGCTTTGTTTCAGCTATACTAATAAATGCTTATTAAATATCTACTTATAGGTTGGTTTTGAAAAATTCTATCTTTCTGGAGTTTTTCTGAACAATTTAAATAATTGAATTCCATCAAAATATTTGAAGGCATTTGGTTAGTAACTAACGCCGATGTGGAACCGGCGAGAATGCGTGGTTTATCAAATCTTATGTACAGGATGGGCCTTTCACACGATGCAGATTTTCAAGTTTTCTTGTGTATGGCGTAAGGGTCGTATAACTCGTCTCGGTGCTAGTTGTGCTTGCACAGATCCCGAGCCGCCCCGTAAAAGCGCGAAGAATGTCAGGCCGGGGAGGATGTTTAGTGGGTAGTGAAGGAACGCCTTTACCTCGAGTTCCACATACCCCCTGCGGTTGGCACCACCCCACAGGGACGATGCGTAAATGCATTTGACCTCCCCATCACAAAAAAAGGGTCGTATAACTAATGTCTTCTCAGGAAGAGATAGAGAGGGAGAGATAGATATGAATGGCTTGAATAAATTCATCATGATCTCACAGTCCTGTATAGCTTGGATAATCACGCGAAAGGTGATTATCCAAGCTATACGATACGGTTTTGAGTCTCGGCCCAGCAATTATGATGACAGGTTTTTATTCTTATGTTTTGTTTTCTTTTAAATTTGGAAGAAACTTTCAAATATTTCAAGATCGAGCTGTTAGTGTTGTTAGGATAACTTTGCGGAGACCAGTATAAGAGATTATAAAAATCTTTGTGTGGATCGCCGCATTTTAATTTTAACGGTTCTCCTAGACTAGCTAAGCGTATTATCATACAAACAGGAAGAAATGTGGCATTCCGATCTCCCTTTATTATATTTGTCTTGATTTAATTAAATATCAATGTGTTTTTATTGTTTGTATCTCAATTTTCTCAATTGATTTATTTCGTAATTTTATTAATTCATATTTCATTTACACAATTTCCCTGGTTTTCATTGTCTCTTACACTAATATTATGTAGAAAAACCAACAAGAATGGTCCGCTAGTAAGATAGGAACTGTTGATGGAAATACGATACGTCAGACTTTAGTCTGCGTGACAACTTCAGAGCAAGGTTTTGTTGTACAAAGTTGTGATGCTTCATCTAAAACGTCGGGAACAACTGATGTGCGGGCTTGAGTTTGTTATTAAGTTCAGAGATAACACAAACTTGCTTAGAGGACAACAGTATGTACCTACGGAGTTTAATAGAAGCATAAGTTGTAGGAAGTTTATGATACTGATCTAGTTTAAAATAAATGGCTAAAAACCCCAACAGCACAAGGAGATATTATGCATGTATTAGGTCTTTACCTATGAAATTGGCGTTTTTTTCTTACACACTATTAGCTGTGTAACTTCTTTGATTAAGTCACTGTTTCAGTTTTATATCTTTATTATGAATAAGGACTATACTGTTACGAATTTGCATGTAGTGAAATTATGATTATTTAAATCTTTAACTAAAAAAATCAACATCGGCAGAATCAACTCTTGGAATCGTTGTAATTTAATAAATAATATTTTAATTAAATATTTGAAAAGAGCGTCATAGGAAACCAAGGAAAGTATTGATACACATTTATAATTCTTTATTTATAATTCATACTCCGATATATTAGGGGTTTAAGTATGAAATTGCCGTTTCATATGGAGAATATAACGAAAATTAATTTTTCCATACAAATATATTTGCGATTTTTTAAGGAACAACTAATCTAAATTTTGTGTAATTTTATGGATATATTTAGACAACATTAAGCTATAGGATACTTAGACAAAAAATTTGAGATTTGATACCTGTAAAAAAACATTCATATTTTTATAACGGGGACGGGCACCTCTTAGGACGAACTGTTTTTGAAGATCTATTTCTAGTGAAAAAAATAAAAATAAGAATAAAATTTTACACATTAATGTAAGTCCTTGTAATGAAGTTTAAAATAAAAAAAGAATAATGGATATAGCTTTTGTATTAAAGGAATTATACACTAATGAATATTGAGGAAAAAATTGGCAATTTCATACTTTAACCCCTATTATTTGGAGCCGGTGCCAGCCAGCGAAGGAGGATAGTGTAGCCTTTGCAACAAATTTTCGAAATTCACGGAGCGGCGGATTATTTCTAATCTTTATTATGCATTCATATTATGTATAGTTAATGGGTTAATCAAGTTCGTATCTATTAGGTAAGGTTATTTTGCTTAGGCTGGCACCGACGCCCCAAAATAGTGACAGGTAGCCTGTCTAAATAAATGGGGCACCAACCAATCCTAAAAAATTGGTTGTCTGTAAAGTCGGTTTACTGACGATAGTTGAACGTGACAACGTCTTAAGAAAATACTGATGGAATGGTAGCATTTTTCAAAAGAAAAATTTAATTTCATTTGTTTAATAGATTTCGCATTATAGTATGAATAAACTTGTAATAAAATCTCTTTGGCTATACTATTTGTATCTGGCTGGTTTTGGTATCATTGAAAGTTTAAATTTTAAAGAACATAATTCCAAATTTAAATTAGAGAATTAGATTCAGAGCGAGGTAACGCCGCATGACGTCATGTTTTTTCGTGCGTGCAGCCGGCTCTATCGAATTATAAGACGTTGTCACGTCAAAAGTAATACAACCAACCAACATACAAAAGCCAACGACTACGACAGATGATGCACTCTAAATCATCTCCGCAGTCCGGGTAAATAAATAGATACAAAAGAATAATTATGTTGTTAGAAAAATAAAGCAAACATCCCTTAACATGAATTATTACTAAACTTGTCCGTTAATCGTGAACAATGTTGTTGTAAGTTACGACGTGATCCATCACCAATGCTGAAGGCATACCCTAAATATAACTTGCCCTTGTCTTTCTGTTTTGTTATAATACATGGCTTGTATATTAAATTGTTTAGATACTTTTCTTCTGATACCCAAAGAAACTTGGACTTTAGTACCAAAAATACAATTATTTTTTATTCATAATCAAGTCAGATTATAACAGATTGTGTGAGACTCGTCCTTTTAAGTTGTGTTAGGATGAGACTGCTCGTCAAGATGAACACGATATACACGGGTATAGAGTTAATAATTATATTTAAAAATATAAAAATAAATTAATAAAAATTTGCAGGAACACGTCAACTTTACCTAAAAAAATATATTATAAGTATATAGTAGTAAGTTAAAATAACAAACTCGTATTACATAAAATAAAAATACTATTAAATAAGATGAAAAAGAGATTCAATGCTATTATAGTCGAGTTGTTTTAGCCATGAGATAATAAGTAATATCTTTTGCATTTAAAGTACGGTGTAGTGTTATAAATTTTTACACAAGTTAATCGACGGAATATTAAATTGCACGCTAGCAAATTTTGTTTTGACCGGGTAATTACAGAGTAAGGATAACGTTTGCCAATTAGTTTATTTTAGTAAGATATAATAAGAGTTATTTTACTGAGTTCTTAAGAAAAGTCTACCATCATAACAAAGTCTCATTAGTAATGTTGATCCGTACATACCTTCTCCGACGAAAGTAGATTCAAAAGAATTCTTTGATTGAATGTATCTTACCTAGAACAAAAATAATAACATCAGTTCAAATATTTAGATTACTATGTACATTTGTCCGTTATCTAGTATCCATAGAACAAGTTCTTAAAGATACTTAATTTAAGCGTGGAAATATATCATCATCATATCATTTGGTTTATTTTGATTGTGATTGTGTGGGCTATGTAGAACTATTTCATTTGCATCTATCTGCATGAACTTTCAGGCGATTCAACAGCTATTTATGTAGGTGACAGGATGGCAACCTGCTACTATTATGAAGCACTACTAAATGCTACCTGAGGCTTTGATTTCGCCTTTAAGAATTATGCGCGTGGATTGTATGTATGAATGTTGCACAAAGACCACATAATTAGTGGCCGTGCATGGCTCAGAATAACATTATCACTGTACTTTTAAACACGGTTACGTTACGAACCCTATTCCTAATACTTTTAGAGGCAATTTGCCATTTCCTAGATTCTTTACCCTGACCATTTCTATTCAATACAAACACAAGTTCAAGGTTGTACCTTAACGAAATAGCGCAATGACGTCAACCGAGCAACGGCCACAATTTAATAAAACTTATATCCTGTCCTTAATTTAGCGACTACGAATGGCCGAGGTATTTAGCGATGAGTAAACTCCGTATACAGGAGAAGATAAATTGTTTTTCCGTTCCCGCTAATATTAGTTTTGTGTAATCTTTCTCGCTTCAATTCTTGCTTCAGTTGAAAGATACATACCTACACTCATAATTTCGCTCATAATCTTAAAAGCGATCAGGCAAAGCTTAAGGTAACATTTGATTAGACATAAAGTCACAATTAGTAACAAACTCTCATCAACAGCTCATTAATGTCCCCACATTGGGGGCGATTAGACCTTAGTCAACCACGCTGGACAAGTGCGGGTTGGTCGACTTCACACACAACCTAAGAATTTCTTCATAGGTGTGTGCAGCTTTCCTCACGATGTTTTCCTTCACCGTAACAAACTCTAAATAGTGGCATATAGTGCCTCGAAAATTTGGGACAGGTTGCTTGCCTCTCTTCTACATATAAGACTTTAAATCCAAAAAGTACCAACCAACGAACAAAATGCGACAGCCAAGACGACCAAGACAGATGATCTCTAATGTCGGGTTTTAATAACCTATCTACACTTTTGCTTACTAGACTTAAGATTTTAATAGATATCCTGTACAATACACATCAATTATGTACAAAATATTATATGAAGATATTCTTATTATATGTCTTTATTTAATTTTATAAAGCAACTAGTAGTATACATTATACCCGTAACTAAAGTTTAATTATCATACAAAAGCTAGGGTTGGCTGGAAGAGATCTCTTCTAGAGATAAGCTCACCTTTGTACATGTCTTTATTAATGTATTTTCTTTCATGTGTGTGTTATGTGTACAATAAAGAATAAATAAATAAATAAAATATAATGATCATCAAAATATGTCAAAATTCTACCGCTATCAAGGGAAACTATCAATAGTCAATGTTATTGAAACAACCCATCTTAAATCATCTCAGTCCTGATTTTTATGGTTTGTATTTATTAAAATTCTATTTGGTACACTTTCAAACATTTTGAATTTGTTTTAATTTAGTGTAATTAAATGTCGAAAGGGATGACGAGTACTACAATTCTTATAGCACAAATGTTACGACAAGGAAAGAAAACGTTCATTCGAATTTCCCAAAATCAATACAACATTATATTTCAGCGGAAAACGTTGTCGCAATAATTTCGGCATCAATTTCAATTTACTGAAATTTCGTTTTATTTTATTGTACTCTGTTGAATGAGAGAAACAAACGCTTACGTATCACAATAAGGTTTATATCCTAAAATACGGTTGTGCTTTGTTCCGAACGCTATTACGTTCCCATAGAGACCATTTAAAGTACAATGGAAAATAAACTTAATTCCTATTGTATTTTAAGGTACACAATACTTTTTTATTAATTCCCGTTTAATCCTATTCTTTCCGAACAAAAGAAGTGCAAAATTCGCGGGTTTCCTTGGGAAAATGTATAAGGATAAGCTGTATCTCCATTGTTACAGGTAAACACGAATAGAGATTTTTTTATATAAAAAGGTCAAGCAAATGACTCCATTCCACCTGATGGTAAACATAAGTGGAGTCCAAAAGCGAAGATATCTGGTGCGAGAGATAAACCACCGCGCTAGCCAGGTTCGCCTTGCCGAATTACAATTATTGTTTTTATATAAAAATAGATAATATAATTGCTTTTCCTCAAGGATAAGAAGATAGTTCATAGTTGGTTCATAGAATATAATTACTATATAGGTATTCAAATCAACAAATAAATTTTACATCTTATTAATTTTAAGAGAAGAGAGACGAACAGTCTTACGGCCAAATCTCATTAGGACATCATGGTGGTGCAACCAGTCGCTGGCTAACAACAAAATGTATAGACGTATATGGAGGATTCGTCTCTGGTGTCTCTTGGTTGAGTAACCAACGAACCATTTTGTACGTGGCAGCGATTGGTTGCGGCACTGTGGTGTCCTAAAGATATAGGGCCCTTAGCATTCCATGGATTCATCCATCCAGGCACTGGTACAGCGGTTGCGAAGATGGGAGTCAGGAGTAGTGCCTGGGACTTGTGACCCAGGTTGCCCAGGTGTAGATTAAAGGAGTTCCCTGATGAAACAGCAGTTACCTCCGTGAACTTGGCTTCTCAATATACCCAGCCATATTTGGTATGAATCCGCGAGGTAGAGAGATTAGGTAAGGTTCATCGCGCCCTCCATCTTATGAAAAATCTGTAGCCATATAATAGCGCTAATAGGATCCCGAAATGGTGTAGGGTTTTGACGATTTAAGTACATAGCAAAGTCCATTTAAATAAAGAGATTTTTCATTTCATTTCAGGATAATTGTGTTCCGACAGTTAACGATAAGCCAGTTCCACTTTGCCACCTAACACTCCACGATAGTTTAATACGAATTCCTTGACCACCAAGAGAAAATTTTGCTCTGTTTTCAAACTGAAATCCATTAAGTTTTTGTCACTACGCTCTTAAACATAGTAGCAAGTGATATATACCTACGTTCCGTAACCGCCAAGTTTCCTTGTCTAAGAGTTGTCACTTCTAAACTATGTGAAGCTTGCGAGAGACAGCTTTTACGGAGAGTATATTAGAAAAAGAAATGTTACTGCTACATTCTCCGCGTCACTTACAGTTTCACTTAGGAACGACCTGAGGACTTGTGACAGATTGTGTAATTGAATTAGTGTGAAGTTGATTACGCAGCAAAGGAGGTATTAAAAAGTGTAGTATAAGTTTGACCTGTGTATCTGTGTGTCTATAGGTAGCACCATAGCTTTTAAACGGATCATCCGTTAGTTATTTAGGTGTTTTTTTTTGCTTGAATCGTGACTTGATCAGCCCACCTAGCATGAAAACCGAATCACGATATGATATAGCCATTTATCGCTTTGTACAGTCAAAAATCATTGGATATTACCGCCATCTTGAAATTATATCAAAACTGCGAACATGTATCACAATAAACATGTTCTCATTTTTGATAAAAATTCAAGATGGCGGTTTTATCCAATGATTTTTGACAGTTCATAGCGATAAATGGCTATATCATATCGTGTTTCGGTGGTCATGCTAGGCGTGCTGGAGTGTTTTTAGCTATGATTGAAGAATTATTTTAAGATTATCAGTTGTTTTGTAGTTAATTAAGAAGTTTTAATTAAGAATACGTAATGAAAGGCATTTCATCTTAAGCCCCAGGATGACAACGCCCCTGCAAAACCAAGTGATTTTTTCCATATTATTGCAGGTGTTTATAGGCGACGGTCTCCATTTACCACCAGGAGCGCCGTCTTGTTTGTCATCTAGTTGTATAAAAAAAATGTCTGAATAACTTCCACAGGTTTGATCAAATCAAAATTTGCTACACTGTAGCTTTCATCATATTGCTGATGCAGTAGCATCACCTAGAATCCGTAATGTCACCTAACTCGTCATGAAATTACAGTCTAAGTAGTAGGCTTTTTTAATAAGTATATGTACAGCAACCTTATAGTATAAAAATATAATTGTAATTGAAATTATATTACGTATTGTAATAAAAATATGTTCTTCTAACTAATAAAGATATTAGAATCGGTAGAAACAAAACATTGCCAACTTAAATATAAATTCATGTCATCATCAGTACCTAACCATAATCTCTTTAGACGTTGAGTGTTAAACACTCAGCGTTGTTTTGACATTGAATTACTTCACAAGAGCTGTTGTATTTAATTGTTACTCTAAAAGCAAGCCCGCTTTCCCATTAGAGACTTTCTCAGCATTAATTTAAGGTCGCAATTTGTTTAGGATACTCGACACCTCTCGGGAGGATTCCAGAAGGATTCCCATTTGTTAATTGGTTGTTCTCGTAATTAGATTCTGTAAAGCTTAACTCTATTATGTTTGCCACAAGGTGTATTTTGTATTATCAGCTTGGTAAGACAAGAGAAGTTAAACCAATTACTTTGAATACTATATAAAGATTGAGAATTGTTGCCAACGTATGTTCTTTTAAGATAGGAGACTAGTAGTCCTTGATTCCCATGTCATGTTATTTGTTGACTGCAATATTTGTTTATTCCGTAGATAAAGCCCATGCATCTTAGTCATGTGATGCCGGCAGAGTAGAATAGCATCACCCCATATCCTCCATCAGAGTATAAGGTACGATAGTGGTTGAAATCATGCAGCGATATTTTATCAATCTACCATTCATTTTGAAAGATGTAGCTTAGGGTTAAAGTGTATCTCAAATATTACTATCCCTGAGTTCAACTTTAAGCGTATTTCACTAGTTCTTAACACCTCTCATTTAATTTCAAGTAACATCAAAAGCTTTGTGTTTAACATTGTGTCTATGCTCAAAGAAGTTTTATTTGCAGCCACATGCACTTCCTTTATTCCATAATCTTTTTACATCTCTACCCAACTTTAAGTACTCGCTCACTCTCATTCACGTTCAAGTTATATAAAATGCTCTGCGCTCCACTTTATGGGACCTCTCCGTTAAATATTATAACACTTTAAGTTTTGTCCCCGCGATTTTCTGAGCAACTTAACCATTCTCACCCAAAGCTTTGTGGCCCAACACAAAGCCACAATATTGCCTGTATAACTTTCACGATTCACCCCCAGAATTGCCTTATTGAGTGTGCTCAAAAGAAAGTTCTTTGCTAATGAAATGGAAATTTTCCTTGGTCTTACGTCACAGGAAAATGTAGCCTCGGTTTCAAGGTAGACGCTAAGTGGCTTGCACATATTACACTTTTATTACTTCTACAAAATGTTTGAATATGAAAAGATTGCGTTATTTTTTTCTATTGCACCCTGTCGTACTAAAGGTAATACGTTCTCGGTCAGAAGTTGTTGTTGTGGTTCAAGATTTTTCAATACCTATAAGATCAATTCAATTCATTTTTTTATTGCCATCCATGATGTTCAAAAAACCTCCATAAAATAGCTACGGGAACTTCTGATTTTTATTAAGGGTACAGTGAAACATTAAATATATAATTTATATTAAAATTACTAGAAAAAATACAGTGAAAAAAATCAACCTGCCTCAGGCGGGAAGCGCCGCAGCCGCCCGGATTGCGGCAGATGTTAAGTTCGTTTCCCGCTTGAGGCAGGTCGATTTTTTCAGTGTATTTTTTCGAGTATTAAAAATATTTACGCGTTTGTAAACGCAAACATTATTCCATTATATTAAAAATGATATGAGAAAATACAATTTACAATAAGTCTCCATTGAATAACACTTTAAATGTGGTTAAATTACTAAATAATGTGAAGAAGTTTTTCTCGCTAAGTTCCGAATGTTCCAGACATAAACCGTATCAATGAGGAGCAAAAACAGCTCAAACATTCTATTACAAACAATAACATACCACAAACCGCCAATCAATTGTCAGTAAACCACATTAATCAGAGGATTGCCGTGACCAAAATTAATTACACCTCGGTGTAACGCGTCCCTTACCCAAAAGATTTATCTTAGTGACGTGTTAAACCGGCGAATGACCCAATTGGGTCGTTACAACGGACATTTTGGAACCCAGCATTACTGCCGGTAATCATGACACGCGGCATCTCGTGAAATAGGACCATTTGACAACGTGTCTGATGGAAGTGAGCCATTTTTAAAGTGTCGCTGGCTGTGATTACTTGAAAAGTACTTCATGTTCCACTCTGAAGTTACATTTAGTGGCGCAACATTTCCCTCATGCCACAGACCAAAATCAGACAGCGTATAAACGAACTTTGTTGCTATAGACTAAAATTTGACTTGTTTAATATAAGTGTAGACACTCTAATTTTAGCCATAGGGAATTGAAATAGAAAAATCGGGAGTGGTCTCCCCTTGACTTTCTAGTATACCGGAAACGACTCAAAGGTTGATAGAAACCTTATATTTTGATGTCATACATGCATGTTAAATTTTGGTTTCCCATCCGAGTACCGACCGCGCACTTGGTTGCCTAACTTTCGTGATCGACGGCTCAAATTTTGATAGAAACCTTATATTTTGATGTCATACACGTATGTTAAATTTGGTTGCAATAAGTTGAAGCATGCTCGAGTTATCGTGCTAACGCACAGACACACACGCAGACACACAGATACACAAACAGACATAATTCCAAAAAAAATATTTTCAGACTCAGGGAGGTCCAAAAATGAAATGGAGATTACAAGACTTCCTCTAGCTACGTACGAGAAAGTAAAAACTACATGCTAAAATTGGGATAACATCAGGTAATGAAGTAAGACTTACTCTGATCATATCAAATGTCGCATTTGCATCATATCGTGCCGTATCTACTCCCAAAGCTGACCATGCAATCAGCAGATTCAATTTGCAGCGGTAAACGATATTACAGTGATCACATGCTGCAACTAGATTTGATCTCTCTTGTTACTAACTTGTTGGATTAAGTGGAAACTGTTGGAGTGGAAATTGCTATTCAATTGATAGTAAACCCTATTTTACAAAGGACTCGACGGTAATCTATAGACGTGTAGGTACACTACCAATATTTCACTCGGTCATACCTTTAGCTATGTCAAGGGCCATTTCTAAATAATATAGTAAGTAAGCTAACTGTTGTTGTAACATGAAGACCAGAGAAGATAATATAGTTGAAGGCAAAACATACACACGTTCAAGTTCTTAAAGACACTTAGTTTGGGCTAGATAATTGATGTGAGCGTAGAAACATATTATTACACACATAGCTGGATATAGGTACGGTACTAATCTGACACAGCCGAACAATAATTATTTTAAATATAATTCTTATTTACTATGCTGTTGATGCATCCAACGTTAAGGCTAATGTAACTATAGGTCCCCGGCTGTGTTACGACATGGTCACAGAAAAGTCTCAGTACCGTGTGCGATTATAGAACTATATTTGAACAGTCATTCCCTGTCACAAACACAGTTATTAGGTGTTCTTTTAACTGTGAATTATCTATCTTGAAGAGAATAATAATTTGAATGACATGAATTTAGTACCTACACATTTTCCTTGGTAGATAACCTAAATATTCTCCAGGTCATTCAAGCTCAATATTCTTAACGAGAGACGCATTTTCCGTTCCATTGAAATCCATTGGAGCTAAGGCTATTCAGTTGTTAGGATATGCACAATTAGACAGACAGATGTCGCTCGTTAGCTGGGTCAGCCAGGGTATTATGCTCGAAGATAGATATGATCTTTTTCTGTAATGATGGCATATACCCATAACTCAAACGTCGCAAATTGGTAACACAAAAAGTAAAATTTTTGGATAAGTCGCTTGTGATATTGCACACCATATTGGAACACCGATAACAATAGTAATGATATTGACTGCTTTAAAGGCGGAGATGTGGTTCCTGGACGGGCACTCCCATTTTCCCGAGCAGCTAATCTGTTGAACCCTAACACTTTGTAGGAGTTGTTCAATTAAGTCAACAAGTTGTAATTCAAGCTGTCCAGTGCATGTTTGTTGCATTAGCTATAGTTGCATTTGAATCGTATTTGGATTGGTCAGTTAACTCTTCTTCCTACCCTGAAACCCAATTTATTTGGTGTCGGTGCAAATGTTCGGTGCAAAACGGTCGGTGTACCCGGCTGAAGCGTCAGGAATTTAAAAGGTTATTTAACCGAGTCAATTCCCGTTTTTACTCGTGTTAAGTTATTTTTATGACCAGCCAGGCCTGCCTGAAACCAACACCAGGATTATTCATCTCTAAAAAGCACATAACAATCAAGTATTGAAGCCCCTTTAAAACTTAATGTGGGAGTAAAGTGCATAAAACTAAAAGGTAAAGTTTAAATTTGTAAACCCAGGATGCCTCTACTTTTTTAAACTATTCAGTAGAGATTCACCTGATGTGTCTACAATTACACAGGCAGATGTCACTCGTTAGGAAACGGGGTCAACGGGCAAAACTGCGGGGAAACCGGGCATTCGTGACATTCATGCGAAAAGTGCTTCTGCGCCCACAATTATACCGAGTAATGTTGATTATTTTTAAATGAAAACGCTTAGATTTCTGGTAAAATTGAGCTAGCATTTTAGTGTTGAATGTACATTTTTTTATATTACCAAGTTTCATGGGTTTATCATCATCATCACAGCCTTTATAATTCGACCCACTGCTGGGACACAAGGCCTCTCCTATGCAATGAAGGAGGTATAGGCAGTAGTCCACCACGCTTTCCCAATGCGGATTGGTGGACGCAGTATAAGGTGATCAATACCCCTTTGTTGTCGCCTTCTACGACACCCATTGCAGGATATGGGGTAATGCTATTCTACTCTACCGGCACCTCGTGGCTAAACTTTCATGGGTTGCCGTGAACAATTAATATGAATTTTGCTTCCAAGTTTGGCAAGCTCTCCTGTTGCAATGACCGTAAATTTCGCTATTCATTCGGACTACAAAACGAAACGAACGTCTACAGAAGTCGTAAATAAAAAAGTTAAGTCCATACCAATAAGTATTTACTATTCTTTTTATCGTTACAATTATAGTAACGATACATTCGGGCATTTATATTTCATCTTTAATTTCCCAATATCTTCTCTGTTATGATTGTTTTTGATAGCTGGGTTGATTCTTCAAGAACTTGATATTATAATTTGTAGCCTATATTGCTCTTGATATTACTTTTCCAATATAATAACAATAACGATTAACAACTATTTTGTTGTTTTGAGTTTCTGTAGGGTATTAGCGGAATCTTTATCTAGATCTTAGTAACAAATATACTCATACTACTTCTGATAACAAATTACAACTTTAACCATTGGCTAAATAAAAATGGCAATCATAATTATTGTCTTCATGTAATAGATGTCTCGTTGTGTTTTCATCACTACAAATTACTCTATCTAATCAACAGCAATTGTCCTGCGGTTAATTAAGTCCTTTCTATTATCGCCACAAGTCTAGCTATCAACCTTTCCCTAGGAACAATATGTCCAATTCCGAGAGACCCGAGTACCTAATCAATAGTCGGTCCGACGACAAACTGATTAATATTAACTCTATTTTGTCCCACAATTTCTTTTACAAAAGAATTGTCTCTAAGAAGTAGAAGATAGGGAGGAATATAAAGTGGTCATTTCGTTGTATTCCAATGTTTATCACCTTGAATTCAGGTCATCAAATGTTAAGTCTTACTCCTTAATATTTATTTCTTAATATCCATGAAGCTTGATTTTCGGATTGAGACAATACCACAAAGATGGCAAATAAGCATGGATCAATAATGTTTGCAGTCTGATGCTAAAGAAGCGGTCATCGTAGGCAACAGACGACTGCAACACAAAACTGCACTCGGGTAGTACCAACTCAAATGTTATGTCCTACCCTATGTAGCACAGGAAACCTTAATCACAGATGGAAACGTAACACTGCGGAAGATAATAAGGTGTGCTCCAATTTTGAGCGACCAAACCGCTATGAAAAGGACAAGACACTTTTCCTAATAAAGTAGATGTAGGAAATTTTGCTTGACAGACAGTGAGCCTAGAAATGCTACTAAATTAGATGATATATGTAATTCAATTATATCATCACATAATGAAATTCAAAAATATATTAAACAAAAAATCAAAATTCTTTGGGATAGCTATTGGGAAACAGAAAACACAACAAAATTATTTAGTATTAGAAATTCAATTTTCAACAAAACCCTCTTAATGTTTCCCTGAAGAAAAGACCAAGTAGTAATAACCAGATTACGCATAGGACATACAAACATTACTCATATTCATTTAATAACCAAAACCACCGGAAACAAATGCAAGTGCGGACTAGATTTGACCGTTAATCATCTATTAGTACAGCATATAACAGTGAGAAACGCGCATGTAATGTACCAACGACCTTAAAAGATTGTCTTAACCAAGATGGATGTAATCAAACCTTAAATTTATTAAAATTTATAAATATGTATTAGTTAGTTTAAGTATTGTTCAGTTATACTGTTTAATGTGGTCGTTAATGACTTAGATGTTAAAAAGCGACCTAAAATAAATAAAAATAATGAGAATAACTTGCTACATAGTATAAAACAAAGTCGCTATCCGCCGTCTGTCTGTCTCTATGTATGCTTAGATCTTTACAACTACACAACGGATTTTGATGCGGTTTTTGTTAATAGATAGAGTGATTCTTAAGGAAGGTTTATATGTATAATACATGCATATTTACATAAGCATTGCACCCGTGCGAAGCCGGGGCGGGTCGCTAGTCAAAGAATAAATCTCAAATATCAATACCCTCCCAAGATGTATGGTTTTTCAAATTATTTAGAAGATTCAGTATTTATCTTACAAGACAATTGTCTTTGGACAATTACAAATACAAATCTTTCTTACAAACTGAATGTGAACAGAATTTACGAGTTCATTATGTGGATATTCACCAAAAATATACCAGGAAATTATTCCGTCAAATATTGCATTTGTTTTTTGTACATAGGATGTTGTTGTGTATGTTATTTTGAAAATACAATAATGTTCTTATGTGGAAAACGTGACTGATACACGTTATTGATTTATTGGTTTTGTTTGCATTACGGAAAATATTAGAAATATGTGTTGTAAATTCTGATATACATTGGTAAACCTACTTTTATGAAAGACGGAAAAAATGGAACGTAGACGGAAATAAGGGATACCAGAGGAAAAATAGGCAGTCACACATGCGAGGGACGTCACTAGTGAGTGACGAGGTAGGGGTCAGTCACTCGTGATTAAATCCCAAGTACATCATGTGAGGTCCCTGTTACTAGGGCTGGTGTTGCTCATGACTCTTCCAGAGTATTCTTCCTTCTTACAATTACTTATAAGATAAAATTGCGCCAATGTTTGATTCTGTAAACTCATTTTTCAAATCATTGTTGTGGAACACATCAGCGGCTATTGTACTATTTTTTAAACAACGCTTATTCAAATTGTATTCAGTGGGCGTAGATTATTTCATTATCCAATAATCTAGCTAAACGACCATGTCCAGAATACCCACAACCCCACGCATTGTCATGAAGTGGAACTGTAAATAAATTAACATCATCTCGCTAGGTACATGTGAGTACTGGAGACGAATGCTAGGAGTTTCGCGAACCGAATTTCTATCTATACTCCTGGAACTCGCTATCTACTTTCGTGCAAACATATGTACTGAAGTTCTTCGGTCACGTTTTGATACGGGAACCAATCGCTTGAACTTGGTTGTTCAGGGAAGAGTGGTACTAGACCGAGAGACAGATCGCCCATGCGATGGAATGGACCAAACAGATAGAAATTGCCGAGGGTGACCCACGAAGTGCTACAAATCGGACACGTTGGCGAAACATAGTGAGGCGAGCCACAACAGACCACAATACTCCCTCATGACGACTTCGAGAGATACGAAGAAGAGAGAGGAGGGGCCTAATAATTTTAATTATCTACTTTGTTTTTGTATTTTAATTGGTCGATGTACAATAAAGATATATTCTATTCTACTACTTGTGACTTTCTTGGTATTTTTTATTGACGATTGCTGTTGGTAAAGATAGCTTACACAGCGTCACCAGAGGTTTTTAAGTAGGCTCCTAAGGCACCTTTAACCTAAAGCCGAACTTCTCGTTAGGTATCTAGTTGACAAATAGCTCCCGCGAGAGAGTCTCACTATGGGTTAGACTCTGGAGTATCTAAAGGGTTCTATTATCTGAAGGAAGGGCTCTAATATCTGAAGGGTTTGAGTTGAACAATACCGTAGAAAGATGATGAATAACTTGTAAGCTTTATATTGAACAACCGTGAACGATGCCGTTTGAGTGACTTACGAGATTACCCTGCTAAAAAGTTAATTTCAGTTTTTATTTCTTAAGATTTATGCTAGTAATCGGCATCACACTGTAGTCACACATCACGTTACTGAGTCATGAAAATGAGTAAGTATCGAAGACTCCCGAAAATTTGGGTAATTTTTACCATCTGGCTATAAAGGAAGTTTACAGCTCCGTAAAATAAGTGCTCCTGCCATAAATCCTACATATGAAAATCACAACACAGGCAGCGCATTATCGCTGTTACCTACAACTTGTGCCATACCTAAAGCCTAGGCGGTCCATAAACTTTACGACTTGGACCGCTTTTACGATTCAGTACGAGGGCTTACCTGATACTGCAGCATAAACTTTACGAGAACGTGTTAAGGTGCAATTTTCCGGATTGATAGTCGATGATGCTAAGCCCTCAAAGTTGAAGCTCCTCAACAGATCCCATTTCCGATACAGCGAGATTTGAGAATTATTCATAAGTTCATGTTAACCCGACGAACTATTTAAATTGAATTCTGCTCTTTATTTAAATACTTTAAGTTTTAAATGAATCAATTTTTAAATGTTTTTAATTTCCATCATACATGCGTATTTTTTAAAAAAGGTCAAACTAATGACTCCGTTCCACCTGATGGTAAGCAGAAGTGGAGTCCAAATGCGAAGATAGCTGGTGTGAGAGATAAACCGCCGCGCTAGCCACCCTCGCCTTGCCGACCTGAAAGGTGCTCCTTCACGCCTCTTTGGAATGACCTATTTTGCGCAGATTATTTAAATTAACATAAAGAAGGCAATGATAGAAAATCATAATTATATGTACTCGTATAATTTCCATTAGTTAATATTCTAATGCTTTTCTTCTGTTCCATGTCTCGTTTATATTTTTTTAGGCCTCCCTTAACCCATTTGATATAAATAATGTGTAGGTACTTCCATTTAGAAATCAAATTGACTACATTATAAATGATAAACTTTTGAAAGGCTACTTTGGCATAGAGCGTGCAGAGCCAACTTTAGAAACAATACAAAGTGCCTTTCAACCCCCTTTGAATTAGGAGTTTTTGTTAAAACACAATTTGTCGGAAGCTCATCAAGGAAACTTTCTTAAGAATTAAAAGTTTATGTTCACGACAATAACAAATGGATTTACCAAGTTGGTTGTTTCTGATGTTTTTCAAAATGTAAGTGATCTTTCGGTTGTGCAATTTGTTCACAGTGGTAATCATCGTTGCTCAAAATTGAAATGGCACTCTTGAAGCAATACCTTAAATGAAACCTTTTTTTAGTCAAATTTAAATATATTTATTATCAATTATATTGTGAATAAGGTGTTAGAGCAGGCGCGCATTTATGATTTTGTCACTGTCGTGGAATGTATGAAGATGCACACAAATGTCACCCACTTGTGTCGGTTTACCCTTGTTTGGTATAACAACGTTTGCTCGAAAATCGTTTCGTCTAATTTTAGTTGCAATAAAGTCATTTCGCATAATTATTCATTTGACCGAATATTTAATTGGTAGAATTTTATTTAATATAATTATTTATTTGACATAATTTCATTTCACCGAATTTTCATTTGCACTAATTTTATTTAACCTAATGTTTGATTGGTAGAATTTTATTTAGCATAATTATTTATTTGACATAATTTCATTTCACCGAATTTTCAAATGCACTAATTTTATTTAACCTAATGTTTAACTAGACTAATAATGATTTGGTCGAAAGATCGTATCGAATATTCAGTTCAGTAATAATTCAGTGAAAACGCCCTAAAGTCGCTTCTGGCACTCGCCGGCCGCTGCCGCGGCACGCTCGCTTCGCTCGCTCGGCTCGTGCGCTTTGTTCATGTCAACCTAACTCGCTCGTCGCTTCGCTCCTCGCTAACCTATTGTTCAATTGAACATTCGATGAAATGAAAATTATACCACCTGAATAATACATCAAATGAACATTATACTTTTTGATCAATAGCGCAAATGTTGTTATCGCAAATGAACATTCGATGAAATGAAAATTATACCATCTGAACAATACATCAAATGAACATTATACTTCTTGATCAATAGCGCAAACGTTGTTATCGCAAATGAACATTCGATGAAATGAAAATTATGTCAATCGATATTATACAAAGTGATTATTTTCTTAAACGTTGTTCGAAGAAATGATTTTCGACTAAACGTTGTTATACCAAACAAGGGTGAACCCTTGTGTCACCATCCGTGGGCTTGATAAGAGCATGCACGCACTGGTGACTTTTGTGAAGGTGTCATTCTTATCAAGTCCATGGATATGTATGGAAGTTACGACGTGACAGGTGGGTGACATTTGGTGCATCTCCATAGAATCCACGAGAGTGAAGAAATAGTCACCGTGACAAAAGTCGCGGTGCGCGCTTGCTCTAAGAGTGACGAAATAGTCATGGTTAGAAAAGTCACCAGTGCGTGCCTTCTCTTACAGTGGAGTAGTTATTATATGAACCCTGTTAAGTGTGAAAATTTGGAGCGACAGGCCAACATATTAAACAAATTAATTTATTTAAAAACAAAACAAAATAAAACTGTGTCCACGAAGATAGATAGTAAAACATAAGCTTAATGACTGTGTCAAATATATAATTTGTCAGAGAAAGAAATTAAAACATAAAATATAATTAAAAGTGCTACCATATTCAATAGCTCATAATTATTACATAGTCAAAATATAATTATTAATTTTGTATTAATCTTTTACTTAGTCAATATTTTTAATAGATACTACTAATGTTGCGATGCCGTTAGTAAAGAGTTTCACAATGTAGCAGATATGGTCCATCATTCATGTAATGGGCTACGGTAACCGTTTAAGCCGCATACCGTCTTTTCAATATCTTTTAATGTAATACATTTATTATCACCGAAGCAGCTTCCATCACATCCTTCTAATTTCCAAAGCAAAGATAGCAGAATATCTCAAACTTTGGTACAGCGTAAAGTTTCTCGCGAAAGCGTACCGTGAGCTTAATGAAATTTAATCTGTTTATATTGTTTGTTCTTGTAATCTTACAAGAGATGAGAAATGAATTATAAAGTATCAGGAGGATTATTTTTCATTTAAACTTAATAGAGCTTCGGTAAACAATTTTAACAAGATTTATTCGAGTACACAAGTTCTAAGGTGCCATTTCGTAATCGGATTTATAGGATATTAAAGATAATTCAAAGGGCGTAGTAATCTTTAATCCAAAATATTAATAAAATAAGAAATGAGTGTACGATTTTGAAGCTCCACTGATAGAGAAACTGGAAATCAATTGTTTAGGTTGGTACGGATACTTTATAAGAAGAAATAAAACGCATGTTCCTAGGAAAGTGATGGGATTGAATGTTGAGGGATGGAGGAGAAAGGGAAGAGCACAGAAGAGATGAATGGATTGTGTGAGATCATATTGAAGAAAATTATTTAAAACGACTGCAGTTAAAAGAGAATGGAAGGACACTATATGCTGGAACGTCCCGAATCCAATAAACGTTATATATTATTTTTTTATATTTTCTTTTAATTACCCAAACAATAATATTTTAGCAGGTATCCTAATAAAATTTATCTAATTTACCCATCGCGCATTTATTTCTCTAATTGTTCTAATTGTTCAATCAGCCAAATCAAAATTTTTTAGTATATCTTTTACTGTACAGGCTTCACAGCTATGGAACAAATTGCCATTAGAAATTCGCGAGAGTGTTTCAATTACTTCATTCAAACACAAGTTGAAAGAGCACTATCTCTCTACCTTATCTTAAATATAATATATATATTTATATATGTATGTATGTAGGTATGTGTGTAATTATATTTATATGATATGTACTTATGCTTTTTAGTATAATGTATTGTTTTTTTTCATTGTTTGAATGTTCTGTACGCTATATCCCCGCATATTAATGCTTAAACTATAGCTAGGGTTGGCTGGAAGAGATCTCTGCTAGAGATAAGCTCACCTTTGTACATGTCCTTTCTTGTTAATGTTTTGTAAAATTTTGTGTGTACAATAAAGAATTTATTGTTACAAAAACCCTCTAATAAAATACCGCCCTCTACATTCTATATTTTTTTTGTTTTTTAAGGTCCTCTTTATATTATGATTTTAAATGTTCCAGAAAAAAAGTTTTTTTTTATTCCCTAGTTAATAATAATGTTAAAACAGAAAACTCATTGAAGTGAAATGCTCTGATATCTAGCTATACAGAGAAGGAATTGTAGCCATTCAGTATAAATAAGGCCGATCAAACTTACAAAGTGTTCTTCGACATTCTTCAGAACGAGAAACTTGAAACCTAGACTAATATTATATTGTTTCACAAATAAAAGACTCCAGTTGAGATGTAATAAAACCGCCGCTTACAATAAAACTGTTTACGAGTTGTACAAATGCAGTTGAACTAGAAGTTGAACAAGTTGGAATGAAAGGTAATCTGTACATTGTTGCGCGTTGCAACGATGATGTGGACAACATAGGAAGTATGAAAATCGACTTTATTGCAACTGTATAAGATCTACATCTATTCCACGATATAAGGATTTATGCGCTAACAACTGGAAACATTTTTAAAAGATTTGATACCTAATACGCAATAGTCATCAATAAAACAGTAAAGAAATGTTTCTTAATATTTTGATGTATTATTAAGAGAGATAGCAAAGCGGATATGCCTCTCGAATTTGGAGTTCCCAAACTGAAGCAGTAGGTACTGTTTTACAGGACACCAGATTGGATCCAGATAACTCGTTGTGTGTTGTTTATGTCGATGAGGGTAGTGACACCATAGTGTTGCAATCGCTTATATTCTACGGTGATTGCTAATCACGAGGAAAATCCTATGCTTGTTTACCAACTATACCTATAGCATAAAAAAGTCATTAAGTATAAACTTTGCGAACTACCCACTCATGACAATTGTGATGAAAAATGAAACAGTTTGATGTATTTAACGTAAAGCGGCTCCATTTGTATTATGATACGGACTTGAACTGTATAAGGTACCTACTAATTTTTTTTTTCATTTCATTATACTGAGAGGCTTACTGGCATCGCTTTGCCGCTCTTGAAATTGTAATTCTAGAGAATGGTACATAACTTTCCGTAACCCAAATAATATCTGTACATAGTAAAACAGTAGCTCTATCTGTCGGTACGTTTAGAGCTTTTAAACTACTCATCGAATTTCAATGCGGTTTTCATCCATAGATATTCAGTTATTCAAGAGGAAGATTAAGAAGTACAGGTAATTCGTTAAAGTTAAATTATGCACTCTAAGTACTATCCGTGCGAAGCCAGGACGGGATGCTAGTGATTAATAAATAGTTCGAGCCAACAAAGTACAACCGCAACTAAATCACTGTCTTTTCACACATTTTCAAGTTCTTCATTTTAAAACGCTTCCCAGTTTAGCACTCACATTTGTTTTCCAACTTTTTGTTGGAAGCACTTCGTATTTATCAGTCAAAGTGAAATTTTGTTCCAAACGAACGACGCATTAATGAGCTTCCTCAGACATTGAATCGATTTATTTATTATATCCACAAGACACTTACTCTGACTTTAAGAAAAGAAGAATGTAAATAAAATGGCATTTTTATAATATCATCTTTAGTCAATTTCAGATTCTTTATGTAAAGTATAATCTGTAAGGAGAATTCACACGTACTTAAACCACACAACATCGCTAAGACGAAAAATTGTAGTGCCGTGTGATTAGTGTCGCTGAAACATTTTGTAGCCTTCCTTTTTTCAACCGACTTCAAAAAGGAGGAGGTTATCAATTCGACTGTATGTTTTTTTATGTAGGTAACAAATTACCTCATAACTTTTTACTGGGTGTACAGATTTTGAAGATTCTTTCGACCTATGGAAGCTTGTGCTTGTCATTGGCCCCATTTAAATTTAATCGGCATCTGACAAGTAGTTTTTATGTTATCCCTAATAATGCCTATATAATTGACATCGATGATATCATAATCTTACAATATGGTTATTTGGTTTTCATTTCAGGATTAGAAACAGATAGATCATAAAGTTCGAAGATCTCCTTTCGTCTTCTTCTTCCTTGGTGTCAATTGTAGTTTTTTGCAGCTACAAAATTTTGCCCGACCAGAATTCTGATTCGAAAATTTTAATAGAAAAATAAATATCAAGAGTCATAGAAAAACATTATCAAAGGGACAAGTTTGTCAACTACAGTAACCAATGTAATTTTGGACAATTATAGAACCCTTGCGTAACTTTCAACGTGCCTCAACAGCTGTAGAACACAAAGTAAAGTTAATTGTGATCGCAATAAAGCCAGGACTCTCAAAGCAGTCCTAACTTCTATTTTAATCCCGACCTCATAAACCTAGCCTAGCCCAGAAGTCAACAAACAACAGTTAGATTGAAGTCAGCTTAATTAGAAGTCGAGACTGCAATGTAACGAGTATTGTAAGCTACAAAACAGACAAATGTTACTGCTCCCCAAAAGTTCGGAGACAAAAGGGCTGAGGCAATTGAACAAACGGCAGCTACTGTATTAGGTAATAATATTGTTTATAATTTAATAATTTTTTCTTCTTCTATAGTTCTCAAACAATTTTCGTTATTCTTTACCATATCACTTTTCATCAGTCCATTTACTTTAAGCTTTCTGTTCAGCAATTCATATTCATTCTCATCAATTTCTTTGTAACAAGCTCATGGTCTTTTTCCTTACATTACAACTATTTAATTTATATTAATATTCAAATCATTTTCATATCTAATAATCCTGGTGAATCGGAGGTTCTTTTTTGAGGGGTTAATTGTAATCGCACACAAAGTTTAAATTCTTTGTAATTTCTAAATTACTATATTCATTGAGAAACATTGTTCATTTACACAGTTTCAGAAACACCACCTAATGTTTACGGATACAATGTTTCAGAGTGATTGCCATCCACGTCAATTGATTCCAGTATCTTTGTTGTTTGTGGAGGTGGCGTTATTGTGTGGTACGTGTATTTTCTTTCAATCTTAAATGTTTTGTAGATAGAAAAGGTAAAGGTCATTAAATACTTCCATGTGTCCTCCTATGTTCCTGTTCGAAAGCGAAACTACTAGATAATCAGCACTTCCAAATAACAGAAAGTCGCATCTAGATAATATTAGGTTAGCTGCTGTGTTAATCAAGTAACGTGTTGTGTCTTGCTAATATCAAAAAGTTCATGAACAGGAAAGAAACAAAATTAGAAATACATATTTCAGAAGTAAAGAAAATAACACAAAACAGTTAGAAAATAAGCAGGGATAAAATCGTGACTAATTTAACTCCCAATACAATTGAAGAAGTTCCAAACACAATTATAGAGTTTAAAACTAAGAACGGTGAAATAAAAGAAAACTCAAGATATCGAAAAACTATTGGCCCCGAAGAAGTTTTAAATTGCAACATACCGATTTGAGTTTCGTTAAGTAACTAAGGTTGTTTTATTTTTAAGTAGATCTGTGCTATTAGCAACACCAGCTTCTTAGCTAGACTTTCTTTCTACAAAAGTATTTCTAGTTTTAGGAGTAGTGAAATATTCACTGCTAGCTTCACGGAGTACTCGTAAAGCGTTCATGACAGTTTCCTGCTCTAAAGTTACTATTTGCCAGTACTACTCCAACAATTGCTTAGTTGAAACGGGATATAGTCTATAGGCGGTCAAATTTCAACGTATTGTTGACAATACTAGAATAAATGTACTAATGGGGTTTTGAGTATAGATAGACGATAGTGTATGTGTGTGTTGGAGAGTTGCAATTTCAGAAATATACCAAGAATTTAGTGCAAACAATAATTGATGTAAGTGTCAGAAACGCAGTAATGTTCCGGTAATGCAACCTACAAGAATCGCTACAGGACTATAACACTTGGATGTAAAGTTTATAGTGCTTAATAGCAATCAACGTTGGACACTGTACAGATCTAAATAAAAACATAGTGATTTCACAACAATAGTTTGCACCAGAAGAATTGCCACAGGTTTAAATTCCTTTTGAAACGGAAAGATATTAAGACCGTATCCATTTTCACTCTTTACTCTTTAATGGAAGTTATTAATATTAGATTTATTGGTCAATATAGATCGTGGTAAAATATTAATCAAATAAAGTATTACACATTTACAAGACAACTACTAAATACAGTGACACATTTCCTGCATGTACACTTTATTAAAATAATGGTTATAAACCAATATCAATGCAAAATTCAATATAAATTTATAGGGAAACTGTAATGCAGGAACTATAAGAATAAGTGAAATCTTTTAATTACTTTCTTTTAATAACAGAAAATCAAAATGTCGTCAAAGACAGCGGAGCGTCGGCACATCCAATCGTTTCTATAATCCCTTCATCTCAGCCTCGGTTTGGTTAATCCCCCAGTGGCTGCAATCAGTAGAAAGCAGTGGGGAGTCCCCCCGTCTAAATATAAGGCCACCTAGACTTCGGAATTAAAATGAACCTAGATAACCCTCTAGGTCTTATTAACTTTATTGTTGACTTTGATAATAAGTTGTAGGAAATATATAACTTAATAAAATCTTAAATATAAGAACGCTGTCTCAGAAAGTCTTTGAATATGAAAATTATCAGTCTGTCTTGTTTGAATTTTATCCAAGATTTATTTTTGTTAAAATTGTCTAGCAATTGCCTCTATCCAATGGTATGGATTATGGTAAACGGAAGTGGAGTATAATGCCTAACAGACTATCTTCGCATTTGGAACATAGCTAGTGCGTTAGGAGTAATACGCGCTTCACTAGCCACTCTCGCCTTGCCCACTGCAAGGTAAAGGGTTATAAGAAAAGCTGTGCTAGCAGAGACTTATATGTTTGCCCAACTTTTCTCGTTGAAAACTATTAATAGTACGTTTTATTGTTTTCATTTCAAATTATATGATATATGCCTATTTTGACTGATAGGGTTTGTAAACTATCATGTATTTTTTAAACGCTAATTTCACTTAACCAAACAAAACACCGTACACCGAGCTATGCTTTTTAATAATTACAACGACATAGCTGCCTATGAAAAAAAAAACCGGCCAAGTGCGAGTCGGACTCGCACACCGAGGGTTCCGCCGTACAAACGGAGCGGTTTACAATTTATGACGTATTAAATCAAATTACTTAATAGATATCGTTACCTTGTAGGTTTTGATTCCCTAGCGTGTGACGGAAATTCGTCTAAGGTGTCGGTATAAACTGCTGTATCTTTTGATAGCGTTAACTTATAAGTTTGATTTTTTCACTGCTTAAAGGGACAATAGACTTGGGTATTTGGTATAAATTTCAATTTGATACCTTTATTCGTTCGTGAGAAATAAGGTAGTAAGTTTCATTTTATAAAAATATTTTTATTATATTATATAACTAAAAAAATGTAATTTTCGCAATTTTTCCTATATTTGCATTATATGACAATATTTCATGCCAAATTTCAAGATTCTGAGTTCACGGAAAGTATCCTGTAGGTTTTGATTCCTTTGCGAGTGTCGGAAATTTGTTGAAAATATCGACATAATCGGCTGTATCTTTTGATTGGCTTGGCTTAGAAGTTTGATATTTTCACAGCTTAAAGGGACAATAGACCTGAGTATTTCATGTGAATTTCAGCTTGATACGTTCACGCGTTCTTGAGATAAAGGGTCTTGACAGACAGACAGACAGACGGACAACAAAGTGATCCTATAAGGGTTCCGTTTTTTCCTTTTGAGGTACGGAACCCTAAAAATGAGTAAACAAACCAAAGAGTAAAAAATAATAATTGAATCTTAAATAAAATTAAAACACCTGTAAACCCTGAACTAAAGAACTGAAACTCAGTAATTGTATTCCGAAAAAATCACAACGCAATTTCGAATTCATTATGATTTCATTCCATGAAGAAATTATGCAAAACAGCCTTCATATTTCTGTCAATGAAGCGAAAAATGTTCACATCCAAAACTTTTTCAGCACGAGATATGAAATTGAGATAACCTAATTTACAAGCGGGAGCTCTGAAAAGCCATTGAATATCAATATCAGAGGCACTTTCATGATATGGAACTGTCATGTCGCCTGCGGATTAAAGCTAGCGGTGCTAAATATGATTTACATTTCTTAAATATCAGAAAATTTCGAGGCGAGCTAATTGTTTATGCAATATATAATATACATCAGTAGTGGAAATGTAGTGGAAATCATATTTGCAAAGAGTATGCTTCTTGTATCCATGATCATTTAGGTACAAAGCAGATTTAACAGAGAACCTTCATGACCTTGATGACTTGAGAATGCTATTGTTAGCGATTACCTCCGCCATCAAGTATTCTCTTTTGTTACCACACCAATGAGAAATTTTGGGGTAGTAATATTCTGATCAGCCGCTACCACACTAGCAAGAGTTGACTTTTATGAGATAAATTTCGCTTTTGTCATAAGGGTGTTTTTCCTCCGTGATAGTATACATGTATGTTTAAAGTCGAGGACCTAGTTATGACGTTAACACAAGTACTTCTAATTTAAAACTTCCTAAAAAATTCTCAAAATAGGTAATCTATTTACTTTTAGGCGAAACCTATCTTGACGCGTTGACTTGGCACTATTTTTGGGACCTCTTTACCGTAACTCACCCAAGTAATTACATCCCTATGGTTGTTGCCACTTTGTCCTTACAAAATACCCTTAAAGAGTTTATTTCCAGAAAACGGTGCTTAGCATTCGGGTCACGTGCGTGCCTCCGTAAACTTATTTATACTCCGAACTACTGACGTCTACTTAAGTTCCTAGTCCAAGTTGATTTTGTGTAACTATTTCTTTACATATGAAAGGAACGTTGAAATGTTAAGCATCAGTTGGCTAACACTTGGGGACTTGTTTTGTACTATGTAGTTTTGTAAGTAAATATTTACTAGTACTTTACAGGAAAAAACAAATATTATTGTCCGCTAGCTCCAGGTTTTCACCAACTCTGTGATGTAGGGGTCCAGTTATCGGTATCAAATCTAGAGGGTTTAAGTCCACGTAGCTGGCTATCCCAATCTTATCAAAAATAAGTCTGTCGATGTCGCAATACCAGCCTTGTTGGACAACAACGCTCTAACAGTTAATAAGATATTCACCAGGGTTTCAGGGGTCATTCGCTGTCTGGGTCATTCAGGTATACTCTAAGATGTCAGTGTTCAACACCAAGGCACTCTTGGATGAGTTGAGCTTGCTGTTATATATGATTTACTCTTTGCAAAACAGGCGAAGGCTGGAGTTTCCGAAACAGCGCGCAAGAAAAAGTGTAAAGAAATTTATCATCAGGAGAGTTATTTTATCAAGTTTCTCCGTAAAAGAGTATATCTACCTATACTTTGTTTAAATCAAATTTTTGGAAAATGACTTTGTCTTCGTTGAGCAAATGGAACAAATGATTTACGATACCACTTTTAGAGCAATAATGTAGATAAATAACAAGAAAGAAGTAATGTTAAAATGTTTGTGTGTACTTTTCTGTATACAAGACTAGCGTCATAATGTAAGTTGACAAACTTTCGCGATGCATTTTAAAACAAATATAAAACGATTCTTAAGCGGTACTCAGAACAGCTTTCATGTTCGAAGTTTTGGACAGGTTGCGATAAAGTTGGATTCTTCGAGAATAAAACTGAATATCTACTGTTAGATGTTTAGTAGTAAAAGGCTTTTATAGTTTCTAGTTTTATGGTATGCATTTAGCAAATATAACTTTGACTTACAACTAGAACTTTCTAAACAGTTAGATATGTTCTTAATACCCAAGCAAGTCGTCATCAGAGCAGCAAATGTACATTTTTATAGTCTAATGAGTATGATTTCATTAATTTAAGAATACTCAAATTAAATTCAAAAAAGCTGAAAATAATATATTCAAAACAAACCGGTGAAACACTTTAACATGTTTAATTAAAAATATTTGAGCCTTCAGGTAAATTCAAATGCAAATTTCATTTGCAGCCAACAGTGTTTCGCGTGCTGCAGCGTTTTCTCATTTCTGAGCCAAGTACGCTACACATGGCATATGACGTGTAACACGTTGTGCTGCAAACAATTTTTTGTTAATACGCTGAGAGCGTTCATGGAATACGTTAACAATTCCAGGATATTTCTTCTCTTTGACGCTAGTTTTACTCTTATTTACGTGTGAGAAACCCACGCAGTACGGAGACACCTCTTCACAATGCGGGCCATGCCCAGAGAACTACTGTCTTTTGTATCTCTTAATCCAAATAGAGATTTTTATTATTTTTATTTTATTCTTGCACTTAATAATGAATATATGATTTACTCAGGTTTTTCGGTATTAACTATCATCTTTATTTCAAATATTGTTTTATTATTTGTTTGGCAAGTTTAGTTAAGATTGAAATTGATACCAAATTAAACAGAAAACGAAAAACATGGAAAAAAATCCTGTCCCGTCTCAGTACTTATCCATGACAGGAATTATTTCCATGGTTTTTCGTTTTCTATTTAATTTGGTATCAATTTCAATCATAATCTTTATTTCATGTCACATGGCGACAATCACAATGTTGTTGTTGTTAATAATGTCATATGGCGTCTTGTTAGAACGTTGCAAAGATTATAAATAAGAGAAGTTGGAAAATCTTACAATAACAATCAAATAATAACAACTATTTAAATTATAGAAAATAATTTAACGTCTTTACTAAAGCAACAATAGCATTTAAAGTTTTTAAAACCATTGCTAGACAAGTCTTCGAAAAGATGGAAGTAGCTAGCAAAAAATAAACAAAGATTCCTCAGAGTACACTCAAATCGTTCAGTCTAAACTCAAGAGGATGATCGTAAAAGAAAGACACACACTCATAGTCTCTATAACGCGCAAACTCTCTAACACACATAGTCTCTCTCAAAATACACTCTCGTTTTTACAACACACATGCATTCATTTCTGTACAAATAAAGTTTCCAATGAAAGAACCATTACACCACGGAGGCATAAATAAAATTTAGGTTTTAGCTATGTGATGACGGCAGAGTAGAATAGCATCACCCCATATACTCCAATGGGTGGCGTAGAAGGCGACTAAGGGACCAGCAAAGGGGTATTGATCATATTATACTCCGTCCAACAATCAGTATTGGACAAGCGTGGTAAACTACTGCCTAAACCACCTTCGATGACACGGAGAGGCCTTGTGTCCCAGCAGTACGTCTAATTATAAAGGATGTTATGATGACTTAATTTATTTTGCTCCATCTCTTAATCAGTTTCTTAATATTTCAGCTGTTGCATTATGATGCTTTGCATTGCTTTTTATTTATTCTTTAAAAAAGCTACTATATAATAAACTTAGTTTGAAATTTTCGATGCACAGCAAATACAAAGGAATAAAATCCAAATTGCAAGTTTAATAGATTCAAAATCGTTTGCAATTCCAAAAAATGCGCTCCAAAAAAGACGCTTCATGTGTATTTTATTTAGAAGTTCTATTCTATCGAATGTATTTCAGCTGCCAACTTCATCCCGTTTGTATTCAGGTGTAGAGAAATGACGTTAAATCTAATATTCCGTATGCAGTATCCGTACGTGAACCTTGCATAGCTTTTATTGCTTTTAAGGATGGTACTCACTGGGAGCAAATGCTAAATTTTGTTTGCTAAAGTTTGTTAGGCGAACGAACGTTACGCAAGCACTTATTACACAAGTGAATGGGAATTACTGCGATTATTTTACCTTGATGCCTGATTGCACCGTCTGTGGTCACAGTCTGACCTTAAATATTAAATAATGTTATTATATTTTATTCCTATTAAGGGTTAGGTTATTAAATTATTATTAAGCTAATGTAATCGCCTTGATTAGCGTTTTCTTATGGTACTTAAGCAACGATAAAAACTTTTCTTCGAGACAAAGTTTTAAAATTATATCGATGAATTTTAATTTAGTAATCACTGACATTGAAGTCATATCGCAAGCACATATTCGTCTTCTTCATGTAGCCAACTTGGTAGAGTAATATCCATGTCGCTATTTCAGTCTTCCTACCAGGACTTGATTATTATTACTGCTCTCTTCTAACTACTGTTCAGGCCACTATCTTTCGAAAGGGCTTCCGGAACTTTCGAAGCAGAAAGGTAAATCAGGCGCAGAAAATTGTGAATTACATAAATGTGCCTTGAGTTGATATGCGGTAGAAGTAATCTCACCTGTCGGCATGTCTCTAAGGTGTTCTAATATCTATCGTGTGCTAGGTGGGAGTGTTCTATAATCCTACCTTTGAACCAGCTTACAGGGAGAGGGATTATTAGTTCCGGCCTGATCGGTATTATGCCCCATCCCCTTCCTGCTAGCTCGTCAGCTGCATCGTTACCCCTTGCGCCGCTGTATCCCTTTAACCACACGATATGAAGAAGTCATACGGCCTGCCTGTAAGGTTACTCGCTTACAGACATACCGTATGACCTCTTCTCGTACTCCAATGCCAATTCCACTGTGCACCTGCGTCTCTTAATTATACTCAATGGGCGAATGGTGTACCTACTCGTGTCTCGGACCAAATAAAAAGTACAAACTGAGGCCGGTTTTATGTAGGTATGTACATTATATGTAGTGCGTGAGCCGGTTTTTTTTAAATTAGGGCTAGGAGTAGTTTCGTTACAAATGTGTGTATAACTCTGTATGTACATACACGGGCGACGAGGTAGGCGTAGTTTTATTTTACCGACCTCAGTTCTTCCTTCGCAGCGCTCCGTCTGTGCTTTTTATTTGCTCTGAGATTCGACTGAACAAATGTTTGTTCGTGAAACGAATACTCCCAGTGAGTAACGATCTTTAGTGTGGTATAGAGTGCGTTATTGTACTGTTTTATTCGGCTGTATAAATAAACCTACTTAGAATTTATATTAATGTTTGCTGTTCCGTTATTCTTAATATTGCTTTGCTTTTATAGTCGATTGAAAATTTATGTTTATCATAAAACTTTAGCATTATAACAAGCAAAAGTCCAATCTACAAGTATCTTGAAAAAAATTTTTGAGTCAGAAATTATTGTGAAATATAAATTGGCCTCGTACGTGAAAGTACAAATTGAGTATTATTTAACCAATGGGGCCTTATGCAGACCGGTGAATAGAAACAGCTGCAGTCAACACGCGATTAGAAGCTTTTTCATGGACTTTCATGGACACTTTGTCATGGATGAGCTGCACAATATTTTTTGCGTCACAATTTCATTCCGAAGATGGGTCATCAAAATTTTTTTGCTTTTTATCTAACAATTTTCTTTCAATGAAGAAATCATCGCACGACCTTAGAGTTTCTTTGCTTGCCTTGTAGTAAGGAATAGCTTCATTTCAACTCAACAATCTCATAATATACGCACATACACACACTCTTATAATCATAAAAAGGGTTGAAGGCCATGATATGAGCCATGTAGTACCTGTAAATAGTGACAGGTACCTGTCGTCTATTAGTAATTATTTTTACTTTCTCGTAAACATAGTATTATAGAGGAAGTCTTGTAATCGTCAAAAAATTCGACCTCGAGTTTTTGACGGATTTACCCGTTTTGGACCTCCTTGAGTCCAAAAATACCGTCTTTGGAATTATGTCTCTGTGTGTCTCTGTGTGTGTGTGTGTCTGTGCGTTAGCATGATAACTCGAGTATGCTTTAACTTATTGCAACCAAATTTAACATGCATGTATGACATCAAAAAAGAAGATTTCTATCAACTTTTGAGTCGTTTCCTGTATACGAGAAAGTCAAGAGGAGACTACTCACGATTTTTTTATTATAAACATTTTCCAAGAAGGGTTAAGATGAATAATATGTTTTTATCCAAATAACTATAATCAGATGGATGTAACTATTCGTTACGTTAATTTAAAGTTCGCGAGAAGTATCTTTGTTGATAATATAGCAATACAATTGCAACGTTGTGAGCAAAACAATAAAACTTTCACTTCCTATGAAAAAACGGATCGAACAAACGGTAATTTGTCTCGGGCCGCTAATGGCCGTCTGGCTTGCCTATTGTCTTCTTATTTGGTCTTAAACGTTTCCTTTGTTTTAATATTAACTTGTGATTATACAACGTTTAATGAGCTATTATAATTTAGTATGGTATATCCTATAACCTACTTATATTAGCTATGTGATGCCGGCAGAGTAGAATAGCATCACCTCGTATTCTCCAATGGGTGTCGTAGAAGGCGACTAATGGATCAGCAAAGGAGCATTGATCACCTTATACTCCGTTCACCAATCCGCATTAGGCCAGCGTGGTGGACTACTGCCTAAACCTCCATCAATGCCAAGCAGAGAACTTCTGTCCCAGCAGTGGGTCGCATTATAAAGGCTGAAAATTTGTGAAGTTTTTTTGTGATTGTTGCTACTCGCAAATCGCCACTGTGTTTCGCTCGCTAGTGTTACATCTAGATATCCTAAGTTCTATTCCTAGAGTGAAATTTGTGCTTGATATAGTTTGTGTCAGGTCTTATTTTAAGTCCACCTGGTTAACAATAGTCCTATCAAAGTCCGTTGCCGTAACACCTGTTAACAGCGTTACATTATTCCAAAAGTGAGTAACACGATAGCGATTCCACAGTGGTGGAGGAGTCTGGGTAAAACTTTTACATTTGACTTTTCTATATCTAAAAAATCCTTAAGATCATGAGTTTTAATATCAAAACTGTTAAACGGATTTGTATGAAACTCACACGGATTGACCGAAGCCCAATTAACACGCAGGGCTTTTTGCTGACAACAAGTTCCCGTCGGATAATCCCAAATCCACGCCGACCAACTTGAAAGCGAAAGCTGGTATTATCTATCAAAGTGGGGCTTCGACTGTCTGTAGTTATATGAGTGCGCGCGATTAAACATTGTGGAAATTAAGTGAGTCCTGTCAAATCGAACGTGAATTACTGGTTACGCTTACCTACAGTATCGCTCGGATAGTAAAAACATTTTCGAATTTATTTTCCACATTTTATAAACTACTTAATTTGAGGAAAAAGATGTGTGAAACGATTAATTTTAAACTATTTGCATTAACACATTCGCTTTCTACATATTATCATAGTGGAAATACATCCTTCTATAGACTGTGATATTATAATGTACCTTCATGTAACTTTGTTAAATCCATCTATCCTTATCTCGTCGCTTTCGACATTAACTTTGAGTAAATTATAATGAAGACCTCCTCTATGAAGATGTCCATATTTATTTTCTACTAAACTAGTATCTGGAGAACTATATGTTCGACTTTCCTGTGTACCCATATGTTTTACAACCAAAAAAAGTAAATTATTGTAAGCTTTTTCGTGTTTTTATGTTATATCAGGACACAATTTTTATTCTTCTTTAGACTCATTCGTCAAAGAGGTCAGTTGTTTCAGATTAAATCATGGAACACATCAATCTTGGTGGAATATGTCCAAGATTTTACTCAGGTCAAAGATACATTTCTAGGAAATCTCGTGATTAGTATTTATCTAGTAAAATTTAAGCGTGTAACCCTTCACTGCTGGTCAATAACCTTGATATTCGCGCGGTGTTGCATTCGCGACAAAAATAGCAAGTCGCCACGCCACCAATTTAGCAGATGGCACGCGCGTTCAGACATTTACACAAATCTCGTATTGAAATCTTTTGTTTACTTCATTTGGTGTTTAGCCTTCAGTAATTAGAAAATTTAACAAGTGACATTATTTTTTTTATGTTTGCATGGTCAGTGTGGTACTGATTTTATGAAGAAATTTGAAAGTTAAGTTGAAATGTGTGCTAGGAATCAGTTAAATTTCATAACAGACAACCAGATGGTTGCGTTGCAGAGGTTTTTTTTTTACAATGAACACAGTTCAAATATTTAATAATTTTATGACCTTCGATATAGATATTTTTAAAAAGATCGGAGGATTGCCTACTCATATATTTCTGTTTTTCTGTTCAGGTAAATAAACATTCTAGATCTATTCTATGTTAGGATTTACCAAATAGCAACCAAAGATTCTTATCATTTCTATTAGGTATACTTCATACTTCAGCATTATTAGATGACAAATGTTCTTAATCATCATTCTATTTCATTCTATCCTCCTTAGCTATTATATCTTTAATTACCAATCTGTCGTCTCCGAGCTTCTGGTCATTGACATTGATATTCGCGCTATACTTAGCAAGTGCACGCGGACGGTTTTAGAGCGTCTACGATACACCTTTTGTTTTGTTTACAAACTGTTCGACTGCAGTTTATTGTTTAACGCACTTCTGTTTGAGCAGAAACCTTTAAGTAGAACTTAAGATACTCAATAAATTCATCATCACATCATAACTTAATACACTCTTACTTTTTAATCAGTTTAAGTTTTTTATCATTGACAAGCAAACTCGTGCCTTTCATTTCAATCTCAAGTAAGTGATGATAAATAGTCGATGGTGGAAGAGAGTTTCACCCGGAACTCCCAATTCAGGGACTAGCTGCCTTATCATTAAGGAGGCGATATGAGCTGACGACCTTGGCCATACTAAATGGAGAGTCCCGCGCGTGCATAAAAAACTAAATAACTGTTGATTTGTCGTAACAAGATGCTGCTGTTCTCATATGAATATTTACATAAATTATCTACAAGATGAATAAAGTTTTATGACAATAGCTCCGAGCTCGAGCGATATCACTTTTTTATTTTGGTAATTGTAAAGATTTTTTTACACTAAAATGTACAAAATTTAAAATGTTCTCATACTTAATTTATTTTTTATGTAGTCTAGTTTATTAGCATATTTTTCAAACTTTATGCTCTTTCTTTCTTTCTCTAATTGTTAACGATTGATGATCGTTCGAAAAGTGCATGTCACCCCATATCGTTGCCTTATCGGAACATAATAATGCTATTAACACTGCTAATATGACGGCTTTATAGGGAAAATTGTTGAAATCGATGTACGGTTAATAAAGTTCATATTACGAATTAATTCTATTGCTCTTTATCTCAAGTATATTAAGAAGCATGTAAAATCAATTTACACTTTAATAACTTTCCATTCCTATGTTTATATAAAATTTGTTATATTCAAAGTAGATATCAAAATTTATTGCCGTAACTCATTAACCCGCAACTCGTATATCATTTAGTGTTTCCATAATGGTTATTTTTGTTTGTTATAATATATCCTTACATAGCAAAACATAAGGAATAAGGAATTTAATTTTCTTTTATTTACTTATATATTTTTTACTCACATTTGTTATATTTGTTTGCCAATAAGTAAATACTCAATCCCTAATCATTGTCAAGATGCGGCCAGAAGCCATGTGATGCTGTCAGAGCAGAATAGCATCACCCCGTATCCTCCAATGGGTGTCTTCGAAGGCGACTAATGGATCAGCAGAGAGATCACCTTATACTCCGTCCACCAATCCGGTTGACTACTGCCTAAACCTCCTTCCTGTTATGATGATGATAATTATGATGAATCAATGTCAGGATAAAAATAATAAATGTAGGGCTAGATGTCTAGCTACAAAGGGTTCAAATCTAACTCAATAGACAAGTTTTAACTTTAGTACCTACATCATCATCATCATTCGCCTGTTCTGCTCCTAATTTTATTTGTGGTGGTCGTAATATGTTATCTTCTTCCATTCTCTTCAATCAGCCGTCATCTGAACATTAACACCCTTCTTTGTCATATCATCATTTACACAGTCTCTCCATCTTTTCTTCGGTCTTCCTCTTCTTCTAAATCCATCCACATTCATTTTCTTTGTTACATGCTCATCATCTCTTCTCATTACGTGTCCATACCAAGCTAATCTGTTATCTTTGTCTTTCTCCCACTGGTGCTTTATTACCTAGTATTCTGTAGGTATAATTTGACTAGGTATAATTTGGAGGTATTAATTGACGCCTATATTATATCACATATGGAAATAAATTATTGAAAAATGTACAAAATGTTATAATTGAACGGAACAGTTTTGCGTAACTGAATCATAGTAATCGTTACGAACACTCGCATGTCTTATTGGCCGAGTAGAACTATAGCGTGACAGCTAATTGGCTCACGAAGAAACAAAAACTTGCGCCTGCGCATACTAATCTTTTTATGGCGCGGATCGAGCTCAGCTTTTGAATATCGTCCAATTGGTTGGTAAAATTAATTGACGTTTAATACTAAAAGTGAGTTAATTGGATTTCGTGTAAACACTTTCAGTAAAAATTTGCTAGTGAGCGAAGATGGTGAAGATAACAGGCAGAGAGTAGGAAATTATTAGGGAAAATGAAATAATAACATGAAAAGATAGGATCTTTATATTCAGTGGTAGTTATGTGTCTAGGAAACTCGGGGAGTGCTGAATTTGGATTTTGAGGGATTTAACTACCTCCGTGGTCTAGTGGTTCGTCCACTGGGCAGCAATTCTCATGCCTTCAAAACAGCCTCGAGTTCGAGATAAATCTTAAATTCGAACTTTATACGAGGAAACTTATTCTATAATACGAACATCAATGTTCGTATTATAGAATAAGTTTCAAGAATGAAAGTGACAGATGATTCTCAAGACGTGTTTATCTTCTGAGTGTAATTCTGTATGACGTTGAGCTATTCTGAAAATCTTGAGCTCGACTTTTGAAATGAAATGAAGAAAAAGCTCTTTATTTTAAATCGACAAAAGCCCTACCTTTCCGGGATGAAATAATTATTTTGCTTAAAGAATTATTATGCTGAAACGGAGAAGAAATAGCGAATGAAACTACACAGCTTACAATTTCGTAATGATTTCAAAACATAATTACAGGTCAATAGATATATTAATAAGAATAAAAAAAAAATTGTTCGCGTAAATTTTGGGCAGTTTTTACTCCCACGTATTTGGATCATTTAAATTATCATTTATCTTGTAATGAGGTTTTTATAAACTTTACTCTAATACTCTTCGAAAGCTTATTGTAAAAACGTAAACATTGGCCCACAAACGAATTGTCTGTAGCCAAGCAATAGTCCGCAGAGTCTGATAAATATATACATACATACCCTCCACTGCTTCTTTCATTTCCTAAAGAACTTACCTGGAAAGACAAAAATAAATTAGCACTTATTACACATTGAGACCAATTAAATAAAAATTGTAACTCGTTCACTATTCATGTCGTCAAATTAAGCACTGCTACCGGCGTTACGTGAAATTCATTCACTCGCACTATTTTAAAGTAAAAACAAGAGCACTATCTTTTCTTATCTTCAATATGTGTTCTCCTAATACTATATGTAAATATCTATCATCATCATCATCATCAAAAACTCATATAATGTCCCCACCGAGAGACTCGAGCTTACCCCACATTAGGGGCGATTAGGCCTTAGTCAACCACGCTGGCCAAGTGTTGGGTTGGTCGACTTCACACACAACCTAAGAATTTCTTCACAGGTGTGTGCAGGTTTCCTCACGATGTTTTCCTTCACCGTAAAGCATCGATTAAACGTACATATGAATTCAAAATTTTAAAACACATTGGTACGTGGTGGGGACCGAACCAGGGCCTCCTGGGTAGAAGACGACGATCTTACGCACTACACCGACGCTTTATTTAAATATCTATATAATATTGTATATGTTAGTACTTGTATGTAAATTTATTTGTAATATTTAGTTTACAATTATCATAATTATTAACATTTGATTTGATTTAATTATTAGTACTTAGGTACACGCGACATCCATTTATTTTAAGCGTGTCTCCTATCACAGGTACCTACTTAGAAGAGATTTTTTTTAGAAATAAGCGACACCTTTTTTACGGTTAATAGGTAGTTAAGTGATTTTCCATTTTTTGTAATGTAATATATCTTTACGTTGTTCATACAGAATATTACTGTCAAGACCCTTTATCTTGAGAACGCGTGGAGGTATCGAATTGAAAATAAAACTATATACTCGGGTCTACTAGTCCCTTGAAGCTGGTAAAAAAATTCAAACTTCTAAGTTAACGTAAAAAAGATACGGCCGTTTATGTCACACAAAATGTATATTTCGACCAATTTATAGGGTACTTCCCGTTGATCTAGAGTTATGAAATTCGGCAAGTAATATCGTCTTATATACTACAAGTACAGGGAAAAACCTGAAAACATTACATTCATAATTAAATCATAAAAACCATAGTCTTTAAAGTTTATCGTGTGTACCTACTTACAAATTTGTACGGACCCCACGGTAGGCAAGTCCGACTCGCAGTTGTCCGGTTTTTTTTTTAAAAAGGTCAAGCAAATGACTCCATTCCACCTGATGGTAACCAGAAGTGGAGTCCAAATACGAAGATAGCTGGTGCGAGAGATAAATTGCTGCACTGGCCACCCTAAACTTGCCGGTCTGCAAGGTGCTTCTTCACGCCTCTTTTAAATTACCCAGGATTGTGAGAAGGAGGATTTTAAAATAGGTAATCATATTTGACAGTATTCTTAGTATAGCAACATAATTACCCCCTTTTGTACTACAATTTTCTTTTCTTTCCAAGTTTTGGTGGCGAGTCATATAAAGTCAAGAAAATAAGGCGGCGAGTCATATAAAGTCAAAAAATTAATTAACATCAGAACGAGTTTCAAATATCTATTTAATTGTACGATACTCGTGCATGCTTCCTTCCATTTACGAATCACATAAATATTATAGTCAATCAAATTGACAATAAAAAAGTAAAACTATCGGAACACTATAAAACGCAGTATTTTATTGTGGTTAATGAGGCGAAAAGTTGAAAAACTCACAAAGATCCCAATCATTCATTTGCATGACTTATTCGTCAACTGGCGACTGTTAAAGTCGCGAGCGCGCGTGTGTTGGTACCTTCGGATTTTATCTACTTTTGATTTGATTTGACTCAACCATTTCTTTGCAACGTCAACATCAATTTACACACATACTCCTCCACCTATTTTAAACTCAGATCACATTCTTCAAAATCGCAAACTAACAACCTCATAACCCAATCCTCCTCAAATCGATATCACCAGCGAAGTTAGAACTGAACATTTCTACGCCACAACTTTAAATATAGTTCAGAACTCCACCACAAATCAGTCGCGGCACAGATACGGATCCGAGATACTGTAAAACTTTCTGTATTGTTGACCAACTCGGACAAGTAGTGATGGGCGGGGCGATGGCAACTGATAGCGAACTGATGCATTTGTGGCTATTTTATCTCGTGACTAGTGTTGTAACAGATTCAAGTCTAAAGAGGCTATTTGCAAGGAACGAAATTAAAAATGAAATTAAGTGTTCTTAATACTAGTAAAAATAGTCCGGAAAAAATCGACCTGCCTCAGGCGGGAATCGAACCCAGCATCTTCCGCAATCCGGGCGGCTGCGATAACCAATACTCCACCGAGGCTCTGCTTTCACTGTCGAAAATTTTTTCAGTGTCTTTTTTCTACGTTCTTTTATTTACGCGTTTGTAAATGCAAAAAATATTTCATTATGTGTTGTTTTTCTAATGCATTTTAGGCATTAATATCTTTCACATTTATTTAGAATTTATCCTATCCATCCAAACAGTTCTTAAAACTTTGTTTCGTAATAATTATTAGCTACTTCGAAAGAAAGAGATATAAATAGTATTCGTACAAAGTGCTGAGTGTAGAACCGGAGCAGTGCGGAGTAAATTTATAGATATACACGTATGTATAAAAGCACTTTAGGGATTTGACCCATCGCACCAGCATCCATTGGGAGCGCGTGAAATCGATTTTAAAGACTAAGCAGCTTTTGCCTTAGTTGGCCAAAGTGGGAAAATTTGTAACATCAAAAGTGTATTCGCTTTTGATGTTCAGATTGTTGCCTTAAGTTTTTCAATTCAAAGAGATAAGAAAAAAATTAGCAACATATTAAATATAATAAAAATAATAAACATTTGTGTTTCCTTCACGTGCCCCGCCAGCTACAAGTCTTATATTCTATTAAATTGTGTGAAACTCCCGTTTTCATTTAATGTTAGTGATCACATAAATCTTAATCTAAATGAAAAAAAATATCAAAATAAATTTCAAACACAATTAGATTTAAATCTTGACAAGTACAAAAGACAAATATAAAAAATAACCCGAAAACATCTCGTTCCTTCTCAAAATCAAAGTATGTTCATTTCTATTTAATCTTTGACCGTAACACGTGGATCTTGGCTGACCTTACGCCAAGGGAATCAAAATAATAAAAGTTATGATTTTCCTCAACACAATATTAAGCCAACCTTCCCATGGCTTGACTAACCTTGCGCTTATATAGGCCGAATGACGAGAGAGTGCGCTCCTAATTGACGGGACTCGTATCATAGCGCACTTTCACCTCTCTACAAATTATTTTTTGTCTGTGTCCTTATTCCTATAGTTCCTCTCCCCCTTCTAGGGGTTCCCCCTATATACAATACAATATTAATGACAACGATTTTTGATACTTAATAATATTTTTTTTTTATGTGACGAGATGGCAAACAAGCTTGCGGCCCACCTGTTGTTAAGTGGTCACCGCCGCCTATAGACACTTGCAATATTAAGTGTAAATCACTTAACACCACAAGTGCGTTTGCCATCCTGGGGACTAAGATGATATGCCCTACATGCCCAGTAATTACACTGGCTACCTTTCCCTTCAATCCGAAACACAGCGAACTGCTTCACGGCAGAAATAAGAAAGGCGGTGGTACCTACCTACCCATATGGGTCTACCACCTAGTAACTAAAATATAGAATAATTTTATTTTTGCGTTTACAAACGCGTAAATATAATACTAGAAAAATGCACTGAAAAATATCGACTTGCCTCAGGCGGGACTCGAACCCGCACCTTCCACAATCCGGGTGGACGCGTTGACCAATTTCGCCACCGAGGCACTGCTTTTCGCTGTCGAAATTTGTCAGTGCTTGGTGCACTAATTATTCCATAATGTAAGGTAGTTTCATCTTAGCTGGGCGTCAAATATTTGCAAAAATATTTCGTTCGGGTCTTGGAAGTGCAAATTTCAAAGATTTGATGAAACGATGTTTACCATAAAAACATAAGCACCAAGCACTGACAAATTTCGACAGCGAAAAGCAGTGCCTCGGTGGCGAAATTGGTCAACGCGTCCACCCGGATTGTGGAAGGTGCGGGTTCGAGTCCCGCCTGAGGCAAGTCGATATTTTTCAGTGCATTTTTCTAGTATTATATTTACGCGTTTGTAAACGCAAAAATAAAATTATTCCATAATGTAAGGTAGTTTCATCTTAGCTGGGCGTCAAATATTTGCAAAAATATTTCGTTCGGGTCTTGGAAGTGCAAATTTCAAAGATTTGATGAAACGATGTTTACCATAAAAACATAAGCACCAAGCACTGACAAATTTCGACAACGAAAAGCAGTGCCTCGGTGGCGAAATTGGTCAACGCGTCCACCCGGATTGTGGAAGGTGCGGGTTCGAGTCCCGCCTGAGGCAAGTCGATATTTTTCAGTGCATTTTTCTAACTAAAATATACTTTTTTTAAATTATATTACGGCAGGCCCCTGCCGATGTTCAACTATTCGTTCCAGAGCATTCCTTGTGGAGGAAATATTTGAAATAAAAATCCTTTTGCGAAAGTTCTGAATAATCCATGTCATCAGTAAAGCCATCAGCAGTCAGTAAATGAAAAGAAACCTTTTATTAGAAAAAAGGTTACGTTAAGGCTAATTTCTTCGATTTTCCAACAAATACACCATACAAACACATGCACCCTTTGCTTTGCGCCGCATTCATTTTATTTCGTTTTGTTAAATGGTCTTTGAATAGAACAAAAGACTCCATCTACATGCACCTACACATTGTCTGATGATAGCATCTTGACGGGTGTTTCCAAGCGTCTCTAGACACAACCGAGCACAATAGGTACTGAACAACTAACATTTCATATGAGTCTGTTTAATATGAAACGGTTATTTATAAGTAGTAATTAAGAGGATCTTATAGCGAGCATCGTTAGAATACAAACGGAGAAAATGTTTTACTACTTACCCCTTTCTTATACCATCTATATGACATTTTAGAATGTTTTAGCATAGTAACAAATTAGGTCTGAATGTTTTCCATTTTGTCAAAATTCATTCCTGTTTCAAAATATTTTTTTATGTATGTCTAATTTTGCAAAATTGAAAACGTACAGACAATTTTTTTTGTAAGCAAAATAGGGGTACTCGTAGTAAAACGGTATTCTTCGTTTTCTACCATTCGATTAATTAGACTAATATTGATACAACCATAGACTTTTAATTACTGGCGTTTATAGATTGAGGCGAGTCCAAAAATGCACCAACGTGTGAGTAATGCGCATGTGTGCGTGAAAAACAGTACCACAGTCTGACGTTGCTGTCTTTTATACCTGACTGACAGACCCACCTAGGCCGCTTGCGTGTACGTGAAATGGTCTCGTCTATCTATCTCGCTCTAATATACGCGTTAGTATGCTCTTTTTCTTTCACATTACATATCTACAGTTTCTTTTATCTATGGGTAGAACCAACTATGGGTTTTTTGGCGAAACGTTTCCCGACAAACGTTTAATCGGTTCTACGCTGGCGTTATTATTATGTCAAGAAATCACTTCTCACTTCGACGCTCATTACCTACGAATTCACCTAACATGAATAACGAATACATACTTCACAGAAAATGTATTTTATCAACGTGATTCTGCGAAGTTATATTGAACATCGATAAATATCACGGCTAAATTTGATCCTATTTCACCTTGTAAATCCAGTGTTAATTTATCAAGTGACACGGCTGTTCAAGCGTCTATAGAAAAATGATCACACTTACAAGCCTTTTCCTTTTTTATTGTCCTCTTTTATCAAACCTTGCAATATACCAACAAATGAGAAAAAGACACAAAAGTTATCTGGACAATAATATGCCACCTTATTGCTATACTAATTCTTGGCAATCATAAGATAGGGCTCTAGTTCTATTAAAACAAAACTTAAAATAAAGAAAGCATAAAAGAGATCGTTGAGTCTTGGCAATCCACTAAGGAAAGTTTGCAGCGCGCGTCATACCGCTTGAGTGTTTTGAGATACCGTATCCATGTGATGTGTCTATGTGTGCTTTTCTCGAGCGCGTAAAGTATGTAGTTTAGGTTTTGTACCAGCTTTTTTTGTGCTTCGATACTTTTCAATTACGCAGAAGAGAAGTTTCTCCAAGGAAGAATGGTACTGACGATATAAAATTAGCGTGTTATAAACTTTGTCTCTTGTTAATGTATTTCCATTTTTTAATATTTAAGTAATTCCATCAGAAATCCTCCTAAGTATTATAACTTTTCCTGGATTTCGTTTAATATAAAGTACCTAAGCATTGAACGATGAAGTTTTAAAAGCACTCACTCGTCAAAGACCCACTCTGCCGAAGGCAAAGTTAATAAAGCCTCAGACAAAATACTTTTTTTCTTTGTTCTGTGACCTAGAAACTTTATATTTTCTATATGAACACCTTAAGGGGTTGTTCGCAATGAATGAAGTAAATGGAGGAGATTTTCCAGAAAGGAATTGATTAAGATTGAACTGTCATTAGGAGACCCTTCCACGGTACCAAAAAGGAAATGTAAAGTAATGTAATGTAATGTAAAAATGATTTCGGTACTACTCTTTAAGACTATTTCACCCTGAATTATAATCTCAGGAGGATCAGTGGTATCTTTGACATGGAAACCAAAATGACTCACAAAAGAAACTCTTTGTGAATTATGAACTACAGTATGCGACCAGTGCGTAACCCAAACTTCGACAAAGCTTCTGAAACTTGTAGTCCAAGATGGCTTATAAAAATTATATAGTTACGATTTTCATATATGAACGACAGCCTGTTGCCAGGCGGTATCCTGAAAGTTTGACAAATCTTCTGACCTGGTGATAAGCCTTGATTTAATAATGCACCATCAACCGAACCAAAATTTGTATTCCCCTGGTGCGCTACATCTCTGGATATAATTCCGATGGACGAACCAGTTGACCAATGAGGCCGTCTAAAATCGAGATTCAAATCCAGTTAAAAAGACTATGTTGCTCAATTTCTGCAATCTTGACGTAACATGTGAGACCATATTGCTATCAACATCCTCATCTAGTATTAATCCCTGGACGATTATTAATATCCAGACACAATTGATTTTAATTGTGTTCTCGCGCTCCTGAGCGCGAACGGGGCTTAACGAGTTAAAATCCATGAAAAATGAATGTCCTCGCATCAGTGTGAACGAATCCTTTTAATATTTAAACAGGTGGAAGGTCTTCCTAACCTACTTAGACCTTTATGTCTCAGAAAGATTATTTTAGGAAAATATAAGAACGACGAAACTCAAGGACGGAATTAATGTGTGTTTTATTGAAGTTGGGATAACGAGTGCTCGGGTAACAGTGCTAATGGTGTCAGCGTGTTATCCCTAATTGGAATTTGAGCACGTCTTCAAGAATTTCTGCTTCTTACAGAATTCGTGCCCCTATTTTCAGAAAACATCACCGCTGCTTGATCGTTATGCTATCGTCTGAAAATAAGTGCTTGAATTCTGTATCCAGCTGTACCAAGCCGAAATTCTTGATAACACTCAAATAGACGCTCGAGTTTTTGCACTTGTCGTAAGGTTAACTGCGAATAATATTTGTACATAAAGCATAGAACAAAAAATGCCAGTAAGCAGACCTTGAAATGTTCTGATTGATCTGGACGACCCGATTACGAGCGCTAACTCTTACGAGGATTATGGCCTCCTTATGTCGCTAAGAGGACTCATAAGGAGGCAGTATTTTGACGCTCCATCATTACGGATTTTTATTGTAAAAATCCGCAATGATGGAGCGTCAAACTAAAGAAACTCACTTCCTTCCAATTTTAGTCTTATTCACAATTATTTATAAAGAAAACTTTAGGATCACATGTTTCCTTTTCTTGACGTTCATACTAGACGTTAACTTCTGCGGTAATCATTTAGCTACTAATTTAAATCAATTTACTTCGTTAATTAAGCTCTTTCATCAATTTTAAAAGTCAATTCTAAATTTCAGAGACATTTTCTATTTGTCACAACTTTTTAACTCCATTACAAAGATCTGAAGTAGAAATTCGAAGAAATGTCTGGAGTTTATTACGCACAGAAAGAAAGCGTTAATGACCAGAACATTCGCAGCAGACAAAACTAATACAAAAGAAGGGACCCAAGACTTCAATTAGGATTCGTAATAAATGACACTGTTCGCTTTAAGCCCTGAGCAAAATAATAATATATATAAATTGTATAACATCGAAGGTACTATTACTTTATTCAAAGACCACTTGATAACTAATAATTCCTCATGATTAGCTACACAGTACAGTACACAAACTTAAGTGGGGAACTCACGATTACTCCATTTCCATCATGCGGCGCGATGTGGATGTCATCCAAAAAATGAGCAATCACACGATCGCTCCATTCGCGTCACTCCAATTTACTTTCATTCTACGCAGCAACTTCTGACACGCCACGAAATGGACGTGCGATCGGCAACACACGAGCGCGTGGATTTGGAGTTGTGCTCAGTATCGTGCAGTGTTGGATTTCAGATTGTTCGGATATCCAAATTTTTCGTCACTCCATTCAATCCACGTGAGATTCCAAATATCCGGAACAATTTTGACTTATTTTGGAGTGATGGCATGGCGTGATGTGGTTTAGAGAGATCGTGAGTTTGCCACGTATTTATAAAGAAATAATAACTTATTGCTAAGTAATTTCCGAACTAAGTCATTGTAAAGTCATAAAAATTATTCTTTGAACAATTACTTTTACTTTACCTAAGTAAGTGCGTTTATAAATACGGGTGTGAGAGATATTCAACTAGAATTTAGAGCTCTCAGCTCAATGAGCACCTTAACCTTACAGAAGATCATAACTAACAGTGCCTTTATAGCTTAATATCTATACATAAAATTATAGGTGGTGGTTTCATGTCTTTGATAATGTTAGGATATATCTTAATTTCATAGTAAATAGTATCAATCGGAGATGTTTACGACACTCTTACGTATCACAATGAGAAGAAGGTAAAGTAATATTAAGTCTCAAAAGTATTTAGTAGCAAGTTTCTTTGAAAATATTCGTTACTAATTTGTATGCTAAGGACGGATCTTTGCCGGCTACTTCATCTCGGCAATTAATGTTTTCTTTTCTCATTTTTACACTTCTGCAAATGATTAGTTATCCCCGAGCACGTCCGATATTCTGTCTTAACATCTCTTCAAGAGTCATGAATTTATCTGCACCTTTAATAAAACATTTGCGTTTTAATATGCGAAGAAAAATGTTGGTCCCTTTTTAGGCATAATTACGGCACACGGAGGAACGTGAGGTTTCGCAAAATCAAGAGAAGAAATACATCCACACGTCGATTAACGGATCTATCTAGCTACTCTATTGATTCAAATAATGATAGCTGATCTTTGTGAAAGACTTTCGTCAACTGAAGAGTGAAGACTTCTTAAATATGTATCAAAATAAACTTCTTTTCGTTTTAAGTTGTTTATATTAGATTGTCATGAAATATATAAACACTCAGTTATAAAGGACTATTTGAACAACAATCACAAGAAATGTAAGAAGAAGGAATATTACTAACAAAGAAGTGGAGCTCATACCCAGGACAATACGAATACTTTTCTCTGATAAATGTTCCGCGTGCACTCTCAAAGGCATCGCTAGAGGCAAGCGTGTGTAAAATTTGAAAGGTACCTAGAATATAATTTAAAGGAAGTCTTGGTGCCTTTGTGCAATTTTCCTTCAAATGCATCATGAAATTCTTAAAATGCACCTATGTCTATCTGTTCTACTAAAAAGAGCCGTGTAGGTTCCGTACTTCTACAGAGAGGCTTAGGAAAGCCGGTTGCATAAAATTGTTGAAGATAACGCGGAAATTTAGTGATTCGTCGAGCACAAGCCGTACGAGGTGCGAGCCATGTTCAAATCCAAATATCTCTTCAACTACTTTAATTAAAAACAAAGAAAACTATGAATACTGTAAATGTTTTATATCTCAGAGGACTAAGAATTTTATTTCATCTAAGAATTCTGTGCTATTTATGCAGACGTGAAGAAACACCTTGTAGATCGGCAAGGCGAGGGTGGCTAGTGCAAGGGTATATTATCTGTCACACTAGCTACTTTTAGATCTGGACTCCAAATTCAATATTTTTATTATTAGAAATTTTGTTCATCATAAGTTAGTTCATAGACTTCTGCTGTTAGCTTTACATTTGCATGCGTTCTACGTTCTAATAATATTTACTCCGTTGACGATGTGTCAGTCGACACTATGTAATAACAGCCGTCCCCTTTATAACTGACGTCACTATTACTCTATAAGGCTTACGCGCCGTGCTCAAAGAAGTCGAGCTATTGCTTACTTTGTCATCATCTTTTTCAATGAACATAATAATGGAATACTCAAAGTGTATTTTTGAGTACAAATGGTTTCACTATCTTGGCGTATTTCGGGATTCTTAAAAGAATCTACTCGATACCGAAACGAAGAAGTCCAAAGTGCAAACATAAACATTAAAAGTTTCTGTATTTGAAACTAATGAGAACCTTTTCTAACAAATCGTCTGTAAATGCTAATTAATATTACAGAGAAAACGTCCAATTTGTTGCAATAAATAACAGCTGTGAACTTGTAACTAATAACGAAGAGCACAAAGAAGTCAATAAAGCTAAGCTAGCTACTTTCTTGAGAAGTAGCGTCAAAGAAATAAACGATGTTACAGACTCTTTGTAACTAGTCTTTGTTAAGTAGCCACTAGGCACTGACGGTGCAAAAGGTTGGAAACTTAACCTTTTTTACATTTTTGTGAAGTTGTTATTCAATTACGGCTAAAGGAGGATGCACATTTATCCGAGCCGAACGAATCGAAGGCAATGAGGCCTCGCACATACATCCGCACCGAAAGAATCAACCGCACCGAAAGACGTGTTAAAAAAATTCGTTTCTAATCCTTTACGCCTGTGGCATTGTAATTATATGTGAATAGACTGAATGCGGGCGCATCGGTAGAGTCGAACGTATCACCCGGCTCACCCGCGCCATATCAGTCGTTGTCATCAAACGCTTTCCAAATTCGTCTAGGATTTTTGGGGCTCTTCCAGATTCAGACGTTTCTACGCGGGGAGGTGTGCAAGATTTCAAAGGATTTCATATTAAGTCCGTTTTGTTCGATTCTTTCGGCGCGTTCGGCTTGGATAAATGTGCGTCCCCCTTAAAGCGTCGGTACCGGTACAGACGTTTCAACTGTAATTGAATAAAGGAGTACACTAAAGTAATTTATTACTCACACCGTTCGCTTCAGTGCAAGAATTCAATTCTCTGGTAGACTGCCGACGCGAATCCACTCTTAGTGTAAGGAGCTTAGATAAAACGGGGTGTTAACAAATGTGTTAATAACACACCTAAGCGCTATGCAGACAGAGCAACTTTCATCTCCGTGTTGTGGCAACAGGCAACTCGCAACTAGCTGTTTACATATAACTTAAAGAAACTGCGCAGATGTAGCAACTCCAGCTGTGAGTTTCGATAGTCGACATCAGTTTTCAGTTGCTGCACTCGAGGACATAATCTGTTTCGAATTGACGCAACCAGCAACTGACAAATTTGTACTAGTTGTGTCAAGTGATCCAAGTGATCCTGATTGTTGGCAATGGACATGAAAAAGTTTATTTAGAATCGCGGCAACTAGTAGGCATTACTTTCGAATTGACGCAACTAGTAACTGTCAAATTTGTGCTAGTTGTATCAAGTGATGCATAGTGACACTGAGACAATGGATTTGATAAAGTTTATTTAGAATCGCGGCGACAGTCAACTAGTAGTCATTCATTTTCATTCACTCATTTCATTTAACTAAAGTTCTGCTTGCATAGCGCCAAATAATTAGCTAACAATATCACTTTCTTAATTCTGTTTCAGAAAGGCATACATTTTGTTTAGCAACATTGATATTATTAACGAAATGTTACGTTCATAGTAATTTGCGTTGAAATCTGTGCCATGAAATCTAAGACCATAAAATGTTTTTTTGATGGCTTGACACAGACTGGCTATCAGAAAGACGTCCAAATTGGTACGTTTTCTAGGATCACAACGCGAGTGCTTATGATGTATCTGCTTCTTTTTTATAATATCATTGTTTTATCCTAACAATCTTTATAATTTAACCCACTGCTGGGACACAAGGCCTCTACTTGTTTATCGAAGGAGGTTTATGATCAGGAGGCAGTAATCCACCACGTTTGCCCCATGCGGATTAGTGGACGGAGTATAAGGTGATCAATACTCCTTTACTGTTCCATTGGTAGCCTTCTACGACACCTATCGGAGGGTATGGGGTTTATATAGAATGGCCGTTCATTTTAATCTTTGGCACACTAATATTAATTTTGAAGGGCTTGAGAATTTAAATCTATTCCTCTTAAAATCATACGCAGCTTAGAATTGGTACTGAGAGTTAGCCGAAGGTAATCTTAAACAAAATGTTTACTTAGGAATTAAGCAGGCATAAAATATATAAGGTAAAATGTTTTTGTAACTCCCTGAACTAGTTAATTCTCACCTTTCGACTTTCGCCTAATGTTAAGCTTAAATGGACGATTGTAATCCACAATATTCAAATTTAAAACCCTCTTAAAAATATAAAATGTTATATCATTATTCGATAAATATTACGTTATATCTGATTCTGTCAATAACAATGAATATTTTTTATTTCCAAAAACAAATACTCGTGAATCTGAATGCACAGTTTCTACGATTTTTAAATCTTATAGGTAAGTAAGAAAAACGTCACAATTTTTATGGTATTCGTTTGGGAGACAAGTACACGGCCTGCCTGGTGACGAGCAGTCACCGTAGCCTATAGACGCGCACTGACAACCCTAGTCCCCTTCCCTACCCTATGGAGCTGTGGCAACCTTACTCACCAACACAACACCACAAACATTTAGTGTTATTTGACTGTTCACATGTAAGGTAGAGGTACATGTACTACTCATAGTTCAGGCGCCCCAAATTCAAACGGTCAGTCTACAGTGCCACAGAGTCTCCAGACATTTACTTACGTTGTTTAAATCAAATTGCTCGTATGGTCAATAGACCATATATTACACAGTAAAATGTATAGCTCCTTATATTTATATAATTCAATGCAACATTTACAAAACTTCATTCTAACGTCAACATACCCTGAGTCTTATTATACAAGCCTATTCACTTTCTATTCACGCAAATAATGAAATAACTTGCACTATTATAAAGTATTCAAAACTTCAGGTAATTTAAGTCAGTATAAATATGCAACTTAACTTTTTACTCCTATTTATAAACACATTACCCTTTTCAATTCTAAGCTTACGTGAGCCTATAAACGCCTGTGAACTCAAGGCGTTATATAAAACCGGGTCTTGTATTACACAAAGAAGTCTCACTTCGTGTCTGACTGAACGAGCACAAAACATTCACTGAAAGCTTACTAGAACACTCCAAGAATGAAGCAATGAAATTCACTATTTATTAAAGTTTTTGCTTTTACTGAGTTCGCTTTACTAAGTTTTCTTAAACTTTGTACAACTTTTACTTTCGTTTTCTTTCATTAATTTACATATTATATTAAAATAAGTTCAATTGGACTTTTAGCGTAAATTTTCTTACTCTCTTATTATTTTGATTTGAATAATTACAGTCCGGAGCGGGTGTATAGACTTTTCACTGCCCGTGTGATTGGCATAACATCAAAATCTACTCATTGAATTGGCTTGTGGTATCCCTTTGTATTCTGAGTAATTCCAATATCTCCTAAAATATTTAGGTATCAAACAATCTAGGTTCGTATATAAACTGCGTATCGCGGAAAGCAAGGGCATGTCTAAATTTAAAAAAATCATTATTAACTGACAAATCTGCATTGGGCAAGCGTGGTGGACCACTACCTTAACTTCCTTCGTTGAATAGCCTCTCCTTTTCAAGCCTCTCCTTGTGTCCCAGCAGTGGGTCGAATTATAAAGGCTGTTATGATGATTATTAATTGGATAATATTATTAAAACAAACATGCTTCGTAACATGAACGCTTAATCACAAATAAATTACTGATGAATTCATCTGTGAAACTCAATTACAGTTAAATCATTAATTGAGAGATTCCAGAGGCATATTCAGATGGAATACCATGTAAACAGTTTGCTATTTGATTCAATAATGTATATGACAATCCTTTTATAATGAAATGTCTTATTATAACAAAATCATTCCTTTACAAAATAATTCGTAAAAAGACGTATCAATAAATTGCAAAAGGCGATTAACTTATAACGAAACAGAAACAACATAATGACGCTTATAAAAATATAATATAATACATAATATAAACATTTTCCTTAGACTTTCTTCTCAGAGAATAATATTTATATTAATGTTCTCTTAGATTTGCGCGAGCACTACACATTATAAATAAAACAACTTTTACGGATTTAACTCGCGTGTAATTAGATTTTACATGATGATATTATTGCCCGACGTTTCGTAACACTTTTCAGCGTTCGTGGTCACGGGATGACTAAAGATGTAGGTTGTCAAACTGCAATAATATCATCATGTAAAATCTAATTACACGCGAGTTAAATCCGTAAAAGTTGTTTTATTTATAATATTTATATTATTATCTTTTTCTTTTATAAATATATAAACATACCTAAATATTGTTTAGGTTACTAAACTTATAAAATATTTACTAACGTTATATTAACAAATCACATTAAGATTAAATGAGTACATATTTGCTTTAAATTTTTGTTTATTTTAATACACTATTCCTGCTTTAAAACTAATTGATTGAATAATTTTGAATCACTTGCCAAAGGTACTGAAAACAGGCTTAGAATGCCTTCTCGAAATGTATTTACAAAGATACTTTCTCATGATAAATTTATAGCAAATCTACAAAGCCGTCGCAAAGTATTACTAGATTTATCCGAAACGTTCAATAATACCTGTGAAAATACTCTACAAGTCATTTTTGGGAAATTAAGACATAAGCTTTAAGTAAAAGTGGGAAGGTATATTTTACCTTACCTAAAACCAAATACTCATTAGCGTCAAATGTAATTTGTATTAATTATTATAACTTTCATCAGTTTAAATTTGGAGTACCACAAGGGAACTTAATTAGACCCATTTTCACTCTGTTGTAGATAAAAGTCATATTAAATATGGGCATCGAGGAATAAAAGGTTTGAAACCGACCATTAGACCCTTATAATGCGTTCAAGATCCATTTAGCTCTATAAAGTGCCTGCCAGTTGGACACAATGGAACGGAAAACTCTCGAATCGAAAGCCTACATTTTACTGGGCCATTTGAAACGACATTTTTTTTTAACAGTGCAAATACTCTCAGCAATAATACCTACATACGTAATAGTAATGCTATTTCATCAGGACCTAAGCAAAGGAAGGAGCCAAACAAACTCAAGTTATTGTTTTCTATCATTCAACACTTGGTGGAAATTAAGTATTGTAATGTATTGTTAAGTATTGTATACTACATTTTGTGTCATAATTGATACTTGTAATTGAATGATCAGTAACAATTATTGTATCAATTTATTGGCTTATTATGTTAGCAATACTTGTAGTTGCTTAACTAACTTTGTTTAAATCATGCACTGGGGCTGGGTCATTTACTAATAAGTTCACTCTGGGTTTCGTACTACCCCGTCATCGCGTCAGCCCCTAATTAATTACTGGCATTGAGCTGGGTGTATATCGAACCAATCTTACATCATTCAACGCCTAACGAATCTAACTGGAAATGAATCAGTCGTTTGCTAACGGCCAAAATAAATTTAGTTCACTGTAGAACCACGGCGGCAGTGCCAGTGCCAGCCATCAATATGGGCTCAATAACTAATAACTTAATTCATAATAGCCTATACACGCTTGAAACAATAAGGTGTAATTCGGGCGCCATCAAATGTATAAGTGACGTTTCCGTGTGTATTTTCAGTTGATTCCCTGATCTTTATCTTAGCTTTAATGGGCTTTAATAACAAAGAACATGACGCATGCAACAATGCTTTGCAGGACTATTCCAATTAGGATTTTTTACAACTGCTCTGTTCTGGAAATTCCTTATTAAAATATGATATAAAGTTGGTTTTTACCAAAATTGAGCTAATAAAGTAGTTAATAGAGTAGGTAAACGTATATATTCTCTTTCAAGGTATGAAAGTGCGCCCCATATACTCGTATTTAGATTCACAGTTGACGCTGCTAAAATACCAAAAAATGTGTGTTTCTGGTAAGAAGTGGCCGTATAAACCTCTGCAACATTAAAGACGTGTCATCGCTCATTGGCAACCCTAGAGTAGACTCGCGAGGCAATACTCTTAATGTTCTGTGATTCCACTAACTACTTTTTTTATGTCGTGTGATTGGCAGACAAGGATACGACAAGCCTGCCTGGTGCCATAGACGCTTACAACACTGACGTAACACTTGCGCGCTGCCAAGCCTAGTCTTCTTCCCTACGTGAACTCTGGCGACCTTATTCACCAATAGAAACACAACACCAAAAATGTTGTGTTATTTGACTGGGGTCTTCTATAAGGTGGAAGATCTAATCCAGCTGTTATTAGCTGCTCCAAATTCGAATCCTTAACATCGAATAAGATACAGATGTAAATGCTTTTACAATGAATTGAGGCGTAGATACGATTGCCAAACTGAACGAACGGCATTTAGTGAAAAAGAAACTAGTATTTTTAAGAGGTATGGAAAAGAGAGCCAATTTCTTTAGAGGTAAGAAACCCAATTGCTCAAAATTGTTCAGTCTGTTGAGGATTCTAAGTAAAGTGCTCTTCTACTTTCATTGAAAACTTAACCCTTATAGTTATGATAATTCTTTGATTTCAAAATATGAAGGGAATATATTTATAACTGATTTACAAATTCTTTACTCTATCCAGCTAATCTAACGGCTGTGCCCTTCTATGAGTTAGAAACAATTAGGTGCTCATACTGGGAAAATAACCTTTATAATTACGGTAATCAAAACCTGTGTTGTATTTCCAAGGAAAGGAAGTCCAAGGCTTCGAACGACATGAAAAAATTCAGAGGCACCATGCAAGAGGCGACTCAGTCAATAGATAAATATTTTGCTATGAGGTAGCCCAACATACAAAAATGGATAGGATACCAACTAACTTAACTGATTAACAAAGAATAAAGCAGCTATAAAACAGCAATATTCAGATTCAGCTAGATAAGATCTATACACAACATATTATCAGAATTGAAATCCAAAACGTATTCAGAATATGCGCATGTCACAGCGGTCGAAACACAGCATTTCAAAACAAGATTAGCAATTGCAAATTGTCAATTGACGTGTTCACTCGAATCAGGGTCGAAACAACACCTAACCTGGTTACTGACCCGCGCTTATGTCACGCTCGTACTGTAACCATGTTACGCAAATCCTGAGGACATGAAAAGCATATCGCTAGATGGATCTTAAGATAAGGAGCTACAGCACATATGTCTGTTTATTCCTTTGAAGGAAAAAATACATGACTGGCCACTTACATGTTCCAATTTGGCTTAATCACTACATAGTATAAAACAAAGTCGCTATCCGCCGTCTGTCTGTCCCTATGTATGCTTAGATCTTTAAAACTACGCAACGGATTTTGATGCGTTTTTTTTAATAGATAGAGTGATTCTTAAGGAAGGTTTATATGTTTACATGCATATTTACATAAGCATTGCACCCGTGCGAAGCCGGGGCGGGTCGCTAATAACACATATTTGTTAATTAGGATATGTGGCTCGAATTATGAAATTAGTCTTCGTTCGCAGAAGACATTTTTTCTTAAAAAAGGCTAGGCCAATGACTCCATCTCATCTGTCGGTATACCCATGCAAAGGTGAAAAACAATCGTCTTTCGCTATTGCGTAGTACTCCCCTTGCTGACCTGTAAGGTGATACTTGGCGCTACTTTTAAAGGACAAGGCAGAGTTTCCTTCTATTCCCGAATGCGAAATGCGAGGGGCGGGGAGGCAAAGCACGCAGCCCGTTCTCGCACCTCGCTCCGTCTTTCTTCCTTTAGCTCCCGAAACGAAGTATGATGTTATCCAGTTAGTGGTCCGAATTGAATATGCCTACTAAACCAAAATCTACGCTTTCTCTTCTTTGTTCGAAGATTATTTAATAGTATTATCTTTTTTTACATGTTTTTAACATGTACACTGCTATTCAAATGTCGATCGTCGACTGGTTGGTCCGGAAAATATCGCAGAACCGGGGAAGCCAGCGAGCGAGCGAACGAACTGCCGAACATCCTATCACCTCTTTTCATACTTTGGTTCACACCGCGAACTACAGAGCTAACGAGGTGAACGATTAGCTTCGCTGGAATCGATAGATATTTTGTTCTCCTCGTTCGCATCGCAGACGTAGCTTAGCTCTGTAGTTCGCGGTGTGAACCAAAGTATGGTGAAACGATGCACGCTCAGTTAGTTTGCTTGCCCACCCGCCCTCTGTCAATGTGGCTTGCCCTTAATGACGCTGGTTGAATCGCATTTGCAAGCAATTCCCTAATAGAGGGTCCCAACGCTTAAAGTGCCAGTGTCTCTCGTACTCTACTGATTCTGACTATTTACATAGCTCATAGATTTCTGGAAAGCTTGCCGCCTCAAACGTAACGTACACCGCGAAAGTATAATTGCAAATTTTACTGCAGTTTTCCAAAGGTAATACAATATGACTTTTCGAAATACTTTATCTTCATACATACCCATCCCCTTTATCTTCATTGCTGGAACTTACCTGTAGATAAGTAAAAAGAAAATTAATACAAGATTGTTAACTATCACATTGAAATTATTTCAAATAATAGTATGTGAAATACACTAAATCAAGTGTCCATTGAACTTTACACTCTTATTTAAGTAAGATAAAAACCGAATAGTAATAGAAAGTTTGAAATTCCGATCTTATAATCAAAAATAGCCTTCATAATAATGGAATTTAAATATATGCATGTTAATATGAATGTATCTTAATCATAAAATCAGCTCTTTGCTGTGAGAAAAAATGCGATATAAGTAGTTAGTATTTTTGGCTGATAAAAGAGATAATAATACCTATATTGTAATATATAGTATAATATAAGTACCTAGAGTGTTTGTGTTTGGCACACATTTATAAATATCAACAGCAAAAGAGTGGAAAATTATTGCATTTATTGCTACATTATTAGCAAAGTAAGTATGGCCATTTTCAATAATTTTACTCCAATCTTAACTTTTTTGCCTTCTTATCCTATAAGTTACAAAAAGCTTTTTAAATAAATTTCAGCAGGGCGTAAAATTTCGTACAGAATTTTAAAAGAAATCGCTAATCGCGTCTGATAATTAAGTACGTATCTATCAATCAATTTAGCGTTACAGACGGTCATTGGTCGCGTCACACCGAGTGCGGGAAAAAATATTTATGATGAAGTTGCTCATCTAATATATTAAAGATTAATGAAAATGATTACATAAGACCCTAGTGAGATAATATAATACTTCATTTAGGTATAACTGACATCTAATGAACAATTTGATTTACTGTGGGTTGGATTAGGAATAGGTCCTTCTTTAAAACCTCTGACTCTGTAAAGGCCTGTCACCGCCAACAGCAATAGACAATAATATGAAATGTCTTATTTATACAGGCAAACATTCTTTGTCTAAGAGGCAACTTAGACAAAGAAAGAGGCAAACATTTTTAGGTGCTTTTAATTCTTACTATCTATTTTTCTTGAAAATAGAATAGTTGAAGGAAGCCGACGATGGAGCGAGTTTGACCAGAAGATGCAGATTCACTCAAACCTTAAATAGAGCTGCATGGGTTATAAACACACTAACAAATCTTGTACAAAATACTAAGAAATAAATCCCACATCAGTTTATACACTGCACCTTTCAAATATTTTACCAACCTGAATATTTTTGTCTTATGATTAATCATTTGAACAGCTTTTACGTTATTCACGTTTGGCTTTTTGAAAGAATTGCCATCGCACTTTATCCCGAAAATATCGTTAGCACAGACTCCTGTCACTTGCGAATTGGGGCAATTCGCCTCCATCGGCGGCGTCAAAATTGAATCACATGTACGATGTGTCATACGGTTAGTAACACGATCGGAGAAGCTTTAGATAAAACATGTGATAATTTTAAAATATATTTCTTGCTATCTAGGTAATTATTCAAATCTTTCTAGCATAAGGTGATAATTTATTGTTTGCAGTTCCCCAGTCTTATTTAAATTTTCTTCTATCCTCCTGAACTAAATTGCTATCGCATTTTGTAATAACAAAACAAAAGAAGACTCTATCTGTAATATTAAAGTACTAGGATGAAAATTTAAAATTAACTAATGTAATGTACATTTAAGATATTTTCAAAGTATCTGTTTAAAGTTAGTTATTTATTTGATAATCTATAAGTAATATAAAAATGTATTGCTGAATGTGTTGCTAAGCGCAAATCTCGAGAGCAGCTGAACCGATTTCGAGAACGATAATTATTTTTTTATAATATTCCTTGAAGTACGAGGATAGTTCTTACGGAGAAAAATTGATAAAAATAAAAAAACAAAATATTTAATATCATAATGTAATTGTTGACTTATTAACTTTTTTTTGCTATTCGGAACACCGGGTCTAGAATAGCAGAATAGGTATTTAAAAAAAAAAAATAAAGAATCGACTCTTATACGGTACAAAGTTCGCCGGGTCAGCTAGTAATTAAATAATTTTGACTAGTTACATAATACTTGTGACGTTAAATTTAACTTGATAGGGAAAAATTGAGAGAGGAAACGGTAAGAAGAGAGAAGATGGTAGGTTGAGAATGGAGGAGGGATACAACTGGAAGATGTGTGGACGTGCAGGCGAGGTAATTTAAAATTAGAAAATACACCAAAAAAATCGAAGGCGATAAAAGACAGAAAAGATCCAGGGCGGTAATAGAACCGAGCATCTATCTAATTTTAAAAGTATTTGCGCTTTCGTTAACGCAAAAATAATTCCAAAATTCCCAAAAAAAGTTAGTAGTATTAGAGATAAAAAATTTCTATAACTTAAATAAAAGTTGATTTTTTTACATTTAAGTTATTGACAATGTAAAAATTATTGCTTTTTCTTTCGAAATATCACGATCTCCTTCACATTTTCATTTTGAAGCATAAAGTTAACGATATACAATACCATTAAACCCTTCATATTAGTATCCCAAATTGCCGACGCCCGCCCCAAATGAAAGGACTCGTCATTCCCGTTGGGTCAGAATCAGGACAATTTGCCGACTTGACACTGCGATGTCCAAATTAGATCACAAACATTTCACGAATGCGTCACTTCGCATGCAGAACTGTATCCGCGGGGATTTCAATCTACATACCAAAAGCGATGGATTAATACTCGTACACGAAATTATACTTATGTCGATAACGCGACGGTTGAGAATTGTGCAGATGGTAGAAATCTAAAAATAGTAGAAATAAAGGGATGCTTTAATAATGAAAAATGTGCAGAAAGTGTCCTTGCCTACTTTGTTTCTGTTATTTAAAACAATTAAGTCAGATTAAAAATAACCGCAATTTGATTTAAATAAATTGAGATCTAATTCTAGTTAATAATCTCAAAATTCAGTGTCCGTGTGTTATTCTTTAACGTCACAAGCTTTAATAACTGGCTGTTTTCGTGGTACTAATCCATTAGATATTAATTGAATTGGCTCTCGAGGGAAATTTTCTAAATTCTCATTCTGAAGCCATCACCCCTCGTTGGTTAAATCACGCCAGTCACAATAACGCTACATAAAAGAGAAGCAATGAACTTAAATTATAGCCCATATCGAAATAATGAATAAGATGAGTAAGATATGACACTATGAAGATTTAATTTATAATTGTGGATGTGAAGTTATGTAATTATTATTTTGTAAGCTTTGAAAAAATAATCGCAGTTGATTGGCGATAATGAATGGTTAGGGTTGTTTGAGGTATTGACTTTGTTAACAGTATTAATTACTGAGACGATTATGCACAAAACCGTCTTTATATGATGGGAATTATCTGAAATTGGGGCGTGTCAAGAATATTGTCACAATTGTGTGGCTGGAAGCCACAAATCTAAATGATAACGTGAAATAAGATATTTTGGATCAACAACCAATTTAAACAATACAATTTTTGTTATTATTTGAAGAATTATTGATAACATTTTAGGATGTCAGTACTACGATTTAGCAATGAGGTGTACCAGTAACAACACTTTAGAAAGTTCCTGTAATAGTAGTTTATGCAACTGTCATATAATGAAGGGTATTAAAACACGAGTGTGAGTTTATGAAACGAGCGCAGCGAGTTTCATAATAGTAACGAGTGTTTTAATACCCGTGTTATATGCAGTTGCATACACTACTTTATCTACACTCATACACAAATTCAAATAAAACAACAGAAAAGACAAATATTACGTTTTCCAAAACAAGTGCTTTTTTCTCATTTTCTATTTGAATATGCTTGTTCGCACCGTATTGGAAACACAGATTTGTTTATTTTTTACTAATCACAAACAGATCCCTTTGCCTTCCCGAGTATTTAAGAAAAATAACTGTATCATAATGAGTCGAACCGGTGTTATAATGGTCATTATGTTACAGGTTGCTGTATCATAATGAGTCGAACCGGTGTTATAATGGTCATTATGTTACAGGTTGTTTTTTTTAATTTTAATTTGATTATCTGTATTAAAAAGTATGTCATTTTATGTTCACCTTTGATATCGTATTTCGAATATTATGACATGTAGATAAAAGAAATTATTCTCGAAAAAGTAGTGCATTAGAATGAAATTGTTACGTTTGACGCTAACGTCAAACGTAACAATTTCATTGGTACAAATTCAGGTGCTTTTGTCAAGTCCTGTAGTAATTAATTACATTCAAATTTGTCAGTCACTCGTTTTCCTTTGTCTTTTGTTGATTCAGTCGCGCTAGTAATTTGAAATTGAAGTTTAAATGCTTCTAGAGTAACAATCGTATCATATTCAATATTTTAAGCTTATTTTTTGTAATGTATTCTCTAGGTAGGTCTCAGAATAAACTTAGTCATGCGATTTACATAATTCAATTGTACAATATTCAAATCTTGATTCTGTTTCTTCAGGAGCAAAAAGAGCTCCACTCAGATCTTGTTTGTGTACTTTTACTTCACCTATTTTTATATGCAAAGTTCATACAGATCCAATTTCAAGATGTGACAATATGTCAAGAGGCAGACGAAATCTGTGCAATGGAAAGAAACATTGTAATACAGTCTAAAATGTAAGTGATGTGCATATTTTCTATTGTTAGGCATTATCAGGTGTGCTATATAAAGGAATAGGAAATCATATAATACTTCGACTGATAAATGGCTGGTGAAAATTTACAAGTAAAAAAAAAATCAGGAATGGGCTGTAAAACCGCAATGCAATATTTTCAAAAGTATTGCACTAAGACAAGTAAAAGATCATTAAATCAATAGTAATTTTAAAAAAAATCCTTACATTTTGCGACCATTTATCCTATCGGAGTGTTCAGTAATGTTGTTAACGTTTACATATTTATTTAAGTTGATATAATGATGCACATACAATTTATTTGAAGGTTATTAAAATAATTATAATATTATCTCTACGTTTACACCATATTACTATGTATGAAAACATTTAAATAATTGTAAAAAATACATTTTTAACGAATAAAGGTACTGGATCTCACCTTTTTTTTCTGCAATCCAATTAACTAGTAAAACAAGGGTAGAACTGCGCAATTTTGCAAAGCGCGGTTATTCCACCAGTTTCAATGTTTGCGTACAGAACTACTTAATTGGATGGTAGAATCGTGGAATACTATAGAAAAGGGTATATTTACTTAATTTATCAACGTCCAGAAGCTTCAATATGTCAACTTTAAGGTAAATTGGAATAAAACCAATTTCTACGAACAAGAATCACTATCTTCTAACCTGCTCCCATTTTTCAGAGGTCGGTGGAGTATGTTTTACTGTCGGCCTACTGCTATACATGCATTAGATTTTTTCGACCGTGTGTCTGCCTGACGCCAATCTTCCTTAGGAACAGCTCATATCTTTCGAAAGGAACTGGGACCACTAAGTTAACTTGTTTTTTAAACATAAAATTGGCTTTTTAAGTTGGTAGCTTCATGATTAATGAAGATTAATATAGTAGTCAAGTGTTACTTCATGTACTCGCTGCTTTTGAGTTTGACTTTATTGATTATACAAATTTTGTTTGTAATAGTACGTCTAAAATGTAATGCCGTGTACACCTATAAAGGCAATTCATAGTGTCCTATAATATTATTGCTAACCAAAATTTATGAATGTATTGTGAATATGTCGTTGGTGTATCTATACAAATAAATAAATAAATAAGTAGCTTCGATCCATACTTATAATATGAAAGTGACTCTATAGGTCTCTATATACCTTTTCACGCTTAACTGTTATACCGATTTATATAAAATCTGATATGGACACAGTTTGTGACCCTGGTAATCCATAGGGTTATTTTTGACAGACATCACCATAATTCATATTATTTCGGATTGATTAAATTAAGTAACTAGATTGACATCTACGTATAATTGTAGCACTGTCATTGTATCTAGGTATTTTTATATTTATAAAAAATAAATATTTAAATTGACATTTTATATACCAGAGTAAGTGAAGTTTTGTATTAATTTTGTTCAGATTTGACCTGACTATTTATTATAACGGATCAGCAAGTTAAACTTTATAATGGTTTACAATGAAACAAATAAATCTAACTTGCTCTTCTAAGAATTGTACAAACCATTAAGCAAAATAAAAATAGCTGGAGATTACTTTTCAGACGTATTTTCAGATCATCAAGCACTAGGTAATGATTTTTTAATATCATCAACAACTAAAAATGTTTGAGATGTGATTTTAATCACAATCTAATTCGGAAGATTTCTCAATCTTACCACACTAACGAGACTGATAATATCTTCAAACTCCAGAAGAGACCAGCTTGATTGCTCAGATGTTTCAATTGATGGGTCAACTAGATAATGCAGCACGTTTACAGTTTGTCACTTTGACATCGAAGAGAATGGTACATGATGGTATGGTCTGTCTGTTAGAGTTTAATTAAATATTCATATGGGATTTTTACCCGAGTTTAATTGTTATAACGTGTGTGTTGTGAGACAGCATTTTTAACTGAATCTTACAATTTTAAGTTCTATTTTTACTTGATATTGGCTAAATGCTTAGTCCCGCGAAGTTATTAATTAAAACCTAATAAAATAAAAAAAATATAAGGGCGTTTATGATGAAGATAAAAAATGGAGAGGGCTATGCTCGGAGTTTCTCTTCGTGATCATTATCCGAAATGCCGAGATCCACAGGAGAACCAAGGTTACCGACATAGCCCAAATAATTGCGAACCTTAAGTGGCAGTGGGTAGGGCACATTGCGAGGAGGACTGACGGCCGTTGGGGCGGAAAGGTCCTCAAGTGGCGACCACGTATCGTGAAACGCAGCGTTGGTAGGCAACCCACAATTTTTTTTAGATGTTCTGCGTGCTTAGTAGCAAGATCAATCGTTCATGTATTATTATTATTAATATTGTTCAACCACGCACAACTAACTGCGTGACATGCGAAACCGGAAGTTCCCGAGGGTTTGATGTTCAAAAAATTATATTGTAACTAAAACTATGACAAGGGGAAGACCCACAAAATGTAATTCTGCTTACGTGACCAAAACATCGTAAAAATAACTTTTTATTGTCATAGGAATTGGGGAAATAGGTTAACGGTTCTGCCCTCATAACCCTGCTTACTTTTTATTTTCGCATGGTTTGAACGAAATTTTATTATTAACATGCTATGTAATTGTATATTATTGTACATATTTTGATCGAAGTAGGGCACAGAGGACTAGCCGCTAGAATTTGGAGCAGCCGGAACTGGGGAAGTACCTCCACCTTACAGAAGACCACAGTCAAATAACATTTGTGTGGTGTTGTGTTTCTGTTAGTGACTAATGTCGCCAGAGCTCCACTGGGTAGGGAAGGTGATCAGTTTTGCAAACTTCTATAGGCTACGGTTTCTGTTTACCACGCTGTATGCTTGCTGCCAATCAAATAACATAAAAAATCGGGAGTGGTCTCCCCTTGACTTTCTCGTATACCGTTAACGTGCAGACGAAGCACGGAGGAAAATCGATTTTGAAAAATTTTCGGTTACCCATCCGAGTACCGACCGCGCACTTGGTTGCTTAACTTTGGTGATCGACGACTCAAAAGTTGATAGAAACCTTATATTTTCATGTCATACATGCATGTTAAATTTGGTTGCAATAAGTTAAAGCATACTCGAGTTATCATGCTAACGCCAGTGCGTTAGCACGATAACTCGAGTATGTCTGTACATAATTCCAAAAACGGTATTTTTGGACTCAGGGAGGTCCAAAACGTGTAAATCCGTCAAAATCTCCTCAATACTACGTATACGAAAAAGTAGATAAAATGCCTAATGAGAATTAACAAAATTATCGAATTAAAGGAATGCTGTGGTGGGTGGTCAGGCCACTGCGCGAGTGACCGCTTGGTGCAATGGTCTACACGATGTTCATTTCCCTCATTCGACTATTACAAAGCCCACGGTATGATAAGGGACAGTCCCATTGGTGACCGGGAACTTCTCCGGATACTGCAATAGGAATTAAGCTGTTTTAAACAATCGAATGTTACGGATCGCTGTCAGTAGCACCACGCATCAAAACCTTGAAGTGTTTACGGCAGTAATCAGTAATGCTCCAATCAAATTACGATTGTATTCAATTAAACATAGCGATCATTTTTCTCTAGTCCAACAGAGAAGTTTTTAAAAGGTGCCATTATTTATGTTTTACTTAATTGCCTGTTGAAATCTAGGACTTTTAAAGGATGTCGATGGCACCGCGATGGTGCGTTCTTCGTAACGATTACGATAGCTCAGCTACCGAGTGCGCGGTCGGTACTCGGATGGGTGATCGAAAATTTTTCAATTCGTTTTTTCCATGCTTCGGAAGGCACGTTAGGCTGGTGGTCCCGACTGCTGCCTCAAGATAGCAGTCGTCTCCAAGGAGGGTTGGTGTCAGGCACACGGCCGTAAAAATGGTATGCCAAATCCTTAAGCAGTATTGACGATATCAAGATACTGCCCCAATCTTAAATAAATTAGGAACAGTGTGAAGTCTAGGAATTTTCTCAGTCAATTGAATTGTGAGATGAAAATGTGGGAATGTGGGAGTTATTAAAATTATTGTCATACAGTAGTGGAGACGAGTGCTCACATAATTATTCAAAAGGTCACCCTAAAAATGTTGCTATGTCGAGTTCCTCCCGTGCTGTCAATTCTGCGAGTTTTAGGCAAAATTATTATTACCTGCGTTTTTCAAGTACTTCAAAATAATACGTGAAATGTTTTGTTATAACTTGTATATCTATTATAAAATAATTTCTTCTAATCTTAATAGTTTTAAAGTATAATTCAGTGTAAAGTTTGAATGAAATGATTTTTTTTCTGACGACTGAATTACTTCTAATCGTGTTTCTGTCTTTTTCAACTTTAATGTGTATTAATCTCAGACTTATTAATTATTTAGTACTACGTGCTACTACGAAGTACCTTAAATCGGTTGAAGAATCAAGAAAACCTAAAGCGTTACAAGCTCCTCTTGCCTGTTTCGGTATGTAATGACTTACTCAAAGGAGTTTTGAGGGCTTAAGAGCGTTTATGCGACCGATTTAAGGTATTTACAACGAGAAGCGTAAGCGAACCAAAGTCACACAAATAAGTAGGAGCATTTACAAGTGATCTCGAACCGAGCAACGGGTGACATGACCTCTCTCCGTCAAGCCTTCGGCAAAACGATTTGAATAAGTTTGCGCGGCGTGTTAAGCTGATCTTTAAACATTTGTTAAAAATATATTATTTTATTCTGTTTAGAGGAAATGCTCTTCTCTTCTAGTTACATCATTAATGTTGAAAATACCAATTTCCCGAATCGTAATATTTGCGGTTTGATTTTTTTATCGTGAGATAATTTTTATTAGTTATTCTATGAAATTGAAAATTTTTCATACAACTATTTTATAAAGGATATTATCAGTTACTCTTTATTTTTCATTTTATTGTATTGTGGGCCATATCTGATATTTATAACATCGAAATTAACTCTATAATTTTACTGCTCAGATATTTTGTTATCGTTCACAAACTGTATCAATTTAAACCTTTTCTCTCTGCACAAGAATTTTATTTAGAAGTTTTTATAATTTTTATACTAATGGAATAAGAATTCATGGAAACAATGAGGCTGAAAAAGTGCCGATTTTCAGTCAAAACGCGTAAACGCTCTTAATGCCTAAGTCAACGATTACAAATCTTCACAATTTCGCCTAACAAGGAGACCTAAAGATTTAAAGCTAAATTCGCAAAAGAGATGCTTCGAAATTATATACTTAATTTTTCAGCTGTATATTATGTCTGTATTCAGGTACGTGTTTGTGACGTGAATTTAACGATATAATTCAAATTAATTAGCCATGTCATGCCGGCCTTGAAGAATATCATCACCCCATATCCTCCAATGGGTATCGTAGAAGGAGACTAATGGATCAGCAAAGGGGTATTGATCACCTTATACTAAGTCCGCCAATCCGTATTGGGCAAGCGTGGTAGACTACTGCCTAAACCTCCTTTTATGACAACGAGAGGCTTTGTGTCCCAGTGGGTCAAATTATAAAGGTTGTTATGATGATCCAAAGAATCGTAACATCTATCCTGGTTCTTGGGTTTGATCTGTTGGTTTACTCTTCTATGCAGGCAACAGGCTGGAAACCTATCACTATTTAATGCTGCTGTTGTCCCATATAACCAGATGTGGCTTTATATATAACCGAATGTTACCTAAACCTCTGCTCAAACCTTTTGGGATAAATAGCGTGATAGTTATGATCTTAACTCACGTTAACAATAGCCCATCCACTAGGGTTTATTCCTGCAGGAATGTCCAATTTATAAGGAATGAATTCTAGTGGATGGATAAAGCGCGAAGGAATGACGGTGTTAAAATCGTTTTGTCCCTTCTTTCGCCTCTGTACGATGTGACAAGCTTGATTTCGTTAAATAGAAATTCGCAGGAAAGTATGTAGAGATGACATTAGTTAATGGCCTCAATGATTTTATTTATCCCTACGATGATTCTCTACAGCTTATCCATGAGGACAAGTCATACAGAATAAAGGCTAGTGAATGGAGGGCTAAATAACGAATAACTCTATGATTCCTAAAGTAGTCTGCTCATAGAATAAACTCTCGCGAGATGCTTCAAGAGAAAAGAAAGTCATATCATTCCAATATCAAATTTGTCAAAACTTATCTTCAAGCTATAATTTCATTACGTTACGTTATCAAATTTATTTGGAGTTGAAATTGGAACAGCCATCCATTTTTGCGATTACCGAATCTCAACTGAATATCAATGGGCATATGATACAAAACTCCGATAGGGCAGCCGACAAATCCTCGCAAAGTTCCGATATTCAATGCGGTCCTATTGGAGTCGGGACGATTGGAAAAGTTCCAGAATCCAGACTTATTGCATGGATGGCTTTTAGATGTGGTCTGGCTTAGGCTATAGAATCTGACATTGCTTTTACACAGTATAAATAAGTCTTCCTTTAATTTGCGTATGGTTCTTAAGATGTATTAGGCAGGGTTTGATAAAGTTTGGCAATTTTCTAACGGTACACATTGTAAGATACTGAATTTTGGCAGTAGTTCTCTGCCGAAGATTAAGAATCAATAATAACTAGTAAAACGGGTATTAGAGTGTTTCGGCGCAAAAGCATTGCATCGGGGAAATTTTTGTTTAGATGATTCAACATTGTTTCCGAGTGAAGTTTGTGTAGTACATCATGAAGTCTTTTGTCATACATTTCTCTCTAACCACTCTCTAAATGCATTAATATGTGGGACACCCAGAAGGCAGCTACTGAAAATATAACTGTATGATGTAGATCACTTTGCCTTAAGTTTAAAAATAACAAAAACATAGTGTTTGGCGCGATTTAATGGCGTTAGTAAATAACCGATTTTAATGAAATCTGCTACGGATCTAGTTTTAGCCCTGGTACACTGAAAAAAATTTTTGATTGCTTTAATAAACATCTTGTTTGATATGATCACCATCTTGACTGTATATGAGCCTACATAGATCTTGACTGTTGCAACTAAGACAACTTTGTTGAATTATTATAGTTTCGTCAACTAAGTAATGTATTGGTTTATTCACCGATAGATATTTACTTCAACTAAGATCTTGCTTAGTGTAATAAACAAAAAGTATCACATTATCTAAATTTACCGTTGGTTCAATTAAGATCTTGATCGATACGTTTGTCAAACTTTGTCAGATTAATCAATGTCATTTGTTATTGCAACTAAGATCTTGCGTCAAGTAACATAAAAAAACTGATTAATTCAACTAAACTCTTATTTGAAATAAACAAGAAACATTATCATAATTACGAAAGTGAATGGTTGTCACAACTAAGATCGTGCATCAAATAACTAAAAGTAACTGATTAATTCAACTAACCTTTCATTTGAAATAAACTTAAAGAATTATCAGATCAATGAAAGTCATTTGTTGTCACAACTAAGATCTTGCATCAAATAATTAAAAGTTACTGATTGATTCAACTAACCTGTTATTTGATATAAACAAGACATATTATCAGATCTATGAAAGTAAATTGTTGCCACAACTAAGGTCTTGCATCAAATAACTAAAAGTTACTGATTAATTCACCTAACCTTATAATTGAAATAAACAAGAAGCATTATCAAAACAATGAAAGTAATTTGTTGTCACAACTAAGATCTTGCATCAAATAACTAATTAATTTGACTATCCTCGTATTCGAAATAGTCAAAAAACGTTATCCTGTTAACTACCAGTGTTCTTCAATTCACTTTATTTTCTTTTGCATAGTAACAAAGTGACTTGGTTATTATAAAGATTGTCAATCATCTCCTGATTTTTGTTTCCACTAAGATCTTAACTATCTTCGTATTCGGTGAATTTGGCGCCTTTAGTGATTTTTACAAAAAATCATCTGGTAAGATAAAATTAGCATCAAATAATTGATAAGATAAGATTAATCTCCGATATTATTAATGCTTTTTTATTTAGTAAAAATCACTGAGGGCGCCTCTTTCACCGAATACGAAGATAGTTAAGATCTTAGTGGAAACAAAAATCAGGTGATGATTGACAATCTTTATAAAAGACAATTCACTTTGTTAATGTGCAAAAGACAATAAAGTGAATTGAAGAGCACGGATAGTTAATAGGAAATTCGTGACTATTTCGAATACGAGGATAATCAAATTAATTAGATATTTTTAAGGTTTTTTTTATTAAATCCTATGCACCAATTTTGTGTATAAGGCATAGTCTCGTATTTTTAGAAGGTATCACTACATTTATCTATAGCTTATGTTAGAAGTTGATATCAAAACTGCTGCCAGGGGCAATTTTTGACACTTGCCATATACCTACTACTTGAAATAATTACGTAAAAATGTAATGGTACCTTCTAAAATACTAAACCGGCGTGCCTTAAAACATTGGTCCACGAAATTATATAAAAATCCTTAACAAATATTCTTTATTTAGCGCAGAAGAAATAAAACTCGTGTAAGTATATAAAATAGAATATATTTGCTCAATTATAGGTTCACAGTATATGATGTTACAAAAATGCTTAAATCCCTTGTACATTTCACCTTAATAACGTAGTAAGTAATAAGCTGCATTGAAGTGTTAACATCCATAATAAATTATTAACATTGTGATAAGTATTAGTTTATTATTAATGAACCACTATAAAAAATATGTTACTTTAAGATGTGGTGCACTTTAAGAATTCTTTCGTTTGCTAGAATAAATAAAGATTATTTATGAATATTATCATTAACATTCTTAATTAATTTTAACAAATAAACGATGAAGTATATCAACATTATTAATGATTATAATTATTTATTATCTTTATTTAGTTATAATGCACATCTTAAAGTTACACATTTTTTTCCACTGCTAAGAATATTTTTATTACATGGTAAGGAAACCGCAAATATTTATGAAAAATTACAACATTTTCTTTTACTTTTAGTTCTTTAACTTCATAAGCAAAAAATGATCGTCCGTTGTTTGCAATAATTGTCCAATTAGTATCAAACTATTTAAATCATACAACATAACATTTTGCACTATAAAAAAGTAGGCAGTGAATCCTCAGAGCTGGTGGTATAAACTAAAATGGTACCTTTTAAATTCCGTATAGTAGATACGGTGGCCCAAGTAACATTTTTAAGTGACTTATTTTGACACAATGTATGCATAGTTCTTCAGATTTATTAAGTAATGAATAGTTAAAATCTTATGAATAGCTCTTCAGATTTATTAAGAGTTGCACAAGAAATAGGAACTGTTCTAAGAGTATCAGGCAATTCACCCTTTTAAAAACTTCGTTTAATTGTAGCTGATGTTTCATTGCTAAAGTTAATGTAACGTTCCTTCTGTTAAATGAAGCATTAGAAACTAATTTAAAAAACGATGTTTGGCTTCAAATCGCATTGACCATAAAGAAACGATAAGACCAATTTTTTAGAACAGTAGGTAGGTATGCTAGTGTAATAAATTATAGAATTTTGGTTGTAATAAATCATTGGTAAGTAACAAATATGATGTGTTCAGTTCTAATACTGCAGTTTGTAATAATTCTGCAGTTCCTACCGAAATACCGCAAAAAGTTCTGAAGCTGTCATACGCACATTGCCGTGAAGTATATGATCCATAGCTAAGATACATGGCTGATTCCTATAGTCAGGACCGTACTCGAAGGTTATTGAGTTCAGTCAATGAAAAGAGCTTAAAATGTCTTAAATACTGAAGAAGTACAAATTGCATCACGTATTTAGCAACACCTTCTAGAATGTCATGCATACAGTCGACACCTATTTGATTGAATAAGTCGAAATCTTGAACACCAAACCAAACACATTTTTCTTTTATACCTGTTACTGATGGATTACCTCGATGAAGATCAGATTCGTAATCGGATAAAGTGCGTAATAAATCCTGGTCTTCCAAACATTGCGTTTTCTTAACATGCTTTTTTAAATACGCCACTATGGTACCTTCCTTCCTGTTCTGATTGAAACATTTGAAGTCCGACCTCTCCTCTAAGGAAACAACTGCAATGCTTGGGTCTTGTTGAATTTCAAAGTTTGTTAAATTCAGGTCCTGTAAAAAAAAATAAGGTCAGTGCATCACTTTAATGTAGGCTAATATTTTATTGGAATCTGCGTAGGCAAACTTCGCTCATATTTTAGGGTTTCAATATTTAAATATTGTTACTAATTCGATAGGTGTCGTATTTTTAGTTTTTCAATATTTAAATATTGTTACTCATTAAATAGGTAAGTATATTTACATACACAAAAACTTACCGATATAGGGTATATCATTATTATGAAATTCAATCTTTCAATTCCTCCAACATCTCAGGGGTCAGCGCTGGCACTTTTATATTGATTTCCTGGTCTAGATCAATTAATCATTAAAATTTTACGTAAACTCTGGAAACTTTTAAGTTTATTATTATAATTACAAGGTCGAGTTATTAGTAACCAAATATTGTTTGACCTCATGGTTTCATGTTAAATTAGTTCCTCGTCCACAACTCAAACCTAAAACTGTTTTAAGTTTAATTAAAATTTAAAAGCGACGTCAACACTTCACTAGTCTATTAGGTACCTAGCTTTTTAAACTTTATTACGTTACAATATACCACTTATTACGCGATGAGATCCACTGATTAGAGAGATTATTAATGACGAATGACTATTATAGAGAGTAGAGGTACTGAGTGATTGCAGTGAAAAAAAATGTACCGCTGACTATGACGTCGCCTAGACTTATGGAAAACTAAGGTAGTGAGCGGAGCGCGGATGGTGCGCGGGGGAAGTTTGTTCGATTGGTGGACACTGCAAAGTGTTATTCAATTAGATCACTTATCTTGTTTAACTCAAATAACCACATATTTTAATCAACCGAGATCTTTATTGAAACTAATAATATAAATTATGTGACGCTAACAAGTTGCTTTGTTACCAGGAGCGTACCTAATTATTTTATTTGATCAACTCTTTTTAACTTAAAGAAGCACACATTTAAATGAACCATGATCTTTTTTAAAATCAATAATATAAAGTATGTGATGCTAACAAGTTGCTTGTTACCACGAAGATACCTAAATATTTAATTTGATCACTTCTCTTATTTAATGCAAATAGGCATATGTTTTAATCAACCATGATCTTTGTTAAAATCAATAATATAAAGTATGTGCTCCTAACAAGTTGCTTGTTACCACGAAGATACCTAAATATTTAATTTGATCACTTCTCTTATTTAATGCAAATAGGCATATGTTTTAATCAACCATGATCTTTGTTAAAATCAATAATATAAAGTATGTGCTCCTAACAAGTTGCTTGTTACCACGAAGATACCTGAATATTTAATTTGATCACTTCTCTTGTTTAATGTAAATAGGCACAAATTTTAATCAACCATGATCTTTTTTAAAATCAATAATATAAAGTATGTGCTCCTAACAAGTTGCTTGTTACCACGAAGATACCTGAATATTTAATTTGAACACTTCTCTTGTTTAATGTAAATAGGCACATATTTTAATCAACCATGATCTTTGTTAAAATCAATAATATAAATTGTGTAATGCTAACAAATTTTCTTGTTACCTGAACACATCTAATTATTTAGTTTTAAAAAGTGGAGGTAGTAAAATTAAACAAAAACATGAAACGATGCTCAATGTAACAAAGATATTTGATTACATTAAGGAAGTCCATAATTGTCGAAATGAATAAAATGTATTTGTTCTGGCAATTATGGTACCTTGTTTATAGCAAACATATTAATAATTATAACACACATTTTGATGCCAACTAAGAGAAATCGTATCTTAGTTGGACTACATTTTTTTCAGTGTAAGGACATAGGATAATTTTGGCGCTGCAACCAATAATTTTTACAAAGTTAATCTTGTATCACCGGCAATTAACTTCATCATTATCATAACAGCCTTTGTAATTCGACCCACTGCTGGGACACAAGGCCTCTCCTTGTTACCGAAGGAGGTTTAGGCAGTAGTCCACCACGCTTGCCCAATGCGGATTGGTGGACGGAGTATAAGGCGACCAATACCCCTTTGCTGCTCCATTAGTCTCCTTCTACGACATCTATTGGAGGATATGGGGTGATGCTATTCTACTTTTCCGGCATCACACGACAGTTCACGTGTATAACATAAATTGAGCATTTAAATATGTAGTTATGCTCTACTATCTATAAGTAATTTCGGCACTCCATATTTAGAATACAATTTAGCACTGCAAACACCGTGCTAAGGTCACTGCGAGACGTGCGTGAGGCGCTACCATTTTAAAAAGAGCCCTTGCTTTCAATCCTCTTCGCCTTCGCTTAGTACAATTAAGACTACAAGAGGGGGGCAAGGCATGCCAACTTATAGTGGTCGCGTTTGCCAGAGTGAGTCATAGTGTGACTCAACAGCGTCTGGGTCGTGTTGGACTCGGTCGATAGACGAAAGGGGACTCGAATTAATTAGCTTACAACGATAGGGGCAGGTGGGATATCATAATGACTGGAAGCCTTTAAATTGCGCCAATACCTCACCTTTAAATTGCAAACGACAATAACTCTAGCTTAAAACCATATGTTATGAAATTGATTCTCATTAGAAATGTTTGTATGGTGACTGCTAAATTGTCTTTGTACGCCATGATTAATAAATTATTATTATTAAGTTACCCGGAGAGCTGACATGATTTTGAGTGGAATATTTGTCCTGGTCGTCCTTGAGTTGGTTTGTTTACTAAAGGATTGTTAATATTTGGGTTTGGTGCCCCTTTTGTGTAGGCGACAGGCTGGCAACCTGTCACTATTGTATGGCCCATACTTTTTCTTTTTGACGGGGAGGTCAAATGCATTTACGCATCGTCCCTCCAAGGTGGTGCCAACCGCAGGGGATTTGTGGGACTCGAGGTAAAGGCGTTCCCTCCATGCCCACTAAACATCCTCTCCGGCCTGACCTTCAGTGCGCTATTACGGGACGGTTCGGGATCTGCACCCGAGAGCTCAATTACACCGAGACCGTCCCAACGCTGCCTGTGGTGGGAAAACAAAAACAACTCGACGATGGCATGTGACTTCGAATGCCAAGAGAACACACTTGACACCAAAAGCCACACACCTGCCGAGAAAGTTTCCCCACCACGTTATCAGGGTCCGCCACGAGGAGGCTTCGGACGTGATGGCCCATACTACCCGATGTGGCTTTGTATGACCTGAAGCTCTGCTTGACCCCTTTTGGGGTTGTTGAGCGTGATCATATGTCTGTGTGTATGTAGAATCATAATCAATACACGTGTCGTGATTCTTTCAAACAGAGGCTCATAAATTATTACATATTTGTATTGTATTGTGCATTATTACCATAACAATAGTGTAAACAGCATTATTCTGTCCCAATAGTTAGTGATAAAATTCAAGCCGGTTCCTCGGACATTGAGGGTTCTGGGTTCCTGGTGAAACTCATTTCCAATTTCAGCCTTATCATCGTATCCCGTGAGATGAAGGAAATGGCTTCAAAAATCTTCCTAAAGCGGCTGTGAACACATTTTAGTATAAAACATATTACAGCATTTATAGCTATCTTTAATCGACTAATGAACATTGAAAGCGTTCATGCAACACCTTATACGATAATCAATCATATTGCACTTAGTATGCTTTTTTTACCGACGACAATGTTTGGTTGAAAGAGGCAATTCAATTTCTTGGCAGTCTACTTTTTATCGTTAAACAGCTTGTGTTTATCTTTGAATAATGTCTTTATTAATTGCCGCGAATGATTCACGCTACGGTCACGTAATTGCTGCCATTAAACAGTTGACAATGGAGACCTGGCGAAGACGGTGAGACGCTCTGAATTAATAGGGACTTTACAATGATTGCGTAATCTTATACTATTTATAGCTACCCGCCCTGGCTTTACATTAAATTTTAAAAGAACTACAATTCTCTAGTACATAATTTTATGTATCTCATAAGGTTTAACCTGCTTCATCTTATTTGCTCCCTACATCACATAAAAATTTAATTAAGATTTAATATACGAGGGTGGATTGAAAAGTTCTCGGCCTAGTCAATAAAATAAAGTACAATCCATACAAATTTATTTTTATTTTTCGACGTAATCTCCATCTAACTCAATGCATTTCTTCCATATGTTTTCTAAAGCGTCTATACCTGTTTTAAAAAAATATTCCTGAAGCTCCTCCAAATATTGACTAACTGCAGCTTTGACCTCTTCATTTGATGAAAATTTCTGGCGACCGAGGTGTTTTTTTTAGGTTTCGAAACAGGTGAAAGTCCGAGGGAGCCAAACCAAGTGAATAAGCCGAGTGGGGCAACAATTCAAAACCACAATCGTGAATTGGAACCATAGTCTCAACAGACGTGTGAACGTGAGCATTGTCCTGATGAAACAACACTGTTTTGCTCAGTTATCCTGGGCGTTTTTCTTTAATTTCTTCACGTAAACGGCGTAAAAGAGTGCAGTAGCATGCTGACTTAATGATTTCCCCATTCGGGAGGTAGTCCACCACGATGAAGCCATTCGCATCCCAAAAGACGGATGCCATCACTTTTTCAGCTGAAAAAATTGCTTTCGCTTTTTTTTGGGGTCGGTTCACCAGATTTTTCCATTGTTTGGATTGTTGTTTCGATTCTGGAGTATAGTGGTGAACCCAGGTTTCATCCATTGTTACAAACCTATTCAAAAAATCTTCCCGATCAGTCTCAAACATCTCCAAGCAGTCGCGAGAAATCGTGAGTCGAATTCGCTTTTGTTCAACTGAAAGCAACCTGGGGACCCACCTAGCAGAAACCTTAGAAAATCCAAGTTCGTGCACAATGATGTTTTGTGTTCGTTCATATGAGATGCCCAAAGTCTCAGCAATATCCCTGATAGTCAATCTGCGGTTTTCCAATATGAAATCACACACTACCGATGTTTTCTCTAGTCGTAGACGTCAAAGGCTGGCCGGAGCGAGGGTCATCTTCGATGCTTTCTCGACCACGTTTAAATTCCGCAACCCACTTTTTCACAGTGCTATACGACGGGGCAAATTCCCCTAATGTTGTTGTCATGTCAATATGGATCTCTTGTGGTGTTAATTTTTTTTACACAAATATTTAATGACCACGCTTTGTTAAATTTTCTACATTTTCCAAAAACGTTGCGCTTCGTCTCTCTCAACTCGCTCTTACTCAAAAACTACGAAACCCACAAAGAAGAAATTCACCATCGTGATAGCCAAAAAACAAACGAATTCAAAGAGGCTAGTATCATATAAATACCATCACTATTTATATGTCAGGCCGAGAACTTTTCAATCCACCCTCGTAGTATAAACCTTCCGTGAAAAAATACCTAACTGATCGTAAAACAGCATCAAAATACGTTGTGAAGTTGAAAAAAAGAAGTATAGGCTTTTTAGTTGTCCTCCAGCCAGTGAGACCCTCTATCAATTGATGGCTGATGAATATTTAATTGTTTACTAATAGCAATGTTGTTATAATAACAACTTTAGTTCTACTTATGTTATATTTATCCCAAAAGAAATCATTATTCTACCACACATTCTACTTCTATAGCAATTTAAGAAAATAAGCTTCTAGAGGCTTATTTTCAAGCAAATTGAGCCGCGTATAAACGCCTGGATATACATACATATTACAAGGAAAGTCGCCTTATACTAGGTACCTTACATAAAATAACTGTATCTTATTGGTTTTCTTGATGAAGTTAGTATCTTTACATAGTTATCTAGTGACATGTATTAAGCATACAATAACTGAATTCACCTAGGTATTATTAAAAAATTATTCGTTGCCTATTGTTTAGGAAAATAACCGAATATATTTCGTCAAGGCATTCACTAAAAAGCTTGATATGTGTACCAATATTCTGATGCAGAAAAAAATCTGCATTTTAAGATGTCGCTCGGGAGGTTGATGAGATCGCAACGTTATCTGAATAAAGAATACAAGCGCTGAATACAAGTCAAAAAGTCGTTTTTCATTTTATATTCGGTGTAGCCATTTATTCTTTAGTCTAGTGGCTCACTCATCGATATCAGATTCAAAGAGTCCGGTTTCGATGCCCATGGATTCGAAATTGTGCTTAGTTTCATCGGTGTCATTTTTTAAGTTCGCCTGGTTGGCTAACACCATCGTATCAGAGTCTGTTGCCATGACAAAAGCGTTAGCGACATTGCTTAGTTCCCAATTAGTTCCAATAGTGAGAAGATAGTCAATCCCAGTGAAAGAGTTCCGAATATAGCTTCCGCTTTCGGCAATCTTATCATTTACCATCGGGTGAGTTGAAGGATAGAAACTTCCCTGATAAGATATAAGGCTGGTTTTACAGTTAAGCTGATCATCGGCGCTGACAGATCAATATGTATGAAGGTAATTAAAGAAAGCGTTGCTGAGTGACACATCTACCGCTGGCGCCACTGAGCGTTTTGAACGGATAGCGCCGACGATCAGTGTCAGGGTAAAACCAGCCCAAAGGGTGTAGATCTCTGCAAGAATACTTTTGTCGGTGATCTTCTAATCTCCTCGGAGCTTATAACCTTAGTGGAACCAAATCACACCTGATAAAATTCTAATCTAAAAACATCTCTCAACGAAGCGGAATCTCGCTATCATTTAGATTTGTAGGACTTTCGGTGAAGCAATATCTGTCGCGTGTTGCAAAAATATTAGCTCAGTTCACTTTCTTAAATTCACGTAAAGTGCTTATAAACATCTAGAGAAGTATAACCGCTTTTCCAGAATAGGCTCACAAATCTAATGTTTTATGGCTGTTCCCCGGGACGGCGCCCCTTAGATCGATCCCAGACATCGGTCGGGACGGAGCGTCTGCCTAGTAATAGATGTAGCGCTGATTCAAGCTGGTAGGGCTGGAGTATTGGATATTAGTGTTCTAATGGGCTAGTTTCCTAGGCCGACAATGCGAAGCCAAAAGGAAGTGTTATGATTTGCATCCGATTTTGATGAATAAGGTGTTAATCGATTCTTTTTTATAGTCCAGGTAATAAAGGCTACATTTTGACCAGCTTAACGACAGAGGGATTCAATTTCTTTGTTTCTGTAGTCGGGTTACAATGTTCAACACTTTTCGCTTTTTGGTAAATATTCTTTAGAATCTGTTATGTTACAGTGCAGAACGATATTAAAAAATCACATGGAAAACTGTCTATCAAACATTATTTTTCTGAATATTTAAACGTGGTATTGAGGTATTTCTTTTAAGAATCTTTAAAAATTATGTATAGTGATATAATTATTACACAAAACGGGCTCTGAAGCCTAAAAGTACGCTAAACACTATCCTATTTCAGGACAGACATTGAGACGCAAAGTAGCCATTATGATGATATTTACGATCAATTTTGGGACAATGATATCTAGCTATGGCATTACTTATATAACTACTACAACATAATTAAGTAAGGAACAGTTGGCATCAAGCTCAATCGCCTCTGTGCAATCTCCGGTATCAGATTCAAAGAATCTGCAAAATACTCCTTGAACTCTTCCCGATTTTGATCCTTGAGTATTTTGAGCTCACTTTTGCTGGTTAATATAATAGAAGTTAATATTATAATACTTCTATAAATTACGCATAAGTATCTAACTATCCCTAAGTCTACGTCAATTTGTAGACGAAGTTATTTCAGCCACTTCAATATTAAACTTCGGCTGATAGCCTTCATCAAAATAACTCAGATAGTTTGTCCAAGCCTAGTTGTGTCCATGCCTTGTCTTCCATTTAGTCAAATGCCACAACAACAATTGTAATTGTTATGCTTCTTATTATACTATAAAATAATAATAAAATAACCAGTTTTCCGTTTGAGGATTCAAAGTAAAACGAGTTGATACCTTCGGGCGCATGAATAGCTCATAAAGAGGTGAGGTAAAAGCCAAGCTTTTCCACATCGAAATATGAAAATTTTATAAACAACTTTACAAGCATTTCGATTATACAGGGTGTAAAAGACATGAACAGTCAAACGAGAACCATGTATTCTGCTCACCATCATAACATTTTTTTTCCTTTAGACTATACCTGGGAAATTGATAATTACGATTTTATTGAAGGTCAAAGTCATATTTTTTTTTTAATTTTCTTATGAAAACGTATTCTATACGTTATTTGTTAATTATTGTCCAAAGAAACATTATCATTTTTTTTAGTATTTCATAACAAAAAATGGCTTCAAAACGTTAGCGTTCAATGTAGCTCACTCGATGCGCACGGACACTAACGAACGAGGCCGCCGTCTGCCAAAATTATCGCGGTTTTGCGAGTTGCGTGCGAGTTGAGCCCTTTACATTGCGCGGCACAATTTGCAATTTTTTTTGACACCAAAAAATAAAAATCATTTCCCAGCAATAATTTTTTTGAAATATGTCTTATTTTGATGTATAGAATACATGGTTCTCATTTGACTGTTCATGTCTTTTACACCCAGTATATCTATAAAATAAAAAAAGTCGTATCATTAGACTCCATTGTAGTGTTTGAGTGGTCAGTAACGCTAGGTACACATCAAGCGGTCCGGATTAGATACATTTTAGTGACTAAGGCACGTATTATAGAATGAATCTCAGAAATCAACGCTAACTTGCGCGTCTCTATCACTTTGTGCTTGATAGAAAGTGAGAAACAATTCTCAAGACATGACTGATTTCTTAGTGTCATTTTGTAGTACGGGCCTAAGTTTGTGTGATGAACACAAACATTTGTTGACCAATCATGCTTTTTGATATATTTATTTACATAACTAAATTATTCTGTATCGATAACACAAGTTCTCTAACGAACCAAATTCGTCTAACGAACTAACGAGATTGTATTTTTATATTGCAGTACTTAGCTATTTATATATCCATAAATTATATACCTATTTATAGTTTCGTGGTATTTGTTACTAATTTATATATTCCGAATATAGTTTATCCCATGCACAATAACTGAATGGATTTGAGCTGGCGCACGGTAGTGCTCTCTTACTTATTTTAAGTACTTTTTTTTCTGGTGTTCACGGAAGATCAGCGTCGAGGCGTTTTACGGTCTCCTGATATTGTGCTGAGTGAATACCATTTCACAACTGCTTTTAATGCTGTTTAATATAACCTGTAATGCTAGATTTAAGTTGTGTGAATAAATGTTTTCTATTCTATTCTATTCTACTTAGTTTTGGCTAGATAATTTGTCTAAGCGTGAAAACATGTAAGTATGTATACTATTATCTATATTTGTTGGGCGGCGCTAAACCAGAATTTGCACAATACATTCGTTCCAAACGTATTGTTTACTACAATATGGCGACCTTCGTCTTTTATTACATGTTTACAACACCTGAAAAAACACAATGTAATATATAAACAAACCGACCAATAAACTGAGACAACTCGAACATGATCAATATAAGCAGTCTAGTTGCGCGTCTGGCTCATAAAATGTACACCGAATTCAACGCTTGCGTCATTTCGCGAAGCTATTGCGTTGGTTCAAGGAATAGGATTGGAGATTTTCAATCGAATAAAATTTTAGTTAATTCAATGTATGATGACATGTGCCGATAAAAATATTTATTTGGCATTTAAATCCGCTATAAAAGAGATAAAGTCGTTTTTTTTATTTGATTGAGTTGATGCCGAATTTTGATGTCATTATTTACAGTTAATTGTCTTGTTTTATATATACAGGTCTGTGTAACTCGATTTTGATTACAGTTTTAGGTGTCACTTTTAAACTTTCGCGTTGTAATCATGCAACGCGAAAGTTTAAAAGTGACATACGAGTAAACCGCCGCTGTCCGCCTGTGACCACGGTCGGTGCAACCCGGCTGAAACGTCAGGCATTTAAAAGGTAATTTTATCGCGTTAATTCCCGTTTTTACTCGTATTAGTTTTAGGTGTCACTGCTAATCCGAAACCAAAGTCGAAAGAAGCTAGGGGTGTTTGGCGGGGGGTCCACATCCGGAAGTCTCCTCGTGGCGGACTCTGGTAACGTGGTGGGGAAACTTTCTCGGCGGATGTGTGGCTTTTGATGTCAAGTTCCCTTCGCATTCGAAGTCACATGCCATCGTCGAGTTGTTTTTGTTTTCCCACCACGGCTAGTTCGGGACGGCCCTTTCCAGGGCCACGACCGCGCCCGAGGCCGGTCCGATGGCTGCTCCCGGTGTCCTCGTCAGGAGGACGCGCCAGGAATAGTGGGTCTGGAGGGAACGCCTTTACCTCGAGTCCCACATATCCCTTGCGGTTGGCACCACCCCGCCGGGACGATGCCGAAATGCATTTGACATCCCCGTCAACACAAAAAAGGGGTGTTTGGCGGAAAGCCACGGCGTCTGGACGTCCATCTTTATTTCGATAATTCAAAAATGCTTCGGATCTGATTTTGTGCAGTGAAAGTGGTGTCGTTTCGTTGCATAAGCATCCGTGTTGACGAACAGTTATGAGGAATCATTGACATAAAGGTTTTGTGGTGTGACTGCCATGCATTTCTTTCCAAGCACTCCCTAGATGCATTAAAATATGTGACGCCCATATTTTAATGCAAGCATCAAGAAACATCAAGAAATAAGACATTACCAAATGAAGAGGGCTTTTTTCCTAACTTGAGATTGAACTTGAGTTGTTACCCTAATAAAACAACTAATTGCCAGTAAATAAATAATAGAAGAAGAGAAGCTATACAAAAATTAAATCGCATAACAAATTAATATTTATTTATACAATAAATAAACTTAAATAATAACATTTCATGACATTTCTTATTTAGAATACATAATTCTTAGTAATTTACTAGTATTTATGTATATAATAGTATTTAATTTTAAATGGATTGGGTATTTTATGTTATGTTAATTATTTTATTCTGGGTGAATTTTTTCAATTGTCTACGTAACTTATAATCTTAAATAGATAAATATTTTTGCATGACTTTAATTTAATTTCTATTCTTTAGCGATACTCTTGTAACTTGCTCCACAGCCATTATGAATCACAGTGAATTCAAGCACTTATCTGAGTGGCCAAGGCCGCCGGTTATGGTCAAGCGTTTACGTTAAAAAAAAACGAGCCGACTTGTCTCTTTCTTTGCGAAATAAAAGGGAAAGTTTTGTATTACATGTTGGTTGTATTTTATTGATACAGCTGCGGTTTTAAGTTTATTTGTATTGCTGCAAGTATTCATGTCAAGTGTGTCGAGGAAAATCTATCGTTTATTTTTATATACAACTAGCTGTCCCGGCCACGCGTTGCTGTGGTAATTTCATACTACTGACCTATAACATTGAATTTACAGTAAAAAAAATTGAGTACTTATCAAGATAAAAACTATCCTATCTCTCAAGTTGGATCAAACTGCACACGGTGTACAAATATGATTAAAATCGGTTAAGTAGTTTAGGTGTCCATCGCGGACAAACAACGTGACACGTAATTTACATATATTAAGATATGCCGCAAAAGAAGGCGGTCCGTTATTAAAAATTCAATAACTTTAAATGTTTGGCCAAGCCTAAACAAAAAAACTAAATTAAAGTTTATTTCATCTATGCTTTATTGTTATAAAAGGGTAAGATTTGTATGTTTGTAACCAATAATCTCAAAAACTACTGAACTGATTTGAACTACTGGAGCATTAGACAGCTATTATATTATTCCTGATTGACGTTTTATTTTATTAAATTAAGACAGCCAATGGTACACACAAGAAACTTTAAAATTTCATTTGAAAAACATACAAAATTTTTACAATGTATAACACTAAAAAACATTTAAAAATACAAAAATGCAGATCAGGGTCCCGGCTACCGGTGGTTAAGGATCCAGAGACAGGAACCTTCTCACTATACGGGCCGTGTCCAGAAGTACTGCCTTCTGCATCTGACTCTTGATCCAACCACCTAACGCGAGCCTCTAAAGGTGTTTATCGAGGCTCTTGGCTATCAAACCATGAACAGATATTTTGAATGAAAGAAAACGGGATTTAAATCACGTACCTGAAAGTTGCAGTTCATCCGTGATCATGGCGCCTGTAACTGCGCCGAAATATCGGATTAACCAAAAATCAAAGGTACGTGGTTTAAATCCCGTTTTCTTTCATTCAAATGATAGTGACCACGTTAGCTTAAAACAATACATGAACAGATATGACTATCGGAACAACAATTGCTGAATCGATGTCCCACATATCAACAATCTCGTGAGCTAAATCAAGATATTTGTTTTCTTTATCCTTTTCAGCTTTCACAAGGTTGTCGTCATGGGGAACAGCGACATCAACAATTACTGCGCGACGTTCTTGTCGATCTACAATACAATATCAGGCTTATTGGCTGCAATAGTCCTGTCTGTAATGACAGATCGATCATTATTATTATGGTGACAGATTTTGACAAGATCATGGTATCTAGCCAGGCGAACTTAAAAAATAGTCCTACCACTAGCCAAACCGATCACAAAGTACTCCCCTGGGAATTGAACCCGGGACGTCTCACTAGAACGTGGAGGCGGTTAAATTACATTCGTAGCAGGGCATACAAAATTATGATGACAGTTTGAATACTAAATAACTTTAACGAGACAATTAAGGTAGTTAGTGTAGCTGGTAGTTGAGAATAATTTACTAGATTTGCATCTGTGACTGGTCTTTACCCTCGCTGGTGTAGTCGTTAGCGGGTACAGTGAGCCGGAAAGATTGCGATGGATGACTGAAGAATGAAACAGTTCAGTAGGCAGCTCTTACATTGTTGGAATCGTTCATTTTGTATAGTTACTTGCAATCAAAATCGCAATAAAAAAGGCTTTATTTGAAATGACGCTTTTATTCCAATGACCGCTTTGTTAGGAACCAGTTTTAAAACATCTTTAGTATCTCCTGCAGAAAATAACAGCGGGAAGTATACAGGTGAATTTTTTAAGCGCGGGTGGATTACCAAATCCGAAAATATGAGGAATAGCGAAAAGTACTCAAAGGTGTCTAGGGCCCGATTTTGATGAAAACTAAAACTGCGTCATAGCATCATTGATTTGCAACAATTAATTAGTTAAGATATAATGATAAAGTAAGAAAAATTAAAAAGTATTTTGTTAAAAAAAACGGGAGAAATAAAAATTTTGTTTATAAAAATCTAAATGTTTTTTGAGGTCGGTCCCAAATACAAGTGACAACGTTTATAAGTAAATATTGAGGTTGGGACCGACCTCAAAAAACATTTAGATTTTTATAAACAAAATTTTTATTTCTCCCGTTTTTTGAAGGCGGTTTTTTTTTTATTTAAATTTTTTTTTTCTGCTTTTTAGTGTTTTAAGTAATGATATTTACCGGAAACTACCTCAAGATCTTTTAGACACACAAGTGACAAAATTACGATATCATCAATGTGAATTAATAGGCATTATTAGGGATAACTCAAAAACTACTTGTCAGATGTCGATAAAATTTAAATGGGACCCCATGACAAGCAGTAGCTTCCAAAGGTCAAAAGAATTTTAAAAATCGGTCCACCCAGTAACGAGTTATGAGGTAACAAACATTAAAAAAAAAAAAAAAAAAAAAAAACATACAGTCGAATTGATAACCTCCTCCTTTTTTGAAGTCGGTTAAAAATAAGCTCTTTGCTGTTCGTCATATGTCATTATTTTCCAGAATTTGTTCCTTATTAGCGCTACTATTGAATGGTGTAATAATATATGTTTTTTGTCAAAATCAACGGCTACGATTCCTGCTAGAAATATTGATTTTTCATAATTACAATGATGCAGTTTTTGTAAAAAAGAAATCATCATGTATACTCGTACATGCATACAATCACGATTACAATCGCAATGGGGATTGCCACATCTGACAATATGGGACGTGCAGTGCCTCAAAATATCAAACCTAAAAATTTAAAAACCTAAACCTCCAGTGAAGATTTGACACTCTAAATTATCTCAGTGGTCTGATGTGGAATGTGAAGCCGTAGAAGTAAAGCGATATTATAGCCTTATCTGTATGTTGTCTGAATCGTCCGATTGTATAATTGCCTGATAAAAAATCAACAGTGTATTTGATAGTAACTTTGAAGTATAAATTTATTTATTCTCGGGACTTGTCTTTTGTCGAGGTAGGGCACAGCGAACTAGTCGCTCGAATAATAGTAGCCCGGACTGTGGTAGTACCTTCACCTTACAGGAGACCACAGGCAAATAACACTATATTATTGTGGTGTTGTGTTTCTGTTGGTGAGTAAGGTCACCAGAGTTCCACGGGGTAGGGAAGGAATAAAACGTCAGTACATTCAACGATGTGAACTAGGTAACAGAATTGAACTAATCACAGAGCGCTATTCAATGCAATGCGCTTCCATAACCAAGAGTCGAGAAACCTCATAGTAATATTTGTGAATACGGGTGTAGCGAATAATTTTCGCCGTTTTTATCAGAATTCCGTAAAGTCGTAAACAGGTCTACGACAAATTTAAATATTTGCTCATACCGACTGCATCTGGCCTTCACACTGAGTCGAGAGTGAGCTCATCGTCGACCAAAACATGTTAGCGAATCAGTAAGAAAGTAACGTTTTTGATAACATTTCTTCCAAGACACGACCACCACGTGTTTTAAAATTTTGAATTCATAATTGTACGTTGGAGGAAAACATTGTGAGGAAACCTGCACACATCTGTAAAGAAATTCTTGGGTAGTGTGGGAAGTCGACCAACCTACACTTGGCCAGCGTCGTTGACTAACACCTAATCGCCCGTAATTTGAAATAGGCTTGAGCCCCTCGGTGGGGATATTATGTGAGCTGTTGATGATGATTTTTTTTACATAGAATGTAAAACTCGTAAATTAGTCATATACATAAACCAAACAAAAATAGTTATAGTATGGTTACAGGATACAGTAATAATAATAATAATATATTTCTACGCTCACACCAATTATCTAGCCCAAATTAAGTATCTTTAAGAACTTGTGTTATGGATACTAGATAACGGACAAATATACTTAATAATCTAGATATTTTTATAAATAAACTTAAATAAATATATAAACAACCATGACTCATGAACAAATGATCGTGTTCATCACACTAACATTTGCCACTACCAGGACTCGAACCCGGACCGCCAGATGTGTAGACAGCGTTACTGACCACTCTACCACGGCGGCGTCCTCATCATCACAACAGCCTTTTTAATTCGACCCACTGCTGGGACACAAGGCCTCTCCTTGTTATTGAAGGAGGTTTAGGCAGTAGTCCACCACGCTTGCCCAATGCGGATTGGTAGACGGAGTATACGGTGATACCAATTTTGCTGATCCATTAGTCGCCTTCTACGACGCCCATTGGAGGATATGGGGTGATGCTATTCTACTCTGCCTGCATCACACGGCCAGGTTACCCGTTACCGTTTGACCCGTATCTGTGGCCGTGATGGCCTAGCCAAGTGTCCAACCGACTGCGCCGAACGTTTTTACGAAAAGAATATACCTAATGTATGAAACGGACGTATAACTGAGAAAGCTCTATGGCGACCGTTGCGTCAAATGTATGAGTATGATTAGTACCACAGATTTAATAATACAAGGAGATAGGCCAAGCCGGCGTTTAACTTGTGACAAGCGTATGCCCAGTGGGCATACATTACCGCCTCTTCGCCGTTCGCGTCACTCGGACTTCCTATGAGCTCAGCGTTTTGACCGATCTCCTTTGCGGCTGTGCCTAACTTTCATTGCTTCGCAGTCCTTATGGCGCGCGCAATGAATATTACGGCATGCTCAACTAGAACCATGTTATGTAGTACGGCCGGTGATCGCGACACTCGGTCTTCCTATGAACTCGGCGATTCGACCGATCCCCTTAGATTGATATATCTGTGAGTAGTACTCAAAAATTGTCATTTCGTTCGATAGAAACGTCCTTTCGTTTGCCACTTGTCTGCGTCCTCTGTGAATATCGTGTGCGGTAAGATAGCCGTGATTCGCGGACTGTAAAGACATGCTGTAGGTACCTATTTAATATTAAGTGACGAGCAATGAATTAGGAATTGGTGACGAGGTAGTATGTCAACAATTAGCTACTAACATAGATTTCGAGAAAATTTGTTACTAACAACTACCATTTGTGTTCTTATTATTATGTTAAATGAATTTTATTATCTGATGGAATAAATGGAAAATCATTATTATTAAGTGCCGGTTGTTTGACTTGTGTTTGTTAGTTCACTGGCGGTTTTTTATTTTTTGGGTTTGATGTCCCTTTAGAGAGACATTACATGGCCCATTCTGCTAGATGCGGCTTTATCTGCTCTAATTCTCTGCTCAATGCTCTTGGGACTAGAATTTTATTTATCTAGAGTTGTGAGCAGGAACTATGCACAAGGAGACACTACGCATATCACAGAAATCGTCGAAGAATTCGCGTAAGTCTAAAATTGTCGAAAGTGACTTGTTATGATCCTCAATACAAGGAAACACCATAAAACTCAGCAACCCAGAAATTACGTCGTGTATACTCTACGAACAAATGAATCCGTCAGACAGGAATCGAACCCGGAACCGGCTGGCGCGCTGCCAACTGACAGCCGTGCATCAAATACGACCGTTTTATTTCCATGACTGAGACTAACTTTGGAACTAAGTCTGTGTGTCTAGATTTGTCTGTCATTGTGTTAAATACGGTCTGTCTAACTATAGTCATACGAGGGGCTGATAATTCTAACAATTGATCGCGTATACGAGACTAAGGCCGGTATCCAACATTTTGTGCTTAATAGAAAGTGACAAACGATTCGCAAGACATGATTATTTTCTGAGTGTGATTCTGTAATACGGGCCTAAGTGCCTAAGAATTTTAAACAACATTAAATTTTTATACATAAAATGAAAAAATCGGGAGTGGTCTCCCCTTGGCTTTCTCTTATACCGGAAACGACTCAAAGGTTGATAGAAACCTTATATTTTGATGTCATATATCCGTGTTAAATTTTGGTCAACCATCCAAGTACCGACCGCGCACTTGGTTGCTTAACTTTCGTGATCGACGACTCAAAATTTGATAGGAACGTTATATTTTGATGTCATACACGTATGTTAAATTTGGTTGATATGAGTTAAAGCATGCTCGAGTTATCGTGCTAACGCACAGACACACACAAAGACATAATTCCAAAACAAATATTTTTGGACTCAGGGTGTCCAAAACGTGTAAATCCGTCAAAATCTAGAGTTCGAATTTTTTGACGATTACAAAGACTTCCTCTAAACTACGTACGAGTAAAAAAAAGTAAGAATAGAAAAAGAAGGCGTGTCGGTGGCGTAGTGCGTAAGAGCGTTGTCTGCCACCCGGGAGGCACCGGTTATGAACCCCGCCACGTAGGTACCAATGTGTTTTACAATTTTGAATTCATATGTACGTTTAATCGACGCTTTTACGGCGAAGGAAATCATCGTGAGGAAACCTGCACACCTATGAAGTAATTCTTAGGTTGTGTGTGAAGTCGACCAACCCGCACTTGTCAGCGTGGGTGACTAAGGCCTAATCGCCTATAATGTGGGGTAGGCTCGAGCCCCTCGGTAGGGACATTATATGAGTTGTTGATGATGAACAAGCTTGCGGCCCACCTGGTGTTAATTGGTTACCATCGCCTATAGACACTTGCAATATCAACGGTAAATCACTTAACACTGCAAGTCCATGTCCAGTAATTACGAGTACACTGGCTACCTTTCCCTTCAATCCGAAACATAATGAACTGCTCTTCACGGCAGAAATAAGAAAGGCGGTGGTACGACCCTACATATGGGTCTTCCACCTAGTAAAATTAAAAAATATCAAAATACCAATATACACGTAGCTGTAAAGGGGGCAGGCGATGTTCAGGGAAGAACAATAATAATTCTGCATTCAAACATTATTATACTCTATTATATCTAGTTAATTGCCATAACTTGAGACTGAATACAATTATTATTTACACACCGAATTATGTCCTAATGACATTACAATAAAGCTGCTGTTGTCAAGTTAAAGTGTTAAATTCACCATTCTCCAAGCACAATCATCTCCAATGCTAAGCAATATTTAAGCGTCAGCCCATAAATTTTCATTTCCGCATTAATTATTCACGTGTAAAGCGATCGCTTGAAATAGGTACCCAGAAACGCGAATATAAGCCTTGTGTCAAGGGAGTAGGAACTTAAGCTCCAAATTTCAGTTTTCAGGTGCGAATCTAATGCCCTTTGTGTAATAAAGGCTTCATTTATTCCCCGACGTTCTTAAGCTTTGGAAATTTATCGTTGTGGTTGTTTTATGGAAAACAAACTAGACTCTAAAGTACGACATGATACAGTGTTATTTGGCTTGCGTCTTTTTGACTTAGGATCTAATAAAAAGCAGACGGTAGGTCAAGGTAGGGCACAGCAGTCTAGCCAATCGAATTTGATGCAACCTAAACTGGAGTAGTAGATACCTCCACCTTGGTCCACGTTCGGAAGCCTCCTCGTGGCGGACCCTGGTAACATGGTGGCTTTTGATGTCAAGTGTGTCCCCTTAGCATTCGAAGTCACATGCCATCTTCGAGTTGTTTAGTGGGTATGGATGGAACGCCTTTACCTCGAGTCCCACATATCCCTTGCGGTTGGCACCACCCCGCAGGGACGATGCGTAAATGCGTTTGACTTCCCTGTCAAAAAAAAAGATACCTCCACCTTAAGCACGCAAGTTGCAAGCACAGATATCGGAAATCCTATGCTCTGTGGTTGCAAGCGTCTATAAAGGAATTTCAATACACTATTAAGCTCAAAAGCATTTGAAGATTATATCAAAACAAACAACTTTTTCTATTGAAGCAAAACTGGGATCGCGAAAAAAAAATCTATTCACCGTTATTATTACTACATTTCAGACGAGTTTGTGTATTTGTATCATCATCATCATCAACAAATCATCACTCATATAACGTCCCCACCGAGGGGCTCGAGCCTACCCCACTTTAGGGGCGATTAGGCCTCACGCAACCACGCTGGCCAAGTGCGGGTTAGTCGACCTCGCACACACCCTATGAATTTCTTCATAGGTGTGTGCAGGTTTCCTCACGATGTTTTCCTTCACCGTAAAAGCATCGAAACCTACATATGAATTCGAAATTTGAAAACACATTGGTACGTGGCGGGGATCGAACCGGTGCCTCCCGGGTGGGAGACAACGCCCTTACGCACTTCGCCACCGACGCTTCCTGTGAGTTTGTATAAAACAGCTTAATTTGATGAGATCTTCAAATAATGGTTTTCATCTTAATAATAATCCTGTATATAGGCTACGGTGGCTGCTGACCAACATACAAAATAGAAGGAATTAAGACTTTTTACCGTTATAAAAAAGACGTATTCCTTAATACACAGTTTTCGTGGAGAGGTCAATAACGCAACACACGAAGAGGTTAGTGAAGCGAAGTGGTAAATTATTATTTTATACATCATGGTAATTATCTAGCAATCGACTCCATCGTATCTGATGGTAGACAGATACATACATACGGTCACACCCATGTGGGGTTGAGCAGAGCCTTGCGTAACATTTTGTTACACAACAAGCCACATCTGGCTGTATGGACCAAGCAGTGCCTCTAAGTAATGACAGGTTGCCAGCCTGTCATCTTTTTTCAACTCCGAGTGGAAGTAAAGGCGTTACATAATCAATATCAAAATAAGATTTAATTGTTAATTACTTTTAAATCGTCAGAAGCCCTACCACCTACCACAGTTTTGCATACGAGACGAACAAGATATAATTATAATTATTTTCTACAATTGTTGAGAAGTTTCATAAAGCTATTTACGTGAAAGATCTGAAAGTTTTAAATTTTCAAATAAACAAAGATCTTTGTTTAAATAAATGTAATGAATACATTTAAATTGTTAATTTTTTGACTACCTAAGTTACCAAACCAACAACGGATAAGAAAATATTGAAAGATTTCATAACGATACCAAATATCGGACTCTTCCGACTGAAGCCGAGTTTTCCCGACGAAACTACTTTGGATTGTATTGCAGATGAGTTTCATAATATAAAACGGCTATTGATCAATTTACGACAGACAATAACAGTTCCATCGCCGTCTCTAGCCTTTAACTTTTATGAACTATCCGTTGTATCATTATTGGAATTCACAGCTAATACCTTTTATTTTGTTTGTTTATTTCCGCTTTTTCCTGCCGTTTACCTGAAACAAAAGAATTTAGGATTAGTACATCAGACAGTAAATGAAGACCAAAAAAATCTTTTGGGTTTATAGAATTAATTATAGAAGTAATTTGTGACTTGTTTATACCGAGGAAAATTTTCAACTTTCGCAAGGACTGTCCTCGCCGCGTTAAAACTGCCAAGTGGTTACATCATTTCACGGTCCACGTAGCGATACGGTGTGAAGTCGTACGTATGCACTCACATAGAACGAAGTACCCATTGATGATTCGGAACGCCCCATTAAATTATTCATACTCGTCATAACAAGCTGTTGAATTACTTGTTGAGTTTGTACATTAACAACGGCTTTTTTGTATGTTATGTTTGATTCGTTTGTAGTAGCGGCCTTGAAGAATAATTCTGTCATAACACTCATCATTATCCGAGATGTCCAATGTTGGACATAGGCATCCTCCAAGTATACCTCCGCGACCTTTACCAGATCGTCGGTCCACCTTGTGGGGGGCCTATCAACGCCCCTCCCGGTACGCGGTCATCACTCGAAGACCTTTGCACCCTAACAGTCCTCACACTGCCCACTGCCACCTAAGGTTCTTCGGGCTATGTCAGTTTTGTAGAGAGGGGTGAAGGACTTGGATTAGGTATTATAATTATACTGATTATACTTTTATATAAATCTATCTAAATTTATAATTAGGTAACTGAAACACCGAATTTGAATGAAACCCTTGAGTGTAGCCAGCCTAATTGGATCATGGCGGTCGAGCGCTGACACGAATTAGAAATCACACAGAGTATCGGCTTTAAAAATAAAGAGTACCCTTTTTATATTTGAAATTGTCTCGTCTTTAATTATTCGTATAACATTTTGGTATCCTACTTCTACTATTTGTCTCTCGTCAGTAAAAAAAGCAAAATATTACAATGCAGTCATGAACAATCACAGGTAAATAAAACTTCTTCTAGGGAATTAACTCGCGTGTATTTATTATTATACTAACGCGAGAGGCTATTGAAATAAAGAAACACACTTTCAATAGAGAAGAACGTACCAACTGCTTGAGACAGATTAATTGAAATTATTAAAACTAAGCACACTACCACACAGCAAGACCCAATGTTACCGTTTGTGTAAATTGGAATACTCAAAATTTGTGATTGATCTGGCAGTATATTTACCAATTTCACCGAATAAGACACCCTACATTTTTAGTCTTCCCCTGACCACGAACGGTAAAAAGCGTTTTTTTTATTATTAAGTTTAGATGGGAGAATAAAAAATTTCGGGAATGGTCTGATCTCCCCTTGACCTTCTCGTATTCCGGGAACGACACAAAAGTTGATAGAAACCTTACATTTTGATGACATACGCATGTTAAATTTGATTGCAATAAGTTAAAGCATACTCGAGTTATCGTACTAATGCACAGACACAATTCCAAACGGTATTTTTGGACTCAGGGAGGTCCAAAACGTGTAAATCCTTCAAAATCTCAAGGTCGAATTTTTGACGATTACAAGAATTTCTCTATACTACGTATACGAGAAAGTAAAAATATTAAGTTGACCTAAATTCAGATTAATTAAGAGCAAAACAAAGCTATGATTAAAAGAGCACGTACCATTGAAACTGCTACAACGTTAAATTTATTTAACAGTCTGCGGCATTACTTCTGCAGAACATTAAAATTTTTATTGCTAAACAAATAAGGTGTAAAGTTGTATAGCGTCAGCGCGCGTGAATCAACTAGAGATTGACGGAAGCGATGCGCATACGCATCCTTTTGAGCTGTATAGGGGCACTGGGTTAGACTATTTCGGACTACCAATAGTTATCACCGTTATGTCAAGCCATTGTCAGGTCGGATTATCGAGGATAAAAAGCTGCTCTACAACATGTAAACTAAATAACCAACACCCTGAATACAGGTGGTTTGGGATCGGCTTCCGAGTTGATTTCAATTTTTTTTTTTGAAAAAAAAACGATTTTTTTTTTGAAAAAAAAAATGTGTGTGTCAGCTCCGACGCACGACTGGTTTACTCCGAGACAGGCGAGATGGCGCACCTGCTATCATCCGTGTTTTGACAATTAGAAAGTTGCGCAACATAGGACCAATTATGACTTTGACCTTCAAAAACGTAACGAGGTCATTCATCAATAGATTTTACTCCTCACATTTTTCTCATACCGGGCCCCTTATATATGCAAATCGATTCTTAAGGAGTAAACTCCAAAAAACCGTTTTTTTTAAAAAAAAAAAAATTAAATCAACTCTGAAGCCGATCCCAAACCACCTGTATTCAGGGTGTTGGTTATTTAGTTTACATGTTGTATATGTAATTTGATAAATAACGAAATCTCGTGTCAAGGTGTCCGTGGTTGCACTCATAGATTAATATGGTTGCACTCCTCCAAAACGGCCCTTGCGATGTTTATGAATTTTTTGTGTATATTTGGTAGGTATGAGATTTAGAGGTGGTAATAGTATATTTCATATTGCTAGAAAGAAAAAAAGGATTTATTATATAGCGTCAGTGGCGTAGTGCGTAAGAGCGTCGTCTCCCACCCGGGAGGCACTGGTTCGATCCCCGCCACGTACCAATGTGTTTTCAAATTTTGAAATCATATGTACGTTTAATCGACGCTTTTACGGTGAAGGAAAACATCGTGAGGTTGTGTGTGAAGTCGACCAACCCGCACTTGGCCAGCGTGGTTGACTAAGGCCTAATCGCCCCTGATGTGGGGTAGGCTCGAGCCACATTATATGAGCTGTTGATGATGATGATGATATCGTGGAACAAAGTTTGCCGATCAGCTCGTAATAATGCAATACCTATCCTTATCTAAAGAATTGCCAGATTTGTGTGAAAATGTTTAAGGAAAAAGTATTTTATTTATTTATTTAAAATTTAATGTCCAAAAATAAATCATTGCTATTATTTTTTTTTTGACAAAACGACTGATGCTCTTGATACACAGCAGTTCATAAATTACGTTATCAGGTGATATCAAATTGCGATGTGGAGTGGCTTAACGATCCGTGAGCCTGATAGCAATTTTCAAACTATCTACTGTCACTTGGGAATCGTTTTGAGAATTTAATTACAAAAAAGGTACATTTGAATGGAGTTTGGAGAAATGTAAGCTTTTCTAAATTAGAAGAATTTTGAACGATTCCTTTTATTTAAACAACTTTTTTATTATTTATTATAAACTATAACAACATTATTTAATGTTATTGATGTATTTTGAGATCGTCGGAAAATTTGAGACTTGAGACACCAGCATACTTCACCAGATTTTATAACATCTCTTTTACTGTGCAAGCTGTTCTACTGTGGAAATCATTGCCTGTCCACATACGGCAAGGACAATCCTTGATTGCGATAAAAATGCTTGAAGTGCGTCATTTCTGAAAATACAACCATGAAACTTAGAATTTAGGCACTTGATAAGAAATAAATAAGTATTTGACTATCGATTTTGAAATTTTGATCTGTGTGGGGATGAAATAGGGGACGAAAGGTCGCATGGAAATTTAAACCAATTCATGCTCTCACGCCTCTGATTTTGATGAATTTGGGTTCAAAATATACTAGATCTTAAGATAGGACATAAGCTACCTTTTTTTTGGAAAAAAGGGCACGAAGGGGTTGAAATAAGGGATGAAAATTTGTGTGGGAGTTCGTCACTATCGAAGATAAAACCATGAAACTTTGAATTTAAGTACTTGATAAGAAATAAAGCCTTTTTAAAATTTTTGCACGTTTGGGGATGAAAGGTCGTATGGAAATCTAAACAAACATCAAAAATGCTGCCAAAGTAACTTTTTCACGCGGAAGAAATCGCGGGCAAAAGCTAGGATATTGTGTGTAAATATAAATTGATACTATATCTCTCAAACCCCGCTACGCACGTGTTATCAAAATTTGAATTAATGAAAAACATCGCGAGGAAACCTGCATGCCTATGAAGAAATTCTTAGGTTGTGTGTGAAGTCGACCAACTCGCATTTGACCAGTGTGGTCTAATGTGGGGTAGGCTCGAGCCCCTCGGTGGGGACATTATATATGATGCTGAGATAAAAAGGTCGTTTAAGGTCGTTAGTATACAATGAACAAATGAACATCTACATCGAACAAACGCTAAAAATCTATTTTCTCTTGGTTTGGCGAGACCAATTCAGACGAAACGCGCCTTTTCAAGTTGTTGCAAAAATAGCCATCGTGTGCTTGAATAATTAAAAGAAATTACGGCGTGCGACAGTTAATTAGTTTTAATTGTACCCTGGAGCAAAAGAGCCGTATTTCTAAATTAAGCTGTTACCTTATTAAGGGGAATGGGTGCTTACGGTGTTGTTTAATATGGGAATTGTTATAATAAGCTCTTTGGTGTTAATTAGAAATATGTCAGTAACGGCCGCTTTCAATATTCAATCTACAGATAGGAATCGTACCAGAGTTTGATGCCAAGTTGCCATTATATTTTTGTGGTGGTGTGTTTCTGTTGGTGAGTAAGGTCGTCAGAGCTCCACGGGGTAGGGAATGGGACAAGGGTGGAAGGTTGCAACCGTCTATAGGCTGTGGTGGCTGCTTACCACCAGGTAGGCCGTATGCTTGTCTGCCTACCACTTGACATAAAAAAATCGGGAGTGGTCTCCCCTTGACTTTCTCGTATACCGGAAACGACTCAAAGGTTGATAGAAACCTTATATTTTGATGTCATACATGCATGTTAAATTTTGGTCACCCCAAATTTGGTTGCAATAAGTTAAAGCATGCTCGAGTTATTGTGCTAACGCACAGACACACAAACATAATTCCAAAACCGGTATTTTTGGACTCAGGGAAGTCCAAAACGTGGAAATCCGTCAAAATCTCGAGGTCGATTTTTTTGAATATTACAAGACTTCCTCTATACTACATACGAGAAAGTAAAAATGTAAACCTATCGTAAATGACTGAAAAGTTATGTGGGTATAAGTAAATATTAGATCCCGAAGAGTCGCTTTCCTGACATGGCAATCTAGATGCTTTACAAAAATCACTTTAATCACCCTGTTTTCTGGGTTTAGTATGTATTACATTTATTAGTTTATAGTGGACTGTAAACCCACAGGTTGCTGTTTCATATCCGGCTAGAAGGACTACCAAGGTGTCCTCCAGCTTACTAGAGCTTTTAGTACACCATTATGATCTTAGCACACTTATCGGCTCGGAAAGGCTCTTTTTTTCACAGTAAAAAGATAAGATAAGATAAGGTATGCTATGAATTTAAATCGGAAATTAAATGAAGAGTCTTTTAATTAAAATAATAAACTTTTATCATGTCCTTATAAGCTGTTGATTAATTATAGAAAACACTTTGGAAAATTATAGCAGAAATGGTGACAACAACTTTATTATGGTAATACAATTTGTTTATTGAGCATGCCCATACCTCCTTAGTTATAATTAATTGTCACGCACAAATGTGACCTAAAAAGTGCCAATTACTAATAATAATTATTAAAGTGTTACATGCCATTCAATGCATCAAACAATAACTTCTACTCTATTCTATTCTTAATTAATGGCATTCGCAAATCTTAAAGATTATGCATTTTGCAAATGTCAAGTGAAAACTTAATTATAGTTACAAAGAAATTGTACGGTAGATTTTGGTTAAAATGGAGTGTCTCAACACGTGTTTTTACAACAAGAACTCGGGAGAAACTCCAAACAATAACTTGCAGAATGCGAAACGTCTCCGAATCGGTGACTCTTAACCGCCGCCATCTTATCAAAAATCTGTCGCCATAATAATAATATGCCTGTAAAAATTGTTGCTAATATGTAAATGGATCATTTCAGCCTTAGTTTTTATGAAGATGTTATTACGATTGTTTATAAAAGTAACTCGCTTTACTTTACTCTTTTCTTTAGGTTGTTACCCGAATTGGTGTATGTGATTAAATTAATTTCGATTAAAATTGATACCAAATTAAATAGAAAACCGAAAAACATGGAAAAAATTCCTGTCATGGATAAGTGCTGAGACGGGACGGGACCATTATCCATGACAGGATTTTTTTGATGAAATAATGTTTACCATAAAAGCATAAGCACCAAGCACTGACAAATTTCGACAGCGAAAAGAAGTGTCTCGGTGGCGTAATTGGTCAACGCAGCCGCCCGGTTTGCGGAAGATGCGGGTTCGAGTTCCGCCTAAGTCAAGTCGATTTTTTTCAGTGCATTTTTCAAGGATTTATTTTCCATGTTTTTCGGTTTTCTATTTAATTTGGTATTAATTTCAATCATAACTAAACTTGCCAAAAAAAAGAAAAAACAATAATTTCGATTAGTTGTGAATAAAATTTTACTGATATTAAAAATATAGTTATATTGAAATCGATTCAGAAGCCAATACCAAAACTACTTTTAGGCGCTATTTCTCTATAGATCACACTACCGAGGTAGGGCACAGCGAAATACCGCTCGAATTTAGAGGACCCGAATATTATCAGTCAAATAACACTTCATTTTTGTGGTGTTGTGTTTCTATTGGTAGTTGCCACCAACTAAGGTTGCCAGAGCTCCACTAGGTTGGGAAGAAGATTTGAGTTGGCAGCTCGCCAGTGTGACGTCAGTGTTGCAAGCGTCTATAGGCTACGGTGACTGCTCACCACCAGGCAGGCCATATGCTTGTCTGACCACTAACTGACATTTAAAAAAAAAAACCTTCAACCTTTTAGCAATGGTAGAGCTAAGCAGTTTACTAGAACTCTACAGTAAAGAAGTTTATTGAAACATTTTAGAGGCTTGACAACAAGTAAAAAAGAGTTTAAAAGCCTTTTACTGTAATATTAAAAGTAGAAGTTAATCCAGTTTACTAACGCTGATTAAAAAAAAAAAAAAATGCAATCATGAGTGGACTGGACCGGTGAAAGTCAGCATTTATGTAAAACTAAAATCAAACAAATATGAGTCAATATTTGTAATAATAACAGTTACGACAAAAAATACTTTCCTTGTTTCTTATAAAAAATAGTTTTCAATCAATTACAAAATGAGTTTTCTTCTAAAAAATCTAAAGCGACACAATATAAGTTGGGTACAAAAGGCAAGATCTTCTCCACTATACCCGACCCGTACGTACGCTCGACCGGAAGTAATGCTTCAGTTAACAAATTTTAACTTTGGACTACGCGTTTTTAATCTTCACGAGAAAAGCCTTGGCTTTCATCTCACCGAATATGTGAAAAAGGCCTGAACGGTTAAAAAGGCCAAAGATGAATGAATGAAAAGTGATCTTCAGCCGAAACCATAAACACTAAGAGACTATTCCATACAACAATACTGTTAACAGGACCTACTATTGGGGCAATACATGTTGATAAAATGGTGAACTACCATCAGTGATGTGTATTAATAATTTCGTATTAATCATCCAAAAATAAACTGTCATATAAAAGACTTAATATCTATATTGATTGACATTCATATAATAAACTAATCGGAAGCTCCTCTTTAACTTGACTTTATTGAATCTCTTGGTTTTCTAATCTGTATGTTGTGTGTTGAAAAGGCCGAAGTGTTTTCTTTCTCTTATTTATTTTCTCACTTAGGAGAGTAACGTAATATATTTACATAGTCAGCGGTTCTAATTTTTTGTACCACCTACTACCTATTGATATTATTTGAAGTCCGACCGTTTTGCACTTTTATTTTGTGCAAAAAAGTTTTTTAATTATTTTTATTTTTTATTTATTTGGGACAAAGAACAATTACACAATCTATTTAAATAATTAAAAATTATTACAATAAGATTGGTTTCATTGTGTAACCAGCGACATTGTCCACGACAGAGGTTTATGACATAAAATATTGATCGAGACACAATTCTTAAATCATAAAATTAAAAAAGAACGGGTTCTTGATAATGATACCTTTGCATTGTTATGATTACTGTGCTACCTGAAATGCCTATAATTCCGACTTAATTTACTTCTATGCTGAGTTACTAAGGATGTCTAAGGTGTGATTTTTAAATTGATTAAGAGTTGTAACACCCATTTTTTTTATACCCAAATAACAGTGGAGTTTCACACACTTTGCAAAGCGATTGACCAAATTTTGTGTAATAATTTCATTCTGACATCGACTGTCAATATCACAAATGCGTTCCAATTCACCAAAACGTTTTATGCACTCATTATAATATTTTTACTGGACACATAAATAAATCACTGCTAGTTGTTAATAATTGGTTTTTTAGTATAGTATAATAGAGGAAACAAATGGATATTTTATCACTAAAATATATTTCATCAGTTCATCCATTCGCTTAGAAAATCTGTATTTGTGGTACAATGGTTCTCTATGGCAGCTCTCAGTTTGAGGGGACGTATAATCGATTCTCGAATTGAATATCCCATCAATTGATCCGAAATAGATTAATTACATAATACTTTGTTAATTTCTGTTAGTTTAGTATAATAAATAAATGAAAATATATTGTTAGGTTGAAGTACTATATACTTTAGTTAATTTGGGGTACTCAACATATTTTTTTTAGGGTTTTGTTTAGGAAACAAAGTCATTCAATTGGTCATCCTCGATATACTTCATTCGCTTGCATGTTTTCAATTCGGATTGTTAAGCAGGTTATCACATCTCTTTGACTCATCTGTTTCTTTTACCTTGAGAACCCCAGCGATGGAGGTCATTGACTGGAGAGAGTTGTATTTCTTAGGTTGGAGATGTGGCCGATTCAGGCAGATGCCGCCTTAATTTAAGTTTTACTTTAATTATTTATTTTATTGGCCTCAGTCCATATTATAAGGAAAATTGTTTACCCAGAGTTCTGGTAAGTTTTTGATTTGCTGCTCGTCAGGTTTTGGCCGTAAGCCTTCCACGTGTCATGTCCTTCAACCGAACAATTGGTTTCAGGGTTGCTGGTTTAGATTATATTTGTAGCTTAAATACTTGTCATCTTCGAGGAGATAATTGAGGGATGGTTACCGGTTGATGTGGGGAAAACATAACCTATACCTCGTGTGTACCACGATCTCATGCTCACAACCGTGAGGTGACCAGACGCTACCACGTGCCGAGCGAGTGACAGGGAGCGTCCACCAGTTTGCCCTTTGCTGAAGACCACGTGCAAGGGAGGTGTCGTTTAGTCAGCCGCTGAGGTAACCGCATGGTTGATCACAACAGTACTGTATGGAATTCATCACTATACCTGTAAGCTAATGTGTCCATAATATTAAAAGTAGCGTTTTAAGATCCATAAACTTTGTAAAATTTAACTTAAACTTTTTGTATCAGGAATAAAATTAACCGTCTCTCGATGTCAGTATATTGCTTCATTTAAAGATTGTATTTAACTTTAAATTAAACACGTAGATATTTTATTATTTTGGATTGTGTACTAGAGGCCATTCAATAAATAATTTACATTAAGAAATTAATTTGTTTCATTTGGTTATCGCTGAAGTCGCTTGTGGTTGGAATTCCTGGCGCCCTTTACAAATTCTCTTGGAAGTCCAACCCTCCAAGGCAGAACATCTTACATTCACCCACAACCCTGCTCACTAGCCGGAGCACTTAATTAAAATTATTACAATGGCGACCAACGCAGTGGCTTGGAGATTTCAGCTATAACTAATTGAACACTTCTGGTAGTAAAACTTATTTTTTTGTTTTTGCAACTGATTAAAAGTTGTGTAATTTTTTTTTGCTCTTTCAAATTTTAAGCATTCATTAGCAATCAACTTGCCTATGTTTTAACTTACTTTCTTGATTAATTTTAATAGTAATTCAATTTAATTTAGGTCACATTTAATATTGTTTTGTTGATAAATATATTTAGGTTGTGTCAATTTCACACACAATGGATTTTGTAACTTCTGGTTGTAATATTGAATTTTTACTCAAGGATGAACTTTTGTACGAGCTGACTATCCGACATTTACCAGCGGAACCTTCTTCATCAACGGACGAACTGAGGAAGCTTTTGAGGCACACCTGTAAACTGGCACGTCGTGGTAGCCTTAAAGCATCGGAGCAGTTTCCGGCCGTGGACCAAACTATTGAGTTTGGGATTTGTCAGCCCAAGGTTTCTGAGCTTGAAGGGAAGTCGAGGGAGGATATTTTGTCAGATGAGCGTATTGTGAAAAGGTTAGTGTCTCGTTGTAATTATTTACTCTGTCGTTTGTCGAGGGTTTCTGAACCAAACTCTGAGATCAGTAAGCTTAAGTCCACACTTATCTGCATTCTTATGCGTCTAGAAGGCGAACAGAGTGATGTAGAAGATTTCGCTCCTGCTGAGTCGCATAATCCAGAGATTCTCGATACTAACAATTTTTATCAACCACTTCCTACAACTTATAATTTAAATTCATTAAACTTGAAATATGCTGGAGACACTTGTGTCCGAGTATTCTTAACTCGTCTGGAGGAACTACGAGTAGCTAGAAAAATTCCAGAAGATGTTGTTTTTGATGGTTTTCCTGATATTCTTGAAGGTCCAGCCTTATATTGGTTTAGGGCTAATAAACAGAATTTTAAATCTTATTCAGATGTAACTTTCTCCCTTAGGGATGATTTTGATATACCAGATTTAGATCATAACTTATTGCAAGAGATCCGTCAGAGGACTCAAGCAAAGAATGAAACTATAGTAGCATTTTTGTCAACCATATCAGGAATGTTCTCTCGTTTGAGTAAACCAGTTACACACGAGGAACAACTAGATATTGTTATGAGAAATATAAGACCTGAATATAGTATGGAATTAGCTTTACATAATATAAGCTCTCTTGATAACCTTAAAATTTTGTGTAAAAAACTTGAATTGGCAAAAGTAAAAGCTGATCAATTTCGGGAACCGGTCGTGTCTACTAAGTCACACGCCCCTGACTTTGTGTATGTTAAGAAGCAGAATAAACCTTTTAGTGATTCTAATTTAATGTCAAGTTTTAAACAGTTAAATTCAATAAATACCAGCTCTAGTAACACTTCAGATAAATTTTGTTTTCGGTGTGGCATGAATAATCATACCGCTGCTTATTGTCGTAACTCTAGAGAACTAGTATGTTTCAAATGTGGTGAGAAGGGTGTCCGTACTCCTGAATGCCCCAAGTGCACTCAGCCAAAAAACGTATAGAGCGTGTCTTTTCTCGTTCTAAGAATTCTCCTATTAACACCCAGGTACATACAGAAAAGACATATTTTGAACCACCTTCAGGAGATTATAGGCCTTACTTGTCAGTAGATATACTAGGTTTAAAAGTCAAAGGTTTACTAGATTGCGGTGCTTCTTGTTCAGTGCTTGGCAATAATAAGCACATATTGTTTAGGGATATTGGTTTACCAATTTATCGTTTAGACGAACCTCTCAGATTGAGTGTTGCCACTGGTCAGGAATTAATTTGTTCTGAATACATGATGCTGCCTATAACTTTTAATAATCAAGTAAATATTTTAAAATTTATTATCCAACCCGAAATTAAGATCCCTATTCATTTTGGTCTTGATTTCTGGAAATCATTCAATTTAATGCCTGATTTATTTAACAATAATGACATGTTGGAAAAAATAGATAGTGTTAATACTATACCGTCACCAAATGGTCTTAATAATTATGATTCTTTAAATATTAGCCAAAAGAAACAAATTGAGGATATAAAACTCTTATATGATCAAATAAGCACCGATAAAATCGGTCTTGGTGAAACTAACCTCATTGAACATAAAATCGATACTGGGGAATCAAAACCCATTAAACAAAAGTACTATAGACTTAGTCCAACCAAGCGATTAGCTTTAGAGAAAGAAGTAGATAGGATGCTTGAAATAGGTATAGTCGAACCATCGCATTCTCCCTGGAATTCTCCAGTAGTAATGGTAGAGAAGTCAAATGGTGATCTAAGACTTTGCCTTGACAGTAGGAAATTAAATGCTGTCTCCAAAAGTGATGCTTATCCTCTACCCTATGTAAGCTACATCTTAGATAACCTGAGAGACGCGAAATACCTATCCTCTCTTGATTTAAGCGCAGCGTACCATCAGATCAGACTCTCTGAATCTTCTAAAGAGAAGACTGCCTTCACTGTTCCAGGCAAAGGACTCTTTCATTATAAGAGAATGTGCTTTGGTTTAGTCGGAGCATCTGCTACCATGCAAAGATTGATGGATAGTCTTTTTACAGCTGAGTTTGACAATAATGTCTTTTGTTTCATCGATGACATAGTAATTTGCAGCTCTTCTTTTGAGGAGCATATTAAGTTGCTCACAGCTGTTTTTGAAAAATTAAAATCTGCAAATTTAACTATAAATATGAAAAAGTCTATTTTCTGTAGAAATGAATTGAAATACTTAGGATATATCATTGATCAATACGGGCTAAGAACCGATCCTTCAAAAGTTGAGGCTATTTTAAATTTCCCTATTCCTAAAGATGCCAAGGATATTAAAAGATTCCTCGGGATGGCTGGGTGGTATCGAAGGTTCATCAAGGATTTTTCAAAAATATCCCGACCTTTGTCCAAATTAACTAGTAAGAAAGTATCTTTTTGTTGGTCCGAAGAGGCGAGTGAATCTTTCAACTTATTAAAAACCGCCCTGGTATCAGCACCTATTCTCAAATGTCCCGATTATAGTCAACCTTTCAGTATACATACTGATGCTTCTTCCTATGCAGTAGGCGCAGTATTGACACAAACCTTTGACAATGTTGAACATCCCATTGCCTATTGTAGCCGCACCCTAAATGCTCAAGAGGTTAATTACTCAGCAACTGAAAGAGAACTGTTGGCTGTAATTTTTGCTTTGGAACAATATCGTGCTTACATTGAGGGACGTAAGTGTACAGTAGTTACTGACCATGCCTCTTTACTGTGGTTTTCTAAGCTTAAAAATCCTACTGGTAGACTTAATAGGTGGGCCTGTAGATTAGGCCAGTTTGATTTTGATATAGTACATAGGAAGGGAAAGGAACATGTGATTCCTGATGTGTTGTCCCGAATAAAGTTAGATTCTATTGTTGATTTGACTTCTACTAGTGACAGTTGGTACAAAAACCTCTGGGAAAAATGTTCTAATAACCCTACTGTATATCCAAATTATAAAATTGAAAATGAAAAACTCTTTCGCTTGTCGAAAAACAAATATAAACTTAATACTCAATTTAGTTGGAAATTAGTAATACCATTGGAAAAACGTCCTAAAATATTACAAAAATGTCATGATGATCCTACTGCCGGTCATTTTGGAGTGGCTAAGACCCATAAAAGGATATCTGAGTGGTATTATTGGCCTTCACTCTTCCAAGATGTGAAAAACTATGTAAAGGCTTGTGACACATGTAACAGCTACAAACCACTCAATGTCAAACCTGCTGGTCTTATGGGGAACCCAAAGTGTATCACAAGGCCAGGTGAAGCAATCTCCTGTGACATTTTAGGACCTTTTCCACCTTCTTATGCTAGGAATAGATTTTTATTAGTGTGTTGTGATTATTTTAGTAAATTTGTTACCATATTTCCCTTAACCCTTATGTGAGTGACAAACAAAACAACGCATTGGGAGTGACAAGGTACCCGGGTACCTACATAGAAAATAATACAGATATAATATTTAAGGAATTATTTTTAGGTATATCGTCTTTAAATAATATTAGCTTTCATATTGAGACACTTGACTGAAAAGTGTGTTTTATTTTAAGCATTGAAAAATTTATGTAAATAAATGTATTTCATGAATAATTTGTATTAATAAAATAGTTAGTTCAGTGCCGACACTTACAAAGAATATCCAAACTTCTCAGTAATTTTGAGTGTAAAATCTGTCCTGGTTGTTGACTTTTGTTTGTTGGTTTACTGAAGATTTGGTTGCTTTTTGATTTGATACACCTGTTTGTGTAGGCGACAGTCTGGCAAACCTGTTACTATTTTGGGGGGTACTGTATGGCCCATACTGCCAGAAGTGGCTTCATGTATAGCCAAATGTTACCCAAAGCTCTGTTCAACTCTTTATGGGGTTATAAGCATGAATTTATGTATGTAGGTAAAAATTAAAAAAAGATTGTGTAAGATGTATCAGGCAAATTTGTAATGAACAATCAATATTTCAATTTATATGTAACCAATATTTATAAAATGAAATTGAAGTCTATGTTTACTTCTAGTTTCAATTCAATATAATAATAGATAATATTATTTTGTTTACTTGACAATCCCACATATGAAAAGCATTGTAATATCTGATTATACTTTTCTAAGTGATACAAAGGCGATAGGCTAGCAACCCGTAATTTTTGGAGATACTGTATGGCCCATACTGCCAGATGTGACTTTATGTGTAACTAAATGTTACCTAAAGATCTAATCCATCCTTTTGGGGATTATGAGCCCCATTATATGTATATATGTATGTAAAATACAAAGAGGCGACAGGATAGTAACCTGTCACTATTTTTGGGGAACTACATGGCCCATACTGCCAGATGTGGATTTATGTGTTACCAAATATTACATGAGGCTCTGCTTAAACCCTTTTAGGATTATGAGCGTTATTGTATGTATGTCTGTATGTATTAATACATAGAGGTACCCAGGTACCTTGTCACTCAAGTACGTGTGTAAAAATAGTTTGTTAAATATCAATTAATTTATTAAGTTTAAGAAATGTACATAAATGAAAACAGTAATTTTAGCAATAGTTAGGAGCTCTCAGAAACGCAGAGCCGCTTAGCATTTCTATCAAATATATTATTCATGATTGAAATTGCAAAAGGTACCCGGGTACCTCGTCACTCACATAAGGGTTAAGGACAGTCACAGCCAAAAATGTGGTGAAATGTTTAGAAAAAGGTATTTTTCTTATACATGGGGTACCAAAATACGTATATGTTGACAACGGCCCCCAATTTATATCAAAAGAATTTAGAGATCTTATTAGTAAATACCAAATACCTCATTTATTTTACAATCCAGTCTACCACCCCCAAACAAACCAAACTGAGAGGGTAAATCGTGAGATTGTGCGATCCATTGCTTCCTATGTACGTTCTGATCATAGAAATTGGGATAAGAACATATCAGAGGTGCAGTGTGCTCTGAACACAGTAGTTCACGATGGTACTAAATACACCCCTTATTTCTTAACACATGGGAGGGAAATGATATTAGATGGATCACTGTATAATAGTGAACAGCCTGTACCACAAGAAGATATTACTATTGATCATAACTATTCTTTTGCTAACTCCCTTAAGGATTTAAAAATTATTTTTGAACGGGTTAGGGATTGTCTTAAACAATCCCATTTGAGAAATGCACATTACTACAACTTGCGCAGGCGACCTGCTGAGTTGAAGGTAGGGCAATTAGTCTATAAGAGGTGTTTTCCTCTATCTAATGCTGCAAAACATTTTTCATCTAAATTGGCCCCTCGTTTTGAAAAAGTTGTTATCTCAGATAAACACTCCCCGTTAGTGTACAGTCTCAAGTCTTTAACTGGTAAACGTTTAGGCCGGTGGCACATCAAAGATATAGTGCGGCCTGGGGAGGCCCCATAACAAATTCAATCTTTATTCTCTTTATTCTGTGCTTAAGAGTTAGTCTTTCATGAGTTGTAATATTTAATTACTTTTGCTACGATAATCTATGATATAACTTATATTTTTAGAAGGTTATTATGTAACTAAGTTTGATGCCCTTATAAGAGGCAAGTCATTAATATTATAAATATCCTCATGAACTGTTGAGTTTATTGATAGGTTTTATGAGTGGCATTACTATTGGTAGTGGAATATTGAGTCACCTTGATTGCAATGATAGGTGTGAAGGTTCTTTTGACTCCGGGTACAATTGCACTCGAATTATTTTATTTTAAAATTTTAAAAATTTTAAAATAAAATAATTCTTTAACCACCTAAAACGATACTGTAACACCCATTTTTTTTTATACCCAAATAACAGTGGAGTTTCACACACTTTGCAAAGCGATTGACCAAATTTTGTGTAATAATTTCATTCTGACATCGACTGTCAATATCACAAATGCGTTCCAATTCACCAAAACGTTTTATGCACTCATTATAATATTTTTACTGGACACATAAATAAATCACTGCTAGTTGTTAATAATTGGTTTTTTAGTATAGTATAATAGAGGAAACAAATGGATATTTTATCACTAAAATATATTTCATCAGTTCATCCATTCGCTTAGAAAATCTGTATTTGTGGTACAATGGTTCTCTATGGCAGCTCTCAGTTTGAGGGGACGTATAATCGATTCTCGAATTGAATATCCCATCAATTGATCCGAAATAGATTAATTACATAATACTTTGTTAATTTCTGTTAGTTTAGTATAATAAATAAATGAAAATATATTGTTAGGTTGAAGTACTATATACTTTAGTTAATTTGGGGTACTCAACATATTTTTTTTAGGGTTTTGTTTAGGAAACAAAGTCATTCAATTGGTCATCCTCGATATACTTCATTCGCTTGCATGTTTTCAATTCGGATTGTTAAGCAGGTTATCACATCTCTTTGACTCATCTGTTTCTTTTACCTTGAGAACCCCAGCGATGGAGGTCATTGACTGGAGAGAGTTGTATTTCTTAGGTTGGAGATGTGGCCGATTCAGGCAGATGCCGCCTTAATTTAAGTTTTACTTTAATTATTTATTTTATTGGCCTCAGTCCATATTATAAGGAAAATTGTTTACCCAGAGTTCTGGTAAGTTTTTGATTTGCTGCTCGTCAGGTTTTGGCCGTAAGCCTTCCACGTGTCATGTCCTTCAACCGAACAATTGGTTTCAGGGTTGCTGGTTTAGATTATATTTGTAGCTTAAATACTTGTCATCTTCGAGGAGATAATTGAGGGATGGTTACCGGTTGATGTGGGGAAAACATAACCTATACCTCGTGTGTACCACGATCTCATGCTCACAACCGTGAGGTGACCAGACGCTACCACGTGCCGAGCGAGTGACAGGGAGCGTCCACCAGTTTGCCCTTTGCTGAAGACCACGTGCAAGGGAGGTGTCGTTTAGTCAGCCGCTGAGGTAACCGCATGGTTGATCACAACAGTACTGTATGGAATTCATCACTATACCTGTAAGCTAATGTGTCCATAATATTAAAAGTAGCGTTTTAAGATCCATAAACTTTGTAAAATTTAACTTAAACTTTTTGTATCAGGAATAAAATTAACCGTCTCTCGATGTCAGTATATTGCTTCATTTAAAGATTGTATTTAACTTTAAATTAAACACGTAGATATTTTATTATTTTGGATTGTGTACTAGAGGCCATTCAATAAATAATTTACATTAAGAAATTAATTTGTTTCATTTGGTTATCGCTGAAGTCGCTTGTGGTTGGAATTCCTGGCGCCCTTTACAAATTCTCTTGGAAGTCCAACCCTCCAAGGCAGAACATCTTACATTCACCCACAACCCTGCTCACTAGCCGGAGCACTTAATTAAAATTATTACAGAGTGAGGTATAAGTTAAACGAATAACATTATTTTGTGGTTTCGTATCCGTGACAGGTGTAAGCATATAAATTAATGTATTATTTTTACCTTCTCCGACACCATTATTGTGTGGACATAGTCACAACAAACACAATGTACCGTAAATCACAATTAATTCGAACACTGTTTCCATTGTCACTGGCGCTACGACTACGACAGTTATTAATTTCACGGAGTCTTGTATAATTAGGGCTCTTTTTTTGTAGCAAGGCTCATTTTGTTTATTACAGCTAATTTCATTTTCAGTATGCTCCTTTTGTTTTTTTTTTAGGTCTTGTTAAGTATACGTGATAAGGTTGTTTGCACGATTTAATTTTTTTAAAGATTTACTTAGATTTTTCTTTAAAAACTTTTTGTGTACTAATCTAACAAATGTTTTCAAAAAATTCGTTTTCAATATGAAAATTTTTACCTTACCATTGCAAAGAGGCTACTTTTAAAAACATCCTAACGGCATACATGACCAGTCAGAAATTCCAGATAAGGCTTTTTGTAACAAATAAACAATTACATTAGATTAATTTACTGTTTTTTGTCACATAGAATTAAAGGCAAAGAATTTCTAAATTCGCTTTTCTAAAATATAAGTACCTACATAAATAGTAAATATTGTTTTTTTTTATAATTTTTATTAAGTATCAATTATTGATGTTCATTTTTAATTTGTTTCGAAGTTTCATGTAAAATTGCCTTCCTGTCAAAGATTCAATATAACATTAATCTTAATAATTTTGTATATTAGCATCTTTGAGTTGGAAAATTCAGATTCAAAAAGAAACAACAAGAAAAAAACATTACAACACAGGACCGTGGTAAGGGCATACTAATAATAGCTCCTTAAATTTCCTCATATACCGAGCATTTCCTAAAGGCCCTGTTACCAAGCGCCCTTTGGGCCTATTCTCAAATCGACCTTGACCCTTGACCTTGAACTTCACGCCTCGCGACCAAGATCACGTGATAAATGTTTTGTACAACGATAAAGGCTTACAGGGCGATAATTTACATTGCCTTCAAGAGCCATTGTGAGATATTGGCTAATAAATATCGTTTTTGTTCGGCCGAACTGTCAGGCTCCATTTGCGTTATTTAAATTTCGTCAGAACTTCTCGCTTCCCTAAGGTCGGGCTGGAATAGCGATGAATATATAAGATGGAGAGGAAATAGCACTGCTCAAAGCTCTTTAAAACCAGAACAAGTGTAGCAAATGATAGCAAGCAGTAGTTTTTCTACATGTTGTCTAGTATTTTTCACGCCTCTTAAAGTGCTGCCAGGTAATCCATTTCTTGATTGTGCCATAAAGAAAGAAGCTTTCAAATTTCTAAGTTTGCATTGGAATAGTAGCCACAGTTTGTCGATGGCACCTTAAATCAGCACGCCTAGTCCTTAAAAGGAAGGGAAATAGTGGGATTAAAGAAAAAAGCTCCTCAGAGCACTCGCCGTGTAATACATAACAAAAACCCATGCTAACATCGTGTGAACACTATGGTGTTATCAAAAATTCAAAATGTTAAAACAACTTTTAAATTTCTCCACAGAAATAGTTCGGGCGGAAACAAATGTTTGAGTTACAAAATTATTTTACGTTTTCTAATATTTGATAACGCCATGCTATTTATATGACTGTCAGCTTGGGTAGGTGCTCCGGCTGGTAGCCGTGTGATGCCAGCAGAGTAGAATAACATCACCCCATATCCTCCAATGGGTGTCGTAGAAGACGTCTATTGGATCAGCAAAGGATATTAATAGGCATATACTCCTTACACCAATCCGCATTTTTAAATATTTATATTTTAAGTTTTTTGGCGGAGTTTTAAGTCATAAAAATCGTTGTTCGTATAACCGTGGGCCTGCGCCCGATCGCGCTGATAGCTGCGGTATGCGCGCGTCTTAATTATCGAAGTACTTTCTTTTTGCGCTCGCTCACGTCTCGAGCATACTAGTAACGGGGCTCGGTTTTATTTGCTTAGTGTAACGCAAACCTTATTTTTGTCATTGTAATGTTCTGCCTGCCTATGTAAAACGGCTTATGTAGGTATGTATGTGTCAAATAAAAATAAAAACAAATTCAATTTGGCATTTCATAAAAATGTTGTAATCTCTTGAAAATTATGATACTAAAATAAATTTTAACCAAATGAGAGAAAATAAGTTTTTGAATAAAAATCATGGCAGCCTTCATCTCATCTGTTAGTGGCGAATGCTGTTAACGTTATTATTATGGCGACAAATTTTGGTTAGTTGGTGGTTACTAGTCAGGTGGACTTGAAAAAGTCCTACCGCCAACCAAACAGATCACAAACTTTGTATTCCTCTGAGTATGGGGATAGAACCCAGGAGCTCTGGATGTAATTGCGATGGGTGAAACACTGGACCACAGAGATTGTTAAATAATTCAGTCCAATCAATGATATTATAATATAAAAAGAGGTAGATACGTCATTAAAGCCCGAAATTGCACATCAAAAAAAACAACACTGTTTGCCTGTTGGCCTTAGTGTTGCTATGGTAATATCACACAATGTCTTTTTCTTCCTATTGGATTAAATAATGCCAGCCCTTTTCAATTTTTGCCAATGTAGTGAAATATAAGTAAAATAATGGAAGTGTACATACATGTGTGTTGCTTCAGCATTTCGGATAATATTTTTCTCCTGTTTTGTGAGCGTATAGCGTATCTAATACTGTAACATCATTGAGTCCCATTAAGTTTTTTTTTCTATTTGGTATTAGGAGGAAGTCTATAGCGTCTATACCCTTTTATTATGCGCAGCGCTATAGAATGGAATTTCCAGCCGGCGTCCATATTCCCGAATAGTTATAACCCAGCTCTATTTAAGGTCTGGGTAAACTCGCTCCATTTACGGCTTCCTCTTAGCTCCCCAGCACAGAGTGTTGCCAAGAGTGAACCCATTTCAAGTTAAAAAAAAATCAAACTTAACTCCAAATTGAATATTGGAACCGGCCACAAAACAGTTATAACTATTACTGCTTAAGCGCTGGCGTTGCAATGACATGGTACTAAAGTGTTAAGCTACTTCGGATAATGACTGTACCAGTTTAACCTCACGATGAGAAAAAAATATAGCATTAATTAGTTAATAAATTGTAAACATACTACAGAGCAAACTTAAATGAAATTAATTAACTGAAACCTATAATAAAAAAAAAAATTATATCAATAAATTAACTGTAGATAGTGAGTCTAATGAGTATGATCAGATAAAACATTATGGGATTGCAATTAATAGGTTGGGGAAAAAGTTTCTTCGCATTTTTTAAGAAAATTCAAAACATTTTTTAATATAGTTTATTTACATTTAACTAAAGTATGTAGGTACCATTTTGTTCGATAACTTTTTGCCATCTTGTAGGTAGGGACATGATCCCATTGCTTCAGAAATTTTGGGACTTCTGGTCAAAATACCGCGACAAGTGGTTTTGGCAGTCCTCTCGTGATGTTAACCTGACACTGCCTAAAGAATTCTGAAGAGACCGAAACAGGTGTAAATCTGAAGGTGCAAGGTCAGGACTATACGGCGGATGCATTAACACCTCCTAGCCAAACTCTCTTAATTTTTGCTGAGTGGCTAAAGATGTGTGAGGTCTAGCGTTATCATGATGAAAAACCACACCCCTTCTGTTGATTAATTCCGGCCGCTTTCTCTCAACTTCTTGCTTTAATCTCATCAGTTGTTCGCAGTAGAGTTCAGAATCGATGGTCCTGCCTGGTGGTAACAGATCATAATGAATAATGCCCTTCCAATCCCACCACACACACAGCATCACCTTGTTGCGAGTTAACCCGGGTTTCGCCACAGTCTGTGAAGCCTGACCGGCCTTTGACCACGACCTTTTTCGCACGTTCTTGTCGTACGTGATCCACTTTTCATCACCAGTTATCAGCTTCTTCAAAAATGGTTCGGCTTCATTACGTCGTAATAAAGAATCACAAATGAGTACACGGTTCATTAGGTTTCTTTCAGTGAGCTCGTGAGGTACCCAAATGTCGAGCTTTTTTGTGTACCCAGTTTTTTTCAAATGCGCCAAAACTGTTTTGTGGTCAATTCCCAGTTCTTCAGCTACGTCGTAACTACTGACATGCCGATCTTGCTCCACTTTTTCAAAAATGGCATCCATTTTATCTGTAATAGGGCGACCAGAGCGACGTGCATTTTTGACATCAAAATTTCCGGATTGAAAACGCTTAAACTAAATTTGTGCTACTCTCACAGACACTGCACTAGGTCCATAAACATCGCAAATTTTTTTCGCGGCTTGCGTTGCATTTTTACCTTTTTTGTAGTAAAATTTTAAAATGTATCGAATTTCTTCATTAGATTCACTCATCTTGGCGGTACGAAAAACAAATGAAAATCACACATTTTCCTAACTTGAATTTGGAATTATGTTCTTTAAAATTTAAACTTTTAATGATACCAAAACCAGCCAGATACAAATAGTATAGCCAAAGAGATTTTATTACAAGTTTATACATACTATAATGCGAAAAGACTTTTTCCCCAACCTAATATAATCTCGATTAAATAATAAAAAAGAGAGATTATCGCAGATCTAAGAAAAACAAATATTGTTATAAAAAATAATGAAAATTCTTTATGTGCAAGACACTTCATCCTACAGAGTCGCACACACAGACACTTTGTAATATAAGATAAGATAATATAAAATTTATTTCTTTATAAACTTAGTCGAAATAACATAGTAAAATCTAAGTAAATTACAAAAATATAGTGTATATACAGGCTGTAAAAGACATGAGCAGTCAAACGAGAACCATGTATTCTGCTCACCGTCATAACATTTTTCTTCCTTTAGACTATACCTGGGAAATTGATAGTTACGATTTTATTGAAGGTCAGTCATAATTTTATTTTTATTTTTTTATCAAAACGTATTCTATACGTTATTTCTTAATTATTGTCCAAAGAAACATTTTCATTTTTTTTTAGTATTTCGTAACAAAACATGGCTTCAAAACGTTAGCGTTCAATGTACCTCACTCGATGCGCACGCACACTAACGAACGGTTCCGCCGTCAAGCAAAATTATTGCGGTTTTGCGAGTTGCGTGCGAGTTGAGCCCTTTACATTGCGCGTTACAATTTGCAATTTTTTGTAACACCAAAAAATAAAAATCATTTCCCAGCAATATCTTTTTTGAAATATGTCTTATTTTGATGTATAGAATACGTGGTTTTCGTTTGACTGTTCATGTCTTTTACACCCTGTATATACAGGAAATAATAATGAATTTGTGTATATCTTCACAAACAGATCTATGATGGATATCTGCACAAACAGATCTATGATGGATCTGCCGCAACTTTATCATATAAGACGCCGTCCTCAGACCAAAAACGCCGTATTACAGAACGGCGCGCCAGATTGTAAAACGTCACTGCAATGTAATGCGGCTACCTCGCGTAGATAGCTAGGTACTTAAATTACATTTTTCTTGAATATTATTCAAGAGAGAGCTGATGACTTTGAAACGCCTCAACAGATTTTCATGATTTGTAGCTGAGAACATCTCGATCACGTCAGCTTTCGAACAAAAAAAACTTCATCAAAATCGGTCCTTTCACTTAGGAGTTACGATGCCACAGACAGACACACAGACTTACAGATACACAGACACGTCAAACTTATAATACCCCTGTTTTTGCGTCGGGGGTTAAAAAGGGAATATTTTCTCTTACTTTAGGATTGTTTTACAAAACATATTCACGTTAAATCTTTCAAACTAGCTTCATTATACACCTTTTGGATTTTTCTTGTAGAAATATCTTTCTTACTTTTATTTCAAAATCTCAAAATCCACTCTCCAACATTTCTTTAGTTTATTTTGTAAGAAAAAACACTCCGCTGGAACGAAAACTTGATTGAAGAGCGGTTTCCTGGAAGCAGTCAGTAGGGTTACCATCTCTCCACGTTTAAAAAAAGGAGTATTTAATTTTAAACTACGAGTACAATTTATAACAAATACGAGTTTGGCCATGTAATGCCGGTGAAGTAGAATAGCATCACCACATATCGTCCAATAAAGTCGTAGAAGGCGACTAATGGATCAGTAAAAGGGTATTGATCACCTTATACTCCGTCCACCAATCCGCATTGGGCAAGCGTGGTGGACTACTGCCTAAACCTCCTTCTATAACAAGGAGAGGCCTTGTGTCCCAGCAGTGGGTCGAATTATAAAGGCTATTATGATGTAATACGAGTTACCGGACTGCTGAGACGATTAAGAGTGTAACATTTTCCTGATTGGTAGGTTTTAATTATTGGTTCATTGAAGTTTGTTACTTTTTTAGGTTTTATTCCGTTTTATGTAGGCTGGTTAGGCGTCTTTTTATATATACATATTTATTATTACATATTTTCACATCAACAATACTGGCATTTTAGTTTGGTAGATGTGCTCGCCGACGCCATCTGGTGTGGAGTCTGTGATTCGAACAGATGGCTCAAAAGGCGCAATTCCGTGCCACCATTTTGTCATATTAAGAAAAAACTGTTCCCGCGCATTCTTCTTCTGTTTTTTCGCTACGCCGCAATAACACATATTTTGAAAACTTTCGCTGTGATCGCATTTTAACTTGATTATTACGTCAAGTGCTTATCATAATAATTTCTTTTTACGCCCGCGAGAAGATATTGGTGACTTTCGCATATTGTGTTTGGTGCAACTGGTGGACTGGATTACCTATAATCGCAGGACTAGTGCGAGCAGTGGCTGTGCCTATCTACTTTAGGTCTGAAGGCTGATGATCGGTGAAGCATTGGGTGAGTCGTGCATTACATTTATCCGACCTATTTTGCCAGATTGTTGATGTTTTGTCTATAGCCGTTGTTAGTCATTAAGTTCGCCGTTCCACCAGGAATTGCCCAAATTCGCCCACATATTATTTGTAGATGGTAGCTATTTACACGCTTCACCATAGGCACACAGTCAACCTGTCACTATTTTAGACACTGCATGGTCCATACTGCCAAATGTGGCTTTATGTGTAATGTAACCAAATGTTACTTAAGACTCTGTTCAACCTATGTTGGGATTATGAGCATGATTGTATGTATGTATCATATCGTATTACACGCTGTGTTACAAAACATCGCGGTAGATTGTAGTATGAGAGTGAAGAGTGACAATAATTCCACTCTGCTAAGTCATAAAAATAATAACCTGAACCTAGCAATAATAAGCGACTTCCATTGGATTATATCAACAAACGGTTTTATTTGGTTGACTTTCTCATACACCACTATCCCCCGCGCCGTATTGTAATACGGTGTGTTATACGATACCACTACAACGTATGTATCTATTTAAAAAAAAAACCATTAACACAATCCCTATCCCTACTAAGATTATAAATGAGAATAAAATCTGTCTGTGTCTGTTACGCTTTCACACGTTAACCACTGAACCGATTTTGATTAAAATTTGGAAGATGTGACGTGACGTGACCACGAAGACTAAAGTGGTCACTAAGATTTGAGAATTAAATATTAGTGACCACGTTAGTTTAGACCTTGGAAAGGACATTCACTATACTTTTAGCGCACTCCTATTTAAAATTAATGTCGCACGCTAAAAATGAATATTGCTAAGCGAAAAACTCGAGAACGGCTGGACTGATTCGGCATTTTTTTTCATATGTTCCTAAAGACACACTGGAAAATAATAAAATTGACATATCTAAGTCGGTCCGGGCAACTAGTAGTATATAAAACTTAATGCAGCTACTATCATACTCAAACCCGTAAACGCGAACCTCCCTATAAGACATCTAATCAATGTGTCTCCCCCTAGAGGTTCTGTATCTACCAAAGTACTCAGCTTTTTATCCTAAACGCCAAGGTAAACGTTGACACCCTAACAACAAAACAATACTTTCATTTCCTCAGTGAATGTTTTGGAACAATAATTCTAAGTATTTCTGATACAAATTGATCGCATTACAAAAGTAGAACCAAACAACAACAATTTCACGGTGTCTTTTGAGAATTAATTAGTACCGCCGCTATCAATTTGTCGGAAGTTAATAAATCATTGAGGCAATTTTCGGCAAAATGAAGCCGAACATTTACCGATATAAAGATATTAACCTTATGCAAAGAGGGTGTTATAAGTTGTACGTGTAAATACGTGTCTCTGTGTGCCTGTGGCATCGTAGATCCCGAAAGGATGATCCAATTAGGATTTTTTAAAATGCGTACTTAAGAGGCAGCGTTCTAAGTTTAATAATTATAATATTCCAGGAGATCTTTTATACCATTTGAAGATCATTAGCTTTTTTACAGTTTGTAAACGATCTGGCTCATCATCTTAAACCGCCATCTATTAGAAAATTATGCAACTTACAAATATTCCATACTAGTGTCCTTTATAACATTTAAAAAAATATATGTAGGTCAATAATCGAGATAAAAACTCTTCTACCAACCAAATTACACAGAGGAAACCACATTTCATGAAATAAAAATGAAAACATAGAGTTTTTGTTTCCAATTTTATTTGACATGATTGAAAATGTTTGCAATTAATACCTAATTAAATAGAAAATTAAAGACAAGACAATAATCTTGTGATGATATCCCTATGAATAGGGATGTTGACTTCATTCACAAACAATAGGTGATGACATTTTAAGCCAGTAAATCTCTACGCTTCAAATTATCTCTAGAATTTGATTTTTAAGCGTATCAAAATCATTTAATATTCAGTCAGTTGACTATAGGAATTTATGACGTCACAAATTCGAAATGAGTCGAAATGTCATAAAAAATCTAAGGAAGAATCGGAAGAATTATGTTTTGACAGCTAATAAAATCTAGTATCTCAACAAGATTTCAACTGACTTGACACCACTTGACACCTTGACAGACATCACTCCTATTGAATGGTATAAATGTTCTATGTCGAGTTTTATCATGACACGATTTTTTCCTGAGTATTTTCAACATTTCATGAAAATTCGTTGAGAAATTCCGGAGTTTATCCATGACAAACATTGTGACACTAAAATGTTCTATGTGGAAGCAAAAGATACGGTCATTGGTAGTCCAAAGATATTCCTAAGCCGCAGCTATTACGCCAAGACAGTTTCGGTCAAGATTACAAGGATAACCCGACGTTGTGTCTGTGTATGTATAGCGCCGCGTAACTCAGTAATCTCATCACCGGCCGACCTACACTTGGTAGGCTTCAGTTATACGCCATCCCTGTTGACCTATCAAATTTTCGACGACGTCAACCACTTAGCCTTCTATTTCGTAATACAGCTTAGCGGTCTATCATGACTAGGTCTCGTGGTACCGACGCTTTAAGCGGTCCGGCTTCGAATCATCTTGGTCGGGTAATTTTTGTATGGTGAAAATGAAAATTAGTTCACGAGTCAAGATTGCCTAGAACTTAAATGTAATATACAAAAATCTCGTGTCACATGTTTGTGTTCGAATTCATCCTAAACGGCTCTACCGATTTTTAGAATCTAGTTATCTGTCGGAATACAATAATACATTTAACATACATACAATCAATGGAGAAGGCTGTGCTGGGAGATTCTCACCGTGATCACATCAGAAATTATGAGCATCGCAGGAGAACCAAAGTCACCGGCATAGCCCAAAGAATTGCGGACCTTAACTGGTAGTGGGTAGGGCACATTGCGAGGAGGACTGACGGCCGTAGGGGCGGAAAGGTGCTCGAGTGACGGACGCGTACCGGGAGACGCAGCGTTGGTAGTAGCATCCCATAAGGTGGACCGACGATCTGGTAAAGGTCGCGGGAAGTCGCTGGATGCGGGCAGCGCAGGATCGTGTTGGAGATTCTTGGGAGAGGCCTATGTCCAACAGTGGGCATCTCTCTGCTGAGATGAACCCACTAAAAATTGGACTTTGGATTGGACATGTGCCTATGGTGCCTCGTTATAAAAGTCCAATTACTCTGTGCTAATAAAACTTATCTCCGAATACTACGAATATTTGGCTCTTACACGTGATAAAACTCGTTTCTATTCAGTGCTTGTTGTACGTGAGAATTTGTAACAAAATCGTTTCATCGGCCATTTTAATTGGATGACTTTCATTTTTATCGTTATCGAATAACGCGTCGTATTATTTATAAAATATCATTATAATCTTATTAATAATGTTAGTTTATTATTCTCCTGATAATGGAATACTTATCTTAGCATGTTAATATTAAAATTCAATGAGAATAATTAATTTGATTTTTTATAAAAACTTAACATTTTATATTAAAACTTAATATGTAAAAAATCATTCGCTTTAATCTTGATAATTATTCGACGTCTCGTTCGAAAATTGAATAGGTTAAGTGAAACAGTTAATTTTCTCTGAGTATTGTAGACTTTCAAACTAAATTTAGAACATAATGTTCACAAAAATATTATTAGATTTTTCCAAATTTCTCACGTCCTATTTTTAAATTTTAATTTATAATTTAATTATTTTTAAACATGTTTATAATAATTGTGTATACGTGTCTGAGTGTAACAAAAAATATTTAAAAAATCATAACATTATGTATAAACTAAATGATGTCTTTCTCATTTTTGTTTTTGTTATCGAAAAGATATATCTGACGCCGTTACTTCAAAGAAAACACACTTTTTACTATCATAAAATAATAAACTAAATTTAATATTTATTGATGCCAACATGTAGGTAACCAAAAATAATATGCAATAACAAAATAACAATGAAAGAAAAAAACACCTACCATAATAATGTCTTGTAAACACTTATTGTTTACATTAATTAAGAATTGTGAACATTAGATTAGATCAGAGATTATCAAACTTATTTCTTTTGCCGCCCCTTTTGAAAATCAATTATTTCTCAGCGCCCACAATTTTTTATACAGTCGTAAAACTTAAAAACCACAATTTCCTTTAATTACACAAACCCGAACAAACTCGTTTATTTAACAAAACTTGTTATAATTTCATTGCGTACGGCGTACGGGCTATCTTACGAAATCTATGTTAAGTATTTTTAGTTTTTATACCATCATACAGGGCAGAAATAAACACCAATTATTGGATATTGAGTAGTAGGTAGGTTTTAATATTAGTGAATTTTAAAATATATAAAAACGCCCCCCTAAGCTACGCCAATGCCCCCTATTTTTTTCTGGGCTTCTTAACGCCCCCCTCTAGGTCTCCAACGCCCACAAGGGGGCGTTATCGCCCACTTTGAGAAAGACTGGATTAGATACTATTAACTATATATGCTATTAATGTTACGACTTATAAAACTCAATCGACGACGGCGCGCGGCGCCATACTGTCTGCGTTTTACGTTTAATTAATTCACTGTATAATATTATTGTAGATTATAAGAAAAGTTATTAATAAACGTTGCTATTGCATACCGTCACGTAACATACAAGAAACAGTTTACATGGTCTGGTGATTTTTTATACATTTACAGATGTTCAGAATCGAATTCAATCGAGGTAGAGCACAGAGGACTAACCGCTCAAATGTGGGGAGCCCGTACTGGGGTAGTACCACCACCGCCATCACTCCAAAATAAGCCAAAATTATTCCGTACGTTCGGAATCTCATGTGGCTAGAATGCAGTGACGGAAAAATTTGGATTTTCAAACAATCTGAAATTTAGCACTCCATCGCTCCAAACTCGAACTCCACGCGCTCGTGTGTTGCCGATCCCACGTTCATTTCGTGACGTGTCAGAAGTCGCTGCTTAGCATGAAAGTAAATTGGAGTGACGCGAATAGAGCGATCGTGTGTTTGCTCAATTTTTGCATGACATTCATATCGCGCCGCGTTATGGAAATGGAGTGACCGAGCGTTCCCAACTTTACAGAGGACCATAGTGAAATGACGCTACATTTTAGTGGTATTGTGTTTCTGTATAGCAGTATGCGTGTCTGCCAACCAAACTCATATAAAAAACAAAACATACATCAAAATGTATACCTTCCGAAACGTGGAACTAAAGTTTTTATAATGTTTTTGACTTACAATTTTTTTTTTATTGTGGAAAACAGATTTAGAAGTTATAACGGGTTGAATATTTTGTCGTGTCTTAAATACTGGAACACTATTTTACTTGCCGGCAAAAACTTGACTTCATTCAATCTTAGCGCTGCTATCATACCCATGAAATCAAGTCGGCTTCGGATAAAAGCAATAATGTTCTTAAGTATTTGGGATACAACAACCCCCCAACCAGATCCTGCTAATACTTTTTAAATGTTCAGGAATTGTAAAGCAAATCATTTCATTAATCTGATGGTGAGTATAAAACGGCATCATGATTTAAAACTCTTGCAACAGAAACACAACACCACACTAATGTAGAGTTATTCAACTGTGGTCTTCTGTAAGGTGGAAGTACTAATCCAGGTAGGGCGCTCCAAATTCGAGCGGATAATCCACTTTGCTCTATATACCAACTCTATTTACCAAAAACTTTACACGTGACCGTTTATTATGGTTCCCAATTGCTCTGCAAGTTGATTCAACGTGATAAGATTATGCGTTAGCATTCTTTATTTTTTGTTGGCGCCTCAGTGAGTCAATACGTTTTTTCTGCAGTTTTAACACTGTGATGTCATCGACCTCAATTTTGTTCGGTTTTAATAGCATCCAGTAGCAAAAAGTTTGCTGGTATCTGTTTTATAGTGATCGAAACTTCGGCATTCCTGGATTTGGCTAGTCAAATGTATCTGACAATCTTACGGCCGATTTCAATATTCTATTCGCAGATAAAAGTAATCTTAAAGTATTGTTCCCTAGCAATTATTGTTAAATAACTAATATAACAGCAATAACTTTTCAACAATTTAATATAGAACAATTAAACTCCTTCAATTAAAGGATTAAACATACATTTATTAAAAGTTAATTGGCTAGTTCACTGCCATCTAATCGATGCTTGCATTTTTCTAGTATTAATATTTACGCGTTTGTAAACGCAAAAATAAAATTATTCCATAAGCATACAATAGTTGAGCTCCTTTAGTAAAAGTCCATTTCGATTGTTTCGAACAAAAATTTAAACCGATATATGGACTGATGTAACTAATAGTATAGGTAGTTTGACAAGACAACGCGGTAGCAAACGATATAGCGTACCGAGCAATGTCATCTCATCCCTTTTTTATTAAAAGTCTAGCAAATGAATCCATCCCTTCTAATGGTAAGAGAAGTGGAGACTAAATGAGAAGATAGCTAATGCGAGGAATAATGTAGACGCGACACTAACAACTCTCGCCTTGCTAACCTGCAAGGTGCTTCTTCACGCCTCTTTTGAACATGCTGGCAGAGAGTTCCATTTCTTGATTGTTTTAATTGCAAAGAAAGAGAGCTTCTTTTGTACCGTAATTTGTTTTAAAGTTTACGTTTTTCATCTCATTTTATGTGACGAACGCATTTTTTACCGAACAGGATGACAAACAAGCAAACAGATCGACGAAATTAGTACTCCGTGATAAACAGTTACGTAGACGCTATCAATATTAAGTGTAGATGACACTTGAGCCTATCTTTTACTACGTAGAATTCTGAAAACCCAGTGCTGTATCAAACCCTAAGTATATAATTGTGTCTACTTTTATGTTTTTTCAATTCTTTCTCGTTGCATGTGATGTTCATGTTCACCTTAATTGTTACACTTAGTCATTGTTCAATATTTTGTAAAAATATGTAGGTATCTATTAGTGTAAACAAATACGGGTGTTCCTAAATAAATAAATCAACTCAGCCCGGCACCATGAGGCGGTTGACCGCAAGCAACGCTATTAGAGCCGGCGGCACGGCAGCCGGCGCGGCAGTATAAGCCGGTAGCGTGTCGCCGCCCTGTGTGCATCTACCCCAAGACTTTAAGGAAACATTTTTTTCGCGTGCGTGGTCTGGTTGTCCATTAGCTTTACATCTAGTAGCCCTGGTTCGCTCCCCAATGGAGTACTGTTCTCCTCTGGTTGCTGTTTTAAGTCTGCCTGACTGTCTACCTGTATATTGAACAGCATTGTGTACCGGCATTTAATGAGAAGATAGACACTCTGTGGTTGAGGGTTTCAGGTAAGCCCGATAACATCTTCAGTATTATGGACACTTACCATCACGTGAGAATAAAGTGAAGTTAAAAAGAAAAGCCGTATAAAAGCTAGTTACTATCATAATTTCATCCTTTTTAATTTCCAATTTTCTCCAACCCGAAAATTACATGACTCATTTAGTAAAACAAACAATTAACATCTCTATGTGTTACAGCGCTCATAAAAATGTAAATTCTATTTATATAAGCATAAGAACGTTTTTCGTGTATGATTCATTGGTTGCCGTCGGCTCCCAACCCTTGTAATTATGGTGATTATGTTATAATAAGCTTGCGGACATTAATTGAAAACTTATGTAAGTAAGCATAACGTAAAAACCATTTTATACCTTTATATAACGAAAATAAGACTCGATACTCTTGACGGAATAAACATTTTTTTAGGACCGTCCTAGCCTCGTCTTAGTTCGATTTTCAGTTGAAGCAATTATAAGCGTGGTGTGAAATTAACTCGCCGATACTCGCGTGAAACAAAATAAGAAAATTTACTTATAAGGCACTAATTCTAGTGTTAAAAATATTAAAAAAGAAGTAAATAAGTTTAGTTCATTAACTTTTCCACTTCAAAAATGTCTTGTCCTCTATTTAATAATAAATACTAAGTTTATATAAACTTTACTGAATGAATCATGCGTTTGCAAATCTAACTCTATCAAAATAATTTCGTACAATGTCCGTCAAAGCGCCCGTTAACATAAAGTCATCAAAGTTATAAATACTTAATTGCATTGTAAGTCTGCAGCGACCGTTCGAGACAATTCTGTAGTCGTCTCATTGCACATAATTTCTTTTATTTGTAAAACTAATGTACGTAGATTACTGCAGGTTATTTTTCTAGACACCTTATTCGACATTAACATAAGCGTTTTCACATGAGTGCTATTTAAGTTACTTATTACTTAATCACAATAGCGACACCAATTATTAATTAATTACGAAATTTAATCGATTAATTACCACCGCAAAAAAGTAATCGTAACCAATAAATATTATTCATTAAGTACATATAAGAAATTGAAAGTAATTTGCCACTTGAAAAGACTGCACTGCATAGTAATCATTGATAGACAAAAACGGCGCAAAAACAAACGCCTGTATGTAAAAATGAATGCTCAATAAGTTTATCACGCTCTCTCCATACCGGCTTCGCTCATAGAATTTGCTATTCCATTAGCTCAATCACTTAGCCGGCTAGGAAAAAATTTACACGGATGACGTAACAGAAAAATATGCCGGTAACCCAAAAAACTAATCTAATTACCGGCCGGCAATTTCCTCCGCACACATAGAAAGCGGCGACCGGCGGATTACATTGACAGCTGTCACTCACCTTTGACAAGTCGTTGGAGGATGATCTCCTTGTGCTCGTGCGTATGCGGCTCGCCGACCACGGCGAGCAGGTAGCATCCCGTGAGGGGGCTCGGGGGCGGCACGGAGGCGGACACCTCCGTACCTATAGACAAGGAGCGCTCCTCGTCTTGGTCCATCGCCGACGGAGGCGCCGGCGCGACTGCCGACCGTTCGCCCAGAGTAGCGCTCGGAACCGACCGCTCCGGACGAGTACTCCGCTCGGAATGGCTGGAAGGCGCCGCGAGCAGCCAATGTGCGCGCGCACCGCATCGACCGGCAGCCCTGCGCGGCGAGCCGACGCGCCGGCGTCTCTACCCTGGTGCTCCTTCTCGCCTCCCCTGCGTCACCCCCTACGGCCGCGACAAAGACGGCAAAGCGGGCGTTCCAGGCGCTAGCTCGGCAAGCGCACACGTGATCTGCATTGCGTCTAAACAACCCGGCGGAATAACAACCAGCGCCTCAGCTGTTGAGGAGAATGCCATGGCTATCGAAATCGATAATGACATAATGACCAGCCTTACCTATGCTGCGCTCGCTTTTGAGGAGTCGATGACATTTGTAATTTGATTTTATGCTTTTTGTTGACGACGGATTTTTTGTATTCACGTCGAAATAGACACCTTTTATCGCAGTAACAATAAACCCTATTCACTTTGATGAAAGAAAGTTCAGCGTTATTTTCCTTTTTCAGTCTGAATGAAAGACGACCTTTGTAAAATGTCACGGATCGATCCGTTCAATTTACAACACTATCTAATTATACCTTTGGTCAACCTAAATAACAGCTGATTTAATAAGGCTTAGGTAATTAATACAAGCTCTATAGCACGTCGAACTAGGTTTTAAGGAAAATAAACCCTTGAAACGACCTTCGTACGGTCGATATTGGCTTCTGTCCTTGAAGCTGACCAAGGAATTGATCTTAACCTGTACAAAGCGCTTGGAGACTCAACTTTATCAAATAACAACTAATAACTAAATATCAAATTCAGTTAATAATAACGGATCGAAACAAGCTGGAAAATATAAATAAAATTTTTATTTACGTAAAGTTTAGTTAGAAAGAAAGGAAGCTTTCTTTCTTTCTAAAGTTTAGTTCTTTCCCAAAATAAAAATATGTATATTTTTACTTTCTCGTATACCTAGTATAGAGGAAGTCTTGTAATCGTTAAAAAATTCGACCTCGAGATTTTGACGGATATACACGTTTTTGACCTCCCTGAGTCCAAAAATACCGTTTTTGGAATTATGTCTATGTGTGTGTCTGTATGTCGGTGTGTCTGTGCGTTAGCACGATAACTCGAGTATGCCTTAACTTATTGCAACCAAATTTAACATGCATGTATGAAATCAAAATATAAGGTTTCTATCAACTTTCGAGTCGTCGATCACGAAAGTTAAGCAACCCAGTGCGCGGTGGGTACTCGGATGGGTGACTAAAATTTAACATGCATGTATGACATCAAAATATAAGGTTTCTTTTAACTTTTGAGTCGTTTCCGATGTACGAGAAAGTCAAGGGGAGACCACTCCCGATTTTTTTATTCTTGACATGGTAGCCTGTGACCTGTGACGTTAAGCTCGAAGATGTAATCGAGCTTCACCTGAACCCTCAACGACAGAGGGACTGGCTACTTTATCATTAATTGTCGGAACACAATAATGATGTTAACATTATTATTATGGCGACAGATTTTGATAAGATGATGGTAGCTAGGCAGGCGCTATAAAAAGTCCTACCACCAACCAAATAGAGTACAAACTTGTACTCACCTGATATCGAATCCGGGACCTTCGGAAATAAAAAGTACAATACATATAAACAGTGCACAAAGTACTCCCACAGGGATCGCACCCTGGACCTCTGGATCTAATTCCGGTGGACGAACCACTCAACCACGGAGGTGGTTCAAATTGTAATTATAAAGTAAAGATAAAGATAAAGTATAAAGATAAAGTATTTATATTTGTCCAACGGAAATATATACAATCGTCTGGGGTTGTGAGTTGCAGGGATATTATGATTTAAATCACGTGATATCTACAAAATATGGAAACACTAATGAATAAGCGACATAATAAGCGTTTAAGGACAGAATCATGTAAGTCCTATTTATAACTTACCAAAAATCATTAAAACTTCGATGTTTTCGACATTTTTAAAAATAAATTAAAAACATTTCTAACTGAAAAAGCATATTATTCAATCAATGAATTAAATAAAGACAAAGACATATCACGTCATTTACATTTATGAATTTATCTAGATTGACATTTTAATTGGATCCTTTGTAAGTTGTATTATTATTATATTTTTATTTGTAATGGGAAATATTTAAAATTATCTTTATTGACATTTTAATTGAATCCAAATATTTAGATAAGTTGTAGGTATTATTATTATTCCTTTAACAACTAATGTGAAATATCTTAAATGTTATTATTGTTTTTAAATGTTAAATGTATCTTAAATGTTATTCAAATGTTATTCAAAAATATTTCGAAAATAAAGTGGATTGATTTGAAAAAATCGATGATTAAATCAGCATTTTTTTACTGCAACCAAAACAGCCATAAAGTGTCAAGGGACAGCAAAATAAGGAATAAATTAGGCACCGAGAAAGCAAAACAAATAAATAAATGACTGCGGTGAAATCCAAATGGTTCCATTTCTATGTTCATTTGTGTTGTCTTTTTTTTATTCTTTTTTTGTTAAGTATGACAAAATGGAAGTGTCTTTTCTTAAATTATCTTTAGAAAAATATGTTTGTTGATTTTCGTTAATGTCACTTTTTACAAATTAAATTCAATATTTTTTGTTAAATAGGCAAATAAATGTGATACTTACTTCTTAATAAAAACGACTTAATAAAAGAACTAATAATTATGTTGATTAAACAAAAAATATGTTATTTTTTTATAAATTTTTCTGATTGTTTTCAGTTTGAACTAACTTTCAAATAATTTAAAAATAATATACATAATATAATATATTACCTGGCTCACACCTATTATCTAGCCCAAAGTTAGTATAATTAAGAACTTGTGTTATGGAGACTAGATCGGACATTTTTAATGTAGATAATAATTTTAGATATTTTTATAAATAACCTTAAATAAATGACTCAACAACCATGACTCGTCAACAAATATTCGTGTTCGTCATACAAATATTTGCCGCTACCAGGATTCAAACCCAGAAATGTGTAGGCTATACTATAGGCTATACTGACCACACAAATAAATCCGATTGAAATCAAATTATTTTTTATCTAATATATAAAATTCTCGTGTCGCGGTGTTTGTGGTTAAACTCCTCCGAAACGGCTTGACCGATTTTCATGAAACTTTGTGTGCATATTGGGTAGGTCTGAGAATCGGACAACATCTATTTTTTATCCCCCTAAGTGATAAGGGTTGTTCACCCTTAATTTTTTTTTTTAATTTATAAGGCAAAACAACGTTTGCCGGGTCAGTTAGTCTAATATATAAAATTCTCGTGTCGCGGTGTTTGTGGTTAAACTCCTCCGAAACGGCTTGACCAATTTTCATGAAACTTTGTGTGCATATTGGGTAGGTCTGAGAATCGGACAACATCTATTTTTTATCCCCCTAAGTGATAAGGGTTGTTCACCCTTAATTTTTTTTTTATTTATAAGGCAAAACAACGTTTGCCGGGTCAGCTAGTTTTTTTATAAAAATCATGATTTTTATCGACTCTGAGTACAATGGTATGGAGGGAACGCCTTTACCTCGAGTCTCACATATCCCCTGAGGTTGGCACCACCCCGCAGGGACGATGCGTAAATCCATTTGACCTCCCCGACAAAAAAAAGAAGGCAAATTTAAGAGTAAGAAAATATGGAAGAATTTCATAATGCTGAGCACTTTTAAATTTCCAAAAACCATACCACCGTGATGAGGGCCTACGGAACCGAAACCGCTTACGGTGGACCTCATAAGAAGGCTAAGTTTACTCAAAGGGCAATAGAGAGGGCTGTGCTCGGAGTTTCTTGGCGTGATCATATCAGAAATGATGAGACCCGCAGAACTACGGTCACCGACATAGCCCAAAGAATTGCGAACCTTTAGTGGCAGTGGGTAGAGCACATTGAGAAGAGGACAGACGACCGCGTACCCGAAGAGCCCCACAAGGTGGACTGACGATCTGGTAAAGGTCGCGGGAAGCCGCTGGATGAAGGCGCCGCTGGTCCGATCGGGTCGGAGACCCTTGGCAGAGGCCTATGTCCAACAGTGGACGTCTCTCAGCTGATATGACGAGAAAAGAGCAAAGTAATTTATGTGAGAATTTATGGAAGATGTTTTTATTACAGAAGACACCATTATTTTTTATAACTATTGCTGTTGATCGCAGGTGGACTATACAGCGTCACCTGAGATATTTCAGAAGGCGATGACCTTATTCAAATAGCCTGTAGGGCGACTTTCCTGTCAAGGAGATAAATATTTTAACTGTGTCATCAAAACATATACTGGAAAAGTTACTAAAAATAGTAAGTAAAGAAAAATATCATGCATTTTTCTGAGAAATGCCAAACGCACAATGTCAATACTAGGAAGAAACACGATCTTGTTGTTTATAAAACTGTATATAAAACTCGTCTCCACATAATGAACAATTCCTATGTGGGCCAATGTATACTTACACAATAAGCTTCCGAAGAATATTAGAGATTTGCCTATTAACAAATTTAAATAAACTGTAAAAACTAAATTATATAAAAAAGCTTATTACAAGATAAATGATTGTTTAAATGATCCAAATGCGTGGTAGTGAAATCTGCTCAAAATTTACACATTTAAAATTGTAATTTATTCATCTGAATATATTTCTATTGACCATGTTTTGAAATCATTGCCAATTGTAAGCTGCGGAGTTTCCTTCGCCATTTCTTCCCCATCTCAGCATAATAATAATTATTTTGAATTATTTATAATTATTTTTAAATTAAATTATTTAAATAAAAGTAATTAGCAAAGTCCATTTAAATAAAGAGCTTTTTCATTTCATTTCATTAGGTTTTCTGGTCGATAACAGCTCTAGAGTCTCTGCAGTAGCGCCTAATATAATAATAATAATAATAATAAATCTTTATTGAGCCAAAGCAAAGTACATGGTGTCTTACAAAACATGATATTGTTTTTTATGCGAGGCACATTCTAAAGACGGAGTAAGTCGTTAACATCTGTGCTAGTTTTATAATAAAACTGTGTGACAGACGCTAACTCTTCCAGATTATTGTTTCAAACATTATGCCAAACTAATTATTTTAACATAATTCTTACATGTTAATGCAAGTAAGTACTATATAATTATGAGGTATACTAATATTATGGTGTATTTGTGGTGGGTGTGGTGTGTGTGTGTGTGTGGTGTGTGTGCGTGTGTGTGTATGTGTGTGTGCGTGTGCGTGTATGGGTGTGTGTGTATGTATGTGTGTGTGTGTGTGTGTGTGTGTGTGTGTGTGTGATTGAGTGTATTTTACCATGGTGATTTTATTAACTCCTCTGTTTGACAGTAGTTGAGCTTCTGCAGCCAGTTTTTCATTATTGTTTTAAGTTTTTTCCTTGGAAGCGGATAGATGTTAAGTATTTTGTTAATTTTATTGTACAGATATGAGCTACGTACACAATATTGTTTACCCGCTAGAGCGGTTCTAGAAGAGACAGGTCTGCATACTCTGTATACTGTTCGTCGGTTAGTTACAGCATCATGCAACGGGAGCGTTGCATGTTTGCGTAGTATTAGTTGGAGCACATAGAGCTGTCTTACCGATAGTACTTCACAATCCGCGTATAGTTGAGTAGTTGGGTACCGGAAGGGTTTTCTAGTCATAACTTTTAAGACAGCTCTTTGCGCCCTCTCAAGCTTAAGGAGATGGGAAACGCCAGCACCACCCCATGCTGGGATACAGTAATTTAAGATTGACTGAGCCAGAGCGTAGTATACCATCCTCAGAGTTGTAAAGTCAGCCGAGTTTCTTAATTTTCTAAGGATAGGCATGATTCTACGTACACGAGTTGTCAAGGTCTCTATATGAACAGACCAACTAAGGGTACTATCAATATGAACACCAAGGTACTTTATGCTATCAGCACGGGACAGTCGAAGGCAACTACAGTTATGGTTAGATCGGTTGCAATTATGAATTTTCACATTAAAAGTATTTTTAGGTTGTGAAGTTACTGAGGCAGAAAAGGTAATGTATTTAGTTTTACATACATTGAGTGTAAGAAGATTGTCCCTTAACCACTCAGCAACAGAGCACAGGGCGTCCTCAGTTAGGCTTCGGGCGTGTTCCCAAGTGTCCCCTTGTACCAATAGCACTGTATCATCAGCATAAGCTATGATTTTACAGTTTGGTAGTTTTTTATGGCATAAGCTATTTATGTATATAAGGAATAGGGTTGGCCCAAGAACACTTCCCTGAGGAACACCGTAGCTCAATAATTGGTCGTCACTGGTATAAGACTCTATTTTGGTGCACTGTTTTCGTCCCGTAAGATAACTACGATATATTTCAAGGATGGCTCCTCTGACACCAATATCCTCCAGTTTATTAATTAGCAGTGGCACAGAAACTGTGTCGAAAGCCTTTGAAAGGTCAAGGAAAGTTCCGATTACTTTGGCTTTCTTATCTATGTTTTTGGTTATGAACTCAATCAGTTCCATGACCCCATCTTCGGCAGAGAGACCTCTCCTAAATCCATACTGATGCCTCGATATAATATCAAATTTATCCAAGAAGCTAATCAGTCTGACATTTAATATTTTTTCCAAAATCTTTGACAAGGAGGGCAGCACGGAGATGGGTCTGTAGTTATTTAGGTTCCGTTTGTCACCACCCTTGTAAATGGGATGCACCAACGCTTTTTTAAAGACATTCGGGAAAACCCCAGATGTAATACATAGATTGCAGACGTGTGTGATAACGGGAACAAGATATCTACTCGCCGACTTTAGGAGTGAAGATGGTATACCATCGTAACCCACGGCACTGTCCGAGCGCAAACCCAAAATTATTCTCATAACTTCTGTTTCGTCCGTCTCGAGTAAAACCATAGAATTACCAGCTAGTTTCTTATTCGTTAGAGGTAACTTAAAATTGCTCGACGATGGGGTATATTGGCTTGAACGGATTTTGGATGCAAGGTCATTTCCAATATTGACGAAGTAGTTATTTACTTGATTTAAGGATGCTATTGGGTCTTTAGATGAAGTCAGCAAATCTTTGGATGTGTTACATTTAGTTTTTAGGTCTGCAATAGTTTTAATTACATCCCACGTAGCTTTAGGGTTGTATTTTGCTTTCTGTAACTCGGTCTGTTCGTGTAAGCGTTTTAGTCTTTTCAGAAGTCTATTGCAAAAATTGCGATACCTTAGGTAAGTGATTTTTATTATTAAATTGTCTGGATCATTTTTAAAACTCTTGTGTAAATGGTCACGGTTTCGGATACACCGCAGGGGACCAGGAGTAATCCATGGCTTCATAATTCGCTTTCTACATGAAACTTTGATTTCTTTGGTGTTTTTCTCAATGCAGGCTGTTATTTTAGATACCATGAGTTCCGCCGCGTTATTAGCATTATTATTGGAGAGTATATCAGAGAAATCTACTTGTGCTAGTTCGTCGATGACTTTCGGGAAGTTAACACGTGAAATTAGCCTAACATGATAAGCGGATTCAGATTGATCAATGCAAGTTAAAATAGGGGCGTGGTCTGTGAAGCTGGAATCAGAGACCAAGGTTACCACATTTTTATTACTTCGAAGCATGACATGATCCAGACAACTATTACCATGGGTAACAAATGAGTGCGCTAGAAGTAAGCCATGAGATGCAAGAAGGTTCAGATATGGTTCTGGTTTTGGTTCACCGTTATTAGTTAGGATATTTATATTTATATCTCCTATAATTGCAGTACTGCTATACTTTGACAACGATGTTAACAAATCATTTAAAGTTACCAAAAAATTATCAATATTTTTGATTGAGGGTGAGCGATACACGGCGACAACTGCAATGTCGTTTTTGTATACAAGGACTATACAACTAGCGTCACGAATGTAGTTGACGGTCACCTCGCAGAATAAGCCTGATTTAACAAAAATAATTACACCGTCATTTTGATTCTGTGCTGTTGATCGATATGAGTTGTAACCGTAGAGCTGCGGGGTGTCGACCACTTTACTCAGCCAGCATTCTGTTAAAATAACTATGTCCAGTTCAATATTTATCCTGGTTAAAAAAATTAAAAGTTCATCAAAATTTTTATTTATACTCCTTATGTTTACATGGAAAAATTTCAATTTGTTCAGACTATTAGGACTGATGTGAGTTAACCATTCGTGTGGGGAACAAAAGAAGGAGTTGTATTTATGAAAATTATCTATGTTGTCATTTAAATTATTTAATGCATTAATATTCATATTTGGTTTTCTTAATTTGAAAGGGTGAGGGTAACATTTTTAAAGCTAAGCTGTATAGATACGAAACAGCTTTTTGTATATTTTAACATTGCAATGGGGACTGGCGAGCAACTTTTGGCAGATAGTATGGGACTGACATATAATTTGTTCAGAGGAGTGATGTTTATGTCTGGTGTGGTATGGGTGTAGAGTGTTTTTATGAGGAGGTATTTGGTGGATGATGTGTGCTGTAAATGTTTTATGTTAAAGTGTTTAATTAGTATTTGCATGTTTGTGTATGTTAGTATAAAAAACTTAATTATAATTACAAGAATGAACAAATAATAAAAGAAATAAAATAATCCGGTTCGATACACTGTTAGTCATTTCGTGTTTTCTATTTTGGCTAAGTCTACTTCAGACTCTATGCGAATTGTTGGTTCACCTTCCTTCCTTCTTAGATATATCCTTCCACGGGAGACCCAGCAAAAGGCGTAGCTGTTGGAGCTAGCAAAACTTCTTGCCAGAAAGAACAGTCTTCTCATCTTGGGCGTAAGACTCTCTGAAATAAAAATAGGCTGAGAAGCTCCTCGTATATTAATGTGTTCAGTGCTAAATTTGTTTGCCTTATGAGTACTGTTAAAGTCTTTTAGGCCTTTTAATATCTTGTCCTTCAAGAGCACACTGTTTAGGTTACAGACAATGGGCTTGTTTGTCGGTACTTTAGTGCTAACTCTGAAAATATCACAGACATCCGAAACGGCCACATTAACCTTCAGCGTAGATGACACCTTTTGCAAGACTTTCAGGAGGTCTTCCTTCGTTTCAGATTTAGGTATAGGGATATTGCGAATTTCGATAGTGGATAACCTACTTTGCCGTTCCAGTGTATCTATTTTATCCTCTAAAACTTTCACGTAAGCTCTATTTTCTTTCTGCTCGTTCTCCATCTTGCCAACTTTTTCCTTCAACTCAGCGTTCTGCTGAGAGAGAAACTCAAGAGATAGGTGAATATCTTCGTTTTGCTGTCTTATTTCAGCAATGGTACTCTGCAAGTAATCCAGTTTTTTATCATGTTGCTCCCTATTTTCAGTGATGATACCCTTTAAAGACTCCATCTTGCAATCCTGTTCTTCCTTGAAACTTGTAAGAAAAGTTTTCATAGTGTCCATGAGGTCATTCATTGTTATTTCTTCATACAAACATCATATAAACGTATCTAAACTAAATGGTCATCATAATGTATGCAATTGAGGGATACAAATGTAATTCCGTCTGTACCCACCTATCTACTTGTTTTTATTCGTCACGTGCGTGCATGCAATTGACACATGCATTGAGAGCGGTGACGTACTCAATTATGTAAATTAAACCTGACTCAACATTCAGTGTCACATTGTTAATTCATGAATAAGTTACTTAAGCTTAACGCTAAGATTACAGCTAGGAATTATCGAATATGAAAAGCTTTGGAAATCGAATAACAGAAATTGAGACGACTTTATGGTATGGTTTATGAATCCTGGTCGGGGCTTTGTGTGATAAACGCGAATCTTTTGTTGACGATTAAAATTGATTACTTTTGCGGATTTAACTCGTGTGTTGTTTTTCACATTATGTGATTTTTGTCCAACATATCATAACACTTTCAAAAAATTTAAAGTACCTTTGTTTTGTTCACGAGTTATGGTAATTGTAAGGTCAAGAAACGAAGCTCTTCAAAGCACTCCCGGGGTAGACGATAGGACGCACTAATCACGCAACATCTCGGCGTAATTGTAGAGACTTGACTTTTCTACGAACTTGCGAAAACAAATTGATTTTACTCATTTTCTATTCACTTGAGTCTTAGTCTAATTAAAATAAAATCTCAACTCTATTTTCGTCCGTGCTTCAGAAGGCGCGTTACGCTGTCGAAAAAAAGACGGCCAAGTGCGAGTCGGACTCACGCACGAAGGGCTCCTTACCATTATCTATAAAAAAAACGGCAAAAAATCATGTATGTTGTATGGGAGCCCAAATTAAATGTTTATTTTATTTTAATTTAATTATTTTTTTAAAGTGAATATATAACTAAATTGTCTGTGAATATTTTAAGCTTCTACCTTTTGCCTTTATCAATATCGAGAAAAAACACGCAAAATAAATACCTTTGTTGTATTGGAGCCCCCTTAAAAATACATCATCTGTGAAAAATTCAAATGGCTAACTATCACGGTTCATGACATACAGCCTGGTGACAGACGGAAGGACAGCGGAGTCTTAGTAATAGGGGCCCATTTTACCCTTTGGGAACGGAACCCGGTACAAGTCATGTAAGAAGCCAGAAAGGGCTATTTGCAATATTCTGACACCTAATACCCTGTACTAGGTTAACCACTCGAAGAAGAAGCGCCTTGGAAATGTTTGCAGAGTGGCGCGTTGATAGTTTCTTTACGATCGCGACCCTACGAAATAGCTGCACGACCCTATTGAGCGCAGACTTCGCGGCACCCCCAACATGAAAATGTTCTCAAATATATTTGACTGTCAGTACAGTCACGAGCAATAATAAGTATCTACATGTGACGGTTTCTAACTCTCCATCATAATCATTTCAACCGAGAGACACCTAGTGTTGAACATAGGCCTCCACGAAAGATCTCCAGCCTGGTGGTAACACACACTAAAAATGAAAGTTTTATTAATTCTGTTTAGATAATCAGCAACTTAAACCTACAAGAAAAGACTGTTAGAGGTTGGGTCGATTTTTTAAGCACTCCTACTTTCAGGGTGTGAATAGTTTGGAAACAATCCCAACGTGTAACAATCTACCCAACGTGTTTCCTACTCGTTGGGGTGTGACACGTTGGGAACCAACGGAATTTAAGACTTTCGTCCTACTCTTATTACGTAGGAAATAATGGTACTGACATGTCAAAAATGAATACATATTATTACTCGTGGCTGTACGTACATGAACCGTTGCTCTGTTTGATGTACTAATAAACAAACAAACTCAAACTCTTTATTGCTTCATGTGGTTTTAGGATGTTACATACAATTAAAAGGAAATGAATAAGTATCATCAACAGCTCATATAATGTCTCCATCGAGGGGCTCGAACCTACCCCACATTAGGGGTGATTAGGCCTTACTCAACCACGCTGGCCAAGTGCGGGTTGGTCGACTTCACACACAACCTAAGAATTTCTTCATAGGTGTGCAGGTTTCCTCGCGATGTTTTCCTTCTGTTTTCCGTAAAAGCGTCGATTAAACGTAAATATGAATTCAAAATTTGAAAACACATTGGTTCGTGGCTGGGTTCGAACCGGTGCCTCCCGGGTGGGAGACTCCCTTAACTCCCTTACGCACTACGCCACCGACGCTTTTGAAATACATATAATAAGAAATAATAATGATATTTCATGAGACTTTTAAATTTTGACTGTATTGTTTGTTTAATTAGATTTGAAATAATAATTTTGATTTTATATTTTTAACAAATTAATGTGAATTGTATAGCAGTGTGCTGGAACAAATAACTTCTTACCTCAAATCGCGAAGCCCAAAAGAAGGGAAGGGAAGGGGAAGAAGGGAGGGAAAGAAGGGACAGTCTATGTACTCATATCTGTGTTTGTATTTCCGATTCGGACGCCCTAGGAACGCTATGCGGTCGAAGGACTCCTCAAGGGGGAGTCTCTCGACCGCATGCTTGGTCGCCCAGTAATCCCCTAGGAAAGTTCGACTTACAGGCTTGAGGCCAAGGTCTTCATCTTCTTAAAGGCCCGGTTAAGCAGTAAATGCCATCAGCGGCAAACTGCAGTAGTCAGTCAAAAAAAAAGTTTGTATTTACGTAGGTATGTACCATCGTAGCGCCTGAACTATTCTTCCGATTTTGATGAACAAAGTATCAATCGATTCGTTATTACGGTCTACGGGTATTTTAACCGACTTAAACTATAGACCGAGTCGATTTTACCTTGTAAAACCCGAATTTAACCGATTTAATTCCTTTATTTTTTCCGTAGTCGAGATAAAAAAACAGCAAGTAAATAAAGTTAGTTAGTTTTACAGTTTAGAAACTTTTTGCTTTTTTTCATGTTATTGTATTGTAAATATCGTAGCAAGTGGAAGATCCTCTGCCTATCTCCATGGAACAAAGGCGTGGCCTGTACATCACATTAAGAATCACACCCTCATTCCTCAGCTGTCGCTCGCATCCCGTCACCCCTTGGCCATCATCCAAGAACCTCCATATTTATTTGACCCACAAATATATGATTTTCTGCGAAACTCGTGACTACGCCATTCTGTTCGGTCGATTGATATGCAAACACTGTGCGTTGTTATGGTATATTTATTGGTACAATTTCTTGACATCTCGACATTTTTATTAATTTCCGTGATCTTCATATACGGCTTAAGTATATAGCTAGAGGCTGGCCGGCAAGTGGTATGATTAGAAGATAAGTATATTAAAGTAAAAGGCGAAGTCGTGTGTACGTACCTCCGCTCCGCGCAGCTGCGCTGCGTATCGAATAATGGAGTGGTATTATGATAATGGCGAATATTCATAATCAGAGGAAGAGAGTCAAAGGAATTTTTAATAATGTCTACTTATTTCTTGTGATTTATTGTTGTTGTTTAAATGTTTTTTTTTTAATTATGTCTGTTTGTGTGTGTCTGGGCGTTAGCACGATAACTCGAGTGTGCTTTAACTTATTGCAACCAAATTTAACATGCATGTATGACATCAAAATATAAGGTTTCTATCAACTTTTGAGCCGTCGATCACGAAAGTTAAGCAACCAAGTGCGCGGTCGGTATTCGGATGGATGACTAAAATTTAACATGCATGTATAACATCAAAATATAAGTTTCTATTAACTTTTGAGTCGTTTCCGGTATACAAGAAAGTCAAGGGGAGACCACTCCCGATTTTTATTTTTTACAAACCTTCAGTGAATTAACAAAAAAAACCGACAGAATATGTTACATCTAAAATCATCTCACAGTTCGGGCATCGGTCCTACTCAATCAACTCTCTGTAAAAGATTATCTAAAATCGAGCTTGAAAACTATTGTACAAGCCATCGGGAATATTCTTACACAAAAATGATTTCCCGCTAGTCACTCGAGGCTCCGTGACCGAAATTTTTCGATAATAGCATCCTTAATCGCCGCAGCCATATTTTCAGCGTCGACATTCAACGACTTTCATATTATTTACGGCTACGGCATTCTATCTTGTATTTATTACCACGGCCGTCAGACTTTCAATTATATGAATTTAGGTTCCACTAATAAAAATACGCAGACCCTATGCGTACGGCGTGTTCTTTACGTCACCGGTACCGTAGAGATTTTTGCATTTAAAAATATCTGACAAATTACTGCTAATGGTAAGTAGAATTGGAGTCCAGTCAGTGCCGATCTCCGACACTGATACACAGATGCAATGTGCATGTACGTATACCGATGTATACCCAAACCAAAGGATTATGAAAGTGTGATAAAAACATCTTCAAGGAAACTCTGCGTACTGAACAAGGTGCAGCGGTTTTTCACGCACGATCAACTATGCTTGGTTTACAAGACGCAAGAATGTTTAGGCGCTCTGTGACAACTTCTTGAAATGTCCCCTTCTGGATATCACTAACTTTGATTTCTGTTTTTGACCACTTCTCATTACGCCGAATTCTAGTAAAGCCTGCTTCTGTTTTTGACCATTCGTGTTATGACTATTACAAGTACAGTGACAGCAAAAATCTTGAATATAAAACCATAACGACGACCGCAGCGGAGTGACACGCACACCGGTTTCAAGGTGTTCGCCATCTCTGAGTGCCTAGGTTCGAATCCCGGTGCAAAATGTTTGTGTGATGAATACAAGCTGTATGGTTATTGTAAATTACCACACATTATTGGTGGCAACACACGATGTGAAATAAAAGTTTCATGTTCCAACGTCTGGAAAACCCTTAGACTAATAGACCAAAGGTACTCACGTATCGGATCCAATGTAACTGCCGGTCATCAGCCGACAGCTTGCAACGCCAACAACCGCTTCTTGCCAGTTCCTTGTTAGAAAGTTCATATATTTAACACGAACACAACACATAAAATCTGATGGTTCAATCCAATTTTAAATTATAAAGTTGTAAAACTGCAGCCTCACGCGACCGTTGGGTTTTTAGAGAAGTAATTTTCAGATCTACAAGTATCTAATCTAAGTAATTTTCCCTCCTTCACACGAGAAATCTTCAATTGAGAGTGTCAATGTCAAGTTGTTTTTTCGGCTTCTTCACTTGATGGCATTGCGCACGGCGTTTTGGCCCAGACGCGAAAGCATTGAAAACAATGCTTTTCCATTGGTTTATATTAAGTAAAAGTAAATCCCCCAGATGTTGAGAATTGGATATGGAGAATATTCTAGCTAGAATAAATGGTGCATGTTGGCGTGAAAATACAAATGCTTAAATGATAACGAAACACAAGCACATTTGTACCTGAGTCATGGCTGTTTATATAGTTAGAATATTGCTATTCTGGGATGGCTCCGCCAAGTACTTACTCGTAGCTTTGGATAGATACCTTACAATCCTGGGTCATTCAAAAGAGGCTTCAAGATGCACCTTGCAGGTCGGCAAACGAGGGTGGTTAGCGCAGCAGTTTATCACTTCGGCTTACCATCAGGTGGAATAGAGTAATTTGTAAAACCTTTTTCTATAAAAAAAAACAGACAATCCTCACCCGCCATTCGTGAGATAAGAATACCGGTACTAAATAACGCCGTGGTGGAGTAGTCAGAAATGCTGCCTACACATCGGCCGGTCCGGGTTCGAGTCCTGGTAGTGTCAAATGTTATTGTTATGAACACAAATATTTGTTCATGAGTCATTGTTGTTTATATATTTATTGAAGCTTATTTACGAAATATTTAGATTATTATGTATATTTGTCCGTTATCTAGTATCCATAGCACAAGTTCTTAATGATACTTAATTTGGGCTAGATAATTGGTGTGAGCGAGGAAATATATTATTATTATTACTATATGAATTTACATCAAAGAGCTTATCATCCATCAATTTTTTTTCTATAAATATACTGATTGCACATCAAATGCACGCGGGAGTAAAATGAAAAGATAGTTTAGTATTATTTTTTTATTATCAGGAGGTCCACTGTATTGAAGAAAGTCCAATATCTTATGTACATCTTCCTACCCACATTGGCTGAGTGATGGGTAGATTACGGTTATTTATTTTGCTGTGCAATCAGTATTTTGGATATACAAAAGGAAGATTTTTTGATTTGAAGTTAAATACTACCCTGAAAAATACTATGTGTACCAATGTTTGACTGCACTTATATCTCTCTTTGAATATAGCAGCAGCTCGTAGACAAGACTATAAAACACAGCTTGACTTTCACAGCATAAATGAGCTAAGAAATGAGTTTAGGATTTACAGAGTATGATAATTTAGTTTTTCCAAACATCGATAGGTTACGTGGCCTGCTTCGTTCTGGCATGAACGCCATAGAAACTCTTGTACCTCCACCGTATACCACAGTCAAATCACACTACACTTTTGCGGTGTTGCGTTTCTATTGACGAGTAGGGTTGCCAGAGCTCCACGGGGTATGGAAGGGGACTATGGTTGTCAGCGCGCGAGTGTCAACGTCAGTGTTGCAACCGTCTATAGGCTACGGTGGCTACTTACCACCAGGCAGGCCGTATGCAATACAAATACAATACAAATATTCTTTATTGCACACTATAAATAAAAATAAACAGAGTAAATTTACATATAAGTACAAAAGACGACCTTATTGCTAAGCAGCAATCTCTTCCAGGCAACCTGCAGTAAGAGAAATAAAAATGATTGATACATAATAATGGGTGCAAGAGGTAGGACTTATTAAAAATGACATTTAAATACAATACATACAATACCAATTGAAGGAGAACTTGTTATGAAGTACAAAATACAGTAAATTGATAAATATTATATATATAAAATAAAATAAACGAAGGAGAGGCATGAAAAAAATGACTCCTAACTTGGTTCTTGAAGGAATCCAATGTCCGAGCCCTCCTAATATCCTCAGGCAATGATATTATATTTATTTTAAATATAGATAATACAATTGTCCAGGTATAGAATTCCACAGTCGGACAGCCTGCCAACCAAATAACATAAAAAAGACTTACTCTCGGGAGAGTCTCACCGGCTAGAAATCCTCTTGGGAGGTTTGCTTTTTGACATTTTCTTTTATAGGTTTTAAGGACCAACCAAGATTTAAGAACAAAAAATATGTCATCTGTGCGTTACCGAGGGAGCCGAAGTCGAAGTCAACTCTTTTTTCTCTCATCATTACAGCCTTTATAACTCGACCCACTGCTGGGACACAAGACCTCTCCTTGTTATCGAAGGAGGTTTAGGCAGTAGTCCACCACGCTTGCCCAATGCGGATTGGTGGATGGAGTATAAGGTAATCAATACTCCTTTTTCTGCTCCATTAGTCGCCTTCTACGATACCCATTGGAGGATATGGGGTGATGCTATTCTACACTGCCGGCATCACGCGGCCACTTTTTTCTCTTATCGTCACATAAAATAAATGAAATCATTTGTCACACTTCGGCGTTATCTGAAATTTTTGTTAACAACTTTCTACACAGAACCCGGTAAAGAGGGCAAAAAAATGTAGTCTTTTGTAGGTTTGTAGTAAAAAACTACAGTCTATTCGTAGTTTGTATTCAGAGAACGTCGCGAAGATGAGGGTAATCAGCGTGTTGTGTTGCCCGCAGAGACGTGACGCCTGCTCACAGATTATCTGATAAAAATACTCGCTTTGATTTATAAGGAGCCGGGCTACCGCGTGTCTATGAAGCGAGAAAATTCAATTTATACAATACATACCAGTGTAAGATTGAATAGCGGATAAATCTTATTTGCCCTAAGTGTGAACACACCAGCCGAAAGTACGTACCAGCTAAGTCCCTTTATATTTTACTAGCTTTTGCCAGCAACTTCGTCCGCGTAGAATAGTTATTTCGGGCAGCATCACTAATTTTTCACGAGGTAGCCCCTTAAGTATTCTTCTTATTTCTTCTAATCCAAGAGCCATATACCAATTTTCATCGATTTTACTTTAAAAATGACAGATTTCCATACAAACTTCCATCCCTTATTGTACCCCCTTAGGGATTGAATTTTCAAAAATCCTAAATACCTCTTACTTAATTTCTAACTGCTACTCCATAAACCAATTTTTATGAATTTTAGGATTTCCATACAAACTTTGCACCCCCTTTTCACCACCTAAGAGGGTGAATTTCCAAAAATCCTTTCTTAATGCACCCTTGGACCTCATAAGGAACCTACGTACCAAATTTGGAATCTCTAGACCCAGCGGTTTGGGCTGTGCGTTGATATGTCAGTCAGTCAGTCAGTATTCATTTTTATATAGATAGATAGATTGAAAGATCTCTGCTTGTCTATAACCATAATTTCTGTACGTTCTGTATCTAAAGCGATTGTCACGGAGTCTTAGTAAAGAGGAGAGCCGGGGTAATGAAGGTAGTGTTGATGCATTATAAAAGGATTAAACCTACACTTACTATACAAGTCCCAGGACTACTTCTGGCTCTCCTGTCGGCAACACTATGGACTCCACACCCGCAAGGTGAATCCATGGAATGTTAATTCTCTGTGCTTAATATTATATATTCTTTATTGTACACACAAAAAAGTAATAACATCGTAGACATGTGGTAAACATGGTCGAGCTCAAAAAAATAGTTGTCATGTGGACTTTTAGATCTTTAAAAGATAAAACTTTTATTTCTTCCTTTTCATCAGTTTTGAAATCGGTTTAATTTTTTTTTTTTAAATATTGTTTTTTTCAACCCCATTCACAGCTATTTACCGACCTAAAACAACCCCTCAAAATTGGCTCAAACTGTGCTCTATAAATAGCACGAATGCAGTGAAACTAAATTGATTTATAGCACCATTCGTTGTTTCAAACTGTATTTGGCAATGTCCGTGGTTTTCTGAAGAGCATTTATTTTGGAGTTACCACTTTGTACACGGCCGCGGGTTTAACTTATGTCAAAGACATGAATAAGATAATAACGTAACGGCTTAAGATTAGAGAGAAGAACTTCTCCAAAGTGGCTGGTCTATTTTTGTATGGTATTCCCTTATATCGTAGACAGAATTTTAATAGAATTTACGCCACCGTGCAGCGGTACGACGCCGTGGCATTTTGAGGAGTCGATGCCCATGCAGTAATCTTAATGCAGTCTCTGTATGCATCGAAAGATGCGTTCATTAGTGGAGAACAGGTCGTCAGTGACCGGTACTGGGCCTACTGGGGAATCCCTGGGGAATGCCTGCGGTTCCCCTCTGCTTAGCTATATTATCGACCATTTACACAGGGCCAATAGCAGAGACAATCTCCACTGCATTGAATTGTCCTAGTAAATCACATGCCACTCTCCTCCACAAGCAAAATGTGTAAAACACTGTAACCCGACTACTGGAAAAAAGAATTGAATGAAATTGGTTAAAATCGGAGTTTACACTACACTCAAGTATACTGCTCTCTGGTCTGAGACTGCTCTCGATTTCAATGGAAATCGAAAATCAAACGTCATTTTGACACGACAGTCGTAGTACCATTTTTGGCTATTTGCACATTGCTTAGCGACCACAACAAGATTTTGTGTACAAACTTCAAAGGAATTTAATTAAAATCGGTTAAGTGCAAGAAAAAATTCTCGAACTCCTCCTCTTGTTAAAGTCGGTTAATATGTAGCGTATGTTGCTCGAATCTTAATAACAAATTGATTGACACATCATTCATCAAAATTAGATGAATAGATTAGGCGCTAGGGTGGAACATACGTATATACCTAAATACAAACACACATATATAGACAGCTAAAATCATAACCCTTCCATTTAGCTTCGCCGTAGTCGGGTAAAAAATGTACATTTTCTTTGAAAAACGAATCAACATAATATATTTAAGTCAAACATGAATAAACCCCATTATGTCATTACGCGTGCGGCGACGCTCACTGTGCAGTGGTGCCAAGAAACTTGACTAGGTAGTTCCTTTTACGGTAAAGTTAAATTAAGTATGCTTTTTGGACAAAAATTTAAATTGGACAGTGCACAGTAAATAGTAAATATGTACTTACGCGCATGGTGATCTCATGCTCGCAATCCAAAGTACTTTTAAGCATCTTCACATGTTTTCAAGATATGTATTGTTACAGGCAAGAAATTTAAAGAAAAAACTGGAAGTCACACTACTAATAAAAAAGTGAAGACAAAAATTTGACCTTGAAACTTCTTATTTCCTATTTGTCTCTTTCTAACCTCTAGAGCACGTGTCACGAGAACGTCTAATAGGTAATGCGTACGTACGTTGTCATATTACTTGTGGCGAGAGTTAGAAAGAGACCGATAGGAAACGGAAAAATTCAAAGGTTACTTGGGGTCAAAAAGTCATCACTTTCACCTAAAAAGGTTACAGGTGTCAGCAAAAACCTAAAAAAATATCACTTTAGGTTTAGATCATACTTACTTACATACATAAAGTCACATCTTTCTCGCGTAGGGGTAGCCAAAAATCGCTTGTTTCCACTTGATATGATCCTTACATTCAGGACATTTGTATAACAATCAAGTTACCGGCTTTAAGAAGGGATTATTTTCCAACATTATCAGAGTTACAGAGACTTCCAAAAAATAAAAATTGGTTGTCTGTAAAGTCGGTTTACTGACGATAGTGGAACGTGACGTCTTAAGAAAATACTGATGGAATGGTAGCATTTTTCAAAAGAAAAATTTAATTTCATTTGTTTTGCCGGCCTTACATGGAACGCCTCAGAGCGAGGTAACGCCGCATGCGTCATGTTTTTTCGTGCGTGCAGCCGGCTCTATCGAATTATAAGACGTTGTCACGTCAAAAGATACTTTTCTGCTATAATTAGGTACTGTCTGCAGTCCTTATTAACACGCTTAGATAAGCTTCACCTGTATGTATGCTTGCTTGTATGTTTGAAGCCGACTCCTTTTTACGCAATTTTGACTTGATTTTGACCTTATTTTGACCCACTTTAAAGAGTCAGATTTTTCTAGTCTATTCTTAATTAATGGCGTCGCGTACGCATTTTGCCAATATCAAGTGAAAATGTAACTAAAGTAACAAAAATTGTACGGTTGATTGAGGTTAAAAATGGAGTCTCTCAACACGTGTTTTTCAAGAAGAACTCGGGAGAAACTCGTCGTGTACCTCGTGTACCAACTCGAAGTACCTTTTTCTATTTAAACTTGTAACTAGTATACGACCTTTGAGTTAAAATCTTTTGTATGATAGCAGATTCATAAAAAAGCTACTTCTTTTCTTTCTATTCTGTTGAATAATAAATTAACCCTTAACTAACATAGTGGGGTAATTTTGAGAAATTACCCCACTATGTTAGTTGTACCCCAGTCGTGCATTTTTGTTTGTACTTTCGAAATCTTTTGCATTAGTGACCGAGTACCTCCAGGCATTCTTAGATGAGCACGTGCGCTAGGAATAGCCAGATGCGCAGCTCGCAGCATTGGATAGTTTTCGTGTTATTCGCATTTGGGGTGAGTTTTCACCCCACCATTATATTTATGAAAACATGCTGTTTGGTCTATAACGACATTGAGTCACAATTTATTTGTTTTGACTATAAGATTAGTTCCTACTTAACATATTTTTGTGATATATTTATCTAAATAAGTTGATTTAAGGACTGAGTGTAAAATAATTGATTATTATAGAAAATTACGTATTTTGAAATTTTGATATAAATAAAAAGTAGTTTATTGGCCGTAGATATTTTTAGTTTTTATAATAAATAACGTAATTTAATGCAAAACGTATTCCACTAATTATATGAATATTATTTTGTGAGATATAAAACTATGAAATTGGGGTAGACTTTTACCCAAAAAGACACTATGTTAGTTAGGGGTTAGGGTCGTGTCTTGAGATTAAACGTACAATACTCTTTCTCATTTAAGCCATACGTTTTCAAATTATGTTATAGAGGAACTGTGATTTAAATATGGAACACGTTCGAAAATCAGCTGTTGGAACATCGCGTGCCACCGCATTGCGACGCGATCGATACAGTGGCCGCGGCCGCTTGCACGCACCATGCGACCAGCTCCGTACTCATTAGGGGGCTCCGTGATTCCGCCGGGTTATAACCGAACTGAATTCGAATTAGGATTGCCGTAAAATTATGGTGCGTTGGTTGAATTGACTCGTGACGGGCTATTGGCATTGTGGGACGATTGAAAATATAGATGTTATTCCTTATGAATCAAGTAAGTATAATGAAGTTCAAGTATGTATCGAGCAAATACAATACTGACCAATGAACCTTATCACAGTAAGGGAAATTACATATTAAAATTTGCTGTCTTAATCAAGTGAATAAAAATCAGGATCTTATTACCATGTAATACATTCCAATAAAGCGTCGGTGGGGTAGTGCGTAAGGGTGTTGTCTCCCACCCGGAAGACACCGGTTCGAACGCTGCCCACCACGTACCAATGTGTTTTGTAATTTTTGAATTCATATGTACGTTTATTCGACGGTGATTCGGTGAAGGAAAACATCGTGAGGAAACCTGCACACCCTTAAGAAGAAATTTTTAGGCTGTGTGTGAAGTCGACCAACCCGCACTTGGCCAGCGTGGTTGACTAAGGCCTAATCACCCCCAATGTGGGGTAGGCTCGGGACCTCGGTGGGGACATTATACGAGCCGTTGATGATGATGATGACATTCTGTCCTGGTCGTTGGCTTTAGTTGGTTGGTTTACTGAAGGATTGTTAATTTTTATGTTGGTGTTTCTATTTGTGTAGGCAACAGGCTAGCAACCTCTCACTATTTTGGGGTATTGATGAACCATACTGCCAGATATGGCTTTGTGTGTAACCGTATGTTACCTGAAGCTCTGCTCGACCCCTTTTGGGATAATGAACGTAATTATATATGTGTGTAATATATTCGCCAACGTTAGATAATATTATGAAGTTTTATAAGTTGGACGTGTGAGCTAGGAGATTTGCTTGGTTTTTTTGAGGAGGTGTTATAAAGCGTTGAAAATTTTGAAGTAATGAAGTTTATTAATAAATTTAGGATTGCTTTGAAAAAATGTATGATCTAGCTTTTGAAAAATCCCGAAGAATCCCGAATGTAAACGCAAATATGTAAAGGCATTAGTACATTATGATACAAGTGAGCTAAGTATGTATTGAGCAGAGCTCACGAGTGTCATACGACTTTCAACACATTTGGAGGAAGCAAATTAAACTTGTTTTTTATTTTGGCAGTTTTACAGACTTTCATTAAAGCACTTTAATTTTGGCGGGAATCGACTTTCATTGGTAATTTTTGCTTCGCCATTATTGTAGGGCGGTGTTAAAACAATTAATTTCTTCGTCTTCGCTGCTTGAAGTTATCATTTCTACAGTTAACGGCAATAGCTCGAGAACAATCTTGAGCAAATATTTTATTATACTTTTTCAGTGCAATTCCGCGCGCAAGGAAATATAGGCAAGGGTAGCCGTGCCGGCCGTATACAGCCGTGTTTAAAAAACATTGTGTTCAATACTTAAATTAGGTTTAAAATGTAAAAAAAATTGGTAAGTTTGTAAAAATACGTTGGACTTCATTTTCCATAAATAAGAATTGAGTTCAAAGGCATAATTTCTAGCTATAAATAAAAAATAGAGTGTTTAGCGTGTTCTCATGGGGTCAGTGTTACCATGGAGTCAGTATCGCGCATTAAAGGCGGTTTTATGAACTGATGATGAGATGTTGAAAAATATTTTACATACAAATAGTGCATAATCAATGACGTTTGATGGCAAAATGATACATCGCTAATCAGAAAAGAGACCCAACTAGAGCTTAAACGTTTATGAGCTGCGGTGGGCATTTTTTGTCAATAAAATGAAAGTAATTGCATGGACACCTACATAGGTACCAAAAACAATTGCCAAGTACTACAGGTTTTTTAATTTAACGAATAAACACAATTTGTCTCCAAGAAATTTTAGTTTAAAAATTAAAGATATTTACCATCATTTTTATGGGCAATAAACAATTTTCCCTCCTAGCTCCCATTAACGTAAAGAAAGGTCTACAGAATGTTATGTAAATTTTGTAAATGATTACAGCTTTCAGAGGTCGCCAGAGAGCAAGGCAATTTGAACTCTAAATTGAGTGTCATAATGCGAAGACTTTTACTATCTATAAGAGCCTGTATACACGAGTCTTAATGAGCGACTGCAAAATACGGACGGCTCTTAAAAGTGGGGTTTGTTTCAAGTATAAACTGGTAATGGTTTAAAATCTTTTGTATTTGTAAAAGGTTTTACTGGTAATAAAAGAATTTAAAGGACAAATTGTGCGAAGACAAAGGAAATTAAATATGCATTATATCTAAGAAATAGTCCAAATATGTTATCATCATTCCATGGATTCACTCTGCCAGGTACCGGGTCTATCTCGTTGCTGAGAAGGGAGGCAGGCGAAGCAGGAGTTGTGCCTAAGATTTCGCTGGAATACCCCTCGCACCTACCTCTACCGCATACAAAACAACGATAAGTCATTTTTATTTCGTTTTTGAAATCAATGTATTTATTGGCTTTTATAACGTGTTCTATGTTTGCTTCTCAAGGTATAGTCAGCTCGACTAACAGTACACGATTGAGTGTAAGAGTAAAGTAGGGAGGTTTTTTTAAAACGACGACACATGGCAAACAAGCTTGCAGCCCACCTGGTGTTATGTGATTACCGTCGCCTAAAGACACTTGCAATATTAAGTGTAAATCACTTAACACTGCAATTGCGTTGCTGTCCTGGGGACTAAGATGATATGCCTTCCATGCCCAGTCTACCTTTCCCTTCAATCCAAAACACAGCGAACTGCTTCACGGCAGAAATAAGAAAGGTGGTGGTACCTACCCAGACGACTCTACATATGGGTCTACCACCTAGTCTGAGTGTCTAGATGTAGAAACCACTACGTCGTTTGGTATTTTCTAATATTTCTCATACGTGTCCATCAGAAGAGTCCAGTCTAGCGCCGAGCCTAGAATCAAACAAAATTGATAAACTCCTTTCTTTGCGGACTTTTATTAAATATTGGTACCTTTACAATATAAGAAGGTTGCCATATCGTGCCGGCAGAGTAGAATAGCATCACCATGGAGGATAAGGCCTCCAAAGAGAGTCGTAGAAAGTGAGTAATGGATCAGCAAAGTATTGTTATTTAATGTTTCTTGTACTTAAAATTGCCGGACCGGCACAGAAGATCAAAGTAAATTTGAAGATGAACTATAGCACTGCCAAAGGAAATTATATATAAATTGTATTAGTATCTAACTCTTGAACTTACTAACTCAACGCCATAAAAAAGATTAACATCTATAGAGGATCCGTAACGATCTCTTAAGGTCCACATTTCTGCAGTTACGTAAGAAATGGCAACAAAAATTATCCGCCCTAAATCATAATTAACCGCACATAATTCTGTTTTAATTCCCGGCGACATTTCCCTTTGGCGAATCACCTAGAGCGGGCTAGAACGTTTTAGGTGGTCCAAGCCATAAGCGAAAGACTACATAAGAAAGAAGAAACGTATAAAACAACTACAACCCGACTACTGGAAAAATAAAGGAATGAAATCGGTTCAAATAGGGGTTTACAGGTTAAAATGGACGCCGCCTATTGTTAAAGTTACATTTACAAAAAATCGGGAGTGGTCTCCCCTTGACTTTCTCGTACACAGGAAATGACTCAAAACACGACTCAAAAGTTCATAGAAACCTTATATTTTGATGTCAAAAATGCATGTTAAATTTTCGGTCACCCATCTGAGTATTGACCGCGTACTTAGTTGCTTAACTTTCGTGATCGAAGACTCAAAAGTTGATAGAAACCTTATATTTTGATGCCATACATGCATGTTAAATTTGGTTGCAATAAGTTAAAGCATACTCGAATAATGGTGCTAACGCACAGACACACAGACAGACATAATTCCAAAAACAGTATTTTTCAGGGAGGTCCAAAACGTGTAAATCCGTCAAAATCTCGAGGTTGACTTTTTTGACGATTACAAGACTTCCTCTATACTACGTATACGAGAAAGTAAAAAAGAAAAATATTAGTAAACAATTATCTATAAGTATATGATGTGTGATTGGGGGATGGTATTGCTCGCGTTCGTGGGAATAACCCTTAGTTACCCCACATGTGTCCCCTGGGTGGTGCTAAATGAGTAACAACGCCGAGCATTGGGCGGCGGCAAGTAACCCAACAATCTAAACCAAAGGCAACAGTAGCCGTGAGGATTAAATCACTTCTAAAAGACTGTGACGGAAAGGAAAGGGACACTATCGTTACTATTAAATCCCAAGAAAATCACCATGGAACAAAAGAAAAAGGTTTCGAGTTTGTCGAGCCACCCGGCGCCACGGAATATCCGGGTCCCCTGGTGTGAAATTTGTGATAGCCTACACTGCAGTGAATCCAGGGAATATCCGGGACCCCTGGTGAGAAATTGGCGACCGGCTACACTGCAGTGAATCGACAGACTACTGGTAGAAAATGGGTTACTATTGATAAAATATCACCTATAAAATTAAGACGAGCTACTAAACGTATCTTAAGGTGGGAAATGTTCACGGTCTGCTTAAGCCTGGGAAAATTGAAATGGTGGAGAGAGAGATGGATAGATATTTTGGGATTAAATGAAACCCACTTAAAGGAAAACGGTCACTCTGATTCATTGGCTGGTAACATCCTAATAAACGCCGGTATTCCTGATAATAACTTCAGTGGAGTTCAGTATTTAATTTCTAAGTCACTTTTGGGCAGTATTATGGGGTGTGATATGGTAGAATACTGAGGCTTAGCATCTAAAATATTAGCAGATATATTAATAGTAATAAATATACAAAAAATATATATTTAAAAATACATTTTATTTGTTGCGCGTCTACGTATGCTACAAAACATTTCTTTGTGTGAGGTATTCACTGAGAGTAGATCGGAAGCGACCAAGCGAATCGAAAGTAATGTCTACAAATCACTACTGTCGTTTGATAGTCTACAGTCTTGGTAGTGGTGAGCACCCAGCACAGTTCTTCGGTGTGGTGGACAGAAAGGAATATGCCATTTCGGGGGCAAATTCACCAACGTTACGAACATAATCTTGTTGAAGTAATCAACGTGCAAATGATGTACACAATTTATTTTAGGGATAGCTTTGGTTCGCTAAAAGGTTACTAAAAGGTTACCGAGCCATTATCGCGAATTTAAAAAAAGGAATTTTCCGATTTCCGTTATCAGCCTATGCCAAGTCCACGGTTACTTAGCCCGAGGAAAATTTAGCACTCAAGGAGGCTGAGCGTGTACCGTGAGCAAACAGCCACGTCATCCCGTTAAATATTAATATAACCACTTTGCTATCTCTACATTTAAATTGCTCACCTTTATTCAAGGGATAAAATTCAATATTGTACTGAGTTGAATTTAGACATTCTTATACGGGGCGAACGGATCAATGACAGAGTTGTATGTGAGTTCCTAGTATGATACATGGTCTTTACTTTGAATGATGATATTGTTTTACCTTGTTTTTCACAGAGTTCTAATGCATTTACGTATCATCCTTGCACTACGATACAACTGCAGGGGTATATGGGACTCGTGTTCCCCACACTACCCATTACACATTCTCTCCAGGCACACTGCGACAGCAACCCTAGATCGCGAACTTCCGCAACATTCACCGGTAAGCCATTTGTGCCCGCCCTTTCGAGCCGAGCACAGGGCTCCGCTAGCCGTAGTCATCCTAATATTGTTTAACCTGGACTACGGAGATTTTTAGGGTGTAACATCTGTTGTGGTACCAGCGTTGATAGGCACCTCGATCTGGTAAAGGTCGCGAGAAGCCGCTGGATGCAGGCAGCTATGTACTGCTCACCACCTAGCCGTACGAGGGTGGCCGAGTAATCACGGTCACCCTCAGGCCCCCTCCTCGTTCCCCCACCCTGCCGGTTTCCCAGTTCCTCCACAACGTGCGATGCGGGAGTGCCGCTGTGTTGTTTTAATGGGTATACCCGGGATTCGTCTTTCGCGTAGAGTCCCACATACCCTACGCGTCCCCGGCGGGATGCGTAAGGCACTTTTTCCCAGCGTCAAAAAAAGGCCTATGTCTAACAGTAGGCGTGATGGTGATGGATGGTTACTGTTTTGAATTTGATGGCCCTTGATAGGCTGGCAACCTGTCACTATTTCGAAACACTGGTAGACGTGGCTTTATTTGTAACCAAATGTTACCTAAGGGTCTCTACTCCTACTTCACACTCCACCAACTGACACTTCCAAAAGTTATTAAATTTCTTTAATGCGAAATTCAAAGAGCCCTTATTCATCGCTTTTAATGACAGATTTTATTATAGGCTCTACCTTCGTACCGGCAATGATTGCATTAGAGATTACTTCAGGTCAATGGCATCGTAAAAATGAATTATGACTTAGGTACATTTTGCTAACCACATACTATACGCAACGCCAGGGTAGGTCTGTTGGTTCTATGTAAAAAGTAAGGTGGGAAGGATCTTCTATTTTTCAAAGTTATCTGTATTTTACCACTACCTTAACAATTCAAATAATATTTCTTTAATTTATTATGATTTATCCCCGTGATAATCCGTGAGCTTACAAAGGCGAAACACAATAAAAGTTTCCGCTCCATCGGGACTCGACCCAATTTAAATTATTATTCCTTTTGACGTTATTGTACAGGCATCGAAAAAAATCCTAATCTAAATAGATAAAAAAAGGGTTAAAAAAAAGTTATTCGTAACAATGAAAAGGCCAAAAGGTTGCAAAGCCCCGATGATTGGATCGGATATGTAAATGATAATATTTGTCAGTTATCTAGCATCCATAACATATGTTCAATGTTCCTTAATTTGGGTTATATAAATTACTGTGAGCTAGGCAATATAATATTGTTATTTATTTATTTTATTTTTATTTTATTTTTATATAAAAAGATCAAGCAATGGACTCTATTCCACCTGATGGTAAGCAGAAGTAGAGTCCAAATGCGAAGATAGCTGGCGCGAGAGATAAACCGCCGCTCTAGCCACCCACGCCTTGCTGACCTGCAAGGTGCTTCTTCACGCCTCTTTTGAATGACCCAGGATTATAGGAAGGAGGGCACACGTGTGCTGGCAGTGAATTCCAGTTCTTGATTGTGCGACAAAGAAACGAGTTGCCAAATTTCTTAATTATTTACGTAGTCTATTTTTGGCTCCTTCTAATGGGGTTATTTCGACATAACAAGAGCTTCGTTTATATTATCATTATCACAGATAACCTAATACTATTATTATAGTTACAAAATGCCGACTTTTACAAATAATTTTATAATGTAAGTATAATGTTTTAGATATTACATTATATATGAGCACCGTACCTAATAAATTATTTAAAAGTGTAACTTAATAACATTTGCATGCTACTCGTATTAAACAACGAATTATTAATGACACATAAATAAACATAGTAATATACGTGTATAGGCACTTTCCCATAAATCGGAGACTTCTTTTGTGAAGTAAAAAAGTTGGTACAGAAAGTCTTTTTCTATTTAATACATAAGTATATAACACAAATCACAAACAATTTAAGCACCCTTCTCAAATGTATTCCAGCGAGCATACAATATTTACACAACAAAAAATACAACCTCAGGGCCTTGTTAGTTAACATGTCATGTATACAGAATAGTTGTTGCCAACAAGTTCCCCTAGGACGCTATTACTCATCCCTGGAGAACGTAAAATGGCGCCAGGATCAAAACTACTGGTGACATATTTGGGAAACGGTAGAAAATGATACTGTAATTTACGCACAAAAATAGCATGTGAATTTACGGTAAAGAAATTAGAACATAGGAAACATCTCAAATTCTTTTTTAATTGGGGATTTATATTAGGTTTAAGTATGAAATTGCCGTTTTGTATGGAGAATTTAGCGAAAATTATTTTTTTCATACAAATATATTTGCGTTTTTTTAAGGAACCACAAATCTAAATTTTGTGTAATTTTGTGGATATACTGGGTGTAAAAGACATGAGCAGTCAAACGAAAACCACGTATTCTATACATCAAAATAAGACATATTTCAAAAAAAATATTGCTGGGAAATGATTTTTATTTTTTGGTGTTACAAAAAATTGCAAATTGTACCGCGCAATGTAAAGGGCTCAACTCGCACGCAACTCGCAAAACCGCGATAATTTTGCTTGACGGCGGCCCCGTTCGTTAGTGTCCGTGCGCATCGAGTGAGCTACATTGAACGCTAACATTTTGAAGCCATTTTTTGTTATGAAATACTAAAAAAAATGATAATGTTTCTTTGGACAATACTTAAGAAATAACGTATAGAATACGTTTTCATAAAAAAATGAAAAAAAAAAATTTGACTTTGACCTTCAATAAAATCGTAACTATCAATTTCCCAGGTATAGTCTAAAGGAAGAAAAATGTTATGACGGTGAGCAGAATACATGATTCTCGTTTGACTGCTCATGTCTTTTACACCCTGTATTTAGACAACATTAAGCTATAGGATACCTATTACCTAGAGATAAAAATTGAGAATTGATACATGTAAAAAATATTCATAATTATATAACGGAGACGGACACCTCTTAGGACGAGCTGTTTTTGAAGTTGTATTTCTAGTGAAAAAAATAAAAATAAGAATAAATTTTATACATAAATATAATTCTTTGTAATGAAGTTTAAAATAAAAAGATAATAATGGACATAGCTTTTGTATTAGAGGAATTATACACTAATGAATAATGAGGAAAAAATCGGCAATTTCATACTTTAACCCCTATTATTTTCTATGTTTTTATCGCTAAAGGTTTAGCTCTGCCCAGACCTGCGCACGAGCACGAACCGTGCAAACTACGCGCTTCGAACGGCCATTAGACGCGGCAAATGTAAATCTATTTTCCTCTCCAATGAAGGAGTACTCTTTTGAAACTCATACTCGATACAATTTCGATTGCCAACTTGAATTCTAGTGCTTCAAAATATGTCTCCCAGGCCCGGAGTTCCGATTGAAATTTAGTTTTTTATTGCATTTGGCGAGGGGGACCGTACAAACTTTTTTGCGATCAGTTCATTTTCACTCAAATTGAAGTTCCTCTATACTATATAAGTATCGAGCAAATCGAATCCTGACTGAATCATGGTAGAATCTTATCACAGTAAAGAAAATGATGTTATGTCTTGTTAACTTAAACTTTGAACGTTTTTTTATGTTAATTGGTTACCAGACAAGCATACGGCCTGTCTGGTAGTAAGCAGCCACCATACTGACGTGTCACTCGCGCGCTGCCAACCCTAATTCCCTGCCCAGTGGAGTTCTATCGACCTTAATCACCAACAGAAACACAACATCACAAATATGTACCTAGTGTTAGTTGACTGTGGTCTTCTGTAAAGTACGTAAGAGCAGCTAGTCCCGCTTTGCCCTACATCGACTTAAGAGTTTTTCATTTTGATTATACCTCTCCAGCTCCATTATTCTTCTCGTTTTTTTCTCCTTATATAACTGCCTCCCTAGTCTAGGGTCGCTATCCGAAATTAACACCCGTATTCACAAACATTAATATGCGATCTCACGACTCTTGGTTAAGTAAACGCATTGCGTTGAATAGAGCTCGGGAATTGGTTTGTTTCTGTTGCGTAGTTCACATGACGTATTGATTCCATACTACAGGTATGCCCCCAGGTTCTTGAAAATAACCATGCCACATTATATTGGGATCGATCTATTATTACAGACAGGACTATTGTTGCTAATAAGCCTGATATTGTATTGATAGATCGACACGAACGCCGCGCAATAATTGTTGATGTCGCTGTTCCCCATGACGACAACCTTGTTAAAGCTGAAAAAGATAAAGAAAACAAATATCTTGATTTATCTCACGAGATTGTCGACATGTGGGACATCGATTCAGCAATTATTGTTCCGATAGTTATATCTGCCCACGGTCTGATAGCTAAGAGCCTCGATAAACACCTTAAGAGGCTCGCGTTAGGTGGTTGGATCAAGAGTCAGATGCAGAAGGCAGTACTTCTGGACACGGCCCGTATAGTGAGGAGGTTCCTGTCTCTGGATCCTAGACCACACGTAGCCGGGACCCTGATCTTGCTACCGATGGGGAACTGCATTTTTATAATACTAGAAAAATGCACTGAAAAAAATCGACTTGCCTCAGGCGGTGCATTTTTTTATTTTTAAATGTTATATTTTTTAATGTTATACATTGTAAAAATTTAATATTTAGAAGTATAATTTTGTACGTGATTTAAAAGAAATAAAGGGAATAATAATAATAAACACTAGCTTTTATTGCACACAAAATAGAAAAATACACAATACAAATGGACGAAAAGAAACAGTACAAACTAGGCGGCCTTTTTGCTAACAAGCAATCTCTTCCAGGCAACCTTGGAAAAAAGGAAAAGAAGGGAAACTAAATAGGGTATGAGTGCAGGAAAGTGAAAGGAATAGTCTTACAATCTAATACAAAATAAAATTAAATAGCATAGTGCTGATCCCCACTTAAGTATTGTCTATGAATAAGTTTTTACGACCCTATGCATCCATGCGCACTATGAGACCTCAAAAGCCTTGCCAAATGGCACGCACTGAGTAATCGAGAAGCCTTATTTCACATAGCATTGTTTTTAACACTCTTATATTAGTTTCACCTGTATGTTTGTAACTCCTGTATGTTTGTATGTAACTCCTGTATGTGTATAGTTGAATTTTTTTTTCGGTCACCCATCCGAGTTACAACCGCGCACTTAATAGCTCAACTTTTGTGATCGTTACGAAGCAACGCACGACTGCCGCACCATCGACGTCCTCGAATAAAAATAGTCATATATCGTGGCAACATTATTTTATTTACCTCCCGTTCTCAAATATGTGAGATTTTCATATAAGATTATGATTACGAAACGTATATTCTCACTGCTGGCCCTAATCTCTAGGGTTTATTGGCACTTCAGTAAAATGGCTCGCGTCGGGAGGACGGTAATACTGAAGGTCAGCTAGATCCTAGCACATAACGGAGCCAGAGCGGATCCTGTGTCTAACGACCAATGGAAAACATTAAACACATCAAAATCAAGAAGTAAAAATTGGCCAAGTTCACATTATTTCTTTACGAAAAAATTATTTATTTAAGTTGCTTGTAATGTTCTTTCTTCTTCTTCTTATCATGTGGGTAACCGAAATGTGCCATGTGGCCAGTTTAATCTGTTTAACGCTTAAATAATAAAATACAATGTATGAAACTGACGTATTACTGACAAACCACCATGGCGACTGTCGTGTTAAATGTTATCGTTGGTCGCAGAATCGCTTTGTAGCGTTTGCCACTTGTCGAGGCAATCTGTAATAGTTTGTAAAAGTAGGTCTAAAAACCTGGCGGTGGAAAATCAGCGAAAATAAAAAAAAAACACGAAAATTTGTGGCTTTTTTGTTGCTAATTAGTTGCTAGAACACCGATTTTGTTGCTCGAACCAATCGCCAGAAATCGGCAACAGTTCTAGATTTATATTAAGATAGCGTGAAAATGACTCGATTTTGACACAACCGATCAAACAAATGAGGCTAAATTTGTTGCTAATTTGTTGCTATAAGATGTTACAGAAGAAAGTGGAAAAAAAAAATATTCACATTTTATTTAATCTTGTTAAATTTGATATCGTCCACGCTAGCTTAATCCTCCATTTTTCCATAGAAAAATCCTAATAATAATTTGTTGCTGCGCACAGAAGGTCTTCTCTGAGTGCAAAGAGTTAGCAACAAAATAGAAACAGGGAGTCGGTAGTGTTTGGAGACCGGTAAGCAATCAAACCGGCCACGCTAGCTTAATTCTCGATTTTTCCAAGGAAATTTCCTAATAAAGATTTGTTGCTGCGCAGAGAAGGTCTTGTCTGAGTGCAAAGAGTCAGCAACAAAATAGAGAAGACCTTCTGTGCGCAGCAACAAATCATTATTCGGATTTTTCCATGTAAAAATGGAGAATTAAGCTAGCGTGGCCGGTTTGATTGCTTACCGGTCTCCAAACACTACCGACATCCGGTTTCTATTTTGTTGCTGACTCTTTGCACTCAGAGAAGACCTTCTGTGCGCAGCAACAACTTATTATTAGGATTTTTCCATGGAAAAATGGAGGATTAAGCTAGCGTGGCCGGTTTGTTTGATTACCGGTCTCCAAACATTACCGACATCCGGTTTCTATTTTGTTGCTGACTCTTTGCACTCAGAGAAGACCTTCTGTGCGCAGCAACAAATTATTATTAGGATTTTTCCATGGAAAAATGGAGGATTAAGCTAGCGTGGCCGGTTTGATTGCTTACCGGTCTCCAAACACTACCGACATCCGGTTTCTATTTTGTTGCTGACTCTTTGCACTCAGAGAAGACCTTCTGTGCGCAGCAACAAATCATTATTCGGATTTTTCCATGTAAAAATGGAGGATTAAGCTAGCGTGGCCGGTTTGATTGCTTACCGGTCTCCAAACACTACCGACATCCGGTTTCTATTTTGTTGCTGACTCTTTGCACTCAGAGAAGACCTTCTGTGCGCAGCAACAAATTATTATTAGGATTTTTCCATGGAAAAATGGAGGATTAAGCTAGCGTGGCCGGTTTGATTGCTTACCGGTCTCCAAACACTACCGACATCCGGTTTCTATTTTGTTGCTGACTCTTTGCACTCAGAGAAGACCTTCTGTGCGCAGCAACAAATTATTATTAGGATTTTTCCATGGAAAAATGGAGAATTAAGCTAGCGTGGCCGGTTTGATTGCTTACCGGTCTCCAAACACTACCGACTTCCGGTTTCTATTTTGTTGCTGACTCTTTGCACTCAGACAAGACCTTCTGTGCGCAGCAACAAATCATTATTAGGAAATTTCCTTGGAAAAATCGAGAATTAAGCTAGCGTGGCCGGTTTGATTGCTTACCGGTCTCCAAACACTACAGACTCCCTGTTTCTATTTTGTTGCTAACTCTTTGCACTCAGAGAAGACCTTCTGTGCGCAGCAACAAATTATTATTAGGATTTTTCTATGGAAAAATGGAGGATTAAGCTAGCGTGGACGATATCAAATTTAACAAGATTAAATAAAATGTGAATATTTTTTTTTCCACTTTCTTCTGTAACATCTTATAGCAACAAATTAGCAACAAATTTAGCCTCATTTGTTTGATCGGTTGTGTCAAAATCGAGTCATTTTCACGCTATCTTAATATAAATCTAGAACTGTTGCCGATTTCTGGCGATTAGTTCGAGCAACAAAATCGGTGTTCTAGCAACTAATTAGCAACAAAAAAGCCACAAATTTTCGTGTTTTTTTTTTCATTTTCGCTGATTTTCCACTGCCAGGTTTTTAGACCTTGTAAAAGTGGCCAATGTGTTGAGACTTATTTTTTATAACTTCCATCTTCCAACAGCAGTCGGAAACATTATTAGTTTGACTTTCCGAAAAAGCGAAAAAAGGAGTTGAAAATTTATTGGCCAAATACCAGCCAGTAGCTAGTTTTGCTTAATTTTAGAGACCGTTACGTAAAATTACTTTAGAAAATAGCAATTTATAATAACTGAATTTAACACTATTTTTTTTAATTCAGCACGTAACTTGGCTTGTCACTCTACCGTGCTTAAGCCATCCTCTTGTGAAGGTCCAGCCGTAAATCTAAGATAAACGGCTCCTGAAATATCGGAGAAGTGGGTGGCTCGCAAAAAAAGGAACTGAACATGATTATGAACACGGACACACACACTCAAGGGTGCTACGGAATTGTGGTGTTAATATTTTAGTGGGACTAAGACATAGGCTTGGGATAAGTAAAATTGAGTAGAATATGACCTTGTTGCTTGTTTGACTTGAAGCAGGTAACAGTCAGAGGCAATATCAATATTAATCAATATACATATTGTATCGTATTTTTACCTCACGTACGCGATATGCTGTGTTTACTAGACAAGAGGTTAGTAAGGTTCAGCGTAGAATATTACTCGCAGCAACCATCTTGAGCCTCTCCAATTTATTTATTTATTTAGTATTAGTATACACAACAGATTACATACAGCAACAACGCTACATACAATTATAATTCTTTTCGTACTAGAATGTAACCCAAAAACGTGTACATACAGCATGATAGAAGATTAACAGTTTAAGGTCCTTAATAAGTCAACTATTCGGCAATGTCTTTTCTCATTTCCCCTTTGCGACATGCGTGTCTTTTCATAATCCTATATGCAGATGTGTAGAGAGTATAACGCATTATTGAGGCAGCAGGACGGAGTATTTTCCGATCTGATTTAGATCTGATTTATACCTGATATTTGCCGATAGTCCCTGAATAGTTGGAAAGCATATTAGGTTAGGTTAGAAGAATAATTAATTAATTAATTGAATTAATAATAAGAATTATTTTATTGCAAGTGTCTATAGGCGATGGTAACCACTTAACACCAGGTGGGCAAGCTAGTTTACCATCTCGTTACATAAAAAGGGGTCAAGATTAGCAGCGCAGGTAGTGACACATCGGTGTTACTATCGTCTATAGGCTTCGGTGAATGCTTACTATCAGACGGGCTGAACGCTTCATTGCTATTAACATAGCATCAAGTTTTCATAAATAAAAAGAGTGTTAGAAAAACAAATAAAATTTCATCCCACCGAGGTTAGTACTCTGAAACTAAAATAATAAGTTAATACGCTGAAAACCGGCGACGAACTGTGACCGGCGAAAAGTTTTCATATTAAATAAAACCTATTTGCCGAGGTTTCCCGGTAAAGTAGTTTGGAGTCGCACATACAAGTGAACACGTCGAGGAGAGTAATAGAATGTTGTTAGGAAAAATAAGCAGAGTTGTGCGACTTTTTCAGTTTAGGCTTAGATTGAAGCAAAAGATTAGAAACACAACATTTTCAGTGCATTTTTCTAGTTTCTACAAAAGATTAGGTCAGATGGTCACGGTAGTATTTCGATTGAACCGCCTCCTAGGGCTTCACCCACCGTGTCCTCGTCAGGAGGACGCGCTAGGTCGAGCAACCGTCGGTGAGGAGGCGGGCTATAAGGCTGGCGTCGGCCAGCGGCCCACAGAGGCTGGCGTTAGTCGGTAACCCCTGTGGGCTGCTGGCCACCAATTGGTGCACAAGGAGTGCCTAGACGGGCAGCGTTGGGACGGTTTCGGTGTAGTTGCGCTCACGTGCGCAGATCCCGAGCCGTCCCGCTATACCGCACTGGAGGTCAGGACGGGGAGGATGTTTAGTGGGTATGGAGGGAACGCCTTTACCTCGAGTCCCACATATCCCCTGCGGTTGGCACCATCCCGCAGGGACGATGCGTAAATTCATTTGACCTCCCCGTCAGCAAAAAAAGCCAGAGGAGTACAAGTTTGGCTGGTGGTACGAATGTGTAGGTCCACCTGACTGGCTTCCACCATTTAGGTTGCCAGACAAGTATACGGCCTGCCTGATGGTGAGCAGCCACCGTAGCCTATAGACGCTTGCAACACTCTGCCAACCATAGTCCTACACGCGATGCCAACCATAGTCCCCTTCCTTGCCCCATGAAGCGACCTTACTCCCCAATAGAAACACAACATTTTAACTAAGTCTGCCATCTGCTTATCGCCAAATCCTGTTGAGTGTTGCACCCACCAAAACACCATAATGGTGTCGAGTGGCGGGGCCCCTCAGCGTGGTAACGACGATAGGGTATAGGGCTACATTGTGAGTGATATCTTTGAAGTTATACAGAGTATATGCATGGAAAGTATGTCTTTTTGTTGGTAGTAAAATAAGCTACCTAATTTTTAGAAATTAGTAGAATTTGGAACATTAACCTTGTTATAATTTTGAGCTAAACGTAGGTTTTTTTAAGTGTTTGTTTTGTGATAAGATAACATACTAACTGAAAGTAATAGAACAAAAAAATTAATTTCTTTTTCCTCAAAGATTTCCTAGAAATTTCCTCGACCTAGTACCATCATCAATATTTATGTAAGTATAAGAGGTCGTATTCCTACAAACACAGTAATAACGAGTCTGTCGACCGTGGGAAGGCGCATGTGCTCAGTTATCCGATATTGGGCAGCAAACAAACCTGCAGAGCTATTATCTTGTCTATAAATAACTATTCTTTGACGCTTCATTAGCTAGTGTGCGTTTGGGTCAAGTTTGGGTATTGATTTCTTTGGTATTCTTTTAAAGGAGTACTTCTTTGGGTTGTCAAATAAACTACTTCGTTTATAGTTGCTTAGTTCTTGTATAAAATAAACAAATTTGAATCCGATTTAGCACACAGTTTGGTGCCAGTTTAGTCTAGTGACTCCGGCAGAGTAGAATAGCATGACCGCATAACCTCCAATGGGTGTCGTAGAAGGCGACTAATGGACGAGCAAAGGGGTATTGATCACCTTATACTCCGTCCACCAATCCGCATTGGACAAGCGTGGTGGACTACTGCCTAAACCTCCTTCGATGACTAGGATACGCCTTGTGTCCCAGCAGTGGGTCGAGGGTCGAATTATAAAGGCTGTTAAGACACAGTTTGCTTATAAAACTGTCTTATCCTACTCTGCTAACAATATTTGATATCAATGCTGTATGCTATCGACATACTCCTATAGGTTTTGCTATTAGATTTTTACGGTCGTGAGTCTGCCTAACACCAAACCTCCTTGGGAACGACTGTTATCTTTCGACAGCACCCAGGATCACCAGCTTAACGTGCTGACGAAGCACGGAGGAAAATCGAGTTGGAAATTTTCGGTCACCCATCCGAGTACAAACCGCCGACTCGGTAGATTAGCTTTCTCTCATTAGGCAGCGATCATATCTTTCCACTTCCTACGATCCTTAGACGAGTAGGTACATAATCTCTCAAATGAAAATAATACAAAATACTTGAGCCCGAAAAATAAACATTTATTCCTCCCTCTCCAATAACAATATCTTCTGGTAAACCTCTAAAAGCTATTCGTAACGATTGTTCGGTATCAAAAAGAACGGCCGCCGCCTTCCCGACGACATCTCGACAATATTGAATTCTCAAACTATCTTCAAAAAGTCCAGTAGGTAACGTTTCCCGAAAGCTATTTGACTTTTTATTTTCCAAATTTTTTATTCAACAATCATCGACATACTCTGAGAATAAGCGATTGGTTCTATGTTATATCGGTGCAGTGACTATTATCGGCGTCTTGCGTAGCCGGTGGCGGCCACTGGTGGCGAGTATCGGACACTGCTGAAGCGCGTGGCCGCTACCAACCACCAACACATGTCGCTGGCCACCGCTGGCTATGGTCGGTGGCTCATTTGCGCCGAGCCTGTTTCATCATAACAGCCTTTATAATTCGACCCACTGCTGGGACGCAAAGCCTCTCCTTGTCATCGAAGGAGGTTTAGGCAGTAGTCCACCACGCTTGCCCAATGCGGATTGGTGGACGGAGTATAAGGTGATCAATACCCCTTTGCTGATACATTACTCGCCTTCTACGGCACCCATTGGAGGATTAGGGCTGATGCTTATCTACTCTGCCGGCATCACAACCGTTTTTATAAGTAGAATATAATGTATGAAACTGCATATTACCACGCATCATCGCAACGTATCGTGTCAAATGTTAAGGTTAGGTCTTGGCCACGCTGACGTGACGCATTTTGCGTCCGCGGTCAGCGTGAAATATGACAATATCTCGTATTATGAACGTGAAGCGCCACGTTGGCGCGACCGGAATGCGGCAGACGACAGCGACGAGCGGAGGATATAGTAGGTGATTGCGCGGCCTGCGTATTAATCAAATCTTCTTGGTTCTCCGCGCATGACATGCAGCCACTTCAATGGCATACTACAGCGACAAGACGCAGGGTCTTCACTCCTCTCGCTTCCACAGGTCACCTCCACTCCTCAATGTTGCTCTAGCGTGACCAATGACTACTGTCAGAAACGGAGCGTTTGCCCCTGGTCTAGGCACACTGTCATTTAAACAACAGTTTTAAATTATTGAGTTCCTAAAATAATGAGAGTCAGTCGGTCTGGTTTTGTCTGAAGCTTGCTTCCACTTTCAGCCTTATCATCACTTACCATTACGTAAGATGAAGAACAAGAGCTTCCTTGAAAAAAGATAGAAAAATTCATTAAACAAACATTTGTTCCTACGAGAATTCGGACTAGGCAACATTACACGTTACCGCACCCTAACCCGCTACGGCGCAGTAATGTTATCAAACCTTCGTATTTTGCCCTGTTAAGACTTCTAATATCTTTTAATAATGCCTAGGCAATGAATGGCCTCCAATCTTTTTATTTGCTTTGTCTACAATCCCATCAGAACGTAAATTAAGACTCGTAACTTTAATTAAAAATAATAATAAATAGTCTCGCCAATTTATTAAATAAATTATGTTTTTTTTTTATGTTAATTAGTTGGTAGAGAAACCTACGGCATGTCTGGTGGCAAGCAGTCACCAACCTTACCCACCAACAGAAACACAACACCACAAAAATGTAATGTTATTTGACTGTGGTCTTCTGTAAGGTGGAGGTAGGATTTGATTGTTTGTTTGCATTGAATAGGCTCCGAAACTGCCAATTTTGATGAAATGTAGTACGGAAATATTTTGAGACCCCCTGGGAAGAACATAGGATAGTTTTGGTGCGATTACCGACATTAACGCGAGCGAAGCTGCGGGCGACCGTTAGTGTTAGATAAGACACCGCTAAACCCCACAGAAGTTTTCCTGTTCAAAAAACCCACAAAAAAACCATTTTCTATCGGATAGAATAAACACATACAAAACAAAATTTCTTCACAGTTCAGTGACCTACTCAAAGACCAGGAGAATCATTAAAGTCTAAAAGGCCGAAACACGTTGTACTGTTAAAAAAAACGTGTACTATCGCATCGGAATTGTGTATCAAAACCATTTTCGGATCCGTTTGAACACACAATTTTTTTTATCATAATAACAACCGTTTATGTGGCAGAAGAACGAACTGAAGAATTTTATAAACAACACGATGCTATGACAGAGCAGAACAGTTTCATCCGCATGTGGTAATAAACTTTTGATAGACCAAAGCTCTTTTTAGCTACGTCAGCATTTTACCGATCCTGTTCCGAAGGCCTTGCTAATAAAGTAGCTCGGGCGTCGGCGAGGCGAGGCGCCGGCCGGCGCGGCAGCGAGCCAACTTCGCGCTGTATTGGTCGGCTTAGCTCTACGCTATTATTTGGACAGACACGGTGTTTATTCTATTCATTCCCGCTTTCATGGATTGGGACTTTTTATTTAAAGCGTATTCCGTAGCTATAGACGCTTGCGATACCAAGGTACTGTGCGAGATGTAAACCTAAGAAAAGGCAGTATTATTTGACTCTGGTCGTCTGATTTAAGCTACTAATCCGCTACGCCGTAAAAAAATATTTTTTTTTTTTTATGATTTAAGGTGACGTGACAGGCGCGCACTCTCAACCTTAGTCCTATCCCCAACTCCGTGAAGTTTTAGCAACCTTACCCACCAACAAACACAAAACCACAATTCGTAATCGTACTAATATTAAAAATGCGACAATTTGTATGGATGTAGAGATGTATGGATGGATGTCTGGATGTCAGGTTGTGTGTTTGTTACTCTTTCACGCAAAAACTACTGAACGGACTTCGGATGTACATACATACCTACATACATATAATCACCCTCCCATATAATCACCATCCCAAAAGGGGTTGAGCAGAGCTTTAGGTAACATTTAGTTACGTTATAAAGCCACATTTGGCAGTATGGGCCATGCAGTCCCTTCAATAGTGACAGGTTGCCAGCCTGTCGCCTGCTGCCAGAATAACTATAGGCTATAAATTAGACTAAGTCGCGGGCAAAGTCGCGGGCGGAAGAAGCAGACGAAGTCGCGGGCAGAAGGTAGTGCTACTGCAAATAGTTAATTTTTCTTTTTTTGCACTACTACTTGAAGCCAAAAGGAAGGTTTATGATTTTAGCAGTCTTCGTATGTATGTATGTATGAAAGTTTTTAACTAAATTATTCATCCGCTTTTGATGAATAAGGTGTCAATCAATTCATTAAATTCATGGTCCGAGTAACATAGGCAACATTTTAACCGACTTAAACTATAGAAGGAGTCATTTTTTCCTTGAAAACCCCAATTTTAACCGATTTCATTCCTTTCTTTTTTTCCATAATCGGGTTAAAGTGTTTTACACCTTTTTCTTGTTCCGTTGAAATATTTTGTACTTTTTATTATATTTGTATAGGTAACTTATAAGAATCAACATAAAGGTGTATAATGTGGTATTTCCTACTAATATATTAAATTGTGTCGTAACTATATAGTCCCCACCCGGTATAATATAGCAACAATTGTACCTATCGCTTACATGACATTAAACATAACTTCACATGAATGTTAAACTAGCTGCACCATCTGTTTAATTATAAATCTGTAGCATCGACCTACAGCCTAATGCTACGGTCGCTGCTGCTACGGCGTAGCAGCTACGAGTTATGGCCGCCGCGGACCAGACAATCACTTATGACAGGATTTACTCTGATCTCACAAGGTGTGGCTGCCATAAATTGTCTAGGTTTTATTGACAAATAATAATCCAGAGCTCTGCACCAAATTCTAAAAACAAAAATATTTTATGGGATTGGCTATTTAAATTATATGTATTGTTCACCATTTGTTCAGTGTAGATTTTTCACTGAATGAAGCTGACGGGTAAACATGTATAAAAAAAAGTATAAAAATTTAATTTGAATTTGAAGAACCGTGTAAACGGCAATATTATTACCACAATGCTATGTGGTTATGATGTTACATCCGGATGAACTGTTAAGATAATATTATCATTGGCGGCAGTCTATGATAAGATGGTGGTTTGTTAGCATTTAAAGTTTTTTTTTAAGATAAAATAATGATTTAGTAAACATAATAAAATAAAAAAATAAAATAATCAATTATTATTATCTCGCAATCCCAAAAGGGATTGAGCAGAGCTTTGGGTAACATTTAGTTACACATAAAGCGACATTTGGCAGCATAGGCCATGCAGTGCCTGCAATATTTACAATGCCAGGTTGCCAATCTGTCGATTATTTAATTAATTTTTACTTATAATAAAATTTTTATAATATACTTTTTATTTAAGTACTTCACTATATTGAAATCGTGGTAAGCCTCAATAGGGTATATTACACGAAAGACAAAATATAAAACTGGATTTTTATGATAGATATTGCAAAAAGTAAACGAGAAACATCGATATTTATTCATAAATATGCAATTTAAATTTTATAATTCAATTTTAAAAATCGTCTTTTTTAATCTGTCTCTAAAATCTTCGCCGTCACGTCACATTTAAATATGGCAGCGGCGTTTTAACCTCTACATCGTTTACTAACGGAGTGTCGTCACGAGCTGAAAAGCATGGCGCCTAGCGTTTCCGCGCGAAAATTCAAATTCGAAAATAAAACTAACCTTTAAGGCATTTTTCATTTTATAAAATTGAAATAAAAAATCTACGGTTAATTACGACCTCAGGATTGATTTAAAACAGTTTTCCAAAAATGGTGCATTACCCTGTTGTAATCAGGCATCGGGACGACGAAGATTCCAACTTTACATTTTTAAAACTTTTCAATTAGCCAAGAAATGTATCTCTGTTTTTAACGCTTTATATTTTCAGGCAACAATGCCCCACATTTTAATGGCCGACACATCTGAGAGGCTCTCCTCCCAGATGCCGCTGTAATGGGTTCGTAAACATTTCAGATTGTTTTGCCCCGGGCTGATTGGAGCCCAGGTCACGCTCCAAGCTTCGGCACACAGTTGCTACCGATTGAGGATAACGACTTAAACAAAACAACATGTAAATGTACATACGCGATAAGATAGAAGAAGAATGTTCACTGGTGATTGAACAATCTGAAATTATTGTGCAGTAAATACTTTGAAGGGTGATCACAGGCAACTCATTTCTACGTCCCACAAGAACATACAAAACGCAAGTACGGTCCTTCGCTGAATACTTACTCGATTCTTTGGATTAGTTTGGAAAGGTTGCTGCCGTCTTTGGGACGGATCAGCGAAATACCAGCTTGCAGCTTTGGATTCGGTAGAAAAAAGAGCTAAGCGACTTATTGGCAACCCAACACTCACAGACGCCAAGCTATCAAGTCTCGACCATCATCAAAAAGTAGCTAGTTTAACGGTATTTTATAGGATACACTTTGGAGAGTGTGCGACGGAATTACATGAATTAATTCAACCAGCCACATTTCACTACCGGGACACAAGACGCAGGTTAAATTACCACCCTTATGTTGTTGATGTCCCTACCATCCGCACAAAGCGATTTGCTAACACTTTTATAATGCAAACAGCTAAGGAGTGGAACTTGTTGCTTGCTGATGTGTTCCCTGATACTTATAACTTGGGTGACTGCAAAGCGAGAGTAAATGGCTATTTCTAGGTAAGCATGTAACATCGTAGGCCACATCTTCGCTTAAGATCAGGTGAGAGTCTGGTCAAATGCTTTCCTATAGTCACTAAAAAAAAATGTTGCAGCTTGCTACCCGCACGCACTGAATTGTTGGCCACGTTAGGCCCAGACTTCACCAAAGCGGAGACGAGACGCAAGGAGAGGACCTGTGTTTTAAACAACCAATAGAAATTCGTTATTAACATATCTCGTGTCCGCTCAGCTTTAGTGGACACCACCGAGCGGAGATTATCACATTTGGATGGCGTGATCGACTTAGCGGAGATTTGAGCTGTGCCTCGCAAGCTGGCGCCGGTGGAATGAACGCAGCGGAGACGAGAAGAGATGTGAGCGGCGAGTAGTGAGATAGAGTATAGAGCTAACAATTCTGCTTGCTATCAAATTGTCGATAGACATTAATCCAACCACAGAACACAGACCTCTTTCTGTGTTCTGTGAATCCAACCCCAAATTATATTAGCAGCAGGGTTGGAATCCATTTTAGAAAATCACAATAAATAAAAGGAATCATGAACTACCAAACCTGTAAATATATTTATGGAGCACGTAACGCTGGACCGGACAATGTTTGCTTTCCATTACGGTAGCGGCGTGCGTGACTGTCCTCCGATGAGACGCATTAACTGCCCTAAACAACAATCTGTACGTACTAGGACTAGGTTTTAATATTTTGATTGGAGGCTAATACTACTCACACTTCGCTAGTCAGAGACAGAACTTGTCGAGAACAACGTAGGCAGAAAAAAGGGAGATCGAGAGGGAAAAGGTAACCACGCTTATTATGCAGGGCTTTAATAACTTTGGGAGATACTACAAGAAGCGCTCGTGAAAATGTATGGCGAGTGGGCGCGCACCCGCAACGTAAAGTAATATATATTTCGTTCGTTGGCCGTCATACATGTTATCTTCACCGCGCCGTACCCGCGCGCCCGGGGCACTTTCTACGAGTATCTATCTACACTATTGTATACTAAGCATAAGATATTGAAAGGTATCCTAACAAAATATGTCAGAATTCTACCGTTACCAACAGAAACTTGGTAGTTGTGGTATTGAAACCAGTCACTATTTTTTTTCGTCAGGGAAATTACTTCATGTTAGTTAAGGAAAGTAAAGGTCTAAATAATCTGATCTACTGTATTTTGTAATAATTTTTATAGTGGCTGTTTGCTCAATTATTTATTTTTTTGTAATAAAAATGTAAAATGTCAACCAGCACGCTCATCTCATAGCTCTCGACGTTGACGTTAGAGAGCCGGGCATAGATTGACGCCGCCCGCCGTGACGCCGCCGTGGTGGAGTGGTCAGTAACGCTGCCTACACATCGGGCGGTCCGGGTTCGAGTCCTGGTAGTGGCAAATGTTAGTGTGATGAACACGAATATTTGTTCACGAGTCATGGTTGTTTATATATTTATTTAAGTTTACTTATGAAATATCTAGATTATTATGTATATTTGTTCGTTATCTAGTATCCATAACACAAGTTCATAATGATACTTAATTTCGGCTGGATAATTTGGTGTGAGCGTGGAAAAAATATATATAGATTAATATAAGTGCTTACGTAGAGCCGGGAGGGAATATAAACCAGCGCGGTCCGAGAGAGTCACTCCCGTGATTGCATGAGCTGACTCTCTTCCGTTGTCTTTTAAATGATTACATATACCAATTAACAAAAATGGCTAGAACATTGGTTTATTCTCTATGTAGCCCATTCAAACGTTAGGAGATATCGTTCTTTCAAATCAGCCAATTAAACAGTTCTGTACGAATGTGGATGGTATTTATTTCTTTTTGGTGAACAATAAAGAAAATATCCTTCCAACAATCAATAAAAACGTAAATAATTCTATATGTTAAGAAGAACTTCCTTCCTGTCACATCAGTGATGCGCGTACTTGCGTTCAAGGCTCCGTAAAGATGGCACTAATATGTTGTGTCAAATATATAATGGGAATTCCATTTGCTAACGCTTCCTAGACTTCACCTAAAAGCCCACGGCCGCCTTTCATTGTATATATTATGCTCTGACAATTGTCGGGTAAAATTCATGACGTCATCAATAGTTAAGTGTTACTTTAGAGTACACAGCTGACCCTTTACTTGACGGAAAAGCTCTTGGCCTTTACATCACCAGAAAACAAGCAAAATTTAAAAAAAATACTATAACCCGACTACAGAAATATAGAAAGCAATGTAATCAGTAAAAATCAGGGTTTACTAGGTAAAAGCGACTCCTTCTATTGTTAAAGTCGGTTAAAATGTAGCCTTTGATCACAGACCATAATAACGATAAATAATTTATCACGTTCATTTTTCTTCACAGCCCTTGAGAGCATAAACACAACTGAAGAACTTAAAGCTGAAATCGACTGAAATCGATGGCGTGACATGTCAACTTTAGAGATTTCAACTTTTTGGCGTTGCAGTGACGCGCTGCTTCGATACTTTTTCGCCCTTATTCGGCTTTAAAGCTTTGTCAAACAGAACGAGTACTTAGCGCGCGCTAGAGCGCTAAGCTGTCGCCGCGCTATGATGCCGAGATGTGTTGTACTACGATAGTAATATACTACTGCAGAGCGTACTGCTAGCGCATGCGCTCTGTTAGACGGTATAATTATATAATATAATATATATTTTCACGCTTACACCAATTATCTATCCCGAAGTAAGTATCATTAAGAACTTGTCTTACGGATACTAGATAACGGACATTTATATACATAATATTTTTTTTAGATGTTTTTATAAATAAACTTAAATAAATATATAAACAACCATGACTCGCAAACAAATATTCGTGTTCGTCACACAAATATTTGCCGCTACCAGGGTTCGAACCCGGACCGCTTGATGTGTAGGCAGCTATACTGACCACTCCACCACGACGGCGTCAACCGGGTATATTACCATAGTAGTACAACACATCTCGGCATCATAGCGCGGCGTCAGCTTGTAACGTGGTACTATAACATTGCCATGTTATAGTACCATCGTCATCATTATTACTGACTGTTTTTTTTTAAATAACAATCAAATTCAAAATCATCATTCATCATGATATTTGGTTCATTTTCGCGCTATTTGATTCATTCCATTGCTGACCGTGTCCTAGAACACATCATTACTAACGTACCTAAGGGTCTCGCTCTGACCTCGGCTTGGGCCTATTACTATAATACGTACTTACATAAAATTATATCAAGGCACTAAAATTGTGAGTACCTTTTGTTAAACCTTTTTATATTCTTGTGTATTAGTTGTAAGTGTTTTATTGTTTAGTTTCTACAGTGTGTTTTATATTATTTTCAGAGTGCCTTTTATATACCATTTAAATCTGTTCAGTAACTCAATAGTGACGGAAAACGTGTTTTGATTAGTGGACCACACTGACAGAGTTGGACCATATGGCACGACGTTACAAGCTTAGCGCTCTAGCGCGCGCTAAATACGCGTTCTGTTGTATAAAACCTTTAATAGAGCATGTCACCGAATCGCTCCTGCACTACCTGTAGACCTAGCCACCTGCTCTCTGAAAATCAGTAGGTACACATAAATTAACTAAGAGACCTATGAAAAGCAATATTAGAGATTTATAAATCATCTACGCACAATTAATGTCTTCACAAAGCACATTAAAACGGCCAGAATCGACACTTTGGACACAAATGGCTTTCCAATACGAGGGATCGTTTGCAGAGCCAGCCTCAATGTTGACATTACTTTCTTATTTATGAATTTGGCGTCATCCAGATCTAGGTCTTGTGATAAAACTCGATTTGAAATCAATCAATTCAAACTTCCGATAAATGTTGTGTACATTTGTGCAGACCGTACCTACTCCATCATTTATCAAGTTAAAAGAAACTTATATTTCTTGAAAATATTTAAAACTAGTTCCCGCCCGTGGCTTCACTTACCACAATGTCGGTTATCGCGCCAAATAGTACACAATCAAAGCCAAATAAAGTCACAAAAGTAAGATAAAAGTATTGTTATAGTTCAAAATACGTTGGTTTGAATATAGAAAAATCCGACAATGCATACTTGCATGCGTACATCAAAAGAAGAATGTATAGTATTAAATTGGAAAAAAATAGTAGCAAAAAATTACTTTTGATAGTAACAGATAAGTAATTTCATTCGTCAAAAATTCCACCAAGCGAAACTAATCCCTACAGATATAAACAACAGTTTTTTTTTGTTGTATTCAATAAAACAACTGTATTACCAAGGGAGGCCGCCTTACATTACAAGTATGCTTACATAATATTAGTCGTAATAAATATGTTTGGTGCGGTATAGGAGAGGGGGTGAATTACTGCAAATTACCGGTTTTTCGGGAATAAGGCCAGAGTTCAAGTCGGTTTTGGCCCGCTTCGGACGGACGGCTGACTTGGGGCCACGAAATGGACGTTTTTTAGGTATGAGTTTTTTTAAAATATAAATAGGTAACTATAATATTGCTGTTGATCGCAAGAAGCCTTCACATAGTCACCGATTAAGAAAGGCAAGCACCTTACAATCACGCTCATAATTCCAAAATGGGCTGAGCAGAGCTTTAGGTAATATTTGGTTAGACATAAACCCACATCTAGCAGTATGGGACCTATCCCAAAATAGTGACAGGTTGCCAGTTTTTTCCCTTCAAGGAACATCAAACCCAAAAAGCAACTAAACCTTCAGTGAACCCTCAAACAACCAGGACAAATGTTAAGAATAGCCCACTGAAAAAAGATGTGTGTATTAAGGGAGATGAAAACTGAAGGAAAGATTGGGTGAGAGATGTTATGGAAAAGAAAGAAAATAATGTTGGGATGACAGCTGACTGAGATATATGGAAGAGAAAAACATACTACGCCAACCCTAAACAATATTGGGAGCATGGCAGTCAAACACAACTGCGCGAAATTCTGTAAAGAACTCACTTCTTTATTTTTAGACTTTACTCCTCAAGAATCGATTTGCATATGAGAATGGTATGAGAAAAATGTGAGGAGTAAAATCTATCGACCTCGAATGACCTCGTTACGTTTTTGGTGCGCATCCTATGTCGCGCAACTTTCTAATTGTCAAAACACGGATGACAGCAGGTGCGCCATCTCACCTGTCTCGGAGTAAACTCCAGTCATGCGTCGGAGCTGACACACACAATTTTTTTTATTATTATTGTTATGCAGGTGACTAACAACGTGCAAAATAAGAAAAACTACGGTGGGGCTGGTATTTTATTATCTTCTTATTTTAAATTAATGGCGTTCGGTAAACATTAAGATAGCGCATTTGCCAATGTCAAGTGAAAATCTACATAAAGTAACGGACAATTGTACGGTAGACGAGTTAAAAATGGAGTCTCTCAACACGTGTTTTTACAACAAGACCTCGGGAGAAACTCTGTTTACTTCCCACTACCAGGCAAATTATCTTATATATAAAATTGCCATGTCACAATGTTAGTTACCGTACTCTCCGAAACGGCTTGACCGATTTTCATGAAACTTTGTATGCGTATTCAGTAGGTCTGCGAATCGGCTACTATCTATTTTCCATATCCCTAAGTGATAAGGGTTGTTCACCCTTAATTTTTTTTTTAATTTATAGGCCTAAACAACGTTTGCCCGGTCATCTAGTTTCATATAAAATATCTTGTTTTGTCGAGTAAATTGAGTTCGCTGTGGTATTCCACAACGACATTTGATGTTATTCGGAGAATCGGGGTGATGATTAAAAGAGATTTTAATATTCGTTGGATAGGTAAAATCGAATTGAACGTCGAAGTGAGAGGTGAATTGTTTAATGCTCGGCTGTTCCCTAACTCTGCAATTTCACTTCTTCTTGCATCTCTTGTTTTCAAAAGAAATTCCACCCTCGTTTTGTATGGCCCCATCCAAATTTGTGCCGGTATGAGCCTAGCTCACGCGAACCCCGAATAAAAACGGACGCTATTCCCGGTCATATATCTGGGTTATTCGGTGTTCGTCGCGGATTTTCATTCATGTGCTAATAGTATTTGACTTGTTTTATAATACTGTATACATCCTACTACGTTTTTAACTAAATTATTTGACGCCTTCGTGGTAGAATGGTCAGCTGCCTACGCATCAAGCGGTCCGGGTTCGAAGCCTGGTAGCGGCAAATATTTGTGTGAACACGAGTATTTTATAAATAAAACAACTTTTACGGATTCATCGTCACGAGCTTAGCTACGCGCTAAAGCCCTTTGATGTGTCAAAAAAAACTGAAACCCGAGCTATTGCACTTAATAATCATCATCATATCATAACAGCCTTTATAATTCGACCCACTGCTGGGACACAAAGCCTCTCCTTGTCATCGATGGAGGTTTAGGCAGCAGTCCACCACGCTTGCCCAATGCGGATTGGTGGACGGAGTATAAGGTGATCAATACCCCTTTGCTGATCCATTTGTCGCCTTCTACGACACCTACTAAAGGATATGGGGTGATGCTATTCTACTCTGCCGGCATCACAATATGGTTATACTGCATCACATGGCTTAGGGGCATCTCACTTCAATATTTTTCTCTAAATATTTACTTCATTAAGTAGGTATCCCGTCGCTTAATCCACGGCGGTCTTAAATTCCAGCCAAATATTAGGCGAGGCATATTTTTCGGTCCCCAGGCGTCTCATTCGCACGCCCGAGTTGGTCGGTATGCTAACAATTTACATGAAGTTGGTCGACGAGTCTCAATTAACAGTTCATCACAATATGAACTTGCGCGAGGCATTAAAGCCCCATTTACATGTGTAGGTAGAGGTTTTATAGAAATAATAATTATATGAGCATATAACTACCGTGTATACACAGTAGGTATGAACTAAAAAGTTTTTTCCAATCATTTCAATATGACGCGAAAGGAGACATAAAAGCTCCATACATTTATGGGCGTTTCCTGAAAGTGCCGGTCGACGAAAAAAATTATACTTGTGGTTATAATATATAGTAGTCATTAGGACACAAAAGCTGTACGACTACTCTCAGCTAAATTATACAAGTTCGATTATTCGTCATTTTCATAAATTTATTGATTTTGACAGTGTAGAGAAACAAAATAATGATAAATGTTGCTAGAACCTTAGATCATATAAGTAATATATAACTAAAGTTTTTAAACATTGTCATTATAGCGCGAAAGCTGTGGGGTAATTATCAATTCTGGGACAGGTGAGAAATTCGTCATTTTTCTCTCTGTCATAAAAAATATGGTTTGGATAACATTGCAATTTTCAGTTCATGACATTCAGCTTCAAGGAAAAACGGTGTCCTAAACAAGGTGCGTCATTTTTAATTTCTTGTAAACGTAGTATAGAGGAAGTCCTGTAATCGACAATTCGACCTCGATATTTTGACGGATTTACACATTTTTGGCCTCCCTGAGTCCAAAAATACCGTTTTTGGGAATATACCTGTGTGTGTGTCTGTGCGTTAGAACGATAACTCGAGTATGCTTTAACTTATTGCAACCAAATTTAACATGCATGTATGACATGAAAATATAAAGTTTCTATCAACTTTTGAGTCGTCAATCACGAAAGATAAGCAACCAAGTGCGCGGTCGGTACTCGGATGGGTGACCGCAAATTTAACATGCATGTGTGACATCCAAATATAAAGTTTCTACCAACTTTTGGGTCGTTTCCGGTATACGAGAAAGTCAAGGGGAGACCACTCCCATTTTTTTTTATACACGATCAACTGTGTTTGCTATACATGACCACATGACGCTAAAACGAGTAAAACTAATACATTGAGCCGCGTAAATCATCTCTCCCACTTCTTTACATTAGGACTCCACACTTCTGTTTGTTATGAGATGCAATAAAGTCAGTTACTATTTAAGTGCGAAAGAGCGCTATCTAACTCATCGGTTACACGTAGAGAATACGGGTCATTTTAAAAATTTGTCGACTGTTGATATTTTATTAAGAATCAATAATTTTGGAATAATTTTATTTTTGCGTTTACAAACGCGTAAATATAATACTAGAAAAATGCACTGAAAAAAATCGATTTGAGGCAAATCGATTTTTTTTAGTGCATTTTTCTAGAATCAATAATTTGCAGAGTTGTCATTCTTGTATTGGTTTTTTTTATGTTACGAGATGGCAAACATGCTTGCGGCCCACCTGATGTTAAGTGGTCACCGCCGCCTATAGACGCTTGCAATATTAAGTGTAAATCACTTAACACCGCAAGTGCGTTTGCCATCCTGGGGACTAAGATAATATGCCCTCCATACCAAGTAATTACACTGGCTACCTTTCCCTTCAATCAGAAACACAGCGAACTGCTTCACGGCAGAAATAAGAAAGACGGTGGTACCTACCCAGATGACCCTACATATGTGTCTATCACCTAGTATTGTTGTATTGATATTATCTCCGACAACTTGGATCCTTTATATCCTTAGATTAGATACCAGTTTATATCTAAACCGTCTTGTCTTTGTCAACTGAGAAAAAATACACTATGATAGCGACAAAACTTTTCACAAAGAAGTCCTTATGCTAAATTAGGTGAGATTGGCAAAAAGCTTTAAAAAACGTGTAAAAACCTCCATTCCACAATATTTATGCCTAAGATATTGAAAATATAACGGATGCCTAGGCATTTTCTTGGACAGTAAAAAATATGGTATGCCTGTACTGCCAGACAATAATTTATTTACGCCGCGACCTAAAAATCGCCAGCCAGAGCTAATTATGTTAATTATATACGGTTTTCGCTCGGAAATATTAAACTGCTCGCTATTATAAGCTTAAAGTTTCGCAAATAAGACGAATAAAAATGGACGGATTTAAATAATGGGTTTCGTTAAAATGTTGCCGAGAAAATGAGAACTTAGGGCTGAATAATCAAAATACTGCTTGCTTTTTCATGCCATCTCACTCATTACAATAGCGGAAGAGCGAGACGACAGTGGCCTTAAAACTCATGTCATAATGAAATGTTTGCAAAATGTACCAAATTAAATAGAAACGAAACAAGCAAAAAGTTTAAAACACTGTAACCCGACTACGGAAAAAAATAGAAAAAAAATTAGTTAAAATCAGGGTTACAAGGTAAAATTACCTCCTCCTATTGTTAAAGTCGGTTAAAATGTAGCTGCGTCCGATGTGTGGTACTTCATATACACGCATACAAAATTCGCCAATCGCGGTCGCAATGCCACGCCGCACCGCGTGTGATGTGTGCTCCTTAGGCAAACACCATCCTCAAAAACATAGTTGACATAATTTACTTTGAGATTTCTTAAACATAATAAGTACTCCTATTTTACCCTGTAAAAACTGTAATTTACTTATTTAATAATGAGCTAAAAAAATAATTCAATAAGTAAATTACTTTAGGTTTTTACCCAACTATGGCGAAGCCAAAAGGAAGGGTAATGACACGCATACAAAATTCGCCAACCGCCGTCGCCGCTCCGCGCCGCACTTCGTTCGATGTGTGGAGCTCCTTACTCCAAGGGGAGAGATGCGGCTAGGTTTTGCAACTTGTCACTTCGATCATCACATGATGAGTTGTGTGCTTATTTTCCAACCATATATCATGAAAAGCCCAAATAATTGCAAAACTTAAGTGGCAGTGGGCGGGCACATCTTGGAAAACAGATGGCCAATAGGGCCGAAGAGTTCTCGGGTGGCAAACACGCACCGGACGCAGAGTGGGTAGGCCCTTTATCCGCCTGGTCACGCCTGGGTGCGAGCTGCACAGTCGTCGTGGCGTTCTATAAGGGAGGCCTGTGTTCAGCAGTGAACGTCCTGTGTCTGAAATGAATTAAAATAAATAAATGTAGTCCCTATATACTTTTTGTTTTATAAATCATGACGATATACGTTCATCATCTTGACACACTATAAGCAATACTTTCAGCGTATGAAAATTTCAGAATTGTTATACAACTGCAAAAGTTTGAAAAACTTCTAGTTGAGACATCCTTGCCTTTGACGCCTGGGACGAGAAAGTGCCGAATGTATGTTTCTTTTCGCAAATGTTCAAACGTGTAACTCTTAAAACCTAATCCGATGTACTTAACTTTTTGAATGTCAAAGTTACTATCTTCTCCTACATATTCAATCTCAAAAGTAATTTGACCTTTTCTTTGGCAAGGGGTACTCGTTAAGGATTCATCTTATCAAAGGAATGTAATGTACGTAATACCCAGACCGGGTTCAAAGAAACTAGAACAGTCAATGTAAGTTTCACATTTGCTTGATCACCGCTATTTTATTTGAATCAAACTTTAGACTGGGAGTATTCTAAAAGTATTTTTAACTTATTGAGTGACCTACCCCACCTAGTTGAGAAACATTTCAAATTTGAAAAACATACATAATCCAATGACATAATCACGCTCATAACCCCAAAAGAGTTGAGCTTTACATATTAACATTTACGCGGTTCTCTAATGTTTTGCAAACAATTGATTAGCAAATTACTATTTCACAAGCAACATTAGTCAATGTTTCATTACGCAAACTAATGCTTTAACAAGGACATCAAAACGCAAACATGCATATGACAAGCAGGTATTTCAAAAATGCATTATTAAAATTTTTAAAAGACATACTGACATATCAACAATTTACACAAACCAAAAATAATATTTCACAAATAATTTGTTTGACCAAATTTCAATTACAAACTTTTAGTTTACTAAAATTTCAATTAACTATTTTTCAAATTAAATATTATTAATTTATAAATTACCATTAAAACATATTAATTTTCGCAATGCGCGTCCAATCATTTAAACTAAAGTAAAACGGAACGTGATTCATGCGTTGTTCAGCATGCAAGCAAATGCAAGCAAGCATGCAGCGTGCAAGCAAGCATGCAGCGTGCAAGCAAGCATGCAGCGTGAAAGCAAGCATGCAGCGTGCAAGCAAGCATGCAGCGTGAAAGCAAGCATGCAGCGTGCAAGCAAACATGCAGCAAAGCAAGCATGCAGCAAGCAATATAATGCTTCGCTCGCTCGCTACGCTTGCTCCGCTATGCGTGGTCACAAGTCTAACCTAACCTAACCAATATTTATTTTCGTACTTATGGTTTTTCTTTATAGCGAGGGGCCTCAGGCCCCCCGACCCCCGCGCGCAGGGGGGCCAGCCCCCCTGCACCCCCCGGCAAGCATCTCACAGGCAGGCATACAGCATGCAGTGCAAGTATTCATACAGCATGCAATGCAAACATGCATACACCATGCAATGCAAGCATGCATACATCATGCAATGCAAGCAAGCATACAGCATGCAATGCAAGTATTATAGTACTCGATATTATGACATTATAGTTTTAGAAGTAAAAATAATTACCTATGTAAAACAACATTTTCGAATTTTTGAACATTATGGTTACTGAATTTTATAAAAAACGAGTTATGGATAATGATTTTCGGACAAACAATTTTAGGAGATATAAGAGAGTACCAACCTAACCCGCTCGTCGCTTCGGTCCTCGCTAACCTAAGAACAATTTTTTTGTGTTTTTATAATTCTTATATTTTTAGTATGAAAATTTAAGAAATGATACGGTGCCATACCATAAATTGCCTAATGTCTTTAGACTAAGTAACCATATTATTAAAGAAAAATTGGTCAATAGATCTTTGTCGTTTAACGTATTTGTGTTAGGAAAAATTTACTAATGTTCTTTTGTAGAAAGACAATATATGAAACAAGAAACAATTACTTTATGACATGTAAAGTTTGTGAAACATAAATAAATGAAACGTTGATTTGCGAAATGATAATTTTGAATTTCGTTGCTTGTCATCTGTAAATTTGTTTAATAACTGTTAACCAAAGGGGAACCGTGACGTCATGTTTCTTTACAAAAATAGACTTATGTTTAAATACAAATATAATAATTATGAATACTGATAGGACACTTATACCAGTAAGACCTTAGAAAATCTTTTGAATAGGTTTAGAGACATGTATCGCGGATATAAGTGTGCCTCGGAATTCAAATAAGGAGAGACTACTCAATTATTTTTTTAGTCTAATAAAGAAGTTGTAATTGATATAAATATGTAAACGGAACCATCTTTTGTCCCTCACAGAGACAGGTCAAAATTCACCCTTTTCAAGAGCACTGTATAACCTAACTTTCAAATGAGTCCAAACCCGAAGCCCTATTAAAAGTTGTACAATTATGCACCAGCCCGCCCCAATCCTGAATTAATTCGCTCGCATTTTTAGCCTGTTCCCGACTTCATTTGTATCTTTCGAGAGAAATTTAGATCTGTTTTAAAGTAAGATATATTGAAAGCCGGGAACGGAGCAATTCACGAATTAGTAGTAAGAAACTAGAAAAGAAATGACCAATTACTATTCCGGGCTAAGTGTGTGTTTTTGTACCTGAAGTGTTTTAAGCAAAATTATTCGTATACTCTATTTTTCTTAAATTAAAATAATGCATTATTATTATACGTTTATACGTATAATAATAATGCATTATTTTAATATGTTTATACGTATAATAATAATGCATTATTTTAATTTAAGCAAAATAGAGTATACGAATAATTTTGCTTAAAACATTTCTATGGTAATTTAAATTTTACATAGTTGGTTGAAAGGGGAGTTTCATTACGGCAACAATAACGTATTGCTTAAAAACATAAAGTGCGTCATTTTCATAGTGCCACGAAAAACTTTACACAGATATAACACTAGTCCCGTTCCCTACCCCGTGGAGCTCTGGCGACCTTACTCACCAACAGAAACACAACATCACAAAAATTTAGTGTTATTTGACTGTGGTTTTCTGTAAGGTGGAGGTACTACCACAGTTGGGGCGCTCCAAATTGATTAAATGATAAAATCAACACAGTTAAGATCCCTGCCTATCCTACTGCATGGTGAAGATATAATTTATTTGACATAGGCATTCCTACGTCAGTTTGTGACGTAATAAGAATCGGTAGACTGGATCAAATTCGTTGTGTTCACAGAGTTCTGTGTAACTTGGTTGGAAGAGCAGTTGCCCAGATCGAAAAGGTTGCAGGTTCATCCCCATGTCAGTTTATTACGGAAATATTTTTGCGTTAACGTTACCATAATAATATAAGTACCAAGCACTGACAAATTTTGAAGGCGAAAGCAGTGTCCCGGTAGCGTAGTGGTTGACGCAGCCACCTGGATTGCAGAAGATGCTGGGTTCGATTCCCGCCCTGGACGGTCGATTTTTTTCAATGTATTTTCAATGCATGCTAAACAAAAATCTTAACAAAAACTTTTAGAATTTTCTAATTCCCCTCATTCTAAAGATACTTTATATCTACTTAACTCTAATATAGATTAACCCTAACATTAACAATAACACTTACCGTGGCATACACTATATGTTTCTAAATTAACCAATTTACTTAAGTTCCTCAAACTTAACTTGTAGATTCAAGTTGGTCAACTGCTTCACTTAAGTACTTAGCACTTGCGAAGTTTTCGAAAACAGCCCTGAAACTTCTATAGGTACCTTTTTCTTTTTAAGTAGGTACCTACTCATTTTTTTTAAAGAAGGTATATTGAATGTTAGCGATGTGTTGCCGGCAGAGTAGAATAGCATCACCCCATATCCTCCAATGGGTGTCGTAGAAGGCAACATGAAGATACAAATGGTTTCATGGTCGAACGCTCAATGAAAATACAAGGGGAATTATTACATGTGTTGGCGTAAACGCTGACCGCGCGTAACGACGGTGCTAGAACGTACATTAACAAACTCACATAATCAGCCCTTCTACGTGCTGTGATTAAATCCATTTATTTTGACTTCATTTTTTTAGAAGATTGATCAAAAGTAACATAAGTCAAGCTGCGCGGAGTTGGCTCGAGTCCACAACACTCATAAATTGCCGGCGACATATCGCCGGCACCTCGTTAACATGTGCTTGGAGTGGTGCAGCTCACATATAGATAGAATGAGCAATTGCAGAAATGGAAAGTCTTTATCGTCATCATCATAACAGCCTTTATAATTCGACCCCCTACTGGGATGCAAGGCCTCTCCTTGTCATGGAAGGAGGTTTAGGCAATAGTCCTTGCCCAACCATGCTTGCCTAATGCGGATTGGTGTGGACGCCTTCTACGACACCCATTGGAGGATATGGGGTGATGCTATTCTACTCTGCCAGCATCACATGATCACATGGATAATTATCACATGAAATGGAAAGTAGTCTATATTTATTTTAACATTGGAAAGTGCTTGGCGAGCTACGAATTGTTGATCGTCGATGAACAATAATTAAGCCGTTAGGAGTAGATGCATCCTTTCTGTGTTCTGTAGCCATTAGGAGTAGATGCATCTACTCCTCTAGTAAATGTGCATCGAAGTGATAATCTAACACGGTAACCTAGCATCGCAATTTCTGTGCACCGAGATTCCCTGATACATCCCAAAAATTCAGTCGCAAGATTTATTTTATTTAACGGGAAAGCTTGTAGAAACTTGTATTAACGAAGTTAGATTACCTAGCTTTTTCTTGTGTTAATCTTGCAACGTGACAGTTCAAAAGTGATTATAAATGTGCGGACGTAGAACAATTGAAATTTAATACTACATTTACCGTGTATTCGGTAGCAATAGTTCAGTCAAATCACAGTTTCTACGTACTGATATCACCGGTATATTTTATGTGGCGATAAAAACTCGACAAAGTTAGCACCTTATTATCCCATCTCGATTTACGAGATACACTCCCTCGATCACTTTCAGGATTTCTCACGTTAAAGGAGCAAAGACAGTGTTAAATGCGAACCCGTTTACTACAAACTACCACTTATATGCGGCTATATATTATCACTTGTGGACGTATTTCCGATCTTATCTAGTCCTAATAGGTGTCAGTTTGCTATGAAGTAAATTATATCCTTCAAACTATTTGCCAAATGGCAAACTGTATTATCGATAACATAATTATGTAGTCGTAGTATGTGAATTAGTAGATATACAGCGTGTGACAGAAGCAACACATGCTCTGAAAGGAGTTGCTTGAAATAAATTTTTAAACTATCATTGATAAAATTTACTTTAAACAAACTTATTTGTATTATTTAATAAAAACTTAATAGTAACAAACTACTAGCAAGGTATGCGTTATATACACATTGTATAGTCAACTTTAATTCTTATAATTACGAAGGACTTGTGACCTATGCCAGCCTATACTGTCGTAAACTCACTAACATTTTGGGTTGGCTGGAGATAAAAGTTCTATTGTGCTTATTTTATTATTTACAATCGGATTGGCTTTGATGAAATTTTGTGTGTGTAAGTGGATTCAATATTTTGTTTATAAAATGGCATAGCAAATGACTTCTTTCCATCTGATAGACAGGAATCTAAATGCAAAAATATATAGTGCGTGATATAGGTAATATAAAGCGCCGTACTAGCCACTCTAGCGTTGCTGACCTACAAGGTGCTTCTTCGAGCGTCTTTTGAATGACTCACGATTCTAAGAAGGAACACGTATGTGGAGAGTGAATTCCATTTCTTGATTGTGCGATAGTGAAATGAACGGACAAGTTTCTTAGTTCGCGTTGGAATAGTAGCCACAGTTTAACTGTGACATGACAACGTAAGGCACGAAGCACACCGATCTGGCGTCATTCTGTTTCATTCAAATACCGTACCAAACACAAGGCAATAAGGTCCCTAGTTGAACAAATTCAACGCCGAAATCGCGTGTTGTAGCACGTCCGATGAGGGCCGTTACAATTTTTTTTTTTAAAGGTCAAGCAGATGACTCCCTTCCACCTGATGGTAAGCAGAAGTGGAGTCCACATGCGAAGATAGCTGGTGCGAGAGATGAACCGCCGCGCTAGCCACCTTCGACTTGCCGACCTGCAAAGTGCTTCTTCACGTCTCGTTTGAATGACTTAGGATTGTAGGAAGGAGGGAACAAGTGTGCTGGCAGTGAATTCCATTTCTTGATTGTGCGACAAAAAAACGAGTTGCCAAATTTCTTAGTTCGCGTTGGAAGGGTAGCCACAGTTTGTCGGTGACAACGTAGACCAGAACGCGTAGTCCTTAAAAGGAAGGGAGATGGTGGGATTAGGGAAAAAATCTCCTCAGAGCACTCGCCGTGGTACAGACGGTAGAAGGCGCTCAATGACGCAACATTGCGACGCAATTGGAGAGGCTCAAGGCTCAAATTTGTTCAATTAATGACCTTATTGCCATGGTGTTTAGTAGGTACGGTATTTGAATAATGTCCGCGCCGCGTCCTTGCCAGATTGGTGTGCTTCGCGCCTAACCCAACACGCGTAGTCCTCAAGGCGGGATTAGGGATTGGTGGTTTAGTTTGACAATTCGACATGACATGACAGGAAATGTTTCTACGGATTTTAAACGATTGAACAGGTCCAACAGTGGGTGTTTCTCGGCTGTTATGATAATGATGATGATGAACAGGACAAGTCATAATAACGTTTGGCAGGTACACTGTTAATTAGTTATTTTATAATATCAATCGCTTATTCTAATTGAACTAACAGGCTTAGAACATACCCTGGAATTTATAAGTTGTCGATAGAACAACCCCTCGATACTTCTCAACCCTGACCCGCTGGAGTGGATGTGTAGCGGTCAACTTACAGCTGATCGTGTAATACGTCGTGATGCACCAGGCTTGGCGGCCAGCCAACTCCTCCTTCAGCCGCATTCATATTTTACCTCCATGTGACTTTGGAGTTTAAGCCGTTGCTTTACGAGGCACATTTCTACACTTCAAGTTATCTCGCGATCTTTTATCACAACGCTTAAGGGTTTTTTAGCAATTGTGGGGTAAGTTACTGGTGTTTGTTAATCACTGTTGTTCCGTTTTGTTAATACATAATTTTTTAACGAGAAAAATACATTTTATGAAATTAGGTTTTTAATAAATGGGAAATGTAATGATCCTGTAAACAGGAGGTGGGATTTGAATCCGTGACCTATCGTTATAATATGGATGGCTCTACGTTTCTTATTAAGTCATGTTTTATATCATCATTTTTTAAATTATACTTCTTTAGGTGCCTTATGATTGATGAGAGTGAAATTTTAAGATACGTGCGCATCAAAGTTAAAGTCTAGGTCCGTATTACAGAATGACACTCAGAAGTCAAACATGTCTTGACAATCGTCTGTCACTTTCTATAACGCACAAAGTGATAGAGACGTAGGACGCTCAAGTCGGCGTTCATTCTTGAAACTTATTCTATAATACGAACATAAGTCTTGAAATAAATATATGACAGAATTTGTACTAAATATTATAAGATTTTTAGTTTTAAATATTTAATATTGATTTGATACCCGGACTGCTGAGATTTTGAGTCTTACATCTGTCCTGGTCGTTGACTTTAGTTGGTTTGTTTATTGAAGGATTGTTAATTTTTGGGTTTAGGCACCGAAACTTTTGTCCGAAACTGTATGTCCCATACTGCCAAATCTGGCTTTGTGTGAAATGGAATGTTACCTGAAGCTCTGCTCCTTTTGGGATCGTGAGCGTGATTATATATACGTGTATAATATTAGGTTGGGGAAAAAGTCTTTTCGCATTATAGTATGTATAAACTTGTAATAAAATCTCTTTGGCTATACTATTTGTATCTGGCTGGTTTTGGTATCATTGAAAGTTTAAATTTTAAAGAACATAATTCCAAATTCAAATTTGGAAAATGTGTGATTTTCGTTTGTTTTTCGTACCGTCAAGATGAGTGAATCTAATGAAGAAATTCGATACATTTTAAAATTTTACTACAAAAAAGGTAAAAATGCAACGCAAGCCGCGAAAAAAATTTGCGATGTTTATGGACCTAGTGCAGTGTCTGTGAGAGTAGCACAAATTTGGTTTAAGCGTTTTCAATCCGGAAATTTTGATGTCAAAGATGCACGTCGCTCTGGTCGCCCTATTACAGATAAAATGGATGCCATTTTTGAAAAAGTGGAGCAAGATCGGCATGTCAGTAGTTACGACGTAGCTGAAGAACTGGGAATTGACCACAAAACAGTTTTGGCGCATTTGAAAAAAACTGGGTACACAAAAAAGCTCGACATTTGGGTACCTCACGAGCTCACTGAAAGAAACCTAATGAACCGTGTACTCATTTGTGATTCTTTATTACGACGTAATGAAACCGAACCATTTTTGAAGAAGCTGATAACTGGTGATGAAAAGTGGATCACGTACGACAAGAACGTGCGAAAAAGGTCGTGGTCAAAGGCTGGTCAGGCTTCACAGACTGTGGCGAAACCCGGGTTAACTCGCAACAAGGTGATGCTGTGTGTGTGGTGGGATTGGAAGGGCATTATTCATTATGAGCTGTTACCACCAGGCAGGACCATCGATTCTGAACTTTACTGCGAACAACTGATGAGATTAAAGCAAGAAGTTGAGAGAAAGCGGCCGGAATTAATCAACAGAAGGGGTGTGGTTTTTCATCATGATAACGCTAGACCTCACACATCTTTAGCCACTCAGCAAAAATTAAGAGAGTTTGGCTGGGAGGTGTTAATGCATCCGCCGTATAGTCCTGACCTTGCACCTTCAGATTTCCACCTGTTTCGGTCTCTTCAGAATTCTTTAGGCAGTGTCAGGTTAACATCACGAGAGGACTGCCAAAACCACTTGTCGCGGTATTTTGACCAGAAGTCCCAAAATTTCTATAGCAATGGGATCATGTCCCTACCTACAAGATGGCAAAAAGTTATCGAACAAAATGGTACCTACATACTTTAGTTAAATGTAAATAAACTATATTAAAAAATGTTTTGAATTTTCTTAAAAAATGCGAAGAAACTTTTTCCCCAACCTATTATTACGACGTAATGAAACCGAACCATTTTTGAAGAAGCTGATAACTGGTGATGAAAAGTGGATCACGTACGACAAGAACGTGCGAAAAAGGTCGTGGTCAAAGGCCGGTCAGGCTTCACAGACTGTGGCGAAACCCGGGTTAACTCGCAACAAGGTGATGCTGTGTGTGTGGTAGGATTGAAAGGGCATTATTCATTATGAGCTGTTACCACCAGGCAGGACCATCGATTCTGAACTCTACTGCGAACAACTGATGAGATTAAAGCAAGAAGTTGAGAGAAAGCGGCCGGAATTAATCAACAGAAGGGGTGTGGTTTTTCATCATGATAACGCTAGACCTCACACATCTTTAGCCACTCAGCAAAAATTAAGAGAGTTTGGCTGGGAGGTGTTAATGCATCCGCCGTATAGTCCTGACCTTGCACCTTCAGATTTCCACCTGTTTCGGTCTCTTCAGAATTCTTTAGGCAGTGTCAGGTTAACATCACGAGAGGACTGCCAAAACCACTTGTCGCGGTATTTTGACCAGAAGTCCTAAAATTTCTATAGCAATGGGATCATGTCCCTACCTACAAGATGGCAAAAAGTTATCGAACAAAATGGTACCTACATACTTTAGTTAAATGTAAATAAACTATATTAAAAAATGTTTTGAATTTTCTTAAAAAATGCGAAGAAACTTTTTCCCCAACCTATTATTTAAAAATAAATCAAAAATAAAACCAAAGAAAATAAAAAGAAAATTCTTTGCTATGTGCAAAGAAGTATAACTTTCCACTCGCGTACATAAGTACACGCACCCATTAGTGGATAGATGGTGGGAATAGAATTTATTCAAGAGTCCCAGCTTACCACGTGTAGGGACAGCCGTTTGGGGTCCACTGGGAATAATAACACTACGAGGCTTTTATCTTTTTTGAAAAGCAAGAATTCTCCCTAATACATAATAATAAAAATTATTTCCTTAAATTGTACCTAATGCTGCAAAAAGTTATTATTGTATTCCTCGAATAATGTATGAACAAAAAATATATTAAGTTCTATAAAGAAGTCAGCCATCAGATTAATCTTTAAGTTAGTAATAAAGTTGAATTCTAAATTTACATTCGCGAAAGTCACAGCGTACTTACGAAGGCAGCGGAATCATTACTTTTTCCTTGTTTTTTAAATTTCAAAGGAGAATCTTTGCTTTCATCATGTGATACTTAGTTATGATAACGTTAGTGGTTAAAGAAAACAAAAGTATTCTCATGGGGGGCGATCACAGGATATTCGGGTTCCAATATGGGTGTGCGAATTACTAGATCCAGGAAGAGATTGAATTATACTATAAAGGAGGCAAATAAGCTTATGACTTGTCAGACGGCAAGCATTCACCGTAGCCTATAGACCATGAAACACCAAGTTGTAACTGACACACTGCCCCTTTTCCTAGCAATTCCTAGAACTCTGAAACCTTAGGTATCAAAATAGATACATTTCCCGTATACTGAAGATGCACGCTCTTTTAATTTTACGCTTTTTTAAAATACGGCAAATAACACACTGTTCTCTAATTGGTCGATGTTGACAGTGGCAATGCGTGTGTCCAGAAACTTAGGAACATTCAGGTTTGCAAAAAACAGTTACAACATTAAAAAGTTCACAAAAACACACGAGCAACCAGTTTGTTTATGTTCCGTGGCGGTGGAGAGGAAGGAAAAGGAACAAGCGATTTATTCAACCAATCAGAGCGCACATGACGTTTGGTTATTGCTTACTTATTATTTTACGCGTGAGTTCGGTAAGTTTATCAATTTCCGAAAATGTGGGCGTAAAATAATACAATTTATCTCTCATTTAGAATCCTACGAAAGTTTATAAATTTCCTAAGAAATTTATAATTTTGCAGTTCTTGTTATTTTCCGGTGACATATATACAAGTTCCAACTACACACAGTTGGACCGCGGTCTGCGGGTATTCAACACCTTGCCTGGTGGAAATGTTTCCCTTTGGGGCTTCCATAGATTCCATAGATTCTATTCCTTGTTATTGACGGAGGTGTTTTCCAAGGACAACCGCTTGAGACTCGTTCACGAGCTTCAGCCGTAGTAATTCGTCAGCCGTACCCTCTTTCATAAATGTGTATTATTATAATAATTTACACTGGTTTGACACTCTGTGTTCGCTGCTCTGTGTCGTTCCTCGACCGCTTTGAGGCGACGGTTGGTTCGCCTCGCTCTATTGTAAAAATATCAAAGTACCTGACTTTACATTACCCCGCTTTTATTGAATTCATCTAGCTCTCTCTAAGGTCGAATTTCGAGCAGCTACTTTGAGTTCTTTCCCAAGGTGGAACTAATAAAGTTTTTTATCTCTCTCTTGACGTCGACCCTTTAAAACAGCTCTTGGTAGTTAAGTGGTGCAGAATATGGTTTCTGTGTCAAATATAAAACATTGTTACAATGAAAATTACGTAATATATACAACTTTTTATCCTACATGTTTCATTTCATTTAAATTGACCTGTCTGGAAAATTTATTACAGCGAATCATGTAGATCATTACAATTAATGTCATTGTTGCAAACAAAGACAGTATATTCCAAAATATTCCATTGTCAACACAGCATAGATAAAGACACATTTCGCAGCACAACTAAAAAAATGGAATAAATTAAAATTACCTATAACTTAAAAACTAAGCTTTAAATGTACTGCTTCCTTAGTAAGATGTGTTTAGTAAAACATATAGAAGCATTTTGCGAAGTTAATGCATATTCTCATGTTCACTCTTATGTAGTACAAAACAGCCAGCCATACTTCGTAACTCACAAACTAACAATGCATTTTTTTTATTGCGAACGTAACCACAGTTCCCTTTATTCAATGCTGGATCATATTACAAAGCACTGGAGTACAAATTTTCTACAACTTGGTATGAGGTTTGCAAAAATAAAGCCATCATGAGATGTCGCTATAAATCCGTCATAAGTAATAGCCTGCTTCGGAGCGGTACCGTGCAATCCTTGCTAAGAGCTAGCTACGGCGTAGCTGCAGCCGTAGCCAAGCTGTATACTGGTGGTATATTGTATAATTTAATATAATTATGACGCAGATTGTTTATTACTGTTACGTTATGCCCCCTCAACGCGACTTTATCTTTCTCTATTTCAATAACATTTAAAAAATGTAGAATAGAATAGAATTAATATATTTATTGTACATCGAGCAATTCAAAGACAAATACAAAGTAGGTAAATTATATATTTTGTACAAAAGGCAACCTTATCGCTAAGAGCGATCTCTTCCAGATAACCTTAAGATGGACAGGATTTAAAAATATAGTACTCGAGGGAAGATGGAGACGCATTTACTTACTATATATATCGTATAAATAACACTACATTCAAATATTATTGAACCATCTCTTTGATACAATTTTTTTTTAAAGATTCCTATTAGAGCAACCGACCCCATATATATTAGGTTGGGGAAAAAGTCTTTTCGCATTATAGTATGTATAAACTTGTAATAAAATCTCTTTGGCTATACTATTTGTATCTGGCTGGTTTTGGTATCATTGAAAGTTTAAATTTTAAAGAACATAATTCCAAATTCAAATTAGGAAAATGTGTGATTTTCATTTGTTTTTCGTACCGCCAAGATGAGTGAATCTAATGAAGAAATTCGATACATTTTAAAATTTTACTACAAAAAAGGTAAAAATGCAACGCAAGCCGCGAAAAAAATTTGCGATGTTTATGGACCTAGTGCAGTGTCTGTGAGAGTAGCACAAATTTGGTTTAAGCGTTTTTAATCAGGAAATTTTGATGTCAAAGATGCACGTCGCTCTGGTCGCCCTATTACAGATAAAATGGATGCCATTTTTGAAAAAGTGGAGCAAGATCGGCATGTCAGTAGTTACGACGTAGCTGAAGAACTGGGAATTGACCACAAAACAGTTTTGGCGCATTTGAAAAAAACTGGGTACACAAAAAAGCTCGACATTTGGGTACCTCACGAGCTCACTGAAAGAAACCTAATGAACCGTGTACTCATTTGTGATTCTTTATTACGACGTAATGAAACCGAACCATTTTTGAAGAAGCTGATAACTGGTGATGAAAAGTGGATCACGTACGACAAGAACGTGCGAAAAAGGTCGTGGTCAAAGGCCGGTCAGGCTTCACAGACTGTGGCGAAACCCGGGTTAACTTGCAACAAGGTGATGCTGTGTGTGTGGTGGGATTGGAAGGGCATTATTCATTATGAGCTGTTACCACCTGGCAGGACCATCGATTCTGAACTCTACTGCGAACAACTGATGAGATTAAAGCAAGAAGTTGAGAGAAAGCGGCCGGAATTAATCAACAGAAGGGGTGTGGTTTTTCATCATGATAACGCTAGACCTCACACATCTTTAGCCACTCAGCAAAAATTAAGAGAGTTTGGCTGGGAGGTGTTAATGCATCCGCCGTATAGTCCTGACCTTGCACCTTCAGATTTCCACCTGTTTCGGTCTCTTCAGAATTCTTTAGGCAGTGTCAGGTTAACATCACGAGAGGACTGCCAAAACCACTTGTCGCGGTATTTTGACCAGAAGTCCCAAAATTTCTATAGCAATGGGATCATGTCCCTACCTACAAGATGGTAAAAATTTATCGAACAAAATGGTACCTACATACTTTAGTTAAATGTAAATAAACTATATTAAAAAATGTTTTGAATTTTCTTAAAAAATGCGAAGAAACTTTTTCCCCAACCTATTATGATATCGTATACATCGAAAAGTAAAGTACTTAATCAACAACCGACAGGATTTTTTTATTTACTTTTAGTTCCTTATGCAACCAAACCGACCACAAACATATATTCTCCTGGGACTCAAACCAGGACCTCCGGATCTAATTCCGATGGGTGACCCACTAGACCACGTAGACTGTAAGATTAGCAGTAGCAAACAAGCCTCAAGAATATTATTTCTACCTGTGTGTCTTATTTGACAGTAGCTAGAACCAATCGATGTCCTCTCAACACAGCCCCAGCACACGTCCAAAGACACTTGACACAAAAACTGTATCGTACAGTCAAGGGCAAACGAATCTAGCTCTTTGTAACCTTAAGTGGGCGGGTTAGGGCCTACTTTGCAACTCCACTCGGCCTCATTTGTAGTTTAGACGTGCATTAGGCACAAGGGTAGGGTAGGTAGACAAATAATGGCGAATTTGTTATTGTTGAGTTTTTTTTTAAGGAAACCCATTTTCCAAACGAGCTGACGGTTCACCTAATGGTAAGTGATCACCGCCGCCCATGGACATTTGCAACACCAGAGGAATTGCAAATGCATTGCCGGCCCTTAGGGAAGGGATACGCTCTTTTTTTGAAGATGTCCAGGTCGTATCGGTTCAGAAACACCGCTGGCGAAAGTTGGTTCCACAGTCTTGTGGTCCGCGGTAGGAAATTGCGCGAAAAACGCAGCTTGTTGGCTACACCACCAAAAACTTTACTTATAAAATAAAAAACTATTGTTTTTGATATAAATATTCATGTAAAGAGTGAATTTATGAGGAAAGGGACTTACGTAAGAGCCATAACTACTTTTAATCATTGGATTACTGTTCAAAAAACATTTATAAGCATGGCTGATTTGCAAAGGATATTATACTTTAAATGAATTTTTAGTGACAAAAAATTCATTACAAAATTATTCAACAAAATTATCATACATTTTGTTGAACTGAAATGTTGAAATAGTAATAGTGTTGCATGCATCCAATAATGTTGACTAATTATACTTGTTAATGCTGTTCATTAAAATACAAAAAGTTGTTTCGTTGGACTTTGCCGCGATGTACTATAATATTATACTATAAAGCTGAGCCAATAATAGTTTGGCCAGGAATTTTTTAGCTAACCTACTCGGGATATATTTTTTAACATGCCAAATTTGATATAAAATACTTTTTCAATACACTTGCTTATAAAACCGCCATTACTTCACCAATTTCAGTTTCACAACACAGATTAGAGAGTATTATGTCGTATTTACGCACTAGTGCTATAACGTAGTGATTACCTTCTCTGTGACTAGTGCAGTAATGAATATTTTTTAATATAGGTATTTTTCAACTATATTACAGAAACTAGAACTCGATAGCCATATCTTCAGTATTTTCTTGTTAAAGTTGACATTAAAATGTGATTCTCACACATTATCCACAACTAAACACACTCCTGATGCTATCACAGCGCACCAAACACCTTTTTTTTCAATTTTACTCTAGAATAAATCTAGTCTATGAACTAAGTTCTTATTTTTGGAAAAATAAATCCAACTTGTTTGTTAATTACATTAATCAATAATATTATATGTAATTAAATATTCACTTTTTACAACACCTTACAATATCTTTCAAACATTGTACACATTATGTTATTTAAATATTTTAGAAACTGGCTGTATGGCCAGCATCCTATATTTAGCGCGCGGTTAAAAATAAAATATCTTTCCCTTTTTACTTTCTCGTATACGTAGTATAGAAGAAGTCTTGTAATCTTCAAAAAATTCGACCTCGAGATTTTGACGGATTTACACATTTTGGAGCTCCTCGAGTCCAAAAAAACGTTTTTTAATTATGTCTGTGAGTGCAACTTATTACAACCAAATTTAATATGCGTGTATGACATCAAAATATAAGGTTTCTATCAACTTTTGTCGTCGATCACGAAAGTCACGCCATCAAGTGCGCGGTCGGTACTCGGATGAGTGACCAAAATTTAACATGCATGTATGAGATCAAAATATACGGTCTCGGCTTTTGAGTCGTTTCCGGTATACGAGAAAGTCAAGGGGAGACCACTCCCGATTTTTACAAGAAATGTTTCTTAGTAATTACAAAGAAACATTTCTTGTAACACTCGGTTTATCGCGATTTTATAAAAAAAAAAATATAACAATACCATATTATTGAGCTAGCCAAGTGGTGACCAGAGATGTGCTATGCAGCTATGCTTCGAGAATGTAAAAGCTAAGCTACGAAACTATGTGACCATTTCCATTCATGATAAGGTATGTAGCGTAGCGGAACGAGTAAGGCGTGCTATGAAAAAGCGCCTCCGCGAGGTATCTTTGCGGAGAAGATGCGCAGCTCGAACTATACGATGCATCGAGATTATGGAATAAATCAATAATGTAGTATACCCGTATTTATACTTGCACCGTAACTTAACGTTACGCTCTGCAACATGACGTATGTCGGTGATGAAATATAATTAGTTAAGTAATTATATTTACTGTACTTAATTATCATTACTCTCTTGTGTTGTAACCTCGGACAATACAACATATTACCACAAACTACTGGGTTTTATTAACACAGCCCCAAGCACATCTACTTCATCGTATTTCATAACGACCCTGCCTACAACGGATATGGAGTTCTGGTGAAAGAAAACAAGAAGATAATGAAGATTGGCAAATAGAGGAAACATAATTACGAAAAAAAAAAGTCCTCTTATAGAAGAATGTGTGGATTGACACGAGAAGAAAGAAGCGGGTCAAGGATGGTGTCCAGGGTATAGCCCGGCCCAGTTGGTGCGGAGTCCAGGAAATATCCCGGCCCACGGAGTCTAGGGTATACTACAATAGTTCTCATCCATAGCATACGTCCACAGCACGGCTCCATAGCACGCCTTCTTCCATATAAAATCATAGCATAGTTCAACCCGCTTCCATAAGTGATATGCTATGTGAACAGAAGATATGATTTATGAATATCAAAGACATCCATAGCAACGTAACATAGCACATCTCTGGTGGAAAACCAGCCTTAATCAATCCGACCAAAAAAAAGGAATCCTATAGAGATTGAACCCGGAACCATTGTATCTCATGTCGGTGGGCAAACACCTAAGCCACAAGGCATTTAAATTCTAATATGCCAAAGTTTAACTAATAAAGCTATTGATCCTCAATATATTAGGTATACCAAAATTTTATAACATAACAACGCAAGCGTGCAATTTCCTCATTGGAGTAATGTACACCTATGCATAGAAACCCAGCCCTTGCCCTCAAGGGGCGCCCCCTTCGACCCACTTCCCGGGGTCAGTGACCTCAAGGTCGCCAGCTGATCGATCACATGACGTTCTTCAGCTGTTCTAGGCGAGAATGTGGAAACAGTGTTACGTTTAAACGATTACAAAGAATGGAAAGGTGTTTTTCTTCTTTTGTAATATGAATGTTTATTTTTACTTTCTCGTATACGTAGTATAGAGGAAGTCTTGTAATCGTCAAAAAATTCGACCTCGAGATTTTGACGGATTTACACGTTTTGGACCTCCCGGAGTCCAAAAATATTTTTTTAGAATTATGTCTGTGTGTGCGTCTGTGTGTCTGTGCGTTAGCATGATAACTCGAGTATGCTTTAACTTATTGCAACCAAATTTAACATGCGTGTATGACATCAAAATATAAGGTGTCTATCAACTTTAAAGTCGTCTATCACGAAAGTTAAGCAACCAAGTGCGTGGTCGGTACTCGGATGGGTGACCAAAATTTAATATGCATGTATGACATCAAAATATAAGGTTTCTATCAACTTTTGAATCGTTGCCAGTATACGAGAAAGTCAAGGGGAGACTACTCCCGATTTTTTCTTTTGTAATTATAGAATGCATTGCCTCCAGTGATACGTGAAATTCATATAAGTCCTCTCACTATTTAAAAAAAAATAAAAGAGTACCTACTATCTTTCCCCTTCTCAATTCCTTCTTATATTTTTTTAATTATGTATCTATCCATATAATACGGTATATATATTTAGTATTAGTTTTGTTAGTTATATTTAAGTACTAGCTGTGCCCGCGACTTCGTCCGCATGTATTTCCCATTTTTGCAACATTTTTCTTTGTTGCTCAATTCCTATTAGTCGTAGAGTGATGTTATGGAGGTATATAGGCCTATATCAGGGTTTCCCATACTGCGCGTCGCGATGCCCTAGCATCCCAGGGTTCGCGGTTCTATCCCGGGGGCGGGCGTAGTGAGACGATCCACATAAAATGGCTGTCTAGCTGCTATGCGAGCTAGTAGAACGAAAATAAATGTGGAGAAAGAAATGAAAGTCGCGATTTCAAAACTTGAGCCCGGATCGACTGTCTAGGGCGGGCGAAAAAATCGAACACAGCATCTTTAGCAATCCAGGCGGCTGCGTCCGTTTTTTTTGTTTTTGTAGGTATGTACTTAACTTTGCTGTTACTATAACGGGGAGAGGGCTCGTAAAAATTGGAAAATTCCTAAGGGCGTCACTATGAAAATAAGTTTGGGCAGTCCTGGCCTATAGTGTTCCTCGATAAAAAGACAATCAAAGAATTTTTCAATTTGAATCAGTAGTTCCCCTTTTTAGGGTTCTGTACCCAAAGGGTAAAACGGGATCCTATTACTAAGACTCCGCCGTCCGTCTGTCCATCTGTCACCAGGCTGTATATCATTAACCATTATAGTTAGACAGTTGAAATTTTCTCAGATGACGTAGTTCTAGTGCCGCTATAACAACAAATACTAATAAATAGAATAAAATAAATATTGAAGCTGTTCCCATAAAATAAACGTGACTTTTTTTGGTCGATTTTGATAACGGCAACATATAGACGCTTGAAATTTTCATAGAATATTTAGTTATATTATTCACTTTAAAAATAAATAATTAAATTAAAATAAAATTAATATTTAAGGGGGCTCAACAACAAACGTGATTTATTTCTCGGTCTCAATAACGATAACAGGTAGAAACTTGAAATATGTATTAACAAAATATTTAATTTAAAATTTAAATAATTTTCGGACAGGTTTGATAAAATCTATGGCACTTTTTTTTCTATTTTTGTAGGATGTCTCTGGTGTCCTTCTTTGAGTCACCAGGGGTTTTAGTAAAGGAGATGACCTCGGTGGGTCCTCAAGCTTTAAGGTCGAATCACTCCAGAGAGGATTCCTGACCGGTGAGCATCTCCCTCGGAGGAGTCTCTGAACCTATTAGAGTCCCTAAGGCGTCTGAATCTGACAGGATCAGTAGTTCCTAAGATAAGCGCGATCAACCAAAAAAAAACAACTCCGTATAGATGTGTGCGTAGTACTTGATCATTATTTAGCTGCGGAGTTATGTTAAAACTATGATATCTCTGAAGATATTCATTGAAATCTAATGATGTAAAGAACAATTTTGTACAAAATTAAATACTTGTGATGAATAATGTATTAATTTTTATAAGGAATAATATCATGTTTACAAAAATACCTTCGCATCTAAACCATTATTTCAGAACAAAATTTATTAACAAAAATAGGTTATAGCGAGTCAACCTTAAGAGATAGATAAATGTTGTCTGTAACTTTTTTTAGAACTTTTAAAGGAGAATAATTCCGTCATACATAATTTTTGTGTAACTTTAACCGTTTACGCAGCGCACGCAAAGAAATCTCTGAAAATCAAAATTTATTATTTTCCGTTTATTTCAAACTATTATATTTCTTAAGATATTGATTGAAATCAAATGAAGTCATGAACAATTTTGTGCAAAATTAAATACTCGTGATAAGTAATGTATTTATTTTGATAAGGAATAATATCGTGCATACAAAAACACCATCGCAGATAATGCATTATTTTAAAACAAATTTTAAGAAAGGTTATAGTGAGACAATCACAAAAGATAGACATATGCTGTCGCGGACTTTTTTTTAGAAAATTTAATGGAAAACAATTCCGTCATACACGATTTTTATGTAACTTTAACCGTTTACGCAGCGTACGCAGTGAAAGCTTTGAAAAGAAATATGTTTCTCCCGTTTTTGCAACATTCTTCATTGATGCTCAGCTCCTATTGGACGTATCGTGATGTTATATAGCCTATAGCCTTCCTAAATAAATGGACTATCCAACGAAAAAAGAATTTTTCAATTTGAGTCAGTAGTTGCTGAGATCTTAGGGTTCAACCAAACAAACAAACAAACAAACTCTTCAGCTTTATTATTAGTATAGATATAAAATTAGTACACGCGACATCCACGTATCTATTGCATGTCACAGGTGGGTTGGTAGAGATTTCTTTTAGAAATAAGCCAGACCTTTGGTACTGTTTATAATTTAGTAGTTTTCCTGTTTGTATTTTTCGTGTACAATACACTATTAAAGTAATAAATAATACTTATTAAATACTTCATTTTCCTTAGCATGTACAAATAAACACAGTGTTCCTGAGGAAATGTAACATAGGACTAACATAAAAATGTTGTCTTTGTGAGTTCACCCAAAAAAAAAATCAAACAGCCCAGTGCCTAGAAAAGAGGCAATCGCTAAAAAGCGTTTCTGCATTTTTTATTTTAAATCTAACACTTGTTTTGGTACCTATTTGTACAAATACTACCTACGCATTATCTCATCATCATCATCATCAACAGCTCATATAATTTCCCCACCGAGGGGCTCGAGCCTACCCCACATTAGGGGCAATTAGGCCTTAGTCAACCATGCTGGCCAAGTGCGGGTTGGTTGACGTTGTGTGTATGAAACACAACCTAATAATTTCTTCATAGGTGTGTGCAGGTTTCCTCACGATGTTTTCCTTCACCGTAAAAGCGTCGAATAAACGTACATAATGATTTCAAAATTTGAAAACACATTGGTACGTGGCGGGGATCGAACTAGTGCCTCCCGGGTGGGAGACGACGCTCTTACGCACTACGCCACCGACGCATTATCTACTTTGTCGTTTTTATCAATTGAAAACTGAAAGTGCCAATTTACCGAAACTCTATTCGAATATCGGGAATCCCGCTATCGAATAAGAATCGATATTGGGACCGGCCATTGCACGAAATAACTGGAATGGAAATACTTTAAATTCGAGCCTACGGTTTACTAGGAGGATGTCAGGTAGCGGGATGTCTCTGGATGCGGGCGACGCAGGATCGGGGTTGAGATCCTTGCGATAGGCCTATGTCTAACAGTGGGCGTTGGTGGTCCTGGCACTAAAAAGAAAGACTTAAAATGAACTAACGTATAGTAATAAAATAGCAGCTCAAATAAAGTGTCCTAGCTTTTCATCAACAGATAAAAATAGAGCGCTTTCTCTCCCAAATTTCTCACATAAACGCCGAACATCACTCGAAGCAAAAAGCTATCGTTTTTTAATAAATCACATCAAATACAGATACGTAATATCGCTAGACCCGATCGCTGTCATATATCTTTTTTAGTGCTAACTTCTGAGCCAAGATTTTGGGTATCTCGAAGTCTCCAACAGTTATTCAATAAAACATTTCTTGAACTAGTTTCTGTCTAAATAGGTAATACATTAGACGGATTGTGATGAAAATATTTTTATGTAAGTCACCACCTAGATCTAAGACCCGCGAAAAACATTTTATATTTTATTCTTATCTTGATATAAGCTCGTGGCCTTGATATTTCCTGACGATAATAACGATAGTGGAAGCATCACTAGCAACAGTCAATCACTGAGGGAGTGGCTATCTTACCATTTAACTGTCAGAATTTTAATTTTTATTTGATCTACATCTGACTAGTAGTTATAGATCTCGAGGTAGTGTCCTGAATTTTTTTTTAATTACAACATTATAAAGCAAAAAAATAAATTATTTTTAAATAAAAAAACCCAAGAAAGTGACATCACTGTTAAATCGTGTGCCAGGGAGCGACAACAGCATCCTGGTGATAGTTGCAGATGATCCGTATGTAGCCTATATTGAGGCATTACGTCCGAACAATGATCGAGGTCAGAGTTACCACTCCCTCTGGATCACATGCGTACGGAGTGCATGGTACTAACACTATTTTTAAGCGACTCTGTTACTAACCCATGGACTATGTTGTCTGAAATAAAGAATTTCGATTTTGATTTGATTTCGAAACTGAAAACGGAGAAATGTATATTTGAACGTTTTCTTGAGGTCGGTGCCAAACCCAATATTTGGAATAAACGAAGTCACTACACTTGTCTTTGGGACAGACCTCAAAGAAACATTTAGGTATACTTTGTTTAACAGATTTTTTTTCTCCGTTTTTATTTTTCAAGGCGTTTTTTTTTGGTGCAATTAGGGGTTGTTACTTTCGGGTTGTAGGCGACAGGTCGTCAACCTGTCATCACTATTCTGGGTGTAAAAGACATGAACAGTCAAACGAGAACCATGTATTCTATACATCAAAATAAGACATATTTCAAAAAAATTATTGCTGGGAAATGATTTTTATTTTTTGGTGTTAAAAAAAATTTCAAATTGTACCACGCAATGTAAAGGGCTCAAGTCGCACGAAACTAGCAAAACAGCGATAATTTTGCTAGACAGCGGCCCCGTTCGTTAGTGTCCGTGCGCATCGAGTGAGCTACATTGAACGCTAACGTTTTAAAGCCATTTTTTGTTATGAAATACTAAAAAAAATGATAATGTTTCTTTGCACAATAAATAAGAAATAACGTATAGAATACGTTTTCATAAAAAAATTATGACTTTGACCTTTAATAAAATCGTAACTATCAATTTCCCAGGTATAGTCTAAAGGCAGAAAATATTCTGATGATGAGCAGAATACATGGTTCTCGTTTGACTGTTCATGTCTTTTACACCCTGTATTCATCACTATATTGGCAGTTGTAGCTTCATGTAAATATCTGAGGTTCCTTACGGCCAACATTGACAACGCAAAACGAGCGTTACCGTAGCAAGTTTGAAGGGCAGATATCTCTAACTTAAGCTATACTTGACCACCAACCACAATGAAGCATCCCAAAGCTCTCTACAAAATAATTAGGTAATTTGAAATCCCCAATGCCTCCCTGAATAATTCCAGGGTCGTCCTTGGCCGAGCGAGACTAACGTCTATATGTAAAGCTTATCTTAATTTCTATATCTTCCATTGGATTCTCGTTTTCAAAGAGGTTTTGGTCGGAAAATTTAAAAAGGAATCACAATGTTGGGCTTGTGTGAACATTTTGGGTTACCTTGGCGCGTATTTTAAGTATTTTCCTTAAGTGTCAATTTTCCTATTGGCTGATTGGTTAACCGAATTCCTTTGCGCCGATGACCGGTTCGTCGAAAAGTCCTTCTATTTAACGATTACCCTTTATGAGGCTTTGTTCCGCTTTTCATTTCATTTTCATTTTCATTTCATAAAACTCTTTTTTATTGTTCTTTTAAAAACTTTTCCTAATATGTAATACATTTCTTGTATATCTGATATCTATAATAAAGTTTTAACTTCTATTACGTTAATTTTTTATACATTTTTGTTTCAGATATATTATACTTATTTCAATTTACTTTCTAAGTTAATTGGATTTTGTCTAAGTAATTGCTACAGACGACTGAAATAAACCTGGCTAAACTGTCATTATTTTTTTTAATAAATTTTCAACCCCATTCACGATCATAGTTCAAAACTTATTGAAGAAAGATAGTTTGTGATCTGTCGTATGTCATTTTACTGTTAAAAATTTGTTTGTATTAGTTTATTTGTACAGATATGCAACAAAGTTTCTTTCTATTCTATTTGTATTATTGACATAACCTGTATGACTTTTATTATGTATGTATGACGCGGAATGACGTAATTCCGATAGTCAAAAACCCCATTTCACTTTATGGCCCTAAAGAACGTAAATTGTTGTTTCCACCGCACTCCCATTTAGTGCACTGTGCTCTACCCATGGATAAATTCTCACTTACATAGTAGATGGACATCGAAATGAATCGAGCGAGACCTATGGGGGTGACAGATATGAAAGGGGCATGGCGAGAGCAAACCCATGCTTAAATCGGCATATAGCCACTTATCGGTGTCCAACGTTTACTTAACTTCAGTATTTCAGGAAAATTCAGGAGATTCCTGAAATACTGAAGTATAGTGTAGTTAATTGTCGAAATAGGAGTGAAATAAGCATGGAGTCACGTACCATATGAAAGTATAACAATTTCATAAGTTACTGGCTTAAAAATAAACGATATTTTGAAAAATGTTAGGGCGAGACCAATAACGAAATGCACCAATGTGCGAGTAGTGCGCATGCAGTAGTTTTTTCAAATGTACAGGCCGACCTAGGCCGCCACCGTGTCCGTGAAATATGGTCTCGTCTATCTATCTCGCTCTAATATACGCGTTAGTATGCTGTTTCTCTTTCACATTGCCGATCTAGTTTCTATAGTTATGGCTCTCCTATCTTGAATTCTATGATCCCATCTAATTACTCCTTATTTCTCTTATAATTATAATTCAATCAAAATTTGTCTTTCTAAAGTACAATATAATAGAATGTCGTAAAACACCGTGGAACAGTAATTCGAAGACGTCAATAATCGTTACTTACCGATCACTTCGAACATGGTGTAATGCGGCCATTTGTATTCCGATGTCACCGTTCTTCTTGCTTCAATTCAACTTTCAGCTTTATTACTTCGTGTGAAAGCCAGTTTTGCGATTTATTTCGGCAATTCTATTCAATGTAAACGCCGGCTACTAACCCGAAAACCGGTTAGTCTATGTTGTGGGGTAATCTCTAAAATTTTACTACCGGCAACACCAGCTGAATAGACAAAAATGTACAAAATGGTTCAGTTTATAATTTTTTTATAATGTGATTTTTTTAGGAGCTTCTGCCGAGCTCTTGTTGCTAAAACACGTGTTGATTGAGAGACTCCATTTTAAACCAAATCTACCGTACAATTGTCGGTTACATTAGGTATATTTACACTGGATATTGCAGCAATGCGTAATCTTTATGTGTCGCGATCGCCATTAATTTAAAAGAAGAAGAAAGAAGATATTTAAAAAAAAAACTAATTCTTTAGATTTATAACAGAACTAGGTAATTGCTGAAAGGGGTATGCGCTGAGTTATTTGGCGCGAAAGCATGACATCGGGAAGATTTTTGTTTCGATAAATCAAAATTGTTTCGGAGTGGAGTTTGTGGAGGTAAGGTGGTGTTATTTTGATGCAAAAGCATCCGTGTTGACAAGCAGTTATGGATGAGGAATCATTAAAATAAAGGTAATATGACGTTGAGAATTTTGCAGTGGGATTTTCACCTCATCAGTCACCATCATGAAGTCTATTGCCATACATTTCTCGCCAAGCACTCCCTAGATGCATTAGAATGTGTGACATCAACATTTTAATATTAACATCAAAAAAGAAGATACATATTGAAGACATGACGGGCTAGATCCCTTTGCCTTCCCTTAATAGGGCCAATTTAAAATATAAGGATGCGCTAGAGGCTAAAAGCTACCAGAACTGGTTACTTACATTTACAAAATTTATTGTCATTTGAAAATGAAACTCTTTGGTTTTTAAATGCAGGTAAAATATAAGCTTTTTGGTTTCATCTTTTCTATGTATATTAATAGCAAAACGGTCTTATTTGGTTAACAATTCTTACGAACTACAATTTGCCGCGCCGTTTTGCTATACGGCGGCGTGTTATACGATCTGCCTGCGACATATACATTAATATTTTTTAGATATTTTTATAAATAAAAATATATTCAACCATGACTCGTCAACAAATATTCGTGTTCGTCACACAAATATTTGCCTCTACGAGGATACGAACCCAAACCACTTGATGCGTAGGCGGCTATTCTGACCACTCTACCATAACGGCGACAAAGGTTTTTACAGTACTTAAGTGGGTATTAAATACTCAGTGACTTAAGTTAGGTGTTACATAACACCATTTATGTTATTTTTTATTAGTTCCGAAACCTTGTGCTAAGCAATAAGAAGACTTATTTAACCAATTAATAAATATCATAAACTTTATGCCCCATTGTCCGTCGATTTCATTTCGTCCTGCAGGAATGTCCTCCTTGGAGCCACGCCAACCTCCGCAGTGCCTTCTATCATATAAAGGCTGTCACAACTGCACTCTAAAACCACATCAGTCGCAATGGAATAAAGTCCAACTTCAAATTGGTACAGCCATTGTCCTGTCTATTATACCCCAGACCTTAAATAATATACAGGTACTTTTATACGATACCAGACTTTATGTCATTCGCAATAAGTTCTCTATCACACGCGATGTAGGGAATTGTAGGTTAGAGGAAATGAAGGATAAATATTTGCGAGAGGATTTGCCGTTTCATTGGTTCTCATATTTGGCTTTCTGGCTGATTTTGTGTTGGAGACAAATCGGCAAAATGATTTGCAGCATTTAGTTATCTCCTAAAATTTCTCTGTGTGAGAATTTTTTATAGAATATGACCAGGCGAAGTGCACTGGTAGTTACTTAACACATAGGACTCTTCCGAAACCAGTGCGCTTCCCTTCCCAAGTAGCACAAGTAGCAGTTTAACATATCACCTTTGGTGTAAATTGGAACATTTAGCTTTAATAACCACTTATTAAGGTTCAACCGTGATCTTTAACCTGTGAATTACACTTTAATCGTTATAATAGCATTATATAAGTAATAATGGATACTCTTGTTACGGTATTTGAGTAGAAAATGCTGTCAAAAATGCTTTCTTGCAGCATTTAGCATCTTTATATTACATTGGAATTTTAATGGTATAAAAATATGATAACTGCTGTATGCAGGTGTCGGGTTACACCGTAAAAATGCTAGTTTATAACAGTTCCTAGTGAACTATCGTACAGCCTAAAGTATCAGTTTGGTGTAAATTTACAATGGTTTAATTCCAAAAGTGGCATATCGGTTCAACGAAGTTCTGTTACGCAGCATTTATGAAGCGCCATTTTATTATAACTTATCACCATTAAATATATTGTTTTCTATAATTTGTTTATAATCAATGCGTTTTATTTATGCTAACTATATACCTGCTGCCAATAATAATAATAAAGCATAATTTATGCCATTAAAAATTAAACAGAAAAAAAAATTATGTTTTACGAACATTTTTGTTACATATTTTTAATCAAAAATGTAATATATACGAGTCGCTTAAAAAATTTGCTAGAAATTGATATATAGATTCACAGAAAACTCGCGTCCCCAATTGATTTTACGATATTAACGTGATAACAACAATAACAAAACAAAACATTAACCATATCAAATTCCGGTTTGACACCATTAACAGTTCACAGACACCGCAGAATATTTAAAGACGAATGTCAAAATAGTACACCAAAAATTTAAAACGGCGTTATCGAAAACTTAAAGATGCTTAAGATGACCGTGAAGAGCGTATTTTTAGTGCCTTCGCTGCTTAAGAGGTAACGTGTGTCCTATTAAACATCTGATACACAGCATAGTGAACCATAATAACTCTAATATAATGCTACTATAATGCCGTTATAACGAAATGTGAACTATAGGCTGTATAATTTGTGCCCATTTAAGAGTTATAAGGGCTGAGAATGCGCTGTAAACACCTTTATAACACCAGCATAAACAGCTTTTAGTATCTAGGTATACCATAAGGCAGCCGCTGTACAGCCTTTATGTGCTACTTGGGCTACTAATCAACTAACCCTAACCTACTGATCAACTAACCCTAACCTACTGATCAACTAGTTTAGCCTAGGCAAAACTAGTTTGTCCTGAAATCGGATTTTGCCTGGTAGCATATGATACTACACGCAGGTGTGGGAAATAATACACGCACTGAACTAGACTAGTCACCTTCGGTGTACTTCCTTCTTCACGCCTCTTTAGGATGACCCAAGTTTGTAAAGCAGGGTTATTTCGGGCCTCCGCGTACGCTGCGCGCTATTTCAGCGCAGTCGGTGCAGTGTGCCTTGATATCGACAATACTGTTTAAGGATTTGGCATTACATTTTTACGTCCGTGTGCCTGACACCAACCCTCCTTGGGGACGACTGATATCTTTCCACAGCACCCAGGATCACCAGCTTAAGACCACCAGATGGAAAATCTATTTGAAATATTTTCGGTTACCCATCCGAGTACCGACCGCGTACTTGGTTGCTTAACTTTCGTGATCGTTACTAAGAACCCATGACCGCGGCGCCATCGACCTCCTCTTCGTCGAATTTCTTTAACTAACCCTTTACTTATATGATCTGAGAACTAACCTAAGAAAATAAACAATTAAAATTAATAGTTTGTGCAAGCACTACTTCAATAATTATACCGTAGTTTGATTCTACGGTAGGTACTTATGTGTTGTTAAGTCTGCAGTGTAAATAAATAAGTCAGCAAAAATTATAATACAGTTTTGACCGGTTTTACGTTTTGGCGCGTTTCCAGTGTGAGCCGAGGCTTGGGGCATGTCACACTCGACATTTTTTATTGTTTGTGTTTTATATTCTGTGTCACGATGAGATGCTTCGTTCGCTATACTGTAGAACAAGAGTAAGATTTTTTTTAAAAAAAACCTGTAGAACAAGGTGAAAGATATACGCTAAATAAAATAGCGTAAGATTTGACGCTGTAGATAACAAAGGAATATGGCCGATGATGACGAATTTCGATAATTGTTATCGTTAAGAAACGATTTCCAATTGTCCCAGCCCGCTGGGACCTTATTATCGCTTTATTTGTCGCATAATAATATGGTATTAACCAAATCCAAAACTCTTCAGTGCCCTTCGCACGCATTTCGAAAAAGTATTTGTATCGCTATCGTCAAATTTTGTTTTAAAGTTTTTAGTTCTTATTACGTCCGATAGAGGCGCTGCAAAATTTTCATACAAACTACAAATACTTTTTTAATTAAAATATTCGTTGGCAAGAAGCTTATATTTACTATCTTCGTGTGCAAAGGGCACTGTTTTCGTAAATATTGATATTAGCGTGACAACTGTCAGATGTGAAAACTTATGGAAACACAATTTTAAGAACTCTAGTTTAGAATAAATAATTACATGAGCACCAACTGTTTATTTACAGTAGGTATGAAAATAAAAAAAAATCTGGGATAATATAGAGCTGGCTCTGACCTCAAAAAATAGTTATCATATGAACTTTTAGATCGATTAAAATATAAAACTTTTAGTTCCCCTTTTCATCAGTTTTGAAATTGGTATGATTTCTTAAATTTATTTTTTTATTTTTAATATTAGTAGGTATGTTTATAAAAATACTAACGATATTGTTGAAGTCTTACATTATTTAGACAAATATTTAATCAAATCCTACATAAGTACCTTCAAATAAAATAATATTGTTAAAAAATAACTCTGTTCCAATATTTGCTTATAATTATAATATGTTCCAAGTTGGCCATTCCTGACTCAATGCATGCCATGCCATGATGCACTTATCCACCGAAGGCCAGGCGCGCTCAACCTACAGATTGAGCAGATATTAAATTGATATTGTCTGAACGCTACGAAGAGACTAGAGATTTTCCTCGAGATATTTTAAGTTAAAGTGAAGTGGTTTAGAGATTGTCAATATTTTTGTTAATATTTTTATTTGATATTAATTGTAATATTTCAAAAATGTACTCAATTCAATATTGAGGTTTGAAATGAAAAATCTAGCAAAGGTTCTATCGTGATTAAACCCGGGACCTTACGCGATCAAACTCTCAGCTACGCAGGCCTGTGATAACACGATGAATTTGTACGTATATAATATCTATTATTATCGTTGTTAGATTTGTTAGGTATCTAGGTACGTTGGCTTTTATGGTGTAGTTTACGTATCAAGAAACGTTAGACTATTAAAATAACTATTGTGACTCTTTCTGTTTTATATATAAATGCTATTTTCAACTACACGTTAATAAGCTTTTTTTCGTTAAAACACTGGAGTTGGCCACGTGGTTCGACCGCATGGAGTGGTACAGATGAGTCAGTAAGGTTAACGTCAAAGCTTTTTAAGTCACACTTTTATTTATCTAATGTGATTTTTTTGCTCACCAGCTCCATCTCAACGTACCCTTGGAAAAGAAGGAAAATTGAAATGAAAAAAAAATATGTCACCCATCCGTATACCAACCGCGTACTTAATTTGCTGCACTTATAAGATCGTTACGTGAAAGGGCCACCGTAAGGCTATCGATTCCCTGTTAAAAAACTTTAAAGAATATCAATTCCCAATCGTTAATTCGATAATAGTTCTTTAACTATTTATGATTACGAGACTCCTAGCGCCATCTAGTGACATTTTCCGGAAAGTCACATTACTAGATGAAGTGGTTCTGGCTGTTTATTTGACTGGACACACACACAGATAACCTCGGATTATTACAATTGTAGAGTTTCTCCCGTGTTTGTTGTAAAAACACGTGTCGAGAGATTCCGATCTTAACTCGAGCTACCGTACAGTTGACAAATTCAAATTCAATGCTAAATGCATGTAAAAATAATAAATAATAGATTAAATAAACGTGGGACTTAAACCTATACTCAAGAGGTGGAATGTTTTAAAGTTTACTGCTTATGTTTCAAATTTTCGAAGTATTCGTACTTACTGAGTTGACTAGAAAACCTGATGATCTAACTACGTATTTAAGTAATATTTAAGTATATTCATGATTCACAGAGACTTTTCTAATTCGTGGTAAAATATTAATATAGATAAAAAAGAAAGTTTAATATCCATAATCATAATTTTGTATTATTTACTTTATTTAGCATTGATTATTTACCCTCAAACTTATTTACTTCCTCTAACTATTTGATTAATTTATAATTTACTGGCTTCTGGCCGCATTTTCGTCTGCGTAGGATTAATATAAATCATAGCTTATACCTATGTTATTCTGATGGATTTATGTGTAACCAATTGTTAATTGCTCTGTTCCATTACTTTTATGATTATGAGATGAGCATGATTGTATGTGTTGTATCTATTTTATTAGTAGCAAGATGATACAGTTCAGTATTGCGTTCTCTATTGAAGACATCTGTAGCGACACGACACCCACCACACCTATAAGAAATTCTCGGTGCAAGAAATGCTTCAGTGACTTCCTTATCACGAAGATCAGAAGAAAAGCGACCCTACTACTTCGCAGAAAAAATGTTTATTGAATTCCCGCAATGCGCATGACAGATAGGCCCGACGTTTCCACGTAAAGTGTCTGGCTACCGACGTCTTTTCGTGTCTAGAACATTTTTAATACCTGGGTTACGTTCAAATAACTTGAATTTTATTGGTGGACAGCGTGTTGTTTCGAAACATGATGCGAACCATCAAAATAGGCGGAATATCGCGGCCACGTGCTCAGGCACGAAATATATGGCCTACTTCGTTTGATAATTATGTGTAGGGTAGAGGGAAAGAAGCGCTGGGCGACGATTAAAATCGTGATGGCTGCGAAACATTAGGGAGTTGTGACAGCTTTACCTCCGTCGAACCAGTGGCGGATTTACAAATTTGCCGCCAGTAGGCTAATAAATTGCCGTCCATAGGCTAATCAATTTTTGCCCCCAGTAGGCTAATCAATTTTAGCCGCCAATTGGCTAATCAATTTTTGCCCCCAGTAGGCTAATAATTTTTTCCCCCCAGTAGGCTAATCAATTTTTACACACAATAGGCTAATCAATTTTTCCCCCAGTAGGCTAATCAATTTTTGCCACCAGTAGGCTAATCAATTTTTTGCCCCAGTAGGCTAATTAATTTTTGCCCCCAGTAGGCTAATCAATTTTTGCCCACAGTAGGCTAATCAATTTTCGCCCCCCAGTAGGCTAATCAATTTTTGCCCCCAGTAGGGTAATAATTTTTTGCCCCAGTAGGCTAATCAATTTTTGCCGCCAATAGGCTAATCAATTTTTGCCCCAATAGGCTATTCAATTTTCACCCCCAGTAGGCTAATCAATTATTGCCACCAGTAGGATAATAAATTTTTGCCCCCAGTAGGCTAATCAAATTTTGCCGCCAGTGGGCTAATCAATTTTTTCCCCAGTAGGCTAATCAATTTTTGCCCCAGTAGGCTAATCAATTTTTGCCCCCAGTAGGCTAATTAATTTTTGCCGCCCCTAGTTTTGAAATTCGATGCCCTAGTTCCATCGAGCATGTGCCTATTTCACATCATATTAACTACATTTGCAACTTTACTGTGATCTATATTCCTCATTACTTCAGAAAGTAAAATTTTCGGGCTCCTTTCCCAAAATTTGGGCCATATTTGCCGCCCCCTAAAATCTGCCGCCCTAGGCTCCAGCCTACTGGTAAATCCGCCACTGCGTCGAACAACAGTGTTCCTTGCGACTGATAGAAGGAGCGAGGAGCTGACGTGACAACCAACCTTTCGGATTGAAGAGGGTTTACGGACCATACCGCACGCTGGCTGGGCGTACGGCGTGTGCGGAACTCACTGGCGCGGAACAGAGCCAGTCCTACTCCGCTAAACCCCCGGTACCCTCCTAAGCCCCGCACATAGTATGCGCCATTAAACCAAAACGCCTCCGGGAGATATCAGTTACTACCTACTTGACCAGATCTAAGTCTGAATTAGGCACGCTATACCCTTATGCCACTTTTAGCGTATAATCTATTAGTGAACAAAGTCCCCTAACGATAAATATTTCCCCAAAGGGTTCCGAACAACTACAATCCAGCAGTTGCGTGTCCGCTACAATCTGATACCATTAGGCACCTAATTACTAATGTTCATTTCCGTGCAATCGCTCAGAATATAACATTCGTTCAGGACAATAAAAATAAAGGCGGTAGTTTTACAAATTTTATTTCAATAGCTTAGCTTAGAAAACTATTATCTTAATTAAATGACGCCGTCGTGGTGGAGTGGTCTGTAACCCTGCCTACAATACGGGTTCGATCATTTCGAACTCATTCGAACACTATCACTTTTTTTAGTTTTTTAATATTTACAAAAAAAAAAGAAACAAGAATGTCTTTTTGGCTCTTTCGTATACTTAGGCCAACTAAATGTACAAAATATATATATAACATGTAAACTAAATAACCAACACCCTGAATACAGGTGGTTTGGGATCGGCTTCCGAGTTGATTTCAATAATTTTTTTTTGAAAAAAAAGTTTTTTTAAAAAAAAAGATAAAAAAAAATATAAAGTACCCTGAAAATGTTGTACAATATCTTCTAAGTACTTTTTCATTTTTTAAAAAAAACTTTTTTTTTTTTTAAAAAAATTTTGAAATCAACTCGGAAGCCGATCCCAAACCACCTGTATTCAGGGTGTTGGTTATTTAGTTTACATGTTGTATACGAGTATTATTAGTTTTCACCCATTTCATTTGTATGTTATAAAATGTTGGCTTGCAAATCACCACTTCTTCGTCACGAATTGTTAACTGTGCTGTTGGTCAGTCTATGCAGCTAAGCGCGGCTTCAATGTGTAAACGCCTTTATAAGTACTTATCAACGTGTTCCATAACGAAGCCGCACAGTGTGTTAGTACGCAACATGCTAATTATAGAGTGTTTTCAATACGCTTAAGAAATTAGTTTAGACTAACTTTGCTTGCATAATTAAGCCAATATCAAAACCTTTCAGGCTTAGATAATACAGAAAATACGTAGTAGTAGGTACCTAATTAAAAAATAATAATAAAATTACTACCCACTTATCTGATGAAAATTACCTATTTCAAATATTTTCATTTTTTTACCTGTCTAAAAGCTCCGTCATAATTTTCGAAGCCACTTACTTAAGTGGCTTCGAAAATTATGACGGAGTTTTGGTAAGTTTGTATAAAAGTTTTTCTGCGCCTGCTGAGGTGGTCGATGGCGCCGCGGTCATGAATTCTTCGTAACGATCACAATAGTGATTTTGTTTCATTTCGGCACCTTCCCATTCATGGGAACCTGCCGATGATGCCGAAATGGGAAATATAAGTGCGATAAATTCCTATTCCCAAAACTTTGCAATAACCTCAAAACAGCAAACATAATCCTATAAAAAATACACTGAAAAAATCGACCTGCCTCAGGCGGGAATCGATCCTAGCACCACTACGCGCCCTAGGCTCTGCTCTCGCTGTCGAAATTTGTCAGTGCTTGGTGCTTAAGTTTTTATGGTGAACATTGTTTCATAAAATCTTTGAAATTTGCACTTCTAAGATCCTTAAGAAGAACTCGTTCGGAGACATTTTGTTGACCTCGAATTTTTTTTAGTTTGTGATGAATAAGACACCAGTCGATACACCCACCTGTGTCAAGTCATAAGTAAGACTTAGAAGTACATTTTTATTTTTAAAATGTTTATTTTCTATTAGAAATGAAGGATTGATCTTTTATGACTTTCATACATAAAAAAATACTTATATGGACGAGGGTAAGTCGAAACAAATGGTATCTAAACCATAGATTTTTTCCTGAAAATGTACCTTCTTACGTAGGTAAGCTATTAACCTACGAAACCCATTACTTTGATGCGGACTTGACTGATAATGATAAGAATTGCGAACAGTAAGTGGCAGTGGGCAGGGCACATTGCGAGGAGGACTGATGGCCACTGGGGCGGAAAGGTGTTCGAGTAGCGACCGCGTACCGGGAGACGCAGTGATCGTAGCGTCCCACAAGTTTATTGGTCTGAGCCCACAAGGTGGACCGACGATCTGTTGAAGGTCGCGGGAAGCCGCTGGTTGCGGGCGGCGCAGGACCAATCGGGTTGGATATTCTTTGGGGAAGTCTATGTCCAGCAGTGGGTGTCTCTTGTCTTGAATTGAAGATGATGACTGTTAACGTTTAGGTATAGGTATGTACCTATTTTAAGTATACAACATGTAAACTAAATAACCAACACCCTGAATACAGGTGGTTTGGGATCGGCTTCCGAGTGGATTTCAATAAATTTTTTTTGAAAAAAACGATTTTTTTTTTGTTATTGAAATCAACTCGGAACCCGAACCACCTGTATTCAGGGTGTTGGTTATTTAGTTTACATGTTGTATAAGAATTCTAACGACTTTCTAGTATCTGGCGTTCTACGTGTTAAATAAATAAATTGTTTAAACATCTGTAACTTTAGGTAGGTACTGGCAAAATCACTGCAAACAGACAAGTTATTATTCCTAACCGCATAGCGTAGAGCAGTGTCACTGACCCCAAAATGGTTAACCTGCAGTAGTTAATAGCTATAAAACTGGAAAATATTTACACAGTCGTGAAAAAATCATAACGTTAATAGTAGATAGATATGACTGCATCTACAACGTACCAGATTATAATGAAATGTGTGCATGCATGTTGGGCTTTTGATTTTTAAAATATTTATTTCATACTGACAACACTTGAATTTACTTTTTAAGATTTTATGCAAACGTGATTAACTTTTTTCTCGCACTCTAACATGTTCTATCAGTTTGTTAGATACAAACTGTATGTTGTATGTTATACAGGTTGAATTTTTCAAGTGGGCATTCAGAGCCGAATCCTAAACTATAAGGAATATCGAAAAATGCTGAAAGGAGTTGTGAGCCCGATTTTGATAAAAAATAAAATTGCATCATTGGATTTTTGAAAAATCAATAATCCTAGGCAGAAATCGAGCCCAATGATTTTGAAGAAAAAACCAGCCTGTATTATTACACCATAATACAGGCTGGTTTTTGTCGATAGCATTGGAAGGGTCGATTTCTGGGAAGTAATGATAAACGGGAAACTAAAGAAGCCTGTATATTAAGATTAAGATAATGCACAGAAACAGAATCGACATTTTTTTATTCGGTTGGCAGACAAGCATGGGCACCAGCCTGCTTGGTCGCAAACAGTCACTGTAGCCTATAAGACGCTTGCATATAGATCAGAGTAAAATAACACTACATTTCTGTGGTGTGTGTTTCGTAGGTGAGTAAGGTTTCCAGTGCTCCACACCCAGTTGGGGTTACTATAAATTCAAGGGGCTAGTCCACTGTGCCCTACTTCGACATGCTGGAAATCTGTTACTATTTTGAAACACTGCATGGTCCATACTGCCAGATGTGGCTCTATGTGTAGGTAACGATGTTAAATAAAGCTCTTTCAATCCTTGGTATTAAGTTCATGATAGTGTATCTATGTAGGTATGTATAATACTTTTATTCTGGATTCGTTTGAACTTAAAATTTCAAACCGTATTATTGGTTTCGAGAGTACCTAAACGATAAGACGTAACCCTGTCTCTCAGTATTTAAGGCACGGTAAAGTTAAGGGTTCCTGATTGCTTCTATCTTCAATTACCGTCAACTGAGATGATGAAGTTCGGAATTTCACCAGAGTTCTCGTTGTAATAGCACGACTTGTAATAGCGTTGAGAGACTTCATTTTTAAATCATTTACCGAACACATTTTCACTTGACATTGGCAAAATGTGTCATCTTTATACGCGATGCCTGAGGCGATGCCATTTAAATAAAGATTAAGTTCAAGAGCTTCCCGTAGCTTCATGTCATGAATAAAAAAAGTAAAGTGCAAAATTACGGTCATCTGCAGCTAATGCAGACTGAGCCAAATCATTCTGTGCAATGCGTCTTTGCTGTAAGGAATCGACAGGCGAACTTCTATGTGTTACGTACATTAGAGTCAAAAATAATTACTCTGAAAAAAATCGACCTGCCCCAGGCGGGAATCGAACCCAGCATCTTCTGCAACCGGGCGGGCACGCAGCCGCTTTTTTCTGATTCTAATCAGGGCGGCTAGGTGCCCGCTCGGATTGCAGAAGATGCTGGGTTCTATTCCCGCCTGGGGCAGGTCGATTTTTTTCAGTGTATTTTTTCTAGTTTGAAAACTACTTATTTAAGCGTTTGTAAACGCAATAGTTATTTATTATACAAGAGTGGAAAGTTCCTTTTTAACCGCGTGCTCGATTTGGATGACCGAGCAAGCGAAGGATTCTAAAGTTGAATCACGAGCGCAGCGAGTGATTCTAAATTAGAATCCTGAGCGTCAGCGAGGGAAACAAACGAGCACAAGGTGAAAAATCTTTCCACTCGAGTGCAATACGAAACTTTTCATCCCACCTCAGCGAGGAAATGACAAAATAATCTTCATTCTAATCATAAATTTGGCACCATAGAGGTTACATTAAATAGGTTTAATGACGTTTTGAATTTACAATTATATTGAGTACTCATTATATGTGATGTTCTAAATTCAAATCTACTTTGCCGCTCAAGCGAATAAAATAGAATTTTCCAGCCAGATTTCGAAGCGCAAAATTACACTTTCCGAGGTGGTGGGATGAAAAAATAATTACTCTGAAAAAAATCGACCTGCCCCAGGCGGGAATCGAACCCAGCATCTTCTGCAACCGGGCGGGCACGCAGCCGCTTTTTTCTGATTCTAATCAGGGCGGCTAGGTGCCCGCTCGGATTGCAGAAGATGCTGGGTTCTATTCCCGCCTGGGGCAGGTCGATTTTTTTCAGTGTATTTTTTCTAGTTTGAAAACTACTTATTTAAGCGTTTGTAAACGCAAAAAATATTCCATATTACATTAGAATCCTATAATAGGTCAGTTATGTTCTTTATGATATCATTTTATGGTCCAAACTCTATTTTTTTTTTTTTTTTTTTTTTTCTGAGGTTTTTGTTGTTTTGTCAGTTTTTAATGGTTTTTTGGACTTAGGATCTATTACAGCTTTCCTAATGTCTGTGGCCTACATGCGTCTCAGGGCTAATGACTACACCTTATGACAACATGTAGGCCACAAGTTTCCAAACTCTATTAGCCATTGTATTGTAAGTAGTAAAACTCAATGCAGTAGGTACCTACCTATTATAATATCGAGGTCAAGGTTTCTTGACATCACAAAAAAGATTCTATTTGGGAATCAGCCAAATCCTAGAACATTTCTGTTCTTATAGTACCTAAATAATATTATTCTTGGTGATTATCTATATAAAATACGTGAGTAATTATTTTAATTCGAGACACTTTTTCTCAAATTAGAGGATTGTTCCTTTCTTTGTTTTATAATGGTGCCGATTCCGTTGGCACAAACTAGACTAAACTTAACTAAAATTAGGTTTAGTGCTGTCAGATTGCGATTCCTATTCTGTAACGGACTAAAATGACAGAAATAAACTAAATTTTAATCTGACAGGATTAAAGTTGATTTAGTTACTCAATTTAGCTATTCGCTATTCTGTTGTCTAAGTTTTATGTCAAAATATCTCTAAATTTAGAAATGTCAAGCTAAATTTAGACTACGTGTAAATTGATGTCGATTAAAATTAGTTTTTGAGAACACATGAATAGTTCATCACCAACTTTGACGCCGCCGTGGTGGTGGTCAGTAACGCTGCCTACACATCGGGCGGTCCGGGTTCGAGTCCTTGTAGAGGCAAATATTAGTGTGATAAACACGAACATTTGTTCATGAGTCATGGTTGTTTATATATTTATTTAAGTTTATTTATAAAAATATCTAGATTATTAAGTAAGTATATTTGTCCGTTATCTAGTAGGTATCCAACAAGAGGCCTTAGACAACATGCATTTCGACAATCGCTCTCGCTATCGCTAAATAAAAAAATGTATGGGATCCCATACATTTTCTGATTAAGCGATAGCGAGAGCGATTGTCGAAATGCATGTTGTCCAAAGCCTAAGTTCTTAAAGATACTTAATTTGGGCTAGATAATTGGTGTGAGCGTAGAAATATATTATTATTATTATTAACTTAGTGATCTGTGTTCATCACGCATAATCAGAGAATCAGCTCTAGTGGGATTAATTAGATTTCGAAAATAAGTAGTAGGGTAGCCATATGAAAGATGGAGAATTTTGTATCAGCAGCCCCCCTAGCACGGGACGTGGACAAATTCTCCTCGGGGGAAACAAAATATTTTCCTCTCGCTCTAACTCTCACTAAATCCTGAGAAGAAATAGTGTCAAATGGTGGAGAGAGATTTTGTCCACGCCCCGTGCTAGGCCTGCAGGTTTGATAAGTTCCGCAGAGAGGTATATGTAGGTAGACGGGCTTTTTTTATAAGTAGAAAAACTATCCACGTTTTTTTTTGTTTTCCCTATCACGGGATGGAAAAGGGATATAGCCCATACAGCCATATCTTCAAGCGAGAAAGAAACATTTGATAACACGATGCAAAGCATTACTGAGGGCCTCGACAACATGCATTTCGACACTCGCTTCCGCTATCGCTAAATCAAAAATGAATGGGATTGACATGAGCGATCGAAAAGTCACTTCGATTGCCTATGTCAACCCCATCCATTTTTTGATTTAGCAAGAGCGAATGTGGAAATGCATGTTGTCTAGGCCCCCTGGAACGTCCGGAAGCCTCCTCGTGGCGGACCCTGGTAACGTGATGGGGAAACTTTCTCGGCGGGTGTGTAGCTTTTGATGTCAAGTGTGTCCCCTTGATATTCAAAGTCACGTGCACAAAAATCTATATTTTGATGTCAGTATTTTCCGCTAAACACTTCCAAAATTTTAATTCCAATATATTAGATAAAAAATTAGAATAATAGTTTCAATGCTTTCTTTAAACTCACATACGTTGGTTAATACCTTTAACTACTTTCAAATTAATTTTAACAAGTTTATTATTATAAATGTTCTTAAAAATACCCCTTTCATTCATTCTCCATTCGTTCTTTATTTTTATCAATCGACTAAACGGGTAACACTGTTCAATTCAACTTAGACGCGCTAGTCCTGTCAAAAAAGAAAAATTAGATTAGGTTAGACGTGACAACAGAATAGCAAATGATTAAAACTAAATTAAAATTAGAAATTTTTTAGGTTAGTTTAGTTTAGAGAGTGGCACAACGGAATTGGCACCATTGGTGCCGATTCCGTTGGCACAAACTAGACTAAACTTAACTAAAATTAGGTTTAGTGCTGTCAGATTGCGATTCCTATTCTGTAACGGACTAAAATGACAGAAATAAACTAAATTTTAATCTGACAGGATTAAAGTTGATTTAGTTACTCAATTTAGCTATTCGCTATTCTGTTGTCTAAGTTTTATGTCAAAATATCTCTAAATTTAGAAATGTCAAGCTAAATTTAGACTACGTGTAAATTGATGTCGATTAAAATTAGTTTTTGAGAACACATGAATAGTTCATCACCAACTTTGACGCCGCCGTGGTGGAGTGGTCAGTAACGCTGCCTACACATCGGGCGGTCCGGGTTCGAGTCCTTGTAGAGGAAATGTTAGTGTGATGAACACGAGCATTTGTTCATGAGTCATGGTTGTTTATATATTTATTTAAGTTTATTTATAAAAATATCTAGATTATTAAGTAAGTATATTTGTCCGTTATGTAGTAGGTATCCATAACACAATTTCTTAAAGATACTTACTTTGGGCTAGATAATTGATGTGAGCGTAGAAATATATTATTATTGTTATTAACTAAGTGATCTGTGTTCATCACGCATAATCAGAGAATCAGCTTTAGTAGGATTAATTAGATTTCGAAAATAAGTAGTAGGGTAGCCGTATGAAAGATGGAGAATTTTGTATCAGCAGGTTTGATAAGTTCCGCAGAGAGGTATATGTAGGTCTTAGATTATATAATCTAAGATGTAGGTAGACGGGCTTTTTTTTGTAGAAAAGCTATCCACGTTTTTTTTTGTTTTCCCTATCACGGGATGGAAAAGGGATATAGCCCATACAACCATATCTTCAAGCGAGAAAGAAACATTTTATAACACGATGCAAAGCATTACTGAGGGCCTCAACAACATGCATTTCGACACTCGCTCTCGCTGTCGCTAAATCAAAAAATGAATGGGATTGACATGAGCGATCGAAAAGTCACTTCGATTGCCTATGTCAATCCCATCCATTTTTTTATTTAGCAAGAGCGAATGTGGAAATGTATGTTGTCTAGGCCCTCTGGACTGTCGGGAAGCCTCCTCGTGGCGGACCCTGGTAACGTGATGGGGAAACTTTCTCGGCGGGTGTGTAGCTTTTGATGTCAAGTGTGTCCCCTTGATATTCAAATCACGTGCACAAAAATCTATATTTTGATGTCAGTATTTTCCGCTTAACACTTCCAAAATTTTAATTCAAATATATTAGATAAAAAATTAAAATAATAGTTTTTATGCTTTCGTTAAACTTACATACGTTGGTTAATACCTTAAACTACTTTCAAATTAATTTTAAAAAGTTTATTATTATAAATTTTCTTAAAAATACCCCTTTCATTCATTCTCCATTCGTTCTTTATTTTTATCAATCTACTAAACGGGTAACACTGTTCAATTCAACTAAGACGCGCTAGTCCTGTCAAAAAAGAAAGATTAAATTAGGTTAGACGTGACAACAGAATAGCAAATGATTAAAACTAAATTAAAATTAGAAATTTTTTAGTTTAGTTTAGTTTAGAGAGTGGCACAACAGAATTGGCACCATTGTCCACGCAAAATACGAACTTAGAAACGCGTCAACGCTTGTATTAGTTGGCGTGCATACCTACACCTAACATAATATGCGCCTACACGCAGTTCCAAAAATGACCTTAAAGGCACTTATGTGCGAATAAAACGCTGGTCTGTGGAAATCCCCAACCAGTGAACGCGTTCGTTCACTGCCCCTCATCAAGCACATAATGCCCCCAACTCATATCGCCCCTTTTGTTTGAAAATAGTATTAAAAATAAAAAAGGTATTTATAAAATTACACGCCGCTATAAAATTCTCAAAAAAGTTATTTAATATACGTTCCAGTTTTCTTCTTCTTCGAAGATTATTTCTTACTAGCGCTCCGTCCGCGACTTCGTCTGCGTTTTTTCCTAAACATTTATAGCCTATGTCACTCAGGAATAACGTAGCATTCTAATGGTGAAAGAACTTTTGAAATCGGTGCAGTAGTTTTTGAGCTTATTAGAAACATAAAAACATTTGCTTTATTTTGTTTCTAAGTTTCGCAGGTTCAAGTTCCGCCTCAGCACTATCATGACAGGGTTTTTTTCATTATTTTTCGTTTTCTAATTATGTAGGTACCTAGGTATAAATTTCAATTACATTCCTCTGTCCATTTCTGTAGGCCTATTCGCCAACTTTTTTTGACAGATAAAAGTGATGATCACTGAGTGATTTACATATCCATTGCCGTTTTACACGACACGCTATTATAGCGCTTATCATGTATGAACAGCAATGGATTATGTAATTCACTCAGTGATCATCACTTTCAACTGTCAAAAAAAGTTAGCGAATAGCCCCGCTGGCCATTTATGAACAAAGTTATACACAAAAAGTAATTTTGTCATTATTTTATTTTTATTTTTGAGATTATATCGTAACGTAAGTTAGGTAGTGTGAATGTGAACTTCTACAATATGTTATTGAATTATAATTGGATTACACTTTCTCCGTTTGTTTGTTTGTTAGGGTTTTTGGCTTGATCTAAGACCTTTGAGCCATATTTTAATTTGATAATTGTCTTATTTCTTGATGGTTGCATTGAAATATGGGTGTCACACATTTTAATGCATCTAGGGAGTGCTTGGAAAGAAATGCATGGCAACAGACCTTATAATGGTAACTGATGAGAATTGTATAGTGGGATTTCCACCCACTATACAATTCTCAACATCATATACACCAGTCATACCACAAAACCTTTATTTCAAGGATTCCTCATAACTGGTCGTCAACACGGATGCTTAAGCAACGAAACGACACCACTTTCATTGCACAAAATCCACTCCGATGCAATTTTGAATTATCGAAACAAAGATCTTTAAGAATTTTTAAGTTTAAGTATGTAATACCTACACAATTATTTATTATCTTTATAAGTTCAATCATTAATGTTTTAAAACATTTTAAATAAGAGGCCTTAGTACGAGTTTGTTAGTTTTCGAGCTCGATCAAACGTATCGTCTCTTTTAATACATTGGACCACTAGCGCGCCTAGCGTAAACTATCAGAAACAGTGGCCAATGTATGAAGAAAGAAGATACGTTTGATCGAACTCGAAAACTATCAAAATCATACTAAGGCCTAAGATAATGATGGTTATTTAATCTTTTAGAAAGGATATTTTACAATACAGTGATTTGTAACCATAGACAGAGAATAGGTTTCTCTGTTTACGTATGTAACATTGTGCAAATTAATATAAAATTACATCAAATATTATATGATTTTAAAATATGTTTTAAATAAAAACGGAGGCGTTAATATATTTTTTACTTAGGAGATTACGTAGGTCCATTCTAGACAATGTTCTCTATTAGAAAATCCACACACGATAGTGGTTCAAAAATTGAGTCTAGAAATTATAATGTTCTTTCTTGATTATTAGAATGGTATATCGGATCGGATGATGTGGATTCACTAGTGTCCAAGCAATGTGATCTCCATTAGTGACCTTTTTGTAACAAATAACAAAATTGCAGCGAAAATCAAATAAAGTGTCAAAGGGATCTCCATAGTAACCAATAGGTAAAATAAGCTTCTTGATAGTAACCTAAATTGTCTAACAAATAACAAAATAGCATCGCACACGTCAAATAATTACTAAATTAATGTAGTTTTCGTGAGATAATTGCTAAATTAATGTAGTTTTCGTGGGATAATTACTAAATTAATGTAGCTTTCGTGGGGATATGTAAATACAGCCTATGCTACTGCCTAATAAAATAGCTTTCTTTTGGTTAAAGAATTTTTAAAATTGGTTTAGTGTTTTAGACGTGAAGGTGTAACAAACAAAGTCACTTTCACATTTTCAATATTAAAATTTAAAATAAGTTAGGAATTTCATTCCCACCTCACGTAAAATAATTATTATTTTTATCGTTATTAGTGAAATTCCGATTAACACCGGTTTTTACACAAATAAATAATATTTTTATTCTGGCAACATCAAATGTCAGCCAGCTTTCCGTCAGCGTACAATTTTCATTTTATATCAGTTAAACACGGGTTTAATTTAGTTTATCTTACTTAAAAATCAATTATTTATTTATAAGAGTAGATTGCCATGTATTGTTAGTTCATGAAGTGGAAAAAGGAAACGCGTGTGCGTTCGGACACCATTATTGTAATGAAAGATGTCGCACTATGGATCTACCTACAACAGAACAAAACGAAAGTGACTAGTTGACCGTGCGATACATTGTGATTATTCTTGATTTAAGACCAAAATTCTGCCTTAAAAATGGCGCAGACTGTGAGACGCGCCATTGAGGGCAGATATCCATCGTGTTATATACCTGGTAGGATAAAGGAAAGGAGGGCAAAAGCCAAAGCTCTTAGGTGAGAACAAGTAGCATTAGCCTCATTTTTATGTGTTATTAATTCCAAGGTATTCGTATTACGCAGGTAAACTCTTTCTTTCTTCTACTTGTTTTTATCCATGACAGAAAACAATTATTTCCTAAAATAATTTACTGATTATCCTCTTTCATGTTGTCACTACCATTTTATTTATTCTAGAAGGATGTTGTCAATATCCACGTATTTTGTCAATAATGCTTTTTCTTTCTATTTGTGTACTAAAAGTACATAATAAAGTTTTATTAATACATAATGTTGATTTATAGCATCCTTATCATGAAACTATTGATAATAATATCAATAAAAATTGAATCATTTTACTTTTTTGTGTCCAGAGATTAATTGATTCTCATTGTTTTAAGTAACACCCCTCACTCTTGTTACCCATTGTCTGCTATCTATTAATTTACTATCCTTTAGCATATATAAAGCTTTTACTTTAAGAATACTGCACACACTTGTGTGCATTGATTTTTAGTGAGTGTGTATAACAACACTGAATCATTAGTGGCTGTTGAACTGAAGGAATTTTAATAGGTAAGTCAAAATAAACAACTTGCTACCGGACCAACATCACAGCTGCGAAAAAAAATTGGGATTTCGATGATGGTTCTATAGCGAGAGTTGTTTATATTGACTTTGGCTCTACACTAACTAAAAATTCACTGTGTATAGGATTTCAAACTTCTAAAATTTTATTTGTTCCGTACATTTGTTATCAATAAGAGTGCCTGAAATTATCTCGAAAAATAAATACCTAAGTTAAGACCATTGTATTTAAATTAACTAGTCCTAATCAATACAGATGATTTGATTAAAGTATTTAGTAAGTAGTATCTTAGTTCTGTTTTTATTAGCTATTGAATAAAATTTCTGAATTCATCATTTCAGGCAGGATAAAAATACATAGAAAAGTCCATTTATATAAAGAACTTATTGACTTTAATTCTACCAACCTGCTTGATCAGCCGTGAAATTTCTAAGATTTATTTTAATAACAATAAAAGCCTTTATTTCTCAGACCAATTAAATTTAAACCAACTTAATAAATCGAACTAAGATTAGTCTGGTTAACTATTGACATATGCCTCCAATTCTGTATGCCACACTCCTCCATACCTTTGGCATCCTCCAAAATAAGGAAATTTCTAAGATAGAAGAGTTTATTGACCTTTACAATTACAGATATTAAGTAAATATATAACTCATCATAAAATGCTTCACTATCAGTATCATTTGTGTGGCAATTAACATCTGTTCTAATTTGCTTTGTATACATATGTCAATACAATAGTATGTTAGTAACACCTCAATGAACATATATTTTTTTTAAATGCGCCTGCTGTGAAGTCAGTCACCATACTCACACTTGCTCGTTGCGTTGCATTCTAAGGAAAGTATGTGTCGCGCTCCTAATATCGTAATATTCAAGACCGTGTTATAGTTATAGATAATGGACAATTTTAATTACATAATAACTTTGGAGATTTTTATATATGAACTTAAATAAATTTATCGCAAGCTAATTTTCAAATGAAATTGTACCGAATTTTGTGACAAAATAACAGAAAAAAGCATATTCGTGTCCTGTCCCTTGGATGTAACTGCATTTTGAACTCAGCTACTGAGAACTGGAAGAATGCAACAGATATACTCTATACTTGGTAGAAAATATAAAGAATTCATTTCTAACAATGTTTTTCTTATGATTTTTTAATTGGTTTAATATTACACTATAATTTTGACTGTGACTAAGTGATATCATTTAGGCAAAATGTTATTTATTAAAAGCCATTAAAAGACAATTACTGATAATATTAATAATTTAAGAAAAGATTAATAAGATTAATAGCAAAATTACCATAAATTTTGAAATCATCGTAATTACCTACATCAAAATTAGGTAGTTGGAGGTAATTATATGCTAAACAGAGTTATCATACCAATCAGCAAACAAGTCTCAAACAACACAATGGTATCTCTATTGCTTCAAAACATAACAAAAATAGAAAATCATGTATGTACTTAATGCTATTTTTGAGTGTAAAATTATTAATTTTATTATGTAAAAAACAATCTATTTTTGATGAGGAAAAAATATTGTGGTCACACAGAGACAAATATATATTGTTGTTGCACAGAAACCCACATAAAAATACTGTAACATTGTTTACTCATATTATGATATGACCTAGCTTTTGTTTGCAGCATGAATGTCGTTTTCCCATAAAGCGTTAATTCATTGAGGAACATTATCAGGATGAAAGTATCCTAGTTTTTAATTCAGGCTATGATCTACTTAAGTACCAAATGGCAGGGTTTGAAATTATCAAGATAAATATGTCCTTTGATAATTATCGTGATAATTATCAAACAGATGTAAGCCTTATTTCGTGGCATTACGTAATGGTGAGGAAACAACCTTTCGGCCGCACACAAAACAAGTTAATGAAGAAAATAATAAGTGACAGTTCAGATACGAAAACACGACGATGCGGAGAATCCCCGTTATTGACGTTAAGAGGCGCGTTCCGATACAGGCTGTCCTTGAATGCGACAAATAACAAGTGGCAAACATTTTCGATTATACTTATCAATGAAATGAAATGAAATGAAAATGAAATGAAATGAAAAAGCTCTTTATTTAAATGGACTTTGCTAAGTACTTTTAAATCGTCAAAAGCCCTACCACCATTTCGACGAAATAATTATTTTACTTAAATAATTATTATTATGCTGAGACGGAGAAGAAATGGCGAAAGAAACTCCGCAGCTTACAATTTCGTAATGATTTCAAAACATCATTACATGTCCATAGATTTATCAATAAGAATAAATTACAATTTTAAATGCGTAAATTTGGGCAGATTTTACTCCCACGCATTTGGATCATTTAAATAATCATTTAACTTGTAATAAGCTTTTTTATATAATTTAGATTTTACAGTTTTTTTAAATTTATTATATATATATATATATATTATATATATATTTATTTATAGGTAAGTCTCTAATATTCTTCGGAAGCTTATTGTAAAAACGTATACATTGGCCCATAAAGGAATTGCTTATTCTGTGGAGACGAGTTTTATATACAACCAAATCGTGTTTCTTCCTAGTATTTACATTGTGCGTATGACATTTCTCGGAAAAATTCATAATATTTTTCTTTACATATAGTAAGTTTTCCAGTATATATTGTGATGACACAGTTAGAATATTTATCTCCTTGAACCTTTCTCTGAGGGAGTCACGCGGACCTAATTGATAGATTGCTCTAACAGCCCGTTTTTGCAGAACAAAGATGGTATTAATATCTGCAGCACTCCCCCAGAGAAGAATTCCATAAGACATTATGCTGTGAAAATAACTGAAATAAACCATTCTAGCAGTATCTATATCAGTTAGCCGCCTAATAGTTTTAACTGCATATGCCGCAGAACTTAGTTTACCCGAAAGTTTTACAATATGTGGACCCCATTGCAATTTAGAGTCTAACATTACTCCTAAGAAAGTTGTTGTTTCTACAGGTTTCAATTCTACTCCATTTATTTGTACATTAGTTTCTACACATCTCACATTCGGTGTAGTAAACTTAACTAATTTGGTTTTTTTTTCATTCAGCAACAAGTTATTAATATCAAACCAATAAACTACTTTCGCAAGTGCATTGTTCACTTCGTCATAATTATCTAATTTTCTATTTATTTTGAAAATCAAAGAAGTGTCATCCGCAAACAACACAATGTCATGATTGTCCCTTATGTAGTAAGGCAAGTCATTTATGTACACTAGAAAGAGAAATGGACCAAGAATTGAGCCCTGCGGAACACCTATTGTGACTAGAGAACCTGGAGATCTTTTACCATTTATATCAACTTTCTGTATTCTATTGCTCAGGTATGAAGTCATGAGGTTGAGAGCCTTGTTCCTAACGCCGTAATGGTGTAATTTCCTGACCAGAGTATCATGATTAACACAGTCGAAAGCTTTAGATAAATCACAAAAAACCCCAAGGGCGTCGCGTGATTCTTCCCAAGCAGCAAATACCTCCTTTAACAACTCAACTCCCGCATCAATGGTGGAGCGACCCCGAGTGAACCCGAATTGCTTTTGATGAAATATGTTGTATTTATTGAAATGCTTTAATAGTTGATTGAGCATTAGTCTTTCAAAGATCTTACTTAAAGTCGGTAGAATAGAAACAGGCCGAAAATTGGTGGGATCTGAGGTTTCGCCAGATTTAAATAACGGTATAATTTTACTATGTTTCATCAAGTCAGGAAATACACCAGAGTCAATACAATTGTTAAATACGACTACTAAATAAGGAGCTATTATAGTTATAATGGATGAGATTGTCCTGACTGACAGTCCCCAAAGATCCATAGATTTTTTCAGGTCTAGAGTTTTAAACGTATTTATAATATCTTTATAATTAACAGCTGTAAATTCAAAGTTACTATCACATGATGATACATTTTGTTTAAGCAGCTGTTCAGCTGAGGTGGAAGACGACTGAAGTGATTTAGTAGTCTGTATGGGAACATCTGAGAAAAACCTTTCAAATTCCATCGCTACTTCCAAATCAGCTTTAACATTTACATTATTAATCTTTAAGTTAATATTACGGAAGCGTGTTTGACTCCTACCAGTTTCACTGTTAATAATATTCCAGGTTTCTTTAATCTTATTTGTAGAATTCTTAATTTTGTTTTTTAAGTAAACTGACTTGGCAGTGGAACAGGCTCTTTTGAAAACTTTAGAGTAGTCTCTTACATAGTTAACAAATACTGGATCAAACTTAAATGATTTTTGACCATACAAATCGTACAACTTATTCCTGCTATTGTAGATACCAGGCGTTGCCCATTCAATAAAGGTTAGATGATCACAGATCGTCTTTACTTTTGGCATAAAAGTGTTGGTAAATTCATCATTTATTAAATTAAATAAAGAACTGTATAGCTTATCCGGACAATCATTATAAGGCAAACATGGTAGCTTCACAATTATAATATAATTAAAATATAATTATAAACCTATATTTATCTTAATAATTATCTGGATAATTATCAAAGATAATTATCACTTCAAACTCTGCCAGTTGTCGCGTGACTGACATTTTAACATCCACAATCTTCCTAGTCTTCATTTGTCGCTGATGTGATGTTGACGATTCTCTTACAGAATAGAACAACAAAGGAAGCCAGACAAACCTGAGGACTTTGTCTGCTATTCAGACAGCGACAGTGAGGAGGAGACGCCTACACAGCAGCACAAGACACTATGCACCTCATACAACTTTGTGGACTATGTCAGATCAAGGGAAATTCAAGCCCCGGAGGTGAGGAACAACTAATGATTACTTATGTTCCATTTAAAGGTTTACTTTATACAGAACTAGCATTTGCCCGCGATTTCGTCCGTGTGGAATAATAACAGCGATGTTGAAGGTGCCCCTTTTGTGTAGGCGACAGGCTGTCCAACCTTTCCCTATTTTGGGGGTAGGTACTGCATGTCCCATACTGCCAGATGCGGCTTTATGTGTAAGCTACCTAATACAAATGCTACCTAAAGCACTGCTCAACCGCTTTTTGGATTATGAGCGTGATTATATAAATGTAATAATTAGCATAGCATTAACAGGTAAAATGGGCTTCATATCATAGGTTTTCAAGAATGCCCATGATGGCGGGGACTCTTTTTTTTAACAATTTACAAAATCTTAATGACTAATAATAATTATAGGAACACAGATTAGAAAATCACAAACAAATAATTTGTCTGTGATGTTTTCTCTAGCTCTCTGTCAAGCGTAATAAAGAATATTTAAACGAAAAGAAACTGTTTAAATATTCTTTATTACCCATAACATAAAACACTATTTCAGCCTCGTACCGTGGACCCGTCGTACGCGACACGCCACATGCTGACGCACGACATGTTCCGCGAGACGCCCGTCAACCTCGGCAACATGAACAAGGTGTTCTGTTCGCAATGGCTCTCCGATAGACAGGTCGTGTTCGGCACTAAATGTAACAAGGTAAATGAAATAATTGAAAACTTCTTTCCGCTTTAAATACAGTCTGTAAGCTTACCTAATTCGGAAATCTTAGTACTGGTGAGTAAAGATTTTCACAGGGTAAGTATCTGTCTCACAATTTGTTTTATTAATTTTCGCTGACTTCAATATTATACTTACTGATTACATGTCAATGGTGTGTTCAATTCTCGGCGCCAGCACTGACGCCTGTTACCGAATCTTTACTTACCTTGTTTAAATTATCCTTAATAAGTTAAGTTGTCCTGGTTCGAATTCCTGATGACTCTCTATAAAAGAGAACTTGGTAGCCAAGAAGAGAAATATTCGATGATAAAGTATGAAATCTATTTAAGTAATATTGAAAACAAAAATTTCAAGACAAGTAATTCCAAATTTACCAATGTGTAGATAGATGGTCTATACGGGATGAATTATTCAAGTGGGCCTTCAGGGTCAAATCCTAAACTATAAGGAATATCGTAAAATGCTCAAATGAGTCGCGAGCCTGATTTTGATCATTGGATTGATGATAAAATAATGATCATCGCTTTGATTATCGCTTCAATCAAGGTGGAACAAGAAATATTTTATTAAAATTTACCAATTTTCATTAGTGTCCCGTATATCATTACTTCCCAGAAATCGATCCTTATTAACAACCGCCTAGCATGAACACCGAAACACGTTATGATATAGCCATTTATCGCTTTTACTGTCAAAAATCATTGGATTTAACCGCTATCTTAAAATTTTATCGAAACTGCGAACATGTAAATAAGCTTTATACATGTTCATGCTAGGCGGGCTGTATTATTACACCATTTGATAACTGTATTTTTTTTTAAATTCTTGGGTTCGAATCCAGGCTAGGATTATTGATTTTTCAAAAATCCAATGTTGTAGTTTTTTTCTTCGTCAAAATCAGTAAACAGAAAATATAAATAAAAAAGAATTGATTAAAGCATTAATCGACAGCATCAAACAAACCAAATATCATTTTGTATAGGTTTGTCCCTTTCTCTGGCTACCTTTTTCGCTCATCAGTCATACAAAAATGAAGCGGTTTGTTTGCATTTGTGGAATGGCAATAAATGAATATGAATATGAATTTATTCTTTATCCAATTTGGCTCAGTAAAGTATGTAGTGGAAATATGTAAATGATGTATTTCAGCTAATGGTATACGACGTGCGCACTCGTTCTCTGGACGCGATCCCGACGCTGCGGCCGCGCGCGCCGTGGCCTGGGCTCGACCACCAGACCGGCATACACGCACTGCAGATCAACCCCTCCAGGTAACACCAAAAGCACTGTGCACCATCAACTAACTTCCCGGTGTTACATTTACTCAACAGAATCCTTTAGCGCGGCCGCACGTTATAAGAAACTAACAAAAAAAATTGACCGCATCCAATTAAGCTTAATAATGTAGTTTATCCTGGTGTTATCTCGCAAAACGAACTTTTAAATATGTATAAAATTCAAGAAAGAAAAAAAATACCGATGGCGGGCGTGGCTATATGGGCTAAACCCCTTTGCCTTTCCTTAAATTTAGAAGATTATGAGGCACCTTGTGGGTGCCTTGTAACTAGAATAGTAAGATAATTAAATTAAATATGATACCTGTTTGCTAAAATAGTTCTTAAGATTTTTGTTACTAACATTATTGGATCTTTGTTATCTAAAATAAATAAATTATTATTATTATTAAATAGAAAGAATTTAAGAGCAAAAAAAACTACAGCTGCCATTCTGTCAATTATTTGAATTTAATGCAACCTCGAAATGACTAACAAAAATTATAACTTCCCGTAACTCACTAAAAAAAAATTGTGTGTGTCAGCTCCGACGCACGACTGGAGTTTACTCCGAGACAGGTGAAATGGCGCACCTGATCTCATCCGTGTTTTGACAATTAGAAAGTTGCGCAACATAGGATGCGCACCAAAAACGTAACGAGGTCATTCGAGGTCATTCATCGATAGATTTTACTCCTCACATTTTTCTCATACCGGGCCCCTTATATATGTTAAGGATTCTTAAGGAGTAAACTCCAATAATTTAATCATATTTTCCCTACATAAATTATAGATTTTTCCCAGTCTTTGTCACTCATTTCATTAAAGCGCAATCATAGCCAAGTCCCATACTATATTAGGCACTCTCCTTTTTCGAACAGTGTGCGGGATCTAATACAAAATGTACCTAAGCACAGAGTGCCTTCCGGCGGGCGAGCATCAGAATTTTTCTGTTAGACATGTCTTATAATGTGCGGCCGCGCTAACGGCTGCCCTGCACCAAGCCCCGCCTACTTTTTACTCGGGCCAATAGAATATTAACGTAACATGACGCAGCCAATAAGGCGCAGCGTCTTCACTCCGCTTCCACAGTTGGCCTCCATTCCGCGCAGTCGCTGTAGCGTTGCCGACGACATTGTCTGCTCTTATTGGCTCAATCCGGTTGCCAGACGATCCGCCTCCATTATAGGACACCCAATGAGTCACGTCAGTGCCAAACAATTATCGCCTACAAGTGGAACGCCGGCAACTTTGTCGACTGTACATTGTACAGTCGACCAAATTAAATCATGACCCACCTTAAGATCATTTTCCTACAGTCACTCTATACAAAGTAGGATGAAATTTGCTTGAACGTACATTTCTAAGTAACGAACCTGTTATCAATTTGTTAGACACTGACAGTGTCAAATAAATATGGCTTTTTAAAATTTGTTCAGACTACTACTTGACATCTGACACATAACGTCATTTTATTTTTAAAAATATAATAGTTATTCCATTTTCTCAGTAGTGAAAAGAGTTTAGATTATGAACGACATCTTATTTAAAATTCCAATTGAGACTTTAGTGCAGTGATAAGAAAGATTAAAATTGCATAGATCTCTGACCCGTAATGACGCATTTTTATTCATATTTAAAACGTACTAAGTGCAACATGCATGAAAGCGAAGAAAACCGAACTAAATTTATGATTCTAAAGGAATGATCGGCCAAGTGGGTCATGATTCAGTTGGTTCGACTGTACAACAAATGAGCACCTATCTAATACCAATACATAGTTCAGTCAAACCCTCCATCTTCCCATGGCCTGACACAACCTTACGGTTGTAAAGGCCGAACGTACGTACGCTCAACAAAGTCGGAAGACAGATTGCGTGGCTGTTTTGCTGTCTTCATATGCACGATAGGCACTCGGACGGTTGACAAAAACTGTTGTAACTCGATTTTTGTTTTTAGAACGTTATTAGCAACGGGGGCTCGGAACTCCTGCGAGCTAGCCATATACAGCCTGCCCACGTTGGACCCCGTTTGTGTCGGCGAAGCGCATAAGGACTGGGTAAGTAATAGCTGCATTTTGTTTTTACATTTAACTTACTTTTGACATACTATTTATAAGTATATTAATTATAAATATACTATTTATAAGTTATCAACAAACTTCAAACCATTCGAAGATAAACAACGTCAACATAAACAACTTTTACTATATTTACTTTTTGTAGCAGAGTAATGTCTGTACTTAAAACGTTTTTCTCATTTTACTGGATTATACTTTAGTGACAGGACATAATATCAGTATTTTTAACTGAATTAGAAAAAGGAGGTTCTCAATTCTTTTTGAAACCTTAGAACACCAGCTTGTCATGTGGTCCCATTTAAATTTGATCGACATCTGACGAGTCGTTTTTGAGTTATCGCTTATTTTATTGACTTAATAATGCTGATTTTATTGAAATCTATGATATCGTAATCTTATCACTTGTTTGTCTAAAAGGTCTTGAGATAATTTCCTGAAAATTTCTATACTTAAAGCAAAATAAATAAAAAAAACCGCCTTCAAAACTAAAAACGGAAAAATAAAGACTAAACGTTTCTTTGAGGACGGTGCCAACCTCAATATTTATAATAAACATTGTCACTTGTAGGACCAACCTCAAAAAAACATTTAGATTATAATCATAATATTTTTATTCTCCGTTTTTATTTATGAAGGCGGTTTTTTTATTTAAATATAATTGGAGTTTACTCCTTAAGAATCGATTTGCATATATAAGGGGCCCGGTATGAGAAAAATGTGAGGAGTAAAATCTATCGATGAATGACCTCGTTACGTTTTTGGTGCGCATCCTATGTCGCGCAACTTTCTAAATGTCAAAACACGGATGACAGCAGGTGCGGCATCTCACCTGTCTCGGAGTAAACTCCAGTCGTGCGTCGGGGCTGACACACACATTTTTTTTGTTGTATTATGTATATGTTTGTTTAGTAAGAAGACGCAACAAACAAGAATTTCGTAATGGAATAATTTTATTTTTGCGTTTACAAACGCGTAAGTTCTAGTATCAAGAATTTCGTAATTTTCCTTGATTGCGTAGTATCACTGGGGAATTCACGAAATTGAGTCGTGGCATCCGTAACATGTCCATTTCCCTACAACATGTACTATCATGGTCTTGCTAAACTTTACAGTTTAAAATTTTTTCATTTGAAGCGAGCCTTTTTTGTTGATCCCGCCTTTTATTATTGTTGACCAATAGAAGACCCTCTTGTTTCCTGTAAGGCATCCGGTTGGAATTTATAAAAAAAGGTCATTGTAACCAGATGTCTTTACGGCAATGTTTGCTAAGGCAATTGTATTGCATCACTCTGGGATCTTCACTCGGAATTCTATTGGTCAACAGGCTAAAGGTAGTCGTCGACAGTGTAATACAAAAACGACCCTTAAGGTGGAACATTACGATGACCGCGATAGTATGCGTGCGTAGATCCTGGACATGTGCTGGCTGGACGACGAGTTCCTGGTGACGGGGTCGCGGGACTCGAAGCTGGCGCTGTGGCGCGCGCCCGCCGCGTCGGCCCGCGACCCCGCCTGGCCGCCCGCGCCGCCCACGCACGACTACGTCGAGCCGCTCGCGCTGAGGGACTGCCGCGCCGGTGAGCCTACTTCACTTACATAAAATCTTTCACATTTTGTTAATTTTAAAGACTTGAAGTGATGTGAATCTAGATGATCTTGATTAATACTCAATACTCAATATTTTATTGCAACCATAAAGTTTTTATAAGATGTTGATAATTAAAACCAGTATAGAGAGATGTTTTAATTTACACTTATAGTTTTGTAACGCGAGGAGATTCTTATGGCGCAGTTTTACGAACATGCAGCTCAGAGCTATTTTTCAGATGATTTTTCTCATTCTGACAACCATCTCGATACCCAGTCCGAAAACCTCGTGTGACACTTATCTTATCCCAACACTCGATCTGAAACTTATCCCGACACACGGTTTAACACTCAATGATGGCATCAAAATACACTTTCATAAGTGTACCTACAAATTGTACCTAAATGAATAAAGTAATTTTGACTTTGACTTTGACTCACCCCGACACCCGATCTGACACTCATCCCGTCGCTCACTCCGACTCCCGGTCTGACCCTCATCCCAACACTCACTTCGACACCCGGTCTGACACTCATCCTGACACTCACCCCGACACACGGCTGACTCTCATCCCAACACTCACCCCGACACACAGTCAAACACATCCCAACACTCACCCCGACACACAGTCTAACACTCAACCCGACACACGGTCTGACGCTCATCCCGACACTCAACCCGACACCCGGTCTGATACTCATCCCGACACTCACGCCGACTCCCGGTCTGACACTCCTCCCTACCTACACCCTGTCTGACACTCACCCCGGCACCAGGTCTGACACTCATCCTTACATCCTGTCTGACAGTCGCCTGACACCCGGTCAGACACTCATCCCTACACCCTGTCTGACACTCATCCCGACACCCGGTCTGACACTCATCCTTACACCATGTCGAACACGCACCCCGACACCAGATCATAAACTCATCCTGACACCCAGTCTGACACACATCGCGATACACACCGACACCCGGTCTGACACTCATCCCAACACTCACCCCGACACCCTGTCTGGCACTCATCCCGACACTCACCCCGACACCATGTCTGACACTCATCCCGACACTCACGCCGACTCCCGGTCTGAGATTCACCCAGAGACCCAGTCTGACACTCATCCTGACACCCGGTCTGAAACTCATCCCGATACATATACGCGTTATCTGCTCATTTAAAATCCTCCGTTTTGAATAGACCAGGTAAAAAATGATGCATCTATGTCCAAATTACACATAGGTCAAAAAGTTCGCGCGTTAACGTTCAACGGTCGTTGGCGGGAAGTGGCGGCGTTGTCGCTCAACGGTTACATCCACGTGTTCAGTGCCGAGACGTTTAGACAGAAGCTGTCGCGGAAGCTGCCCTCCTGCCAGGACCTCGTCTGCCTCGCCACTCAGGTCAGTGCTCTCAGATTATCCTTTGTTTTTTAGTTAGGGTTTTGGCTTTGTATCTAAGGACCTTTGAGTCATATCTTCATTTGGTATTTTTCTTTTTTCTTGATTTTTCTCTTTAAATACGGGCGTCACATATTTTAAAGCATCTAGGCAGTGGTCAGCGAGAAACGTATAGCAACAGTCCTCTTGATGGTGACTGATAAGGTGGACATCGCACTATAAATGTATTATATTTTTGATGTTCCTCACATCCCCAGCACAAAGCGATTTGCTTCGGCTTTCATTATGCGAACAGCTAAGGATTTATTTTTAGGGTTCCGTACCTCAAAAGGAAAAAACGGAACCCTTATAGGATCACTTTGTTGTCTGTCTGTCAAGACCCTTTATCTCAAGAACGCGTGGACGTATCAAGCTGAAATTCACATGAAATACTCAAGTCTATTGTCCCTTTAAGCTGTGAAAATATCAAACTTCTAAGCCAAGCCAATCAAAAGATACAGCCGATTATGTCGATATTTTCAACAAATTTCCGACACTCGCAAAGGAATCAAAACCTACAGGATACTTCCCGTAAACTCAGAATCTTGAAATTTGGCATGAAGCATTGTCATATAATGCAAATATAGGAAAAATTGCGAAAATCACATTTTTTTAGTTATATAATATAATAAAAATATTTTAATAAAATGAAACTTACTACCTTATTTCTCACGAACGAATAAAGGTATCAAATTGAAATTTATACCAAATACCTAGGTCTATTGTCCCTTTAAGCAGTGAAAAAATCAAACTTCTAAGTTAACGCGATCAAAAGATACAGCAGTTTATACCGAGGAACCCTCGGTGTGCGAGTCCGACTCGCACTTGGCCGGTTTTTTATATATTGAGATGGCAAAAAACCTCATTCAGCCTATACAGAGTCATTTTTTGAAAAAAAAAACTAATGATCATCGCTTTGAGTATTGCTTCAACCAAGGAGGAACAAGAAATAATTTTCCACTAGTTTCTCGTATATCATTACATCCCAGAAATCGATTCCTATTGACAACACTATCGAATGGTGTAATAATCTAGGCTGTTTTTTTTTTCAAAATCATTGGGTTTGATTCCTGGCTAGGATTATTGATATTTCAAAAATCCAATGAAGCGGTTTTTGTTTTTCATCAAAATCGGACTCGCGACTCCTTAGAGCATTTTTCGATGTTCCTTATAGTTTAGGATTTGGCCCTTAAGGCCCACTTGAAAAATTCTTTCTATATATTCGCTCTTCAACTCATTTATTCGGCTTGACTTGTGTCCCAGGAGGAGGACGGCGTGTACGCGATCGGCTGCAAGTCGTACACGCTGCTGCTGGACTGTCGCACGCTGCAGTCCGTCAAGAAGGTGACGTCACGGTACAACGGCTGCGGGATACGGTCCGCCTCCTTCCGCGGACACACGCTCACCATCGGCACCGGGCTCGGTACGTATACACGGTGACGTCACAGTACAACGGTGCGGGATACGGTCCGCCTCCTTCCGCGGACACACGCTCACCATCGGCACCGGGCTCGGTACGTATACACGGTGACGTCACAGTACAACGGTGCGGGATACGGTCCGCCTCCTTCCGCGGACACACGCTCACCATTGGCTACAGGCTCGGTACGTATACACGGTGACGTCACAGTACAACGGTGCGGGATACGGTCCGCCTCCTTCCGCGGACACACGCTCACCATCGGCACCGGGCTCGGTACGTATACACGGTGACGTCACAGTACAACGGTGCGGGATACGGTCCGCCTCCTTCCGCGGACACACGCTCACCATTGGCTACAGGCTCGGTACGTATACACGGTGACGTCACAGTACAACGGTGCGGGATACGGTCCGCCTCCTTCCGCGGACACACGCTCACCATTGGCTACAGGCTCGGTACGTATACACGGTGACGTCACAGTACAACGGCTGCGGGATACGGTCCGCCTCCTTCCGCGGACACACGCTCACTATCGGCACCGGGCTCGGTACGTATACACGGTGACGTCACAGTACAACGGTGCGGGATACGGTCCGCCTCCTTCCGCGGACACACGCTCACCATTGGCTACTGGCTCGGTACGTATACACGGTGACGTCATAGTACAACGGCGCGGGATACGGTCCGCCTCCTTCCGCGGACACACGCTCACCATTGGCACCGGGCTCGGTACGTATACTATTTCAAACATCAACCACCAATTTGCACCAAGTTATAAATACTTTCTTAAAAAAATCAACATAATTATAGTTTTTTAAAAGCCAACCGAATTGACAACATCCTCCTTTTTGAAGTCCGGTAAAAATGTAACAACCCATTCCTATGATTTACGTTGACTTTTACGTTAATTTTTGCCAAATTGTATAACGTTAAAACTTGTTACAACTGACCGTTAGGGTACTACTTCACAGGTTTCTTATAAAGTCCTGAATAGTCTAGAACTTATCCGAGTTAAATCATAAATTTTAATTTCACAGGTTTCAAATAGCTATTTTTCACCGATTTACCATTAACTTATCCGACACTTCTAGTTAGTTTTTATCTGAATGATATAAATATGTCTCACTTAGCGGGAATGAAAAAAATGTTAGAAACGCTTTGTCAACACCAGCACTTGACGAGAAAAGTACAGACGATAGCATGATTTTCAACCTTAAACATAAATTCTAAAGCAGGATATCTCTTCAGAAATTTTGAAAGTTCGTGGTAACCTGATGTGCTGTTGACTGTACTCAAAACAACGTTAATGTTATTCAACAAAAAATAATTAGGCCCTTTCAAAGAATCGTATTTTTTTTACTAACACATTTTGTGTTATATTATAAAAATATTTTCATGTCTTTTTGACAACAAATATATATATATTTTTCTATTTCAGGGTTACTGATGTTCTACGACCTGCGAGCGGGCAAATATTTAGAAAGCAATATCCATTCGTCCAAGACAGTCACGCTAAGGGCTTCCAGAGGCTATGTAGTAAGTTGCTTTATTAATATCGAATCCGATGTCTAATCCAACTTAATAAAAATATTTCTCCTTTAACTGAACCAGTCATCAGGCATATTTAAAACATGCTTGCTTCAGTCGACAAACTTCCCGGTGTTCCATTTAGAAAATGGAATCCTTGGAACGGCTGCTCTGCACCAAGCCCCGCCTACTTTTTACTCCGGCCAATAGACTATTAACGTGATATGGCGCAGCCAATAAGACGCAGCATCTTCACTCCGATACCGCAGGTGGCCTCCCATCCGCGCAGTCGCTCTAGCGTTGCCGACGACATTGTCTGCTCTTATTGGCTCAATCCGGTTGCCAGACGACCCGCCTTTCCCAATAGGAGGTGGGTCGCTGTCAATGAGACATGTCAGTGCCAACCGATTATCGCCTACAAGTGGAACACCGTGAACTTTGTCGATTGTACATGATACAACAAATGGGCACCTATCCAATACCAATATTTCGGTTAAACCCACCATCTTCCCATGGCATGATGCAACCTTACCGTTATACAGGCCGAATCACGGGAGAGTGCACTATTATCACCCACAAACCAACATTCGTGTTTTAATACCCCTCATTATACAACAATTGCATAAATAACTATAATAGCACCATACTATTTATATGACTAAGTTAGCATGGGGTACTCGCTTTGTTATGTCATGTACCAACCACCCTGACTAAAAACCATTGAAAGCATGTCCAGTATTTACATGTGGGTATTCCCGCTACTGTACCCTCAGTTCCCGGACGAGGAAGCGGACGGGTACAACCAGGTGAAGTATGTGCCGGCCATCTACACGCATTGCTACGACGACAGCGGCACTCGCATCTTCACCGCGGGCGGCCCGCTGCCTGCCCCGCTTGTTGGTAACTACGCCGGCCTCTGGCAGTAGGTGCTACGACAAGGATCAGTGCTACGGGTTACTCTCTAAACATGCACAATTGTAATTGCTACGACGCGGGTCTGTGCTATGGTTTCGTTCGTGCTACGACAAGGAACAATGCTACGGGTTACTCTCTAAACATGCACAATTGTAATTGCTACGACGCAGGTCTGTGCTACGGTTTCGTTCGTGCTACGGCGCGGATCAGTGCTACGGTTAAGTGTCAAACAATGCTCAATTGTGGTTGCTACGACGCGACTCTATGCAACGGTTTCGTGTTCAAAAGTACAGAATTGTTGTTGCTACGACGTGGCTCAGTGTAGAGTTGTAAAGAACTCGAGTCTCAACTCGGTGGACTTGCATCAATTTTACAAGATTCAATGTACTAACTAAACCCGAGATTCCGTCATTTTACGAACACTTGAGAACAAAATAGGACTTGAGACGTTGAAACGCTCTAAAAATTTAGTTAAACCCATCAATTTATTACATTACACAATTTATTTGATATAAAAGCTAGTGGCGATATTTACTTAATTTGCAATACACTCGCAGTTACCTACTACACAAGTAAATCTGTGCACAAAAAATAACTAGACCATTTTTAGTGTTCCGCCATATTGGATAGAGTGACGTCATTTTATTTTTCGTACTCTTAGAAAACTTTTTTATTTGACACCCATATTATGGGAGAGCACAAAAAATAACCTATACGCCATGTTGGGCCTTCCGCCATATTGGATTTAGACTGACGTCACTTAGCTAATAATGCATTGTTATCCAAAATGAACCTGTATTTACAAATTTCATTTCAATCGCCTGAGGATGACTGCTTTCAAATTCAGTGGAAAGTTTTAACCTGTACATGCATACAATACAAACATTGCAAGTTAAAAGCTTGTAAAAAAAGAGCTTGAGTGTTCTGTAAACTGTGCGATTTTCGTGATGGTTAAAATATGTTTTTCTGCGTTAATTAACACTCTTATTTTTAATGACACATTTCTAGTTTACAATGTATCACTCAAAAAGGAAGTCAAGTTCATAACTGAAGAGAACTTGCGTGACTTGTCGCATATAAACGACTCGAGCGCTAAAAAAGACTCAAGCTTTAATGTTTCTACAGTCCTCTAGTCTTGGCGTCTTGTAATTTGTCAGTAGAGCTCTAAAATTGGACTCCAAACTCGAGCTCTTTGCAACTCTCTCAATGCTACGATGCCTCGTAGTAACAACGCAACCGCTAGCGTTACGAGAGGACGCCGTTGCCTCAGTCCTACGCTACGTAGTAATCTGCTACGCGAATAAGTGCTACGTATGTCTGCTACAACATGCTACGACGTTGGTCACTCGCTACGACGCAGTCCTAGTGCTACAACTAACAAAACCTCCGTAGCTTGAAAGACATTAGAAGTAAATGGTAATTTTTCTAAGGGCTGATTTTTCAATTCTTAGATATTTTTATTCTTCCGATATCGTACTATACGGACAAATTAAAATTACACTGTCGGTTGACATTTCGTGTCTTGTATTTGATTTTTAAGTGACATATGCTTCAGTTAGGGTTGAGGTTTGGGTGAATAATTTAACTGTCTGTTAACTCTTATCTCACGATTGAAAAATCAGCTCTAAATCAAAGAATTTCAAATTTATAAACCAAATAGTCAATAAAATATTAATAATATCTAACAACATTTATTTAACAAAATAATTTTCGCACTTGACTTTATATTACCATTTACTCTTGCAGTTGATATTACTACACCACAATCAATTTGCTCTAGACGTTCAATTTAAATCCTTTTTACTGGCAATTAGGGCTTGTATAGTTTTGTACACTTGTGATAAACCAGCTGTTGCGATCTAAATTGATGTGGTAAAGTAATACTTACATTTTGTTTTGCTACTGTGTATGGAGTCGGAATCGGTGTATAGTAGCACTATAACACACTAGACAATTAATACTAATTCTTTATAATAATTGGGTCAAAACTAGTCAGTTTCGGTAACTCTGAATTAAAAACTGTGTGTGACATTGTAAAATTATCAGATTTATCAGCTATGTTGCCATTAAGCCAGCATAATTATTTTATTAAGATTCATTGTTACCAAGATTGACAGTACATAAGGTGTTTGAAGAATGAATATATTTATTTACTGTGTTCGCCTTTTCGTTTGCAAACTTATTGGCTTTCAGACGCCATTTTGTAACTTACTAGAAACGTAAATTTATTTACAGAACTTTTATTTTATCGCGAGAAATATTATTCAGATTTTGATTTTGAATATAACTTTTCAAAAATTATAAAATGTATAAAAAATAATAACACTATAACCGATAAGTCTTTTATTGCGACTAAGAGATTGAAGAACAGTAGATGTGTATAAATGCAAAATTAAGCGCGAAAAACCAAATGAACCTATATGCACTGAAGTAGAAACTGATGTTTGTCTTCCAGAAAAATAGCAATAGTTTGATGGTTATCTCACCGGAAGTAAATTGGCTGCGTGATTATCGACCTTTGCCTTAAAAAAAATCAATAGATTAGTTTCCATTTCAATTTGGACACTAGGCAATCCGAACTGACATACAATTTGAAAACATTGGCTATCAGTCCTCGCAAATATGAAATTATTTCACAGATATCTCATACTTACTATATGTATAGTTCAAAATAGACAATTTCTTGAGTTTTCACATTGGCTTACAGTTGTATGTTTTATTTCATTATAAACTCAATGTTTAAATTGTGTTCGGTTCTGGTTGGAGCAAATTTATAAAATGTCCGAATCAAAAACTAACAATATTGAACTATCTACTCGGAGGGCATTATGTGTCGAAGATGATACTTCAAACCACCCTACCCACCAATACAATTAACTAACACTTTATATTCGACTCTGTATCAAGCAATCGTCTTGTCCATTTATGTACCACCGTCACTCATGGGCTTAAATTTAGATACCCAACACCATAATGCTGTGTATCGAGGCTGTACGACTGATCCTACAAACATAAGTTAATAATATACATATTGTAAACATAAAAACCTTCCTCAAGCAGGAGACTACTAATCGTTTGTTTGACTAAAGTCCACGAAATGATTTAAAAGTTAAACCTAACCTTATGGTAAACGAAAGTTTAGTCGACTAAAGTTAGTGTAAATACTTCGGAGTTTAGCAATAAAGTATACACTCGGTGTGCAAATGAGACACAATGTCTGGTGTTTTATGTCTGTGGTACATGCCTAAAACGAAGTCTAGAAGCTAGTTTAGTCAATATTTCTTATAGCTCTTAATTGAAAATATTACTATTAGTCAGAAGTTTAAAAATATTTACCCCCTCATTACAAAACGTGGACTAAAGTTAGCCATGGTTTAAAACCGATGCTAACTCTGTCTTTCATTCAGCAAATAAAAGTGAAAGGTTTAAAGCTGATGCTTTAAACCATTATTAATTATAGTCCATGTTTTGTAATAAGCGGTTAGGGTATATTTCACAGGTTCCCATTAGCGTTTACTTGACAGATAGTTCATATAGAACTCAATTTAACTGCCAGATATCTCCTAAAAAAACTTATATTTGTATATTATTTACTTTTGATGCTGATTTCGTAAAACTTGTAAATAGAGTGGGATAGTAGAAATGTAAGTCTTAGTTTAATTGTAAAACTCGCGACTTGATGTATATAATAAATTACACTGTGTGTAAAATTGTCGAGAGATTTCGAAATATTAATGTAATTCACATTGGTTTTGTAACAGAAGAATAATTTGTTATGTTGTCTTTGAAAACTATAATAATTCTGCTAGAAAAGTATCTTTATATTATTTAACACAATGATTATTTTTTTAGACTTTTTTTATTTTCTTAAATTCCAATTGTACAGTCGACCAAATTGAATCATGACCCACCTTAAGATCATTTTCCTACAGTCACTCAATACAAAGTAGGTTGAAATTCGCTTGAACATACATTTCTTAAGTAACGAACTTTTTTTCAACTACTTTTGACATCTGACACATAACGTAATTTTATTTTTAAAAATATAATAGTTATTCGTTTTTCTCAGTCATGAAAAGAGTTTAGACTATGAACGGCATCTTATTTGAAATTCCAATTGAGACTTTAGTGAAGTGATAACAAAGAGTAAAATTGCATAGATCTCTGACCCGTAATGACACATTTTTAGTCATATTTAAAACGTACTAAGTGCAACACGCATGATAGCGAAGAAAACCTAACTAAATTTATGATTATAAAGGAATGATCGGCCAAGTGGGTCATGATTCAGTTGGTTCGACTGTACTAGTTGTATTTGAAATGTAGGTATTGGTTTCTTTCAATAAATTGTAAAAACAACGTATAGCCTTGATTAAGGAACTTACGAAAATTATTATAAGATAAGTAACATTAGCGATTGGTTTTCGTAATATTATAAATGTTAAAACATGTTTTTTTTACAGCATACCTGTCGAATTTTCAAGATTGCCTTAATAATTTCGAAACCGTTGAAGTCGTGGTTTTTTTAAAACAATTACATAATGTAAATTAAGCATTTATAATATTCGAAACAATTTAGTACTGTGCGTTTGTTAGCGTGTTAATATGCCGTATTACCTCAATATACATAAGGAGCGAGATAGCGCTACGGGGTGTATAAGGAAAGACAATTGAAATATGAGTTTACTACTTTTTCACAATAAATAAAAATTTAAATATTTATCAAAGTTCATTCAAAGGGAAAATGAATAGTACATATTCACCGCGGTCCGAATTGCGCGTATGTGGGCTATTGGCACTGATAGCGCGCACACGGAGTGAATCGAATTGAACGTATTGGCACTAACGAAAATATGTGACGTCATGAGTGACGTCATTAAGCAGTGCTAACGGTGCACACGAAAAAGAGGTAGTGCAGTGTGTGCGCAAATGTCAAACTCAAATTTGACGTTTAAGTGTGTGAATTATTAGAGGAAACATTTGAGTTTTGAATTTATAAAGACTCATTATAGCTACTTTATTTACTACAATAATTTTCTTTTACTCTTTTAATAACCCTGGAGTGCTATTGTAGTGTTTAAATAATAGTTTTTACATAACCTCTTATTGGACGTTGGACATTTTGACATTTACACACAAAGCGTGGATCAAATTGATTGCACGCAAATAGTGCACATAGCCCCGTATTCAATTCGGTCCAAGGCGTTTGCACTGTTGGTAACGTTCGTAGTGTTTGCGCATATTGGACCGCAGGGACTCATTCACTTTCTTTTTTACCGCCTGTGGTAATACAAAATTTTGTCACCCCTTGGTGTAGCATATTTTTTTTTTATTTGTGCAATATATTAGCGTAAGGGCGTCGGTGGCGTTCTTGTTGAAAATAATGAAAGAAAAAGCAAGCTATCTCGCTCCAACGGCCATTCTTCGATGTAAAATCACCTTTTCACGAAAGGTCATTCTATAACGAACTCTAGGAATAAATTGAAAAACATTTTTATAAGTTATTGTTCTTAAAATTAATTGTATGGTAAACGCTAATGTAAGTTATCAAGTGAGATGTGTTGGTGTGTTTTTACATATAATTTCATACTGATTATCCAGAAAATTAAATGAGCTGATGAATAAAAGACTAATGCCGCTATTTATTGAGTTTTATTTATTTCTAATTAATCGAAAACCTTTTTTTAATTGATCATATATATTTTCATGAAAAGTTATGAGGAAGGACGGTAAGGCCTATCGCAGATGACACACTTTGTGTATCAACCATAGATTTATAATTAGTGACGTTTATCGATTGGCAATGAAACGACTAGGGCGAGACCTAAAAAATCAACCAATGTGTGAATAATGCACATGTGTGCGTGAACAATAGTACTGCAATCTGACAGTTCAGTTGCTGTCTTTTCTAAGTGACTGACAGGCAGACTTAGGCCGCCTAGGTGTACATGGAATGGTCTCGTCTATCTATCTCGCTCTAATATATGTTATTATGCTATTTCTCTTTCAATTTGCAGAGTCTGCGTGGCGCGCAAAAGTCTGACAGATATTTCAGACTCGAAACACACGACGTACGGAGTTTCTCCCGAGTTCTTGTTTCAAAAACGTGTTGAGAGACTCCATATTTAACCAAAATCTACCGTACAATTTTTTATAACTATAATTAAGTTTTCACTTGACATTGGCAAAATGCATAATGTTTAAGATTTGCGAATGCCATTAATTAAGAAAAGAATAAAATAGCACACGACGTACATTTTGGATCATTTTGTCGGCGGAATTAGTATCATTTTGTACTTAAGATAGAGATAGTGGGTTCATCCTCTTCTTTCAGAAAGAAAAAAAAAATGTGTGTGTCAGCTCCGACGCACAACTGGAGTTTACTCCGAGACAGGTGAGATGGCGCACCTGCTGTCATCCGTGTTTTGACAATTAGAAAGTTGCGCGACAAAGGATGCGCACCAATTATGACTTTGACCTTCAAAAACGTAACGAGGTCATTCATCGATAGATTTTACTCCTCACATTTTTCTCATACCGGGCCCCTTATATATGCAAATCGATTCTTAAGGAGTAAACTCCAATAAAAGGAAGATAATAAAGCACGTCAGTTGCTATCGAGCGCGAGCACAGACTACCGTCTACCGAAAGCATAGTTTATGTAAACCTAGTGTGAGAGTCTTCTGCGCTAGCGCGTGTTGAAGTGAAAGAGAAAAAAAGGACGACAAAATTTTACGTGTCCGATTTTGTGCGTTACTGCATAATATAATTCTATAGGTTCAGTTATCACAGACTAAATAGTGCGTCACGGATAGTCTGTCGCTTGCGATAGGCGTATCGATGATATGTCCTAAGTTGGGAGGCAAGTTTCACCTGGAACTCAACCACTGCAGGACAGTGCATTCCCAGTTGTGACTACTGGCTTTGTCACCACTGGATAAATGGTGAGAAAAAAACATCGATATATCGGGGACACAACGATACAAATTTAAACAGATGACACCACTTTATAGTACTTTCTCAAAAAAAAAGGTGTCTACTACTACAAATATAAACAAAGGTTTGTATAAAAATGTATGTAAAAAATTTAATCAAGCATTATAAATGCAGTTTACGTTAAATCACATCAAAGCGAAATTAAGGCCGCAGACATTTGTAAAAAATACTAAAGTAACCGTAAAAATAATACTTTACAATAAAGATACAATGTGATCAGCTAAGTTGACTTGACCGGAGTGACCCACCCAACTGCTAAGGAAGACCCTTCGTTGCTCACAAACTGGTCCCACTGCCATCTGAGAAAGGAAGTCTTGGTAATAAATAATAACCACTAGAGATAGATGTGTTAGTCCTAGAGGATGAAGAATATTCTCAGATTTACACAGTGGTATACCTACGTTATTAGTTAAATATCGTTTTTTAATCCAGTCAGCAGATTAACTTAACCTAACCAAAGTGTAATACTATGTTGGCTATGCTATGTGGACTGGAATAAAATAAATTGTCTCTTTGTCTAAATTTTAATATTTTTAAAATGAGAGACAATTTAATTTTATTCGCATATGTATTTTTAGTCACTATGATTATTATTTCCATATAATTATTATGCGAGTGGTCTGCCATACTCCTCACCTAGTGTGTCAAAAATACTATACTGTAGATTTATATTAAATATACATGTAAATTGCAGTAGAGCCTACTTATACTGATGCTTTTGAAAATTTTTGTCTATTCTATAGAAATATTGTTTGAACCACCTTTAACACTACAAAACATCAATCACCCTATAGGTTCAGCCCTACTTTCAGATTTAGCCCTAAATGAAAGGACATCCTTTATTTCTATTCTATTCTATTTTTGGTACCATCTTTAAATGAGCAAATGGAAATCAGTATAATATTTACCTGACTGCAATAAATTTATCCAGATCTCCATTAAAGTCCACTTGAGGTGATAAATGCTTGTCACCAAAAAGAACCTCTCTCCACTTCATTAAGTTAGCTGCAATGTCCTTTTCAGAATCATTCACATCTACTTTGTGAGAATCATCTTTGAGTTTAGTACGGAGTAACTCTTCCTCCTCTTCATAGGTGATTAACTTTTGGGCCCATAATGACTTCAAGTTTTCTAAAAAATAATACACATTTACTAAGGTATGTGCAAACATACCATGGCATGCAGCGCTACAAATGGACGACTGAATATATTAAGATTAAATTATAATTATAATTCTGATAAGCTCACCAATCTTATTTTCAAAGTCGTCAGTCTCCTGTTGTGACACCGGTTGTCCCCTGCCTTTGGCAGTGTTCAACCTTGCGTTACGAAGTCTCTTAATGGCATGCAGTTTTAAAATACATTTCTTAGCATCGTGTTTCTTACGAAGTACTTCCTTAAGCACTATATCAGCTTGGAGTTTGTCTGCTTCCTCCTGAAATTCAGTGGTAAAAAAAATATTTAAATATTGTCTCGGTCCCTAATTTTCTAGCCATGTAACTCCAAAAATTACGAAATTAATCTTGTGTGCATTACTTTAGTTCTAAAACTATCGAAAATAAAGTCTCTTGACTACAAAATGACTCCATAGAGTTAACCATTCTGATTGGCAGGCTGGCAAAATAAAATATACAAAAGCAAACTCTATAGTTTGCTTTTGTCAGTATTTATAGAAAACCAAATTTTCAAATTAAGGATAACTTTCACTTATTACCTACTTAATTTAAGTCCTGAACATATTTGAGGCATTTTTAAACAAAATTAGGTAGTTTATAAATTATTATAATATATTAGTGGTTGAATATTACTAACTAAAATGCCATATTTGTTACATTTGTTCTTATTTTGGTTGGTAATAGCGCTTGGTTTGTTTGCCTGGCTAGTTCTCACCAAGAAAGTGGTGAACACATGTTACATTCTGACACCTAGTGACAAGATTAACCTTTCGAGCTTCACATACTGTCAGGTAAGATAACAGCTAGAATATACCCATCAAGTAAAAACAAACACAATTTATTTCCACCAAGTTTCTGTGTAATGTTACTTATTTTCTTACCTGTTTAGCTTTAGTTATGTCATCTTTAATCTTCTGTAAGTTCTCATTGATCTTTCTTGATCTTTCCTCCAACTTCTTAATTCTCTCTTCTTTCTCTCTTTTCCTCTCCAACCTACGTCTTTTTAAGCGTAACCTTTTAGAAGCTCTCTTTGTCAAAAGCTTCCTTAGTACATCCAAGTGTGAGTCACTAATGTTAGCCACACATTGAGTAATAACACTCTTTCTATGATTAACTTCATCAAGTATTGATTGCCACTCTTCATCAGTGCATATGCTCATTTTCTCTGACAGTTCTTTTTCCTTTTCTTTTATTAAATTTAGGTTGACTACCATTTCTTTCACTTTTTCACGTATTTCTTTTATTGACATTGGCTTTGGTAACTTAGTTGGGTTTTTAAGGTTATGTTCAAATTTGTTAACAAACTCTTGGTCTGATATATTAATAGGTGCTGCTATTGGAGGCGAAAAGAACATTGGTGCAGGTGGAGGGGGTGAAACAAAATGTTGAGGTCTAAAATTTTGGAATGTAAATTCATTCTGCTGATTATTATAAATGTTACGATTGTAGGACATGATTGCAAATATATAATTAAAGCAGTAAAATTATAAGTATAAAATATTTGTTATTATGACTCAGAAGGTTCTGGTAGTTGTTTTTCAGCGTCTTTCATTACTTGTTCAGCAGCAATATAATCTTCGTTTTCTTTAAGGTCTTGTTCTGTTTCTAGAATAGTTTTAAGATCTTCAAATGCTTTTACTAGTCTGAAAGAATTTATTGATATTATTACTATAATTTTCATGCATCCATGTCCAAATGTATTTACATGTATCATAATTTTAATAAAATATATTGAGGCACTAAAAGTATTTTAAAAAATAGCTGAATCAATATAAATATTAGGCTCAGCTTCAGAAAGATATACCTTATAGAATAGGTTCGTACTTTTTGTGTAGATAGACGCACTATAGACTAACACATTAATTGCAATATCATTTAATCATGTTCAGATGAAGTACCAAATTTATCGCTTTTTTGGGGTGGTGGGGAAAAGAGGGGGGAGGCTGCTAGCCCCCTCCTTCACATTCTCTTTATATAAATCGCATAGATTAAATGAAAAAACTAATATTTGAAAATTTTAAATACTATTATATCATCAAGAAACACATAACTATTTTTACCTCCCAATTTCTGCAAAATTGACAAATATTTTCTAATTGCATCATAAAAACCCAAAAGACATATAACAGTCCGTTAGTAAAATCAGGGCACACTAGCTCGGCTCGCGCATATAGGTCGCAAGTCTACGTTATATCTACCTAATTATTGCTTTATTGTGGCTGAATGAAATAACCTCCTTTACTTTACCATTATCAATATAATTTTAAAACAACAACAACTGTCAAACTATTTGATAAAATATTTTCGAAGTGTATTTGTATGTAATTTTGGAATATTTTATCTGAACATTTATATAAATGAAATTGCAATTAATGTGTTGGTCTATAGTGCGTCTATCTACACAAAAAGTATGAACCTATTCTAAGGTACCTCTTAACTAACAACTTAGAATTGAACCCGGCTAAATGCTCGGTCGTTACTTTTATCCGTAAGCACAATACATTAGATTACAATTATATATTGAAAGGTCAACAATTAAAGGATAAAGCTGACCCCGATAAATTTGGTACTTCTTTCTAAAGTGCTTCCAAATATTGTTTCTTGCTCAGAAATTTACGCCTTTTTTGTAGTTTATACATAAACTGTAAAACATAACCTCAACCACATGTTACAAAAACTTAAATTTTAAGCATGACAAACTTCTCGTTAAGAAATAATAAGGAATTTACTAGGTAAAACATACATGGAAATGTCATTTAATCACAACTTACCTCCTTTGGCAATCAGGGACCATCATCAAAGACTCCTGCAATACCTCCTCTTGCTTTCGAATGTTGTATTCGTCTTGTCCTTCGTCTTTCAATTTCTGTACCCTATTTTTCTGTTGCTCAGCCTCCTTCTCGTAGACAAGCTTCTCTTTAGCGAGGCGTTTGACAACACCAGTCTTTATCTTAATTTGCCTGATTCTAGGATCTGCCATCGCTAAAAATGCGGCTTTTCTTTCATTCAAGCGAGCGCCACTTTTTTGTTTTAAAAGATGATGACATTTGACTTGACAATTTAAGATTTTTTCTTAATTTTCCCTATTACGTGACGGCAAAGCGATCTAGTCCATACAGCCAAGTCTTCAGTTTTATATCTTTTTTCTTGATTTTTGCAATAAAATGTGGGTGCCACACATTTTAATGCATCTAGGGAGTGCTTGGCGAGAAATGCATGGTAAAGTCCTCATGATGGTGTATGATGAGGTGGAAATCCCACTATAAAATTCTCAATGTCATACACACCACAAAACCTTTATTTCAATTATTTCTCATAACTGATCGTCAACACGGATGCTTATGCAACGAAACGACATCACTTTCACTGCACAAAATCCACTCCGAAGCAATTTTGAATTATTGAAACAAAGTTCGACATCAAGACGCCATGGTTTCCCGCCAAACACTCTTGACAATAGGTAGGTATATGACATTTTCTCTGATTATGGAAACCAATGATTATAATCATTGGTCTGAGATGGAAACCCAAAAGGAAACCTGAGAAGGAAACCTTATTCCAGAAGCCTTATTCAGAGGGCATTTTTGTGTTTTTTTAGGAGCGCGTTCAGAGCTACAAACAAACGGTACGGTGAATCCATGAAATATTTCGTCTAATATTTTATGGCTCATTCGTATATGTGAAAGTGCCCTTTAGACATATTCTTTCTAATCTGTGAAAGTGCCCAAGCACCAAATGCACCACCGTGCGATTTAATCAGTCAAGTACTTTTTTAAATAGGGGTAAAAATTCTACCAAAGCATAAATTGATCCGATTAATATCTTACGCAAAACCAAGTAATTGCAGATAAGATAATGGATGAATGTTATTTATAATCAACACAGCACGGACCAATATCATATATTATTATAACTGCGAAACTATGGCGAAAAAAATTACATAGCTACTGTAAGTAGGTGTCGAAAACACCTAGGTAGGTACTAGGGCTAGGTACACGTCCTAGATAAAGGATAAACTAGAAACAACCATGGTTCGTGAACAAACGTTTGCGTTTATCACAAAAACATTTGCCTACCAGGATTCGAACCCGGGCCGTCCGATGTGGTAGGCAGGGGAAATATACACTATACTATAACAACGGCGTTAATAATAATAGGTACTTATTTACCTACCTACATTTTGGACAGTACGTAGGTACATAAAAACCGATATTTATAGACACAGTTTTACAGCACTCAAGATTTTCAGTAAAAATTATCTCTGAGTCTTATCTGGAACCTGCAAGATACCCCGATAATTGTTGATAGCTTTTAGATAAATAGATCCGTGACCCGCTCTCGGGCGCAGTGATCTGAAGCCATGAAGCTGTTATTGCTGATCGCAGGTAGGTCCATTCTTTATTTTACCGGATACTCCAAAAGACCTTAGGAGTTGCCTACAAAATAATCTACTTTGATAGTTCCTATAGTGACTAAAAAAAAGGCAAATTTTATACAAAAAAAAAATTACTGCTTGCTGCTGAACACCATATGCGTAAGACAAAATTTTCTCGGCCCCATAGTCTCTAATCAAAGTTGGTTCAGTCGTGCAATCATCAAAAAAACAAACTCACTTTCAGTTAGAATTTTAGGATTATAGAAAACAGTACCCGTAGTGTAAGTTTTTTAGTATAAAAAACGCAACTACTTTAGCTGCGTTAAGAGCTCAATTTGTATAGGAAACGCGAACAGCGCCCCTAGCGGAGAGAAGCGCAAATCATGTTTCCCATACAAATTGAGCTCTTAACGCAACTAGAACCTTTTGTATACTAAAAAACTTACACTAATGGTACAGGCTCAAAAACCTTAATATGAGGTATGACTGAAATTAATAATTTCTGTCTCAAAAAGACAGAAATTATGAGAGTGCCCGCCCATTTTGCCATTACCCCATTTTGCCTTACCAAATGCGTGACACGAAATATCTTAGAGTCAATTTCATCGAAAGAAATAATAAAAATTTTGGATTTACTTACTTACATGAGCATCTTTTATATTAGTTAGATTTTTGAAATCAGTTCTTCTATTTAGGTGATTAAAGAACTTAATTTAATTTATAGATGAACAATTGAAGCTCTATTTAACTTAATGGAGAAAAGACATATAGACCCAGCGAAAGATTGACGACACTAAATGCTCTAGTAACCTACTGCTTCGCCCTAAAAGTTTATTCTCCAAGATCTGCTTCCCTGACAATCTTTTCCAAAAGCAGAAAATTCAAATATAAGAAATGGTTCTAAGTAAAATATAAAGTGCTGTTAGAAACAGATGCAAATAAAAAACTTTAAAAAAAACCTTACATAATCGATATAGTTTCTATCAGTGAGTTATGTTGTCTATTATCATTCCAAGATAGAATCAAGATAAGGTTGTTCTCGAAGTGACTTCTAAAGTGATAGCTAATATATAGATTGATTTGATAATAGGTGTGACCCTGGTGCTGGGCGCTGTGCCGAACGCTCGTCAGCCTCGAGAATTCTACACAGAAGAAGTTGACGATGGGACTCTCAACCTCTTCGCTGTTACTTGTGAGTATATGATTGATCATTTTTAAGCAACTGCAGCTTGCAGTGAATCCTATTAGCCGTGAAAATATGCTGGCTTACCTTACCAGGAGACTACATGTCAGAAGAATTTGTGATTTAGTACTTATTTCTTTTTTGTTTCTGAGAATTTGTTTAGGAATAAAATATCTAATATTATCTTTCTAGCTGACCAGGAGACCATAGTGCTCGGTAACCTCGACCTCCACCGCGCTGGTACTGATCCCGACGTTAAATTCAATATCTTCTCGGGTTACGATGAAGCCAGTGGAGGTTGGAAGGTAACAATCCACTGGGATGGACCGACTGATAAAGTTTTCGTAGATTGCTTCGGATTCAGTAAGTCATATTTTTCGTCACGTTATTAATATATATTAAATGTCGCTTAATTTTGTAGCTGCTTCAAAAATAGTTTAGAATCGAAACCTAAATCAAATATGTTTTTCGCTAGGAGGCAAGCAGTGGTTCGCCGGTCCGGAGCAGAAAGAACAGTACTGGCCCATACAGAATGGCAAGCTAAACAAATACTCCGCTATCTCTAAAGAAGACGACAACGCTGCCGTCGGTGAGAGATACTGGCTGAATTCCGCCGGCTATTACTTCTATGTGCACCCTGAAGCTCCACTGTTTGTCGACTACCACAACATTTTGGATGACCACATTTGCTTCCACGCTGAAGTAGCTGCTCCTTATTCTTCAAGGCGCAACCATAACGTACTCAAGTACGACATCTGGTTCTTCGACAACGCTAAAGTCGCTCACCAACATGCAGTTGATACTTATCTCGGAAAACCTACAGGGATCCCTGACTTCAGAATGATCCAGTACCCCGTCTGGTCAACTTGGGCCCGATACTCCCGTGAAATTGATCAAGATAATTTGTGGGCATTCGCCAATGAAATCGCTGATAGTGGTTTCCCTAATGCCCAGTTTGAAATCGATGATCTTTGGGAAATATGCTATGGTTCACTGACCGTTGATGAAGCGAAATTACCGAAGTTCAAGCAGCTGATTCAAGATATCAAGGGCTTAGGTTTTAGGGTTGCAATTTGGGTACATCCCTTCATCAATAAAGACTGCGAACCATGGTATTCTACGGCTTTACAAAGAGGGTAAGTTTTATTTTTCAGTGATTATTAAGTATTTACAGAATACATTATAATAATTATATTATAATTTTAGATATTTAGTCCTCAATGAAGAAGGCAGTCCTGACAGTTCATGGTGGAACAACAATGGCTCTGTCCCTGGTTACATCGACTTTACTAATCCTGAGGCCAGCAACTGGTACACCTCAAGAATCTGGGACCTTATCAAAACCTACGACATCGACAGCGTCAAGTTTGACGCAGGAGAGTCCAGCTGGTCTCCTCAAGTAAGCTATAGGCTGATTGTTAACATAAGCTGAATTTAGTTCTTGTAACATTCATAACTATAACATAATATTGAATTTTAGGTTCCCGTTCAAAGCGGCGATATTGATTTGCATCCCGGACATATCGTGCAGACTTACGTGAAGGCTGTCTCCCAATTTGGTCCTATGATTGAAGTCAGATCTGGAATGAGGTAAGAACAACTCTTTTAAATATATTTTAATTAGTATGGCAAATATTACATTTAAATCTTCCGATCAGGACTCAAGAATTACCCATTTTCATCCGTATGGTGGACAAAGATACGCTGTGGGACTTCAATAACGGCCTAGCGACGCTGGTGACAACGCTTTTGACCATGAACCTAAACGGTTATACTTTGGTCTTACCTGACATGATCGGAGGCAATGGATATAACGAGAAGCCTAGCAAGGAGCTTTTTGTGAGGTGGCTTCAGGCTAATGTGTTCATGCCGCAGTTGCAATACTCTTTTGTTCCATGGGATCATGATGATGAGGTATGAATTAACTTCTTTCAGGGGTTTTCAGTTGCAATTTACTTCAGAAGATGAAACTCTTAAATAATTCATTGCAGTATACAAATGTGCACTATTTTTGTACGAATGGTACTTAGTCACTTTGTAGATACCAGCATATTGTGGGCGCAATGAAAGAAAGAAAGTTAATGGTAAACGATTATCATTTATCATAACCTAACATGCTCCAAACATTTTACTGTGAGATTCAAAGAAAAAAAAAACGACCCGTAAAACCATGACAGCATGCATGGGAGATAAATCGGCCAGCGCAAGGCCCAGAAGATCTTGTTCTATAGTTAGAGATACAATAAAAAAAAATAGACTGATTCCTTTGTATTAAAATGTCGACAAAACTTGGTTCGTTCAAACTTTATCATGAATACTAGTCATCGAGTTAAGTGTCACCACTCATCATATCGTTATATATCTGTTTAGCATTAGATAACTTGCTGCAACACAATTCACTGACAATTTGTTATCAACTGCACTTTTACGTAAGGCCATTCTATAGCATCACGGCTCCGATTTCCGAGAACGTGAATACATTTATAACAAGGGAATCGAACAAGCACACTACTGGCCTGATGGAGGTGCGGAAACCGCGTAGATCCCCGCAATATGTATGCACGATTAGTACGATGCTAACGTAAATAAGATCCATGCGGTTAACCCAAGCGGTTCCCACACAGTCTGAACGAGAGCTTAACCCTTGTAGGATCAGCCGGCCAATTCTAAACGTATTTTTGAAAATCGGAAAAACTGAATCACTGACAGGCACACATCATAACGAAAATTTATTTGAACTCGGTCTTCTGTAAGATCGTTTCGGTGACGAGGAGTACCTACGTCGTTCCAAAACATTACCATAAAGATCTCTTAGAGTGCCACTGGTTTTAATGTCTATTCACGGAAATTCCCAGGCGAATATCGCACACGCCGCACTATCTACGGTGCATTACGGTCTGTAATCAGGAAACAAAGAAAAATCTATTCTGGTGGTCTTTCCCAAGATGATTATTTCATTTACCTGTTCTTCATAATTTTATTAACATTAATCCGCCTAATCAGTTTTACAATATGGATGGGCGCTCCAAACTTTAGTGACTAATCCTGTGGCTTTTTCTTGAAATATGCAACATTAGCAGCTCTTAAATGTGAAAAAAACGGAATTTATACCACGTGCCTCTGTTTTTTGAATTCTCCGATATTTCGGCGCAGTTTCATGCGTCATGGTCACGGATGAACGGTCAGTTCATTTAATTGATAGTTCTATATATTCTTTTAATTGATAGTGACCACGTAAGTTTAAAAGAATACATTAGCAGCTCTGTAATTCTTTCTGATATCTTCTAGGCTGTCGAGATCTGCCGCAAGTACACGAACTTGCACGCGGAATACGCCGACGAGATTGTGGAAGCTATGGTTGCCTCTGTGAACAAAGGCACCCCCGTCAACCCTCCTATCTGGTGGCTTGACCCCACAGATGAAGTAGCTCTCGCTGTTTGGGATGGTAAGATTCAAGATTATTTTGTTTTTAACCCACTTCAAAAAAGGAGGAGATTCTCAATTCGACTGTATTTTTTTTAATATAAGAAAGAAAAACGTATTTAGCTGCATCGCCTAATCACGAGGTATAGTCGTGATGATCGGATCATCGATGTGCCCCGAATTAGGACTGGGTCTTTGTGTTCAATATTCGCACGCACAGTTCAGCATATTATGGTCTGGTAGCAATCTAACACACGATCAGCTTGATGGTAAGCTGTCTTAGCTTTTAGACACGTGCTGCCAATCCTGATCCTGCCCAAAGATTACAGTGTGTGTACTCCGTGGTACTTTATTTGTTACTAGCCGGCAAGAACAGTCATGCTCTTTGATAAAGAACACACTTCTCAGTTCGACGCTCACTTTGATTTTCCGTGTCAAAATTTAAGGAAACCACCTACTAACGAACGACATTAGATTAATTCGGAGAGTCATATTAATTAGAATTATTCCTTTTCTTTGATATAGGTGGCCGTTAAATTCGAAGTGAGCAGCACGAGAATGAGAAGCAAGTACAAATATTATTTGACGGCGATTTGAACTTCTGTAAGGTGGAGGTCTTTTTTTTCTTCAACTTCCCGTCTAGTTCATTATGTCCCTTACTACTCCTAAATCTTCATTCCTTGGTTGACATTGACGCTCCAAATTTTGCTTTCCAGAATTTTTGCTGGGCGAGTCTATTCTAGCAGCTCCGGTACTAGAAGAGGGTGCTGTATCCCGCAACATCTACCTGCCAGTAGGCAGCTGGAAGGACGGCAACATTGGCGACATCATCGAGGGTCCAACGTGGCTGTACGACTACCCCGCTCCTCTTGATACGCTGCCCTATTTCCTGTTGCAGAACTAACAGTCAGATCACTGTACAATCCGTTGAGTGTTTCCTTGAGAATGTATTAAACCCACCTTTAAAGCTAAGTCACTACTGTGACTTGTTGGATTAATAGGTTTAATAAATGTAAATTTATTACTTAAAAATTTGATATCATTACTTTTCTCCCTTACCTATACTCCTTTACAACTGGACTGATATGGGCTCTTAGGTATTCAAGATGTTATGTATGATAGATGAGACAGCTTAATTGTAAAGGGATCTTAACTAATACGTAAGCCAATTCGTTTGTATGTTTATTAACTACGCGTTACTACTAAACTAATCAACCGATCATCGTAAAAAAATGTAGACGTATTGTCAGGGGTATAGAAAAGAACATATTAAGGTTTTACCAGAAAAAGGACCAGAGCTATGAAAAATAAGTTTTTGACAAGATCTAAACTGATGCGAGCTTAGGGGGAAAATTCTAGTGTCTAAGACAAAGTGCAAATTGGTATCTATTATACTAATAGGTTGGGGAAAAAGTTTCTTCGCATTTTTTAAGAAAATTCAAAACATTTTTTAATAATGTTTATTTACATTTAACTAAAGTATGTAGGTACCATTTTGTTCGATAACTTTTTGCCATCTTGTAGGTAGGGACATGATCCCATTGCTATAGAAATTTTGGGACTTCTGGTCAAAATACCGCGACAAGTGGTTTTGGCAGTCCTCTCGTGATGTTAACCTGACACTGCCTAAAGAATCCTGAAGAGACCGAAACAGGTGGAAATCTGAAGGTGCAAGGTCAGGACTACACGGCGGATGCATTAACACCTCCCAGCCAAACTCTCTTAATTTTTGCTGAGTGGCTAAAGATGTGTAAGGTCTAGCGTTATCATGATGAAAAACCACACCCCTTCTGTTGATTAATTCCGGCCGCTTTCTCTCAACTTCTTGCTTTAATCTCATCAGTTGTTCGCAGTAGAGTTCAGAATCGATGGTCCTGCCTGGTGGTAACAGCTCATAATGAATAATGCCCTTCCAATCCCACCACACACACAGCATCACCTTGTTGCGAGTTAACCCGGGTTTCGCCACAGTCTGTGAAGCCTGACCGGCCTTTGACCACGACCTTTTTCGCACGTTCTTGTCGTACGTGATCCACTTTTCATCACCAGTTATCAGCTTCTTCAAAAATGGTTCGGTTCCATTACGTCGTAATAAAGAATCACAAATGAGTACACGGTTCATTAGGTTTCTTTCAGTGAGCTCGTGAGGTACCCAAATGTCGAGCTTTTTTGTGTACCCAGTTTTTTTCAAATGCGCCAAAACTGTTTTGTGGTCAATTCCCAGTTCTTCAGCTACGTCGTAACTACTGACATGCCGATCTTGCTCCACTTTTTCAAAAATGGCATCCATTTTATCTGTAATAGTGCGACCAGAGCGACGTGCATCTTTGACATCAAAATTTCCGGATTGCAAACGCTTAAACCAAATTTGTGCTACTCTCACAGACACTGCACTAGGTCCATAAATATCGCAAATTTTTTTCGCGGCTTGCGTTGCATTTTTACCTTTTTTGTAGTAAAATTTTAAAATGTATCGAATTTCTTCATTAGATTCACTCATTTTGGCGGTACGAAAAACAAATGAAAATCACACATTTTCCTAATTTGAATTTGGAATTATGTTCTTTAAAATTTAAACTTTCAATGATACCAAAACCAGCCAGATACAAATAGTATAGCCAAAGAGATTTTATTACAAGTTTATACATACTATAATGCGAAAAGACTTTTTCCCCAACCTAATATTACATACTGATAGTGATAGTGCGAAAGATAATGTAGGTAAGCACTGGCTAGTTCAGTCGCGCCTTGCACCTAGATGATGCTTGGTCGCCTCTTTTGAATGACCCATCCCTTCCGGCTCATCGCCCTAGGGACGCTAATCGGTCGACAGAGATGTTTGGTCGTTTTTTTTTATGTTACGAGATGGCAAACAAGCTTGCGGCCCACCTGGTGTTAAGTGGTCACCGCCGCCTATAGACGCTTGCAATATTAAGTGTACCTAAATCACTTAAGACCGCAAGTGCGTTTGCCATCCTGGGGACTAAGAAGATATGGCCTCCATGCCCAGTAATTACACTGGCTACTTTTCCCTTCGATCCGAAACACAGCGAACTGCTTCACGGCAGAAATAAGAAAGGCGGTGGTACCTACCCAGACGATCCTATATATGGGTCTACCACCTAATAGTAGTGTAGTCGTTTAGTAACCTCATAGGGAGGTTCGCTTTACAGGTTAGAGGACGTTTCAAGGTCTTCGCCTTCTTTAACCCGTTAACGCTGGGAAGGTCATCAGCGATCACCAGTAGTAGTCAAATAAAAAAAGAGAACGACCCTGGATTGTACAAAGGACCAGTTGTTCTCAACACTGTTGACTCTACAAAGAAGAACATTGTTGAAATTGTCATTGGCTCATAATTTTGCTGAGGGTATCTATCAAGAACCCCAAATTAGTTTTATATTGTAGAAAACTCAGACCAATTAAAAAAGTACAGTCAGCGAAGAAAAAACTGTGGCCGGTAAATTAAAACTACGCCTCCCCCGTTTACGTACACAGTTAGGTACACCACAGTATAAGAGTATATATGTGGCATAAACTGTGGTTACACACATGTAACGAAACTACGCCTAGCCTTATACTAAAAAAAACCGGCTCACGCATTGAATAGATATAAAACCGGCCTCAGTTTTCTCCGCAGCGCTGTCTGTACTTTTTTATTTGGTCTGAGGTAGAAGAAACGTTTCTTTCTCAGAAGGAGGTAGGTGCCTACAAAGTGGAGGGAAACCACGTCTCTCAGTGATTTTAATCTCCATAAACATACAGATATCATTTATAGCTTTTTTTCCTTCTCTTCTCACGATCTTCGGCATCCCGCTGGGTGAGAAAATTGGCACGGTCGTAGGCGAGGATCGCCTACGACGTCAAGCCAGCACCTCTTAGATCTTCCTGTCTTACCCGGGGAGGCAACATGGCCAGACAATTGTTGCCCATGTAGCCAGGCGATTGGCGCAAAACGTGGCCGTACCAACCAAGGCGACACTATTGCAACTTATCTGCAATGTCACGGACACGAAGGCTACTGCGGATGTGAGAATTCATAAAGAGAACATATTATATCAATCATTTGCTCTTATTTATTTATCTGTTGCATTAGGTAATCTAAGACATGCATGACAAAATTTTAAACCTAAAAGGTTTTATCGCAACGCTTTTCTTCAGAAGCCTTTTACTGGCATTTAAGATAATCCTTTTCAATTACTAAAATTTTGTCCCGCAATCGTGGAAGAGTCCACGTATCTATTACTTCACAACGGCTGCATCTATTAGGCTAAACCTCTATAAGCTCCTTGGTCTAAGGCCGCCGCTAGACCTTCACATCCTATCCTTATATCGGATGAAATCGGATAATTTGTTTGGCTGAAGTCCTAAATTTTAACAAATCGGAAGGCCGGCCGTCCATTTCTAAAATGGATCTTAATCGGACGATGTGTAGAACTTCACACTTATTAGCGAAAAAGCGTAGGTAGGTACTTGATATTGTTTATTTATTTATTTATTTGCTTGTCACATGGTTAATATTGTTGTTAAAATACATTAGGTAGTTCATTGCACACATGACACCCCGTGGGGGCACCGCAAAACCAACAAAGAGGGCGACACTTGCCATACCAATAATAAATTGATAAGAATTATACAATAATAATAAACGTATTACTACTAAAAACTAGGTACAGAGATACAAAGAGTTTACAATCTTTATGCTTAAAATAATAAAGTTCCACTATCATAGAAAAACTCCTGAATAGTATAATAAGCTTTTTCCAATAAATATACTTTGAGTTTATTTGAAAATGTATTAGGTATATAGGTCTTTTATATTATTTGGAATACTGTTATAAATTTTTATTGACATCCAGTATGGACCTGACCTACTCATTTGAAGAGAGCTACCAAACGGGACCTTTAATTTGTTTCTGTATCTATCATTACGTTTTATTGCGGTGTTTGGAGAATATAGAGACATATGCTTTTTTGTGAATTTACATATTTCCATAAGCATGTTAGAGTAAGTATTTTTTCTTTTATGAAGTAGGGTTTACAAGAGGTCATCTGATCAATATTGAACATAATTCGTATACATTTTTTTTGAAGAATTTTTATGTGTTGGATATCTGGACTATTGCCCCATAGAATTATGCCATATGTGAGACAAGATTGGGCATATGCGTAATAAGCTGTTAGGGCCGTTCTTGTATCTGTTACTTTTTTTAGGTGATAGTGATTAGATATTGCTACTGCTATTGCTAATTTTTGTAGTTTAAACAACGTAGTCAACGTAGGACCCATGACAAACACGATACAAGATACTGAATATAAGATACTTATTACCTACACTGCGTCATTGCTGCTTTCAATATGATTTTAGGAATCACTTGTCGGAAAGTGTGGAGAGAACGCATCCGGATAGGATACCGTCTAGCGGCGACTTAATATTTTTTTTTCGTATTTGTAATTGACGGGATATTTGGGATATTTGGATGTTTGTATGAAATAAATTCTATGAAAAATTTAACGGAGTAGTACTCAAATATTTGCGAAAGTAAATCTCCATATAAAGCGGTGAAAATTTTCTTCATTTTAGTAAACCCGTGCGAAGCCGGGATGACCTGCAAGTCTTAATAGATACTAAAAAAAGTAAATCAAACACTTTTCTAATACCTTTCTGTTATTACAACATATTATTTAACTTTAAAATGTAAATTTATCCAGTTATACAATACCTATTATCTATCTATCAGAACAAGTTAACCAGACATATGACAAGACACCTAAAGATCGTGAATGTAAAAAGTAAGCAATCGATCATGCAAAAATATCGAAACTGCAGATAAAATAATTCGATAAAAATAACATTGAATGACGTATCTAATATTAAAAAAAAGGACGTCTGTCACTCGGGGACTGCCGCGGTAAAGCTATTGCATAGCATTTTGTATCAACTTATGCAATTATAATTTTATTTATTTATTTTATTCATGCAGTATTTCTTTTTCTTTGATATTAATTTTATAACTGAAATAATTAACATTCATATTCAAAACACTTTATACACAAATTTTACAAGTACAGCTATTCACTGTTGTACGTAAATACCTATACACCTATATACTTTCTCATAAACAGCAGCTTATGTATTCGTCCGATTTCGGAGCAGCTCGTCTCGATTCGTGCGAGTTTCGTAGAGTCGTACAATACGTCTAATCGCACGCACACAACGCCGTGTCGAAGACTGCCGAACTGAAACGACGTTAGACGATGCACGGCCTTCAAGCCACACCACCTTGCCCATCGGAGTGGGGAGCGTGAGGTTTTTTCGTTACGGAATTTCTGGATTCGGTAGCTTAACATTAGGAATAACAACTTGAGTACCAAGTACCTACGTGTGACTAATCGAACTTAACAGTATGAAACATTATCATCAACAGCTCATATAATGTCCCCACCGAGGGGCTCGAGCCTACCCCATATTAGGGGCGATTAGGTCTTAGTCAACCACGCTGGCCAAGTGCGGGTTGGTCGACTTCACACACAACCTAAGAATTTCTTCATAGGTAGGTAGGTATGTGCAGGTTTCCTCACGTTGTTTTTCTTGACCGTAAAAGCGTGGATTAAACGTACATATGAATTCAAAACTTCAAAAAACACATTGGTACGCGGCGCGGTTCGAACCGGTGCCTCCCACCTAAGGATAACAAATTGACACAAGACTCTCAAGCCACCCTATACGGTTTGGCCGTTTTATTGTCTACCTCTCAATAATTTCCCAACACAGAGTTTCATACAGGCAGGACCCATTTTGAAAATCATTGTTTAGTATATTCATTATGGTTCCAATATATATGCGTCCTCAAACCAATATTCGTCTGAGTACCTATGCGTCTTGGATTTTCTTCATTGCCGCAACCTGCTGTGTTAATAATGTACCTATAGCCTCAGACCAAATAGCATGCATGATAGCTACGTACGATACAAATTTCGATAAAGTGGTCTTTCTGTGATGGCTATAACGCATCGTGGGCATTTTCATAAGTATTTAGAAGTAGCCATAACACTAATTTCGAGATGTAGATGTTTGACAGTGACCACTACGCATTGTGTGCAATTTTTTCCGCTCACACATCCATACTAAAGTTATCTTTTGTTGCACAACATTTTGCAATCATTAACTTTTATGTAAAATATTTTCTTATGGCAGACGGCAAATTTTGAAGCGATCTATTATACTGATATGTGCCCAAAACTAAAAACTACACAAGTTTGTTCTCTTAGTAAAAAATATCACAAAGCAAAAGTGTTTTAGAGTTGGACTGTACCCTGCCTTATCGACCTCTGATCATAAGTACTTCAGACCAATAGCCTTTTTTTTGGTCCGAGGTACTTACCTACTGAAGTATTTCTTGTACCTAATTAATTCGTCTTCTTGCTGCTGTCTGCCTATAGCTACTCCTTCTTCTTTCTCAGGCAATCCATCCAAGTCTTATGCACTCTACCCTTTGCTATTCATCTCTCAACATTTAAGTCTATCACTCTTCAAGGTACATGCGTTTCATCAGGTATCTACACAAATAGTTTTCAAGTGGGTACCTACCTATTCTACCTTCAGGGTTTTTTTGGTTGGTAAGTAGGTAAGTATTAAGTATATTTGCCAGATGTGGCTTTAAGTGTAACGAAATGTTTCGCAAGGCTCTGCTCAACTTGGGACTATTAGTGGGATCCAAGGTGCACCAAATGGTGTAGTCCAAAGATATTAACATATAAAATAAACCAAACCTTAGTTATGACTGCATGGAAATGCTTGTTTACACATTTTTTTCATCAGAGAACAAGATTTAAATAAGAACGTTTTCAGATATCATATTTTAATTTATACGAAAAATTGCGGAACATAGGAACCTATTACTCCTACCTACATGGGTAGTTTCGATTAGGCAAATCTATGATTAATATATCAAATATTTTGGGTCTTTCTATTTGAACCATTATGTAAGTATACCTAAGTAGTAGATGTAACAATGAGAATTTGAGATAACTTTTGTTTTGCTCTTTAATCGTCAAGTAAGCAAGTAGTAGAGGCCAAGCGAGGCGTTGGCAACGTGGGTCACCGCCTACGGCTCGCGGTCCGAGGAGCCTCGCGCCTAGAACATTTACAACCAAATCTCAATGTTGGACTTGAGGCTTCCCTCAAGGATCTCTAACACAATGATGCTGTGCTGCCCGCATCCAGTCACCATCGTCAGTCACTTTTTTTTCAAATCGTGATGTCGACTAGGGGCGGGAGGTTTGCACTAAAAAAGGGCCTCGCGCTGTATACCTTGCCCACGATAAATTTTTGTCTTGCTTAGCCACTGGCAAGAAGTTCTTCAAGCTTTATGGTAAATTTAAATTCATAATTTGTAACATTTACGACAATTATTTCCAAGAGAGGCACAAGTGGATTGTTATTGTTATAAAACCAAACCAGTTAGATAAAAGCGCGAGCGTTTTCTCGCGTTAAGTGGCATTACCATCTGATATTCCTTATCGCGGATCTGATTATTAAGTTGAAGAAGATTATATTTATGGTATCGATGTGATGACTGTTCCATTTATCTTATTCGAGACTTCGAGATAACTAGTGTCACGGGGTGTGGACCAAGTGGAGCAGCTTGTCAAAGATGGCTGCCTGGATATATTTACTAGGTACGATTTTTTTATTTCATATCTTAGAAAGGGCACAACAAGTTCATTAATAAAATCCAAACATTATGTAGGTACCTAGGTATACCATGTTTCAAGCTAAGAATAGCTTTTTTGCGAGGATTTTTGCGACGTACCTAACAATAACTTCAAGTAGGTAAACCATCTTTTATGCTGATTATGTATTTATTTACTATGAAGAGCCTGATTAACTAAGTCAAAGAGTTTAATTTAATTAGTTTATACCTAAGTAATTATTATAATGTCCAATCAAAAGTAAATAAATGGAAACAAATTAGTCCGAGCTTTAATTTTAGCATAGACAAGATTACTAAAGATAGAGGTATAATTGTAGGATACCAGCAAGGCGATGCGTTTCCCTCGTCTGTAGGCGATTAGGTACTTCCCTAGAGAAGGAATATTTGCTAATGTTGCAAAGTTATCAAGATTGAATAATTGCTAAGAAGTCGCTAGTCTAACTTGAAAAACCCAGTTATATTTTTCTTACGATAAGTGAATTGTAAATTCTTTGTGAGAAATAAATGTCTTAAACCATTGTCTAAGCCTTAAATATTGATCGTAAATATTATACAAAATATTCATTTGGCGTTTCGTTTTGTAGTTTTCTCATTACGTAACAAGCTGCATGGCGTAATACGTAACAAATAATGTCAATTTTCCAACTTGATCTATCCAAATAAAATGTCCAAACCCTTAGGCCACCCTCGAGTCAATCGCTCTCGTTCAACGCGAACCTTGCAGAAAGACCACACTTCATTGGCATTGCCAATAACGCCCGGCTGCCAACAACATCGGCGTTTCCTTCCTCTTACCACTACTCCACATTCACTTTGGCGTGAGAGACCCGTGTATCGGTTTGAACCGTTGCTTGAATGGGCCGGCTCGATCGGAGAGATACCACGTTCTCACTGGATATCGGCGTGAAGTAGCGTTTCGTTTTCACTGCGTTTGTGAGTTTACCGGTCGCCCCTGCCTCCGCCTTCCCCCATGATAGGTAGCGCAGTTCAATAGTCAGCTATCCCAGGGGGGTACCAACTGTGGAAGTGACGATGACACGCAGCATATGCTGCAAGCGTGCCCGTCATGGGTCGCAGAGCGCAGTGTCGTCATTTTGTCAGTCGGTGCAGATCTCTCGCTGCCGAGCATATTAGTTAAGGCTACGGTTGACAGCGCGACATGCTGGGACGCAATCAAAGTCAAAGACAAAAATTCTTTTTTCATTTAGGTACACTTTGTACACTTATGAAAGTCAATTTTGATGCCATCGGTTCAAGAGTCTACCAGGAGGCCTTGTTCTGTGAAGAACCAGCAAGAAACTCAACAAGTTTATCCTCCCTTTACTGTTTTTACAGTTTTGATGGTCTCCTTTTACGAGCAAATAATGCAGCAAAAGGAGGCTGCGGAACGGGTTATGGAAGACGAGCCCATCCACAAGAGGCGTACCGGAGGAGGAAGCGAATATTCGCCCTCCACCCGCCTGAATAGAGACAAGCACAGATATATCTGAGACAAGCGAGTAATGGGATAGGTCCCCGTCGCTCGCATTGCGCATATCGAAGCTGATAGAACATCCCAAGCGTTCTCGGGATGTTCCTTGACCGCCGTAGGCAGGCTTGATGGGGCCAGCCACATGTGACCTTGTGGACGTCTAGGTACAGTGCTCTCCGCGAGGCACACCGATAACCGAGGCGTAGAGAGCGTCGACGGTTTTTATTGGGTATGCTAGAGTCCCACATAACCCCAGTGCGGCTCCTTATCGCAGCTAGGGTAGATATAAAATCTTATCCGTCCGATCCCTTTCTGGAAGTCCTTGCTCAGGATATCTTGTACCTGAGCATGGACGCCCAGGCTGCCCTACGTGCTCAAGGGTTCTTAATTAAAGTGTTGATAACATTCTGTCCGGGTGTAGGTCACACTGAACTCCTCCTAAACGGTTGGATCGATTTTCACTAAATTGTGTGTGTGTGTTTATATGGATTCGAAAATGATTTACATTCACAATTTTGATTCGATAAAAGGTTTTTTGTTTATTTTGTCTAACTAGACAACGCCTGTCGGGTCTGCTACAATGTAAATTATAAAATAAATAATGGCCTCAATATAATTTTAATATTAATTCTTTAATTCGTTTACAGTGGTATTGTCGGCGATAGGATGGGCATCCTCGGCGCTGGTGACAAAGGAGGTTCTGAGTGATGACGTCACCTTGTCCCTGGAGCCGCTGCTCACCGGAGGGTTCAAGATGATGCTTACTTCAGGTAGGACTTAACCCAAGTAACACACAGAGGCTGAATACCAGATGAATGTATGAATTCAGCCTTAAGTTCACATAGCTGAATAACATCGTTACAATGGTAGTATTTAAGTACTTCAAGACAATAAATACCTTTTTACTTTCTCGTATACGCAGCATAGGGGGAAGTTTTGTAATCGTAAAAAAATTCGACCTCCACATTTTGACTGATTTACACGTTTTGGACCTCCCTGAGTGCTGAAATATTTTTAGGAATTCTGTACCCTCGGTGAAAACTGATACAAGTCGAGTTAAAACACTTCTTATATTTTTAGACATATATAATCAGTGTAAAATGCTTTATTTTTCTGTCTAATTCACGTAGCCGTATCTCTTCTGGTTACGGATATATTTTTTGTTCGCAATGATACAAGTCGAGTTATATCTGCGAAAGTCATTAAAACTATGTTTGTCATTAAATCTATCGGATTCATTTATTACATGTTGAATAAAATTGATAATAAAAGAGTAATACGCATATAAAAGTGCAATTTTTTTAAAGCCATTTTTCTCAAAACTGTCATTTCAGACTTATATCAGTTTTCACTGAGGGTACAGAATTATGTCTGTGTGTGTGTCTGTGCGTTAGCACGATAACTCGAGTATGCTTTAACTTAAAACAAAAACAGCAATGGACACGTAGGTAATTCACACAGGGATTATTACTTTCGTCAAAAAAAATAGCGAATAGGCTGGCAGGTGAGTCCCAGAACAATATTAATTCAACCATTGATTTCGTTTGTATTTTTTATTTGGCATGTTTAGATAAGCTTGAAACTTATACCAAATTAAATAGAAAACGAAGAACAAGGAAAAAATCCTGTCATGGATAAGTGCTGAGACGGGAATTGAATCCTTTTCTGCGTAATTTCAATCATATATAAGTAATTTAACCAATTAAATTTTCAACAGTCTCTTATCGCCCCGCAAAGCAAACACGGACTGATTTGAATAAATGTGCGATTTCCATCTTTAATTATTCTCCATTAGCAACGTTAAACGACTGCTTGTATTGTTATGTTAATTAATATCAAACACAATCTAGTAATAGGTATTAAATTTTAATCAACGATTGTTACGTAAGCATCATTGTGAGTGGACATTTTTAACTTTTTGTTTCATTAAGTTACTTGCATAATTTTAATTATGGTATCATTGTCTTTTTCTTATGTTATAACTAGCTTTTGCCCGCGACTTCGTCCGCGTAGAATAGTTACTTCGGGCGGCATTTAATTTCTTTTATTATTTCTTCTAAACCAAGCGCCATATACCGATTTTCATGGATTTTACTTTAAAAAATGTCGGATTTCCATACAAACACCCATCCCTTATTTTACCCCCTTAGGGATTGAATTTTCAATAATCCTGAAATACGTCATTCTTAATTTCTAACTAAGTAGCTACATACCAATTTTTATTGATTTAGCTTAAAAACTGACTGATTTCCATACAAACTTTTCACCCCCTTTACACCACCTTAGAGGGTGAATTTCCAAAAATCCTTTCTTAGTGCACCCCTAGACCTCATAAGGAACCTACGTGCCAAATTTGGAATCTCTAGACCCATCGGTTTGGGCTGTGCGTTGATATGTCAGTCAGTCAATCATTCAGTCAGTTAGTCAGTATTAATTTTTATATATTAATAGATTTCTGGTCGATTATTGATTAAGTGCATGAATATGAGATATTTGTTATTGTTATCATCAAGACTAATATTAAAAATAAAAATTAATCTAAATTCATATTCATCATTATATCTAACGGATGTAAAAAGACCCATGACAAAGCCGAGAACTAGGTATTCCGCTCATCGTTAGCACCACTTTTTATTCTAGAATCTAGACTATACCTGGGAAATTAATAGCTACTTACCCATGAAGTTATTAAAGGTCAAAGTTAGATTTTTTTTCAACATTTTTATGAAACAAATTGAAAACATTATTTCTTAATTTCTCTCCAAACAAAGACAAAAAAGTCAACATTTCATACAAAAATAGCTTTAAACCTCAACGCTCAATGTAAACACTCGATATTGGGGCCAAACAAGAAAAGCTAGCAAAAATACCTGCCGTTATCAAATACCAAGGTAGGGATTCTGACTATTCCCAGTTGTCACTCAGGTAATTACAAACCCACATAATCACGCTCATAATACCAAAAGGGGCTGAGAAGAGCCCTAGGCAACACTTGGTCACACATAAAGCCACATGGCTGGCATACCTAAGTTACTAAACCTTCAGAGAACCAACCAATAAAAGCCAACTACTAGGCCTGATATTACACTGTAATTTACTCAGCAGTCCACATACTCAGGTTAAATGGGAGCAATAATCCCAACTGTTGACAGTGGTGATGTATAACAAAAACTCGGTCTCCCCTCCTGACTCGTCTGCTGCAAATATTGTCGGTTCTATGACTAGCCCACTTCAGCGTACTAATTCTTTGGCCTATCGAAAACTTTCCTTCTGTGACGAATGTGCTTGTTGCTAACCCGGTCTTTTGACGAAATACCGAACAGCATAACCATCCATAGCGCACTGAGCAACTTTAAACTTGTGGACTGGTCCTCTGGTCTGCTTGTCTACCAAGTGATATTTGACATCCATTTTTATAGGAGGAGAGAGCCACGTCCTTGGTCAAATCGGTCGCACCCTTGTGCAGCCGTACACTATGGAGGACATTGATGGCGGAGTGGCAGTGTACTTCAACAACGCCAACCTGACTGTCAAGACTGTTTACGACGAGGCAGAGAAAGCCCGAGGAGTACAGATCAACTGGGACGCTTCCAGCCTTACAAGGCTGGAGGACTGCATTGATTTTGGTAAATTCTTATAACAAACAATAAGTATTAAAATGTGAAAACAAAGTTAGACTGCGACCCGTAGCTACTAAGTTTCGTTCGTTACTATGTACATCGAACGATACGTAGTACGTACGTAGGTACCTACCTAATCTGTCCCTTTTTGTAGTAGGGAGCCAAAATGAAAAACGGCTGCTGCTATGCCATTCATGGTACCTTACATGACACTGTCATTGGCGGGGTTCAAAATATTCTAAACCGTCGTTTTATGAAAGCATTCGAAATTTAAATATAATTTTGCTTGGACTTTAATTTTTACGATTATTTAGACTAATTTTGTGTAGACTATGACAAAGACTACAGTATATTGTTTGTTATCTATAAAACATTTATAAATCCTTTATTGCACACATAAAATGGTTATAAAATATACAAAGAAAGACGTGTACAAAGGTGAGCTTATCTCTAAAAGAGATCTCTTCCAGCCAACCCTAGCATTAGTGAGTAAATTAACAAGCGGGATATAGTGTACAAGTAAATGATTACACAAAAGCATATAATTTATCTAATTAAAAGATACATACATAAACATACAAATATAAATCTCATACATACATATACATACATTTATACAACGCATACCTACATACATACAATACATTATCTACATACATATATAAAAAAATATATACTATACTTATGACAATTTTGAGAGGTAGTGCTCTTTCAACTTATGTTTGAAAGAATTGATCGATGGACTCTCTCTTAGCTCCACTGGAAGTTTATTCCACAACTGGATAGCAGTCACAGTGAATGATCTCGCAAAAAATTTTGATTTGGAAGCAGGTCGGAGTAAGGTTTTGGTAAAAAACATTGTTAAAGTTATATTTTTATAATTTATAATTTTCATACTTATACCTATTGATGACCTCATTTTGGACGGTTTTTTAAAAAATCATTTATGATTTCAGGTGACAAGCAATGGTACGGAGGTCCAATGCAAATGAATCAAGTATACCCAATCCAAAACGCTCCACGGACTTACTCGGGTTATATAACGGCAGAACAAGACAACGGAGCTATTGTGGAACGTTATTGGCTTAATTCAGCTGGCCAGTACATTTACGTTCACCCAGAAGCCCCACTTTTCGTGGATTACAACAGTTTACTAAGCACCCATCTCTGCTTTGGCGCTCAGATAGCAGAGCCGTACTCCACGAAAAGACAGCACACACCTTTGGCCTATGACATGTGGTTCCTCGCCGACGTGAAAACAGCTCACAAACATGCTGTGAAGACTTATCTGGGACATCCGTCAGGCCTGCCAGATTTCAGAATGGTTCAACACCCGATTTGGTCCACATGGGCACAGTATTCCAGAGACATCGATGCGCCCAAACTTACTGACTATGCTAAAGAAATTGCTGGTTATGGTTTCAACAACTCCCAATTCGAAGTGGATGATCTGTGGGAAGTGTGCTACGGCTCATTGACAGTGGACGTTAATAAGTTTCCCAACTTCAGTAACTTTGTGGCTGAACTAAAGAGTTTGGGATACCGTGTGACTCTTTGGGTGCATCCGTTCATTAATAAGAATTGTGAACCTTGGTATTCAGACGCCTTAAGTAGAGGGTAAGAGCCAACTAAGTTTGCAAATATTTTTAAATTAATGCAGTTTTAAAATCTACATTTGCTATCATAGATACCTGGCCACGAGTGAAACGAACGATCCAACTGTATCGTGGTGGAATAACAACGGTACTACGGCAGCCTATGTGGACTTTACCAATCCTGATGCTGCTGAGTGGTGGTACAACAATGTTAAGGCTCTTCAAGATAATTATGGCATTGATAGCTTCAAATTTGATGCTGGAGAGAGCAGCTTTGCACCGCAGGTAATTGTCAACAAGAAGTTGGAACCAAGAAGCTTATAGGTAAAATAAGCTTCTTGGTTGGAACTCAAAACTATCCCCGAATTTAACCCATTCAAGTTATGAATTATAGATAAAAAAGACTTTTCATCTCGTTTTAAGTTAAAGAATTTTATCTTTTTCTATATTTTAAGCCAACTACAGTTATATGTCTATGTAACAAAATTCGTTTCAGATTTCAATCCAAAACGGGGACATAGATTTGCAACCACATCACATCACGCAAGCATACGTGAAGACGTGCGCCAGATTTGGCAACATGATCGAAGTACGAACTGGTTTTAGGTTAGTGTTTAGAGGAACGTGAATAAAGTCTAATTATCCACGATTTGCTTTTGCTCAAAATCAAAATCTAAAATTTGCTAATGACTTAAAGATACCAAAGCATACTAAATATTAAAGATATCATTACGGGTTCGTAGAGTCTTGATTGAGTGTGAACGACATCAACGATACAATTATTTAATCCTAATAATAAGCTTTATTAATAAACGTCTGATTAATTTTAGCAAATATTAAAATCACAATCGTTTTTCAGAACACAAGATTTGCCAATTTTCGTACGTATGGTTGATCGTGACTCTGTTTGGGGAGACAACAATGGCTTGTCCACCATCATTACTACGACTATACAGATGAATCTGAACGGCTACACGCTGGTGCTGCCTGACATGATCGGTGGCAACGGCTACAACTTGGATAACGCGTGGTCTGACCTGCCCACTAAGGAGCTGTTCATCAGATGGGTCCAAGCGAACACCTTCCTACCTGTAATGCAATATTCGATCCCGCCTTGGAACTTTGACAACGAGGTATGTACCTAAATACTATTTCTGGGTCATATTAAGAAGGACATACAAAGTGACTCTCTGGTCTTTCATCCGAAGGTTTTGTACAACCTGGCAAGCAGTGTAGTCATTTTAGGATGAAGCAGACCTTATTCGCTTTTGGGCGAAACTCGCCGTCTGTTCCCGTACACAGCTATACCTTTTTATGCTTATTTCACCCAAACTCTATTGCCAAATTAAGAAAGTATTATTTCTTTCTTTTGACCGTTTTGTTCCGTCCCAAAAGAACAGTCATTAGGATGACACAGCATTAACAAATAAAGAATAACGCTTATTTTATTAATGCTTATTTAAAATCTGCGAACAGAAATTGTGTTCGCAGACATCCATCCCTAGTGCCCTACTACAACTTTAGAGAGGTAATTATTGATCCTTCTTCATCAGATCAGAAAAAACGATGATATAACAGAATATCGGCAAGGTTCGATTGCCGCGAAGGCGGAAGCTTTATATCCTTGAACAATCGGCGTACAAACGGGCAGATAAGATAATGGAGACATTGAAACAGCACAATGTAATGTCAGTAAACAACCACTTGTAAATACTTATGGGATTTACGGGAAAACACTTAGTAGATAGAAAGAATATTTGATTACGTCATGACTACCTAGAGCTAAACATAATCGTTGCGACACGTGATTTATTAATGCTATGGCATTCCACAGCTCTCATTTTCTATGGCACCCATTAGATAATAGGTTTTGGTATCAATTTTGCTACAGTAATAACCATTAAACTGTCTCATGTGATGAAACATTTGAGATGTTTAAAAGTATAAAAAATACGAGACCAACCTAACATGAACGCGCACACCATGTTTCATTATCATCATAGTTCATTTCATTTGTGTTTGTCATGCACCTAAAACCTAAATAAATGTAGCTACGGTTCTGATCTGACTTTACTTTTTTAAAGTAGTTATTTTCCTCCTTCTATCTTGTTCTTTTTCTGTACCTTTCCTTGTATGGCCTTAATATAGCGAAATAGGGTTTTTAAAGAGGTTTTTAGCACCGAAAAGTACTTTCCCGCGTAGTTCTCAATTCGCTCGTAGTCATCATCCCAATTCCAGCTCTCTTCTAGTTATTCTTCTTGACCTTACTCAGGTTAGGATACGGATTTATTGGATTAATTAACCCCGTTCCTTTCTTTTGGAGTAATTTTAAATTAAAATGTATACTTATTTACAGACCACGGAAATAAGTAGGAAGTACTCAGAATTGCATGCGGAATACGCTGAGGCGATCTATGCGGCCATGGAAGCGTCTGTGCAGGACGGCGCGCTGGTCAACGGCCCATTGTGGTGGATCGCGCCTAATGATCCAGAGGCCCAAATTATTTTCGACCGTAAGTATATTGTACTAAAGGAATTATTTTCCTTTCGAAGGCTTTTTTGACTGCCTATTGCTGGTGGCGGTAGATAGCCTTTTCAGTGTCACCGAGTGTTTTAAGAAGACCTTATTTTGTCTTCAAGCCATATAAGATCAACCTCCTTAGGTGATTTACTAGTCAGTCAGACTTGTCCCGCGATTTCTCTCGACCGATTAGCGTCTGTAGTTTTTCCCAAGGTATAGACAGCAAAGATGACAAACGAATTTACATTCCGCTTAATGGCAGTTATGAAATAATACCTGACTACCAACACTACTGACCTTATCCCTTACCCTGTGGAGTTTCGGAATCCATACTCACTGTCGTCACCGATAGAAACTCTACATGAAAAGGTATTCTTTGCATCTTTGAAAGGGAATCTTGGCCTTCACATTACCTAAACCTAATGGTTAGTGATGGTATGGCCGAGATGGAAGTGAGGTTCACCCAGCACTCTCAATTACTGAGAGTGGCTATCTTATCACTCGAAGTCACGTACTTACTGTAACGTTTCCAGTCCCAGAAGGGGAGAGTTAGTAACAAAGGGACAAAGGACGAAGAGTAATAAACATTTGTAGGGAGTCAAGACAGTGCGGATGCGAAAGAGCCAATGCAAGTACCGCTGCACTCTCCCAACGATTTCGGTCCGTACGCCGTGAGTCAGGAAGGACCATGGGTTGGTGGTGGGTATCTTATCACTGCCAGAGCTGCACTATTGTTATAGCGACTTTCATATTCCTGGCCAGTCAAGCAGACTTACGATCTAGCACATATTTGGTATTTCTCTTGGGGATCAAATCCATAAGCTCTGGATCTTTCTGGTCGGCGAACCACCATCACGAACTGATTTTTCTTATGCAGACAATTGAACTAAATATTATTTATTTAACCGTACCATAGATGCAAGTTAATATGTATACAGGCGTTAAAACTGTAACTAGACTTAAGTTTTATGTTTGCGATTAAAAGTAGTTTATAAAACTCTCTAGGACCTATCTCTACAATATTTCAGTTTGTTTGCTAATTTACCGTTTGAACATTTCAGAATACCTCGTGGGCGAGGACATTTTAGTGGCGCCGGTACTCAAACAGGGCGCTACCACCAGAGATGTGTACCTGCCTGCCGGGGTCTGGTACGAGGAGGGAGACAAGGACCGGGTCCAAACAGGCCCCAAGTGGCTCCACGACTACCCGGCACCAATTGACGTGCTGCCTTACTTCGTCAAGCAAAAGTCGTCTCCTGACGCTGGCAGTATGGCTGTCGTATCCACTACGATGATCTTACTCGGGCTGTTATTCAATTCTGTATTCTAGGTCTATGTGATTTAAGTAGTTACTTTTTAATGTTACACCAATTCGATTAAGCTAATATCTGTAAAATATTTATTATGTAAATTAAGTTCTTGATTAAACGATAATATTTATGAAATATTGACTGTATTTTATTCTTGACCGATGCAGTTCCTAATCACGAATAAGACTACCCTTTCATATCTCGTGGGTGTTGTAAAAGCCAATTGACGGAGATTCTGAACCCCGTGAAAACCATAACATCAAGGGGTTACTCGCGCGGTCTCCGTAAACCACCTATCACGTGATTCCCAAAGACGGCTGGTGTCAGGCAGGCACACGGACATACCACCATAAAATCTATAGCAGTTATAAATAAAACAACTTTTACGGATTTTTGCCCGACGTTTCGTAACACTTTTCAGCGTTCGTGGTCACGGGATGACTAAAGATGTAGGTTGTCAAATTTTATGAAACAGTTAAATCTACCGTCACTTTAATTATTCATTTGGAGTGTTCCGTTTCACGCAAACGGAGCTCACGGTGTCATTAGATCTTGCTGTGTGGTGGTTTGCCTGAGTTTCCAGTTATCCAGTAATTAAAATTATTAAAACTCGAGTCGAGCGAGTTAAATCCGTAAAAGTTGTTTTATTTATAATGTGTAGTGCTCGCGCAAATCTAAGAGAACTCTATAGCAGTTGATGACATTATTGTACCGACACCAAATAAATGGGAATAAGAAACAGACTGATCATTTTTAATTACATCAACATGATTTCAGACTCAAATCAGCTGGAGTTCACCAACACATAAACAGGCGATTATTATTTAGGCTCCGCGCAAATGGGACACCGAGCACAGCCACCGGCGACGGCCACGCGCCACGTCCTTTGGTACCGCGCAAAGTCTATGCGCGCAAACCAAGCGCAAACGCAGGAGCCGCGACCCATTTGCGCGGCGGAGCCTTAACTGTCGGTTTTTGACATTATATCGTACAGGTAGGTACGATATAATGTCAAAAATTATATCGTATAGATCTATAGAAGAATATAGGTTGGTGAACTCAAGCCTTAGTAGAAAAAGCAAGCTACCTAATCGTCTCAAATCGATTATCCAGTCCGTCATGAGTATAAAAAAAGAACTTACAAATAGGTGCAACGTACTTTTTGTTGTAATTTCCTACGAGATAGGTACTAGACGTCAAAACAACATAATTAATTGAGCTAACTGACTCAAATACAGTGATTAACGCAACGATTATAATGTAACTTTTCAACAATACGTAATAATTACCTACGGATCATTTCCCTGGGACGGAGCGTTTGATGGATAGGCGTATAATTATGTGACACTTCTGATCTATCGTTTGACTGTGGGAAAAAATAAGTAAAAGGATTGGTAAACGGCAATTAATATTTTTTTTAAGAAAGCAAAGTCTTTCATTTTAATTTTTTTTATACTAAGCAACAATTTGTTAATTTAGGCGGTTGGGTCCAGTACGTAGTTACCTAAGCCACGTCAAATTATAGGTACTACAACGAAGCTCATGCGCTCGAAAACGTTACCTACATCGATAGGTTTTTAAATCGATAATTTAACAGTAAAGAAACGATCACAGTTCAGTAACGCATTGCTAACGAGACTATAAAGAAGTCTGCTTTTCATTTGAAAATGGGAACAATGTTAACTTTGACCAAAATAAATTAAAGTGTTACATAGGTACTTAAGTATTTTGCAGACTGAAACAAATTCATAGACCTAAGAGACAATTTTGGCGGATAGGCGGCAGCAGGATAAGTAACCTTAGATACCTACGCCTCAGACCAATTTTATTGGTCTGAGACCTACGCTGACAACATCACGCCCGCGCTGTTTGCATCTACAGAGGCCGAACCTTGCTGAGCTTACTCGAAGAATGAGCGAGCAAGTGAGTTAGGTAGTACCTACGACTTCAGACCAACATTTCAAGGCGGACGTGGACACGACCATCAGCAATGAAGAACACGACAAGAAAGAAGTAGGTACTACTTAACCAACCTATTTTCAAGTTTTTTTTCTTTTAAATTAAAACCACTACACTACAAATTTTGAAACCGGTCGTTAGTGTAAGTTTATTTATGAAAAAACGTAACTAAGTATGAACAAGCCATTTTTACTGAATTTGAACTTCATTTTGACCTGCGATTTAAAAAATGTAGTATGCACTTTACCACCTATGAAAACTTTGAAATAACTATGCTATTTTTATGTTTAAATTGCTAAGCATTGACGTAACGTAACGTGCAGTTTTTGCAAAGGACAATAGAGGATTCCCACCAAATGTTTTCTTTATAGGAATTATTTTCATTACCTCTGTGAATGATGATTATTGTAATAATCGGTTGAATAATAACATAATTTTGCACGTATGCGAACAGAAAATAGACATAGCATTTTATGTATATTTACTTAAACAATATAATTGACAACCTCAATTTTTTTAAATAGCATTGTCTTCATTATATGGGTGGAAATTAGACATTACAAGACACATTGTTTTTATTTTTCTTTAATTTTGATTCAAAGTATTTTAATTTAAAATTTCAAAACTTACTCATTCTAAAACGAAGTAATGCAACTGTAGGATTTTTGTGGGTTAATGTCTTGGGCTTGAACTTGGCCACGAAGATGGATTAAACTTCTTGAGTTTGGGCCATAAATTTAAAATGAAATTGGGTCACCTATGGCAATATACTTAGTCCGCGAAAGACTTGATAAGGATCAACCATCCTGACCAGATCCGAAAGCAAACATCCATAGCAAAAAGAGTTTTTGTGTGTATGGTGAGATTGGTGGGGTCCACAAGAATGACCACAAGTTGTTGGAGTCTTTAACGATTACTACGAAAAGACACGTTCAGCAGCTGCAAAGAGTGCAAGAGAAACTCCACGAAAAGCGTCCTGTACTCGTCAAAGCCATTCTTTTACACGACAATGCGCGACCAATAATACAGCAAGTATGACTCGAGAAAAAAATCTTGAGTTTGGTTATCACATCCATCTTACTCCCCGGATCTTGCCCCGATAGACTACCACCTTTTCCATCTTCAATTCTGAAGAACAAGTCAGGCAGGCTGTCGAAAGCTTCTTCCAGGCCAAAAAAACTGCCTTAATAAACTGCCAGAAAGATAGGAGAAGGTTATCTATAGGGGTACCTACTAATACTCCTATTATAAAGCTGAGAAGTTGTTTGTTTGTTTGATTAAACGCGCTAATCTCAGAAACTACTGATTCAAATTAAAAAAATATTTTGTATTGGATGGTGTCCATTTATCGAGGAAGGCGAGCGAAGCTGCGGGCGTCGACTAGTAGACAATAATGGTGTATATGTTACAGGCCAAATCCGATTTTAGGATAAACTAGTGTTCCCTAGGCCAAACCAATTCACTAACCTACCCATCACTCAGCCATGTAGGTGCATAAAACACAAGACTCTCCCAAAAAAAATGTGCACTCCGCCTGATCATAAAAAAATAACCCTAACCTACTCATCACTCAGCCACTAGATATCTCCAAATCGTATAAAGGACAATTGGTTTGGCCTAGGAAAAACTAGTTCGTCCTAAATTCGGGTTTGGCCGGTAACATATACATAATAAATTAATATACCTAGTTTTGTTATTTAATAAGAGCAAAATAAATGTATGATAAAAAAAACGGAAGTTACTTATGATGACTTCAGCTAATATATGACCGAATCCGCTTTACGAATCGGATCTAGGTTCAGGGGAGTACAACATGTGCTAGGTTTAGTTGATGACAGGACTTGTTTCAAGTCCGCCTGGCTATTACCATCTTATCAAAATCTGTCGCCATAATAATAATGTTAACATCATTATTGTGTTCCGTCAATCAATGATAAGATATCCAGTCCCTCTGTGGTTGAGGGTTATAGGTGAAGCTAGCTCCGTCTTCGGCATTATCGTCACTTACCATCAGGTGTGATGAAGGCCAAGAGCTTCAAAGACACAAAAGAAACCTAAGTTCCGTCACGCTGGAAATCACAAATTAATTATCTAAACATCTCGCATTAGTATTCTAATTCACATCCGTAAGTAAAGTACCTACTAAAGATCAGATACGTGTATCATCACTGTTTATCACACCGTTTGTGTGACACAATTACGTACACTAATGGCTGACTTATCCATATTAAGCATGCAGTTTATTACAACGCTTTTTAGAATGATAGTTGGCTAGTATAGGACGAAATAGAAGAGAGAGTGACGACTACGTAGGTACCGGGAGATACAGAGTTGGTAGGCCCCCACATGGTGGACCGACGATCTGGTAAAGCCTAGGTCGTGAGAAGCCGCTGGATGTGGGCAACACAGGACCGGTAGAGGTGGAGAACCTTGTAGAGGCCTATGTCCAACAGCGTGTATCTCTCAGGTAGGTTTGAAAGAGCTTTTTTTGTCGGGGAAGTCAAATGCATTTACGCATCGTCCCTGCGGGGTGGTGCCCACCGCAGGGGATATGTGGGACTCGAGGTTAAGGCATTCCCTCCATACCCACTAAACATCTTCCCCGGCCTGACTTTCAGTGCGCTATTAGGGGACGGCTCGGGATCTGCGCACGTGAGCGCAACTACACCGAGACTGTCCCAACGCTGCCCATCTAGGCACTCCTTGCACCAATTGGTGACAAGCAGCCACTCCTCCACCCACGGCTGCTCGACCTGGCGCGTCGTCCTGGCGAGGACACCGGAAGCAGCCATCGAACCGCACCCGGGGGACTTCGGACGCGGTTGTGGCCCTGAAAAGGGCCGTCCGGAACTAGCCGTAGTGGGAAAACAAAAACAACTCGACGACGGCATGTGACTTCGAATGCCAAGGGGACACACTTGACAACAGCCACACACCCACCGAGAAAGTTTTCCCACCACGTTACCAAGTCCGCAACGAGGAGGCTTCCGAACGTGGACCCCAGGTCTAAAAGCGCTATTTGGGGGCTAACCTGGTTCGCCGTTACTCCCGCGTGGAGGATGTTGAGGACGATATAGGAGCGGAGTCGCAGTGGCGGCGTAAGGGAGCGGAGGGGGCGGTTCGCACGGGTGCCAAGTACAAAGGGGTGACAACGACAGCACCAAAATAGTTACAGGATGCTATCATTTCGTACTAGACCGTTAACAGCCCTGCCCCATTCCCCCTCGCTGCCTCGGGTTCTAATCTAACCTACGTTACCACTGCGGAGTCCTGCTCGACCAAAGCAACGTATCGGAAGACCAAAAATTCTCATGGTAACCCCCAAGTAGGAAGGGAAAAATATGTGGAAAATGGTGATAGTTATCGATACGTCCAAGACAGTTAATTTTTACATCAAAGTAGGTAGGTAAGTTCCAGGAGTTTCACTCGAATTTTTGTTTCAATAAAAATTTTGTTATAATAGGCTGGGCATTTGATTACCTAGAAACACGCCAGATGAAAAGCGATGACGAGGTCTAAGGTGGTACACGCTCGTCTAGAAGATGCTTGTTCCACTTTCAGCCTCCATCATGTAAGGTGGAGACCTAGAGCTTCGTCGTTAAGGAGAAGAAAAGAAATGTAGTTTCGTTATTAATTAATTCAATTGTTTTTTATTAGCAGGGTGCTTAGTTCACTTTTTGATACACATCATTATAAAGCATTTTGAAACGTTAGTTCCCTACACAACATCAGTATTGGAAACAGATTTGAAAGTCGAACAAATTAAACCCTTATAGGAGACCTATTCGCTTCAATGGCCCTTCGAGATGTTTACGCCCGCGCCGGAGTCAATTACAGGACTGTTTTTTGCTGGCTATTGTTTTGCAGTAAATTGTGACGTCCGCGTAATGGAGCTCACACACGCGTATTATTCATCTATCTATATTACGATTACTGCGTCTTTACTGTAATTCTTTCGGAAAAAAAGAAAAACAGGTACTCGTCAAAGGGAAATTTTGCTCTAGCTAGATAGTGGTTACACCACCGCTATCAGATCTAGAGATGCCGTGTTCGATCTATAGCTTTGATCAAGCATGTGATGTGACGAAGATGCATACGCCCCGTCCAATTGTAATAATAATAATAATAATAATGATTTATTTTTCAAGTTAGAACATTACATAAGTTTTAGGAGCTTCCATTTAAGCAATGGAAGCCAATTCCTTTGAATAAAAGCATCATCCAAGTAACGTAAACTTTCGTTAACTATATAGCAGCAAATAGGTATACTTATTTATTTATCTTGTTCTACCTGCGTCCAGTTTGATCCCATATACCTTTCTCTCTCATTTTCTACGTTATCTGAAGGCTGTTTCTGAATACGAACGCGCATCTGCCTTTACTCACACCAATGAACCAAAAACTCAACCTACCACTTGATTGCATCTGTAACCCTGCTTTGGAACCAATTTAATTTTAATAGCGTTGCAATCAAGTGTAGCATCTCCTTTAGAGATGATACAATTTAGAAGTGTGATAATGAGGCAGTGTTGTATGTAAATACATAATGACCGGCAGCCAACACGAGCCGGCAGTCCACGGGAGGCCAGCGCGATGGTCGTGTCACTTATTTGTTGTAAGTAACTCTAGTTAACAACTTTATATAAGTACGATGTTCACTTTTATGTACAACAATTTAAGCTGTGCGTTTAGCCATATATGCCATAGCTGCTTTACAGAAGATTACACAAGTCACAACATTAACTTTAAAGACCAAAATATGTCATCCTCACGATATGAAACTTTTAATTTTGTATTTCAAATGCGAAATCGACACTTCCTTCTTTATATTTTGCATGTGCCGTCTTTTCAATGACCTCTATAATGATTTTACTTAATAGTTTTATTTTTAATAATTAATTCTTTTAAGATCTTTACGATGCCTTATCGCTTAGGTATTGATTTAATTATTTATGGTTTTCCAGTGTCTGTTTAATTTCTTCATTTCATTTACAGCTAATATTTTTCTAATTTAGTGTAAAACATCTTTTAAAGCAAATACTGCAATAAAAGCCAAGCCACTTGCAGTTAAAAGAACAATGAAAAATACCGATTAAAAGTAAAAAATAAACTAATTACATTAAATTAATTAAAACTCCGTAGGCCACAAAGAAACATTTCCTGCAATAATTACCTATCTATAGTTTTTTTGAGCTTTGCAAATGAAAACATTAATTATCTCGTATTAGAAGTAGGTCCATTGACCTAGGCACGATCAATGTATTTCTTCATACTTAAATTTGGTCTGAGACTTAAAATACATAGAAAATGGAAATCAAGAAAAATACTCGTCTAACGCAAGTTTTGGTCTAGTGGTTAGTTAGTAGTTTATTGTGGTCCGTTTGGTTGGTGGTATCTACCTTCAGCTTGTTTTAAGTATAGCTACAAACATCCTACTAATATTATAAATGTGAAATTCTATGATCGGATGTTCGGTTCAATGGATTTTGATGATATTCTGTACACAGTTGATCATAGCCTGTAGGTATTATTTTTGTTAGTAATATTTTCACGTGAAATGAATTCACTGCGATCACGCATGTGGGTGAAACCGCGAACAAAGACACTGGTCTTAAACGATTAGGTACTAAGCCTTGATGCCAAACTGTTAGGAATTGGTACCTATCTGTTAAATGGAAAAAATACCCATGTTTAAAAATCTGATCTCCTTTTCAAGATTTTAACATCTACTTATGAAAAGAAGTGGCTGGGTTTAGTATTTCGCTAGTCTATATAGTACCAATATAGGTACAATTCCAAGTCCTGACAGAGATTTCAAAGCACAGCCCAAACCGCTGAACCTAGAGATTTGAAATTTTGCACATAGATACCTTATGGTGTAGGCATCCACTAAGAAAGGATTTTTGGAAATTCCATCCCTAAGGGGGTAAAATGTCCATTCGGACGAAGTCGTGGGCGGAAGCTAGTAGATATAGTAGATATTTAAACTTCTTTTATATAGATAAATTAGATAAAGTCCCGATAGGGATCTAGGATGACATTCATTCGAATTTTTGTGGATTACTAATTAAAAAGGATACTTCAATTACTAATTAATGACAAAAATCTTGTAAAAACAAATCAATTAAAGCAATGAAAATCCGAACTAAGTACCCACTTATATGACCAATATAGCGTTCGTCCCGTCGGATTCGCGTCCGCTATGAATAGGGAACTCATAAGGACCATAAATGAAAGAGGCATAAAATCGGGATGGAACTATGAAATTAAAATTGTCGTATCGTGTAAAATTTTATTAAATATTTGGACAGGGGTTTTAGTACTTTTCGATGTCACCCTTCAACTAATTTTAAAAGTACCTATCTACTAAAGACAAATGCAGATGCCTCCAGCTCTAATCACTAAAGAGGATGCAAATGTTGCATCGACAGAGAGATTGATCGTCCAACGACAAATTACTAAGAACAATTGAACGGAACCTATGATTATGCACACTTAAGATATGAACCACATGCAAGACAATAACAATATAAAAAACACAACTTCACTAATACACGCGATGGTTAATACGTTTTTTAACTTCTGACTGATAGAGGGTAAATTCTGCGAACAACGTTGTTTGTTGTCCGATTTCCTAGCCCGTAACCTCAACTCAGTCCTGCTAACCTGCATCAAATTATTAGGTTTTGGCATTAGATCTTATGGCCAGACAACAGCTCCCAACGTTCCTTGGGATGCTATTATGGCCTCCCGAGTGACCTCCGGGTGCGATGATCTTCACACGGTTTCAAAAACGCTCTTAGCAGCCTATTACAACACTCACAGGATGAAAAGGGGGTTCAAGGCCCGGAGTTACACTAGCCCGAATACTGACTCTATCTAAAATTATTAAAGCAAATGTGAGTTTTACGCTTTCACGACTAAGCTGATCAACTTATAATCATGAAATGTCAGGGATACCTATCAACCTACTAGACTTTCCACAAAAATGTCTCATGACAAAACTAAACCGTAAAATATAAAAAAATATCTGTAAAAACTGAATATCAAGACGTAGGAATCTAATGTTATTTGACGTTTTAGAAATAATGTTTTCTCCATTTGATAGTTCAGTTTGTATGTACACTAATCTCAGCGATGTCTGAACTAGTGCTTCACATTACACTCATTAGCGAATAAGTTAGATTCTAAATCAGAGAGAATCCCAAATATACAAAAAAATGTACATTGAAATTTACTCCCATCGGAGGTATCTTAGCCTCTAGTGTTATTTAAATACTACATTATCAAGTAAACGAGATGTAATATTCGTGTTGATACAAAGAATTAGACATTTCGATACTTTATTTTTGAAAACATTCTCTAATTTGTAACCTTAACATTAAATGTTTGCCCACGCCACGTCTAGCGTCTCCCGGATATGTATTTGAGCTTCATTTTCAGTAAGGACAAGAAGGGTGTCAATGCCAATAGTGATATTTATTTCTTTCAATATAGGGATTTTATTAAATATAGATTTTAAAACCGTTTCATAAACATCTACAAAACTATGCGATGAGAACAACTTTATAATTTCCTATTACTTAAAGAAACTAAAAAAAAAGAATATATATAGATAGATATTTAGATATTAGTTACTATTTTTACATTCCCAGAAGCGCGTTGTTCTAAAACTTTTAATGCAGAGACGTAGAGTACTGCGGAATAGATGTTCGAAATTGTTACGTGTACGCTTTTCTGGAACTCCTACACTGGTGAATTTTATGGGTAAATGGATTTTATGATGATTTAAGTACCATTTCATAAATTTTGGGAAAAATAAAACACTACATCATTTAAGCACAGTCTATAAGAGAATTTACACTGTGGTTTAAGCGTCAACTGTGATGATATGTCAATAAACATTTGGCCATAATCATTATACGTGGATTCATTCGGAAAAAGCATGCTCTTCGAATGAGCTATTTGATAATCACTTTTAAACTATGGCTACGTGATGTCTTTAAATGGACTCAAACAACGCAGCTCATTATGTGTAAAAAATCTTTATATTGCAGTAATTGCGGCAGTGTGCGCAGGCGCTCAAGCGGTGGACATCAGTCTTCTCAATGGAGCTGACACTAAAATTAAGCTACAGGACAACACCTATGGGGGACTTAACCTCGTCCTCGAACGAAGTTAGTATTCACTTTGAAATCAAAAGTACGCTAGAAAATGTCTTGAGGAACGAATAGAACTCATCCACATAAGTTAACGTATAGATATGTCAATGGAAACTCAGTACAGTAAAAATCAATTACTATGATTATTTATGTGGGGAGATTAGTAGTTATTACTACCTAGTCTATATTACATTCATCCAGTTTTAAGTTCCTAATCTTATCAAAATACTTATTTCCCTACAGAGGGTATATCCGAGGTAATAACCGTGATCGGTCGGTTCGCGGGGAAAGCAAAGGATGTAGTGCAAGATGGCGACGCTGTGATCCAGTTCGGCAACGACACCTCCGTGCGGATCAGTTCCGAGGAGGTAGCGGGCGCGAGGGTCGGACAACTCCTCACCATCACCTGGGAAGCTCCGAAGACCGTTGTTTTGGAGGACTGTATTAATTTAGGTACGCTAATCCGATTGCTTTTATTGGTCAGTCAACCTTGAAGCATTCCTATGACTTTCACAACAAACTGACTTTCTTAATAAAAGTACTAAAAAAATATTTAAGTTCTTATTCTCAGTTATTTCAAATTATACAAACGTCTTCAATCATCCATTGAAGGAAAACAGATTTAATAGATGTTGCAGATTAGCACAAAACATGCACATAAATTTCAGTCGATACGTAGTGTGAATAAGCTTACCTCTTAAAGGTATTCTTCTTGCTCATATACATTATAATAGGGGACAAATTAGATGACATGAGCAGCTTTTTAAGAAGCGTTTAAATCGGCCGAATGTCTACTAATAGAAAATTTTACCACAATATTACATTCCTAATTCAGTTAATTTAATAAGATCGTAACTATATTTTTTTCTGTTTATGAAACTAGAGTAGATGTGAAAAGTGTCTATATAAAAGCTTTGTATTAAATACTTCAGGCACCAACAACTGGTATGGAGGACCTCAGCAGAAACGGCAATACTGGCCAATAGAACGACTCATATTACCCGATTACTCCTACATCACCAAAGAAGCGGACAACTGCGGAGTAGCCGAGCCCTACTGGCTCAGTTCAACTGGAATCTTCTACTACTTTGACAAAAAAGTCCCTCTATTCGTCGACCAGAACAACAGAGACAAAAGCGCCGCTTGCTTCAAAGCGGAAATAAAGCCACCTTACTCCAGTAAACGGGACAAAAACGAGTTAATATACGCGATAGGCATCTTCGAAAATGCAAGATCAGCACACGAATATGCCGTTGAGAAGTATCTGGACAAACCGACCGGCATTCCCGATAAGAGAATGATTGAGTACCCGATTTGGTCTACATGGGCCAAATACAAGCGAAACATTGACCATGACGTCGTTTTGAAATTTGCAGACGAAATTAAAAAGTATGGTTTTCCAAACAGCCAATTGGAAATTGATGATCTTTGGGAGGTGTGCTATGGAGCCCAGACTATTGATGTGGATAGGTTCCCAAACATGAAGAATACTGTGGAGAAGTTAAAAGAAAAAGACTTTAGGGTGACTATTTGGACGCACCCGTTCATAAATAAGGGATGCGAACCTTGGTATTCTGAGGCAAAAAATAAAGGGTGAGTACGAAGTTAATTCAATTAAAATAATCTAAGAGGTAATATCACTTCCGCTCTGTTGATAAAAACAACTTTATATCAACTATTTCCCGAGTGTTGGAAGTCCATTATCCATTTCTCATGCAACTTTCTGCCCAGCACAACCAATTTGTGGAGTAAGCTTGTAATGAAAGATTTGCGTATTCGTCAGTCGTTTAGGTATACCATGATAGTTTTAATTTTCCGTGTTTTTTTTCACAGTTACCTAATTGTTTCCGAGTATGGATCAGTTGAAACAAGTTGGTGGAATGACAACGGAACTACAACAGCATACATCGACTTCACCAAGCCCGAGGCTCGCAAGTGGTACATCGACAGGGTACAGAAACTGAAAGACGACACAGGCATAGACAGCTTCAAGTTCGACGCCGGAGAGACCAGTTGGACTCCACAGGTCTGCATATAATTCTAAGCTTTGCCTGCTAAATTTATCATTCTATTGAACTTCATCTAACATAGTCCGTTCGTCATAATTACGTCTAAAACATGGTATAAATAAACACATCAACATCATTATCAGTTTTGGCGGTAACTTTACTATGCTTTATGCTATTATCCTAGATACCATTGCTGCAAGGAGATATCAGGGACCAGCCAGGAGTGGTCACCGCAGACTACGTAAGAGCAGTTGCTCAATTCGGCCCGATGGTGGAAGTCAGATCTGGATATAGGTGATCATTTTTATATAACAGTTCTTTTTGCAAAAAAAAAACAAATATCCTATTTTTTTTAAATTCTTCTCTTTTAGTGAAGGAAGGTATTTGAATCTGCCCCTGCACCCATTTTTGTTTGAAAGTTAAGTAAATATCCAAATGTACTCTGGTTTGAAGCGAGGCATTTTCATAACGAGACACATTTAGTAAAGGGATCACCACGCTACAGCCATATACCATCTACGTAATCGACGATTTCATTAATTATGATTTTATATTAAAAAAATATTATATAAAAAATATTATTTTAGTTGTTCGTATAAGTAGGTATTATTATTATTTTATTAATATCATTTAATTGATTTTATTTTATCTATATACCGTACGTCACAGTGAAAAAAAGGTCATGCTATAATCAGCACTATGCTGACTGCTGAGGCATTGGTCTCGCACAGGACTCCACTAATTGTTTGCCGTATTTTGTAGTTTCTCTCCCGATATGTTCTGTGTGTACCAATAAATGTTTTCTTTCTTTCCATTTCATAATATGGAGACGTTCAGGTCTATATTACCAAATAAGTCTTTACATTTGTTATGATTTGGTTATGTTCTCTTGTCAGCTTCCCAGCGTTAAGAAACAAATTCAACGTTATTCCTCAAACACTACGCATCCCTTTCCCAGGACTCAAGACCTCCCAGTCTTCATCCGCATGATCGACAAGGACACGTACTGGACGTTCGAGAACGGCCTCCCGACGCTGATCACGACGCTGCTGCAGATGAACATGAACGGCTACTCGCTGGTGCTGCCGGACATGATCGGCGGCAACGGCTACAACGAGCCTCCCACCAAGGAGCTGTTCCTGAGGTGGCTGCAGGCTAATGTGTTCATGCCGAGCATGCAGTTCTCCTATGTGCCCTGGGATTTTGATAAGGAGGTAGAGAGACACATCAGACTACCCAAAACTGTTTTTCGCCAATTGAGTTTTCAATCCTAAGGTTGTGTATTATAAAGCACTGGCCCACTGCAGCGCACGGAGAGGTTACGCACGTGTGTCAAGCTTTGCTTCCTATGAAATTCGTTCGTGATAAGATCCACTGCAACCAACGGACACGCTACGCATGAAATAACAAATGTTGTAACACGTCCACGGCTACGTGGAGTGCACGGCGCGATCATGCGCCACGTGTTAAACGTGTGCTGCGTTCAAGTGCGGGGGTCAATCCACGCATGTGTTCATGACGTCATCCGTGTATTACTTTGCCGTGAGTGGCTACAAATTTTAATAGAAATAGAAAAATCGACCCACGTGGGGTGATAACCGCAAGCGGACACATGGAGCTAACGCCACGTGCGCCGCAATGGAGCAACGGGAAAATCGATTGGGAAAATTTGATAGTAGGTAACCTGATGATACCTAACTGTACAATTTGATATTAACTTATATCGAAGTACAAATATTACGATGCTGATCCCCGTGCAGACCATCGCACCAAGTGGTCACTTCTTTTTTTCGCGATTTCGACGATGGTTCCTTAGCAAGAGTTGTTTGTATTGACCTATCTATCAAAATGGCTTCGGCTCATCAGTCATTCAGTTGATTCAGTCGCCGGCTAGACACGAACGTGGTAGCACGCTTCGATCACTTATAAAAGTAACGTCAGCATCAAGTTTAAAGTTCAGTTTTAGATTAGATGATCTCTACTACTATCATTAAATGAGTAACACGTGTTTCAGGTTTTTTCAAAATTCAACCCCTAAAAAAGGGAGATGGGGTGAGAAAGTCTGAAAATCAAGATGGGTATTTTTCCGTCATTAGATAGCAAGGATAAAACTTTGAACTTAGGCACTTGATAAGAAATAAATATAATAAACATAGGTATGATTAGTAAAAAAAAAATGCTGCCCAAAGTAACTATTCCATACGGACGAAGTTGTGGGCAAAAGCTAGTCATCGTATAAAAGGAAGGTAAAGAGTTTTTCCGTCAAATATGAAAAATAATGAATAGGTTTTTGTCATTGATTTGCAGACGATAGACATCAGTAAGAAATTTGTAGACCTCCATTCGAAGTACTCGGCGCAGATCATCGCGGCGATGGAACTAGCCGTCGCGAACGGGGCGCCCGTCAACCCGCCCGTCTGGTGGATCGCCCCCAACGATACCACCACCTTCGACATATGGGACCGTAAGTACACTTAGCGTAGTTGGAGGGGTTCACAAGATTAATATTAATGTTTTGCAGCACATTTTTATTATTCTTATAGAAATCTACAAAGACCCCAAACGTGTGTGAACAAACATTTGTAAAAAACTATGAACAAGATCCCTTAAACTCTTTCGGATGTAGACTTCACGGAAAAAGTTATAGTCATATGTAAGCAGCGTAGCTCTTTTTTTAACTCTTTCTCCTCCAATATGTGTTTGGAGCTCTTGTTTCTCTGTAACATTTTATCTACTTACTATTGCTTCTACATTGTTGATGCTATTTTCTATTTCTATTGCATTTACTTATTATATAAATATATAAATCAAAATCAAATTTTCTATAAGCTAGCTACACTAGTTACATAATATCTTTTAATCTACTTCTAACTTACATCATAATTGTTATTCTTTCTTTTCTATTTGGCTTAGCTCATTTGTACCAGATGGACTATTATGATTTCCCGTGAAAGCGTAACAAGTAAACTCACTTTCGAGTTTACAATATTAGTAGTATTAATACAAATATATACCTAAATTTGGTAGACTAGTAAAACTGATCACACTATAAAAAGTAACTCTCTCAAGAACAAAAAACCTTTGTTTCAGAATACATGCTCGGCGAAACTATCCTGGTTGCTCCGGTGGTAGAACGGGGCGCCACTTCCCGCGACATCTACCTGCCCGAAGGCGACTGGTTGGAAGGCGGTGACGCCTCCAAGAAAGTACAAGGCGGAGATTGGCTAAGAGACTACCCTGCGCCATTGGACGTACTACCGTTCTTCGTTAAGGCGTAGAATGTTCTAGAAATCTAGTTTACTGGGAGAAAAAATACCTATGATATAAAAAAAAATATTTAAAATAAACTACAGGTAATTGTAGTCTTAAGAAAACTTCCCGTGGTTTTTAAATTGTGTCGATATTTTTTCCCTATTAATTGAGTCGATATATCGATATATTTTCCCTAAGTTTTCCAAAATATAAGCGTCTGTGCGGGGACGTTAATTTCACATGTGGTCAGATAAAAAAATTAATACCTAGTCCTAATAATTATTCATATGTCGCAGCCATATCATATAACACCATGTTTTACGAAACAGCGCGGCGGATTGTAGTGTGTGAGAGTGATGAGTAACAATAATTCCACTCCGCTTGGTCATAAAAAAATCTGAACCTACCAATAATACGCGATATCCATTCGATTATACATACTAACATTTATAGAATCTACTACGGATTTATTAACAAACAGTTCTATTTGATTAACAATTCTTACACACTAAGATCCGCCGCGCCCGTGGCAACTATTACTGTACAAGCGTTGCTATTGCTAGGACAGTGTGAGTACTAAAGTGTGAATCTACTTCTGCGTTCCCTTACTTATAATAATTAATCATAATTTACAATAACTTATAGCAATAGTGTAAGCTTTGTGTTGAAATATTTAAAGGCTATTCAAATCTAAAAATACTTTTTATTTTAACCTAAACCCCAATTTACAGTTTTCATTTCAACGATTAAGTACAGTCGACAATTTTCCCGGTGTTCCATTTAGCAAATAGAATCCTCAGTTTTGCTTCTAATTTGTGTTTGACCAGTTTAGTTGATTGAAATAAATTACCAACCAAGCTACAAAGGACTGTTTAACCACGACCAATTTAGCCATGTCTTTCGTTTCTGATTACGTCATAAGTCAGCTTGATGAAGACATGGGTAAATTCGTCGTGGTTAAACAGTCCTGTGTAGCTCAGTATGAAGAGCAGTCGCCCGGAATGCGATAAGTCGCGGGTTCATATCCCGTCTCAGCACTTACTGACAGGATTTTTTCTCCTCTGTCTTCACTCTGCTTGCACAGGTCTCCTCCCCTCCGCGCAGTCACTCTAGCGTGGCCGAGGTCATTATCTGCTCTTATTGTCTCAATTCGGTTGTCAGACGACCGGCCTCCCTAATAGGGGGAGGGTCGCTGGCAATCAAGACATGTCAGCGCCACGCAATTATCGCCTACAAGTGGAACACCGCGAACTTTGTCGATTGTGCTATATACTAAAATTAGATTTTTAATACGACCTTATCGTGTAATTTCGGTCAGAGAAACCAAAACCAAATCGTTAACGTCATCGTATATTTTGACAGCTGTCAAGCTGTTATCAATATGTATTTTGGCATCACCCCATATCCTCCAATGGGTGTCGTAGAAGGCGACTAATGGATCAGCAAAGGGGTATCGATCACCTTATACTCTGTCCACCAATCCGCATTGGGCAAGTGTGGTGGACTACTGCCTAAACTTCCTTCGATGACAAGGAGAGGCCTTGTGTCCCAGCAGTGGGTCGAATTATAAAGGCTGTTATGATAAAATAGCGCTATAAGCAATATTAATAATAATATTTTTTATAGTATTGTGTTACTGTAGGTGAGTAATATTTTAACCATCACATGACATTGAATCAATTGCAATAATAAAAAAAGATCCAAATTTTGCTTGTCAAAATCGTTAACATTTTGGACGCTATCATTTGTACAACCACCACTACATTGTAAGTATATGTTAATACAAAATTTACCAATCCTAATTTAATTCCCAAGTAATGTCCCACAATTCACCTTTATAAAATGATACGCAATAATTATACATTGAGTAGAATTGTAAGGTGAAAAAAAAGAGTTCAGAGATCTACTTAATTCCTCATTGAGTAAACGCATTAAACCACTGGTAATTTTCTCATAGCCCGATCTAAATAAAACTACTTCAGTATGGTTAACTATAATTTATTCTACAACAATCTATAAGGTATGTACAAGTACTGAACTTACGCTACGACGATGAGTTCACGACAATATCCTTGACGAGACCGTCGCCCAGTACTCTGAAGTCTTCAACAAGAGCTTCTTTGTTTATTCTGTATTTAATATCGCCTTTTATTGTTACTGGCTGGAGAGCGTTCGCGTTTGTTAACTGCAAAAAAGGACGAAATTATAAAGGACTATTACTTTTCTTAAAACTAGAAAATACACTGAAAAAAGAAATCGACCTTCCCCAGACGGGAATCGAACCTAGCATCCTCCGCGATCCAGGCGGCTGCCTTGCTGGGTTCGATTCCCGCCTGCGGCAGGACGATTTTTTTCAGTCTATTTTCCAGTTTTAAAAATATTAACGAGTTTGTAAACGCAAAAATTATTCCCTATTACTTAGATCATTAGATCATTTAACACGGAACGTGGCATAGCGCAGATTTAGTACTGAAAACATTATGCCGTTTTTAGCGGGGGGTGAGGCAAACACGCATAGCTCACATTTACTCACTCGTGCACACTGTTGAAAACAATTTAATCGCTATTATGAGCACACACGCTGGTTCGGCTAACCCGCGTACTACCATATCGCCTAACGTTGTTATATCGTTGTTTCTGTCGCAAAATTTGTAGATGAAAAATTGTATTGTTGAAACAGTAGTTTATTTGAATATAAAATTAATTCCGTGTGATAAATAACTCAGTTTTATGATAACTTAAATGTTTCTGGTCGTCGTTTACAAGAAAACACTCCGCAACCAATTATTTTTACGAGGTCCGCTTAGCGACAGATACGAATTCAAAATGGCGTTCGGTCGTCGCGGCGAACTAGTTTTTATAAACTGACATGAACGTTCGTTCATGTACTTTGGCAGAGGGGAACGCGTTCGCTTGCCTCCTGCCGTGTTAAATTGTCTAAGCTTTTTTGTTTTAAAATTTTCCCTATTAATGAAAGGCGAAGGGATGTAACCTATACAGCCATAGCTTCAGACATTTTCTTCTTACTTAAAGTTTGGAGCATCTGTAGTGTTTGGCGGAAAACATATAGCAAGCAACAGATTTTCAACGTCATCCACACCATAAAACTTTTATTATAATGATTTCTCGTAATTGAACGTCGACGCGGATGCTTGTGCAAAATAACACTAGTTTCACTGCACAAGATAAACTCAGATTTTTTTTTTTTTTTTAATATAAAATCTGGCGCCATGACAGCGTCCGAACCATAGATGTATAATTACTAACGTTTATAGATCGCCAATAAATCGCCTAGGGCGAGACCAAAAAAATGCGCCTATGTGTGAGTGATGCATAAATAAAATACGACTGCAGTCTGACAGTCGCTCTTTTACACGTGACTGACAGGCCGCCTTAGGCCCCTTGCGTGTACGTGAAATGGTCTCGTCTATCTATCTCGCTCTAATATACGCGTTAGTATGCTTTTTCTCTTTCACATTGCCAATTTTCAGTTTCCTATATCTATGGCCGGGACACTCCACTGTTTTTTAAAAAATGTTATCTATATAAGTTAACATAATAACTGCACCAACCCACCTGGAATTCTCTGAAGGTATCGATGTCAGGTTTCCACAACACTGCGACGACTTCTCCACCATAGCTGTCGTGGAAGAACAAAGCGAACTCGCTGTATGCACTCTGTCAAACAAAAACGTGTCTTTAGGAACTGCAAATAAAGACTACACTGCAAAACTAGCGTCATGCTCGATCATATTTTTTTCCTGTAGGTATTAAACAGAGAAGTCTAAGGCACGTTTTATAGAATGAGTCTCAAGAATCAACGCCGACTTGAGCGTCATACGTCTCTGTCACTTTGTGCTTGATAGAAAGTGACAAACGATTCTGTCATTCTGTAATACGGGCCTTAGTCTCCCCAGTTGTAGTCTCCAGAATTAGTTTACTTAAGATGAATGACTACATAAATTCAATATAATATCGCTTCGGGTGCGTCGTCTACGAATTGATTTAATAACTCTTCAAAAGTTGTTTAATTCTGCAACTGACTCGATGCAGCTTATCTCATATTAATTTTAAATATAACCCCAGACATCTATAGTGGCTTCAGACGGCCGTGATGCCGGCAGAGTAGAATACCATCACCACATATCCTACAATGGGTGTCGTAGAAGGCGACTAATGGATCAGCAAAGAGGTATGGATCACCTTACACTCCATCCACCAATCCGCATTGAGCAAGCGTGGTAGACTACTGCCTAAACATCCTCTTGGAAAAGGAGAGACCTTGTGTCCCAGCAGTGGCTCGAAATATAAAGGCTGTGATGATGATGATCCCAGACGTGGTCTTCCGGTTTTGAACCTACCGAGTTACAACAATAACATATCTTATCATATTGCAACGAGCGATGGGATTTGTTGCATGCATATATTTTTTTATAATAACCACAAATTATTTAGGAAAACCAGAAAACCGGTAACCCAGTTTTCTAATCACTCTGTACGGTTTACCGTACATTAAGCATTTTGAAATATTGTATTAATTTAATAATATTCTATGTTTGCACTTTTGTACACGCGCTTGTAATCGACACAAATAAATCAGTTCAATTACGGTTAGCACTCGACTCGGTTGTATTTTCCCTGATCCCCAAATATCTAAGCATTATTATCAGATATCATTCTTATCATCTCTAACGTGTGTAGGGAATCACCCTACATATTTATGGTCCTTCGAGCCGGAATCGCACACACTCACCCGTAATTCTTCCAAATACTTCATGACCGGATGAAACTCCACCACAGGGATGGCTTCTGAGTCTGTTGTGTCAGCAGGCTTGAGTCTCCTGGGCGCCTGGTCGACCCTCTCCGGCAAGTGAGGGACCAGTTCTGGCTGAAGGTGGATGAGGACGTCGTAACCGGCGTAAGAAGGCACGAACATTTGCTGTGAAAGACATGTAGGCTATCACAGGGTTGTTTAATTTAAACACAAATTACCACGCCAATCCCAAAAGGTCCCAAAATATCAAAAGTGTTGAGAAGAGTTTTAGGTTACGTTGTTACGTTAAGTATAACCTATGGTATGGATGTTACGGAGCATCGATTCCGACTTTTCGTTATAACCTAACGAAATACGACCTAATGCACTCCTATTCAGATTTTGGTTCAAATAATATGAAATCGGAGGTTATTACGACGATCGAAACGAAATACGCAACCGTGGCAAGGCACTCGCGTACACGAACGAATAAAATATCTAGGAGCCATTCATTAATTACGTAAGAGGAGGAGATCGATCATGTGTTATTTTTTTCTTACAAAAGAGTTTTTCTCATGTATATTTCATGTTATTTGGGGGAGGGGGTCAAACTAACAAAAATGGCCTTACGTAATAAATGGCTTTTATAGATACAGTCGAACTTCGCGGTGTTCCATTTAGCAAATAGAATCTTTTAAACGGCTGCCCTGCACCAAGCCCCGCCTACTTTTTACTCCGGCCAATAGAATATTAACATAATATGGCACAGCATGTTCACTCCGCTTCCGCCTCCCCTCCGCGCAGTCGTTGCCGACGACATTGTCTACTCTTATTGGCTCAATCCGGTTGTCAGACGAGCCGCCTCCATAATAGGACACGCAATGAGACACGTCAGTGCCAAACGATTATCGCCTACAAGTGGAACACCAGCAACCTTGTCGACTGTACATTTTACAACAAATGAACACCTATTTAATACCAAGATTCGCCTCCCTAATAGGGGGAGGGCCGTTGTCAATCAGACACGTCAGTGGCACGCAATTATCGCCTACAAGTGGAACACCGCCAACTTTGTCGATTATTCAATTCAAGAATCGTCAACAATGAATAAAAGTTATTATGAGTAGCGTCAATGGGGATGCTAGCACTACAAACATGGCTGTCTGTTATAGTGGTAAATGTTTCAAAAACCCCTAAATAAACACAGAAAAGAAAAACGTAATAAGAAATCTGGGTCAAGCTCTGCTCCGGCTCCAGCTAAGACTCAGATTTCGATTCCTATATATTAAACTAGCTACCCGCCCCGACTTCGCACGGAATCTCCCTACTTTTATGCATGTATTATACATTTAACCTTCCTCTTGAAGCATCATTTGCTGAAAACCGCATTGAAATTTAATTTAATTTACTCTTTATTGCACTTAAAATAACAAAATTACGGTAATACAGTTTGCAAGGGCGAACTTATCTCTATAAGAGATCTCTTCCAGCCAACCCAAAACGTCAGTGAGGTATTATGTCAGTAGGTGGGAGACAAGAAAGTGCATTATAAGATAAGATAAAAATAATAAGTAGTAGCCAAAAACATAGAAAAGTTATTAAATTAAATACATATACACTATAATACAATAAAAATACGCTAATATAATACATACACTTAAATACATACATACATATAAAAATATAATAGACTACATTACAGATTGCGACAAGGTGAGTGAGACTTAAAAATGAATATAAAAAAGACACTAAGATGAATGCAACTGAAAGTGTTTTTTTAATTTAAACTTAAAAGCATTAGCTGAAGGACACTCTTGGATATCAAAAGGAAGCCGATTCCAAAGTAGAGCAGCGCGGACAGAGAAGGAGTGAGAGAAGAATTTCGTGTTACTAGAAGGTAGCTGGAGGGTTTTTGTAACACATGACCGTTGAGGTGGGGAGCGAGCTGGTAAAGGTTGGAAACGGGATCGGAGATAGGAAGGGGAATTGGGATCTTTTAGGATTTTGTGTAAAGTAGATAGGATGTGCACATTACGACGGTCTCGAATAGGTAGCCATTTCAACTGTGTGCGAAAATTGGAGACGTGTTCATATTTTCGCAGTCCGAAAATAAACCGAATAGCTAAATTTTGAAGACGTTCCAATTTATTCAGTAGCTCTTCAGTTAGATCCAAGTAACAAACGTCAGCGTAATCAAGAATGGGGAGAAGAAGAGCTTGCGCAAGCATAATCTTGGTCTTAAATGGGAGAAAATATTGAAGTCGCTTGAGAGAGTGAAATGAATAATGCATACGTCGACTTACTTCATTGATGTGCGGAGACCACGACATATGGCAGTCCATGATTAGGCCCAGATTTTTAGCCTTGTCTGTGTACGCAATAGTTGTTCCGCTATAAGTAACTGTAGGAATCATGCCCCAGTCCAGTTTACACCTCAGTCTAGGACTACCCACAATAATTGCTTGGGATTTCGCCGGGTTAACAACAAGACCAAATGTTTTGGCCCAAGTCTCAATTGATAATAATAAGTCACCGTTAAGCAGGTTGATGGCTTCACTGACTTCAGATAGTTTGAAGTGCCTATACATCTGAAGGTCATCGGCATATAGGTGAAATGAAGAAGAAATAGAGGAAGAAATGTGGTTAATAAAAATAGAAAAAAGTAATGGTGACAACACACTACCTTGTGGCACACCAGCCGACAGACATGACCAATTTGAGCTGATATCTTCCCATTTCACGCACTGCCGGCGACCTAACAGGTACGACCTAAACCACTCTAAAACAGGGAGAGAGATATTTACCGCACGAAGAGTTTCAAGGAGAAGGTCATAATTAACAGAATTGAATGCACTACTGAAGTCCAGCAAAACAAGCGCAGTGAGCTTGGTATTATCCATAGCCCAGCGAATGTCTTCGGTCACGTTCAAGAGTGCAGTAGTAGTACTATGGGATGGACGAAAACCGGACTGGTAAGGAGATAAAATACAGTTGTCGACAAAAAAAAGAATGCATTTGTTTATGAACGGTGGACTCCAGTACTTTGGATAGGATAGGAAGTATGGAAATGGGACGGTACTCAGAGAAGGAAGAAGGATTAGTGGTTTTAGGGAGAGGTATGACATGAGCCTTCTTCCATGAAGTTGGAAAGACATTGTGTGTCAAAGAAAAATTAACAATGTGTGTAATAATTGACACAATATCATCCAACACGGGCAAGATCATGTCAAGGCTAAGACTGTCACTACCAACAGCCTTGGAGGAAATGGAGAGGATACTCTTCTTAACGGCATCATCTGAAACTGTAGAGAAAGAAAAAAATGGACTATCGTGTGGGACAAGATTTGACAAGAGGGAAAGAGCAGCTGATTTAGAAGAATCATCTAAAACAGTAGGAGAAGAAGAGAAGTGATCATTTAAAACGTTGAGATCCACAGCAATATGGTCTATTGCTGAGGACTTGCCCACGCCTAAAGTCTGTAAAAACTTCCAAATGTGGTTAGGATGTGTATTGTTAATTTTATTGTGCACATAGCTACGCTTGGCATCTCTACAAGTTCTACTGCAACGATTCCGAATTTTTTTAAACTGTGCAAAATGAAGGTCGCTACCTGACTGCTTGTACCGACTTTTAGCTTTGTCCCGTTTCGCCATAAGGTTACGAATCTCCGGAGTCAGCCAGGGCGCCGGAAGATGCTTGAGTCGCACAGGACGCAGCGGAGCATGAGTATCATACACTCTAATAAGCTTGCTAGTAAAGTCTTCGACCATGATGTCTATATTATCAGCAGAACGAGTGGTTGACCAATCTATACTCAAAACATCCTCTCTCAAACGATCTAAATTAATATGCTTGAAATTACGCAGAAAAATTACTTTGGACTTGGCCTTAACAGGACGCACTTTAAAAGTGAGGAACAATAAGTCGTGGTGGAAGAAAGGAGCAGTCAATTGTCCGTGCTGGACGACAAGGTTGGGGTTAGATACAATCATGAGGTCAATCAGAAAAGGTTTACAGTTAGGGAAAAAATGTGTGGGAGAAGATAGTGGGAGAATCTGTAAATTGAGAGATGATATTAAATTAGAGAGCTTGCAGGTTCTGTGGTCGTTCTTCAAGAGGCAAGTATTAAGATCTCCCATGAGAATCACTTCATCAAATTGCAGGAGGAGACTTTCAATAGAATGTTCCAAGGACTTAAAATAGTCAACTTTGTCATTAGGACTATACAGAGCACCCAAGAGTATCCTTTTGAACTGAATATATATCTCTAGAAAAATGTATTCAAGGGAACCAGAGGATTGAGAGGAAGAAAACTTAACAACACTGGCAGGAATATGGCCACGGACATATATGCCCACACCACCTCCGCCTAAACCAGTGCGATCATTTCGAAATAGTTTGTAGCCTGGAAGGGAGCATCCCGTAGAGGGCAAGGAAGGTTTTAGCCAAGTCTCAGAAATGAGGATACAGTCAACTACGCCGTCGCTGAAACTGGAAACTAAATCGTTATAATGAGCTGAAATGCTCTGCGCGTTAATGTGCACTAGGGAAAGGAATTTTGACTTGTTTACAAATATTTTAGACAACTTGACGTCCAAGGGTTCAGAATCAGGTATCGAGAGTAAACTACTATCAGCGCTTTCAAAGTCGTCAGAAGTACAAGAGAAGTATTCATCATCTATAATATTCATATGCTAAAAATAAAATATTAAATAAATAAAATACTTATACTTATGTACTATATAAATATAAACTGAAAACATAAAACAACAAAAAAAACTCTAACAACTACTAATTCCAAAAAAGACAATAATTAACCATACGCTTGCGTTGACTGAAAAAGTAACAAATTAATACACACTTACAAGTAATATAAAAAATCAAAATTATAATATAACAAGGTTGTAAACATTTTAAAAATTAAGTAATAAAAAGTACCAACCATATTGAAAGAAAAAAAAAAGTAAGTTCAACGGCTGTATGCTACACAGACATGAATCAATTGAGTACAAATGTACCTTGGATGTGGTGACATTGACATCACGTTACTCTAATTAGTCTGTGGTACCATTGGTGACATTGACATTACGTTACTCTAACTAGTCTGTGGTACCGTAGTTAAAATAGTTACAAAATAAAAATTTATGGAGGTTAGAATTAAAAAGTTATTATTCTTTTCACAACATTGTAAAACATATTAAGAAAACTGAGAAACTATTGCGTCATGATAAAGAAACTACCTACAATCAGGAAAAAGAAGCAACCTTTATATACATAACAAAAAAAAAAAGATCATGAATTAACCTTTCTACTGGTGATATCCGACGAGTTTGAAGGAAACTTATCAACTAACATCCGCAGTTCAGTTAAAGAGAAGATCTTCTTCCGGGTCTTGTCAGGAAGGATAACATTAATCGTCCCCTCCGCCGACCAACACTTCTTCATCCCAAAGTGGGCGCGGGCCGCCGACAAGATTTCCTGGCTGATTTCGTGAGAAATTCAGTCACCGTAATCCTGGACCCCTTCAATGCAGTTTTCGAGTTCCACACTAACCTTCGATGTCGCAGCTCAGCAAAACGCACCAGTATAGGACGAGATGTCTCCTTGCCTAGCCCCAAACGGTGACAGGACTCCACCATACTAGCTGTTGCATTAGGAAGTTTCATCTGGCCAGAAATAACTCCAAGTGCCTTCTCAATGACTACCTCATTCTTGTCCTCCTTGACACCATGAAATAATAGGACTTTTCTACGAGAATGAGTGTCAAGTCTGTCCAATCCCAGCATCAACAACTCTGTTTGAGATTTGAGAATACTAAGAGTCTTCCAAACAAATGTTTTAAAGGAGGCATACTCAGCTGCCAATGACTTTACTGTTGATGCTGACTCCTTGATGCTGGGCTGCTGCAAATTTTTCTCGAATTCAGCCATCCTACTGCTGAACATAGATGAAAGTTCATCCATATTTTTGAGGAGCTGGTCTGCTGTCATATCCATGTTTCCAGTTGGTAAGAGTGTGTGTGAGATTAAAGTGAAAGTCAACTAAGACCCTGGTGATAGTTTATTTAAAACATATAAACATTTACTATTTTTAAAATAAATAAATTGGCAGAGCAATGACTTATATGCGTTTACACTTTGAATGCCTACCCACAATCCGTAGCGTAGTTTATAAGTTGTAGCGCATATACAGATTTCGTTTTATACTATGTATAGATTTCAAAACTTCAGTTTCGCCTTCGGTTCCGATAAAGTCAATTCCGTAACATCCCTAACATAAGCCCACATCTGGAGGTATATGCCACGCGTAACGGCCCGACTACCCAACTCACCAGTATGTTGTCTTTTGTGTCCGTTAGAAGCGAGCTGGTGACATAAGCGAGTGCGCTCCTAGCGAGCGCTTGTGCCCGCGCCAGTACTTGAGCGCTGGGCGCTTGAGAACTCCACACGCTTGGTAAGTCTCCGTCGTAGGCGGTCACTATGTGGACGCGCGGAGTTTGGTCCTCACGAGACGAGAATTTAGTCTCCAACTCCAGTATTTCTTCTCCTAGAAAATGTTATATTACTTTATGCTACTGCTCCAACTTAACGTTTAGGATGTCCAACTACGCGTTAAATAACGCATCAAAAAAGCGCTTTGACTACACTTACGACGCAACGCCGTCACGAGCTAAACTACGCGCTACATACAACTCTTTGATGTGTCAAAAGGTCGCGGATTAGATTCCCGGCTCAGCATTTGATCATGACACTATTTTATTTGGTACAATTTTCAGACACTTGAAGAAAAAAGATAATGGTGGTTTCTCTGCCCCTTCAGAGATCCTAGAGATCTATGACTTCTCCTACCCGGGATCAAAACTTCTAGCATAAGAGTTTAGGATACGGGTACAATATATATGTCTTTATAGCACTCCATAATAACATTATACATACAGGATGTAAAAGACATGAACAGTCAAACGAAAACCATGTATTCTGCTCACCATCATAACATTTTTTTTCCTTTAGACTATACCTGGGAAATTGATAGTTACGATTTTATTGAAAGTCAGTCATAATTTTTTTTTTTTTCATTTTTTTTATTAAAACGTATTCTATACGTTATTTCTTAATTATTGTCCAAAGAAACATTATCATTTTTATAGTATTTCATAACAAAAAATGGCTACAAAACGTTAGCGTTCAATGTAGCTCACTCGATGCGCACGGACACTAACGAACGGGGCCGCCGTCTGGCAAAATTATCGCGGTTTTACGAGTTGCGTGCGAGTTGAGCCGTTTACATTGCGCGGTACAATTTGCAAATTTTTTTAACACCAAAAAATAAAAATTATTTCCCAGCAATATTTTTTTTTGAAATATGTCTTATTTTGATGTATAGAATACATGGTTTTCGTTTGACTGTTCATGTCTTTTACACCCAGTATTTAAAAAAACTAAAAACGAGTGTGATTTCTTCTTCTTTAGCTCCATCTATATGTATATTATATACATGTATATTCAGAGTCTGTGTCACTTCTTGCTATAATTTGTTATTATTCACCCGAAAATTCACAACATATCAACTTTAAAACGAATTTACATTTTTATTATTATTATTTTTTTTTATATATAATAATAATATAAATAAAAGACTGGCTATGAGAGAAAGAGAGAAAGAAAATGTGTGCCTATCTCACACACCTATCTCTCTTGCCCCTACAGTAATATACGAAACGTAACTCCCTCTTTTTATCTTCACTAACTTATATCTCCCCCGCAACTTCAGTTCCGTTCTTTTCCGTTCGCACTTTTCGTCAAGAATTCAAGAATTCACCAGCTTACTCCCCAAGTCAAGGGTGCGTAAAGAAGTTTTACTTCAAAAAGTAAGTAGGAACTAACCCCAACTGAACGATTTCCCTTCAAAAAGTGATAGTTACTTCTAGGTAAACAACCCCCTAATTCATTGAAAACGAGAGTATTCAGTTCTTTAAAAAAATCGCTAAGTACTCACTTTTCATATCTCCATTGAAGTCCAGTACCACCATTTCCCTCGCCCAGTCCTTCTCAGCCAAAAGCATTAGTACCCTCAGGAGCCCAACGCTGGGCATCACTGTTGGGGTCAGAGGATGGGGGTGCAGGAACGTAGACGCTACTACCAGCTCTGCTAGGGTTGGGGGGAAGTGGGGAGGCGATAGGAGGTGGCAGCATAACCAACGCTTGAAAAGACACGCTGTTGGCCCGAACGATGGGTATTTTTGATGTAATCTGTAAACATACATAAAGTCACGGTTTCTCCCATAAGTGAGGCCAGAGTTCAGTTCTTTCTACTTGCTGCGATCCTTAAATATTTCTTTGGCTCATCTATTTTCATCACTGTCCTCATACATGCTCGGTTTCAATTACATTTTGACCTGGCATTTTTAACATTTGAGAAACTACGCGGCATCTTCTCGGCCCATCTACCGCAGTGTCTCCATACGAAAGCGTTTAAAATACATAGATTAATAATTACTGACATTTATAGATTGGCATTGAAGGCTTTCATTCACTTAAATACTATACGACCTAACCTGACAAAATACTGAACTTTACGCACGAAATGTTTGAAAATACCAACAAGTTCGGATTGGTTTCGGAAGTCGCAACTACACGTACGTATACGTACAACTAACTCGCACGCAGTCTGAGCACTTCCATAGTACTTCTAGGGTCGGGATTATTCGTGCGTGCTCGTATGTGTACGAGCACGCACGAATAATCCCGACGATGCACGAGTGAAATTCGTACGAAAACGCGTCCAAACAGAGCGCGGCCTAAGCCCTCAGGCTTCTTAAAAATAACTTACCCGTGCAAAGCTCCTCTAAGTCTCGGCAGGAGCACAGTCTCACACTGCAACTTAACACTTTCCTCACTTTCCCTGAATTTGGCCACTCCATTCTCCATCTCTTTCCTCAATAGCGTTATCTCTTTTGGATGAGCTATTTCTAAGCGGAAAACTAGACCGTTTTTGAGCACATCTATATGCGTGGGGTAGGCTTGGGTCAGCAGCGAGTACTGTTTGTGTAGTTGGTCTGCTATTTGGAGGTGAAACGCTGCTTTGAGGCAACGGAACGCTTCTATGTCACCCGGCCATTTGCCGCTGTGTCCTGTAATGGAAATTTTATTGAAAATGCTTGAAAAATTAAGCTGTATTATCTGTGTCACAGTATTTATGTGTGACTGTGATTCTAGAGCCCCAAAAGAAGTTTGACAATTTATATCTTTGTCGCAAAATTAGATTCTCAACCCGCACACGTCCTTGAAATCCTAAGTCATTCAAAAGAGGCGTGAAGAAGCACCTTGCAGGTCAGCAAGGCGAGGGTGGCTAGCGCGGCAGTTTCTCGCACCAGCTATCTTCGCATTTGGACTCCACTTCTGCTTAGCATCAAGTGGAATGGAATTATTTGCCAGACCTTTTTATATAAAAAAAACTAATCTCCTGATAATGGTTTAGCCAAAACACTATAGGGTCTTAAACACCATGGATATAGATAAACACATGGCCTTTATCTTCAACAAAATAATCAAGTACAAAATATCCTGATAGAAAAGATCTCTGGGGATCGACTGACGGACCATTGATGGCACAAGTTATAAATACTGCGACAGTTTTGATTATAATTCAGTATAATTTGTTTTAGAACAGTAGATAGGAACAGCTGATTCAATACTCGAAATTGGAGTAGGTACAGAGGCTTCATAGCTTTGCTTTATTTACGGTCATAGAAACCATAGTTAAAGGAAACTGTAGATGGGCAATATGAAAGAGAAAGAGCATACTAACGTGTATATTAGAGCGAGATAGATAGACGAGACCATTTCAAGTACACGCAGGTGGCCTAGGTCTGCCTGTCAGTCACGTGTAAAAAAGACAGCAACTGTCAGACTGAAGTACTATTTGTCACGCACACGCATGTGTGCGTGCATTTTTCACACATTAGTGCATTTTTTGGTATCGTCCTAGTCGATTCATTACCAATCTATCAACGTCAGTACTTATAAATCTATGGTTTAAACCAAAACGTTAACGTTCACATCTGACTGCTGTCAGACTGGTGTCAAAATGCATGAAGTTATTAGCAACTCCCACGCATCATTTATCTTGTAAAGAAGTCTTACCTAATTCCACGATAACTTTATTGACCGGCGTGTACTCGGGCAGAGACCAAGTGCCGTCCGCCCTCTGGATCTCCTTCACGAGGGCCGCGTTCCCTCGCCGCCATACCTTGTGCGAGGACTTGCAGCCGGCCGGCACTGGCTCGCAGTAGCTGAACACGGCCGATACGCCTGAACGGGAGATACACAATATTTTCATTTATTTTTAATAGCATAATTTTGTTCTCTACAATAAAATACTCTATTTGACATCTGTCAAAAAGGACTTATTTATTTATTATTAATTCGCCAACGTCTGTACTGAGGTCTGTACACACCAATACACATTAATTATAATAATAACTTGGTGAGACGAACACTTATAGGGAAATACAGCATGTTCTGGTACTTACAAATATAAATTAAAATACATAGTTTCGGTCTTAAATTAAATAAATATTATGTTATACTAGTGTATGCACCTTTGTATGTATGTACATAGCAGGTAAAAAGCCCTATGACAAAGCCGAGAACTACGTATTCCGTTCATCATTAGGACCATTTTTGTCTTTTGCTATGCTTAACTATGCTTGGGAAATTAATAGTTATGAAGTTATTGAAGATCAACTTAAGAATATTTTTTTTTTAAGATTTTTATGAAAACATTATTTTTTTATTTTTGTCCAAAGAAACATTACTGATATTTAAAGTATTTCATACCAAAAATGTCTTTAAAACGTCAGCGCTCAATGTCGATAACGATTTGGGTAGATACACTTGACGTTATGAATGTGTTCAGATATTATTGGTTAGTTGTGCGTATAGAAGTTATTGAGGCGCATCTGCTCAGATATTATCGAAGTAATTAATGTAATGAATGAAGATAATATTGGTAACTTGTAGTGTATGGAACTTATGGACTATCACTTTGACTACTCCAATATATCTGATGGCGACTGTACTAGTAATGGAGTGGACTTTTTTGGGTGAGTCAAAGTAAATATCGAACCGGTTGCTTCATTCATTTATCAATTTGCTAGAGATGGGGACATTGAGCCCAATTTAGTTCTTCGAAGTGGCGCGTGGAAAAGAGTTACTGTTTTGGACATCGTTTCGTCACACGTAATTTAAACTTCTTTAAGTAAGAAATTGAGACTTCGTAAATCGAATAGGGTATAGCAATCAATCCGTTGTCTTGGTTACTAGCTTTTCTATCTATGTTTAGTGAAGGTAGGTTATTTTTGGATTTGATGCCTCTTTATGTAGGCGGCTGGCGTGCAACCTCTCTTTTTGAGGTACTACATGGCCCATACAGCCAGATGTAGATTTATGTGTAACGAAGGCTCTGTTCCTCTTTTGGGATTTAGTGCGCATTTGTATGTGAAAACGAATAAAATAGTACTTAAAAAAATGTCTACAAACTTCTTTTCGCAATCCAGGCGACTGCCTTTCCAACTGATCACTGCTACATCAACTGCCTACAAACCATAAATTATATTATGATACTATTTTCTGCCCGCGACTTCGTCTGTGCAGGATTAGTATAAATTATAGCCTACATATATGTTTTATTATGTATGAGTTATAATATATTATTGTACAGCTTCATTAAAAGCCAATCAGTAGTTTTTACGCACAAACATACGTCCAGACATCTATACAAGCTTTCGCGTTTATAATATTTGTAGAATATTACTATTGCTTTAATCTTATACCAACTCACCATAAACAGCGCTGACATCTAGCGGCAGGCCAGTAAGGCCGCGCATGTCCCTTCGCAAATCGTCAAAAGCTCGCAATACTTCCACGGAACTCTCTTCGCACTGCGTACCATACTGCTTGCGGCAGAGTAGCGGCTCCAATTGATCGCATACATGGAACAACTCCGAAGACGGAATACCTGGTAAGACAATGCTACAGTCAGAAAATTATTGAGTACTAGTGGTTGCCCGCCGTTTTGCTCGCGTCATCAAAATCAAAATTTCATCAAAATCGCTTCAATTGGCAGGCGTGAAAGCGTAAGAGACAGAGTTATTTTCACCTTTATTAGTACTTTGTTGGGAGTGATAAGAAATGAATTTTCTAGGAAATGAAAAGCTGTCAAAAAAGCTCGTGATTCAAAAGTAGAGTACTGAGCGCAGTGAGGGATTTAAAGGTACGACAGAAGAAAAATTTGCTCTCGTGTAAAACTTTTCACCTCTCCAGCGAGATAATTGTCATAGGTGAAAAAAACAAGGCAAAACTATTATCTTAAAAGTAATTATTGAAAATTAAAAGTAAGATTACTGAAATAATTTAAATTGAATGTAACGTCTTATTCAGAGCTCGCAGCAAAAAGCATTTTTTCTTCGAGATTTTACGAAGCAAAAGAGGTCTTTTGGTGCTGGAGAGGTGAAAAATATATTTTGCACTGATATATAAAAAATTGGGAGCAGGTTAGGAGAGAAAAACATGTAAACAATTTTGTACTTTAGGTTTGAACGCATAAATTATTAATTTAAAACCTTATCCCATTCTAGTTTAATATTGATGTCTCACCATATTTGAGATGGAGGAGGTAATCGATGATCTGCCTGGTGACGGTTCTCCGTTCGGCGAGCGAATCGCCCGACCACACGCACGTCTCCGTTATAGAGCCGTCTTGGAAGCGACGGAGTTCCGACTTATCGCCCCAGAATGCCCTTATTAGGAAAGAAAATTAAAAGTAAATCCTAAATATTGACCAACTTCCATTGCCTGCTCCGTTGCACATTTTATTTGTGGTCTGCATAGTGTTTCTTTATACCATAATGTCGATCAGTTATCATCTCAACATTCAACAGTTTTCCTTATTTCACAAATTCAATTGAGTTTGAAACGGTGTAGCAACACTGGTTGGGTCCACGAATTATTCACCAACAATTAACCAGTGAACGTTTCGTCAACTAATATTATTTAAGTAAAATAATTATTTCGTCCTGAAAGGGTGGTAGGGCTTTTGACGATTTAAAAGTACTTAGCAAAGTCCATTTAAATAAAGAGCTTTTTTATTTCATTTCATAACAGAACTTTATATCCACTAACTATACCATAGAATACTGGGAGCATGTTTACTAAAGGTCTTCTTTTTCTTCACATATTGATCGCTTTTATTTTCTACTGTTTCTGCCGGCAGCTACCGCAACTCGCTCTCTTTGCTCGTTTGGCTAGCGCTTTGGTTTGGCCTGGATGATTCAATCTGTTGGCGACCCGTCCATGGACCAGATATTGTATGGGTGAAAAGTTAATGGATACAAAGTTCTGTTGGCGAAGAATTCATGGCGCAATTGTTTGTTGGTGAACCATTTCACCACACATTCTATCCATCTTATCGTCTTCCTCTCCCTTTATTCTTCCAAATCAAAATAAATTTATTTAGTTTCATTTTATAAGAAATAAATACATATTCGAAAGATAATAGTGAAACCAAAAAGGCTGCCACTCAGCATATGTTGCAGCATGCACAACACCTGCAACGCTGGTTGTCCGTGGGAACCTCATGTCTACACTCATACATTCAAAATTCTTACCTAAACTCATCTGCCTCTGGCAAATTCGCTTGGGGCCCCTTCTCCACAATATTGAGACAGTTTTCAGGATTCAAAATTAACCCAAATGAGAGTTTTTGATCATAACTGAAAATAACAAATAATTGTATAAAATAAAATGTAATATCTTGGACTGGGATGTAGCACCACAGTAGTTAAAAAATTGTTATCTCATGAATGCAGGTGAGCCATGACTGTTGTATAGATCTACGAGCACATTGTCTCATCCTTACCATCAATTATTGCTACAGACCTAATTCGTAAAAAGTAACTAATTTTACAAATAATTTTTATTCACTACAGTCACCAATTTAAAATCTCAGTGTATCTAAAATTACACAACATAAGTATTAACAAAACATGGTTATAATATACTCAACAGTTATTAGTAGTGTTAACATAAGCTGTATGATACTTAGGTAATATGCATGCATGAGAGAGTGAGAGTGATAATATTACGTCATATTTTTATATGTATATATTATTATGTTTATGGATAAATTAAATTAAATTTTTTCTAATGAGAATATTGTTGGTACTTACTCCTCCTTGATAATCTTATCTGGCTTCTTCTTAACACTCCAAGACAAATCAGCGTCAACAATTTGCAGGATCAGATCAACTCGGTTACCCAAACCCTTATTTAATAGAGTATACACCACATCAGTTACAAGAGCTAAATCATCTACTCCGTAGTTTACTTTTATAGATTTTGAAGTTTTCTCTAATACCACCGCTTTCAGATCTTTTAAATTCTTGAATCTGAAATTGAGGAAAACTGTTAATAGCTTAAGAGCTAAATGGTTTTTAATAATGTATTACTTACATTGTATAAAATAATAGATGAAAAATGCAATAATTTATTATTTGATTATGCATCTTAAATAAATCCAAAAACAAAACCTTTTTAAACAATAAATTTTGTTAAAACTTTTAATTACTTTAATAAGAACTAAGCAAGTTGTATCATATATTGAATTCATTTTATAATTGTATATTACTTTGTAAGTGTAAAATTTTTCAATAATAATTACCTTAAGATATGATCAAACTGCATTAACGGTTGAACAGGCACCATAAAGAGAGGCAAGAAGCTGTTTAAGTTGCTATTATCCAGCATGTCCACAGTAAGAGCACTTTCCCGTCTCAGTGCGTAATATGTGCCTTTACACATCTGCCAGCAAATATTGTAGTAGCCAGTCTTATCGAGAAAAACTATTGGAAAATGTTGGTGAAACTCCTCTAATGATGGTGTGTTGTCTCCTTTGTACAGTGATATACCTTTTACATCCCATTCCGAATTTTCTGAAATACCAAACATTATTAATGTTGCCTTCAATTAACTGCTGAAATACTGAATTCTATTGAGGAGTTTAAAACTTTTTATTAGATGTAAGTACTAAGTTCAGTATCTTCATAAAATTAAAAAAAAACAGTCGAATTGAGAACCTGTTTTGAAGTTGGTTAAAGAGAAAAATGTATGACATAAAACAAATATGTCAAGCATTAAACAAAAAATCAAATATTGTTATTAATTATTGACCTATCCCTATCAAGACAGTGTCAATACAAATATTTGTTTAATTATAATCTTTATTAAGGGGCTGACTCAAGCTAAACTAGTGCAATAAAGATATTTGATTTGAGCTTGGGCCATCATTACATAAATTTTATAACTTGTAAACCATATCATTTTTGAAAATTTTATATGGCTATGATTAAATAGATAGATAGATAATAAATTTATTTGCATCACAATATACACACACATGCTAAAATTAAATTGAAATAAAAAAATACATACTTAATTTTTATAAACAAAAAAGAAGTTTCCATTATATTAAATAGACAGTATTAGCGGACAGCATGTGTGGCACAAGGATACAAAAAGGTGTCAGCTCAGCTTATGGCTTGTGAAAAGGACAAACCGCTGATTTTTAGCTTTAACCTTTGACGAGACGACAAGGAACGACTCGGCTGTGCAACCCAAAGATAGTCTGCAAATAGTAAATAGGTACTTCTCCATACAAATATAAAAAATCCCTGATAATAAATAAAATAGTCCATGTCTAGTATTTATTGAACAAATGTACACTCATTTAAGTTCTTGCATTAAATTATAAAATGGGTTTATGTCAAAAGTGCCCATTTATCACAAAAACCCATTTTAAAATTAAATGGAACAATGAAAAGTTATGGTATCAATTAATAAATTGTACCTACATTAAATAAGATTGTGGCTGATTCAGATTTTTCAAAATTGATCTGATTTAAGAATTATAAAAGTAAATGTATGGGTGGTGCTAGTTGGCTTGTATCAGCCTCTTAATGACTTCAATGAATTACTGAACTTAAAATTGTATGGTTTATTGATTTAAATATGAGTCTCACAACATGTGTTATTACAATAATAACTCAAAACTGTGAAAACAAATATTCAATGTAATTCAATCAATAGCATAACTAAAATCTATTGAGAAAGGTTTATTTATTTAAAAACTTTATTGCACAAAAGAAAATACAAATGGCGAACTTAATGCTAGATAGCATTCTCTACCAAACCTACCTACTACTCCAAAAATTTATGTAAGATCATTTTGTAAAAAACCAATCCTAAAATCAAGTGATCAAAATTAAAATGTATACTACAAAACTTACTCAATGAAATCCAAACATTTCTGACAATTTGGTAACTGCTCATAATGTTGTTGATCCGTTTAGTCTGAACTAAATATGCAACCAACATACAAACTACATGTCCAGACACTTGTAGGTTCCTCTGTCTCAACCAAATTTTCAATAACACAATTGCTTGCTTTAAATTATCACCTCTTAATAAGACTTCTCTTAAAAAGTTATCATTTTCAACAGCGGTGAGGTCACTTAGAACACTGCAATTGTAATAAGGAGTAGGTGGCCCAAGTTCACTGCTTTCAACACTTTCAGAGAACAACCAAGATTCTCTCAAATTATTTCTCGACGGACTGAATCGGTGCAACTTGTAAGCCTCTTGTTCACATGTTAAATTAATTCTAACTGTAAAATACTTATTCAAATTTCCAAATGGTGTAAAGTCTAGGACAGGCTTAATTTCAGAACCATTAATCCAAGTGTAGGTTAGGTTTTCAATTGTACTATGATCTTTGATATGAGCAGCAATACAGGCAAGGTATGCTGCTCTTTTCTTATGATATCTATAATTGATTGAGTCATTTTTCGTGTATGTATTAGCAGGAACAGTTATCTGCAAGTCAATCCTTAGTTTGGAATTTATAGAACAATCCAAAGAATAAGACCCAACTATTTGAATATCTCTGAACTTGTGGAACTTAAAAACACATTTTGTTTTCGCTAATTTTTTGCTAATTGGTAGTTTCACTTTTAATTTTTTTGTTAGTACTGCTTCTGTCAGATCATATTCATTATCGTCTTCTGGTATTGAAATAAGGTGATCTTTGAATTCGCTGTACCACTTGTTAAGCTTTTTTTCTAATTTTTCTGTTACTTTCACCTCTTGAAGAATTTCCTCAACTTGAAGACGAAATAAATTAGAATTGAATAAGTTTTCTGTCTCTTGTAGGCGATTTAACTCATTCACGGTCGGCTGACGATATAAACTTTTAGTTTTCAATCTTTTTTTGGGGTGTTTGTTTAAGTCTTCTCCCTGCTGCTTGGAATTCTGATTTTTATTTTCTGTATCTCCATCATCTTCAGAAATTGAATTTTTCGCAGCCTAATTTATATATAATACAGAAAGAATGAGTTGAGAACATGAAACATTATGTTTTAACTTTAAAAAGAGAAATATAACTTACCCTTTTTACCATAATTATGTATTAATCCTCATACAGTAGTGCGTTCAAAAATGTAAAAGTATTAGTAGCAAAGCTATTAAAATTTTCAAGATGAAGTTAATCTTCACATACTTTTTGAGGTTATTTTATTGTAAACAACACGCTGCGCGATGCTGTGACAAAACTGTCATAAATGACGGCAGTGACAAATGACAATACTTTTTTTTGTACTGATTTTGGGCAATGAAATTAGTTCTACGCGGCACTAATGTTTTATTATTAATGCTTACAATCGGTAAATTGGAGTGGAGAGACTCCCAAAAATAGATAAAACTGGAACCCACAACTCGAACAAAAGGTGAAGACAAGAAATTTTACCTTGAAACTTATTATTCTTCGTTTGTCTCTTTCTAACCACTAGAGCACGTGTCACGTGCCCACATACGTACGTATGTTATCATATTAGTTGTGGGAAGAGTTAGGAAGCGACAGGTAGATACAGTCAACAGCACGTCGGGCTATACAAAACTGTCAAATTTCTCCAAACGATTTGCAACCTAAGTATGTTGAATATAAAGTGCATAATCGATTGAGAAAATTTGACAGTGTGTGGTAGCCCAACGTGCTGTCGTCTGTATACATAGGAAACGAACACATTCAAAGGTTACATGGGGTCAAAAAAGTTGTCTTCACTTTTTTATTGGTAGTATGACTTTCAGTTTTACCTATGAACTTGTAGTCCTTAGAATAAGAACACTAGGCAAGTATCTAATAGCTAATCTATAATCTATACTAATAATAAAGCTGAAGAGTTTGTTTGTTTGTTTGTTTGTTTGATTGTTTGTTTGTTTGTTTGTTTGTTTGTTTGTTTGTTTGTTTGTTTGTTTGGTTGAACCCTAAGATCTCAGCAACTACTGGCTCAAATTGAAAAATTCTTTTTTCGTTGGATAGTCCATTTATTTAGGAAGGCTATAGGCTATATAACATCACGATACGTCCTATAGGAGCTGAGCATCAATGAAGAATGTTGCAAAAACGGGAGAAAAATATTTCTTTTCAAAGCTTTCACTGCGTGCGCTGCGTAAACGGTTAAAGTTACGTAAAAATCAAGTATGACGGAATTATTCTCCATTAAATTTTCTAAAAAAAAGTCCGCGACAGCATATATCTATCTTTTATGGTTGGCTCACTATAACCTTTCTTTTTGGTAATCAAATTTGTTTTAAAATAATGCATTATCTGCGATGGTGTTTTTGTATGCATGATATTGTTCCTTATCAAAATAAATACATTATTTATCACAAATATTTAATTTTGCACAAAATTGTTCATGACTTCATTTGATTTCAATGAATATCTTAAGAAATAAGTATCTTAGTTTGAAATAAACGGAAAATAAAAAAAAATGATTTTTAGAGATTTCTTTGCGTGCGCTGCGTAAACGGTTAAAGTTACACAAAAATTATGTATGACGGAATTATTTTCCTTTAAAAGTTCTAAAAACAAGTTACAGACAGCATTTATCTATCTCTTAAGGTTGACTCGCTATAACCTATTTTTGTTAATAAATTTTGTTCTAAAATAATGCTTAAGATGCGAAGGTATTTTTGTAAACATGATATTATTCCTTATCAAAATGAATACATTATTCATCACAAGTATTTAATTTTGTACAAAATTGTTCTTTACATCATTAAATTTCAATGAATATCTTCAGAGATATCATAGTTTTAACATAACTCCGCAGCTAAATAATGATCAAGTACTACCAGAGGCGGATTATCCTAAAGGCAAAAGAGGCATCTGCCTAGGGGCGCGAGGATAGAAAGGGGCGCGAGGGCGGAATCGTTAGAAAAAAAAATTATAGCATAAATTACACAAATTAAAACTATTATTTTTGCTTACAACCTCAATTTGACATATAATATAATAATATAACTAAAGATGACTGACTAAAACTTACGCCTACAAAGAACCTTTTTTGTGACGATGGGAAATCCATTTACGGACCATACCGCACGCACTGGCTGGGCGTACGGCGGGCGTGTGCGGGACTCACCGCGCCGGTCCTACTCCGCTAAAACCCACCGGTACCCTCTTATGCCCATAAGGGGCCGTTTTGGGATCGTCGCAGTCGCACATAGTGTGCGCCATTACACTAAAACACGCCTACAAAGAACCTTGCCAATGGTACATGATCTCTGATTGAAGTTGGAAAGATACGACTGCAATGCTTCGTCGCGTCACGTCGACCGCGTCGACCGCGAGTGAGTATCGACTATCGGATGTTCCTGCTTCTAAAATTCCGGGGATGAGGGTAGGGCGCTTAATTTTTTTTAGTAACCGAGTATTAATAAATTCTTAAAATAAAAACGCTAGACAATTCACGACGGCGTTCGTTTCTCACATTTGCCGGACCGAGCGAGAAAGATAGCCGGGACCTTCCGCACTTACAGCAGACACCTAGGCCACTATCTATACTATCGAGGTCGAATTAAGTAACTATAATATATTAAAGTTAGTTAATTATATAAATTAAATATTAGATACACTGATTTAATTTGTTTTATCCTGTTCAATAACTTAATTCATACCACTGGGGTGTACAGGCGGGTCCAGATAATGATGATTTGCCCGATATCCGATCAGCGTATCCGTATCAGCGTATCATGTATCAAGCCCCGTATCAAGTTGTGGACGCCTAGATTTGCTCCGTATGACAATCGTATGAAACCAAATATAAGCTCCTTGTATGAAACCGACATGACATGGGACGAGCCGTATCAAGATCGCGTATCATGATACGCGTCGGCGATACGGATACGCTGATCGGATCAGGCAAATGATACATATCTGGACCCGGATTTCAGTAGCTTAAAGCTTAAAAATATTGTAAACCGAAATCGTAAGAGCTGTCCGACAATATCGATCTCATGTAAACTCATGCTCATTTTTCCTTGGCCCCATGTCACCCCTTATTTGTAAGGCGCGGTACAGCGGTTTCGGTCATACTATGGTAAGATTTGACCCTACTAATTAATATTATAAATGCGAAAGTAACTCTGTCTGTCTCACTGTTGAGCTTTCACGTCTAAGTCACTGAACCGATTTTGATGAAATTCGGTACAAATATAGACTTGAGCTCAGGGAAGGACATAGGATACTTTTTATTGCGAAAAATAGGCATGAATGGGTTAAAATAGGGGATTGAAGTTTGTATGGAAGTTGGTCATTGTTGAAGATAAAACCATGAAACTTTGAATTTATTTAATATTTATTTCTTTCTTACTACTTACTTGTAAAAATGGTTGAAAGAAGGGATGAAACTTTGTTTGGAATTCCTCATCGAAGATAAAACCAATAAACTTTTTTTATTTAAGCACGTGATAAGAAGTAAAAAAATGTTGTGGCGTTTTTGACATTTTGACACGTGTAGGCATGAACTAGGGAATGAAAGGTCGTATGGAAGTTAGCATAAGATGAAAAAACAAAAAACTCAGTTAATAAAAAGGTATTAAAATAAGCTATTTATAGTAATCAAATAAGTACTGACCCTAAAAAAATAAAAATGCTACCCAAAGTAACTACTTATTCCATGCAGACGAAGTCGCGGGCAAGAGCTAGTTTTTAATATACCTAGGGGCGCCGATGAGATGCTTGCCTACGGCGCTTTCAACGTTTAATCCGCCTCTGAGTACTACGCACGCATCTATACTGAGTTGTTTTTTTTGGTTGATCGCGCTTATCTTAGGAACTACTGATCCCGTCAGATTCAGACGCCTTAGCTCACCGGTCCGGAATCCTCTCTGGAGTGATTCGACCTTAAAGCTTGAGGACCCACCGAGGTCCTCTCCTTTACTAAAACCCCTGGTGACTCAAAGAAGGTCATCAGAGACATCCTGTAAAAATAGTAAAAAAACCGCCTAGAAGGAGTCGGATGCGTGAACGAAGGGTTCCGTGCCATAGATTTTATCAAAACTGTCCGAAAATTATTTGAATTTAAAATTAAATATTTTGTTAATATTTCAAGTTTCTACCTGTTATCGTTATTGAGACCGAGAAATAAATCACGTTTGTTGTTGAGCTCCCTTAAATATTATTTTTAGTTTTATTTAATTATTTATTTTTAAAGTGAATAATATAACTAAATATTCTGTGAATATTTCAAGCGTCTTTCTGTTGCCGTTATCAAAATCGACCAAAAAAAATCACGTTTATTTTATGGGAGCCCCTTCAATATTTATTTTATTCTATTTATTAATATTTGTTGTTATAGCGGCACCAGAAGTACGTCATCTGAGACAATTAACTATAATGGTTAATGATATACAGCCTGGTGACAGATGGACAGGCGGACGGCGGAGTCTTAGTAATAGGATCCCGTTTTACCCTTTGGGTACAGAACCCTAAAAAGGGGAACTACTGATTCAAATTGAAAAATTCTTTGATTGTCTATTCATCGAGGAAGACTATAGGCAAGGACTTCCCAAACTTATTTTCATAGTGACGCCCTTAGGAATTTTCCAATTTTTACGAGCCCTCCCCCCGTTATAGTAACAGCAAAGTTAAGTACATACCTACCTACAAAAACAAAAAAAACGGACGCAGCCGCCCGGATTGCGAAAGATGCTGTGTTCGATTTTTTCGCCCGCCCTAGACAGTCGATCCGGGCTCAAGTTTTGAAATTGCGACTTTCATTTCTTTCTCTACATTTATTTTCGTTCTACTAGCTCGCAAAGCAGCTAGACAGCCATTCTATGTGGATCGTCTCACTACGCCCGCCCCCGGGATAGAACCGCGAACCCTGGGATGCCAGGGCATCGCGACGCGCAGTATGGGAAACCCTGATATAGGCCTATATGCCTCCATAGACTATCACTCTACGACTAATAGGAATTGAGCATCAATGAAAAATGTTGCAAAAATGGGAAATCCACGCGGACGAAGTCGCGGGCACAGCTAGTAGTAGAATAATAGGACACTTTATTTGTTTTTCTATTCAGTTAACACAAGCTTCTTATACACTTTCATACCTATTTTACGCAGGCATGTTATTGTTGTAATGGAACTGGAACAAGACCTGAATTTGACTTGGGCAAAGTAAACGCGCAAGGCCCTTTCTTAGTGACCAGTGTAAGAAGTTGTGTTCTTATTTCTTTTGTATATACATACAAAAGAAGATAAGAATCCGATAAATGTATATCCCCTAAAGACAAGTGTTGGTGGATATTTTTCTGATGGTTCGGAGATTTTAGTTCTCCGTGAACAAGTCCCAATTCTGCGCAGTCCTCAGGGTGAAAGTAAACACAATAATATTAACAAAACAATTTTATTTAAAAAATTTACAATATCTACATTATTAAATTATTGTTAAAAACATTTTACAACGAAACAAGTCAATACAACGACAACGAATCAATAAATATCTTTTGGTTAACATTCATAGAACATAAGTTCTGTTTGTTTTAACAATAATTTTACTAATTTCTCTACAACGGACAATATTATCTATTTACAAGATGATTGTATTAAAACAATAATCTCAGACACTAGAAGAGAAAGTAGGTAGGTAGGTAGTTACCTATAAAAGAATCAGAATAATATGACAGAGAAACATTTTTTAAATATTTCTTTTGAGCATCTAATGTGTAACTAATCGTGCGAATGTAAACATTTTTTTATAGGGGGTTAAAAATCATTATTTCTTATATAAATAATGCCTGTTGAGACGCCTTACAATAAATAATACAATTATTTGAGTTTTATTTAACCCATTAACGCCTTCTGTACTCGCGCGAGTACAACTACAAAAAGTATTATTTAGTTTTTATAATCTATGGTTGTCATTCAAATAATTCATTATTTCATAACCAGATGGTTAACCCGTCTGATAAAATAAAAAAGTTTAGTGTAGCGCGAAAATAAATGTCACTTTTGCCACTGTCAAATACGGATTGCAAAGAAAGTTTATATGGTAAGTTTCAACAATGAATTTTTATTACAAAATTGAACTTTTTTTAACAGAAATTTGATACAAACAATTTGTTACTCTTTATTTTGTTATTATCCCTTGTTTTTGATGAATTTCATTTCGATATTTTTACATTTTGATTCACTTTATTCCACTGTACTCGGCTGAGTACAATGGTCAGATATGTATAACAAATTTATATTTTTATCAGCTATTTTGATTATTCAACAATGGCGAACTGTCGTGTCTTCACAAGCCAAAATAGCTATGCTAAGCTGGAGGAAGACATCGATTCTATATTTGCAGATGAAAATGATGATTTGGAATATGATGTCCTACTGGGGCCTCCGGAACCTGCTATTGTAAGTGACGAAGAAGAAGGGAACGATAATGATTTGGTTTCTTCTAATCTTCCTAGAGAAGTTCCACGAACTGTAGAAGTTATACCACGCTGTCCCAATCATGATGTTTCAGACTGGTCCGATAGTGACGATTAGCCTTTGTCAAATTATGTAAGGCCTTCGAAACGATCCAGAAATATTCAATCAAATAAACCTATGTGGAGGAAGATGAAGCCAGTATATGCAAAAAGTGGTCGTAGAAAAATTGAAAGCCTGCACTCCTGTACTACCAACTGAATGTGCTTATTGGAGTTTGGATGAAGACCTTGGAGTTCCTATAGTATCAAATTGCATGTCACGGAATCGACACTTGGAGATAAAACGTAATCTTCATTTCGTAGATAACTCATTAGCTGAAGGTTCCACCGATAAGCTTTTCAAGATGACACCTTTGTATGAAGAAATACAGAAAAACTCTTGCCAATCGGGAATTTTTCATGAGAATATATCTATAGAACTTTATACAGTATAGATGAATCCATGATAAAATATATCGGCCGTCACCCCGAAAAACAATTTATAATGGGTAAACCTGTAAGATTCGGAAATCGGAATTGGGCAGCCACAAGTTCAGATGGATACTGTTATGCGTTCGATGTGTATTGTGGCAAGACTAACGAAGTAGCTGATAATCCTCTAGGCGCAAGAGTTGTGAAATCTCTTCTGGACAAAATGTTCGTAATTCCTAGTGAACATATCGTTTATTTTGACAATTTCTTCACAAAATATCAGTTATTCGTTGACCTCCGGTCCTTAGGCTTCAGAGCTACAAGCAAACTACGAGTAAATAGAACTATAAAATGTGTGAATGTGTTTAAAAAATGTGTGAAAACATTATGTGTAGAAAGACCGTGCTTCGGACAATTTCACTATTAATCCGCCCAGTGTACCCGGCCGAGTACATACCTACATTTCAATACATATTTCTTTTTTGTTCTATTTTTCTTTAAATACCTTTTCTTTTGTCCCTAATAATACAACAAATATCATTAAAACAAAAAAAATAAAGGTGGTTTTCATTTGGGCGTTAATGGGTTAATAGAACTGCGAGCTTTGAGTACAAAAGTACTCACTGCTTTTTGGTTCGTAAACCAATACACCTGGGTGCCATTGTGAGACCAAAAATACTGTTCTTTTTTTAAATATATTCGAGGAACATGAAGTCTAAACCATAGACGACCAGTGTAGCCCGAACCGTAGTATAGGGAGTTGTCTTTTAATTTAGATGGGAGATGATGGCGTTAGTATATTCGCTGCATTTGCTGGTGCCTCCCAAGTCTCCGGTAAGGGTCTTGCCCTCACGGAGGACGGTGTAGCAAGCGTTTTGGACGCGGTCTGCGTGTTCGTTCAGTTGTAAATGCCTGAGCATCATGATGGAGGATAACAGAAGGGCAGTGGGGTTGGCCATATCCTTGCCAGCGATGTCGGGAGCTGTACCGTGTACCTAGTAAAAGAAATGAGATTTATAAGTAAATAGTTCATTTAACATAAATTTCATTTTAGAGATGAATGAGACTAATATTCCAATGCATCTAACATGGATGACAATATACTTCAGTCGATAATTATTGAATTCCTACAAGCGCAGAGCCAAAGTTTAGCGAAATGTTAAGCTACCCATAGCAAATTCAACTCTAACTTCAAAACATAATGAACATATTTCATTATCATACGAAGTACGTGCGATACTACTATTATAGCGCCAACATTTACAATGTTTATAAAGCTCTGTCCAGACTTGCGCACGAGCACGAACCGGGCACATTCGCGCTTCGGACGGATATTGGACGATTGGACGTGTCCAATTCAGTGCGCGCAGCAACATACGCGCAGTTGGCGTGCAAGGAAGAATCACTAAGATTATTCCATTTTCAATATATTGAAAGTTAAATGAAATAGACATTAAGGGCTTTCAACGATTTATCATTAAATTAGTGTTTTTGCGATTTGTTAGTTTTAATTTCCAGACGGAGGATTTGTTAAGAGAACATACCCACGATAATCGCAGCGAATTTTTATGGCAACTTTTGTCAGGGATTTTGTGAGCAATTTTATTACCAAGTTCATTACCGCATTTGTTATCTTAATTTTGCTAGATTATCGGCTTGAATAAAAGATGACGGATGACGGTAAGATATCGGATAAATCCGTGGGAAAAAAGAATACTTTTACTGATTTTGAAGCGGCATAACATGAGATAAGCTACAGTAGTTATCGTACGGGAATCTTTGATTGATATAGATCAGGCTTCAAGCGATGTAGTCAATATAAATGAAGAAATTTGAGTTTTAGTACTTTTATACTTTAAAATCTTACAAATATTTGAATTAAAAGTGAACAAATTGTAATTGTTGGTAGTGAACAGGAGCAAGAGGGCAAGTCTTCGGTGGGGCGACAATGGCGGGCGCGTTCATGTGCGTTCTATATGCTCGGCCGGCTTTCTTGCGTTAACAGGTATAATAAACTGTAAAAATGCCTCTTAGAACCTAGATTCAATTGAGCGATAAATTCCTAGAATTTCGAGTGCAAAAAATGTGAGATAATTATTATGGATTTTAATTCTTTGTTAAGAAAAACTCAAAATTATTATAAACAGTCTTTTTATTAACTTAACGAAGTCCACGACTGCCGTGATTAATTTGAGCTACAGTCCACCCAGTAAAGAGTTGAGGTAACATACATAGTCGAATTGATAACCTCCTCCTTTTTTGAAGTCTGGTAAATGTGCGCTACAATTACAGATGCTGGGCAACTAATTAATCAATTGACTTTTTCGACATTATTTTGCTATTATATCGCACACCTCTTCTACGTGATTGACAGGCCGACTTAGGCTGCGTGCGTAAACGAGAAATGGTCTCGTCTCGTAATGGTCATCTATTTCGCTCTAAGTTAGTAAGCTCTTTTTTTCTTTTACATTTTAAGGGCCCGCGCATGCGCACGGATGCGCCAGAGCAATTTTCATAATGACATTGAAAAATACGTGGCTTTACACTTTTAAAATGTGTGCCGACCCTAAAGTACATGTGGCTCAGGCTGTCTGGACAAATCTTCAAAATAGCTTACATTTAAGTAGGTCAATAGGGCATTTTATGTGACGGCTAACCACCCTTACTTCAGAAGAGGTGACGCTACAGAATCTTAGATAATCGATCGAAACCGTGTCCAGCCAGCTTGAAAAACCACTTTTCGCTGGTCTCTCAATCTCGGTAACGGAAGTGGTTTTGAAGACTTTTTGCATATCAACGGGCGTCACATAAATTTGTGACGGGCATCGAGCTAAAAGTTTTGTGATACGTACAGCGGTTTATTAGAAAAATGCAAAATCTGTGTCCAGCCAGCTTGAATTTACGTATAAAACTTCTGGCTGGCACTTCTGAATCTCGATAACGGGAGCGTTTACGAATATGGTTCCTCTACTAACTAAATGTGACGCAAGTTGTGACGGTAATAACGTTTGATTTATGGCGTCACGTGTAATGGTTTACGAGAAATCAATTAAAAACTGGTGTCCAGCCAGCTTGAAGTTCAAGCTGGCTGGACACACATATCTCCGCTGCCTGATGGTCTACGGCCTTCGTAATATGTTAAAGTTTTTGTGACGGGGACGATAATGATAATCTGAATTTGTGACGGAGAAAGTTTACGTAGTTTCAAAGATATTGATCATTTAATTTTTTCCATACAAACACTGCATTAGGGTTTTATGTGGTACCAATATTGTAGGTTTTATGTGGTACCAAGTATATTATTTTAAGGTGTTTTCTTTAATAAACGAAAATCCGTGTATTGGTGATACTATAACCTACAACTACCTACCCACTAACTTTTTCCCTCCATACCCACTAAACATCCTCCCCGGCCGTCCGTCATCCTCCCTCCGACGGCTCGGGATCTGCGCACGTGAGCGCAACTATACCGAGACCGTCCCAATGCTGCCCGTCTAGGCACTCCTTGTGCCTGATTTACTGTACCTACATTTACTGTAGGTATTTTAATCGATAGAAGGCAAAAGCGTAGACGTGTTGAAAGGGGGTCATTGTTTGTGTTATTGATTATTTACGTACAGATAACTACTCTTTTTAATGGGTAAGTAAGTATTGGTGTTTTTATGGTAAGTACAGTCGAGAAATACCAGTGTACCAATACCAGTGTGAAGGCGAAAATCGCTTACATCTGGTATACCGGAAGATTCCACGACCGTACATACGTAGATATTGTGTCAGGATAACTAATTTTGGAAGGTAAATAATTAAAAAAATTATGTTTGCTGTAAATAAAATCACATTTATTTATTTGTATTACCTATATACTTATACAGCGTTATACAATAGTCATTGAATGTTATGAAGTTGCAGGGTAAGCGTTGAAATCGCGTTGAATTCGCGCTATCTCATCACCCGCATGCTTAGAGCATTTATCCTACCCGCATGTTATATCGATTATGGGGCGCCCTACGACTACTTACTCTGAGTTTTCTCAAAAAAAGGATAATTAATATTTTCTCTTTGTGATGGGAAAAAAGAAAACAAATTAACGACGGTAAACATTTATTTTAATTATGTAGGTGCATAACTTATTTATTCCATAATGCACAAAAAATAGTAGATGTAGGTAAAAATCTTCATCCTAGCGAATATCCCAGTTGCATTTCAATAGCTTTCACTTGGAAGCCTGGCCCCTAATCAGAGAGTAAGTAGATATACAAATGGTGGACTTAATTAGGAAAGGAAACTATTCTGACAATCTGACTATTTCACTCTTAAAAACCAATGATGGGCAAGAAGTAACACAAAATTATAAGTGGGGGCTCTTTTTAGGCAGCGCTGGTAGTCAATTATTATTTTGAATTAACACATATTTACGCTTTTTACTGCGGGAAAACCTTCTATTCTCACGGAAAAATAAAATACAATGCAGGTGTGGCCACTAGCGGCCGATAAGTCGATTAAAAACAAATCCTTAATTTCTGTAAAATTATGGTCACCTTATATTATTAATAGATGTTTGTATGGAAAAAATTAAATGATCAATATCTTTGAAACTACGTAAACTTTCTCCGTCACAAATTCAGATTATCATTATCGTCCCCGTCACAAAAACTTTAACATATTACGAAGGTCGTAGACCATCAGGCAGCGGAGACATGTGTGTCCAGCCAGCTTGAACTTCAAGCTGGCTGGACACCAGTTTTTAATTGATTTCTCGTAAACCATTACACGTGACGCCATAAATCAAACGTTATTACCGTCACAACTTGCGTCACATTTAGTTAGAAGAGGAACCATATTCGAAAACGCTCCCGTTATAGAGATTCAGAAATGCCAGCCAGAAGTTTTATACGTAAATTCAAGCTGGCTGGACACAGATTTTTGCATTTTTCTAATAAACCGCTGTACGTATCACAAAACTTATAGCTCGATGCCCGTCACAAATTTATGTGACGCCCGCTGATATGCAAAAAGTCTTCAAAATCACTTCCGTTACCGAGATTGAGAGACCAGCGAAAAGTGGTTTTTCAAGCTGGCTGGACACGGTTTCGATCGATTATCTAAGATTCTGTAGCGTCACCTATTCTGAAGTAAGGGTGGTTAGCCGTCACATAAAATGCCCTATTGACCTACTTAAATGTAAGCTATTTTGAAGATTTGTCCAGACAGCCTGAGCCACATGTTATAATTACTCAAGGTATATAAAGACTTTTTTTTTAACTTTGAAGAGTAATATAAATTTAATCAAATTAATGAGAAATAATTTTGTAAGTAAAACAACCATTAATCTTCGCACGTCTGTATTCGGCCTTTTACTCTATAAATAAACTAAATCATTTACAAATCAGTGTACTTTGTAATACTTCATGTAAAATAAACAAACTAGACGTTCTACATTAGATACAATATTATTGTCAGATTATATCTGAGTATATATATTACTTAGTAATATAGGTACAACATCGCAAAACCAAATTGCAATGTGCACCTTGCTCTAAAACAAAAACTAACAAACACATCACATAATGTTACTAAATAAAGATATAATCACAAAAATAATAATATAAATTAGTTATCATGCATTTCATGATTTAAAAGTACAATACTGTTTGCAATGATGGCGATTTTGGTAATCTATAAAGTATGGTCATTGGATATTTAATTACTATCCGGTATCCGGTCGGATAGTAAATTTAGGCCGGATACCGGATAGTTACTGGATATCCGTTTCATCCCTATACAAAACACCAGCGCGGACAGCCTCGATGAGCACTGGTTAGTTGGTGCTGGTAGCCAGCTTTCTTTATGTATACGCACTTACAAATTATAACGAGCCGGTACCATGTCGGTTCAATGAAGAATATAGCTGTCGGTACCGGGTCGGGTCGGCCAATGAACCAACTCCCAAGCCCTGTCTAGGTATTCGGTATATCATTAAAAATTACTACTATTAAATGTTTGTCTGGCGAAGATTGGTCGATTACTATTAAAGTACAACAGCATATCTCTTTGACTGCGATAGAATAGAAATAAGATTCCCTTCACACTAGCGTTTTCTATGCCGTTAGTGTGAAGCACTAAGGGTTTTTTAGGGACACTGCATTATAACGTGGTGTAGTTTTACACCGGAACTAAGGATAGCGTTGATTTCGTTACCTATATAATTAATCACTTTAATTTTCTCTGTACTCCAGCAATCAAATAGACGAGCTTAAATGCCGTCAGGTATTATACAGAATGATTGGGAAGACACTAAAATAGCACTTTAGGCATTTTAATATACATAAAAGAAAGGTATTGTGATAAATAAAGTAGCTATCTTATAATAATATAGTAGCTAAGTCTTAACAACTCAAAACTCAAACGTTTACTCTAATAAAGGGAGGATAAAACGTGTTGAGTTTCTTGCGGGTTCTTCTCAAAACAAGGCCTCCTGGTAGACTCTCGAACCGATGACATCAAACTTGACTTTCGTAAGTGTACAAATTGTACCTATATGAATTGAGTTTGAATAATTCACAAACTTTAACGTCAAATTTAATGAGTTTGACATTTGCGCACGCACACACTGCACTCTTTTTCGTGAGCACCGTTAGCACGGCTTAATGACGTCACTCATGACGTCACATTTTTAGTTGTTAGTTTAGTTGGTGCGAATAAAGATGGAATGGAGTCATTTGCTTGAGCATCAGGTGGAATGGAGTCATGTGCTTGACTTGCTTTTTATTAAAAAAAATTGGGGTTATTCGGTTCACCCCGTATGCGCGTTATCGGTGCCGATAGTTCAATATTGCACATTTTGGACCGCAGGGTTAGTTGCATAGTTTTTGTATGGAACATATGATTTTTTAGATAAAGTACCACAAAATTAAATATGAGGTAAACCAATTACCTCATATTTGTGGTAACTATCAAAAATTAGTAGATTTATTTTAAAAGGATGCCAGTGTCTTCCCAGTCTTCCTGTATATTTCATTATTCTTCATATTCTACAGTTTATATTGAGACAATTTTACTAAAATAAAGGAACTAATAAGCTACGCAATGAGCTGGAAACATTAATAAATTAAATACATTAAAAAATCTTTATGAAGATTACTTGAAATTGATAGAGATTACTTTCTAAAGAGGTCATATAAAAGGCTAAATTGACCAAAACAATTGAAGGTAACTGAATAATAAAGTTTGTAATCTAAACAATGCAAAAAAATTGCAGCATTTAAATCTAAAAATTACCATTTTGTTTTAAGTAAATCAAAATGGTAATTTTTAGATTTAAATTTTTGTTCAAATATTTTAAGAACGAAAATATCAGATGATTGTACAAGTAGAAAAAAAAACTATTAGACCAGTGCAATGATTCACAGATATAATAATACGGTGTTTGTTGCAAGATCTAAAAACAATATCCAAAATCATCTCTCTGAAAACACGACATTTGGTGTCATTTTCCTGCTTATTGTCAAAGGACTAATTTTAATATTCTATCCACATTTATATATTTTACCAATTAACGAACAGGTTAGTTCTATTTTAACCACAGATCTAACATTTCAATAAAAAACTTATAAGTTTTACAATAAAATCAATCTTTTGTAACTAAGATTCGCCATGCTGTCATGGCGGCCAAAGTGACGTCACACCAATATATAAAACCATTTTATAAGATTGGCAATGAATCGATAAGGACGAGACCAAAAAATTAACCAATGTGTGAATGCGTGAATGGGTGAAAAATAGTACTGCAGTTTGCCAGTTGCTGTCTTTTCTACGCGACTGACAGGACGCCTTCGGCCGCCTGCGTGTACGTGAAATGGTCTCGTCTATCTATCTCGCTCTAATATACGTGTTAGTATGCTCCTTCTCTTTAACATTGCCGATCTACAGTTTCCTATATCTATGGATAAAACCAATTATTTATTTACTGTTGGCTGTATGGAACTTATGTCTTTGTCAAAAATTGGTTATCTGTGCGCACTCGACCATTCTATGTTCTCTCTATGTATCTTGATAATAAAATTGTAACACAAATTCAATTTATAATTTAGATTATTTGATTAAACGTCTTAAATCACCAATTTGGACTTCTTACTAAAACATTTACATTTATAACAAAGGAGCTCATTGTTATTGCAAGATCTCAAAAATTATAAATATAACTCAAGAAATTACTTATGAAAAAATTTACGCATGCCAAGGTGTGACGTCATGCGCTGTCTGACATTCGTACAATTGCGTTTTGGAAAATTTTTATTTTCGATTGATTACCTTTTAGCTATTTACTATGGTTATTTTTTTTACAGATGTTCTAGGTATTGACTCACAATAAATTATAGAATGATTTATTGCGTGTGGATAAAATACTAAGCCCAGTTTCACTCCGTGAAGATCTTAATACATTCTTAACAAACACAGATCTATAATACACTTAAACGAATGTAACTAGCGTAATACAATATAGATTTCTTTGGCAGTGACATCTCACTTGCGCAGATCACAAATCTCATTTGTCGACAATAAATAAGCAACTATGTCTAGAACAATCTCAGTGTAAGAAAACGTTACAATTCATGTATCAACAATTTGATCTATCAATTTAACTACAAACTTGGCATTCGGGATAATTGACATCGGGCGATTTTCTTCTCGAAATTCATAATGGCTTGAAAAATATAGTATAGTTCAATAAAATTGCAATAAATATCATCCTTCGTCACATTTAATTGACAAAACGTAATTAAGTACTTAAGTTCATAATCATTAACTCAGTGATGGTGGCATTGGCCAATTACTAAGCACTTCCCTTACTCTTAAACAACACTCCTTTATACTTAAGTTACTTCCATTCTCCATATCACATAGATAAGGACTCGGGATATTCAATAATATCCCTGATCTAACTATTAAACTTAGCAGATAGAAACTTGAACTAAATTAGTAACAAGCAAAAGTTAATAAACTGTAACCCGACTGCGGAAAAAAAGATATAAAATCGGTTAAAATCAAGGCTTACAAGGTAAAATCGACTTTACTAAAATTATAACCCTTTTGGCTTCACGTAGTTGCATAAAAATAAACTTACATTGAGCTAAACTTTTCAATCAGCCCGATGTCAACATCCGTTGATTAGTATTCTAATGCAAGTTTTTGATGATCTCATTAGTGTATGCAGTGCAGGTGCTGTTTCCACCGAGGTCTTCGGTGAGGACCTGACCTTCCCTCAGGACCTTGAAGCAAGCGCTCTCTATGCTGTTAGCGTGATCCAGGAGTTGGAGATGCCTGAGCATCATGACTGCAGAGAGAAGGAGAGCGGTGGGGTTAGCCTTGTCATGGCCAGCGATACCTGGAGCTGTTCCGTGCACCTGAAATGTTACAGTGTATCATTAGGGACATAAATATGCTAAATGTATACGCATATGATGGTTAGATTGGGAGAAATGTGAAAAGAGCGACAGCGTTAGTAAAACAGACTGAATTTCTATGAATTTGTTATGAAATTCAATAGCCAGGATCAGAATGAATGTCCTGGAAATAGCTTACCCAAGGACATAGGCTGATGGGTTACAAATTTAAGTCGAGCGACAAGAGTAAAATGATCCCGTTTCGCTCGAAGTGCACTGTAGGAAACTCACGGGCCCATCATAGGATAAGATGTATTTGTTTAACCCTTCATAAGGAAGTGGCAGAATAGATATCACTTAATATTGAACTGTACTACTTCCAAATAAGGTTGAAGAACAATGCAATATATTTGTTTCTTTGTAAAAGATTACATAAATTTCCATATTATTTTACTTTTGTAGTGGATATTACAATCGTGAATTTTCATTAACATAACTGAATCACGCGTCGACCATTGCACGGATTCGAAAGAAATTAGGCATGCAGATCGTCTACACCCAACTTTATATAGCCAAGGCGTACAAAATTCAAACTAAACAACATTGGCGTTACAAATACGACAGACAGAATATGAAATAGAGTATTGTTACTTTTCACATTTATCCCAAAATAATGAATACATGCTGTATCAAACATTGGTTGATAAAGGTATGATTCCAAGACAAGACGAGAAGCGAAGAATACAACGCCAAGGGCGACTAGGTATTATTAAATTTATTTCTGTGCAGTTTAGTGCCATTATAATTCAAGTTACATTCTCAACTCTGTGGCACTGTTATTAGAGTTTCGTTTTAGAATAAAAATTAAGGGAAATGGGTTGCAGGATGCATAGGTTGTAATACGCACACAGGGATAAATCATACGTGCAGAAGATAATGACTGTTTTAAAATGTGTTGCTATCATCTGCGGTCTAAGAATCATCCTTTGAATGTTACGCAAAACACAATGGAACATAGAATTGTATGTTTAAAATGAAACCAGATTAGGATTTTCTTATGGCATCATTAAATTAGTGGAAAGTCCTTATACCGTTTGTATTATTATAAAACCGTCAGTCTCGAATAGTCCCGTTATTATAGACCTTACTACCTAGAGGAATGAGATTATTATAAAATGATAACACAAAGACATACAAATATGTAATATTAGTACATGTCACAACATGCCAGATGTATGGAGAAGTATGTTTTAGTTCACACAAACAAGGCCCACACCACACCTGTGTTAGTTGTCAGACAAAAATATCTCGTCAAATAAGACTTACATCCTTTTTGGGTTGTGGTGAGAATTTTACACTTTTTAAAAATATTACTTCGAAAATAACGTTATTTCAGTGTTCAAATAAAATAATGATTGTGTAATGTAAAAGACATATAATATTGAACAGGATTTATATTCTTTAAAATATACAATAATGTAATTACTTTTCTGTACATTTAATTTAAAAAATATACTTAGATAGTATGGTTTTAGAATTAATTTTTAGTTGCTTCTTATGATTTTTTTTCTTTACCGGAATATTTGCAAGTGAGTACGCGTGCACGTAAGTGACATACATGCTTCTAAAGTGTTTGAAGAAAATAGAATAATAAGAATAATATGACAAAAATATATGAATATTTTATTTTAAATTTTATAAAAGTTTTATATTGAAAGTTTTTCTTCATGGTTTATTTTGTTTCGTCTTGGTTATAGTTTTAATACTTTTAATATATCTTCTATCTACACTACTTTATAACCAAACAAAGAAAAACAAGTTGACTGATACTGATTTAACAATCAATATCATAGGTCGTAGACGATAACATTGCAGACTTTTATGTATTGCAAACAAATATTTTTGATTTGAAGAGTCAAACTATTAATAGATATTATATATAATAATTTTCAAACTAAGTAATTACAATTTATATTAATATTGTGCAACTGTGTCAGACCTATCAACATTTTTGCTAAGCGTAGTTTAATGTTTGAGAACAAAGTCGAAGTATTTAGTTAAAAGATATGTGTACTCACAGATTCGAAGAGCGCGCCGTTCTTGCCAATGTTGCCGGAAGGAGTGAGGCCCAGCCCACCGACCAGACCGGAGCACATGTCCGACATGATGTCTCCGTACAAGTTGGGCATTACCTGGGGAACAAACAACAGATTAATTTGCTATTTTCCTTTGATAGCCTCAGACAGCCGAGATGATTTAGAGTATTTTAGAGCATACGTTCCTATCCTAATTTACGATGAAATCGGTTAATGTGTTTGACTGAAGTCCTAACTTTTACCAAATCGGAAGTCCGACCGTCCTTTCCTAAATTAGGATCCTAAATAGATATTTTCTCAGCCCCGACGACCTCCTTCAAGACTGACATCTATGAACTAATTGTCACACCAAGTTCTTGAACCCCTCGGGTGGGGGATTCGCGATCGATCCATTTTCATCAATCGGCGCGATGTGGATGCCATCCATAAATTGAGCAAACACACGGTCGCTCCATTCGTGTCGCTCCAATTTACTATCACTCTACGCAGTGACTTCTGACACGTCATGAAAAAGACGTGGGATCGACTACACACGAGCGCGCGGTTTTGGAGCGATGGAGTAATAGATCTCAGATTGTTTGGATATCCAAAATTTTTCGTCACTCAAGCCACTTGAGATTCCGAACACACGGGATGATTTTAGCTTATTTTGGAGTGATCGCTTGGCGTGATGTGGCTTGGAGCGATCGTGAGTTTCCCACTGTGGGGTAGTGAGTTTTATTGCTCAAGATTTACTTTTTTACTGTTATCCGTTTTGTTTTTTTTTTTTTTTTTTTTTTTACGTATCTTTTTTTGTAACTGCGAGCCTCGACGAACCTTTTGTATTTGATATTTATCTTTTTTTTTGTAGTTTTGTATATTATTGTTTTGTATATTGTAGTATATTAGTGTATAGAATAGCACATTACTCTTTAATAGTAATCTGTGGATAACGTTGCTGGTTGTATAATTAGTAATAAAAATTCTGTAAATCTTTATGTAACATAAATTGTACAACTGTTTGTTATCCCTTACAAAATAAAATAAAAATAAAATAAAATAAAATAAATCGGACGATGTGTAGAATTGTCGGACTCAACTACACATTTACTAACGCAAAATCGTACAACACAAGTACTTGATATTGCTACTGCTACTTTTGTCGTAAATTGTGGACAGAACGCGTACGATTTACGATGTCCGACAGATCGGATAAAAAGCATTGTGACTATAGGTTACCAACGAGGGCAGTACCGCCCCCTAGTTGGCGTTGGCGCTTTTCGGGGGAGCGGTAGCGGGACCAAATGGGGGGCTAAATGTTATTAACACTTTGTATGTCGTTTGTCTGAATTAAATGTTTTTATTATATCAGTTTCTTGTATTTTTAACTGAATAATTACCACGAATCATGACCCTTAACGACCACGAGGAGCACGATTAGAGAGAAATACAATTAATTTGTGATTACTAATAAATACAAAACGGACATATAAAATTGGTATAATTGTTATGTAAAGGGGACGTTGGAAGCGAATCGCCTCCTTAGAAGATCACTTCATAAATTTTACGTACGTTACATTGCTAAGTAACCAATTGACACAATAAATTGTTAGATAAAGATAAAGATAAAAGATATTTATTTGTTTGAACATGTGTACAGGAAAGATCTTATATTAAAACAGTTTTTGTTCGACATGTTCTGCCTTAGAAGGCGTACAAAATTACTAATTAATTGTCAAAATTACTGAAAATTATGTCTTTAATATTAATTACTTCAAATAAAAATTTATTGATTAATTTGAATTGAATACAAATAGAAAAATTAAATTTGTACAATTGTTAAATTATACCTACTAGTGAATATCAAATAATAATAATAATAATCGAATACTTAAATTAAACAGTTTTTTTTTTTCGACATGTTCTTCCTTAGAATTCGTACAAAATTAAAGTTAAATATGTCTCTGATACTAATTACTTGAATAAAAATTAATTGATTGAGTCATTTGAATTGATTACAAATAAATAATATAAAAAATTACAATTGTCATATCAAATCATACGTATAATAGTGAATGTCAAAGAGAAATAATAATAATAATCGAAACACTTAAAAATAAATTACTGTCAAGATTATTCTTTTAAGAAATCGTTAACATTGTTGTTAACATGTTCTTAAGTTAATTGTTGTTCTTAACTTAATTAACATTTATATTCGTAATTGACTAAATATGCATCTGTAATTAACACGTGTGTGGCGGTGAGTGACCTCATATTAATCTCCGAACCATCACAACACAACTGATAGTGTCACACAAAAACCGTCTGTAGTACTCTGCTCAAATAATTACTTAGTCAATGAAATATTTGCAAACAACTTTTATAAATATTTTGTGTTTGGTGACTGTTTCTTTAGTTTAGTCTGAAGATGGTGTAGTATAACGAAAGTGTATAATTCTATTGAAGAAATTTTTACAGGTAATCGATTCCAGTATTTTCGGCTATACCTTTCTGTGGTATCTCAAAGAACCAGGCCATGCAATACTTAAAAACCCACCTCCTCCAAGAGGCAAAAGCGGACTGGCAAAGAACGCCTGGGTTAACACACTCAAAAGCACTAATTGAACCATACTCTCGTAAGCGCACTGACGAGCTACTGAAGCTTAACAGGGGCAACCTAAACGTGTTGATTAGGGCTTTGACTGGCCACTGCAAGCTGAACAGACATCTCTCCAATATGAGACTAAAAGATACTGATGCTTGCAGATGCTGTGAACAGGAGCGTGAAACACCAATACACCTCCTTTGCTCTTGTGATTGTCTCATTCACAAAAGAAGCCGACATTTGGGAAGACACATTCTTGACCCAGACGATATCAAAACAATCCGAGCTAGGAATATCTTATCATTTTTAGATAGTGCCCAGCTAAAGGAGTACATGTAAGGCCTCAATAGGACTTACTTGGAGGCTAGTCACAATAGATCTTTATAGGTCGCAGTGACGCAAAAAGCCCCGAATTGTCTAAAAATAAAATAAAAATGTTCGGCTATATCTATCCCTCTTAGGGTGTTACCAGATCAATTGATCGATCGCCATTCGATGGCATCGATCTACGTTGTTCAGACGGGATCTCTAAGGAAAATAATAAACCGAACAACTAAAAGTTCCAGAATGCGACTAAAAGGCGACTAATCATTTGTTAGTCACCCATTAATGATTTTTTTGTCGCCACCTTAGTATTTGCATAGGTTAATGTGCTGACCAGTTAATATACAATCCGTTCTCTAATAATCAAGCAGCTCGATCGATGTCGACTAGCTAGTCCATTCTACCTTCGATTGACGATCGATAGATCCGTGTGGTAGAAAATAACGATCGACGTCGACTAATCCATTCTATCATCGATCGACGATGAATGATTGATCTGGTAACTCTCTAAAGCTGCAAGCTTATCAACTCTGAAAGGGAAGGTAACCTTTTCGCCTCTTTTTTACCATAAAAATAGCGATACGTTATTACGTATACATCGGAACGGTTACGTTTCCTTAGCGAGTTGATAAGTGTCGAAAGAAGTAAGACCTTAACTAATTCTGAAATTAAGATGATTGAAACAGAGGATGGATCCGAAGATACTAAAGTGCTTCTATCTGCCATCGTCTGTACGTAAATTGTTTTCTGCGTTATACTGGACTAGTTTTGTGTCCAGGGCCGGATTTAAAGGTCTGGAGGCCTCGGGGCAACAAAGGAGTTGAGGCCCCTTAGCCCCAAATTATTTTCCAAATAAAATGATCAATTTTTTTCAATTGAGTTTTCGGTTAAAACAAGGGCATACCTACTTCTTTACGACCTTTAATCAACGAACAAAATAGAAAGATATATTTATTATTATTATTCATGTAATCATGTTTGTACAAAGTACCGTAGGTAAAGGTAAAACGCGAAATAAAATATGAAAGGAAAAGTTGTTTACTGGTGTTTACTAGTCTGAATTTGAATTTTTATTTCCGAAGTCTGTATTGTGGGGGCCCCTCTTTTGTGGAGGCCCTGGGCTGTAGCCCCGCTTGCCCTCCCCTAAATCCGGGCCTGTTTGTGTCGTATCTAGGTTAATGTTTAAAAATGTATTGTTAATGTAATTAGATACTTACAAGCACGTCGAACTTGGAGGGGTCCTGTACCATGTTGAGGCAGACGGTGTCGAGGTATCGCTCCTCGAACTTGATGTCAGGGTACTTGGTGGCCAGCTCGCGGCAACACCGCAGGAACAGCCCGTCGGACATACGCCTGCGCGCAATTACAATCAAAATTCACTATTGATTTTTTTATTTAACTATAGAAAAAATCGGGAGTGGTCTCCCCTTGACTTTCTCTTATACCGGAAACGACATAGAAAAAAAAGACTCAAAAGTTGATGGAAACCTTATATTTTAATGTCATACATGCATGTTAAATTTTCGGTCACCCATCCGAGTAGTCAAAATCTCGAGGTCGAATTTATTGACGATTACAAGACTTCCTCCATACTACGTATACTTACTAGAAAGTAAAAAAGGCGATAAATATAGATATTGGATAAAAAAGAAAAAGGTACAAAACGAATCCGAACGCACTGTAAATCGTCTCGCGCTCTATCTAAGCTTTCAATAAAGCCCACAGGTGTGGAAAGTGAGCATGCCTTTTCTGCAACTGGCATAATATGCAATAGGCTGGGAACAAGACTAAACAATTGATTGTCTGTTCTTTTTGTGGACGCATTTTCAACAGCAAAACAAGAAATAATTAGCTCCTAATTTAATTTTTAAAACCGTAATTTATTCAAATAATGTGATGATACCTGTTATTAGTTTATGTTATTTTTTTTTGTTAACTTGAAGTTAAAAGTTTTTTTTAAAGATTCTAATTTATTTTGTTTAAAAGTTTTCAAGATCCTATACTAAATTCCAGCATAAGTTTAAAAATTTAATTTAATTTTAAGCTTTAGATAAACAAAGGATCATTAAAGTTCTGGTTTATAATAATTATGTAATCATAATGCATAACAAAATTACTTACCTAATTTTTTTTAGTACAACTAAACCTAACTAAACCAGAGCTACTTTCGGCCTTAACATCAAGCAATATAAATTTCTCTGTTGAATTAAAGAGGAACCAGGATGAGGAGTCATGTCTAGCCCACTTTAATGAACATAGTTTATATGTTAGCCAAGGAAACTTATAGTGTAATGACCATCGCATAAATTATTTAAAATATATACCTACCTAATTGTAACAAAGCAAACATTTCACGATAAGTATCGTATTTCAGAAAGAACAGAGTTCTAAATCTGTGTCTATGTATATTTATGCCGTCAAGGCGAGCGTGTGAGGCAGATAATATGTAGTTTCAATTACACTGTTTGGTCGATATACTGCTGTAACTGACACCGGTAATTAGCACGAAGCGAGCCTTGTGTTGCGTTAAATGAGTAACTCCATAGGTATGAATGCATAGGTAGTTGCTTCAACGTAAAGACTAGGTATTATAAATGAAGTGTTTTTTCCTTGAGGATAATTTCCACTGAAGTAACATATTGAATTAGTATCAAGTCGTAAATATCTCATTTTAAAGCTAAATATGAAGGATTAGTAGATGTAGCGAGTCCTTCAGGCAAAATTGACACATTTTGTGGATTTTTCAGACCTTATTTTGAAGCGATGTAAGCTGACTTTGAAAGATATATATTAGAGGAAGATTAATTCTTGTTTAAAACCACTATAGAGAGATATTTTAATTTACACTTATAGTTTTTAAAAGAAGGTGAATGCTATAGCGCAGTTTTACAATAACGCAGTTTTGAGCTATCTTTCAGATGAAATACAAGCATTATAATGGCAAACAATACTTTGCGAAAATTGTTTTTCAACAGAAAATATACTATTCTAAACCACTATAGAGCACAAAGAAGTAAAAAAATTGAGATAGCATATTAAAAAGGGATACCAGAAATATTTATAAATTGGTAAATTTTAATGTGGATTTTTAAAATGTATTTGTAATTAAACTCATTTGATGTACTTATTATATTAAAAAACATTTAATGCTAGACGTCAGAATGATATTATAACATCTCTTTCCACATAGTGGACTCTGCGAGCAATGTCTGTGTGTATATGGGGTCACATAGACATGTGTTATTGTGAGTATACAGGGTGTAAAAGACATGAGCAGTCAAACGAAAACCATGTATTCTGCTCACCGTCATAACATTTTTCTTCCTTTAAACTATACCTGGGAAATTGATAGTTACGATTTTATTGAAGGTCAAAGTCATAATTTTTTTTTTCATTTTTTTATGAAAACGTTTTCTATACGTTATTTCTTAATTATTGTCCAAAGAAACATTATCATTTTTTTTAGTATTTCATAACAAAAAATGGCTTCAAAACGTTAGCGTTCAATGTAGCTCACTCGATGCGCACGGACACTAACGAACGGGGCCGTCGTCAAGCAAAATTATCGCGGTATTGCGAGTTGCGTGCGAGTTGAGCCCTTTACATTGCGCGGTACAATTTGCAATTTTTTGTAACACCAAAAAATAAAAATCATTTCCCAGCAATATTTTTTTTGAAATATGTCTTATTTTGATGTATAGAATACGTGGTTTTCGTTTGACTGTTCATGTCTTTTACACCCAGTATAACAACAATACTACGAAAAAAAAAAAATTGGAAATTCGATGAATGCACGCTCTAAAGTGTTAAAAGAAAGGTATTAGATTTTAAATATAGACTTACATGATGTTAGCCTTGTGTACGGCGGTGACCTTCTTCCTCTTGTTGTCCCTGGCGAACTGGAAGGCGAACTCGGCGACGCGCTTGCTGGCCTCCTCCGTGATCAGCTTGATGGACTGCACCACGCCGTCCACGATCTCGTGCTCGATGCCCGAGTACTCGCCCTCCGTGTTCTCGCGGATCGTTACCACGTCCACGTTGTCGTATAGCGTCTTGATGCTGGACAGATAAACATTCGTACATGAACACTGTCCCATTCAATATCCCAGTGAGAATTGTTAACCAAATAGAACTGTTTGTTGATAAATCCGTAGTAGATTCTATCAATATTAGTCTGTATAATCGAGTGGAGATCGCTTATTATTGGTAGGTTCAGGTTATTATTTTTTTAATCAAGAAGAGTGGAATTATTGTCACTCGTCACTCTCACACGCTACAATCCGTCGCGCCGTTTTGTAATAAGGCGTGTTATACGATCCGCCTGCGACACATATACCAAATCCGTTATCGGCAGAACTATGCTCGGCCTTCATCGGCAGAACTCCGCAAATATGAGCAAGGTAGGTACATTTACAGCATATTATGACGCTTGATATACAAGGTGTTTTGGTAAATGGGGTATGAACCCGGCACCTACCCATGCTAACATAGTCATATAAATACTATGATGATATAGAAATTCAAAATTTTAAAAATATTTTTTTAATTTTACATACATTTTGTTTTTTTGATTTGATTTAATTTTACATACATTTTGTCATTTTGACATTTTGAACTATTTGTATGGAGAATTCAATTATTTTTACAATTTAAAAGTTTTTGATATCACCACAGTATTTATATGACTATGTTAGCATGTGTAGGTGCCGGCTTCATACCCCATGTAACAAACACCTTGTATAAAGCTTTCTGGACCTGTACACGTGCACGAACCGTGCGGTTCGCGTGCCTATTAGGAACATAGTTTAGACACTTTTGAACATGTTCTCACACGGTTCGCGTGCAAATAATAATCTCCACGACGAAAATGACCTATACAGTACCCTTAAGTAGTAAAAGTTTGTTAGTTTTCGAGTTCTGTTTCTGATAGTTTACGCTAGAGGCGCTAGTGGGCAATGTATGAAAAGAGACGATACGTTTGGTCGAGCTCGAAAACTATCAAAACTCATACTAAGGGTACCTAAAGTTCGCGTGCATCTTAGGCCACGGGGCGACAGCGACGGCGGGTGGGGCGCGATAACCGACGGTCGCCGACCCGGCCTCGAAGCTAGCGGACAGATCGCGCGACGCTAGAGTAGCGTAGTGATGTGTTATGAGAAATTAGTGTCTATGTTCTATCAAAAATAATTGAAATAATTTGCTTCTCCACATCATTGGCGAGTATTTTGAAATGTCGGTCTGTAAAAAGGAATAATTAAAAGCACGGGCACCGCTTAACAAGTGCATCGCTCCCCGCGCCGCTGCCTACGAAGTCAGTTCCATTTAAATCTATGCATTGAATCGCGCCGCTCTCGCACCGCCGGCCGCCGACGACGAGCCGCAACCTTAAGGACACTTGAACGTGTTCGCGTGTTGCTAGTGAGCGGTTCGCGTGCACGAGACAGTTTGCCGCTCCTGTGATCGTTCTTTGCACGTGAACTACTCGCGAACAGTTCACGATAAGCACGCGCGCTGAATTTAACGCATCCAATAGCCGTTCGAGGCGCGTAGTGTGCACGGTTCGTGCTCGTGCGTACGGGCCTTATCGCGCTATTTACAACTTTTTACCAAAACCAAATCGTTATCGTTTTCATACATTTTGACAACAGCTTCACCGCGGTCCAAATTGCGCATATGTGCGCGATCGGCACCGATAGCGCGGAGCGGAGCACACGGAGTGAATCAAATTGAACGTATTCGTACCAACGAAAATATGTGACGTCATTAAGCAGTGCTAACAGTGCACACGAAAAAGAGGTAGTGCAGTGTGTGCGCAAATGTCAAACTCGAATTTGACGTTTAAGTGTGTGAATTATTAGAGCAAACATTTCAGTTTAATGACTCGTTATAGCTACTTTATTTACTACAATAATTTTATTTTACTCTATTAATAAACCTAGAGTGCTATTTTAGTTTAAATGGTTTTTACATAACCTCTTCTTAGACGTTTGACATTGACACACTACGCGTGGATCAAATTGATTGCACGCAAATAGTGCACATAACACCGTATTCAATTCGGTCTAAGGCGTTTGCACTGTTGGTAACGTTCGTAGTGTTTGCGCATTTTGGACAGCAGTGCTTGACAGCTGTCAAAACGTATGAAAACGATAACGATATGGTATTGGTAAAATCGTTGTAAATAGCGCGATAACAGAGCTGAAAATTTGGTTACACATAAAGCCTCATCTAGGGTGCGTTCCAAAACGATCTCAATTTACTCGGGGTAGAGTAAATGGTAGCTCACTATTGGTCGTTATTAAAAAGCGCTTTCACCATTGGTTAGTATTGTTAAACTATAGTTAATTTACACCAATTAGAAAGCTTTCTTACGCTGTCTACTTGGCTTCACCTGGTTTTGGAACGCACTCTTAGTATGCTATACTGTAGTGTAACCAAAAAGCTTTAAAATAGTAACAGGACATAAAAGGAGTTTAGTTTCCTCTGTGCATTGACAAAGACAGTCATCAAAGCCGAAGTGCACTTCCTTTATTATTTGAGACCTCGTCAAAGTGAGGTAGTCTAAAATTAGTAGGGAATGGCTGTTGTTTAATCAAAATTGGTTTACATAATTTATTTTCTAAAGACTTTTGATATTAATAGGCTGAAAAACATTTATAAAAACAAACAATTATAATAATTTTAAAATTTCTTTGACAGGTAATGCTATATGGTTGCCCGAGGTTAATCTTGCAGTTATGTATAAAAATTATATAACCTATAGCCTTCTCGATAAATGGACTATCCAACACAAAATAGTACATTTATGAACTAGGGTGGTAAAGCAAAAATAGTCTCAGATCGCCGGTATTTGAGGTCAGGTGTTGCACAAATAATTTTTCAATTTAAATCAGTACCTAGTTCCTGAGATGAACGTATTCAACCAATCAAAATTACAAAATAAGAGTTAAGTTTGTAATTTATTTAGTAAATTAACCAGCAGCAATATTGTGTTATTAATGAATTTACAGGACAATATTGCTGTGGTAAAGATATCAATTTCAAGATTGCAAGTTAAACTAATAAGATTACAGGAAATAATAGTAGTGATTTATTAGCTATACAAATATTAAGGTAATTGATAAATTATATTATCGGAATTCGCAACGTGGTTATGACGCATGAGGCAATACAGGTTAGGCAGACACATTTATCTTATTGTTCGACAGTTGATAAGCTGGTTATCGACCTAGACACAGGCATTCAATGAAATCTTTTCAAAGAATTGCTCAGCTTAAAGAGGTATCTTCACAATCAGTTGTTTAAATCTGACATACATAGATTTCCTCAAACTTATAAGTATTAATTAAATTTCTATCTTGCGGGTGTCCTCAAAGTCGACTGAATGCGTCATTATAATAATAATAGCCTTTATTCAGATATTCTTACATTGATAGAAATGACAACAATACACCAAATCTGTAATTTATGTAGGTAGTTATTTAACTGTTTGCCCTATGGAAGGCATCATTAATCCCTGGACGATTATTAATATCCAGACACAATTGATTTTAATTGTGTTCTCGCGCTCCTGAGCGCGAACGGGGCTTAACGAGTTAAACTCTGCCAAATAAGTAACTTTAATACTTTTCTGATTTAAAATAAAATATAAACATTTTTAGAGTGCCATTTATCAAGTTACGATATTTATTTCAAAGTTGGTACTAAGTATTTACATAATTTTGAAATAAATATTCAAATGAAAACATACTAAATGAAAAAAAACTTATGATACTTATGATATCTATTAAGTTTATAAAAGATTCTACTTACCCATCTAAACTTTTGCAGGGCCTCACATTGGCATACAGATCAAATTCTTTTCGAAGAGCCAAATTGAGTGACCGATAACCCTTACCCACTGGGGTCATGAGTGGGCCTTTTAAACCAATCTTGTTGGCATTTACAGAGTCAATAGCCTTCTGTGGGATACCAAACTTGCCATCAGGTCCCTAAAAAATCATTATAATTGTTAGACGGTTCATAAGGACTATAATAATATTGATATTGCAGGTTTATACAATTAAATTTATATCATTTAAGTATTACATTTTATCAGGGATCTAAACATATTTCGTTCTAGCTGTTCCGAAACAGAGGATAAAATAATAAGATGGTATGTCAAATCAAAATAGTATATAAGATAAAAATTTACCCTATATTTCTATGCTAATGAATGTGAGTAAGCATACTCTTGATGGCTGATTTCACACTGAAGTAGAAAATTTAGCTAATTATAAAATGATGATTCGGAAATTGTTACTAACTAGTACATATTTTCTTTGAATAAAAAACAATACTGCTGATTAGTAATGAATAAGAATTAAAAAGAAGAAATAAATAAATTTTATAGTAATTTATATTATGAACAGTATTAATCTAGGTTTTATCAGAAGAATTTGGACGGATTAATAGTCATATAAGAATTTTTCTATTCAATCTGACAATGTTAATATTATATTTTTATACACTTAAATATAATAATAAAAATTAAAACTTAAATTTTATTCAATAAATAAGTAAAAGACTTACCCTAACAGCTGTGACATCAACCTCATCCCATTCTATGGGCACTTTGGCTGCTTCAAATATTTTCTGAACTGCAACTGTAATCTCCGGGCCAATTCCATGGCCTGGAATGAGCGTCACTTTACGCACTCCACTGCTGTACTGGGCTGCACCAGTCTTCGCCACTGGGGCCTAGCAAAAACAAATAATAACTAATATTGATAACCTCAAATGAGATCACTTGAAAAATAACAAAAAAATAATGTTAACCTCATTTTTACTGTCCTCAATGCCTTCTGAAATAACATTTGCGCCAGGCTCAAACCACTTCAGCAATCCTACTACAACTTTACTCTCACCAAAAGGCTTCAAAAGCTCTTTTATGTAATTCTTCGACATAACTATAGTACGTCTATTTTTGGACATGGAGAATAATATGACTACAAGTAAGGAGAAAACAACTAAAATGGCATGCAGGTGAAAATAATACAGGCAATTGGTAGCGTGATTTAAAAACTTACGATTTTCCTGATTAATCTTGCAGCCATTTCTTTAAATTTTTGCTACACGACGACGAGCAATTTTCCGCGGTGAAGAGCGGCAGGGGGAGGATGTTGCAGGCGCCACTACGACGCATGACCGGAAATAGTTTATCAAGGATTTTTCCTTGAAAATATTTTCAAAAACGAATCTGATTAATATTTAACTAGCACGGATATCTCTTGGACACTCTCTCATTTCATTTATTATGTAGAATCGTTATTTGTAGTAACTCTTTTGGAAAATATGGTTTACGTTATCTTGATGTTGTGTAGACACGTTGCCTTATAATTTTTTCTAAAAAAATAATAAAGTCACTGTACGTCAAAGTCAGTGTCAACTGTCAAATGGACATTTTTTAATAGGAGCTCGCGATATTTACCAAGACCATTACCTTATAATAATATTTATAAGTTACTTTTTATTAAATAATACTCACATGCTGATAAAATTCAAATATTACAGTATGACTTAATGTTTGCAGAAGTCGTTTAATCTCATTGATATCTTCACATTCAATATGGATCAACCCTTATCTTTAAAATTGTCGTCATTAGGTCTCATTTCACAGTGTAAATTGCAAAATATTCTTGCTTTGTGTGGAGACAAAAAGGATTTAATCATAGACCCATTCCTAATCAAGCCTCTCGAGAGAATATGTGGTGTAAGTTGGCTCAGGTATGCTATAATATAAATTTATTGAAAAGATGAGATGTACCTATATTTTGATAAATTATTTAATTTATTATCTCATTATGGCTTTCGTTTCTTTTCACAGACAACATGGAATCGAAAAAATTTACAAAATGGACCCTCAACTTGGTCCCACAGCCAATACCAATAGAGTATACTTTATACCGGCATGTATTCAGAAATACAAATGTGTATTGGACCAAATATCTTCAGTGCTTAGCCAGAACTCCAGTCTTGCAGACTTGGAATGCTTCCACATCATAATCATACCCAAGGTTCTCTGTTCTTATGAATCTATGTTAGAAAGTAAAGGTTTATATGGTATTGTCAAGTTGCATTCTCTTTCATGGGAGCTAATGGCTTTGGATGATCAGCTTCTAAGTTTGGAGCTCCCATTTCTCTATAAGCAATTGTTTGTCGAACAGAACCATTCTTTGTTATCAAGTGTAGCTATGTCATTATGGAGCTTATTTCATGTTACTGGTAAACCAAAAGTTATTTTTTCATTAGGAAGGCTATCTAGTAGTGTGCTTGACATGTTGGAGGTCTATAACGAGACTTATGCAAGAGATTTTTTGAATAAAAATAGCTCACAAGAAATTGGAGCTCTGATTGTAATTGACAGAAACCAAGATTATCCTTCGAGTCTCCTAACTCCTTCTACATACAGTGGATTGCTTAGTGAAATATTTGAAATCAACTGTGGACATCTGAATCTCAATGTTAAAGACACAAAATGTAAAAAAGGGAAAATTGATTTTGGTTTTGAAGAAGAAAAAGCTGCAGATAAAAAAACAGTAATGACTTTAGATAGTTCTGTTGATAATTTGTATGGAGAAATTAAACACAGACATTTTTCTGAGGTACTAAGTGTATTAAGTTCAAAAGCAAAGTTGTTGAAGAATGAAGACATTAAAGCCTTGGGCATTCAAGAGATGAAACATTTTGTTGCCACAAAGTTGCAGAAAGTGACACTATACAAGCAGAATTTGGTGAACCATGTATTAGCTTGTGAAACGATAATATCTGAAATGAGTAATAAGTTTGAAAACTTGAAATTGACTGAAACAGATATGCTTAATAATAGAAATAAGAAATTAAACTTCACTTTTGTTGATGAATACTTTGGGACGGACATTCACATTTACAACAGTTTACGTCTAATGTGTTTGCTCAGCTTGACTCAAAGTTTATCTTATGAAGAATATAATACTTTAGTTAGCAAATATTTACTAGCATTTGGCTATAAATATTTATATGTGTTCAATAATCTAATCAATGCAGGACTGTTGGTTCAACCATCTAGTCTAAAGCTGTCATTAAATATTTCGAATTTAGGAAATTTAAGTGACAGGTTGCCAAGATGGCAGAGCGGTTTTCAGGCCACTGCAAATAAATTAAAACAGTTACCATCACAGCCAGAAAATGCAGGATCTCAATGCCCAAGCTATGTTTTCAATGGTGGTTATGTACCTTTAATTGCTGTGTTGTGCAATGTAATTTTAACATCTGAAACCCTATCTGAAGTACTCACAAAATTGTCAGCATTGAGTGAATTGAAAATTGGCGGGAAAATGGTAGCCAAGTTAAAAGACGGCATGGAGACCCTAAATGAGAAGCTGTCAAATATAAAACTCCAAAATGATTTGGATTTTGGTTGCAGAGATGTTAAAAGCATGAGCAAAGTTTTAAAAAGTGATCCTAATTTTGGTAATGCTTTCCCATTGAAACCAAAGAGTGTTTTGGTTTATGTGGTTGGTGGTGTGACTTATGCTGAGGTAGCTGCTTGTGACGTTGTGCAGACATCCACAGGCAGCAAAATTTATATTGCAAGTGATTGTGTTTTGAGTGGTGGTGATGTGATCTCTTCTAATACTTAATATTAGTTTTAGTTGATAAAAATACTTATGTAAAAAGCCTTTAAAGTCTCATATATTGTAATTAAAAAAATATTTTATATTGCTATTGTATGTTGCATTTGGTTATGAATCTATTAGTAGTTTTTTATATTAATTTAATAGCAACAACTGTCCATGCAATAGCTATGGTTGTGGACTGCGGTCATCAAACACAATACAGGAGGCTTAGACCAGTGGTAATCATTTCATAACAAAAACATATCAAAATACACCATCATAGGCCATATTGATTGGTTATCTACAGCAACCTATCTTTTGCTACCAAATTACTTAGAACTACGATTGATTTAATGATGGCTTAAGTCAACCATACAAAATGTATGGGATTGACTTAAGAATCTTATCAAACTTCGTCATCGTTTCATTTTGTTACTTTGTTTATGATGGGCCCAGGGCGTCTGGTTCTAGTAGGTAATATGTCATTAGTGAAAAAGTGTGACATAGGATTTGTAATATTTGTCAAGTAAAAACAGTAAGGCCACGTTCGAGGAGACTAGGGAACGAAAAGTACGTGGCGCGGGGCTTCCAAGTGTTTTCTCCTCTATGGTACCGCCGCGGCACTCGTTGCGGCTACTGCAGCTTTCTTGCATTCGGCCAATCTTGTTTGTATACTAACAAATGACAAACGGTGTGTATTAAGAAAAGCCGCTGCGTCGCCCCCTCCATATGCGACGCTACAATTCAAACAAACGCGTGCAAAAACACTTTGAACCATAGGAAACTGTAGATAGGCAATGTAAAAGAGAAAGAGCATACTAACGTGTATATTAGAGCGAGATAGATAGACGAGACCATTTCACGTACATGCAGGCGACCTAAGAAGGCTTGTCAGTCATGTATAGGGCTGCCATCCGTCCCGATATATCGGGACTGTCACCGTTATTGAAGTCTCTGTCCCGACGTCCCGACATATACCAAAATGTCCCGATACTGTGCAAATCGTAATCGCGGGGTGAGGGGGCGGACCCACCACACCGCACCGGCGACCGCCCGCGTGAGCCAGTCAGTACCCGCTAGCCCCGCTGCCAACCGCGCGCAAACGCATATAACGGTTTTGTGTTTGTGCATTTTTTGATTAGTACGTGGTGTGGTGCCGGCAGTTCATAATTATTTAAAGTTAAACGAGAATGTCTACGGCGAAAAAGAGGAAGTGTCATTTCTCGGACGATTATACAAAAGAGTGGAGTTTCATAAAGAGAGGACGTACAAATGAAGAAGCGATGTGTAGTATTTGTAATTGTTTTATATCAATTTCTCACGGCGGTAAGGGAGACGTAAAACATCACATTTCTACAACCAATCACAAAACTAAATTCATGACAGTATCGACAGCAAGGCCCATATCTGGATTTATGATTAAAGAAAATACCCAAGAAGAAGTACTTATTGCTGCAGCGGAACTAACGACAGCATATAAAGTTGTTAAACACCATCAGTCATTCAAATCTCTTGATTGTACCGTGAAATTGAATTCCACAATGTATCCCGACTCAAAAGTTGCTGCAAAGCAGTCTACAGCTAGGACAAAGGCTACAGCCATTGTAACAAATATTCTCGCTCCACACTCCGTGAATGAAACTGTAAAAAAAATTCAAGAAGTTTCTTTTTACGGTATAGGCACGGATGCGTCCAATCACAAAGCTGAAAAGATGTTTCCTTTACTTGTTCAATATTTTACGGAAACTGACGGTATCCAACAAAAACTGTTGAAGTTTGATTCTTTAAAAAATGAAACATCGGAAACAATATCGAACTATTGTATTAACTCATTAAGAGAACTGCAGATTTCTTTGGATAAACTAATAGCTTTTTGTGGAGACAACGCCAATACCAACTTCGGAGGACTTAATCGACATGGTCAAAACAATGTTTTCAAGAGAATGAAGGAAGAATTAGGAAAATCGTTAGAAGGAATTGAGTGTCCGGCCCACATTCTGCACAATACAGTATCCAGCGCTGCTGAAATTTTATCTGTGGATGTTGAAGTCATTGTCCTAAAGATTTTTCACTATTTTTCGATATACACAGTTCGCACAGAGAGGCTGAAAGAGTTCTGCTCATTTATTGATATAAATTACCAAACTCTTTTGTCGCACTCAAAAACAAGATGGCTGTCGTTAATGCCCGCTGTTGAGAGAATCCTAAAACTTTGGATTCCGCTTAAAGATTTTTTTGACGCTGAAGAACGGCCACCTAAAATAATTTCAGATTTCTTTAGAAATCCGGTCAGTGAAATTTATTTTCTATTTTTGCTGTCCAATTTGAGCTTATTCGAACGAAATGTAAGAAGTGTTGAAAAGAATAAAATATCTATAATTGAAATAAAAAACATCTTAGATGAAACACAAAAACAACTGCTTGAAAGAAAAGCTGACAAGTTTATTGGCATGCAAACTAAAATAGAATTGAATAAACTTAAAAGGGAAAATCCAACACCTGAAACAGGAATATTGATTTCTAAATTTGAGGAGGAGACGGTACTGTTTTATAATACAGCAATAGATTATCTGAAAAAGTGGTCTGTTTCATTTAATAAATATGAAATTTTCAATTGGATGACGCTAACTGAAATCCCAGAATGGGCGAAGATTGAAGACACAATTCTATATCTTACTGAACATGGTGTGGAGATTTTGGGTGACAGATGCTATGAAGAATATACGTATCTGAAAACCTTTTTGGAGTCTGAACGGGCATCTGAAGAATGGAAGTCGAAGAAGTCTCTGGAAGAGAAATGGATGTACTTTTTGAACAAAACCGAAAATCCCGAAAGAAAGTGCCAAATGCTTAAACTATGCCAGTATTTATTTGCAATTCCAGCCCACAACGCTACAGTGGAAAGGGTGTTTTCTTTAATGACGGCTCAGTGGACTGATGAAAGGAATTCTCTGCTGCCGAAAACAGTGGAGTCAATATTACAGTGTCAGATAAACTATAATATGACATGCATTGAGTTCTACCATTATGTTAAAGGCAATATAGCCTTGCTAAAAAAAGTTAAGTCCTCGGAAAAATATAACATGCCGAGTACTTCTTCTGCTAATTCCTAAGTTATGTAATAAGAAAATAAATATTTGTCTTGCCTTGCCCTAAAATTTGTTTTTTTTTCTTACTCGCCATTTCAGCCAGCCAAAGCGTCCCGATGATACCTTACCAAAATATGGCAGCCCTAGTCATGTAGAAAAGACGGCAACTGTCAGACTGTACACATGCGCATTACTCATCCATAGGTGCATTTTTTGGCCTCGCCCTAGTACATTCACTGCCAATCTATAAACGTCAGTAATTATAAATCTATGCTTTGAACGCTATACATCACTTGTATGTTTGTTTCCGGCATGCCACTCCGCGAACCGCGCCGCTTCTCCCTGAACGAGGCCTAAGGACGCTTAAATCGCGCCTATGAGAATATAACAATTTGAGAATGTAATATTATGAGAACAAACCAATTACTATAACCTAATGTATGTTTTTTAGAAATATTCAATTTAATTTAAATACATGAAATAAAACTATGACTTTTATAAAAAATATGTTTATTTCACTTCCTTAATAATACCTAAAATATTATCACAGTAGACACGTGAATTAATGGGAATAATAACTATTTAGTTTGTAGAAAACTTTAACTACTGGAAGACTTTTGATCTTTGCCAAAATGGTAATAAAAAATAGTAATTTCCAGCACCAAATAGTTATTTCGTTAGCTGTCGAACGGTACCAAATTGTTGCTTTCCTGTGTCAAGGTGCAAAATTGTCGCTGGTCTTTGAAGGAAAAGGTCAAAATAAAGAAAAAAATATGGCGAGGGTGAGAGCTAGACCCCTAACTTGTTAACTCTAAATTGTCCATAGAACACGCTCTTAAAGTTTGATTACTACTTTCCCGGGCATAATAAACATTACCTTTTGACGAATGTCTAATGATATTTTGTGGTTGTCTGAAGTGCAAGTTACAACACGACGATAAATAAACAAGTAGGTAATACTTTTTATCATAAAATCAAGAGATATAAATCTCAAGGAACAAACATACCTATCCAATTTTCAACTGTGAACTCGCAATTTTAATATTGCTATTTTGGGCAAAGATAACAGTCTTCCCATTTATAAAAATATTGTTATTTCTAAAATTATCATACAACAATTATTGATATACAAATCATAGCCAGATGTTAACAATTTCAAGTAAATTAATATTACAAAGCTTTATAAGTCAATACCAAAAAATACATTTTATTAGACACGAGTCTGCTTATTGGATAATGTGATTCGTGGTATTTTATTTAACCAACCTTATTTTCTGGTAAATAAGACTTACATAACAATAGTAAAAAAAATAAGAATGGTTTATAGCTCTTACGACAAAATAAACGTACCTACTTATAATTTCCGTATCTTTTGATCTTGACTATATTTAAAAATATAAAACAATTAGGGGGTAGGTACTTTTTATGAATGAATTTTTCATGATAACGATAGTCGTAAAGTTGTTATTTGCGCCAATATTGCGCGAATTTGTGGAACTGTTCTACAAGAACTGCCATCACAGCTGTCACGGACATATCTAGAAGGTTCTGGAGGTAGTGCACTGCTTCTTCATCACCGAGATCCAACCTTTGAACATCATTAACATATCTTTTTATCACGTTTATTAAAATGTTTAAAAAGGCAATAAGAACTACCTATCCTTAAAAATAGTAAGAAGTATATCTAATATTTCAATCAATTTATAACCTTATTTCAAAGTAATAGAGTTCAAAGTCTATTGAGGATATTTGGCAGTTAGTCCACTTGCCTGCATGCTTAGATAAGCGGCAGAGGCTCCAAAGTTTTTTTGAAAAACGTTAACATCATAATGGCGTCTACACACCAAACCTTCCGACATGAGTCGTCAACTTTGTCAGCGACTTCGCATTTAGTTCGAGTCGGATAACTTTGTCGGCGGCACGCACAAATCAGCAATTTTTTGGTAGTTAAAAAAACAACTACCAAAATTTTGGTAGTTTCGAGTGTCTGCGGGAAAATGAGCGCGTACGTTAGTCACAGTATATTGCCAAAGTCGCCGATATAATTCTTGAAATAAAGCCGCCTGGCTGTGTCGGCGGATGTGGTGTGTAGACTCAATAATATGTCAGTTTCATACATTATTTAATATTCATAAAGCGTCAGATGAAATAGACTAGCCACTTGTGTAGGCAATGTGACGTGCAGTCGAAGGAAACGTACCTGAGTTTGTCTTGCACTTTCTTGACGGCCTTGTCTGGTTCGAGCGCGATGTCCGGCACCGACGCGTCCACCATCAGCGAGAATAGGTTCAGCATCAGGTTGGCGTGTCTGCCCATACAAAAGTTCAACCTTTTTACTTTCTCGTATACGTAGTATAGAGGAAGTCTTGTAATCGTCAAAAAATTAACCTCGAGATTTTGACGGATTTACACGTTTTGGACCAAACTGAGTCCAAAAATATTTTTTTTGGAATTATGTCTGCGCGTTAGCACGATAACTCGAGCATGCTTTAACTTATTGCCTAGATGCCAAATTTAACATACGTGTATGACAACAAAATATAAGGTTTCTATCAAATTTTGAGCCGTCGATCACGAAAGTTAAGAACCCAGTACGCGGTCGGTACTCGGATTGGTGACCAAAATTTTACATGCATATATGACATCAAAATATAAGGTTTCTATCAACATTTAAGTCGTTTCCGGTATACGAGAAAGTCAAGGGGAGACCACTCCCGATTTTTTTTATCGAGACTATAGGTATACGGGAAATACGGATACGTACACGGATAAGTGACCGAAAAATTTTCAAATCGATTTTTTCCGTAATTCCAAAGTCACGTTAAGCTGGTGGTCCCGGGTGCTGTCGGAATAAATAATGAATTTATGATGAAATTACCTTCTGAGATGCAGGAAAGCGGTGTAGCACTGTTTCCTGAACTCGTGGTAGTGTTCAGAGTGCACGCCGCCCATAGCCTCGACCATCTCCTTGCTGAGCTTCATGGGCGGAGGCAGCGGCTTGGGGTCACGGCCCAGGATGTAGCCAAAGTCGATGTGGAATAACGCCCCCGACTTTGTCAGCAGCAGATTGTCCAAGTGGCGATCTCCTACGCCTGTGGGATATAGTTTTGTACACTGTCCTCTATTATGCTACGGCCGCACACATCGCGGTTTCGCGAATATTCGCGTTATCGCGATTTGTCTAGCCAAGTATATGCGAATACTTCGGCATTTCGTGCGAAGTCGCAAGGACATCGCGCCGTTGTCGGTAAATTGGCGCACATCAAAGCGTTTTTATCGCGATGTCCTTCGCTTGCGTGGCCACACTTCGTGGTCTTCAGTCGGACAGGATTATATCATCTTAGTCCCCAGGATGGCAAACGCACTGGCGGTGTTAAGTGACCCACACTTAATATTGCAAGTGTCTATAGGCGGCGGTGACCACTTAACACCAGGTGGGCCGCAAGCTTGTTTGCCATCTCGTAACATTAAAAAAAAAAAAAAAACTTATTAGCAATTAGGAGTGCGAGTCAATATTGTTTAGCCTTGCTTTTTCTTAAACAATAATTCCTGACAGAGTAAAAAAAATTGCCCTAAAATATAGGCCGACCGCGGCGTCCATTTTGTTTTTTGCGTAACATCGCGATCACATCGCGACAGACTTTACAGCGCGCAATGTGTGGCCATTCACATTCGCGGTAGGCCGAAGGCGAAGATTATCGCACGAATGTTATCGCGATGTGTGCGGCCGTAGCATTATACATATACACGGGATTGAATATGTCTACTAAGGGTGCGTTCCAAAACGATCTCAATTTACTCGGGGTAGAGTAAATGGTAGCTCACTATTGGTCGTTATTAAGAAGCGCTTACACCATTGGTTAGTTTTGTTAAACAATAGTTAATTTACACCAATTAGAAAGCTATCTTACGCTGTCTACTTGGCTTCACCTGGTTTTGGAACGCACTCTAAAACGACAGATGCTTTTTGTGACAGTTCAAAGCACCCTCTCGAGTGTTCATGGAACTAAAATTGACTTTTTACCTGAAAAATACATGACACTGGAGGAAATTGCCGAGAGAATCGGCAGATTGCCATAGTAAAAAAAATCTATAATTGACGTTTACTATAGAAATATACATTGCAACGAGATAGTCCCATTAGTGACGTGGATGTTCACTGGGGCTCGTTCAGAACCTGAGTTGTTCGGTTGTTTTTTGTCTTGTTCTAAGATGTGGAACGACACGAGCACCGCGGTCCAAATTACGCTCATGTGCGCTATCGGCACCGATAGCGCACACACGGAGTGAATCAAATTGAACGTATTCGCACCAACCAAAATTATGTGTCGTCATGAGTGACGTCAGTGCAGTGTGTGCGCAAATGTCAAACTCAAATACTAAAATTTTATAATAGTCCAGACTGCGGATATTGCAGACTGTTACATCTGTACATGTTGTCGGCTTATGTTCGTTGATTCACTTATGGGTTACTTACTGTTTGCCCTCTTAATTTAGGGAATACGCTCTTTTTTTGAAGATTTCGAGGTCGTATCGGCGCATTCCCCCTTGCGTTTAAATTAACAAACCCCTGAGAACGTAAAAAATATATGCTTTTTACAGCAGTAAATAGTAACTTCTAGTCCTATTTACTGCAATATTAAGAAGAAGAAAAAAATCTTATTTATATGAAGGAGCTTAAGAGTTATTCACTGTTACAATGCTAAGTTTGCACGGTTCTAAATATATCCAGGTATGTGAGAGATGCATTTGGCGTTTCAAATAATTGGTATAAAGCAAATTTTACGTAACTTTCTATAACCCATCACCGGGCGACGCTTCAAAGAGCTGTAAAGAACAACTGTTAGGCGATTACGTCATCACCCCGCCGAGGGGTAGCATGTCGGCTTTTTGCTTTGTGTAACTTCCTTTGTTTGTAAATACCACGCATGTGGTATATCTTTAGATTCCTAGATAAATTAACTAAAATCTAAGACTACTTTGAATAAAGAGCATTGTATAATGATTAACTTACAAGCATTTGAAACCAGGCATAAGGGTATTTCCGACTTTAATATGTCCTAAATTTGTTAAATACCAGCCAATACATCACAAACTACACTTTAAATTTAACAAATTAACTAAACATACCTAGAATCTGATAAATATAGCACATTGACAAACTAAATTTGAACTATCGTTTGAATAAGATAGGCCATGAGAAATAAAACTCACCCAATAAATAAGTAATGACGCAATATCCCGCACAGCTCCTGATGTACGTGTCCATAGTTTCCGGCTTTATACCATACGGCGCGCCTTCACACGGATTGTATTTGCGGAAGAAATTCTGTATACTACCCTCAGTTGCCAAGGCTTCAGCTACCGTCACTGACTCGATGAACTGCAGGAAACCGTGCTTGGAACTAGTCGCTAGCACTTTATAAGGCGTTAGTTTCAGGTCCAAGTTTTCTCTGCGTAGTAACTTGTCCATTAAAGTTATCATTTGTAATATCAGTTGGTCTTGGCGCAAATCGTCGCCATGTTTGAAGATAGCTTCGTATTCCATGCCTTCGGTTGTTAGGAAGGTCAGTTTTGATGGCATCAGAGCTGATTTGAAAAGGCTCGCTTTCTTCGCGACTATCCCTTTGATGGTGACGCTTGGGTCTAGAGGGAAAGGCATCGGTTCAAAGTTTGTGAAGTTAAACTTGAAGGCGTCAGGATCTGCCAGCAATTGTTGGAGTCTTTCGGCTTTCTTGTTTCTATTGCCGCTCTCTCTGGTTACTGTCTTGACTAGTTTGACTAATTTGTCTATGAACACTTGTTGTCTAGCTAGGAACGATCTAGTGCGTTGGTGGTCCGCGTTTCCTGTAAGCCATTAATACCTTATGTAAGGGCGTATACATATAGAAAGCTGGTTGCTTGCTGGTACTGTTAACCACTAGAGCAAGCAAGCTGATATAGTCGGGGGTTGCCCGTCAAACTTGACTTTCATAAGTGCACAAATTGTACCTAAACGATTAAGAAATTTTGACTTTGACTATCATGTCATGTTACCGCGTCGCGTCATGTTACTGCGTCGCGTCATGTTACCGTGTTGTGTGATGTTGCCGTGTTGTGTCATGTTGCCGTGTCGTGTCATCTGGCGGTGTCGTGTGATGTTGCCACATCGTGTCATTTTACCGCGTCGCGTCATGTTACCGCGTCGCGTCATGTTACTGCGTCGCGTCATGTTACTGCGTCGCGTCATGTTACTGCGTCGCGTCATGTTACGGCGTCGTGTCATGTTACCGCGTCGAGTCATGTTACCGTATTATGTCATGTTGCCATGTCGTGTCATGTGGCGATGTCGTGTCATTTTACAGCGTCGTGTGATGTTGCCACGTTGTGTCATGTTACCGCGTCGTGTCATGTTACCGTATTGTGTCATGTTACTGTATTGTGTCATGATGCCGTGTCGTGTCATGTGGCAGTGTCATGTCATGTTACCGCGTCGTGTCACATTACTATGTCGTGTGATGTTGCCGCGTCGCGTCGTGTTACCGCGTGGTGTGTCGGTGTGGTGTGGTTACCGTGGTGCAGCCGGTGCGAGAAGGTCCTCATGACCCGCAGGTACATGGTCCTGGCGGGCGCGTCGTCACACTCCACCAGCAGGTACCAGTACAGGTAGTTGCCCACCACACTGTTCCCGCAGGCGCGTTCGATCAAGAACGAAGCGAGGCTCAAGCTCTCTTCGGGCTGTTCTGTTTCACTGGAAACAATAAGTTGTAACTTTGATGTTGACTAAGGCCTAATCGAACCTAATGTGGGGTAGGCTCGAGCCTCTCGGTGGGGACATTATATGAGCTGTTGATGATGATGATGATGTCCACTAGTGGCGAACGCGTACCGGGACATGCAGCGTTGGTACGAGCACCCCACAAAGTGGACTAACGATCTGGTAAAGGTCGCGGGAAGCCGCTGGATACGGGCAGCGCAGGACCGTTCGGGTTGGCGATCCTTGGGGGAGGCCTATGTCCAACAGTGGCCGTCTTTTGACTTATATGATAATGGTAATGATAGTGTATCGACACTAAAACTTAATATCGAGCAACATTTTCGTTTTGTATTCTCGCTAATCATTAAATTTTCGGACCTTTTAAAAGTTAGGTATCTCGTGTATTAGATTAGTTGTTACCCGTCTAATGCTCGGATAGCAATGCCATAGAATCAAAGACTAAGAAACACTTAAGATTATGTAACCATAAAATCTGCATAGTCGGATTCGTGTTTCAAAGACCATACTCCAGGACTTTAATATAATTGTTTTCTACCTTGAAAATGCTTCTAATATATTGTATGGAATTTCTATTGCTCGCTCAATAGCTTCTGAGACTGGCACGATGGATTCTGATTTACTGTTAAGTATAAATCGTAAAGATTTCAATTAAACATAAATAAGTTTACAGGTTAATTGAATTGAGAAACTGCATACTATATAATGAAATTTCAACTTTAGTGTAAAATACCTGAATACATTCCCATTATCAATACTGCTATTCATGGTCCTCGTGATATCTTCCGCCGTTTCGTCCGTCCGTCCGTCCACCGATTGGCGGCTACTGATTGACCCGGTCATGTCGCTTGCTGTTAACACTGTAACGGTAGTATTTGACCTCTATTACTTTCATAGGAAACGAGACTATTGTGTAGACTGTAAGAATAACTTCTGCAAATGTGCCTATAACCTACATATAATGTCTAATATAATGTCCATATAACCGGAAAGAAATATTTTCTTGTCAAACAAAACTAAGCGTTATAAAGTTTGAGATACAAGTCCATTTAGTGTCAGCCACATTCTAGCTCTTCAGTGCCAGAGCAAAATTGATCTTAACTAAAAGATTATAAGGATTACATTTATTTGTTTAACAATACTCATATCTGCTTTTCGCCTTTTTTAACGCTTTTTGATGAGCAGTTGTCAGCGAAAAGTTCTGATGCAAATGACTCCGTTCTACCTGATGGTAAGCAGAAGTGGAGTCCAAATACGAAGTTAGCTGGCGCGAGAGATAAACCGCTGCGCTAGCCGATTTACAAGGTGCTTCTTCACGCCTCTTTTGGCGACAGAATGTTCTAGTTAATTCGTTCCAAAATTTGATTAATTTATTTTGTTGCCTATATTCCTCAATAATTTCATGATGATGGTAGCTATCCAAGCGGATCAAACGAAGCCCTAGCTCTAACCAAATAGAACACAAAAAAGTATACTCTGGAAGTCACGACCTGGAAACTCTGGGTCTGATACTGGAGGAAGAATGACTATAGACATTAATTGTCTCTCTATAGTCATTAATAAAATGACAATATTTGCTTTGTAACTTACCTGAGGTAGGTAGAAGGCTCGCTTGGCTACCACGCGGCTTTGCTTCCGTATCGGCCGCGTCCGCACCGCAAACTCGCACGTACTCTACGTATACGGACTTGTTTAATTTAAACTCTTCATTTTCGATTACTAAAATCTAATTTAAGCTTAAACAATCCAGTTAATATTATTAACTGGATTGTTTTTGACAAATCACAGGTTCTGCGCTACGCGAGGCTATTGAAATAAAGAAACACTGAAATTTCTTCAGAGGAGATGGTTAGACCGTACCACCTGCTTGCAACCCGGTAATCAAAATTATTAAAGCTCAAGCTATTGCTTGAAGATCAATGCAGCAGAATTTAGGAGTGATTGGTAAGAAGGATTTTATTATCAGTTTAAATCGAGAATTGCCTGCTAATGTGTTCCATGAAAAATGTTCAATTGATTTATTTAACTAGAGTAAATAGTTTACTTCTAGGTAATAGGTGGCTTCAGAAGTGGATTAACAATTTAGAAGCTTGTAATAATAGTCAGACAATTTCTTTGGAGGCAACCTTAGACAATTTAACACGGGACGTAGCAAGTAAACGCGTTCCCCTCTGTCAAAGTACATGAACAAGCGTCAACGTCAGTATATAAAAACTAGTTTTCCGCGACGACCGACCGCCATTTTGAATTCGTATCTGTCGCTAAGCAGACCTCATAAAAAATATTGGTAGCGGAGTGTTTTCTTGTAAACGGCGACCAGAAACATTAAAGTTATCCTAAAACGGGGTTGCTTATCACACGGAAATAATTTTCTATTCAAATAAACTACTGTTTCACATAACAATACAATTTTTCATCTACTAATTTTGCGACAGAAACAACGTTAGGCGATATGGTGGTACGCGGGTTAGCCGAGCCCGCCAGTTTGTGCTCATAATAGCGATTAAAATTTTTGCAGCAGTGTGCACGAGTGTGCAAATGTGTGCTATGCGTGTTTGCCTCACCCCCCGCGAAAAACGGCAGAATGTTTACAGTACTAAATCTGCGCTATGCCACGTCCCGTGTTAAATGGTCTAAGGAGGCAACTATATACATGCGCTGGCGTTGCTGATTGTTAACGAACGTCTTAAGCCGTTCTTAACCGTACAAATGACTACTAATTGATTATTGAATCTATTTCAAAATGTTAGAGAGACGACGAGATGCATAATGTCGACAAGTTTTGTATCGAAATAGATTGTAGCGATACATACCATCATGGATCTCCGCAAAGTCTTCGTACTTGAGCGCTTGAACCAATTGCAGCAAGTATAGCAGAAGATCCTCGTCCGGTGCTTGCTTCAGACGAGATATGGCATACCTTGGAAGGAACAAAATACAAATGGAAAATACGTAAATCGCATAAAAAGAACTTCAGTGTCTACGAACTTCTCAGATGCATGGAGCACGTAGCGACTACGCAACTTCACACTGAATATTAAAAGCAACCACGATTAAGACCAAGCAACCATAGAATCTGCTTACTTTCTAACAGCAGGATGAGTAAACTTAGGAGTGAGTAACTCGAGCGCGTCCTCTACGTCCATAGGCGTCCACTGCTTCATCATGGCCAGTGCTTGCCGCACCTCACCTGGAACATACGATTATTCACCGTTACAAACAAGTATTAAGTTTAAAATACACCCGTCGTTATCTTTATCTTTTTATATTGTGGTAAAACCTACGCACCTGGCCTATTCCAATTAACGCATTCCAGGAACTTGGTGAGGGCTCGCTTATGCGACGATAGGTAGAATCTGCAAGAGGAATAATTATGGAGAGGAAACTAGTTTAGAACTGTTTATTCATTCGTTCAATAGGGCAGTTAAGAGTCAGGATTTAGAAAAGGGAGGCGAAGTACTATTTGTATGATAAGGCAAACGCTCCAAACTGTTTCTGAGATTAAAAACGCTAACAACTAACTCTAACAACTTAAACTCTAACATTTAACACGTTTATGTCAGTAATATTATGTCAGTTTCATATATTACATTCATTTCATATATTCGTAAAGCGAGGGTTAGAAGGTATAGATTGGCACTTGTTTATGCACTCTGGTCTTTTCCTTGCGATGCATTACTCAGAAAGAAGAAAAAAAGTCAACGAGATAATTATGCTTTTGTGGACCTGGAAAAGGCTTATGGCTGAGTGGTGAGAAATGAACCGCAGTCGTCGTTGTCTATGCATGGGGAGAGATCAAACAAACGCGCGATGCGTGAGAGCTCCTATTTGTCTGGTGTCGGACCAGGATTTTAATCCGATGTTCCAGAGCCAGAATATGTCGGCGCCATATTAAATAGTCTATTCGATTAAAATCCGGCTCAGGGGCGGTCTCATAGTAAAGGCATTTAAGCACTGCCTACCTCAATATATTACTCATACACTACTATAGACTATACGTCTTTCCTACCAACAAAATAATGCAACCTATAGGCTTCGGGCGGCCTGCGTGTAACGTATACATACCTACACCTACGTGCCAATATGCGCGGTAAGCACTAGTTTCATCTGCTTGTAAAAATCACACACACTACGATATTTTTTACTTGTTCAGAACACACACAACGATTGACAGTATTAAACGACAAGATTGAAATATTATAACTAGCAGGTATTATAACGAGGAAAGTGACATTCTCAATTTAGCCGTATTAAGTAGGCTGACCTACTCGACCTACTGTGATTATCAATTTGATATTGTTTAGGATTGCGATTAATTTATAGGATTATTTTAAAGTACTTTCATCAATAAATAATGAATTACGAAATTCAAGTAACCTTTCGTCGCATAAAATACTAGGAATAAATTTTATTGAATAAAAGTATTTGCAAGATTATTCTCCACTACTCCCTAGGTGGCGCTAGTGTCGATGAATGAGAACCGTTAATGAACAAATCAAGTAGTTGTAATCTTAATATTTACTTAAGATCTTTTTAACTAATTTGAATTTTAAAATTCTTTTAATACTGGGTGTAAAAGACATGAACAGTCAAACGAGAACCATGTATTCTATACATCAAAATAAGACATATTTCAAAAAAAATATTGCTGGGAAATGATTTTTATTTTTTGGTCTTAAAAAAATTGCAAATTATACCGCGCAATGTAAAGGGCACAACTCGCACGCAACTCGCAAAACCGCGATGATTTTGCCAAACGGCGGCCCCGTTCGTTAGTGTCCGTGCGCATCGAGTGAGCTACATTGAACGCTAACGTTTTGAAGCCATTTTTTGGTATGAAATACTAAAAAAAATGATCATGTTTCTTTGGACAATAATTAAGAAATAACGTATAGAATACGTTTTCAGAAAAAAATGAAAAAAAAAATTATGACTTTGACCTTCAATAAAATCGTAACTATCAATTTCCCAGGTATAGTCTAAAGGGAAAAAAATGTTATGGTGGTGAGCAGAATACACGGTTCTCGTTTGACTGTTCATGTCTTTTACACCCTGTATATTGTTATTTCACTTCACAGTTATAATACACACCTTGACGTGATTAACTTATAAAAGTAAGGAAATAGTTTTAAAATGAATGAATACCTACGCCAGCGCCATGAGCGCCAGCCGTTTTTTATAATCCAAATCTTTATGACTGTCATGTCACTCGAGTGCGCTAATGTTAAATACTTTTTTAGTGCAAATCTTAATTTCTTTACAATATTTATCTACTTAAAAGTGTTTTAATGGTGTTGTGTTGTATTGCGCATTTACGACGATGGAAAAATTGCAGTGTTCCCAATGTTCTGATAATTCAATTTGCTTAGAAAAACTGCGTAAGAAACCCAGATTTCATAGGTAAGATTTTTTTTATTTAAAGATAGGTAGCCATTTTTATTTATTTACAAAAAACTATGAAAATATTACACATTCATCGAATTGACCCATCCTGGGTTCGAATTGTTTTTAAGATTTTATTTTCTACTAGCGGCCGCCCGCGAATTCGTCCGCGTGGACTTTAGAATTTTTATCATCCTGTGATAACTATGCATGGTACTATACATGTAAACCTTCCTATTAAAAGTATTGAAAATTACATTAACATCTGTTGCGTGGAAAAGATATAAGCGTAGGTAGGTACAGGACGCGGGTGCGACTTTATTTTATACTATGTAAAGAAAGATATCCGCGAAGCGTTTCAGATTGAGTTTTAGAGACTTCGATCTAAATGCCTACCTAATGTATAAATTAATGCACGCCACTGATCCGGCTCCCACACCCGACAAATGGGAACGAACTTTTACGGCGCGGCGCGAAATAAAGCGATCGCGATTAGTTCATCGTCATCATAACAGCCTTTATAATTCGACCCACTGCTGGGACGCAAAGTCTCTCCTTGTTATCGAAGTAGATTTAGGTAGTCCACTATGCTTGTCCAATGCGGATTGGTAGACGGATTATTAGGTGATCAATACCCCTTTGCTGATCCATTGGGCGCCTTCTACGACACTCATTGGAGGATACATACGGGGTGATGCTATTCTAAACTGCCGGCATCACATGGGCAATCGTGATTAGTAGACTTGAATATATCTTTGCGCGAACTGGACGCGGCGCAGGACGAATCACGCGCACGTAAGACGGAATCGTATTGACATCGAATGGGATCAAAGCCATCTTGTATCTTACGGTATCCAGCTGTGGGGTATAGCCAGCAATAGTAACATAGAGATACTGGAGCGATTTCAAGTAAAAACGTTAAGATCAAACTTCAATATTCCACATTATATAAGCAAATATATCTATAACGACTTAAAAATAAACACCATCAAAGAAGATCAGATCAGATCAAATCAGGTCATAAGAATGCACTGGCTACAAAACTCAGTGGGTGCGGATCGCTTCAGCATAAGAGATTAAAAAGACATAGCTTCCCTACGCTCTTCCTTACTTCCAGTAAATTGTCAAGGCTCACTGCGAAACAAATCATTACAGATAGCTATATCTGAAGAAAGCAAGGCTTATTGTTGATTAAAAGATTGTCGTGACGCAGAATAACAGAAAAAATCGAATGGGATCGCACTCGCGTTGAGTCGACCAAATAGGAGTCGACCTTTGTTTACAACGCCACCTGGTGGACGTCACCAACACTACCACCGCCCAGGATAATCGATGCGCCCGCTTCAAGATACTCCCACGCGCCGCTAGAGGGCGGTTCCAAAGACCTATATAAGGCAATGCCGCGCTTTTATTCGCTCTCTCCCGCCTATTTCGAACGCATAATTTTAACTATATTGTAATAACATAGACGCATTAAATTTGTATAAAGAAGTCTATTTGTCTTTCTTCCAACCGACCTCAACAAACACGAACACAAACAACCTTACCTGTATTTCCAGAGCAAGTCCTGTTCGGAGGCCGCAAGAGCCCGAGCGGGAGGCGCGGCCAACAGAGCCGCCAGCTGGTCGCGCTCGCTGGCCGTCGGCTTCGCGTCGCGCCCGCTCGCGCCTGAGCGAAGTGAGCGAGCCAAGCGGTGCTGTTTGCTCTCCACTAGGTTCTCCTGTTGTGGAACCAGGGCCAATAAGCCATGATAATCTGTTACGAATTATAGCCTACATACCACGCCAGTGGTGAGGTGGTTCACCCAGTTGTAAAATATAATATTTTTAATTCAAAGAAAGTTAGGAACAAAAAGTTAAAATATGCAAACTGTGGTTTTATCGCTGAAAAGAACGATATGACCTTAATATCCTTTAACTATTACATTTCTAAAGCTACAAGTACAGATTATTTATAACTTATCATATAAGGGAATATGAAATATATATTTTCCGATACATTTTAATGTGTTTGCTATCGCACTGCGCTGCGCGCTGCGTGCATTCATAGCGCGCACGTTAGCTCCAGCAGATTGTCGGTTTTTCGAAGAACGACAATGACAACTGGGATATAAAAAGGCTTTATTAGGTAATCTAAAAATGGTTTTTAGTTTTTTTATGCACTGGTGTAATATGTAATTGAAACAACATTAATAGCCATGATCACTTTAAAAGCGGTTCTATGGCGAGTGCGGTATAGACGTTGAATATTAAATTTTAAGCGGGAACAGATTATTTGCAGATTATTGGCAAATCTTTCGTATCTGACCCCATTATTCAATAACACTTTGTTTTCGGGTTAATGTTGTAACGTGGTACTATAACATTGCCATGTTATAGTACCATCGTTCCTATTACTGGCTATATTTTTTTAAAAATAATCAAATTCAAATCATTCATCATGACATTTGGTTTATTTTCGCGCTTTTGACTCATTCCATTGCTGACCGTGTTCTAGAACACATTATTAATATCGTACCTAAGGGTCTCGCTCTTAACCTCTGTCATAATATTACTATAATACGTACACAAAAATTAAAAATTGTAAGTACCTTTTGTTAAGCCTTCATTTTTTATTCTTGTGTATCAGTTTTGAGTGTTCTATTATTTAGTTTTTACAGTGTGTTTTATATTATTTTCAGAGTGCCTTTTATATACCGTATAGTTCCTGTTTTTAACAACAAATAAAAATAGTGACGAAAGCGTGTTTTATTAGTGGACCATACCGACAGTGTTGGACCATAGGGCACGTCGTTACAATGTATCGGATAAATAAACAAAAGTTAGTGAATCACAACTGACCTGCAATATCTCGTAGTCGGGTACAGTGACGATGTCAGCTTGAGCTTTGAATTGATACATCTCGTCGCCATCTTGTTCATAGTAAACCACGGCATGCTGAACAAACACATTCATGAATAAAGCAAATATTTAATTGTTTTGACGACTTGCTGGTGTTCACCGAAGATCAGCGTCGAGGCGCTTTACGGTCGTCCCGATATTGTGCTGAGTGAATACCATTTCACAACTGCTTTTAATATTGTTCAATACAACCTGTAATGCTAGATTTAAGTGGTGTGAATTAATCTTTTCTATTCTATTCTACTTTTAGAAGTCGTTCAGAAACAATACTATCGTCTTTATAGTATTTTTTTAAGTTATTTGGGATGCGTTCCAAAACGATTTCAATTTGCTAGGGGTAGAGTAAAGTATAGCTCACTAATGGTCGTTATTAATAAGCGCTTTTACCATTGGTTAGTGTTAGTTTAATTCATACACTTTAACATTAACACCGCTCAGACAAGACAAGTGAACACTTCGACGTCCGACAGCGCAATCGCTCGACAACCGCCGTTTAGTTCGCAAGCTTCGTTTACTCGTCCCAGTGGCGCCGTCTTTCGATCGGTGACACTCAACCAATCGTAAGCGCTTCCGGCGGCACTGACGTCACTAGGCACCGGAAATCGTGATTAATAATCGCGATTGACAACATTAGTTTTGTTAGACTATAGTTATTTTAAACCAATTAGAAAAAAAAACTTGCTTTCTAACGCTGTCTACTTGACTTTACATGGTTTTGGAACGCACTCTTCGTTGGTACACAAGAATTCGGCCTGCCTGGTGGTAAGCAGTGTCCGTAGCCTATAGACGCTCGCAATACTGACGTTACACCCCTTCCCTACCCCGAGGGGCTCTGGCAACCTTACTCACCAACAGAAACACAACACAACAACAATATAGTATTGTTTGACTGTGGTCTTCTGTAAGGTAGAGGTACAGTCAGCATCAGAAGTAGATAAACACTTTAGTATATACAGTGCAGTAAATAGTTTCCACCATTTTATACGAAATATTATTGTGACAAGGTACTAATCCGAGCAGCAATTCCGCTGTGTCCAACTTTCATTAAATTTATTATGTTATCTCATAAATACTTACGTTAATCCCGTCAATCTGAACTGTAGGGAACTCAATCATAAGGTACATGTAGTCTGAACTGCGTTTCTCCTTCTCATTAATCATCTCTATCTCCCTGAACGTCAGTCTATCCAGCCAGTCCACCTACAAATGAAGTTTTATATTAAGCCCCGGGTTTTACTTTTTTACCCGACTACGGCGAAGCCAAAAGGAAGGATAATGATTTTTGAAGTCTATGTATGTTTGTATTTATGTATTTTCCACCCTTGCGCCTTAACTATTCATCTGATTTTGATAAATGAGGTCAATCAATTCGTCATTATGATTCGAGCAACATAGGCCACATTTTGACCGACTTTAACAAGAGGAGGAGTTTGAAGATTTTTTGATGTAAGCAATTTAATTAAGTTCCTTTGAAGTCCACAAAATCTTGTTGTGGTTGCTAAGTAATGAAAAATGGAACTACAAGGAGCTTATATTATATTACCTATAGAATGGAGTCATTAGTCAAATGAAAAAAGTGAGGGCAAAAATTTTGACAACCCTTGACATTTCTAGAGAGGTTCTGTCTCTTTCTAGTAGGGTGCCTATAGCAGAAAAAATAATTACGGACAATCTTGGACTTCGTTAATTTAATAAAATTAATTAATACTCAAAGTTTAAAATATTTTTGAGTTTACTATGACAAAGAATTAACATTCATAATAATTAGTTTTAATCTTCCGTACAACTGTCTGTTACTATAAGTAAATTTACACTTAACATTGGCGAAATATGAAAATGAAAAAGCTCTTTATTAAATGGACTTTGCTAAGTGCTTTTAAATCGTCAAAAGCCCTACCACCATTTCGGGACGAAATAATAATTATTATGCTGAGATGGAGCAGAAATGGCGAAAGACTCCGGCGAAGAACTCCACAGCTTACAATTTTGTAATGATTTCAAAACATCAATACAAGTCAATAAAAAATTATCAATTTAATTTAAGTTACAGTTTTACATGCGTATATTTTGGGTAGTTATTAAAAATAAATAAAGTAGTAGTAGTGGTAGTTTTATAAATTTTGTAACACACTAAGTTTATTCCTTAATGAAAACTTGATCACAAGAACTGTTCTATTTTAAATCTAAATATAAATAACAATCTAAACATTCATATATTACATATGTGACTCAAGAATTTATGTAAAACAAAGTTATATATACACATAATATTGATACTTAAAAGAACAAAATCCTTTATTATTATATGATACAGTGATATCCGCAGAATATAGTTACATATTCACATAGATACTTCTAAATTACAAAATATTGACCTAAAATATATTACTTTCATATCAATCGATGTTTCATAATACTTTATAATGATTGGCAAAATAATCGATTCTGTAAAACAACTAAGAAAATAATACAGTAACAGCCTTAAATATATATATATATATGTCGCAGGTTTTTCATAAAATTAGGTTTTTGATCAAAAAACTAGGTTTTTGATCAAAAACCGGAAGATAACACATTTTTAATTCAATTTCATCATAAACCTGTAACAATCCAGATTTTTGATCAAAAACCTGAACTAGTTTGGGTTTATGATAAAATTCTTGTCAAAATCACGGGTTTGCTTTGTTTTATGACAAATAAATCAATTTAAATGAAATAAATAACACAATCCATCATTATTTGCAACTTAGTAGTAAGAAAACAGTTATTTATTTATCAAAATTTTACACCCATGATCCAATCAATATTTTCCTCCTTCAATCTAATTATGAAATAAAATGTTTCAATTTCACGTAGGTACAGACAACAGCACGTTGGGTTACCACAAACTGTACCTATATTAATCTGATTTTGATAAGCCGCGAAAATGAAATTTCGTAACTATTAAATACGACTAAACTAAGTCAAAATTAAAAAAAGAATAAAAATGTAATAAAGAAACGTTTACCACGTGCTCGCTTTTTTATAAATCTGCTATATAGTATGCTTTATTTATTATGACAGTTTGATGACTTGTGACATCTAGAGTTGCATAAAACCTTACATAAAATATTTAATTTTTTGCATGCACATCGATTTGTCTTGCAGCGCACTTTAGATTTTTCGCACGAGCATTTCTTAAATCCTTGGCCTCCAAATAATATAATAATCTTTGAAGCAATTTCACGCAAACTTAGTTCATTTGTCGATACAGGTTCGTTAAAGGCAGTAGTTGATATTTGAATAGACTTTCGAGGCAGCCAGTCTTTTAGAACCCCAGCTGAAGTACCAATTTTGAATAAATCATTTTTCTTATCAATTAGCGCAGGCGAAACATAAGCGGGGGAAGTCCCTGTCAACGGAAATATATATCAGATTGATCATAAACCCAAACTAGTTCAGGTTTTTGATCAAAAATCTGGATTGTTACAGGTTTATGATGAAATTGAGTTTAAAATCTCTCATCTTCCGGTTTTTAATCAAAAACCTAGGTTTTTGATCAAAAAACTAATTTTATGAAAAACCTGCGACATATATAAAAAAAAGGTCGGAAAAAGGTTATTATTTTATAAAAATCCTAGTCACCCTAGTCAATTTGTTTACACATATTTGAATAAGTAATTTATGTATGAAAATTAATTAAATTCAGATAATATGAAAGCCGAGTATCAGAAATTACTTTCCCCTATGGAGTTTCGCCCAATAACGATAATCATATGGAATTACATGTGAAAAACCAATTTTACTTAGGTGAACAATAATATGCAATTATAACACTTACAAGTGATATTTCACACTGCATCCTGGATACCACTCACTTCTGCAACCACGAACTATACAGCGATGCACCATTTTGCACTATTTATAGTTATTAAAATGAAAAAAGCCGTACCAAAATCGCGAGTCGATACCTATCAATATGTCATGTTGAGATTTCGGGACATCAACGTGATTGACGTATGAAGACAAAGCTGTCATTATATAAATCCCTTAATTTCCCATAAGTTATGGAAAAAACACAATGATACACCAGTTGATTGAAATACAAACCTAAACGTTAAAAGTCAATATATTATATTTATTTCTTTCATTGATAATAAATACTGATAATTGAATACAATATGTTAAGTTTTTAGCTACTTTTCTACTTTTGTTTTAGAAAGATGGCGAAATACTGGGGAAATCTTGTTTCTATGTAGTCGTGTTTAGAAAGAGATGACGATAATTTCTAGAAAGAGAAATGTGAAATTTGAAATGTCAAGTATTGTCAAAATTTTTGCCCTCACTTTGTTAATTTGACTAATGACTCCATTCTTAGTATAAGCTCCTTGTGGAACTACGACTGTCATGTCAAAATGATGTTTGATTGTCGATTTCCATCGATTTCTCTGGTGGATTTCTATTGAAATCGAGAGCATATGGCACTCTGTTCGGTTCGGTCGGTAGTCGGGTTACAGTGTTTTACATTTTTTGCTTGTTAACGAAAGGATTTCAACCACGAAGATAGATTAAGATAAAATATAAGCTCCTTGATTTCAACATATAAAATCAGATGACTATGTTGTAAACTATATCACAAAAGTTTTTACTACATACCAAACTTAGTTTCGAGCTTCACATCACAACATTTACCTTGGGCATGTGACCATTCCTGTGTTTCTTAGCCAGCTTGGCCAATCGTTGCATTTGCTCCTTGCCCCTATCTGGAGCCTTCCCTGGTGTCTTCTCGCTGCCCTCCACTCCTGGCCACACGCGCAAATCGAACATGCCCTTTTTGAAAACCAAATTAAACTTTTTCAATTTAAAAAGCACAGACAAGTGACTTTTTCTCCATAGAGAACTGAATGGATTACCCATGTTTAAAAAAAAACTTTATCAAATTTTAACAGCCATTGACAACCATGGCGGTTGATTTAAGGCATGTTTTATTTAATATAATTGGAAAATCTACCGAATTATGTTTACATTACTGAGATCTGATGGCGACTGATCAGGGGAGTGGCAATTTCCAGACGACGTCGTCTTGTTGATAATAAATAAGTTTATTTATCAGGGCATTAGCATATTATTATGAAGCATAAATTATATTAATGACGTTACCTTATCAAACTTTTAACGTATTTGGGTTATCTTGCGATATACAAGAAGTAAAATAGACCTTACTAATTTAAGCGTTAAACAGTTTTAAACGAATGTGTACAAAAGTAATTTATTTAGGACAAAATATTGTGCAGTTAGCAAAACAAATTGTTCGAGTCACAAGCTGAACATTGGACTCTGTGGCTGTGTGTTCAGCAGCGAGGCAACAAACAACTTTCCGCGGGTCAGCAGCTACTTGCACCGTCGGCTACTTACACCTATTAGAGACATACAAAAAACTCTCAATGTGTGCATTCAGATAAAGAAGCAACAATAAACAGTTCAGTATCTCAACCGTTCGTATTGGGTCTCACTACCTCCCCGCTGCCGTCTGCCAAGGTTACTTTCTCGGGCAGTTCCTATCACCGTCATGCTGCCTGCCAGGGCTAATCCCTGGGCCAGATCCTACTTATCAACATATCCTTGCTCTTCCTACCATTTTTAGTTGTGGGAAGCAGCGCCGCGACCTTCTAATAGTCTTAAACCTCGTTAGTAGCAAATTAAAATACATTTTCACTTTCTCGTATACGTAGTATAGAGGAAGTCTTGTAATCGTCAAAAAAATCGACTTTGACGGATTTACACGTTTGGACCTCTCTGAGTCAAAAAATACAGTTTTTATGTCTGTGTGTGTCTGTGCGTTAGCACGATAACTCGAGTATGCTTTAACTTATTGCAACCAAATTTAACATGCATGTATGACATCAAAATATAAGGTTTCTATCAACTTTTGAGTAGTTTCCGGTATACGAGAAAGTCAAGGGGAGACCACTCTTTATGAGTACCTTCTTAACAGGGAAGGTCATGGCTGTCATCTCACCTTATGGTAAGTGACGATAAGGCTGAAGATGGAATCAAGCTTCACCTGGGACCCTCAACCACAGAGGAACTTGGCGTTGGTATCACGTAGTCCGTTTGCTTAGTTGGCATCGAGGCCTATATTCGCCGATTTAATATGCAAAGGAATAATTTTTGCTAAGTAATCGGAAAATAGTGTACTGAAGTCACAATTTCACAATCCATACATAGTTGTGAAACGAATATACCAGCCGGCAGTCTTATTAGCGATCTCAAAGTGACAGTCGCAAGTTGTATAATTGTACAATTATTGCTAGCAAAACTTTAATTCGTATTACGGAACGTACATTGCTATGATAGCGCCCCAAGCGGCAACTTAACAAATTAAAAGTGTAATGTCAAGTGGCGCTAGTTGCCATACATTTTGGTCGCAAATGCACTTATCGTGCGACCACTATGCGATTTGTTTCCGTAATACCAAAAAAGCAACCGCAACTAGTAGCAGTCGCGTTGCAGTTGTACAATTAGCTACCGGTTGCTATAGTTCGGTAATTGGACTGCGGTATATCGCGGAGAGCCGGGCACTGACGTCGTAGTCACGGCTTTTGAATATTTAGAAGGTAGGTTAGTTTGCGCACCTGGACTTTGAGAGCCGATGTAAGGTGCAACGCAAACAGAAGGCGGCAAGGCGAAGGTACTGCGCGGACATCATTTATTTTCATTCAAATAGCGTCCCAAACACACGGCAATAAGGTAATTAATTGAATTTAAATAATAAATTCAACGCCGAAATGTGCGCGTCCGATGAGGGCCGTTGAATTTGTTCAATGAATGACCTTATTGCCGTGTGTTTGGGACGCTATTTGAATGAAAATAAATTTGCGTTGCGCCTAAGGCGTGCGTAAGACCTACTGTATTGCTTCTTAAAATCCTGGGTAATTAAAAAGAGACATGAAGAAGCACCTTGAAAGTCAGTAAGGGAAATGTGGCTACCTAATGCCTGAGGTGCTTGCATTATCTCTCGAGTTATCTTTACATCTGGACTCCACTTTTGCTTTTGCCATCAGGTGGAATAGAGTAATTTCCAAGACAGATGCTTTTTTATGTTATTTTTTTATATTTAAAAATAAGCTTGCGGCTCACCTGGTGTTAAGTGGTTACCGTCTCCTATAGACACTTGCAATATTAAGGGTAAATCACTTAACACTGCAAGTACGTTGCCATCCTGGAGACTAAGATGATATGCCTTCCATGCTCAGTAATTACTTTCCCTTCAATCCGAAACACAGCGAACTGCGTCACGGCAGAAATAAGAAAGGCGATGGTACATACGCAGACGTTACATATTATGCGTCTACCACCTAGTGAAGTTATATGTCAATTACTAAACTTTAACTTAGGTAAAAAGTACCTGAAGTTTTTTTTTTGCTGGCTTATAGATGATAACATTATATTTATAGACCCATTTAAAAAAACAAGCTCTAGACACCTATGTCGTTAAGATTATTTACAACAAAGTTCCGTAAATAAGAACCTACCAACCTTCGTAAATAAGAAGTGTCAACCCACAGTTCATTCAATTACATTTATAGAATTAATTGAAATATAATCGTCATGCGGAAGATTTGATTAACCTACATCAATATCAGATTATATTGAACGGTTCGGTGTTATATTATTAACATAATAAGCATAACGAGGTTAAGTATGCAAACTCGAAATGGAAATTGCTATATTACCGAATCTTGACATTCCTTGTAAAATGGCCGAATTAAAGTGTTAGCTTTTATTTACTAAATAACTTAAAAACAATACACAAATATTTGCTGTTCATTGATTAGTCGTTTATTTTAGACCTTGATTTTTTATTTGAAAGTTTGGATTACTTCTTAAAGAAGATATCGCGCAAATAATCGCCTTTACAGCGGATGGTGTACCGTATGACACGGTTTTTCAGAATTTTCCATCACTTTGCGAAGTGTTATGGCCTTAAATTCTGCCCAGTCCGTCGCTTGTTGATAAAGACTTTGGAATTCGAAAAAAACTCTACTGAAACAGTCCGGTGACGTAAAAGCCCGAGCCAATATCGATCGCCTTATTGCAGCGTAAGTTCGTCGATCGCCTAATTTCCAAAAACGGTGACTTTCTTGCCACCAAGTTCGCCCAATTTACTAGGTGGTAGGCCTGTATGTAGGGTCGTCTGGATTGGTACCGCCGCCTTTCCTATTTCAGCCGTGAAACAGTTTGTTTCTGGTTGTTCGGATTGAAGGGAAAGGTAGACAGTGCAATTACTGGGCATCAAGGCATTTCATCTTAGGCCTCAGGATGATAACGCACCCGCAATACCAAGATTTTTTCCTTGTTATATCCACTTACCACCGGGCCGTCAGGGTGGGCCCCTGGTTTGCCAGTGTTTGTAATTGTAATTTTACTGAGAATTCATATTAATAACATGATCTGTCATATGACGTCCGTTTAATAATATAATGTGGTTAACCTGACAATTACCCAAGTGTTACATTACAAGCTGCCCTTCGGTAGGATTATATTGTGATAATTATATTTGTTTTATTATATTTTAATGCCTTTAAAAGCCATGTGATGCCGGCAGAGTAGAATAGCATCACCCCGTATCCTCCAACGGGTGTCGTAGAAGGCGACTAATGTATCAGCATAGGGGTATTGATCACCTTATACTCCGTCCACCAATAGAATACAATAGAAGAGAATATATCTTTATTGTACATACATCAACCAACAAATACAAATATACTAATTACAATTATATGTACATACAAAGGGCGACCTTAAAGAGCGATCAAGCTAAGCTAAGACCAATCCGCATTGGGCAAGCATAGTGGACTACTGTCTAAACCTCCTTTGATAACAAGGAGAGGCCTTGTGTCCCAGCAGTGGGTCGAATTATAAAGGCTGTTATGACGATTTTAATGCCTTGGAATTAAAAGAAATACAGTTTTACTCCAATTTTGTTTTTAGATGTGAAAAAATACTGATCTGGGTCCCAAGACAATGAAAGGCTGCAGAGGGTAGTGAGAAAGCTGACGAACTGGCAAGGAACACAACAATGCAAAAGGTTCGCGTTATTTGAATGTGGTCTTCTGTAAATTGATACTCTCCCAGGTAGGGCACACCAACTTCGAGCGATTGGCTGTGCGCTATCTTAACTCTTAGTAAATATCGCGTGATATAGACAGTTCGTAATTAAGTTTTATGACATTAACGTTTACCTTGTTCCAATCGTCATTTCTTGCTTCCCTAAGCAAGAAATCACGGAATCCAATTTTGAGTTGCTTAGTGAAGCTCAACCCACACGTCCGTGCCGTGCCCGGGACGTGTTCCGTCAGTGGTTGTGAAAAATATTATTCCGTATTTTTTATATGAACTCGTTCACACACGTCCGTCACCGGGCCGCCCCGACAGAGCTTCATAGTCCGAGCGTCTGCCCGACACGGCTCGGCCACGTCCCAGGCACTGCCCTGATGTACCTATGTGGATAGACCAGTAATCTGCTCGACCTCCTCTAACTTCTAGCTTTAGGCCATCCGGCCACCATAAATAAACCATAAAAGGTTTATTTATGGTGGCCGGATGTTCATTACGGCCTTAACAGACGACTATTTTTTTATAAAAAAAAGGTCAAGCAAATGACTCCATTCCACCTGCTGGTAAGCAGAAGTTGAGTCCAAATGCGAAGAAGCTAGTGCGAGAGATAAGCCGTCGCACTAGCCACCCTCGCCTTACCGACCTGCAAGGTGCTTCTTTACGCCTCTTTTGAATGACCCAGGATTGTAGGAAGGAGGGAAAGAAACGAGTTTCCAAATTTCTTAGTGGATCTTGGTGGATCCTCGCCTGTTAAGGCCTGGAAACGACCTAGCCCAAAGCTGTCTCCCGCGAGGGTCTTTTTGTCATCTAGAGCATCATATTTGCAGGGTTCGAATGGGAAGGGAGCAATAGACTGTTGTGGTTTCCAAACTTGATGTTACTATGTCTCCCTTAATTTTTTTTAATGATGTGGCGCCCCCAGTGCCTGATCTAGCCATTTTGTCGCTCTGGACAAAAGCCAAAAGCACCCAACAACTAGGATATAAAGTCCGGAGATTCGAAACTAGACTACTAATACAACGTATGTCCGGTTGCCCCCCATTACCCCCCAAATTTCTTAGTCCCCCCCTACATCGGGCGCTGGGCGCCCTCCCTGAAGATTTCATACAATGTTTTTAACGTGTCACAATTTTCGCGGCTCCCTTTAGACTAGTTCGCGCCTCCCAGTTTGGAAAACGCTGCTCTAAGGGCTCGGACCTCGGCTCAAGTGTGCCGTGATGTGGAGGGATCGAAGTAACCTCTAGCAAGAAGTATTATTTTCTTCTTGCTAGAGGTTACTCCGATTCGATTCTCCTTACCTGTCTCAACATTCCGTGTTTCCCGAACAGTGAAATGGTGGTGCCTCCAACCACCATGACCTTTCCGGGACCAGCGCAGTCATATATTGTCATCGCTAGTGTTGCATTCCTCGGCAGATCGCTGAAGTAGACTGGCAGGGTCACCCATTCATTCCAACTTTAAAAAATGACAATTCCAAATAAAAAAACAGATTCTCACTAACCTTTTTAGAATAAGCTTCGTTTATTTTAGTTAAATATATCAGAGTATGAATAATAAATAAATAATTATAAATGTGTGATCAATATTTTCCTTGGTTTTCTATAACTCTCTTTTCAACTAGGTACTTGATAAAACTGTTATTTATTATGCAGGCACCTTCATAATGACATATTAGTAGTGATCACAAAATTGATTTACATATTGATTTATATGTGTTACATGATGATCTGATTGTGATGTAGAATATTAAAAATGGGTTTTTTAATAATATATCTGTTAGTTAATATTTTATCTTGTAATAATACTTTAAAAAAAATAGAATTTAAATCCTAAGATGGATTTAATTACTCATTAATGAAAGGCTTAATAATTTATAGTCGATTAATAAGAGGGTTACAAAATTGTTATTTTTTTGGATTATACTTATCCCTTTTCTCATAATATTTTAGTTTTATTTGTAACATGAAAGCCTAAACAATTATCCAATCACTTTAAAACAGTTTATTTATCTCTTCTTTATTTTTCATCACACCTTTAAGACACATGATTATCATTTTAGTAGGTCAAAATAAGATGATGTTTCTAGGGTTAATAAAAACATTGCCATAGAGCAAGCACTCATAAATAAGGAGTATAAAATATAGACAGGAATGTATACCATTAAGGTGTAACAGAAGCAATGCACGGCCTGAAAGTAGTTTGGTTGGAATTCACCCGTCTCGCGTAAACTGCCCTTGGTATGCATTTGTAATGGGGAAAATTAGTTTTTAGAGCATTATTATTAAATAAATAATGATTTATTTGCATATTAGTAACAAACTTCTTTCATATGCTAATGATACTTAATTTGGGCTAGATAATTGGTGTGAGTGTAGAAACATATTATTATTATTATATGTGTGTCATTTATGTTAAGTACACCTTGTAATTTGCCCATAGACACTTGCACCATTATGTGAGACACATGTGGTTGATCCACTGACAAAATTAAGAATGAAAAATTCATGTCGTACTAATGATCTTGTCTTTGGTTTAAAATAAATATGCTTGATACTTGCTAAAAATAGTTGTTTATAAACATACAATGACGTAGGAGTAAGAGGTATACCACAAAATGTTAAGGTCCATAGAATGTCTAGAACTAATAAAACTAAAACTTGTTACAGGAACAAACAACTAAATAATAATTTATGATACATGAAATACAATTCTAAGTATTGCAACAATTGTTGGTTCCATAATGTTGCAATAAACTACTGAACCGTAACTGAAATATCACATTTTAAGAAAACCTAGCAGATAAGTAGCACAAGGGAAAGCAATAACGCTTTCGCAATTGGTTATAGACTCCCAATGTTGTAGTTGCCACACAAATAGACGAATTAGATTATTATAGATTAAATATTAATGTTTTACTCACTTCCATCGATTTGTAAACGCTTTGTAGGACGTAGTAACCGGTAATGCCAGGGGCACGCCATCACTGAGGACTTGGCATGTCACATAGAGATCAGAACAGCCTTCCTGATATAGGCCAGAAAATTTCAACATAGGATCTGATAACAATTTATCATATTCAGGCTTTGTGCGCTTGCCTTCCAATGTTCCACTGAAATATTAATAGAAATGTACATGATGTTGATAAACAAATAAATATCACTACAAAACAACAAAGCCATAAAGTCACTTACATTTTTATTTCCACTTTGTGATCTAAAGAGGAACTGTAGACGTAATAAAATTTATCATCAATTTCGTTCATGATAATTGCTTATAATAAAATCATAAATAAAACAAATTAACGCAATAGGTACGAGTTCTACAATGTATTTCACTTCACTTTTTGCAATGAAAATGAATGCGACAGACAGCTGATTGTGATTGATGTTTGCTTACAGCTGTCACTGTCACAATTGACATTAATGACAATGATTGTTTTAAATTCTCTTTATTAAGGGAAGACAAATCTAGCACATACAGCCATGCCTTTAAATAATGAATATTATTTTTGTTATTTCCTGAAGTTTTTATTAATTAATAGATTCTAACTTAGACATTGACAGTTATTAATTTCTTATACTCATCAACAGATTTTTATTTTATGAAAACGTATTACCTAAGAAGTAATTAAAGTATGGGTAGTAAAGAAAATGAGGTGATTCCAGACACGTTAGAAGAGGCGGGTGCGTTGGAGGCCGATGTTGGGGCTCGTTTGTTAGTAATGCCTTTTTTAGGAGTTTAAAGGTCGTACCTAGTAAAATTATAATGACTTGTAAAATTTTAAAAAACCTTTTATGCTCATTGGGCACTGAGATGTGAAAAGGGGAAAGGAATTAAAAACAATTTATTCAATAGATAAATAGTATTTTTATCTCAGAAGCGCGGGTCTTTGTGTACATCAGTGCGGGAATGGCTTTATCCGTGTTCGTGAGATAAAAATGCGCATTTAACTTGATCTAGTAACGTACTTGATTGCATCTGTCAAAAAAAGTTTGCAATATGCCAGCAGTTCTTTCCCGTGGTACCGCTGCTGTCGAAGAGAGCAGTAATAAAGAAGAGGCCAGAAATGGTGTTTTTTTTTTAATATAACGCCTAAAGCATCATCATCAACAGCTCATATAATGTCCCCACCGAGGGGCTCGAGCCTACCCCACAATAGGGGCGATTAGGCCTTAGTTAACCACTCTGGCCAAGTGCGGGTTAGTCAACTTCACACACAACCTAAGAATTTCTTCATAGGTGTGTGCAGGTTTCCTCACGATGTTTTCCTTCACTGTAAAAGCGTCGATTAAACGTATATATGAATTCAAAATTTAAAAACACATTGGTATCTACGTGGCGCTGGTCGAACCAGTGCCCCCCGGGTGGGAGACGACGCTCTTACGCACTACGCCACCGACGCCTAAAGCATAGCAGAAACAAAAGCGCTCTACATGTTCAACACCATATCTCCCATATTCTCCCATAAACGAAGGTGACGGCGGAATGAATTCCTGACGGACCCGTTTAGCAAACGCAAACTCGTAGCCGTCCGCAAAGTGGCAACTGGTACTCTGGGGCGTAAGTGCGCCCACAACCACTACACAGCTGTGCGGTCTTACGTCGTAATAGCCGCGTATCGGGAGCGTAGCGGAGTTTACAGCCGCGCAGACCGTGGTGGTAGCGGCTGTCATGCATCGTAGCAGCCGGGCGTTCGTCAGGAGCGTGGATGAGACGTCTACAAACGCTGAGGCTGGTGGCTGCGGTCTGACCTCATCGAAACTGCTACTAACCGTTGCGATGGCTGCAGTCTTCCATCGTAACAGCTGGGCATCGGGAGTTTAGTTGGTGGACGCCGTCCACAACCTCTGTAGCGGGTGTCACCGACTGCTGCCGTGGCTGTGGTCTTACCGTTTGAGGAACCGTGATTCCGGCTCCTTCACAGTTTATCGACGAAGGCATTTTTTTATATTATTTTGCTAGGTACTTTTTCATCTGACACCCCACGCCACACCTGACACCAAAATATGATTTTTTCTCCCCTAACCTTCCCCGCTGCTTTTCCTTTCTTTCCCCCGCGGGGAGGAAGGAAAGACAGAGTAGCGAAAAGAGTTAAAAGAACCTTCTGGACCCCGGGGGAAGGAGGGGGTGAATCCTTCATGGAGACTCTAAGGGCGGCCCTAAGGTTATGTTGGACTCTTACCCACTAAACATAGCCACTATTGCATAGTGCAAAAGTGGCTATAAGGCTATCGGAAGCAGCCGCCCTCTCAGGAGAGGAGGTGCACACTGCCCTAGACTAAGGCAAACGGACCCCCTAGCGGGGCTGAACGCATAAATGTGTAGGGGGGTTGTTCTCGCAGTGGCAGAAAGACACGCGACAAGCCTAAGTTTCCAAAAGAGGCAGTGAGAATGTCTGAACAACATATTATACACTATTATAGGTCGGTCGTGAACACCGTCAATTGTTGGATTTTTTTGTTATATCTCTATTGTGGTTCTGTCACACAACCCTGAGCAGTTGCTCTACCTTGCCTCCCCTAAATCCGGTTCTGAACCGGTTAATCACTCGAAGGAGAAGAAGACTGATCCGGAGATAGAGAGAGATAAATCATGGCTTACCTGATCGTTTTCTGTATCTATAGCGACCAGCAGCTGGCCAATATCGATCCAAGGCTGAAAATCGATATGGATCCTTTTGCCCACCGCGACCTGCGCCCCGAGATGATGTTCATAAGGGAGGAATTGAGACAGGCTAAGTGGCAAACACTCGCTGTAAGTACCGTTCGTTTACTCATATAGGTACATGGTCACTTTTTTATCACCCTCAAAAATTTATGGGACGCTTTCTACATTATACACAAACAACATCGATATCGCAAAAAAAAACATAGCAGAAGAGACAGATAGAATATCGTGAAAAACTGCAATGGATATGTATTTCACTTGGTGATTATCACTTTCAACTATCAAAAAAAGTAAGATTTCTATTAAGCGAGGAGTTCTTTATCCTTTTCAAGAATAGGCAGATACGAGCATATCTACAGAGCAATGGCAAATGCTGACTGGCCGCGCGCGCTAATTTTGTTGATGTGTTAAGAGAACTGTTCTGTTCGGTGGTTTAAGTGGAATGAATGTGTACCTACCTATGGTTACTAATATAGGTACCTGATAAAGTAACATATAGAAACAATAGCGAAGCTCGATAGACCACAATGTATGGGATTGACTTAAGCCGTCGTTAAATCACGTGGACAATCGTAGCTCTTGTAAGTTGGTAACGGAAGATATGTCGCTGTAAGTAACCAATCAATATGGCCTATGATAAGGAATTTCGATATTTTATCGTTATTATACAATTGCCACTTGTTTAAGGTCCATGACGTGCTGTTGACTGTACTAAATGAAAGAAAATGTTTGCTCTTGAAAATGTATGATATTTATTCAACTAAAGTAGGTAGGTACGTATTCGTGCAGGCACAAGCATTACGAAACTGATAGTTTTACTTTTTCGCAATGTTAGAGTTTTTGACTAAATAATTCCTTGTTTCGTGTTTCTGGGTGCTAACTAAAACTTTTCTCGTTTTTCCCGAATCTATTCAGGATTACTAATTCTATAAAAGTTGGATCTAGGAATTTTTGGACGCGATATGTATGCCTTTTGAAATGCTCTTTTACATAGCAATGTCATTCAGACGAAAGTTCGGAAACTGTTAGGTAATGGTTGAGTTCTCATTTTAATTAACTACGTTTTTAAGCCCCGTTTATACGTGGACACATTATTTACTTAACACTAAGTTCAGCAAAAGTACCTACCTATCTTATTTAAATAAAACGTAAGTATATTGTATTGTAATAGGATTCTCAAAAAAAGTTTCGTGCCTACCCAAAACCTCTTTGCCTTTGAAAACAAGCCGAACTGCGGAGTCAGAGGGGGAAATAAATAAATGGCTTTTTACCGCACACTGAAGTGATCATTCAGCACAAGGGAAACCAAAAAAACAGGCCTTATATTATTGCTTTATTGGATTTGATTGTGACTCGAGCTTTTCTTTTATAGACACATTTCGTGTAACGACTTGAACGGCCAAACTTATAGATTTAATAAACTTATTAATAAACGGTATGTGGATGTGGTAAAAGTATAAGTCACGTCGGCCATTAAAATTGTCTAAATTATTTGATAAATGAAGAAAAACCCTTTCTGCGATTTATGTATCACCAGTGCGCAGTGCGCCGTCTACTCAAATTAAGCGTGTTTACGTAGATTTTTGTCTTTTTTAGTAGGTAGGTTGTTTTCGATCTGATCGGGTTAATTATGGATGTAGAAAAATTAATTACTTAACAGTTGTAGTATCAGTTAATCTGCATGGCAACATCCGATGTCGGCAGTTAGTTAGTGCATGCCAAGGAGCTTTACAACCTTCTTGGTGCATGCTATGCAGGCAGGCAATCGTGACCCGATATTCGGCCGATGAGCCGGCTTAGGTGTACATTATACCAAATGACCACGTAACACGACTATCGCGATTATCATGTTGGAAAAAGATAAACCAAGGAACAGCATTTACAAAATCCCTATGGCGTTTTAGGGACTCGTTTTGATCTGATCTTACCTGATGTTAAGACTGAAGGTAGAAGGAAAGAGGCGGTCGATGGTGCTGCCGTCGTGAGTTCTTCGTAACGATGCACGAAAGTTATCAAGTGCGCTGGCGGTACTCGGATGGGTGACCGAAAATTTTTCAAATCGATTTTTCCTCCATTCTTTATTCTTTGGAAGGCACCTCTGATTTCACAGATCGACGATTAGATAATTATTAATTTTCCACGAGTGAAATTTTGCAAATGGTTATCGGGTTATCGGGGGGGGGGGGGGGGGGGGGGGGGCGGGCCGGAGAAGGCGTGAGGCCTGATGGGACTACGGCGGCTGAGAGCCGACCGTGTTTGATGGGGCTGCGAGGGCCGACCGGAAGAATAATGCGCGAGGTCTAATCGTTCGGTACTGTCCATGGACACTGAAAAAAATTTAAACATTCTATTTTTGCTGTTCACTTTTTTCATACATTCAGTGATGCAAAAATGTTCCTGTACTGTATTAATATTTTATGACTGATGCAAAACATCGTCACGGTTTTTCCTTCATTTCTCTGACGTTAACTGTATCAACGGACTATCCACATTGATGTCGTAAGCTTAATCCTACCTTGTACCTTGTGAGTTAAGAGCTCTATTATATCGTGGAAGAATCCAGTAAATCCCTTAAATGGCGGAAGTCTTGTTATTTGTGCGAATACGCTAGCTTCAATGTAGCGGCAAAATTGGCACGTCTTTAATTAAATAGCATCTACCTAAACCCTGGTGTTTTGGAACGGTTTTACTTTTTTTAACCGACCTCAAAAAAGGAGGACGTCCTCAATTCGACTGTTCGTTTTTTGTGTGTTACCTCATAACTCTTAACTGGGTATACTGATTTTGAAGATTCTTTTAACGTTTGGAAGATGGTGCTTGTCATGCGGTCCCATTTAAATTTGACCGACATCTTACGAACGGTTTTTGAGTTATCCTTAATAATGCCTATTTTATTGACATCGATGATATCGTTATCAACTTATTACTTGTTAGTCTAACAGATTTCAAGGTAGTTTCATAATTTTAATAATTTTGAAATAAAAGGTTTTCTTTTATTTAAAAATATTTGTTCTTGCTTTTTACTGTGTTGTAAGTATAGAAATTACCAGGAAACTACCTTGAAATCTGTTAGTCCTTCAAAACTAAACACGCAGAAATAAAAAGTTTATGTTTAAACAAATCTAAATGTTTCTTTGAGCTTGGTGCCAACCTCAATATTTGGGATAAACGTAGGGCATTGTATTTGGGATCGGCCTCAAAAAACATTTCGATTTTTTAAACATAAAGTTTCTATTTCTCCGCTTTAATTTCGTAGGCGATTTTTTTTATTTTAAAATTCTTTAATTGGTAAGATTAAGCTCTTGGTCTTCGTGAACTCCCAGTAGTGCCGCTAGATATAGTTAGGAATCTATCACGCGGCGGTCACGCAGTCAAGCGTTCGATGTCATCATCAACAGCTCATAATGTCCCCAGCGAGGGGCTCGAGCCTAACCCACATTAGGGGCGATTAGGCTTTAGTCAAGCACGCTGGCCAAGTGCGGGTTGGTCGACTTCACACACAAGCTAAAAATTTGGTAGGTAAAAGCGTCGATTAAACGCACAGAACATAGATATATATCTATGTTCTGTGATTAAACGTACATATGAATTCAAACTTTAAAAACACATTAGTACGGGGAGGGGATCGAACCAGTGCACGCACTATGCCACCGACGCTTTTATCAATTAAATGTACCTACCTACTTATTTAGTGTTCTATTTCAGGTGCGGCGTACTGCTCTCAAAAAGCTATTGTTGAATGATATCATGCAAGAAGATTGTGAACTGAAGAACATGGGCCTCTCTTATGCTCCATCTGATCCTTGAGAATATTAAATATTTCAAAAATGTTAATTAAGACAAAGAGTTTTATTAAGAACTAGCGGTCGCTCGCGGCTTTGCTCGCTTTAATATCGGTTACCAAAAGGTATCCTATGTCCTTACCCAGAGTCTCAAAATATCTCCATTCCCATAGATTTATTATTACTGATATATTTATGTCCATTCCAAATTTCATCAAAATCGTTCCAGTAGTTTCGGAGCCTATTCAATACAAACAAACAATCAAAGCTTTCCTGTTTTTATTATTAGTATCGATAGTATAGTTAAAAATATGTGCTACTCGTATCATGCTTATAATTCCAAAAGGGTTGGGAGGCTATGGCCTATACTGCCAAATAAGGCTTTATGTAATTTGTCACTTTTTTGGGGTACCTACTGTATGCTAGTATGCAGTGCTAGTTAGCTAGCCTGTCGCCTACATAAAAGGGCATCAGGCCCGAAAGTAACAAAACCATAGTAGGTATAACCAGAATAGTACGCCATCTTTATAGAACGGTACGTCTCGCGACTTGTATGTATCGCGAGACGTTCTATGAAGATGGCGTACTATTCTGGTTATACTATGACAAAGCCTTCCGTGAATCTAAAAACAGAAGCCAACAATAGAACCAGGGGCTTAGACCAGAGGCAATCGTTTCATAACGATAAGATATCGCAATTCGTCATCATCGCTCATATTGTTAGTAGTTCTGAGGTGGCACCTTATTTCAAACGTTAAGATTGAGGAGCCACTTTTATATACCTACCTACTATTAACTTTTGAAGTATTCCACTACAAAATCCAAGCTCGGTCGTACAAAACTTTATTAACTAGGTACTACTAAATAACTCAATATATTTAATTACGATAGAAAAAGTGGCACCTCGATCTAAACATACATGATTGGTTACCTACAGCGCTACCAACTTACTTAGAGCTTCAATTGGCCACGTAATTTAACGACGGCTTCCTTGCTAAAAGCATTAAAAATAACGCAGTAACTTGTTTACCGCATCAAGTTTACTTACTATGGTTAAGCGTTACGATGAGTTAATTGTTTTCTATCTATGATAGGCCAAGAGCCGATCGACTTCGTTCAACCATGACTCCAGCAGCTATCAAAGCCGACAGAGAGATAATCCGAAGAATTCCTATCCGTACGCAGAAAATTATGGCTAGGGAAATGACAATTTCCCCAGGTCTAGTCTCGTATGATAAAAGAAGACCTCATTTATTTCTGTGCCTCAAGCATAAGGCTTATCGATGAAGGGCAGGTCAACTCATAGATATAGGAAACTGTAGATCGGCAATGTAAAAAAGAAAGAGCATACCTACTAACGCGTATATTAGAGCGAGATAGATAGACGAGACCATTTCACGTATACGCAGGGCAGGGGCGGTCTCATAGTAAAGGCATTTAAGCATTGCCTACCTCAATATGTTACTCATACACTACTATAGATTATACGTCCTTCCTACCAACAAAATAATGCAACCTATAGGCTTCGGGCGACCTGCGTATAACGTATACATACCTACACCTACGTGCCAATATGCGCGGTAAGCACTAGTTTCATCTGTTGTAAAAATCACACTCACTACAATATTTTTTACTTGTTCAGAAGCACACAACGATTGACAGTATTAAACGACAAGATTGAAATATTATAACTAGCAGGTATTATAACTAGGAAACTGACATTCTCAATTTAGCCGTATTAGGTAGGCTGACCTACTCGACCTACTGTGATTATCAATTTGATATTGTTTAGGATGCCGATTAATTTATAGGATTATTTTAAAGTACGTTCATCAATAAATAATGAATTACGAAATTTAAGTAACCTTTCGTCGCATAAAATACTAGGAATAAATTTTATTAAATAAAAGTATTCGCAAGATTATTCTCCAGTACTCCCTAGGTGGCGCTAGTGTCTGTGAATGAGGAAAAAAGCAAGTAGTTTTAATCTTAATATTTAATTGAGATCTTTTTAACTAATTTGAATTTAAAATTCTTTTTATACATTGTTATTTCACTTCACTGTTATAAAACACACATTGACGTGATTAACTTATAAAAGTAAGGAAATAGTTTTTAAATGAATGAATACGCCGCCAGCGCCGCCAGTTGCGCGCCAGCCATTTTTTATAATCCAAATCTTTAATTCTTTATGACTGTCATGTCATGTCACTCACGCGCGCGAATGTTAAAAATACTTTTTTAGTGCAAAATTGCATATCTTATATTTTAACAATATTTATCTACTTAAAAAAGTGTTTTTATAGTGTTGTGTTGTGCATTTACGACGATAGAAAAATATCAGTGTTCATTCAATTTGCTTAGAAATACTGCGTAAGAAACCCAGATTTCATAGGTAAGATTTTTTTTATTTAAAGATAGGTAGTTATTTTTATTTATTTACAAATAACTATGAAACTATTACACATTCATCGAATTGACCCATCCTGTCCTGGGATCGCCATTCGCAAAAAGAACAACCTGAAATATATTGTTGTAGGTAAGTAGATTTTATTTTCAACTAGCGGCCGCCCGCGAGTTCGTCTTTAGAATTTTTACCATCCTGTAATAACTATGCATGGTACTATACATGTAAACCTTCCTATTAAATCACTCTATCTATTAAGTACCTATCTATTGAAAATTACAATAACATCTGTTGCGTAGAAAAGATATAGGTAAGCGTAGGTAGGTACTGGACGCGGGTGCAACTTTATTTTAGGTACCTATACTATGTAAAGATTTCCGCTTAGCGTTTCAGATTGAGTTTTAGAGACTTCGATCTAAATGCCTACCTAATGTATAAATTAATGCACGCCACTGACGCAGGGGGCCTGTCAGTCACGTAAAAAAGACAGCAACCAGAATGCAGTAGGTAGGTACTATAAAGTACTATTATTCATGCACACATGCGCTTTACGCACACATCGGTGTATTTTTTGGTCTCACCCTAGTCGATTCATTGCCAATCTATAAACGCCAGTAATAATAAGTCTTTGAGGTTAACCTATGACTGCAGCCCTTATACATTTATGTACTTATATGCATATACATTTTTATTTGTTCTTATCGAACTTCGTTATCGTTTCCATTTATTGGCAAAGGCGAGGCCCGCGCCCAGCGAGGCTCACCGCACGTGGCAAACGTTCTGCCTCGCGCGAGGCAGCGCGCTGAGGGAGGACCCCCCTTATCACGTAAAAACTGGTCGGATTTTGATGAAATTAAGACATAGAATACTTTTTATCCTGGTTATTGGTCCCTGGATTTTCTCGAATGTCACGCGGGCGTAGTCGCGGGCGGAAGCTAGTTTTCGTATAAAATATTAATTAAGCAGGTATTGTATTAGGTCCCCACCTATGAAATTGGCGTTTTTGTTCTTACAGACTATTAGCTGTGTAACTTCTATGATTTAGTCGCTGTTTCAGTTTTATATTTTAATTATGAATAAGGACTATACTGTTACGGATTTGCATGTAGTAAACTTAGAATTATTTAAATTATACACTCCAAATTTCAAAAGATTTGGCAACGGAAAATTTTATAAATTTTAAATAACGTTAGTATGGTAAATACACATTTAATTGAAAATCTTCATAAAAATTGGCGTTGTTCCATACAAACTCTATTTTTTTAACTATAAATCCTAATGTTACAAAATTTGGAGGAAATAAGCGAACAACTCTCGGCTAAGTCTAGCATCAATAAATTATGCAAAAATCAAGTCTGTCCATGAGTTAGTAGGCATCAAATCGCCAATTCTGATGAAGAGATTAAAGAGTCATTTTCACATTTTTTTCAGAATTTACCAAGTGAAATATAATTTAATTACAGACCAAAATATTGCAAAGAGTGTAGTTTCAAATAATAATAATCTGAACCTAAAACAACTATTGAATTAAAGAAATTGCAAGTTTAGGTACAAGATATTAAAACGCCAATTTCATAGGTAAGGACCTAATATTTAAATAATTATTACTATGCCGGCAGAGAAGAAACGGCCCAACACGACTGCCAATTTGCTAATGACTTTTAAGCAATGCACAACTAAAGTCAGAAATAAATTAAGCCACTTGAACACTAGACGTTTTCCATTTTCCTGCTATGTGCACAAAGTGCTCGTAACATCTGTTCAGCAAGTGAATTAATCATAAACCATCTTACCTTATAATAGTTCCCACAAAATTTCCAATTATGATGCAAATGCTGTGAGTATTACGGTTCTAAATAGTTTTATGCTGTATGGTACACGTTTAGCAGACAGCTAGACTAATAAATAATGTGTGCAATGGACATGCAATTATACTTTATAGACATCAAATTCCAAACCTCAAAAGGCAAACATATTACTAAGTTGAAATAATTGGAATAATTTTGTCCAATTTAGCTGAACTTCCAGTTGAACTTTGTGGAATACAGACTTGACATAATCACGTCCGTCACTCCGTCCATCAGTCTGAATATTTTATATTATGTAACGTGAAAATAAATTAAAATACTTGCGTTCTTGGTAACGGTCACGAAACCACGAAGGCGTTATTAAGCATCATTTCCCTAAAATATTTTTAGATAACATTATTAATTTTTAGATAACATAATTTTTAAAATACATAATTAATATCCATATTAAAATGAAATGTTTTTTCACCGAGGAAATAGCATCAGAAAAGATGTATTAAGTACCTGTTAAATTGCAAATTATAATAAAAAAGATGTAACAGGAAAGAATTTTCGTTATTTGAGTAGGTAAATTCCTCCCGTGAGGGTCTTACAGGGAAGAAAGTATTATAAGAATATTGTTCCGTCAATAAGTGAAGAATTTCTTTTTAAGTGCTTGTATATTTTAATAAACACAAATGTGTTATTGACATGACAAACCGCCGGTTTAGTAGTGGTTTCGACCTTTGTATATCCTCCCCTCCGATACTTGTTTTAAGTTCTGGCCAGCTACAATCATGTTATCAAAGTCTAGCGCCAAAATAATAGTATTGACAGCATTATTGTATCTAGACAATTACTTAATGATAAGAGATTGAGCGTGTCTTACCGTCTATAGTGCTCTGAGGGGCTTTTTTCCCTAATCCCACCATCTCCCTTCCTTTTAAGGACTACGTTCGTCATCATCATTACAGCCTTTCTTATTCGACCCACTGCTGGAACACAAGGCCTCTCCTTGTCATCGAAGGAGGTTTAGGCAGTAGTCCACCACGCTTGCCCAATGCGGATTGGTGATCAACACCCCTTTGCTGATCCATAAGTCGCTTTCTACGACACCCATTGTATGATATGGGTGATGCTATTCTACTCTGCCGGGATCAAACGGCCATAGACAGATTTTTTAATATAGTGAAGCCCGCTGCGTCACCCGCCGCGTGGCCGGTCGCTTCACCCGCTACATGCGACGCTAAGTCATACAAACGCGTGCAAAAACGCTTCTCCTTGAATGCTATATAGGTATTTCATCTATATCACCGTATTTGTGTTACCGACCGGCAGCTCACTCCGCACACTCGTGCCTCGCGCCAAATATCGTATATTTCTGTTTTTCTTACTAAAGAAATTCGTTTGTCAATAGAATTCGATGTAACAAATTTGTAACTACCTACTAAACTACCCTTAAATAGTTACGACAGGGGGAAGCGAGGGGAGCCTGCACTAAGCCAGTTTCATGAGCTTCTGTGAATTCTGAATTATGATCCATCAAAGAAATATCTACATCCATTCAAGAGTTAGCGAATATATTTATTTAACAAGAGCAGGGTCCTCATTAATCACCGTAACGCCCGTTTACTTCCGTAGTAATGATTAAGCTTTTGGCATGACAAATTGCTCATTATTTCTACATTATCTCTACCACAAACGTTCGTTTTCATTAAACGGCGCTTTGGAATATTTATGAATCTTACTCTCGTGAATTTTCGAGTATTTTTCCCATGTTCCCCGTATTACAAAAGGGTACCAAAGTTGTATTGATCTTCGTAGCTTCGTAGTTAAGAGGTTCACTCATCAGAAGTAGATCTGATGCCCTCAGTTTGATTCCCAGTTAAGTATAAATTGTGTGTGTGAGGATTGAGGGCCTACTCATGATTCAGTGAACTTTCTTAAAGAAATGTGGGTACTTGAAACAGATTTTGTAAAAGTCTATACGCGTGTTATATCCACTCCCACCTGTAATTAATAAAGTAGATACACTTTATAGACACACCCTTTACCTCAAAATCTAACTCTAAATCAAACAAAAATGTAAATAGGTCGGCTCACCATCCTTTATGTGAGTGAGTGTAGGTTCGTTTGCAAGAGGATATGACAAAGTGGCCTGCCATCCTCACACATATGTAGTTAGGTATACTTAGTGCTTGGTTTGGTTAGGAGTTCTATTCCATTATTAATTAATGGCATTCGCGACACTTAAAGATTACCTATACGCATTTTGCCAATATCAAGTGAATATACAAGGTGTTTGGTGCAGGGGGTATGAAGCCGGCACCTACCCATGCTAACATAGACATTTAAATACTATGGTGATATTAAAAATTCAAAATTGTAAAAATATTTTTTTAATTTCCCCCTAAATTTGTTTTTTTGATCGAACTCGAATCGAATCGATCGAATTTTTTTTTTTACAATTAAAGTTTTTATATCACCTTAGTATTTATATGACTATGTTAGCCGACTTCATACTCCATGTACCAAACACCTTGTATATCTAAGTAACAATAAATTTTGTACGGTAGTTCGAGTTAAAAATGGAGCACAGATTAGAGAGATAGTTGCGTCTCTCAACACGTGTTATTACAATAAGAACTCGGGAGGAACTCCTAACTAGTATAATAGTTAGTAGGGTTGTTTTAATACTGCTAACAGTGTTTGGAACTACATTCCAATAGTCATTGATAAGATAGCCAGCCGTGATAAGGCCGAAGCCTGACCACTCAAAGACCATCAGGGGCGATGAAGGCCAAGAGTTTCGCTGACAAAATAATATTAAAAGCAATGTGTGGCAGAACAATTATCTGCAGCCATCAGACCAAAATGTAAAAGGGATCTCCCGAGTTCTTGTTGTAAAAACAAGTGTTGAGAGACTCCATTTTTAACTCTAATCCGTACAATTTTTGTTACTTTAGTTACATTTTCACTTTACATTGGCAAAGTGCGTACGTTTAATTATGCGTCGCGACGCCATTAATTAAGAATAGAATGGAATAGAAAATAAAAAAGATGCAAGTTAGTTTATTCTAGTTATTGTGTACATACTAGGAATTCTGTACATATCTACTATCGAGTCAATGGAATCGAGACAACCCATGGTCATAGAATCATAACACAGTAATGGAAATGACATATATTTGCTAAATAATATGACAACCATAACAACTTATAACAATTGATAAAGTCAGTTTGAGTAAGAAAAGTTTCTACTATTGGTCAGGATTGGTTTCTATTTGCTCGACCATACTATGAGAATGAAATACATTAGAATTGACGTCTATAACAGTTTAATTCGGATGTAAGCATTAGGTAATGTTTGTTTATTTTGACTGCTTGTTTAAAATCCATTATCGTGTAAACTCATTGGTAGTCTGCCTACTTACAAGCTAGAAATGAGTTGCGTAAATTAAATTTAAGCGGACTTCATCATCATTTGACTGTTCCACTCCAAATGTAAGCCCACTTATTCCCTTTAAAGCTTTTTAAAAGGTTTTACCCTAATTCCAACTCTCTTAATGTCGGAATTTGAATTCTAATGCCAAGTTAACAAACACTTTACCAAATAAATATATACAGCTACTTACATTGTTGGCAATTGAAATCAAATCAAATCAAATTGTTTATTGCTCCATAATGTACATACAGATGGTAAACATATTTTAGTAGGTTTAAGGTAACAATTATGGGCCTTGTGAGGCATTGCAAACATTTTATAAATATAATGCTGTACGTCTTCTCAAATTAGTTGATTTTTTGGTTGGAAAATTGGCAAGAAGTCTTCGAACCCGGTCCCAATTATTATCTACGCACGAAAGAAAAAAAGATCAAAGAAGAGCGATGAAAAAATTTTAGCTTTAGACGAAATCATTAATCTACCTATACTCGCACACAATGATATTATAATAAAAAGGAAGCAGATGAATGTCATAGGCGCGCGCGTTGTGAATACTTGAAAACGTTCCAATTGGGACTTATTTCTTGCTATCAGTACAAAGTCTATCAGTCTGTGTCAAACAATCAAGAAAAATTAAACCTGTTCTAATTTATCTAGTAAGTTTATAACCTTTTTTTTTGTTGACGGGGAGGTCAAATGCATTCACGCCTCGTCCCTGCGGGGTGGTGCCAACTGCAGGGGATATGTGGGACTCGAGGTAAAGGTGTTCCCTCCATACCCACTAAACATCCTCCCCGGCCTGACCTCCAGTATGCTATTGCGGAACGGCACGAGATTGCGCATGTGAGCGCAACTACACCGAGACCGTCCAAACGCTGTCCGTCTAGGCACTCCTTATGCACTAATTGGTGGCCAGCAGCCCACAGGGGTTACCGACTAACGCCAGCCCCAGTGGGCCGCTGGCCGACGCCGGCCTTATAGGCCGCCTCCTCACCGACGATGGCTGCTCGACCTGGCGCGTCCTCCTGACGAGGACACCGGGAGCAGCCATCGGACCGCACCCGGGACTTCAGGCGCGGTCGTGGCCCTGAAAAGGGCCGTCCGGAACTAGCCGTGGTGGGAAAACGAAAACGAAAAGTTTAAAATGTGACAACCCTGACGCGCGCAATGAATATTACGGCATGCTCAACTAGAACCATGTTATGTCTAAGTACCGCCGGTGATCGCGACACTCGGTCTTCGTATGAACTCGGCCATTCGACCGATCTCCTTAGATTGATATATCTGTGGTACTATCCTTTGTCCACTGATTACAAAGGGATACCATAACAATATAATCGATAAATTACTCCTTTTGTCCGGAAACGTTTGGAACATAATATTTGAATAACTTAATTAATAATAGAGGCTCCATTAACCTTCGAAGACCCAAATCAATTAATTATGCTTCAACTTTCTCCATTGAAAAGTAGTTTGCGAAAAACCTGGGTTTGCGTCCATGATCGTAAAACGTCAACATTTTACACATATTTTCAACCAATTTCAAAAAGGAGGAGGTTATCAATTCTATTTTTTTTTTTAATGTTTTTACCTCGTAGCTCCTTACTGGGTGTACCGATTTTTAAGATTCTATCGACCTTTGGAAGCAAGTGCTTGTCATTTGGTCCCATTCAAATTTAATCGACATCTGACGAGTAGCTTTAAAGTTATCCCTAATAATGCCTATTTAATTGACATCGATGATATCGTAATCTTATCACTTGTATGTCTAAAATATCTCGATATCGTTTCCTGAAAATTTACATACTTAAAACACTGAAAAGCAAAAAATAAAATTATTTTTAAATAAAAAAAAGCGCCTTCAAAACTAAAAACGAAGAAATAAAAATTCTGTTTATAAAAATCTAAATGTTTCTTTGAGGTCGGTGCCAACCTAAATATTTGGATTAAACGTTGTTACTTGTATTTGGGACCGACCTCAAAAAAACATTTAGATTTTTATAAACAGAATTTTTATTTCTTCGTTTTTAGTTTTGAAGGCGGTTTTTTTTTATTTAAAAATAATTTTATTTTAAAAAAATTATTAACTAATGTAGGTACTTATTTATTAGGTACTTATATAATTTTCCGTTCTTTCTGATGATACATGTAAGCGTGAAAATATATCAACCTACCTATGATAATTATAACACAAATAGTTATTTTCGCAATGAAAATAATATACTTACTGTTGTTTGGAAAATTGCATCTGCTCATTATTAATTAATGATAGATAGGTATTATATGTGATAGATACCACACATATTATAGGTATTTATCATTAATTATTAACGAGCAGATATACTTTTCAGAATAAGCTACATCTTTGGGTCATTGAAAAGTTTTCTTTTTCAGTGCATTTTTCTAGTATTAATATTTACGCGTTTGTAAACGCAAAAATAAAATTATTCCATGATTGAAAAGTATTAATTACGCTATTGGTACATTATTAGATAGATGTAATAGGAGTTCGAAAGTAGCTCAGTGACAGAAAACTGAAAGGGATCCACTTATCAGGAGAGGGGGGAATTGTTGAGGGATGGAGGATGGCGATGAAGACCGCAGAAAGTATGGATATATTGTACCCATTAGAATTAGTCTGAAAGAGTAAAGATTATGTAGATGATACGATGACAACTGGTCAATAGATAGATGGTTGGTCAGAGGAGGTCAATGGCGCCGCGGTCGCGCGTTCTTCGTAACGATCACGAAACCTGTACCCTGTTCTGTCACCCCACGGGTGACCGAATATTTTTTCAACTAGATTTTCCGCCGTGTTAGTGTAGCCGTGTAGTCTATTCCAAGGCCGGCTGGCCGCCTGCCGGATATCAAACTGAGGTCAGTAAAAATAAAAAAATCAAAATCTTCTAGCAGTACCTATTGTCGATATCAAGACGTATAGCACCTGCCCCCAATAACCTACCAATAACGTTATGGAAAAATGATGAAAGAGGCGCGCGCATCACTGTAATAAATAAATAAATATAAATAATAGGTTGGGGAAAAAGTTTCTTCGCATTTTTTAAGAAAATTCAAAACATTTTTTAATATAGTTTATTTACATTTAACTAAAGTATGTAGGTACCATTTTGTTCGATAACTTTTTGCCATCTTGTAGGTAGGGACATGATCCCATTGCTATAGAAATTTTGGGACTTCTGGTCAAAATACCGCGACAAGTGGTTTTGGCAGTCCTCTCGTGATGTTAACCTGACACTGCCTAAAGAATTCTGAAGAGACCGAAACAGGTGGAAATCTGAAGGTGCAAGGTCAGGACTATACGGCGGATGCATTAACACCTCCCAGCCAAACTCTCTTAATTTTTGCTGAGTGGCTAAAGATGTGTGAGGTCTAGCGTTATCATGATGAAAAACCACACCCCTTCTGTTGATTAATTCCGGCCGCTTTCTCTCAACTTCTTGCTTTAATCACACCAGTTGTTCGCAGTAGAGTTCAGAATCGATGGTCCTGCCTGGTGGTAACAGCTCATAATGAATAATGCCCTTCCAATCCTACCACACACACAGCATCACCTTGTTGCGAGTTAACCCGGGTTTCGCCACAGTCTGTGAAGCCTGACCGGCCTTTGACCACGACCTTTTTCGCACGTTCTTGTCGTACGTGATCCACTTTTCATCACCAGTTATCAGCTTCTTCAAAAATGGTTCGGTTTCATTACGTCGTAATAAAGAATCACAAATGAGTACACGGTTCATTAGGTTTCTTTCAGTGAGCTCGTGAGGTACCCAAATGTCGAGCTTTTTTGTGTACCCAGTTTTTTTCAAATGCGCCAAAACTGTTTTGTGGTCAATTCCCAGTTCTTCAGCTACGTCGTAACTACTGACATGCCGATCTTGCTCCACTTTTTCAAAAATGGCATCCATTTTATCTGTAATAGGGCGACCAGAGCGACGTGCATCTTTGACATCAAAATTTCCGGATTGAAAACGCTTAAACCAAATTTGTGCTACTCTCACAGACACTGCACTAGGTCCATAAACATCGCAAATTTTTTTCGCGGCTTGCGTTGCATTTTTACCTTTTTTGTAGTAAAATTTTAAAATGTATCGAATTTCTTCATTAGATTCACTCATCTTGGCGGTACGAAAAACAAATGAAAATCACACATTTTCCTAATTTGAATTTGGAATTATGTTCTTTAAAATTTAAACTTTCAATGATACCAAAACCAGCTAGATACAAATAGTATAGCCAAAGAGATTTTATTACAAGTTTATACATACTAGGTATAATGCGAAAAGAATTTTTCCCCAACCTAATATATTTCCACGCTCACACCAATTATTTAGCCCAAAGTAAGTATCATTAAGAACTTGTGTTATGGATACTAGATAACGGAAATTTTTAATATACGTAATAAATATAAATATTTTTATAAATAAACTTAAACAAATATAAATCCAAAACCAAATCTGATTGGTGCCAGTTGGCTGCTGGTGTGCCTCAAGGTGGCGTGCTTTCCCCTCTCTTATTCTCCATTTTTATCAATCGCATATCCTATGCTGTCACTTCCTCTTATCATCTGTATGCAGACGATCTGCAGATATATCGACATTCGAGTTTATCTGAGATATCTGAAACTATTTCTGCCATAAATGAAGACCTATCTGCGATATTTACTTGGGCTAAATCTTTTGGGTTACTGGTTAACCCAGTCAAATCACAGGCCATGATTGTAGGTAGCAGTAGACTAAGAAACAAGCTCGATCTCTGTTCGCTACCATCACTGATATATAATAATACTGTTATCACATACACGGACAAAGTGAAAAATCTAGGTCTAATCATGGACTGCCATATGTCGTGGGTACCTCAGGTAAACGAGGTTAGTAGGCGAATGCATTACTCATATCACTCTCTCAAGCGGCTTCAATACTTTCTTCCCTTCAAAACCAAAATTATGCTAGCGCAATCTCTCCTTCTCCCTATTCTCGACTACGCTGATATTTGCTATTTGGATGTGACAGAAGAATTGCATAATAAGCTTGAACGACTCCAAAATTTGGCCATACGGTTCATTTATGGTTTACGTAAGTTCGATCATGTCTCCGCTTTTCGAAATGAACTAAAATGGCTTCCTATTCGAGATCGTCGTAACATGCACATCCTTTCTTGTCTATATAAAATCCTATATGATCCTAATTCCCCCTCCTACCTTAGCTCCCGTTTCCAATTGTCTCCACCCTCAACTCGTTCTAGACGTCCATGTGTTACCAAGATGCTGGATCTCCCTAAGGGTAATACGGGGATAATAAGGGGATATCAGGTAGAGGTCCGAGCCCCTCTAGGCTCATCTGACCACTGCCTGATATCCTCCAAAGTGCCGCAGGCCAAGCTTCCGCAACTGGCGGTTGCTAAACGCCGGCTCTGGCATTATGGGTCTGCAGATTGGGATGGTATGCGCGACTACTTTGCGTCCATCCCTTGGAAGCAACGCTGCTTCAGTGATAACGATACATCAGCTTGCGCCGCTGCCATTACTGAGGAGATTGTATTGGGTATGGAATATTACATTCCACATTCCGATCTCATCAGTAGGGGCAGACGTAACAACGGAGATAACACGAACAGACGGTTCAACCGCGATTGTGCTGTTGCTGTTTCACAGAAACAGGCGGCGTATCGCGCTTGGATCAGGGGTCGGGCTCTTAAAGCTCCTGATATCGAGTCACTGAAAGCAGCCTACAACAATGCTTCCAAGTCCTGTAAGAAGGCTTATATAAGAGCGGATGCCCAGCGCGTCGCACGCATTGGCCACGAATTGGTAACGCATCCTACGGGCTCCCGTAGTTACTGGCGTCTGGCCAAAGCCGTGCAAAGCAACTTCTGCCAGCCCTCGCTGCCACCCCTGAGATGTCCGGATGGGTCTTTAGCTCATAAGCCGCAGGAGAAAGCCGATCTTCTGGCAAGACTCTTTGCGGCTAATTCCCAAGTCGATGATTGCAATGCACAGCCACCGTCACTACCTCATTGTGGCACAACGATGCCTGACATTAAAATCAGGCAGCGTGATGTTCGTGCGGAACTGCAATCACTCGATGTCCGGAAAGCTAGTGGACCCGATGGCATCCCGGGCGTTGTACTTAAGAAATGTGCAGCGGAGTTGTCTCCCGTACTCACGCGCCTATACCAGCTCTCTTACTCTTCTGGACATGTGCCGGAAGCTTGGAGAGAGGCTAATGTGCAGCCTGTTCCCAAAAAAGGGGACCGCTCAGACCCGGCCAACTATCGGCCAATAGCAGTCACCTCGGTACTTTGCAAAGTTATGGAAAGGATCCTCAACAACCACCTGGTCCGTTACCTAGAGGGTCACTCTCTGATCAACGATCGACAGTACGGCTTTAGGCCGAAACGATCGACGGGTGACCTTCTAGCGTACATGACGCATGTCTGGGGTGAAGCCATGGACAAACGTGGCGAGTCATTGGCTGTCAGCCTTGATATCGCCAAAGCTTTTGATAGGGTCTGGCATAAAAGTCTTCTCTCCAAGCTTCCGACATATGGTCTGCCTGCTCAGCTCTGTACCTGGGTGGCCGGCTTCCTGCATGAGCGAAGAATTCGTGTCCTCTCCGACGGATGCAGTTCGCGGTTCATGTCAGTGAATGCCGGTGTTCCCCAGGGTTCCGTTTTATCCCCTACACTGTTTCTTCTGCATATCAATGATATGATTCCTCTTGGGAACATCCATTGCTATGCAGACGACAGTACAGTGCATGCGGGCTACTTCGGACACGCAAGGGCTGGACGAGCAGAAACCGTGGAGAGTCGTGAGAATCTTGTCATTGAACTCAACCGAGAGCTCGACCTTGTTTCTCAATGGGGTACAGCAAATCTGGTTGAGTTCAATGCCAAGAAAACTCAGGTGTGCGCGTTTACGGCTAAAACGTCGCCATTCCTTTCCCTTCCCTCTCTCCAGAGCACAACACTTACGCTACAGAGCAGTATCACCTTGCTCGGTATGGAGGTTCGCAGCGACTTGAATCCGAAGGACTACATCGAAAGCGTGATAAAAACAGCTTCACGGAAACTCGGAGTCCTGAACAAGGTGCGGCGTTTCTTCACGCCAATTCAACTTTGCTTGCTATACAAGACGCAAGTACGGTCCTGCGTGGAGTATTGCTCGCACCTGTGGGATGGCTCTGCCAAGTACTTACTCGATGCTTTGGATAGGTTGCAGCGTCGCGCGGCCCGCATCATCGGCGACGAAGAGGTGACTAAACACCTTGAGCCTCTCCAATTGCGTCGCAATGTTGCGTCATTGAGCGCTTTCTACCGTCTGTACCACGGCGAGTGCTCTGAGGAACTTTTTTCCCTAATCCCACCATCTCCCTTCCTTTTGAGGACTACGCGTGCTGGTCTACGTTGTCACCGACAAACTGTGGCTACCATTCCAACGCGAACTAAGAAATTTGGCAACTCGTTTCTTTGTCGCACAATCAAGAAATGGAATTCACTGCCAGCACACGTGTTCCCTCCTTCCTATAATCCTGGGTCATTCAAAAGAGGCGTGAAGAAGCACCTTGCAGGTCAGCAAGGCGTGGGTGGCTAGCGCGGCAGTTTATCTCTCGCGCTAGCTATCTTCGCATTTGGACTCTACTTCTGCTTACCATCAGGTGGAATAGAGTCATTTGCTTGATCTTTTTATAAAAAAAAAAAAAAAATAAAAAAAAAAAATACCAACTTTCATCTTAACTCCTTTTCATTCCGTGCTGCCCAGATGTGGAACTGTCTTCCATCTGCTGTCCAGGATAGTCCGTCTATCACTTCTTTTAAAACTAGACTAAAGCAGTACTATCTTTCACAAATCTCCACTCAGTAATTGTACGATTTTCTCATCATCGTCATTTCAGTATCTAATCATGTTTATTTATATATTTGTTCATTTATTTATATGTGTAAGTATATTATGTATGTATTAAGTATTATATATTTTATTTATACGTGTATATATAATGTATATATATATATTGCTTTATCTATGTATATATTTATATTCTGTTTATTTATAAAAAGTACTTAACAATTTTTGCATTTACGTCGCCTACCTATGATCATTCTAACACATATTCATGGGTTGACTGGAAGAGATCTCTTCTAGAGATAAGTTCGCCCTTGCAAACTATGTTATAGACAACCATTTTAATGTATTTTATGTGCAATAAAGAGTATAAATAAACAACCATGACTCGCAAACAAACATTCGTGTTCGTCACACAAATATTTGCCGCTACCAGGATTCGAACCCGGACCACTTGATGTGTAGTGATGTGTGACCACTCCACTAAGACGGCCGGCGTCAGACAAAAGTCACAGTGTAATACAAAAGTCACAGGTTGAAGTCAAAGTTAAAGTGGAAGTCTCGAAATAAATATACCTACATATGTCATAATTTGTACTACCTAGATATTATCATCATCAACAGCTCATATAATGTCTCCACCGAAGGGCTCGAGCCTACCCCACATTAGGGTCGATTAGGCCTTAGTCAACCACGATGGCCAAGTGCGGGTCGGTCGACTTCACACACAACCTAAGAATTTCTTCATGGGTGTGTGCAGGTTTCCTCACGATGTTTTCCTTCACCGTAAAAGCGTCGATTAAACGTACACATATGAATTAAAAAATTTAAAACACATTGGTGCGTGGCGGGGTTCGAACCGTGCCTCCCGGATGGGAGACAACGCCCTTACGCACTACGCCACCGACGCTTCTCGACGAAGTATTATAATATTCTTAATTCTAAATATTTATTATTGATTATTTTTAAAAAAAATTATGTGTGTCAGCTCCGACGCACGACCGGAGCTTACTCCGAGACAGGTGAGATGGCGCACCTGCTGTCATCCGTGTTTTGATAATTAGAAAGTTGCGCGACATAGGATGCACACCGCAAAAACGTAACGAGGTCATTCGAGGTCATTCATCGATAGATTTTACTCCTCACATTTTTCTCATACCGGGACCCTTATACATATATGCAAATCGATTCTTAAGGAGTAAACTCCAAAAATATTATATTGCAGAGTAAGAGAAATAATTTAAGATGACAGCTGATAGACTCAAATAAATTAGGACCAGGGGACTAGGGTAGGAAGAAGAAGAAATCAGTCATAATTATGATTAATAAAAGCAGCGTAGCGTTATGCAGTCTCTGCAAGTTTTAATTAAACATGGTCTTGGGGACACTGTGCTTTCTAAATTGTAACTATAACTAACAAAGTAACTTAGAAACAGCTAACTTAGGATCTAGAGTAGATCTGCGGCGCCCGCTTGTCCGTGCTACAAAGTGCGGGTTAACGATAATCCGGACTTTGGTAACTAGTCAAATAACGGAAGTATTCCCAGCTAGGGAATTTATTTTGCAAGTTGCCACACGCTCGACCAAATATACCTATTCGTAGTACTAAATATGCCAAGATTTAGTACGATATTTTATTGAGCTTTTTTTTATGTTTTTAGGATTCCGTATCTCAAAAGAATGGCCGCGTGATGCCAGCATGGCCACGTGATGCCGGCATGGCCGTGTGATGCCGGCAAAGTAGATTAGCATCACCCCATATCCTCCATTGGGTGTCGTAGGAGGCGACTAATTGATCAGCAAAGGGGTATCACCTTTCTTCCGCACGCCAATCCGCATTGGGCAAGCGTGCTGGAATACTGCCTAAACCTCCTTCGATAGTAAGGAGAGACCTTGTGTCTCAGCAGTGGGTCGAATTATAAAGGCTGTTGTGATGATGATGATGATGACCTCAAAAGAAAAAAAAGAACCCTTATAGGATCACTTTGTTGTACGTCTGTCTATCAAGACCCTTTATCTCGAGAACGAGTAGAAGTATCGAGTTGAAATTAAAACCATATACTCAGGTCTACGATCCCTTGAAGCTGTGAAAAAGTCAAACTTCTTAGTTGACGCAAAAAAATACGACCGTTTATGGTGCAAAAATCTTATATTTCGACACTCTCAAGGGAATCAAAATTCATAGGGTACTTCCAGTTGACCTGAAACTATGAAATTTGGCAAGTAATATCGTCTTATATCACAAGTACAGGAAAAGCTCCGAAAACTATACAGTTGTCATTAAATCGTTAAAAAACAGTCTTTATTTACGTAATCAATCATCAAGGTTTGCCTTTTTCTCGGGAACGCGTGGAAATAACGTGTTCAAATTAAAACCATATAGGTACCTACTCAAGTCTACAGTCCCTTGAAGCTGTAAAAAAATCAAACTTCTAAGTTAACGCAAAAAAAGATACGACGGTTTATGCCGCAAAAATACAAATTTGTACGTAACCCTTAGTGGGCTAGACCAAGTCGCACGTGTCCGGTTTTTTATATTTAAGCAGTCACACCCTATCCCGTGCAATTTTACTCACCAATAGAAACGCAACACCACAAAAATGAAAGTGTAATTAAGTATACAAAATAACTTAGAATCTATTTAGTAATGGTGGTCTAGTAATAGCACAGTCTAGGATATTAAGGTCAAGTAACTAAAGTGAGGCTTCTGAGGTTTCTTACAACCCCCACTGTTCTCAACGCAAGAAAGCTTTTCTTTCTAATGTATTAATAATTGATGTTCTCGCGCTATGGGACAAAATAATAGAGATTAAAGGAAGTGAACGTCATGCGTGTTACGCATTAGAGTCACGCAAACTATGACACTGAAACTCAAGATAATTTTTAACTGAAATTGTATCATTCCCCTTTGACACAATGGGTATATATAGCTGTACTTCCTATTAAAATCACCTGCTTGTTATGACCACAGCAAATTCGCTTTTCGCAATTTCGAAAAGCTTACGGACCAAATTGAAATTATACAGAAATCCAACAACAAGAAGAAATTTTCTTCCATAACATTGTGCTGAAGTTAGAAAACATTTAAAAGGGTTGTTAATAATTCCCTGAGGCACTTTGGTAGAATTTTCCATAAGGTACGCTTGAAACGTGGTTATTGTTTTGTATTGTACTGATCGATAGAGAACTTTACTTGTGCAGGCTTCTTAATAATTCTTTGAAGAGAGAACACAGCGGAGTAGCCGGTCAAAGGAGTGGGCGGTTATTAATCCCCATCGACTTGGGGGTTTGTGTGAGCAGCGGGAACAGCTGGGTGCGGCAGGAGTGACGGGACGGGTGAATCTAGTCTAGTGGCTCGATAGTACCCGGTAGAGAGGCGCTTGTGCATACATGCGCATTTTTGTTGTTTCGTTTCTGTTGGTGAGTGATTCTCAGAGCTCCGGAGTAGGGAAGGGACTAGGGTTGGCAGCGGGCGAGTATCACGAGTATCATTGCAAGCCTCTATTGGATACGGTCACTATTTACCACCAAGCAAGCCGTTTGCTTGTCTGCCAACCAAATAACATAAAAAATCAGGAAGTTCTCATTACATGCACTCGGTAAAAAATCAGAAGATTCTATTTGGAAACTAAAACGATACGAAAACTCAACGACCCGGTTAGGAAGGGGCCAAAAGGTAGTGAAATAAATATCAAAGGTTTAGATTGCAATTGTCATAGTCTGGCATTGTGATATCTGACACAACAGAAGAGGTGGAATTAACGGCGAATTTACGTCTGACCGCGCACGACAGTTTGATTGACATTTCATTTAGTTGTAGTTAGATAAAGCTACTGTCAGTCAGTGAAGATCAGGGATTTTGCGGTAGTTTCGGTAATGCAACGCGAGCTCTTACCGGTGTCATTATCTATTGTTTTAAAACGGGGATAAGAGTAGCTAGAACGCATTTTTCTGGGAATCCTCAACTGTAGAAAAATGCACTGAAAAAAATCGACTCGAACCCGCATCTTCCACAATCCGGGCGGACGCGTTGACCATTACGCCACCGAGACACTGCTATTCGCTGTCGAAATTTGTCAGTGCTTGGTGCTTATGTTTTTATGGTAAACATTGTTTCATCAAATCTTTGAAATTTGCACTTCTAAGACCCGAACGAAATATTTTTGCAAATATTTGACGCTCAGTTAAGATGAAACTACCTTACATTATGGAATAATTTTTACTTTTGCGTTTGCGATTTTTCTAGTATTAATATTTACGCGTTTGTAAACGCAAAAGTAAAAATTATTCCATAAGCCTCAACTGTGTAAGTACTTATTCACGGCTCCTCAGAAATCCGCCTACTCGCGCAGTGCACGTATGAAAATGCACGTTAACATTTGAGACTGCTGCATCTTAAGGAGTCTAGTGATTTGTTCCACGTTTACGATCCCGAGTTCGATCACTGGGGGAGGAGTCCGAAATCTACGTCCGATAACTAGTTGTCCAAATTATTTTTCATGTATTGCTTGTCCGACAGATAATTCTCTGTATTGTGTCTATTCTATAGTATATACTTATTCCATAATTCTGGTCCTACAATTCCAACCCGCCATTTTTAGATATTTTATCAGAGAAACATCTCTATTTGGTTTTCTGGCGCTTCGTCGACCGCTTCGGTAGCTCCGCTCATGTTTGTTTTTGTCATAATGCCCTACAACTTCTTCAGCTAAATCAGCAATTGCCGCTGCTAAAAGTAGCTTGTCTCGTCATCATCATAACAGCCTTTACAATACGACCCACTGCTGGTACACAAGGCTTTACCTTGTCATCAAATGAGGTTTAGGCAGTAGTCCACCACGCTTGGCCAAAGCGGATTGGTGGACGAAGTATAATGAGGTGAACAATGCCCCTTTGCTGATCCATTAGTCGCCTTCAACAACACCCATTGAAGGATATGGAGTGATGTTATTCTACTCTGTCGGCATCACATGGCAAGGTAGCCTGTCTGCTGCGGCCTTACAATTTTTATCGTCTGAAACTATCAAGCGATATTCCTTCATTTTGGTTAGTGCTGACAGACATTAAGAGATGGATGTACCGGTTTCTGGATAATTATCAAAATTTAAATTATTTGTCAGTGAAGAAGTGAAATCGCCATACAATGCCGGCAGAGTAGAATTATAGAATAGCATCATCCTCCAATAGGTGTCGTAGAAGGCGACTAATGGATCAGCAAAGTGGTATATTGATCACCCGATAAACTAATAAAACGCATTGGGCCAGCGTTGTGGACTACTGCCTAAACCTACTTCGACGATAAGAAGAAGCCTTGTGTCCCATCAGTGGGTCGAATTATAAAGGCTGTTATGAAGAAGTGGAATTGGAACCTTCGATTTTTGTTAGCTTGCAATAAAGATGATAATAAAACCTAACTAAACCTTTAGTGAACAAACAAAAGCAGACTGTCAGAACTCAGGACAGTTGATCCTCTCTCATCTCGCGAGCCTGGGCATCAATTGTATATAATTTGGTACTTCGTTGAAATAATTTCTCAAACGCATTAATGATTCAGCACTACTACTATTTTATGAAATCTATCTCAATTCACGAATGTCTTCCAAAAAGGTTCCCTTGTCAATACCGTACCTTACCCACATGATATTAATGGTTACGTGGCTTAGGCTCCGAATGCTGCCATTGTAATAAAGGTTTTTATACATAGCTCGTAAGTCAGAAAACTATTCCAATCTCTCTTTGTTTGAACTTCAGCAGTTTCGGGTGAGAAAGCTTTTCACTAATTCCTTGCCTACAGACGCTTACAATAGTTTGCATTATTAGTAACCAGCGATCGGCCCCGGCTTCACACGGATAGTACTTAGAGCACTTAATTTAATATCAGCCAATTATACTTCTAAACCTTCGTTTTGTATCACGCTATGTATTGATGAAAACCTCCTTGAAATCCGTTACATAGTTTAAAAGTGCTAAGCGACAGAAAGAGCAACTTTGTTTTAGGTATAGTACTATGACTTTTTTATTGGATTGATTTGTGGAAGCGGCTCTTTTTATGTAGTTTCATAAGACAAGCATACGGCCTGCCTGTTGGTAAGCGGTCACCGTAACACAATATAGAGAACGATACAGTACTGTGACTCCAACATACACAGTGTTCCTGAGGATATACATTAACTTTGAATAATACTTCTTGTAACGAACTGGTGTGAAAAGTGGACTGTATGAAATAAGGAAGAGGAGCTCAAAGTAAAAGAATATATTAATAAAACTAAGGCTACTTACAGAAATATATAAAAATACAAAGAAAACATAGGCACGACCAACAGCGATAAAAACCAGACAATGACAACCAGATGTCACAGACATCAAACTACGAAAATATATAAAACCTCACCGGTCTGATGGCCAGTTCGTAACATCTCTCCCACTTTTCCAACAATGAGGAAGAGAAGTTCGAAGGCCATCAGACAGGTAGCCGCACCAGCTTTTTACAGGGTCTGCGAAGGACCCCACCAGAAGTAGCAACTTCCGCTACACGTACGATATTATCCTCGCCAGGAAACAGCTTAGTAACACGACGTTCGTTCTTCGCCGACGACTTCGACGCTCTTCGTCACTTCCAGAACTACGCCGAGACAAGTGTGAGAAGATACTTTTTTACCCATCGTTGCCAAAAAGGGTCAGCAAGCCTTATTGCTTTCTGCCACGATGATCGTCCAAACAGGTCTTGGGGTACCGCCGTACCAAAATTGTTTGCAGTCCACGACGAACCAATCAAAGAATGAAATGGAGTTAATGCGTCCCCTTCTCCCAGTTTAGTAGCGACGTGAGGTGAAGGTCTCGAATTCACCACAGCCTCTGATTCTGCAAGCACCGTAGACAGCACAGTTCTTTAGGAGCTCTCTCAAGGTCAAAGTGATCTTTAACGCGGACTTTATTGAACGCACCACGCCCATGCACCTCCCATCGATGGCGCGGATGGAGGGATGAAACGCACTTTAGTAAAATAATTAGCGGCAAACTCTTCTACAGGAGAACCACATAGCTCCTTCAGACACCTGGAAGCACCAAAGTTGCATCCGTAGAAAGATCGTGAACCACTTCCAAATGAACCGCACGCGACGTCAGGCAAATATACAGGGCAACATATATCTTTCATGTCTTATACCAACATTTCCCTGGACCTGGCCAAAGTAGTCCAGACCGACAAAAAAATGGGAGTTGATGATGGGCCAGATCCTCAGTGCCTCAGGAAGATAACTGTCTCATTGTTTCCATGACGAAGACGCCGATGATAGTGCTCAAGCTTCTTCACACGACGTAGGAAAAATACGAGAGGGGCGGGACACAAAAAAAATGTAAAAAAGCTGAGCGGTCTGATAATTAGCTTAAAATTACAGACTAAGTTTATTACAAGATTACTTTAAAAGTACAAACTGCACGAATTGTAACAAAAAAATAAATTTGGCATTCAACAAAACAAACATAAAACAAAGGTTACCATTATAAAATAAAGAGTACTATTAAATGAGGAAAAAAGGAATATAACTCTAGCATATTAGGTAATGTTGAACATAATACTTTCAAGACAAAATATAAAAACCTATTAATAATATTGTTAAAGAAATTATAATTCTTATGTAAGTGGTGCCTAAATAATTCCCACAAAAGTAAAACATAGACAGCACGATCAACATTAACAAAAAATGGTAATAAAAGCAAATCAAAACATACGTTATCAGAAACTTTATCGACAGTAAAGAAGTTGAATCGACTGACATATTAGAACTGCCACTTCATAAACGCCAACTACGGAGGTACAAGAGCACGAGCATCATGTTTAATAAATGTATAGTCCCGCCGACAAGTTGGCTCTATTTGCTTTTGTACTTCCGATCTAGCGTCTAACTCGGATGTCTGAACTAAAAACGTTACGTCAAACAAAATGTCTGAAGTTACGTTATGATTTAAAAACTCAACAGGAATGCAGCCACTGGACGAAAACCCAAAAATAACCCAACCTAGGGGCGTAAGACAGGCGGCAGGTTGAGTCTCGGAACCCTGTCTCACCTCCATAGGTGTTAGCAATCTCCAATCATCAATTCCAATAATCAATTTCGGCTCCGCATTTTCATAGGTCACATTAGTAAGGCGTAAATGTTTAATATCATCAAAGGTGACAGATTGTCGAGTAATCTTCAAATTTGCAACAGATCGCGCTTTATGAATCTTAAAATACTCTGATGCGGTAACATAACGGCCTTTAATACTAACATCGACATACTCGACAGCTGTAAACTTCGATAGTCCGCCCATACAGTCGACCCTTATATTTGACTTAGGACCGCTTAGACCTAATTGCCTAGAGACATCGCTGTCTATAAATGTACTAGACGAGCCGTCATCTAAAAGGGCGTATGTGTCCAAACAACCTTTAGGTCCCCTAACAGTCACCGGAATGACTTTTAAAAGGACTTTGGAAGACCCCTGGGCTACTGAATGAGCGACTGTTTCAACATGGGGTTTCATGACACTGGATGGACCTAAGGACCCAGGTTCTATTCCCAAATTGGTGGACTCCATGGCCATATTGGCGACGGATGGACCTAAAGTCCCGGGTTCGATTCCCGACTCATTCATGTTGTGGACAGTAACATGCGAGTACTCAAAATTGTGTAATAATTTGTGGTGCTTAAACTTACAACCTGCGACTTGACATAAAGTCCCTGAGTTACAAACCCTATACCAATGTGAACCTTTTTTTAGGCACCGCATACAGACCTTCTGGTCGCGCACCCAATTTAACCTAGCAGCTAGACTCAAACGAAGAAAAATGTCACAATTTTCCAACGCATGACACTTTTGACAATATAAACAACAAATATTTTTAACTTCACTTTGCGTAAAATGTATATTCGAAAGCGTTTTACTTGTAGGTGACGAATGTGAATTAATTAAGATAGATGTACTGTCATCATCTACCACTTCCACCTGATATGACCTAGAATTACGGGGCTGACAAAATAAAGAAGCCTCCGGTATGACGCCGAACTGACATTCTGAAGCAACTTCGTCAGTTAAGAAGTCGGCGAGCAGTTCAAGCTTCGTAGTCAAACCTACTACGTATCGGGTCTTCGCATAGTCTCTCTACCGTGCACGCATTGCAGGAGATAGTTTTAAGAGGAGCGAATTGTAAAGTTCGGGTGACTCTAAATAAGACCTGTTGTTAAGGAACTTCATTACTGCTATGCAACTGCGTACACGGCCGGCGAAGAAATGCAGGTCTTTACCTTCAAAATTTACCTTAGGTAAAGCACGCACAGCAAGCACTTCTTGAAGTATAATGAGCTCAGGGCTACCAAATTGTAATTCTAAAATAGCTATGACTTCGCTAGGATCATGCGCTGTAGCTAACAGAGCGCCGACAGACTCTCGTGCCGGGCCGTAGAGCGCCCCGTTAATGCGAGATAAGTTAGTCATAGGCGAAAATGACGATTTCGATGAATCGTAAGCCCTTTTAAAGGCGAGCCAATCGAGACTCTTACCATCAAATCTAGGGAGGGAACTTTCAGATTTGTCCCTAGACAAATTTTGAATAGCTTGTGCCAAAAGGGTTATGTCTGAAGAAGGTTTAGATTTAGAGTTGTGTAAGTGGGTACCGTACGTCTGGTCTTCAGTACCGCCATGGGGCCGAACCGGTGTCGGATCGGGCTGTTGACGCTTAGGCAACGGAGCACAATCACAAAGGACACCGGGGCCGGCGGGGGAAGACTTTCGGCGATGGAGCGCAGCAACCGTAGGGGCGGGGCCGTCGGGACGCAGGGAACAAGCTGCGCCCGCTGTGACAACTCCGACTGGCTGCTCTAAAACAGGCACACTTAGGGAAGCCACAAAGGTGGGACTACCGGGGCGCAAAGAAATGGGTGCGTCCACTGGGCTAGTTCCACGGGGTTCAAAAGGTATGCACTGACTCATAGGCGCTGACTTGTCAAGCCACTTCTCTATATCCTCTCTACTGCTGCGACTATTGCCGCAGCGGCTGTTGGTCTCGATCTCTGCTATCTCCGCGCGCATCTCCAACTCCAAAGTGCGCATTTCCAACTCGGCTGCCGCCATCCTCCGGGCATAAACAGCTTGAATAGCGAGGGTGCGCGCACGAATTGTGGCAGTTGAACGTGACGTTCCTGTAACAGACATGCCATCCGCCGCGGTGGCGGCTGGGACGGGTGCGGTCGCGACGTCGTCGGCAACGGGCGTGCCAGAGGTTGGCAACGGCGCCTCGACCGCACTTTGTGCCAACATCTTACTTTGAGCTCGGGTCAACATTTTAAGTAAGTACTAAAAATATGAAATAAAGCAAAATGTTATCCAAAAAAAACTCTCGGGGAAAAAAAACAAAGGAAAGTCAAGAAGAAAATTTGACAAAAACGTACAATGAAAATGAAAATAATTTTACCGGGCGAATGGACCAAAATGTAACGAACTGGTGTGAAAAGTGGACTGTATGAAATAAGGAAGAGGAGCTCAAAGTAAAAGAATATATTAATAAAACTAAGGCTACTTACAGAAATATATAAAAATACAAAGAAAACATAGGCACGACCAACAGCGATAAAAACCAGACAATGACAACCAGATGTCACAGACATCAAACTACGAAAATATATAAAACCTCACCGGCCTGATGGCCAGTTCGTAACACTTCTATAGCTCTTGTTATACATATCATAAAAGGAAGTAGAAAAAATACACTGAAAAAAATCGACCTGCCTCGGGAGGGAATCGAACCCAGCAACTTCGGCAATCCAGGCAGCTGCGTTAACCGCTACGCCACCGAGGCATTGCATTCGCTGTCGAAATTTGTCAGTGGTTGGTGCTTATGTTTTAATGGTAAACATTGTTTCATCAAATCTTTGAAATTTGCACGTCTAAGATCCGAACTAAATATGTTTTGCAAATATTTGACACCCAGTTAAAATGAAACTACCTAACATTATGGAATAATTTAATAAAAATACACTGAAAACTTTCAGTGTATTTTTTCTAGTAGCTATTAAAAATATTTACGCGTTTGTAAACGCAAAACTTATTGCCGGAAGTAGTAGTTTAAATAGCATAGTTTTTAAGTTATTGGTAATTTAAGTTTAACCAATTTAATTGTGTTGTGCAGTAAGAAAGAGTCTTTATCTGTGAGATGTTGCCACTTTGTGCAGCCAAAATATCAAACTGAATTTCAAGAAAAGAACGTCAAGAAAGGTTCCGACAAGTTTATGTATGTGGACCAATGACGTAGGTTCCTACGTCATTGATGTGGACATGTGGACCCGGACCAAAGTTTCAAATGCGACGTTGCCAGCTCAGGTAAAGAGTAATTAATATTAGATAAATTACATCTAAGCATTTAGTTTGTATGGAAATAAAAAATGTTAAAGAAATTGGAATTCATGAAAGTATCCAGAGTAAAAAATGATCAATTTAGTAGTCTGAATAATATACCGATAAATGTATAACCTCAGGAACACGGTGTACAGGGAGAGTGACGAATTGGCGCACGCATACATACAAATGTCGTTTACACGGCCGTTAAGCATGCACTGAACGGCAAAGCCGGCAAAAACGGCCGTGTGAACGCATGTGTGGGTGCGCCGATTCGTCACTAAATGGGAGTCAAAGTACTGTATCGTTCTCGATATTGTGACCGTAATCTACGGACGCTCGCAAAAATGACGTGTCACTGGCGCGCTGCCAACCCTAGCAGCGAGGGGGGTCGCAATCAAAAGGTATGTAAACATTATAAATATGTCTCATTTAGCTTTTTGTTTATTCAATCTACACAGGGGATTAAAAAATAAATAGGACAAGCAAAAATTACAATCGAAGAAAAAAAGAGTACACAGTAGACAAATATCTTTTATTTACATTGACAATATTATTTTTACAATTATGTTTACAAAATCTTGTTGTTGTGTAGTCAAGCGCCGAACAAACAATGTTCGATTATGGACTTGGTTTTTGTGGACTTAATGTCGTTTGATCAACCCTTGACTACGTTTTATAAAGCTAGATAAACATGACTAGACTTGGTTATGTAAAAGATTTTTTTTATTATTACTAATCATAATCATATTGTAAGGAATGACGTCATAAATTTAAGATAAGGATAATTTTTTTATTAGGCTTCTTGCGTAGACGCAAATAAACGTTTTCACGGAGTGGCGATGTCACGTTTGACGTCATGCGTTCGTCAAATGACGCCCCATCGCGCCGCACCGCCCCGTGGACCTTTCTCACCGGCTCGTTTCGGTACCGAATCTGTACAGATTTCTTACAAATTCCTTACCTTTGCATATGATAGTGTAACGTTTAGGGTTCTAAGTATAGTACGTAGGAAAGGTAAGCTCAGTAAGTAAAGCAAGTGAACAGTAATAACAAACAGCTTTATTAATACTAAACACTGGGGGTGAGTCTATGATTCTATTGAGCCACTTCCACTCACTGTCCTTATGGAAAACCACTTATCTGCCATGTGCTCTTCAGGTGCGCGTTGACAGCCGCATACAGTCCTCTAATTCCGTCAGTATAATTATCCTGGATATCAGTAGCCTTTGTCAGATTTATCCGTAGAGTGGAACCCCGTATTGGGGTCAACACAATTCACCAACTAAGTAATAAATATTTTAGCAGTATTTCGATAATTCACTCCTTAATTGTATTATCAAAAAATGGTAGCAATTATTAAATTAGATTTAAAATCTCGAGCAGTATTTGAGATTGCTGTTAGCTATCAGCGGTCGGCGGTTAAGTGAATCGAGCGACACCTCACGCATTCACGCAGCCGGTCCTATCCTTTTGTTCGCCGTGCGTGACGTAGCCACCCGTCAAACGTCTTGTTATAATCAAACACCACAGGTGTACGTATAGCTCGGTACTTAGGTTGATTGCTAGTTATAATACTTGTTTTTAGTAAACACAAGTAAAAATATAAAGTTTAAATTAAGTTAAGTTTTGTAATTGTATTCATGTAGTATAATTTTGTAAATTCAAATAAAATTATCTACTCCAAGAACGTTCCGTTACAATAGTTTCGGTACCGAAACGAAACGCACCAGCAGTTGAGGAAGGCGCCTAAGTTGAACGTATAATATGAAATGATATGCTAAGTGGTAAGTCATCAGTCAGGTTAAAACCCGTTAGCTGATCTATTAATTGCCTTCTACTACACCCATTGGAGGATATGGGGTGATGCTATTCTACTCTGCCGGCGCATCACATGGCTACAGTTGTAAGTGGTAAATGCTAAGTGGTTAGTGGTGGAACATTAGCTAGGCTATCTTTATTATTTTCAAACATTGTTGGAAAAAAATTAAAGGTAGCTAAATGCTACCAGTCTGCTATCAGCACTTGGTACCTACTCTTGGTAGCACAGGCATAAGGCATAGTATATTAATTTATGTAAATATACTATTTATGGAAAGAGGAAACTAGGAAAGAAACAATTTCTCAATGTGCCGGATCGTTAAAAATGTATATCCGCGGATACGGATCCGAATACGGATATTTGGTGTCAAGATCCGCGGATAGGGATCTTCATTTTCTTATTCAATCGGTGTCGGCGTGCGAGACCTTAAACGACAGTTGACTAGTTGTTAGAAAATATTTGATTTTTAAGAAATAAAAAATACTATGAGTGTTTAATAGATTTTTAATTCTACCTTATCACCTCTATATAAAGCATTTCATCCTATTTATCGAAAATTAATAAGGTAAAAGATCCGCGAGAAAAGTAACGGATACGGATCTTTTAAAACACACTAGTAACGTCACTAGTAACAACCTAACAAGTACTTAAACGTGGTATACACGGTGAATTTTTAGTGGTTCTCGAGTTGAAGCCATTTTAATAGATGGGGCAATACAAACAACTCTAGCTATGGGATCATCATCGAAATTGCAAAAAAAAACAGCTCTTTCATACATTTTGCTTGTGTTGTACTTTTGTATGGAACAGCTGATTGTATTTTTCACAATTTCGATGTCGGCACCATATTTATATTCCGAATTTTAAAAGAAAATTGTTTTTATGACATTAATGAATTTATTAAATTTTGTCATGACGGACACCTCAATAAAATATCCAATGAATTATTATAATTACTTGACGGACTTGAAATAATTGTTTTTATTGACATAGTGAAATTGATTATTATTATTATTGACATAGTGAAATTGAATATTTATTATTGACAACGTAAGATTCCTGTGCTATGTGTTTTCCCTGACTGTTTGTATGTATTTCTGACATTCAACTATTAATTAATGAAATTTGTTAACACGCTTATTTTTTAACTATAATTTAATGTAATGTGTATTTAATGTAATTTTATAATTAATTTTTATTAATTTATTTCTATTATTGTGCTAACTTGACGACAAAATAATATTTGCTTATCGATAGATCGATTAAACATGCATGTGTAATATTTAATTATAAGTACTAGAAACGTACCATGTTTTATGCAAATAAAGATTATTATTATTATTATATAGCAAGAGTTTTTATTGTTGTGATAGTGGTCGTAAATTGTAGGTTTTTCGCATCTATAGAAATGTTTAAAATGAAATTTCATTTTATTATCTACGTTTCCCAAGCACTTTAGTTTAACAAGTGAAATATTTTGATATAACTTTTATATTTTTGAAATAATTTCTTCTACTACAGATCGTGGTTTTAAAGTTTAATTTAGTGATAACTTTGATCTTTTCTTCTATCGATTATTTCTGTCTCTGTTTGCAATCACTAGGTAATATCTTCAACTATTTATACCATTAGGTATAGGTACCTACCTATATCCGAGAAAAGAGTTGAAGTTGAGAAAATTATGGATCTAATTCTAAATGAATAGAAGAGAAAGATTTTATGCCGACACCAACTAAATTAGCAGGCAAATAGCGGTAAAGTTTACTTACTCCTCTTTTTTCGTCGGACTTTTAAAAATGTATTCTAATTTTCCTTTTCAAACAAGGGCCACGTTTAATTAACGGTAAAATTAATTGGTACCGCTTCAACATTTTTTAGTTATTAAAAATAAAAGTAGTAAAGGTCGCGGGAAGCCGCTGGATGCGGGCAGCGCAGGACCGACCGGTTTGGAGATCCTTGGGGGCGGCCTATGTCCAACAGTGGGCGTCTCTCGGCTGAAATGATGATGATGAAAAATAAAAGCAAAGCATACTCTTTTTATTGCCGACAAATTGTATTGTAGTATAAATAAAAACGCTTTTGCGATTTCAATCCGAGTATAAGGTGATCAATACCCCTTTGCTGATACATTAGTAAGTAGCCTTCTACGACACCCAATTGGAGGATATGGGGTGATGCTATTCTACTCTACTGGCATCACATGGCTTTTTCCACAGTGATTGCTTACCTCAAATTGACCTAAAATATCATCTATTCCATACAAAAGTACAAATATCTATGCAATCAGAAAGTACGGAACAGCTGATTGTTAGGTAATCGTGAGTAGTCTTAATTTATTAGTAAATTAATTGAGTCTTGCTAGTCACTTGTAGATAAGGAAAGTTCATAACTATGAAGAGATTTTTGCAATCAGTTCTCTGAATATAGGCGGGTAAATCGAGAGATTTTACCTCCAATGATAAAAATATAAACTTTAGATTATTTGTCACTGAAAATTCGTTGCTGATTGGACTTAAAATATTTTTTTTTAAACAAAAATTTGCCCTACTCCACTACACATGTTACGTACAAAATTACAACAAATGACTTACAGATATTTCTAAAATCTGTTCTGATTAGTTTTCAATCTGATTAGTTTTCTAATCACAAAGATACTTAAACGAAATATTTTTTACCACTTGGTAATTTATTTTTATGACGTTTCCTTGGTTTTTATATACACATTAAACATTAATTACATATATACCTATCTATATAAGTATAATAACCTAAATTAAGGTAATGAATAATACAAGTATTGACATAATTTTTAATATATTATAATTATTTTATCACATCGATCAATATACAACATACACGTACAACATCACAGAAGTAATCACTAATTTCAGAGACATAGAACAATGATCTTGACCTGAGCATCTTACTCAATGCCATAAACGAGTAATAATAAACTAACCAGATTTTATAAAAGTATGTAGTACTTTGTGTCAAATTAAATATAATTTATATTTCTCTTAACCCATTCAGTGCCGCGGACGCCCATGGGCGCTCTTTGCGAGTATACGCACATGCCGAAGACGCCCATCGGCGCCCTACTTTTTCGGTCGACTTTTTCAGTCAAATGTGATTTGTAAAATGAAATAATACTACCAAAAAATTCTTTCAATCATTAGTATGCAATTCCCTCATTTGGCCTCTGGATATCTTAGAAATAACAAAATACGCATTCTTAGTTAACATGCCGCCGGCGCCCATAGGCGTCCTGCTTCAAAGTTCAGAGATACTTAACTTTTTTATCAAATTATAATTTTTATGATTTTTAGCAAATGAGTCCGAATACTATAAATATAACTAATTTTGTATATTAAGTAATATTTTATTAATAAAATTATAAAACATCATGATATTTTCGAGATCCAATAATGGCGGACGCGAGACGTGACTTTTCAATATAACCAATACGGGTATATCTATCATCTTCGTATTTTTCGAGGGTCGAGATTCCAAATACAACACCTATTTCGAGATTCAAGATGGCCGCGACTTTCTAATATAATATCAACAAAAAAATAATATTTATTCTATTGTAGGTACACCTATCTTTTTCGTGCTTTTCGGGGGTATTACGAATACAACATCTATTTCGAGATTTATTATGACGAACGTGAATTTTAAATATAATATCAATATAGGTATCATTTTCATGGTTTTTGGGGGTTCCAATTCCGAATAGCTGGGTCCACGCCGGACGATCGGCGATCCGTGTGCGATGGCGATGTGTGTCCTTGGATCGCGCGCAGCACGTCCACGCTTCGCGCCAAAAGCGCGCGATCGCGTTTGTGCTGCGCGCGATCGGAGCGCGTTGGATCGTCCGGTGTGTAGATAATATCAATATGGGTATGATTTTCGGGGTCCCTATTCCAAATACAATATCTATTTCGACATCCAATATGGTGGACGCGACTTCTTAATATAAAATAATATCAATATGGGTATCATTTTCGTGGTTTTCGGGGGTCCCCGTTCCAAATACAACATTTATTTCGACATCCAATATGGCGGACGCGACTGCTTAATAAATATCAATATGGGTATATTTTTCGTGGTTTTTGTGGGTCCCGGTTCCGAATACAACATCTATTTCGAGATCCAATGTGGTGGACGCGACTTCTAAATATAATATCAATATGGATATTATTTTCGCTGTTTTTGGGTGTTCCAATTTCCAATACAACGTCTATTTTGGAGATCCAAGATGGCTCGACTTCTAAATATAATATCGATATGGGTATCATTTTCATGGCTTTCGGGGGTCCCGGTTCCGAATACAACATCTATTTCGAGATCCAATATGATGGACGCGACTTCTAAATATTATATCAATATGGGTATAATTTTCGCGGTTTTTGGCGGAATACAACATCTATTTTGGAGATCCAATATGGCGGACGTGATTTATTAATATTATGGATATCATTTTCTGTGATCCCAATTCCGGATATAACTCCTTTTTCGAACTTCAATCTTACGGACGCAACTTCTTAATATAATATCAATATGGGTTTCATTTTCGTAGTTTTCGGGGGTCCCGGTTGCGAATACAACATCTATTTCGAGACCCCATACGGTGGACGCAACTTCTAAATATAATATCAATATGGGTATCATTATCGTGGGTTTTGGGGGTTCCAATTCCGAATGCAACATCTAAGTTGAAGATCCAACATGGCGGAAGTGACTTTTTAATATAATATCAATATGAGAAAGGATGATGTCGAAAATTAAATGGCCAGAGGTGCCACAGATTATATTCGATGGAACTTGCATACCATACAGCCAGACCGTTAAAAACCTTGGTGTACTGTTTCATACACACTTATCTTGGGGTCCTCAATTACAAGAAGTCAGCAGGAAAAAGTTTCCTGCTGACTCTCTACGAAGAATTCGAAACTTCCTCCGCACTGCTACCAAAATTGCGCTAGCATAGTCCCTTCTTCCTATCGTTGATTATGCCGATTTCTGCTATCCTGACCTTACTGAAGAGCAACTAACTAAACTTGAGCGCCTCCAAAACGTCTGTATTAGATTCATCTTTGGTTTACGTAAATTTGATCATGTCTTCGAATTTCGCTTAAAACGCAAGTGGTTGCCAATTCGTCTTCGCCCGGATGCTCACATTCTTTCCCTCCTATATGCCATTATTTTCCACCCAACATCATGACACCCATTCACGTGTACTAAGGTCTTCGGAAAATCTAAGCTTAGCAACGCCAGTACATTTCACGAAAAATTTACAAGAGTTCGTTTTCTGCTAAAGCTGTGCGATTGTGGAATGCTTTGCCACTGGTAATCAGACAGGTACATTCACTCAATGTTTTCGGGAGGCTGGTAAAGGAGTACTATCTGACACTGTAACCTATTATAAGGTTATAAGTTCCTAGCTAAAATTTTAACGGAAAATGTTATTTTCTTTTTAGAGCATTTAAATAAAATTCTACCTCAAGAATAATTGAGGTCTCTACATCAAATTTCAGATGGATTAGAGCAACAGAGCTTATAATCATCATCTTTTTTTAACCTGCCTTTTTATTCTCAGCGAACCCTTTCATTTAATACACATACTATAAGAAAGCATAAAAATCTTTAAAAGTCCGCCATATTAGATTAAGAGTGATGTCAGAATATTTTTCTAATTATTCTCGGCAAGCCTTTTCATTTAATACCCATATTGTAGAACTGCATAAAAAAAACTATTCCGCCATCTTGGATGATCCGCCATATTGGATTTAGAATGACATCACATTATTTTTCGAGTTACTCTCAACAAGCCCTTTAATATTGCAGAAATGCATTAAAAATAGCTATTCCGCCATTTTGGATGGTCCGCCATATTGGATTTAGAATGACGTCGCACACAGCTTATCGTATATTGTCATCCATACTAAACGTGTACACAATATTTCAGCTCAATCGGTTGAAGATATCTGCTTCAAAATCGAGTTGCAAGATTCCGAACCGAACAAATATACTTACATTGCAAATTAAATAAAAGCTTTTAATGAGTCAGTTTCTCCCTCCAATTGGTGTTCTCCGGAACAACTATCATACTTGTTATGTATAGAAATTGATTTACAGAATCTACAAAAAAAAGATATTTTATGAAAGTGGAACAAAAAATATTTTTTATTATTATTTGGAAAAAGGTTGAGGACTTCTTGGTTTCACATAACGCTTAATAATTTACAATTAAACTTTTGTTTTATCGTGTTTTATCTTTCTTTTAATTAAAAATTACTAAATAATGTTCCATAACAATCTAAATCGCAAAAAAAACTTAGTAACGCACCTTTATTCTTCATCGTTGTTTTGAAATATAATACCCGTTAAAATTGCAGTATTTAACTATAATAACACAATTACACATTAAAGCAGTTTTATAACCTAGTAACAAACACTAATAAGAGAAAAAAACTGATTGACGTGGTAGTGTTCTAAGGCCTCATGCCGAAAGCGCCGATGGGCGGCAATAAATCCGTAACTAAGATGCCGTGGCCGCCGATGGGCGCTCGTTGACAAATGTATGGCGGCACCTAGGTTAAGACACAATTTTAGAGGTGGCAATGAATGGGTTAAACTTGTACGAAAAAAGATATCAAATACTTTTTCGTTGGGGACTTCCCAAGTGGAGCGATGGATTCTGTTCTGACGTTGTTCATGACCATCGGGAACTCATGGGCGCCACCAATCTAAAACGTTTCCGTTTTTATAGCTATGATCCCAAAAAAAATATGGGAACGACAACTATCGCAAATGACGCCATAAGATCCCACGTTAAACCTTCTCAGAGTAATGGAACCACATACTATACAAAGAGTCACAGAAATTACTGACACCCATAATGTAGATTGTATATTATTTTAATATTAAGTGAGTCTTTAATTATTTCTAAATAATCGAACACATTTTTCATAATTTTTTAAAATAATTGTCCTCATTACAAATGCATAGCATGGACAGTCTACGCACCGCGCAGGGCGGGCCGACAAGCAAAATACTTTCCGGATGGGTGTTGCTCAAGTGCTCCTATTACACCTTGTATACAGCCTAATTTAAACAGACACACGAGCAGCTTGTATCACTTCAAAGTTCCTGAACGTTCGGCTTGCCAAAGAGCACTAGATGGACACTGGCGTGATCTTGTCTTTGTAGAACTCGTGCAGGACTCGGCAGCGCTCGTGCTGCGCGCATATGAGCCGAGGAGGCGGATGTCAGGCGGGCGCTCGCGCCGCTTTGGACACGTCGAGGCGTTCCGGCACGATGGTGAGGGAGGTCTCCGCGAATCTCACTCCTAGGCGGGTTCTTACTCGGCCGTTCTGTAAACGGGAATAGTTAAGATAGCAATCGAAAACGTTTTAAATAAAGATCAGAGAGTATCCGAAATTGATGAGCATGTGTGTACACACTGATGAGGGTATGAACCGAAAGGCTGCTTATGGGAGTATGTAAGTATCGTAGATTATTATTAGTAGCTGTATAGTGACTACTGGACTGCTTTTGCGCAAAAATCCCGAAATCAAATCATCACATCGGTAGATAGTATAACATATACAACATGTAAACTAAATAACCAACACCCTGAATACCGGTGGTTTGGGATCGGCTTCCGAGTTGATTTCAATATTTTTTTTTGAAAAAATCGATAAAAAAAAGCGATCGTTTGAAAAAATTTTAAAAAACGAAAACTATCAAAACTCATACTAAGGATACTGGTTCATGATAAAGCTGTATTCTTATGTATTTTTTTAAAGATATTAGTTCTAGATTAAAAAAAATATTTACGCGTTTGTAAACGCAAAAATTATTCAATATTAATTCTATGTTTTATATTTTATTGGAAACAAATAAAACGTTGGATTCACAGCTATAATAAAATAAGAAACAGTTTAGATAGAATAAGTTTATCTCAACCATTGAAGGTACATTTCGTAAGTTAATTCAGATTACATTCAGTTTAACCACAGCAAATAGTTCGAAGCCGTAACTAAAGTAAATACCTACCAACAACAACAAAATAACTTCTAATCAAAGCCCCAAATCACGTAGCGACCGTCATTTGGTGCAAACGAAAACGTGGTTTAGTCGAGTTACCGATTAATGTTTCGAAGGGAGAGCCCACTGCTGAACCTACTTCATCGGGTACCACAACAAGCTATCTTAAGATCTTTAACCGACTTTTAAACTCTTAGAAATATTAGATCTGCCAGTGCAGTGATCTTGCCGAAAGTCATTTTTTATACGCTGTTATTTTTTAATCGTTTTAATGCCGAAACTCAATCAACAATACAAACAACTTTTACTAAGGGATCAACATCGAAATCGCGAAAAAAAATATCAGATGTTCGATACAAAAGTACAATACCTATGTACCTACGCAACCAAAACAGCTGATTTGTTTTTCATTTGAAAAATGGTCTAATCCGAGCTCGCGGTTATTTTTCGATCGTACACCCCGCGTCCTCCCAGGTAACGGACCTATCGCTCTGCGAGCTGTGTGTATGTGTTGATGGGGTCACACAGACAAGTGTATCTAACAACAATACAGCGAAAATTAATCATCTGTTCCTAAGCGTTTCATACATTGACCTGCATTGAAAAAGAAGTCTTAAGATGAGGCTACTTTATTTAATTGAAAGGACTCCGCAACGCTCCTTTCCGGTTGTGTAAATGCACATTTAAGAATAATTACCTTCAGCGGTGAGACGTGTAGTGTCTCAGGATTCAAGTTCTTTTTGGTGGAACTCGATCCAGAATTACCTGAAAGTTATTGGCCATATGAATAATAGGTAAAACGTATTTGGGGGAAAATATATATAGGCACAGGCTATCCTGAGCCAAAGCACTATTGCTTTGATACTTTTAGTAACAATCATGTTATCTCAGTAGATTACTACGAATAGTTTAACCCAGTAGTCGAGACTAAAGACATCATCATCATTATCTATACTTACATTAATATAACACCTAATTATGTCAACCCAGTAGTCCCGTTAGCTTATCTAATGACCAGTTGCATCAAGTTTTAAGTTTTATAATTTTGGAATATTTTTTATTTTTGCGTTTACAAACGCGTCAATATTAATACTAGAAAAATGCACTGAAAAAAATCACCGCCTGAGGCAAGTCGATTTTTTTCAGTGCATTTTTTTATAATTTTTCTAAAAGTAACGTAAAAGTCAACTTAATTCATAGGGTCCATTCCTATGAATTCTTCGTCTCGTTCCATTTTTTAATATTTTAACGAAATTGTATAACTTGGAACAACTGGCCGTACACGCTGGAATACAAAATTGAACGTCGGAAAAGCAAATAAATGTCAGAATAAACAAATGAACGCCAGAAAAATGAGTGAACGACGGTAAATAAAACAAATCACATACAATGCATACCTCAGACCAATGTAATCATTGATCTGAGATGCATACATGTAGGCGCCTTTATTACAATTTATATTATTTAGTCATAATAATAACTTTTATATACATCTATTTATACAATATGAATATTTACATTACTTTACTATTTATTCATTATAATATAATTAATATCTATTTACATTTAACAACAACACATCTAGAAACACACATATTAGTAAGTATTCAATTATTATTCACATTATAATTATAATATTTAATATAAAGCGACGCAGGGCGTGCCGTGCTTTGGAAACGCGCACTATGGAACTTGTTTCATTGTCCGCGCTAATGACCTGGTTGCCTCGAACCACGCTCATAATTCCAAAAGGGGTTGAGCAGAGCACATTTTGATCAAAAATTTTCCCGACATTCACATGTTCATTTTTTTTCTGATAGGCGCTTTTATAATTTGTAAGGCGACGATATTATTGTGGACGGCCACACGGTACAACGATAACACAGGGAAGTAAATTGTATGGAAATATATGAAGACGCTATAAATTTTCACGTCAAAACGTTACGATAACGTGGCACACCAAACTTCCCTCTGAAACCGTAGCGATATTTTTGCCATGTAGTGCGTAGCTACAAGGATTAATTGATGTGCGAGTGAGTCCACGTGCTCGCGCTCTCAAATGAGAGAGTATGTATGGATAAACGAAAATAATTGCAAAACTTCATTGTGACTGGGTCATCTTTTAATTTAGGTATTAATTCTCAAATTATTTTCTCCAAGTATCCTATAGCTTAATGTTGTTTAAATATATCCACAAAATTTCACAAAATTTAGATTTGTGGTTGCTTAAAAAATCGCATATATGTTTGTGAATGATTTTTCGTTAAATTCTCCAAACATAACGGCAATTTCATACTTAAAACCCTAATAATAAATAACACGTTCCTTCCAAATATTTTACTTTTAGTAGCGGGTGCTGCCAATATCTTCTCATTTATCTTTTAAGCGTCTTAAATACAATAGGTATAATCAGGGCCGTCTTTACCCGGGGGTGCAAGGGGTGCGGTGCACCCGGGCGCCGGGTGTTAGGGGTCGCCGGGAGCCGCTCGCGATACATAGAGCCTCCACTGTAACGCTCCGTACGGAGCGAGCGCATCACACGCAGCGAGTGCCTAACCATATAAAAGCAGTGTGTGCGTACAGGGGCGGCTTTCATATAACATAGTTTCAAGGTCAAGCAGATGTCTCATTTTCACTTAATGGTAAGCAGTTGTTTCCCGATATTTATCTACATCGATGAACGCTAGTAACAAGACTATTGGGGTAATTAAATAAAAAATAATAATATATTCTTAGTCCCGCGGGACTACCGGGATAAAATATTGGTAGTAGTCCTGTGAATGGAGAACTGAAGGGAACTAGTGGGATAGACAGGAAATTTTGCTTAGACTGGGATAATGCTCGTGATTAAAAGCCTCATTTATTATGTGATGATGGTGTGGATAATAAATGGGGAGGTCGACGGCGACAAGGTCGTACGTTCTTCGTAAAGATCACGAAATGCTAAGCTACCAAGTACGCGGACGGAACTCGGATGGGTGACCGAAAAATTTTCAAGTCTATTTTCCTCCATGCTTTGGAGCAACGTGCCTAGGTTGCTGTCAAAGATAGCAGTCGATCCCAAGGAGGGAAGGTGTCAGGCAGGCGACCAGCCTTAAAAATTTAATGCTATAACGGTATTACCTAATTTGTTATAACTTATAGTCGATTATAGCAACCGCAAATAAACTGGCAGCAGGATAGGAAAAGAAGAGGAGGTGTAGATAGTAAAAATTTTGATCAACTCTGAACCTAAACCTATGGTATCAGACGCTGAGGTAGACCGGCAGCATGTGTTCTTGAAGAGCCGGCGGATGGCCCCACGCAAGTCCAGGGTGTAGGAGCCGTACACCAGCGGGTTCATACAGGAGTTGGAGACGGCCATCGCGAACAGCAGGTCTTGGACCCGGACGGAGACACGCGTGGCTGACGGCCGGTCTATCATGTACCTGCCGACAAAAAGGGTATATAATTATATAGGCATTATTTTCTTACTCTTGACAGGGAAGTTCTTGGCCTTGGAAATGTGCACTGCCCTAGGATTGAATCCAGGACCTCTGGTTTTAATTAGACAACGGAGGCAGTTATATTATGAACTGCTAGTATCTAACCTAGACCTTTTTTATTTTATACAAGAGCCAAGAATGAAAGGAAAGGAATAAATTGTTACGAAATTCCGAAAGGTTTATTTGAGAACAAAAGAAATTCTTTACGGTTAAAGGTTTCGGGTAGTACACTAAGCAAATAAATAATGTATTTGATATTCGAAACATTTTTAGGTTTGCCTAGATTTTATTAGAAAATACTTTTGTCCGTCATATGTGGAAGGGAAAGGAAGGAAGGAGGAAGTATTTGTGCTCCAAATTCGAGTACAACCTGCGAGACCGGATTATTCCGAAATCAACGCCTATCCGGTGATGTATCTTTTTAATACACTATTCTGTGATATGTTAATGGTACTTAATTATTGCTTTTATCTTTATATTCATCTGAATACCTCAGCATTGCCGTGCTCAGGGAGTAAAAAATTGGGTAGCACTGGCATTTCATTTTCAGTCACGTATCTTAGAGCAATCCACAAATCTTTTTCAAGTACTCTTAAACTAGCATCGTTATTTGCTAGAGTAGTTTATATTGATCATGCCCCGAGATAAGAGTACATCTTGGTACTCACATTTTCAGTATTTTTAGTTCTGTAATAGGTATGTATCGTAATATATTGTGCCGCTGTCAAATATACATGCATAAAAAAGAAAACGAAAAGTTTAATTGTGGTCGAAAGTGTTGGCTTAATAATGAGAATTTTTTGTACATCTAAACTAATATTACCTACCCCTACATATCAGGGGCGGTCTCATAGTAAAGGCATTTAAGCACTGCCTACCTCAATATATTACTCATACACTACTAAAGACTATACGTCCTTCCTACGAACAAAATAATGCAACCTATAGGCTTCCCGACGGCCTGCGTGTAACGTATACATACCTACACCTACGTGCTAATATAAGCGGTAAGCACTAGTTTCATCTGCTTGTAAAAATCACACACACTACAATATTTTTTACTTGTTCAGAAACACACAACGATTGACAGTATTAAGCGACAAGATTGAAATATTATAACTAGCCGGTATTATAGCTAGGAAAATGACATTCTCAATTTAGCCGTATTAAGTAGGCTGACCTACTCGACCTACTGTGATTATCAATTTGATATTGTTTAGGATGCCGATTAATTTATAGGATTATTTTAAAGTACTTTCATGAATAAATAATGAATTAAGAAATTTTAGGTAACCTTTCGTCGCATAAAATACTAGGAATAAATTTTATTAAATAAAAGTATTCGCAAGATTATTCTCCAGTACTCCCTAGGTGGCGCTAGTGTCCGTGAATAAGAACAAAGCAAGTAGTTTTAATCTTAATATTTACATGATCTTTTTAACTAAATTGAATTTTAAAATTCTTTTTATCTATTGTTATTTCACTTCACTGTTATAAAACACACCTTGACGTGATTAACTTATAAAAGTAAGGAAATAGTTTTTAAATGAATGAATACGCCAGCGCCAGCCATTTTTTATAATCCAAATCTTTATGACTGTCATGTCACTCACGCGCGCGAATGTTAAATACTTTTTAGTGCAAATCTTAATTTCTTTACAATATTTATCTACATAGAAGTGTTTTTATGGTGTTGTGTTGTGCATTTACGACGATGGAAAAATTGCAGTGTTCCCAATGTTCTGATAATTCAATTTGCTTAGAAAAACTGCGTAAGAAACCCAGATTTCACAGGTAAGATTTTTTTTTATTTAAAGATAGGTAGTTATTTTTATTTATTTACAAATAACTATGAAACTATTACACATTCATCGAATTGACCCATCCTGGGTTCGCCATTCGCACTTATTACTTAATTGTTTTTAAGATTTTATTTTCTACTAGAGGCCGTCCGCGAGTTCGTCCGCGTGGACTTTAGATTTTTTACCATCCTGTAATAACTATGCATGGTACTATACATGTAAACCTTCCTATTAAATCACTCTTTCTTTTAAGTATTGAAAATTACATTAACATCTGTTGCATAGAAAAGATATAAGCGTAGGTAGGTACAGGACGCGGGTGCGACTTTATTTTATACTACTTATGTAAAGATTTCCGGGTAGCGTTTCAGATTGGTTTTAGAGACTTCGATCTAAATGCCTACCTAATGTATAAATTAATGCACGCCACTGCTACATATAGGTACAATACATTTAAAGAATTAGATGTAATACAATACTATTTTATTATGATGTGATTTAGGATTTAGCCATCCATGTCACTCAACCGAGCGTTCTGAGTGTCAATTGATTGTTCAGTCTTTTGGAAAATAATTTAATTCAAGACAGTGGATACCCGGAGCATTGTTATTATAGGTACCTACGATAGCCACATGATGTGGTGTGGCCCACACCACATCGCAGTGACAAGCAGTCAAGTAGGTGTGCCATGTCAACGCTTCGCTGCAGCATTTTGCTGTTGCGTTGTGGTAACTAAATAGAAGGTTAAGTTTTGATCACCCATCCGAGTACTGACCGCGCACATGGCTGCTTAACTTTCGTGATCGAAGACTCAAAAGTTGATAGAAATCTTATATTTCGATGTTAAACATGCATGTTAAATTTGGTTGCGATAAGTTAAAGCATACTCGACAGACACACAGACATAATTCCAAAAAAAATTTTTGGACTCAGGGAGGTCCAAAACGTGTAAATCCGTCAAAATCTCGAGGTCGAATTTTTTGACCATTACAAGACTTTCTCTATGCTACGTACACGAGAAAGTCAAAACCGACTTCCAAGCTTATAGAACGGAGAAATAAAAATTATATGTTAATAAGATTTTTTTATCTGAGGTCGGTGCCAACTTCAAGGTTTGGAATTCTAATTCTCGTCTTAAATTTGGCTCCGCAATAAGCATTTAGCCAATGTCGAGAGAAATAGTTATTCTACACTAAATTGTACGGTAGATTGAATTAACTATGGAGACTCTCAACAGTGTTTTTACAACAAGAACTCGAGAGAGACTCCAAATATTTGGAATAAGTGAGTGCCTTGATGCTGCCGTTCGAACTACTTGATTGTTCTTGATGAGATAAATGATAAATCCGTGACGATTATGAAATAATATTTATTTACTTGATACACGAGTTTCCACTTACACTGACTTGATACGAGCTAGTTTAAAATACAATTTATTGACGCGATAAAATGTGTACACATTTAGATTTTTTAAAGACAAAATATTAATTTTTCCCTTTTTAATTTTGAAGGCGGTTTTTATTTCTTTATTTATTTTCTATGAAATCCTAATATTATATTAGCTTACGCTTACCCCTACTCTTAGAGCCTCTCACAAACTTATCACTTTTATAAAATGAAGCTATGACGCAATTTCATTATGTTTAGCATCCCTCGGTCTGACTTTTAATTTAGAACTCTTATTAGTTCTTTCTTTATTGGTTGCGTTCTACAGTTAGACAGCTTGCTGGCTTAGTATTCACAAATCTGCACATCGTTTCAATGGTGTCGGGTTCAAATTGTGATTTGTGAACGGAGATGGATCCCCATAAGCCGCGCGCTGTAAGAGTAGCGACGTGAACCCAATCCTAGCATAGCGCACTAGATTAGTTGGAGGCACTGGTTGGAGGTGTTAACAGGATTAATATTAATGTGTTAACAGTACATTAATATTATTCTTTTTAGAAACAAAAAAATCCTATGACCATCATTCGATCAAACCTTGTGAACGGCATGTAAAAGTGTCTAAACGACAATTTTAGTTTTGCACAAACAGCAAGCAAATATATTTACACTGTCATTTTTAAAATAATTTAATTAATCTTTCTCTGACATGAGCTAAATTGCTTTAGGTACTTAAATTTAAAATGAAGGATATTTTTACGTTCAAACCTACCACCCATCTAAAGAAACGACCGATAGCACGCGCATTAATTTAGCCGAGCCGAAAGCTCCGAACGAGGATTTTAGAAATTCTTTATAATATATCCCGGAAATTTGTGAAGTTTATACGTGTTGTAACACACATAAACATACACTTTATTGAAAAAAACTTCCTTAGCACCGCTGTGATTTGAAAATTCGACGAAACGACAAAGAGATAAAAACGTTCATGACCCTTAAAAGTTTGTTGTTCAACATTTTGACAACCAATTTAAACAGTTAAGTTACTTCTGAAACATTTCTGTGATTACTTTTGCTACTTTATTGAGGTTTCACTTCTGCCGCGTGTGAATGGCACACAGACACTATAAAGAGAAGAAGTTCAGATTCTTCTCTTTAAGAAAGAACATTTTGCCGAATCTGACACTCCTCCGTACGCGAAATAGGTTACCTAGCTATGCTTAAAAAGAGGTACAAGGTTTTTTCTTCGCATAAAGATTTTCACTCAATCAGATACCTACATAAATGCAATTTGTAGAGTAGATAATTTATAGCGTGGAGTTACGGATGTTGACCACAAAGGCCACAGATGCGTTATACCTTGTCCAGAACACTCAACCACAGCCAATAGACATCCATAACCACACCGATAATGATACTTAACCAATACTGTTATGGTTTACTTTGGTTGCAGTGAAATGTAAATTTTAAAATAGAACCTATTTCATTATTAAATGTTTTTTAAAGTAATTACCGGGTGGATTAAGGTCGTAGTGCATTTACTCTGGAAAAAAAGCATGCAGTTTAAAAAAATCTAAAAGTATATATGCCAACTATGTTTTTTTGAGGTCGGTGCCAAAGACAAGTGAAAACGTTTATTCCACATATTGATATTGGCACCGACCTCAAAAAAACATAGGTAGTTGACATATTCGTTAGATTTTTTAAAACATTAAAACTTTTATTTATTTCTTTTAGTTTTGAAGGCGATTTTTTTATTTAAAATAATTAAATTTTATTAAGATAGTTATCAAAATCGGTTTACAACTCAATAAAACTCAAAAGTTACCGATGATTAAAGCTAAGATTTTGTCTGTTATTTTTCTGAATAATAAAATAACTACAGTTCTAAACATTGTGAAACAGAAAACTATATTGAGACTTTAGTCTATAATACAGAAAAAGTAATTACAGTTCTGAACATAGTAAACTTTAAGAAAACTATCTTGTGACTTTGGTCTATAATTCAGAAAAATCGGGAGTGGTCTCCCATTGACTTTCTCGTATACCGGAAACGACTCAAAAGTTGATAGAAATCTTATATTTGTCACCCGAGTACCGCACGCACGCACGCACACACACACACACACACACACACACACACACACACACACACACACACACAGACACACAAACACACACACACACACACACACACACATCACAATTATAATTCACAACTACTAGTAATAAATAAATTTTCAATGTTACTTTGTGAGCAACAAGTTTGTACGCGTTCAGTTTGTATTAATTGTACTCATGAATAACAAAGATTCTTTTGATAAGCTAATACCAGAAGCTATTAACGGATAGACAAGATTAAAACAATTTTATAGCTGAGGCAGCGGATAATGAGGTGCATAGTTACAGAGGGTGTCTCATCATAGACACGACAATTTACTATCAATCTCTTGCTTAACAATTCAATTATTAACACCATCAAACTGAGGCGATTACTACACATTAACACAACTCCTGCTATGTACAGACAACAGCACGTTGGGTTACCACAAACTGTCAAATTTTCCCAATCGATTATGCACTTTATATTGAATAGCCTTAGGTTGAAAATTGTTTGGAGAAATTTGACAGTTTTGTATAGCCCCATAAAAAAATATATATGTGTGTATTAGACCTTGAAGTTATCTAGTTAGAAGTAGTATATACCCCTTACTTTTAATTTATAAACTATTTCTGCTGCAAAATACTAAACTTTTAAGGAAAAGTTTAGTATTTTGCAGCAGAACTGCTCCACGACTGGCTCCTTTATTTTATACAATTTTGTATCAAAACTTAGCAAGAAAGCAAGAAAAAACTTTCTGTTCATGCCTAGTTTAAAATTTATCCTGTGAATAAATCTTTCTAATTTATTAATATTGTTTAATATTTTTTCTTTTTTGACTGTGCAATAAAGTATATTTGATTGATTGATTGTTTTGTAAATAGCAGGCGATAAAAGATTTTGCAATTAGATCCACTAGTGCCTACTCTAAGCCTTCGTTTCCACTTAATTGAACGCCAAGAGTTGCTGAGGCGTGCACAATAGGTTACTGTTGGTTGACATTGCAAAGAGAATAAGAAATTTGGCTTCTCTTCACAATTGAGAAATTGAATTCACTGCCAGCACACGTGCTATCCTTGTCACAATCTATCAAAAAGGGGCGTGAACAAACACCTTACAGCAGGCTTACTCTTGAAACCAATCCCGATCGATCGACATTGTTATTGGGACGTTCCGTACTCTTGAATGTCGACACTAGCGCCACATTGGTATTTTATTACGTGGATATTGAGGGAACTAGTCCATGATGAGTTTTAGCACAAAATCCTTACTCTTGACGCTATTTTGACACATTGGATTGTGACTGCATTGCGATTGAATTGCGTCAAGGTTGTCATTTATACAATAACCAAAGTGGTACTTTGTTTATATTGTGTGTTAATTTAATTTACTTCAAACGTAATATTATTGTAAAAATAGTAAAGTAAATGTTATTTAGAACTTGTGTTACATACAAGTACTTATTAAAAGTTGTTCTATGGTTTCTAGAAAGTTTTTTTTTATCAAACTTTTAATAATTTCTTAGGCAATGCCTTGATTGTAAGTATATTTTAGAAAACAAGAAGTTTTAAAAACACTTCATGTATTTCAATAATAGTTAATTATAGTCTTATTAAGGCTATGTCCCACGTATATTTTATATTTTTGTATGCAATAAAAATACACTTCTTTTCAAAATTATTTTTACTTTTGTAAAGACACTAAACATTTATAATAAAATGAACATAACATAGGTAAAATGTTTTGACTAATCCGGTCCACGCCGGTCAAACTGTAATTACTCCTCCTAGGGAGTTAAGTGAAAGAGCAATTTCTGCCCACTTTCTCTTGCATTTCTGCTTCCCTTGGGTAGTCCTTAAAAAGACCCTGGCAATAGCGGCGTGCTGCTCCAAAAACTCCACAAGGGCTTCTATTTGCAGAGTGGATGGGCGATTGCGATTGGACATGTTTTCTGCAAACGTTATTTCCATAAACCGTATAGCAAAACAGAATTAATATACAACATTTACAATACAAAAACGAGTATAAACCTTTTAATAGAAAACAATAATATTTATTGAACTACAAAATTATTGAAATTTCGCGGTTTGAGCACTAATTGAGTGATTGATGTCATTTTTTTTGTAGTCACATTTGAAGGCAAAGGCATCGCTCATTATAGACTTTTAAATAATTTTTACTCTATTTACTATTGCTTTTTGAGTAATTTAAAACCCAGAAAATTAACTTAAAATTTAATAATGTATTTTTGAACTTGAATATAAAGGTTTCAGCTACTTATATAGATAAAAACCAAATTTTTAAGTTTATCGATATATCGTAAATGCAAAGGTTACACTACTAATGACAGCTAACTTCATGTGTCACTCGGCGATTCGGTTACAATGCCAATATCAAGGCAATACCAATTTCTAACGTTTCGAGAGTACGGTACTTACGATTATATTGTCATTGGATTGGTTTGAAATCAGAATTGACATTATATTCAAGAGTAAGCCTGCAGGTCGGCAAGGTGAGGTTGGCTAGAGCGGCGTTTACAAAATAGTTCTCGCACTAACTATCTTTGTATTTAGAGTTCACTTTTGCTAACCAGGTGGAATGGGGTCATTTGATGAACCTTTTCATAACAAAATGAGTTTTTTGTTTTTACCACATAGCCATGGTAGCGTAGGGCAGCCAGCACAGCGCAAAGACTGCCACGATGGTGACTGTCATCCGGAGTGTCCGTCGGCGTGCACGCTCCAGCACGCGTCGTCCTGACCGTCGCAGGCGCACGTGCGAGATGCCTCGGTGACTGCATTTTTCTGGTAACAAAAAATATTTTTCTATTTAATTTATTCGGGAACTCAAAATGCACATGCATAATGGCTTTTTACTTTGTGGTAGTATTATTCTGCTATCATACTACATGTCCATAAGATTTTAGTGTTAAGGTTGTGATTACTAGTGGTAGAGTTTTGACGATTTAAAGTACTTATGAAAGTCCGTTTAAATTAAAACTTTTTCAGTCATTTTCATACCGTGTATCAAAATTTGTGTCACGATCTGCACCTACGCCAAACTGAAGTAGGAAGCCTATGTTTAGAGACTCTTATGCCAATTTATTACCAAATTCTACGACTTACGCCAACATTATTTTAGTAAATGTGCAAGGTACAAACATGCTGCGAGGAACAATAGTACAACATGAAAACAATATAAAAGAAAGTCTATAGATATCGTTAACGTTTTTTTTTATAATATAATTATTTTGGAGTGCTGACTGTGTGTGTGACAGATGATAAAAGAATAAAACGATTACGATTGAGATGATGACCACCAGAAGGGTGAAAGAAGAAAACACATAACATCAGGCTGACCATAAATAATTTAAATAAAGATTTAATAATGATCGCCTTATACTCCGTCCACCAATCCGCATTGGGCAAACGATGGTGGACTACTGCCTAAACCTCCGATGACAAGGAGAGGAGGCTGTTATGGTGAAAGGGTAACACGAACGTTTTGAACTATGATCACGCGTTAACAATAAGAGCGTATATTTTAGAAAATATACTCAAGAAACTACACTACTTACACAACAAATTAGATTTCGAAATTTGTACATTGTAGTGTGTTAAAAAACTGAAAAACCCGCCCGCATAAAAACACAACGAGTCAACCGAAATTAATAGGGATTTCAAAGCAGAATCCGGATTCGAATAGGTGCGCTCCTCAAACTAAGATTTTATATATATTATTTGCCTCACATATTAAACTAACAAAACACCAAAACAATACTAAACTCTTATATTACCTACGTCAAAACGGTATTCTAAAATATTAAGGACATTTTTATTATTTCGAGTATAACCCGCAAACACAACGGCGAGGGTACCTAAATTTTGTCCTAATATTCTGATAACAGGAACCGACGAGCTCCAGCACCATTGTTGTGATGTAGATTATCATCCAAGGGACTCAAATGTAATAAAAGATCGGGACCCGTCCCAAATGAGGGTTGCTAATATCAGCCGAGATTATTTGACACAAGACCAAAACAAATATCCATATAAATATTAATACGAATAAAAAGTTTTATACCCCTTTATAATATTTAATAATATATGGCGCGGAACATGGAGGAGTGTGTGATTTGTGTTATAATAATAAAAGTTCATAATAGAGAAGAGTCTGCACCTCCTCCTCTCCTGAGGGGAAGGGTGCTCCGATAGCCTTATAGCTATTTTGGTACTAGGCAATAAGGAGGTGTTTAGTCGGTAGGATTCCGACATAACCCGATAGAGAAGTACAGAAAAATTAAATTTCTCTATAGCATGTGTTAAATGTGGTTGAATAAAATTATTCAATCATATTTATTGTAAGTTTTATTTGACATTTGACGGTCCATCCACTTCGTCAAAACAGATCACGTAAAAGCACTTAAGCTTTTACAGATTTTCAGCTTTTGCGGTTGTATTTACTCATCTTGAAATCAGCTTTTAGAGAGTTAAATAAAACATTAATTTGAATTATCTCCCTAAAATACAGCATTTAGCATAATAGACAACCATTTAATGGCATTGGGTTGAGACTATAATTATCTACGAGTAACAGCGTATCTACAGAGTAATGAATAATTAATGGCCGGTTTTAATAACATAACAATCGACACTTTCCTTTGGTAACGGTAGAATATTGAGATATTTTGTATAGGATATCTAGCAAAAGTATAGATAGATAAGTTACTGAAACCGGCCATTAAAGCGGCGATATGGACTGTAGACCTTGTTCATAACAAATAGAGCGAACCGCGCGTGCGTACCTATAATAAGCAAAAAATACACAAAAAATAAAAAAATGAACTGTAGATTTACTTAACAAGATGCTATTTTTGTCATGTAAATATTAAGATAATCGAATTATATACAAGTTAAATAGAGTTTCATGAAGCTCCGGTAGTTTCCGAACGACATCACGTTTTTATACTTGTACTTTATACAAATACTGCGAATTGATAATTCGAATTTAAATAATCCGAATGAAAATGAAAAAGCTCTTTATTTAAATGGACTTCTAATTACTTTTAAATCGTCAAAAGCCCTACTACCATTTCGGGACGAAATAATTATTTCACTTAAATAATTATTATTATGCTGATATGGAGAAGAAATGGCGAAAGAAACTCCACAGCTTACAATTTCGTAATGATTTCAAAACATCAATACAAGTCATTAAATAATTATCAATATAATTAAAGTTACAGTTTTACATGCGTAAGTTTTGGGTAGTTATTAGTCCCACGCATCTGGATAATTTATCTTGTTTAAAGCTTTTCTATATAATTTAATTAATCTTATTATTCAACTAAGTAATTTAACTTTTGAAACACACCCCCATTTCATGTTATTGTTAACGAGATTGGTACGGACAGTCCTTTCAATTTAGGTGCTAAGCATACATTTATGATCCTCCGGTTAACAATTTTAAAGGAATACAATCTCAGCCCAATAATAATTATTTCGTCCCGAAATGGTGGTAGGGTTTTGAAGATTTAAAAATACTTAGCAAAGTCCATTTAAATAAAGAGATTTTTCATTTTAATTTTCACTCCCGATTTTTTTGGTAGTTATGAGAAGGGTTGTAAAATATATTTCATATCGCTTAGGTGATTAGGTAGTCTCTACCATGAAAGTTTTTCTTCTTTTTTTTGTATTTTTTATTTGAGATCAAAAATTACACAAAACCCTAAATTTTCACCCTCCTACCCCAACCTTTTTTTTTTTCTTGACGGGGAGGCCAAATGCATTTACGCATCGTCCCTGCGGGGTGATGCCAACCGCAAGGGATACGAGGGACTCGAGGTAAAGGCGTTCCTTCCATACCCACTAAACATCCTCCCCGACCTGACCTCCAATGCGCTGCGCACGTCAGCGCAACTACACCGAGACCGTCTCCCAACGCTGCCCGTCTGTGCCTAAACGGACAGCGTTGGGACGGTCTCGGTCTCCTCCTTGTGCACCAATTGGTGGCCAGCAGCCCACAAGCGCCGAAACCCAGGAGGCACTTGTTTCCATCCCCGCCACGTACCAATGTGTTTTCAAATTTTGAATTCATATACGTTTGATCGACGCTTTTACGGTGAAGGAAAACATCGTGAGGAAACCTGCACACACCTATGAAGAAATTCTTAGGTTGTGTGTGAAGTCGACAAACCCGCACTTGGCCAACGTGGTTGACTAAGGCCTAATCGCCTCTAATGTTGGGTAGGCTCGAGCCCCTCGGTGGGGACAATTATATGAGCTCTTGATGATGATGATGATGAGCCCACAAGGACTACCGATTAACGTCAGCCCCTGTGGGGCGCCGGCCGAAGCCGGCCTTATAGACCGCCTCCTCACCGACGGCTGTTCGACCTGGCGCGTCCTCCTGACGAGGACACTGGGAGCAGTCATCGGACCGCACCCGGGGGAATTCGGGCGCGGCCGTGGCCCTGAAAAGGGCCGTCCGGAACTAGCCGTGGTGGGAAAACAAAAACAACTCGACGATGGCATGTGACTTCGAATGCCCTACAAATACACTTCACATCAAAAGCCACACACCCGCCGAGAAAGTTTCCCCACCACGTAAGCAGGGTCCGCCACGAGGAGGCTTCCGGACGTAGACCCCACCTTCCTACCCCAACCTGGGAGGGAGGGTAATTTTGTATGAACAGTGTAACGGAACGCTTTGAGTTCTCAAGCATTCGGTTTACCCTTGTTTGGTATAACAACGCTTAGTCGAAAATCGTTTCGGCTAATTTTAGTTACAATAAAGTAATTTCGCATAATTATTCATTTGACCGAATATTTAATTGGTAGAATTTTATTTAGCATAATTATTTATTTGACATAATGTCATTTCACCGAATTTTCAAATGCACTAATTTTATTTAACCTAATGTTTAACTAGACTTATAATGATTTAGTCGAAAGATCGTAACTATCGAATATTCAGTTCAGTAATAATTCAGTGAAAACGCGATAAAGTCGCTTCTGGCACTCACCGGCCGCTGCCGCGGCACGCTCGCTTCGCTCGCTCGGCTAGTGCGCTGTGTTCATGTCGACCTAACTCGCTCGTCGCTTCGCTCCTCGCTAACCTATTGTTCGATTGGACATTCGATGAAATGAAAATTATACCACCTGAACAATATATCAATTGAACATTATACTTTTTGATCAATAGCGCAAATGTTGTTATCGCAAATAAACGTTCGATGAAATGAAAATTATGTTAATTGATATTATACAAAGTGATTATTTTCTTAAACGTTGTACGAAGGAGTGATTTTCGACTAAACGTTGTTATACCAAACAAGGGTGAACCATTTGTTATGCCACTGTCTGTTTGCCCAAATAAATAAATAAAAAGAAAAGCTTACGGGACGATGTGCGAACTAGTGTACCGCGAAAGAAATACGGTAATAGAAAAGAAAAAATAATTTTATGTATAGAAAAAATATTTCGACAGAAACATAATAAATATCACATGCCAATTTTTTCCAAGCTCATATCAATTATCTAGGCCAAATGAAGTATCACTTGAACGATTTTTACGATATCGAATTGGAGAACTTCTGGGATACTAAATTTTAATAACGAACAAATAGATGCCTTTACATAGTAAATTAAATTTATTTTTATAAATAAACTTAAATAAATATGAATTAAACGACGATGACTCATGAAAAAATTCCAAATACTTATAACTGTGATTAACATGGATGTATGACATCAAAATATAAGGTTTCTATCAACTTTTTTCGTGTCCGGTATACGGGAAAGTCAAGGGGATGTTGGGAAATTATTAAAATAGAGTTCGTAGAAAATAAAACGGCGATGCTTGGAGAACATCTGCTAGAGAGTCTAGTGTCAATTTATTTACTTTTCTTACATTATATTTATAACGTGTCTATGACATACATCATTGAGTTTATATACTCAACAGGGGAGACCACTCCCGATTCTTACTTTAGTATTTAGAAGTTTTTGTAATATTGTATAGTCATCATCATCATAATATCAGCCGAGAGACGTCCACTGCTAGACTATAGGCCTCCCTAAGGATCTCCAGCCCAAACGCTCCTAATACGTTGCGTTGCCCGCATCCAGCGGCTTCCTGCGGTGAAAAAATGTATTGTATTCAGTCGTAACCGTAATAATCTGTGATATTACTTGGATTTATCAGTATTGATATTTATATAATATCACAGTCTATATGACAATATCATTAAGATAATAAATTTCTTGGTACTTTCTATGTAGGCGTTCAATACCCAAACACATTTTTGTTGCTAGAATAGCGTGACATGATTGAAATCGTCTCTGGGCAGTATTTAATGTTATAGATAAGTAATCGACGGACGTCGCGGTCGGCCATTCTACTATCATTTAAGGCGATTAACGCTTGTTAATTGCTTAGTTACTGAAAGTGTCCACAGCAATTTGTGTTTACGTGAAAGGTGAAATACTTACAAGAATGTAGATAATAAAGGTCTTGTGATGTGACTGTCGTTGAGAATATTTTTAATAAGCGTTTTTCCCTACCTCGTCAGACGTATTGGTCGCATCATGAAATTTGTTAGGTACCACTCACGATAGCTTTATCTATTGAGCATTCAAAGGCAAGCTTCCCACCCGGGAGGCACCGGTTCGAACCCCACCACGTACCAATATGTTTCACAATTTTGAATTCATATGTACGTTTAATCGACGCTTTTACGGTGAAGGAAAACATCGTGAAGAAACCTGCACACACCTATGAAGAAATTCTTAGTTTGTGTGTGAAGTCGACCAACCCGCACTTGGCCAGCGTGGTTGACTAAGGCCTAATCGCTCCTGATGTGGGGTAGGCTCGAGCCCCTCGTTGGGGACATTATATGAGCTGTTGATGATGATGATTCAAAGTGAAACTGAAAATTTCTTTATTTATTTCGGTACGGTATTATAATGGTGCACTTATAAAAGTCAATTTTACAGCCAACGGTTCAAGAGTCTACAAGGAGGCCTTTTGCTGAGAAGAAAGTCAGCATTTTGTTATCCTCCCTTTACAGTTTTCACAGTAGGTATTGATTTGGAAAAAGTCGTAATTCAGATGTTCAAATCTTTAATAATTAATCACGATAAAATAATAATAACATAGGTATATCCACGCTCACACCAATTATCTAGCCCAAATTATCTATGTAAGTATGTTTGTATGTATATTTGTATTTACGTATGTTCCACCCTAGCGCCTAATCTATTCAACTGATTTTGATAAATGATGTGTCAATCAATTTGTTATTATGATCAACATAGGCGACATTTTTACCGACTTTAATGAGAACTATTTTGAGATTTTTTCGTTGTCTCCGATTTTAATTAAGTTCCTTTAAAGTTTGTACACAAAATCTTCTTGTAGTTGCTAAGCAATGTGAAATGGCCAAAAATGGAACTACGACTGTCATGTTAAAATGTTCGATTGCCAATTTCCATTTTTATCGAGTGCCGTTTTATAATAATTACGCAGACTCTTAATAATTAAGGTTAAAAAAAGATGTTTCAAAATCTATAATCATCTTTGGGCCTGACCGCAAATATTTATTTAGTGCAGCAAATTTAACGTTGGGCTTATATTCCTATATACCTTTCTCTCAAAAGTCTGGGTCCTAAAACCACATTGATTTTAGATTGCATTATTAGTATTGCCTTTGTTTATTTGCTTGTTATTTTCGCTTTGAAGCTGTATTATATTTATACCATGAGATTTCCAATCCTTTATTTCATATTTCAATTACAAATATTAGATTACTTAGTTCGATTAGTACTAGCGTATACTAATGGTTAATTAAGGGAAACCTGTTATTAGCTTTACTCAACAAATATAATAGTTTTGAGATATACTATTTGTGAAGCTGTTGGTTTTCTTAATAAATAAAATAAATTAACAAATACTACCTACAAGCAAGACGCTTATAGAATCCCCTTGAAGTGGGTGGCGTTGACGCCATAAAATATGGCCACCACTAGCACTCGTCATTAGTAACTGTCATTAGCAGGGTTAGGAATTAGTCTGGCTTATGTTTCTGTAACGGTTCGATCAAATATAACAAACTTGCGAGATACGACGTATCAGAACGGAGGTGTACGCTTAGTAAAGTAACAGTGAACAGCAGAAGTAGAGATGGATGATCAAAAACAGGGCCCGGAGCCAAAGTAACCAATAGAAACGATAACGAAGTTTGATAAGAACAAAATTGCGATTGACTAAACAAATAAAATTACGATTGACTAAACAGAAATAAAATTACGATTGACCAAAAAGAAATAAAATTACGACTGACTAAACAGAAATAAGGAAAGGATAGTTAAGAAAAATAGGGTTCAATACTTATACAAGTCTTCATGGTTAAAAGAAAAAGTCTACAGATACATATACACATACGCCTATTTTTATTTGCGAAAAAAGGTTTGAAGAGGTTGAAATAGGGAATGAAAGTTTGTATGGAAGGTCGTTATTGTTGAAGATAAAACCATGAAACTTTGAATTTAGGCAATTATAAATAAAAAATACTGTTCTAGGATTTTTGAAAATTATATCTGTGCGGGGATGAAAGGTCGTAAGGAAGTCTAAACAAACTCACGCTTTTTCGCCTAACACTTGAAAAGTGTTATGACATTCGAAAAAGGGATGAAAGTTTGTATGAGATTCATCAGTAACGATGATAAAACCATGAAACTTTGAAAAGCCATTGATCAGAAATAATTAAACATTTGTTCTAGTGTTTTTGAAATATTAACCCAAGTGGAGATTAAGTGGGGAAGAAGTTCAAACAAAGTCACGCTTTCACGCATAACACCCAAACCGAATTAGATGAAATTCGGTACAAAAATAGACTAGACCTTGAGATAGAATATATTAAGCTAAAGTTTTTTTGTAAAAAAGGCATGAAGGTGTTGAAATAAGGGATGCAAGTTGGTATCTGATTCCTCATTATCGAAGATAAAACCATGAAACTTTGTATTGCAAGCACGTGATAAGAAGTAAAAAAACTGTTGCTCGTTTTCGAAATTTTGACACACGTGTGGCGATGAAATAGGGATTGAAAGGTCGTATGGAAGTTAGCAAAGGATGGAAAAACAAACAATGTAGTTTATAAATATGTATTGAAATAAGCTATTACCACTAATCTACAGCAGTTTATTTGTGTTTTTTTGGAAAATAAGTACCCAAAAAAAATTATATATGGAAATCCGTCATTTTTAAAGTAAAATCCATAAAAAATGGTCTACGGCCTTTCGATTATAAATTAAGAAAAATGCATTTTAAGATTTCTCGAAATTCAACCTCTTAAGGGGATGAAATTAGGGGTGAAAGTTTGTATGGGAAATACGTCATTTTTGAAGTAAAATCCATAAAAATTTATATATGGCCTTTTGGTTTAAAATAAGAAAAGAGTATTTTTGATTATCTCAAAATTCTGCCCCTAAGAGGGCGAAAAAGGGGGGCAAAGTTTGTATGGGACAACCAACGAATTAGGAATGATATTCCTAATTCGTTGGGGACAACGTGATTCCTTGGTCCAATCTACTTAAAATTTTGCTTAAACCTTTTTTAACAGAATTGATGGAAGACATGTTACATTATTTTTATTGAAATTCATCCCCTAACGGGGTTAAAAAGGGGTAGACGGTTATTTTGGCGCTGATTTGCTTCGAAGTTGATATCAATCTTTTGATTGAGATTAAATTTTATTTTGACACACATGTTTGAAAACTCAATCCGATTTTATTCAAAAAAGGTTTAACTTAAGCAAATACTCTTTAAAATTAGAATGTATAGAAAGTCTCCGTACTATAATCAATGATATACCTCTTTTTACAGTACCTACAATATCATTGACTATAATGGGTATTTTTTCGTCACTATGGTAGGTAAAACCCTGTGGTAAAATCCAATAAAACCACGAAACTTTGAATTTAGGCACTTCATCAGAAACAAATAAGTATTTAATGTAAGTAGCGTTTTAGCAAGTGGGGATGAGTTAGGGGATGAAAGTTTGTTTGGAAATCCGTCATTTTAAAGTAACATCTATGTTTACTATCGTATATTAGAAATATGTGTTTGATTATAGTAAAAAACTAAGTACCAAAAATTAAAATGCTGCTCAAGTAACTATTCCACGGAGACGAATTCGCGAGCAGATGCTAGTAGATGTATAATTACTGGTTTATCCTATATCAATGTGGTACTGTTCCAGTTCAGGTGCACAATATAAAATTTGTACAGGTAGGTACAAATTTTATATTGTGCACCTGAACTGGAACAGTACCACTTGCATCTTATTATCAGAACATAGGTATGCAAGTAAGAAACCTAATAATATCAAATAAAAATCAGCGTATGTTCCGATTCTAATACATATTATGTGAATAACATATTACATTTTTAATGAAAATAAATGGAAGCCATAATTTTATTACAAAGTATCGTTATAAATTTAACGTTACAAAGGCCTTTGTACTGAGAAAAATACTGAAGAAACTCAGCAATATTTTCCTGGATACGTGGAAAGAAAATAGTTTATTTTATTTGTAAGGTAACTAAAACCTAGAAGGCTTCTAGAGACGATGCAAAATATCGGTCCTGTTTGCACGTGACGTAATTATTACCTATGAACAGTTAGAAAATAAATTGAAGCATTTTTGCCATAGATTTATAATTGCTGCGTTTATAGATTGGCAAACTAATCCGCACTTGGCTAGCGTGGTGTGGTTGACTAAGGCCTAATCGCCCCTAATGTGGGGTAGGCTCGAGCCCCTCGGTGGGGACATTATATGAGCTGTTGTGATGATAGATTGAAAATTAATCGCCTAAACCAGAAAAAAAAATGCACTAATGTGCCAGTAATGCGCATGTGTGCGTGAAAAATAGTACTGCAGTCTGAAAGTTGCTGTCTTTTGTACGTGACTGACAGGCCGCCATAGGCCGCCTGCGCGTTAGTACGTGAAATGGTCTCGCATTCTAATATTACACGTTAGTATGTACCTCAGATATCATATAATATGATATCATTTGTTTCATCTAAGTAATCTCATCACAGTTCTCGATTTCGAGTAATTTTGATCTGGTAAAGACCAGAAAGCGAGACAGGGTCGAAACCATCCCTAAACGCCTTAGCTATTCGTATAGACACTAATTGGCAGAATTACGAATTACCTCTTTGGGGCTAGCGAACTTAAGATAATTTATGGAGGTTCGCTTGACTTACCCACACTTTAATGCTAACATCAAGAACGAAGTTAAATACTGAAGACATGACTGTATGGGCTAGATCCCTTTGCCTTGCGTAATAGGGAAAAAAATAAAAATAAAAGACTTACTGGCGGGAAGAGTTCCAGCTTTAGCTAGTGCGTGCGTTAAATGTAATGCGTTTTTGTACTCATTTTCATTTCGTTTGTGAAAATGAACTTTGGACATTCGAAACCCCTCAAGCTATAATATAAGTACTTCACAAACTATACTTGTCATAGTAAAAAACAATGCTATGCAAAATAAGGCATTTCCCAGGGCTTTTGAGGTCTCACAGTGCGCGTGGACAATACTTAAGTAGGGTCGGCACTATAGGTACTTTAAAATGAACGCACAACTTAGGTAGCTAGCTAGCCTCAGACCAATTATAATCATTGGTCTGAGTAGCTAGCTATATTACGCAACGCACAGGTCGAGATGTCAAAAGCTACGTCCAGATGTCAAAAGCTTAAAATATGTACTATGAAAAAGAGGTTAGCTCCGTTCTGTAGCCATTCCGTAGCATTCATAGTAAAAAATGAGGCGTTCCGTTTCGGAGTTGATAAGTACGACCTATATTCTAGTCTAACCGTCCAGCTCCTTGCTGCTGCGTCGTATCTCGCAGAAGATGCACACGTAGCACACGGTGATGACGACGAGAGGCACGAAGTACATCGCGCACAGGCAGAACACGTTGTACGCGACCTCCTGCCGGTCACTGCTGAACGCGTCGAAGGACACGCACTGCTCGAACCCTGCCACTCGAGGGTGTCGCTTCACCCTGAACACGACGCTCTGTTAACAAAGGAAAAAGATCCATATAATTATATTTCAATATCAACTACGCTATCTTTACTACGATACAATATCTCATTAATAAGGTTCACAACGAGCTCATTGAATGATGAATGTAAAAAGTTTATTCAGTGCGTCACACATAATCAGTATTACGTCCAATTACGTCTAAGCACCAAAATAAGTGCCAAGACGCTTTTCTGCGGAGACCTAGCGGAGGGATCAGCTCTGTGTAAAATGTTAGGTGCCTATACGACGCCGCCGTGGTGGTGGTGGTCAGTACCGCTGCCTACACATCGGGCGGTCCGGGTTTGAGTCCTGGTAGTGGCAAATGTTAGTGTGATGAACACGAGCATTTGTTCATGAGTCATGGTTGTTTATATATTTATCTAAGTTTATTTATAAAAAATATCTAGATTATTAAGTATATTTGTCCGTTATCTAGTATCCATAACACAAGTTCTTAAAGATACTTAATTTGGGCTATATAATTGGTGTGAGCGTAGAAATATTATTATTATTATTATTATACAAACAAATGAAATCAAAAAGATACAATAAATGCGCTTTTACAAGGCACTTATGAAATCTATAATAGACTGTGAAATAAAAATAGCCAAGTAACCCTATTACATTCATTCGAATCCAAGTATTTTGCCGGTCCATTCACTGTTACTGTTACGTGTTGCTACGCAATTGTGGAACAAACCGCCAGTGGAGATAGTTCTTCAATCGCTACTTTCAAACATAAATTGAAAGAGCACTATCTCTCAAACTCTTATTAGATCTATCTATATCAATATGAATTTGTATGTATGTTTGTGTATTTATAAATACATGGGATAATTGTTTTCGTTTCTATTTTCAATTAAGTACTTTCTTTTAGTACACCTTATTTTTGCTTCTAAATGGTCTCACTAAAGCTAGGGTTGGCTGGAAGAGATCTCTGTTAGATATAAGCTCACTTTTGTACATGTTTTACTTAAATACATATACAAAAATACAATACTTATATCATTTTATGTCTACAATAAAGAATTTATTATAAACATTCGTCACAGAACGCGTTTGAATTCGTTATGCCAACGGTAGATGATGCCTTGTTTTCCTTCATCCATGCCATTTGAAGTCGATCAAACGTCTCGTCTGATTTCATGTCATAGGTAGCTATTTGAAATCCCAAAAAAAATATCTTACAAAACCCCGATGCAGATCCATTTTGTAATGATATACTTAGGAACGATAATTCAATTTTGCGCGCAAAAAATGTGGAGGATATTCGAAATTCGTACTATAATATACTTTTATTAGTAAATAATTATTTTTTTAATCAGCTAGGGCGTTAATAGTAGTTTGCTAGACAGTGGTGGTTGAGCGTCTATAGTTCGAGTAGGGATTGATTACTGTTACCCGTGTTAAGCACTCTACTTTTCATTTCGAAATCAATTAAATTAAAAAATAGTTTTTTCTTAAATATCTATTGATAAAATATTAGTATAAAATTTGTCTTTTTCACAGATTAGAGAGAGTAGTGTATGTTTAAAGCAATGACTTAGGAATACTCTAAGTCATTGGTTCCCCAAAATATTTTTATTTTTAAAATTCATTTCCGCTCTAGGGAGGGAAGCAATTACTATGAAATTTTTCCCGGCCTGTGGTGGGAATGAGCGTATTTCACCCAACACTCAGATCAAACAAACGCTACTTTCAGAGTGTGAGAAATGAAAAATAATTATATTAAAAAAATCGCGCTGGTATTGTAATAGTATTAAACTAAACTAAGTAAGCAAACAACTAAGTAAGGGTCAATACGCACTAAACCTATTTCGATGACAAGGCCTTATCTCGCAACAGTGGGTCGAATTATGGAGGCTGTTATGATGAAGTAAGCAGCTCGCTGTGTAAAGACATCCACTCCCGGTCCCTACAATTCAATTAATAGTGTAAGCAACGCCCATAATAGCCCAATTTCACTGTACAAAAGGGGCCGCGTGATGCCGGCAGAGTAGAATAGCATCACCCTATATCTTCCAATGGGTGTCGTAGAAGGCGACTAATTGGTCAGCAAAGGAGTATTGATCACCTTATACTCCGTCCATCGATCCGCATTGGGCGAGCGTGGTGGACTACTGCCTATACCTCCTTCGATGAAAAGGAGAGGCCTTTTGTTCCAGCAGTGGGTCGAATTATAAAGGCGGTGATGATGACTGGACAAAAGGTATCGCCACTGCGATTAGAATCTATCTGATAGATTCTGAAGCTGAGCAGTGATTTGTCCTATTGTATCCATAATTTCTCATCTTCTTTGCATCTGATGGTAAGTAGAAGTGGAGTCCAAATGCAATACAGCTTGTGCGAAAGATGAATGATGTAAGCACGCCTCACTAGCTATCCTCTCTTTGCAAGGTTCTTCGTCACGCCTATAACCTTTACAACAAGTATAGTATTATATTATCTGTGCCACGATTTTTGGCGCATCCTTCATTGATGTAATTCTGTGAACCATTAACTCTAAGCTCTAACTCGTTACAACTAAACTTTTGAGGCTTCCCACGTGATCCCAAGTGGTCGTTAGATTAAGGGACTGCTAACTATAAGTTTATGAAACATCAAACTTGTTATGAACATTACGAAGTATTAGATCCTCAAATCGACTTATAGTTTTAGACCCATATGTAGAATCGTGTGGGTAATAGGTACCATCGCCTTTCTTATTGCTGCCGTGAAGCAGTTCGCTGTGTTTCGGATTGAAGGGAAAAGTAGCCAGTGTAATTACTGGGCATGGAAGGTATAACATCTTAGTCCCCAGGATGGCAACGCACTTGCAGTGTTAAGTGATTCACCCTTACTATTGCAATTGTCTATAGGTGGTAACACCAGGTGGGCCGCAAGCTTGTTTGCCATTTCGTAGTATAAAACTATAAACTTATAGTTTGTTGATAGAGTTGAAGTTTGCAGCGGACATGGTAATGGCATGTTCAGACGACTCGCACCCACCACACACAGGATCCGCGTCGGGACGTCACTGACGTTCAACCACGCAGCTGAACTTGTCACTCTCGCACGACTTGCATTTTTTATCTTGCTCACCTAACAATGCAGCTCAACGAGTCTCCGTCTCTCGTATAAGTATTGAATTTTTTGTTGCGTTTACTCAAAATGTCCGATTAATATGTATTTTCTAATAGTAATCTTCTTGAAAATATTACTGTTTGGTGTACTTACGCGCGAAAAGTTATTCCTTGTGTGTTGTTATTGCACTGTATAAACAAGGTGTTTGGTGCATGGGGTATGAAGCCGGAAACTACCCATGCTAACATAGTCATGTAAATACTATGGTAATATGAAAAACTTTAAATTGTAAAAAAAAAATTCTTCATACATAATTTAAAAATATTTTTACTATTATGATTTTTTAATATCACCATAGTATTTATATGACTATGTTAGCTTGGGTAGGTGCCGGCTTCATACCCCATGTACCAAACACCTTGTATACATAGAAAGGCATTTTTTAACGCTATTTTTCTTATTAATTATTTGTTTCACAATATAACACGTACCACGCACGCAAAAACGATTCACTGTCCTATTGGAGACTGAGACGTAGTAGGTCCATTGGACTCAGTTTTGTAGGCACACGCGCGTTACTCGGGTAACGTATCTTCCCTTTTTTGCTTTAATCTAAGGATAAAGGTATTTTTACGGACGTTTTCCTGCCTGACAACAACCATCCTTGGAAACTGACTGCTATCATTCGACTGCACCCTAGACCACCACCTTAACGTACATTCCAAAGTTCGGACGAATATCGAGTTGAAAATTTTTCGGTCACCCATCCGAATACCGACCGAGCATTTGGTAGCTTAGCTATCGTGATCGTTACGAAGAACGCTCGACCGCGTCGCCCCATCGATCTTTTCAAGTAGGTTTAAATAAAACTGAATTAAGTATTAATGTTGGCTAACGTTGCTACGTAGTACCCACCTACTTTATGTTTAAACAAACATTAATTTGTTTTATAAACAATACGTAAATAAATGAACAACTTTTGCTGAACAAATATTGACTTCTATATTTCAAAAACACAGAAAAGCCTTTACATAAATAACAACATCAGATCCTTATTATAAATTTAAATACAATGTGTTCTTTTACTTTCGCATATTTTTTCTTGGAAGTCGATATTGTGCGTCGGAAATTCGGATACGAGAACAAATTGAACGAAAGCCGTATTATAAGCCCCTTATCAATTTCTACTCAGTCACTAAAAGAATAGACGATTTAAAGTAACATTTATGCATCGTATATTCTTTTAGTCAAATGTTTTTAAGTTTTGGGTAGATGAATATTTTGTGATTTTGTAATTTGCCAAGACTCCACCAGTAACTAAAAAACTAAGCTTCATAATATTCCTTTGTAAGATACTTATGTTTAGTAGAAACTTCAGAAGCAATTTGCAAAGTTACTGGAAATCCTTAGGTATACGGTGTATACTTAGCTTATTAGCCTGAATCACTTAACCACGATGCATCTGTGCCACCGACAGACCATTGATAAGCGGGGTTTAAACTACAAGTTCAAACTAACTTTCCCGGTCAACTTTGAGTATTGAGCTACCGTCCTAATGGACTAAGCCATTCAATCGGATGTTCAACAGATGGCGCTGATAGCTTGGAGTGTCCTCACGTCGCCACATAAGTTTATACAAAATCCCGCTCGTTTCATTTGGCTCGTGATCCAGGTTAATTGTTGGTAAAGGCAGACTTACCCGGGTTAAGTAGCTCGCAAAGTCAAGGAAAGTGTTGGTTGACTCGGTACTGACCTGGTGTAAATTGATTTGGAGTCAGTACCCTTAGTATGAGTTTTAATAGTTTTCGAGCTCGATCAAACGATCGTCTCTTTTCATACATTGCCCACTGTTTCTGATAGTTTACGCTAGAGCCGCTAGTGGGCAATGTATGAAAAGAGACGATACATTTCATCGAGCTCGAAAACTAACAAACTCATACTATGGGTACAGTACAGCGTGTCGCGTAAGCGCTGCTTCAACATTCTCGCTTGCTGACTGCATGTAAAAAGTGTGTTCAGTTCTTGGCGTCAGCACTGACGCCTGGTACTGACTCTTTACCTAACCTGTGTAAATCAGCCTTAAAGCATTTTTTCCTGATAGTTATACATGAGGAGTTTTTTGTAGGTATTTATTTTCATTAGTCGACGACTAGTCGGCAAAAAATTATCTCTTTGATCAAAAATTTTTTAAACATCACGCAGTTACATATACCTACATGTTAAATATTTATCTATACTAATTTTATATTCCTCTATATGAACTTTAAATGTCAAATCCCAAAACTCCGTACGTGCAAATATACTTAAACCCATTTTAACGACGTTTTTTTCCATAACGACGTTTTTTTCTTCACATATTAATATATGTAGTTACGGATTCTATTACATTCATAAATACAGTCCCACAGAACACAGGTTAGAAGGGGCTTAAAGGTGGGGCAAGCGCGTCACAACTAAGCAGAGTTTTGATTGGTTTAGTTCGATATCGCGTGATGCATAGTTCTCTTGATTAGCTTTGTTTGACCTTGCACAGGTAGCGCAAGCTTTTGTCTATATTTGATGGAGGAAAAAGAATTGAGAGAAAAATGGCGAAAGCAGTAGGTACCCTTATAAAAGTGCACGATCACCTTTCTAAAGCATGATTCACGGTACACCGTATCGTGACCGGGCCCGGCCGGGACACGGTCAAACATGCATCACTTCATACAAAAAGTATTTTTAACCCTGTGTTCTTTACAATATCAAATAGTGACACCTCCTTTGTTGGTTTACTATAGAAAAGGACGAAAGGATCCCTTTTAGGATAACTTCTATCCTCCTGCCTGAATGCCTAGAGTCCAGTTGAAATTGAAGATATTACATCAAATCAATAATTTACAATCCCTTGGAAGTGCCCTTCCCAGGCTATCTTTAGTATTCGATGTACTAATTCCCTCAGGTACGTCTTTAAAACTGTATTCGCTATATAGGGTTTGAACGAATATGATGTCCATCCGTCGAAGTTTTATCTCGACAACTAGTTAATTTAATTAGACATTGACGAGTAGAAAGCCCTAAGGTCTTAGGGTTAAAAGTACAAGTTATTATTACATTAGTCTAAAAGTCCACAAAGTGAAATATAACCTAGAATCAGTTTAATAACGTACTTATTACGTAAGTAATATCCGAAGTAATTGGATAATATAATTTAATTTATTTGCGATACAATAGGTATTCTTACAAGCTTTTATTCAACTTGCACTGTTCGTATGTAATTTTGTGTACAATCTGAGGTCTTCGTACAAAATCCAATTTCCACAGCGTTATATAAACTGGTTAACGTTGGTAGTTACGTGTGCTATCTCCAATCGGAGCTGTATTTCTATGGAACCCTCATAGTACAATTGGTGATCGCGGATCGATCAACGTATTGTGTGGGAAAATTATTTTCTTCGGTTTCGAGAAGTGATCGAATAGAAATAGCTTTACCCACCTAAGACTGAACATTCCTTGTATAGTAACACAACACAATCACAAGTAAAAATAAGAATCCACATTTAACAGTTCGTGACTCTTATTGTGTCCGAAATAAAGATGATTAAACATAAAATGTGTATAAATAGGTATTGCTTGTGAGGTATTTTTCAGTACCTCTTTCATTTTCTATTATATGTATATAAAAAAGTCCTAACTCATTGACTGACTGATCAACGCACAGCCCATACCCTTAGATCTAGATAGTTGAAATTGCACAGAGGTTCATTTTGTGATGTAGGCTCGGATTTTTCGAAATACAACCCCTGAGGGGCTAAAATAAGGGATGACAGTTTGTATGGAAATCCGTCATTTTTAAAGTAAAATCCATAAAAATTAGTTTAAGGCCTTTCGGTTCAAAATTGAGAAAGGCAAATTTTAGGATTTTTCGAAATTCAACCCCTAAGGGGATAAAATAGGGGATGAAAGATTGTATAGAAAATCCGTCATTTTTGTAGTAAAATGCATCTCAATTGGTATATGGCATTTAATTTAAAAATTAAGAAAGAGGTATTTGTCAAAATTCCTCCCTTTAGGGGTTTATTAGGGGTTAAAGTTTTGTATGGAAATCCGTCATTTTCAAAGTAAACCTCATAAAAATTGGTATTGGATGAAGAAGAAGAATAAGAAGATCTATCTTTGCTATCGTATATCGGAAATATGTGTTTCATTAGTGAAAAAATTAAATAACTACCAAAAATTAAAATGCTGCTGAAAGTAACTATTCCACGGAGACGAAGTCGCCAGCAAAAACTTTTAATAATAATAATTAATTATCTTTCAAAGTTCGTCCTGTTCTAACGTGCGTTATTTGAAGTGACTTTTCGTCTATAATCTTTAATAAAAACAAAGACAACACTGTGGAATCCAATTAGTAAGGAATCAGTACAAGGATGCTGTAAGGATTTCACTTTTCATCTCACATCTCGTTTCGAATTTTGCTGTCAAACGCAAACGAATATTTTACAATTAAATGAATATTTTAATCAATATCATTTTTGACGTGAGACAACGTCTTATAATTCGATAGAGCCGGCTGCACGCACGAAAAAACATGACGCATGCGGCGTTAACTCGCTCTGAGGCGTTCCATGTAAGGCTTGAAGTGCAAGCAAAAATCTATTAAACAAATGAAATTAAATTTTTCTTTTGAAAAATGCTACCATTCCATCAGTATTTTCTTAAGACGTTGTCACGTTTTCAATTAGATTTAATGTCGTTATACCTACACTAACATGGCCTACTTCGTATTCAGTTTACTCAACAAAATAAAGGATTTTCCATAAAATTTGATAGCTGAATTCGAACTGAGTGAGAAGTGAGATCTTTACAAACTCGTACGGGTTATGTACTGTTCGCACCGCGTAAAACGGAACAACTGACCGAGGGGTGAGGTGCGCGGGCGCCGGGTGAATAAAAACACAAACCGTCACTTCACTGTTGTTCAATGTATCTACACAATCATATCAGTTTTGTTACCTACTTATCAGAATAAATCAGTAAAACAAACGTCTTCTTCAATCAATCGTAAACATAGACCTATATTTTAAAACAACCACTACACAAATGAAAAGGCTGCAGGAAAAACTTCTCCAATGTTATGGCATGTGGGAAGTCATCGGAATAGATAGCGCCGCAACCTCACTGCGCCAGATCGCGTGGTAGGTACAATAAACGTAGGCGGGACGCCCACCGACTGACGCCAACGTGATAGCGGACATAAAGCTAAGAGGTGATTTTCGAAGGATCATCACACATTAACAATAAAAGCGTAAATTTTGGTAAAGTATATTTTACGTGTGCAACTAGACTACCTTCACTACAAATTAGTATGAAAACATTTCAAAATTTGTACATTGTCGGAAAGTGGACCTTGGCCAGGAAAGCGCTAGGCAGAAGAGGACAACTACTTGATGTGGTTTTTAATATTCTAAAAGATTTTCTATAATTCTGTTAGATTGTTCCTCATTGTGTAGTGGTCGAATGTAAAGTATTGCCTATTGAATAGATATTTATGCATATGAGACAGATGTTCGAGGTACGTCTACGCTGAAGAAACGATAGTGAATAGTAATATTAATATTTTCAATGTTAGTAAAATGTTCCCAAGACTGATTACAATTATAGATTGTAAAAAGAGCATTCTATTCGTGTGAATATTTCAATTACTTATTCATAAAATGTGTTTAATCTTGTGCTGAGATAAATTGGTTTCGTGAATTCTAGAAATAAGATTTCACAAGGATTTTAAGAGGCATCAGCAGTTTATTTGCTCTAGGTTAAAGTTTTAAAAAGATTACTATCGTGTTTCAGAAATGGGTTTTATTTAAATATGTATTATAATCTAATTGCCTTTGCTTACTTTAGAATCAAATTTCATTTAATTTTATTGTTTTTCAACCTAAAAAAAATCAAAATAGGCAACACTCACGTTTTTTGCTCTTTAAAACCTTTTACAATAAAAGTATATATATTTTTTTATAATTTAATAAATCTAGGAATATTGCAAACCTAGCGTTTTTTTTATGAAATTAAGTTAGTTAATTAAATCATGGCACTTAGTTTTAGAGGACGAATCGAGAACTGTTTAAATGAGTAAAGTTTATCATAATCAATCACATCTATACAGCATGTTTGGTACATACATAATATTATTACAAGCAAGCACCTGCTCATACTGAGATAATCATTTTAAATAGTAGCGTTGTCATAAATTCAATACTGATTTTATTTGACGTCATTATGTATTCCTATGTTTTTTTAAAAGCTTGTTTATTTATTTTATTATTATCATTATTTATGTTATATCATTTATTAGTATTTATTTTGCACGCAGTCCGTAGTACCTCCCCCACTAGGGTATTTACGGAAAACCGGCGTCGAGTGTGTATCCTGCCTGACATTTTATGCTCAATTAAATGTGAGAAAACGGGATTTATACCACGTACCTCTGTTTTTTGAATTATCCGATATTTCGGCGCAGTTTCATGCGCCATGGTCACGGATGAACTAAAGTCTATGCGAGTTGTTGATTATTGACAGACAAATCTGTCTACCCTCTTTCTAAGTCTTTTATTACGCTCGGCACCCGTACCACTGTTCTTATTCTCACTATACACGTGGTACGGATGCCGAGCGTAATAAAAGACTTAGAAAGAGGGTAGACAGATTTGTCTGTCAATAATCAACAACTCGCATAGACTTTAGTTCATCCGTGACCATGGCGCATGAAACTGCGCCGAAATATCGGATAATTCAAAAAACAGAGGTACGTGGTATAAATCCCGTTTTCTCACATTTAATTGATAGTGACCACGTAAGTTTAAAACAATACATTTTATGCTCAGTAAATGCCTTTTCGGTGTCTTCAGTATTATACGCACTTGTTTAAAGTATATCAATGTATTAACTAGATATTGTGACACTGATAAAACAATTTTCTTTCTTTCTTAGTTCCTATAAATTTCTGGGTACAAACATTCTTTAGGGGTTACTCTCGAAAGCGCGATATATTATAACTGACCACGTGAGAAACACTCAACGCTCAAATTTAAGCCCTTGCAAATTTGCGCTCATTGCAAAATATAGCTTTACCGGAAATTCCAGACGCTTTAATTCGAACGGTAATTTCGTTGGTATTAGGGGAATCCGGGAAATTACCTGTACCACATCTGTTAAGTATTGTGCACCATATTGTGAAAGGTTTAAGGGACTTTATCAGCAATAGCGTACCGTCACATAATTTAGGAGGGATAAGGTTCCTTAATAAAATAACAGGACAACCTACTTTCAACATCATTTTACGTGCAGAGAGTTCAGACGGGTTCAAAGAATAAAGAAATTTTATGGGAAAATGAACAGTTTACTGTCTATACCAGCGAGTTTCGATGAGCTTTCTTCCTTCCTTGATGAGCCTTCTTTTCTATGTCGCTTATTCAAGAAATGGAATTAACTGCCGGCACACGTGTACCTACTTCCTTCACAATCCTCGTTCATTCACAAAGAGGCGTGCAGAAGCACATTGGTGGTGTAAGACGTGGGTACGCGTGGCGCTTTATCTCTCGCACTAAGCTATAGGTATATCCTTGTAGATACTTATTTCTGCATTTGGACTCCACTTTCCATCAGGTGTATAAGAATCATTTGCTGGATATTTTTATATAAAACAGTTAGTTTTAACAGAAGTTTCTCAGACGAATAATCTACCGTCTGAGCTCAGTTCCCTCAGTATTGTGGCGTACAGCCGAGTTCTACCGCGCATGCGTTGACATGCCAAGAGAAGCTTGTCTATTAGCGGCAAATGGTTCTTACAATGTTGTTGTCAAAAAGTGTGGCACTAATTGTAAATTATCTTTCTTTACTTATCGTAATACAATCTATCTGTATTTTAAGTATTTGTATTATTCAGTGCCCTATGTTTTCTACAGTATGACAATTTCTGTCACCAGTTTGAAACTTCATATTTGGATAAGTTGGTTTTCTTGCGTTTATCGATGCTGAGTTTCTTCCAAGTTCTTGTAAAATCACATGTTGAAAGATGTTAAGTTTGGTACTTATATGGAATATTGTACATTAATAACCAAGCATGTAGAATCTAGGCACATTTATTAAAGTAATGTTTTATACATTGTGAGCACTAAATTTCCGTAAGTAAGTAAGTAAGTGTAATTATAGTAATTGGTGCAAAAAGGTGTAACCAAAAGACAGCTGTCAAAAAACGCAAAAAAGGCGGAATTGGATTTGACATTATTGATGCGTTCAGGAATTATAACAGTTTTCTCCCTCATCAGAAATGAATACAATGCAAGGTTATCTAAGACAAATTACAATCATATTAGATTACTACGACATACTAATACTAAATCAGCCTTCAAAATAAATTCTTTATGATTAGGTACTACAAATTATAGGTTTAGTTTAATCACTGGTTTTACAGTTCTTTTGCTCCTACGTAATATAAATTCAGGGTTAACATTTCCTGTTTCAGTAACTGAATTATTTGTTTCTTTGGTAGCCTGCAAAGGAGTGGAATCAGTATTAGCGGGCTGTAAAGTTCCATCAGCATCCTGTTCTTTAGAAGGCAGAAATACTGCTCTTGAATTTGTGTCAAAATTTTCAATAATGGAGTCTGAGCTGGAACTTTGCATACCATCATAAATATTACAATCAGATGAAAAGTTTTCATAAACAATTGGTATGTTATCACCTACTCGACGCAGCTGGTCGATGTGCCGCCGCCACAGGTTGCCATTGTCCATTGCTATTAAGTAATGTAAGGTTCCAACAGCCTTCTCTACTGTACCCAATTTCCACAACCCTTCACGTGTATAATTTCGAGCAACAACTCTATCCCCCGGTAGCAATGTTCTCACACGTTTCACTTTCAGTTCCCTTTGAGGCAATACAGTCTGCTTGTTCGGACAAAGTAGTGAGAAACGTGAATTTGGGCGATAAGATAACACCATTTCTGACGGAGATTTCCCAGTTGCTGGATGAGGGGTAATCCGGTATTGTAACAATATTTCATTTAATTTCATTTGCATGTTTGCTTTATTTGTTTTCAGACAGCGAAGTTTATTTTTAAAGGTTTGTACATACCTCTCAACCTGACCATTTGTAGCAGGGTGGTATGGAGCTGATCGTTTGTGAGTTATGCCATGTAACTTTAGGTAATTATCGAATTTGGGGTTTACAAATTGTGTGCCATTGTCGCTAGTCAATATTTTTGGGTACCCAAAACTTGTAAATATTCTATCTAAAACTTCAATTGTAGCCTCAGTATTTATTTGGTCTAAGATGTGAATTTCAGGCCATTTTGAATAAGCATCTATAAGTAACAGAAAGTATACATTTTGGAATTTGCCTGCAAAATCGATGTGAACTCGCTCAAATGGTTTGGTTGGAGCTTCCCATGTGTGTTTTGATGCTACTTCTGGGGGTGAGTTCAAGTGTAATGAACAGTCTCTACAGTTTCTTGCTATTTCCTTTATATCTCTATCAATTCCCGGCCACCAGCAGTAACTGCGAGCTAATGCCAACATTCTATTTATACCAAAATGGCATGAATGTAGGTCTGATAACACTATTTTCCTAAGGGTAGTTGGTATTACTACTCGCGAACCTCTCATTAAACAATCCTCCAGTAAAGAAAATTCTGTCTGTTCTACTCCAAATCTATCAGCATGAGAAAGGTTTTTTCCTGTAAGAATGCCTGTAATTAATGGTTTTAGTGTTTCATCATCTTTAGTTGCAGTAGAGATATCTTTGACAGTGACCGGAAGTACACTCAACATTCCTATTTGATAAACATCACTTTCCTCTGGTAGCACTTCCTCTTCTGGGATCGGTAAGCGTGAAAAAGCATCAGCATTGGCATTCTCTTTAGAAGTCTTGTACTTTATGTCGTACTGGAAACCCTGTAGAAAAATTGCATAATGTTGCATACGTGAAGCTGAGAGATGTGGTAGAGCCTTAGAAGGCGAAAAAATCTGCACTAATGGCTTGTGGTCAGTATACAGAGTAAATTTTCGACCATATAGGTATTGGAAAAACCGCTTAACACCAAATATTATAGCATATGCCTCTTTGTCAATTTGGGCCCATTTACGTTGAGTTGAATTTAGAGTTTGTGAAGCAAAGTGAATTGGACGTTCAGAGCCATCTGGCATAATGTGTGAAAGGACAACTCCAACACCAGTAGAAGATGCATCAGTAGCTAATACCAGAGGTAAATCTGGTGAATAATGAGCCAAAATTGTGTCCGAAAGCATTTGTTTCTTAATTGTTTGCAAGGCTTTTTCACAAGCATTAGACCACTTCCACATTGTATCCTTCCTTAATAAACAATGTAACGGTTCCAAAGTATCACTAAGATTAGGTAAGAACCTTCCATAGTAATTAACAAGGCCCAAGAGTGCCTGTAATTCCATTATATTTGTGGGTGTTAAAGCTTCCACCACAGCTTTAATTTTACTTTCAGCCTTGTGAATACCTTGCTTACTGATTACATAACCGCAATATTCAATTTTATCTTTCATGAATTCAGATTTTTCTAAATTAACTTTTAAGCCATATTCTGAAAGTCTCATGAAAACTTGTTCCAGTCTTCTAAGGTGTTCCTGATCATTCTGGGCCGTTACCCTGATATCATCGATGAAGCAGTGCACTCCCGGTATGCCAATCAATATACTTTCAATTTTTCTCTGCCATTTGGCAGGAGCACAATTAAGTCCAAACATTAAGCGTGTACATTTGTAAAGTCCTTTATGAGTATTTAAAGTTAATAGGTGTTGATCCTCATCTCTTACCTTCCAATTAAGGTAAGCATTACGAAGGTCTATTTTAGAGTACTTATCACCTCCAGCCAAACCATTAAACAGTTCCTCAGAGGTAGGCAAAGGATGTTCATCCACAAGCAAATTTTTATTTAAAGTTAATTTGTAGTCACCACAAATTCTAATCTTACCATTTGATTTGACTACTGGCACAATTGGAGTAGCATATTCACTGTAGTCTACTTTGACAAGGACACCCTCACATACTAAATTATCAATTTCTTGCTCCACCCGTTCTTTTAGAGCAAATGGTACCGGTCTAGCCCGAAAGAAAACGGGTTTAGCATCAGGCCTGAGGTGTAAAGCAACTGGATCCCCTTTGATTTCCCCTACCTTTCTACACTGTGTACAATTTTGGGTAGAATAACTAACTATTGCTGTTCTTACAGGAGAGTACTGAACTCTAGGGAATACAGGAATATGCTAAACCAACGAACCTTTAAAGTGCCTCTTGTGTATGTGAACGCGGGATATGCGCAAATTTTTCAATTACTTATAGGTATACTTGTTAAACAATAATGTCGTATAGTCATGTGACATAAAGAGATGCTCTGTCAGTGAAGCTAAATACAACTTTAGCTGGTTGAATATTCTAAGCTACTAAGATACCGAAAATCTAGTAACAGTTCTGACATAATGCAGCATTATACATAATTATCATACAAAAATAAACATAAGAAGAGCTAGGTTAGCTATCTACACTAAATATCAACTAATATACCTAAGGTTCATTTTCACTCGACATCCATAATTAAGATTAAGTTTATTTATAGTATACATGAGCCAAATGAACGCTAAATCATTAACTTTGATTTCTATTCAATGCCGATAGGTAATTCGAAGCACTAAGTGGTCTATTTCCATAACTAGTCGTTTATCATTTAATATCTCTTTGATAAAGGATTAGTTTCCAAGTAATTTTAGTGTTTATTATCTTGAAGGCTGGTATTTGAGGTATTTCATTAAAGTACATGAGCCCGTAGACAAAGTAACAAATCTAAAGGATAACGAAGTTCGGTAAGAACAAAATCTAATCTCTACGTAAGTTGGTAGCGCAAGCTAAATCGCTGGTAGATAACCAATCAATATGGCCTTTGATGATGAATTTCGATATCGTTTCGTTATGAAGCGATCGCCACTTGTCTAAGCCCCCAGATTCCATTTCTAAGAATGAGATATTTCTGAGTACCTATGGGATATTTCTGAGTATGGGATATTTCTGAGTATGAGATATTTCTGAGTATGGGATATTTCTGAGTATGAGATATTTCTGAGTATGAGATATTTCTGAGCATGAGATAAAAAAAATATGAAACAATGTTTACCATAAAAACGTAAGCACCAAGCACTGACAAATTTCGACAGCGAAAGCAGTGCCCTGGTGGAGACGTAGTGGTTAACGCAGCCGCCCGGAGCCGAATTTTCGTTTTCGAGCTTTGCGCTAACATTCATTTTTATTTATATAGATTAAACAGAAAACAAAAAAACACGAATAAAAATTCCTGTCATGGATAATGCTGAGACGGGACCATTATCCATGACAGGATTTTCTTTTTTGTGTTTTTCGTTTTCTATTTAACTTGGTATAAATTTCAATCATATCTAGAAACAAAGAACATTAGTACCATAAAGAAGATCCAGCATAAATGAATACGCATTTTTTTTAATATCAAGTGGTTCAGCGACGTTGCGTGGGTGTTGGCCGCCCGCGGCGGAAGACAATTTTGCCGCCCACTTATTCAGGTATTTCAATTTAATGTAGGTATACTATAATAGTACAGTCAACAGCACGTCGGGCTATACAAAACTGTCAAATTTCTCCAAACTATTTTCAACCTAAGTTTGTTCAATATAAAGTGCATAATCGATTGGGAAATTTTGACAGTTTATGGTAACCCAACGTGCTGTTGTCTGTACATTACATAAAAAGATGTTTAAAAAGTACAGATGCGTCGCACACGCTCGAGAATGGCAACGAAAAAGTCAGGCAATTGCCGGATTTCAATGTAAATCCGTCAATTGTCGGACTTTTTCGTTGACTAAGATGTTTAAAAAGTATAGATGCGTCGCACACGCTCGAGAATGGCAACGAAAAAGTCAGTGCCGGATTTCAATGTAAATCCGTCAATTGTCTGACTTTATCGTTGACTAAGATGTTTAAAAAGTATAGATGCGTCGCACACGCTCGAGAATGGCAACGAAAAAGTCAGACAATTGCCGGATTTCAATGTAAATCCGTCAATTGCCGAAACGCGAGAGCGTTCCCGGCAACGAAAAATCGTTGCCGGGAACGCTCTCGCGTTTCGGCTAGTCGACTGCACTTCATTGCAACGTTTTAAGTTATCGCTCGAAAAAATGCCTCCTGTGTTTTTAAGTAGTGTACAAATTACATTATCCCTGTTAGAGGCAAGAAAACGATTCGAAAATACGTTTTTGAAGTGAAACTTCTTTATCGGCGTTGGAAAAAAAATTACCGTCACATTTTTCGGTTACGCGTCACATTTTTCCGTTACGCGCCATCTTTTTTGTATTCATGTCTATGTAAGGCCATAAAGAAGTTTCACTTCTTACGTGTGTACACTAGTACACGCACACATTTTATTTTTATTAAAACAATTTAAATTTCGTTTAGTTATTCAATTTGACTGTCGTAGACAAAAAGTGCGCGATCCTCTGTTATCGGTTGGTGCGCGCTCGCGCAATGAGCGCTAAGCAGCAATCGATACGTAACTCATAAGTTATATAATTTTCTCACAAATTTCAATAATTTCAGAACCACTACAAGTGGTTTGATTGATTTGTTCAAACGATAATAAATGAAAAAAAAAAAAAAAAAAAAAAGTACTTGTTTGCACAAAAATCACAGTTTTAAAGCGTAACATAAATTACGATTCGAGACAATGTGAAATGGACAACTGACGATCAATCAATAAAAGCATTAAAACCAACTTATATTAAGGAATCTATGAACAAAACTTTCTTAGTGACTCTCGCTGATTATTAGTCATAAACAACTCAAGCAGAAAATCTAAACACAAAATTCTCTCTTTCTTTGAGCACAAAATAAAATATGAGGAATCCCCGCAAGTTACAATAGATGGTATTGCCAGCAGTCGCTACAATAGTTATATCATTCAAAGAAAGGGGATTCGCTGAATTCGTCACAGAGTAAGTAATGAAAAATTCCACGCTCTTTCCAATCGGTCCGAATTTGTAGTTGCGATAAAAATATGAAATTGTTTTAAAGGAGACGGATCACCCTCCATAGAACCTTGGGCCTGGGGTGTAACACAGTGAAAATTTGGACTAAATTGGCAATCTGAGATCTGAGAAATTAAAGATTATAAAAAGTGGGGTTATGAAAATCGGATGTTGAAACAGAGCGCTTTTTCAGGGAATAACATTATGAAGTCCTATATTTTTATCATATTAAAGCATTTTTATGTTGCTAAAGATTATTGAGTTTATATTAGGTACTGGAGATTTAGTGTTCGGTACCTACCTACTCACTTTTTAGATTAATGTAATAGACTTTAAATCTATTAGAGTTGATCTGAGCTGCTTGTGGTAAACCGGACATTCACAAATAATACATACATACGATCATGCTCACTAGCCACTCACATGCCACATCTAGCAGTATGGGCCATGCAGTGCCTTGAAATAGTGACAGGTTGCCAGCCTGTCGCCTGCATAAGAGGCGCCAAATCCAAAAAGTAACAATCCTAATCCTCCAAAAATAAGGTCAATGATGTCCGTATTGAACTGCAAAGATCGTAGAAAAATCGAAAAACAATAAGAGCACACTCAAAACGTAGCGAATAAAACGTAGCAAATGAGTCGAGTGACATCTGACATTTTCTTTTTTTTTTTTTTTTTGGTTAAATTTTCCCTGTTACGGGACGGCAAAGGGATCTAGCCCATACAGCCAAGTCTTTAGTTTCATCTTCTTTCTTGATTTTTGCATTAAAATGTGGGTGCCACACTTTTTAATGCATCTAGGGAGTGCTTGGCAAGAAATGCATGGTACAGACCTCATGATGGTGACTGATGAGAATTGTATAGTGGAATTTCCAACCACTATACAATTCTCAACGCCACATACACAAAACCTTTATTTCAATGATTCCTTATAACTGTTCGTCAACACGGATGCTTAAGCAACAAAAAGACACCACTTTCACAGCACAAAATCCACTCCGAAGCAATTTTGAATTATCGAAATAAAGATCGACATCCAGACGCCATGATTTCCCGCCAAACACTCTCCATTTTCTTTTTTTTTACAGCGCTGACCCCAAAGTATTTAGAAAACAGATATGAATAATCGATTACAGATAGTTATTCATTTTATGAAACTCTTCTTCATTGTTTAGGACAAGATATATTATAATTATTGATGTTTAATGTGCGTGAGAGTGTGGCAAAAATATTATTCATAGTTTACCTGACGTAAAACTATTATCACGGAAAGAAAATGTAATCGATTACAGCCTGTTATTCGATTCATTCGTTATCATTAACTTTAAACCTGATTTTCTCTTTTCTCAGATTGCGGATATAGCTGATTTTTTTAACATATAACTACTATGCAATAAGAGTTTAATTATAGTATATTTCATGTTGTTACATTTTGGCCCACGATGAACCGTCTCCTTTTTATTATTTACTAGCTTCCGTCCGTGACTTCGTCCGCGTGGACATTTTACCCCTTCTGAAGTGGAATTTCCTAAAATCCTTTCTTAGCGGATGCCTACGTCATAACATCTACCTGTATGCCAAATTTCAGCTCGATCCGTCCAGTGCTTTGGGCTGTGCGTTGATAGATCACTATGTCAGTCAGTCAGTCACCTTTGAGTTATATATTAGGTTGGGGAAAAAGTCTTTTCGCATTATAGTATATATAAACTTGTAATAAAATCTCTTCGGCTATACTATTTGTATCTGGCTGGTTTTGGTATCATTGAAAGTTTAAATTTTAAAGAACATAATTCCAAATTCAAATTAGGAAAATGTGTGATTTTCATTTGTTTTTCGTACCGCCAAGATGAGTGAATCTAATGAAGAAATTCGACACATTTTAAAATTTTACTACAAAAAAGGTAAAAATGCAACGCAAGCCGCGAAAAAAATTTTTGCGATGTTTATGGACCTAGTGCAGTGTCTGTGAGAGTAGCACAAATTTGGTTTAAGCGTTTTCAATCCGGAAATTTTGATGTCAAAGATGCACGTCGCTCTGGTCGCCCTATTACAGATAAAATGGATGCCATTTTTGAAAAAGTGGAGCAAGATCGGCATGTCAGTAGTTACGACGTAGCTGAAGAACTGGGAATTGACCACAAAACAGTTTTGGCGCATTTGAAAAAAAACTGGGTACACAAAAAAGCTCGACATTTGGGTACCTCACGAGCTCACTGAAAGAAACCTAATGAACCGTGTACTCATTTGTGATTCTTTATTACGACGTAATGAAACCGAACCATTTTTGAAGAAGCTGATAACTGGTGATGAAAAGTGGATCACGTACGACAAGAACGTGCGAAAAAGGTCGTGGTCAAAGGCCGGTCAGGCTTCACAGACTGTGGCGAAACCCGGGTTAACTCGCAACAAGGTGATGCTGTGTGTGTGGTGGGATTGGAAGGGCATTATTCATTATGAGCTGTTACCACCAGGCAGGACCATCAATTCTGAACTCTACTGCGAACAACTGATGAGATTAAAGCAAGAAGTTGAGAGAAAGCGGCCGGAATTAATCAACAGAAGGGGTGTGGTTTTTCATCATGATAACGCTAGACCTCACACATCTTTAGCCACTCAGCAAAAATTAAGAGAGTTTGGCTGGGAGGTGTTAATGCATCCGCCGTATAGTCCTGACCTTGCACCTTCAGATTTCCACCTGTTTCGGTCTCTTCAGAATTCTTTAGGCAGTGTCAGGTTAACATCACGAGAGGACTGCCAAAACCACTTGTCGCGGTATTTTGACCAGAAGTCCCAAAATTTCTATAGCAATGGGATCATGTCCCTTCCTACAAGATGGCAAAAAGTTATCGAACAAAATGGTACCTACATACTTTAGTTAAATGTAAATAAACTATATTAAAAAATGTTTTGAATTTTCTTAAAAAATGCGAAGAAACTTTTTCCCCAACCTATTATGTTTTGATTGCGAAGTTTTGCCGCCCCCTGAAAAGTGTCGCCCGGGGCGTGCCGCCCCTACCGCATCCAATACGCTACGCCATTGAAGTGGTTGTTTGACAAGCATACCTACGGCCTGTCTGGTCGTAAGCAGTCACCGTAGCCTATAGACGTTTGCAACACTGACACACGTCTGCTGCCAACCCTAGACCCCTTCTCTACCCCGTAGAATTCTGGCAACCTTAATCACCAACAGAAACACAACACCAAAAAATGTAGCGTCTATCTACTACTAAGAGCAAAATTTGCTCTTAGATCTACTACTAATTTTTTTTTTCTTTTTTTTTTTGGTAAAATTTTCCCTGTTACGGGACGGCAAAGGGATCTAGCTCATACAGCCAAGTCTTCGGTTTCATCTTCTTTCTTGATTTTTGCATTAAAATGTGGGTGCCACACTTTTTAATGCATCTAGGGAGTGCTTGGCGAGAAATGCACGGTACAGACCTCATGATGGTGACTGACGAGAATTGTATAGTGGGATTTCCAACCACTATACAATTCTCAACGCCACATACACAAAACCTTTATTTCAATGATTCCTTATAACTGTTCGTCAACACGGATGCTTTTGCAAAGAAACGACACCACTTTCACTGCACAAAATCCACTCCGAAGCAATTTTGAATTATCGAAATAAATATCGACATCCAGACGCCATGATTACCCGCCAAACACTCTCTTTTTTTTTCTTTTTGGTAAAATTTTCCCTGTTACGGGACGGCAAAGGGATCTAGCCCATACAGCCAAGTCTTCAGTTTTATTATCTTCTTGTTTCTTGATGTTTGCATTAAAATATGGGCGTCACACATTTCAATGCATCTAGGGAGTGCTTAGAAAGAAATGCATGGCAACAGACCTCATGAAGGTGACTGATGAGAATTGTATAGTGGGATTTCCAATCACTATACAATTCTCAACGCCACCTACACAAAACCTTTATTTCAATGATTCTTCATAACTGTTCGTCAACACGGATGCTTATGCAACGAAATGACACCACTTTCACTGCACAAAATCCACTCCGAAGCAATTTTTAATTATTGAAATAAAGATCGACATCCAGACGCCATGATTTCCCGCCAAACACTCATCTACTACTAAGTATTCTTAATTAATGGCGTCGCGATACACAAACGTTACGCATTTTGCCAATGTCACTTGACAAAAATTGTACGGTAGATTTGAGTTAAAAATGGAGTCTCTCAACACGTGTATTTACAACAAGAACTCGGGAGAAAGCCAAATGTAGTGTCAACAGTCAAATATGACTGTATGAAACATAGATTTATTATTACTGACGTTATGAAATGTGTGTTTCACACATGTTCAAAACATTCCAATTACGAGTGACAATTAAGATTTATGTTGATGTTTTGTACAATTATCGCGCAGCTCGTTGGTAGCTTTTGTTAAATATAAATTTAAATTTTGTATGCATTTGGACTGCGATGAATGTAATCAGAGCTATTGTTTGATCATTCGATAATGCATTCAATTTGGAATGCTCATTATGGGATAGAAACCGTAAATTTTGTTACAAATAACATTACATATGTAGACTCGCCCGGACTGGTTTTATGTGTTTTTAGTGTGTGACGACATGACGAAGTTCGATAATGGTTCGATAAGTATGAAATGTTTTAGAATTGACTTAAGCTGTTGTTAAATCACGTGGTCAATCGTAGCTCTAAGTAAGTTGGTAGCGCAACAAGCTAAGACGCTGTAGATAACCCATCAATATCCCGATATCTTATCGTTATGAAATAATTGCTACTTGTTTAAGCCCCCTGTCCTGGTTATAGGCTCTTGTTCTTTGGCTCATTGAAGGTGTTTTTACTTTGTGAGTTGGATGCCCATTTTATGTAGGCGACAGGCTCTCAACCTGTCTTTGTATATCCGATACCCTTCGGAACGAATTCGATTGAACTATCCACGTAAGTTATTCCATTATGGAATAATTTTATTTTTGCGTTTACAAACGCGTAAATATTTTCAATACTAGAAAAAATGCACTAAAAAAAATCTAGTTTTAAGTTAACCATTTAAAAAAAAGTTAACGGTAAAGCCGCCACCATGGTTTTTTATATATTTATTTAAGATTATTTATGAGATATGTAGATTAGTATGTACCTATATTTGTCCGTTATCTAGTATCCAGAACACAAGGAATTGATTTGGGCTAGATAATTGGTGTGAGCGTGGATAATTATATATTTATTTAATTTTAAGATAAATTCATCTGGACATCATAGGTAGTAATTTGAATACTTACAGCATTTGTTGAAGGAGTGCTGTCTGCGCTGTATAATTTTAGTGGTTAACCTGCTTGAGTTCGCGTATTGGATTTCCTTGACATATGTAACAGCTTTAAGCTGAGGCTTTAAGCTTCGCTCCAGATAAAGCTGACAAGTTTTCACGTGCTCACATAAGTTCTCTTTGGTTTGTGTTCGGGCAAATTTACAAAAGTGATTAACTAACAGAGAAACGCAAAGCTGCGGTTTTGAAATGCTTGTAGAGCTACGCTGTTTATGAGGGTAAGGTCGGATTATAGACGACGATAGCTCAGTCGGGACGGGACGACTCGGGATCTGCGCAAGTGAGCGTAACTACACAGAGGTGGTCCCAACGCTGCCCGTGTAGGCACTCCTTGCACCAATTGGTGGCCAGCAGCCACTCCTCCACAGACGGCTGCTAGATCTAGCGCGTCCTTCCGACGAGGACACCGGGAGCAGTCATCGGACCGCACTCGGGTGACTTCAGGCGCAGTCGTGGCCCTGAAAAGGGCCGTCCGGAACTAGCCGTGGTGGGAAAACAAAAACAACTCGACGATGGCATGTGACTTCGAATGCCAAGGGGACACACTTGATATCAAAAGCTACACACCTGCCGAGAAAGTTTCCCCACCACGTTACCAGGGTCCGCCACGAGGAAGCTTCCGAACGTGGACCCCAAGCACCTCCTTGCCTAGTGGCAAAGTGGCTATAAGACTGTCGGAATCAGCCGCCCTCTCAGGAGAGGGGGAAGTGCAAAGAGTTCGGGAAGAGAACCCCTCCTCATACTATGAACGCTACGAAACAGCGCCTACGAAACGTCTACGGACCTAAGTATAAGTGTGCTAAGAAATCAAATCGACCGATGCTCAATAATTAAGAGACTTGTATGTAACAAACAATGACGACGTATGGTTGTCTCGTCACTACATAGGTACCTACTTAATAGTCATATATGTGGTTATTGTAATCATAAATAATATCGTTATTATATTTACTAAAACCGTTTTCACGGCTATATTTCATCGCGTAGAAGCACTTGGGCCGCTATTTACAATAGCGATAAATCTCTAACTTTTATTGCTTCATATTTTTACTCGAAAAAGATTTGGTGCGGTACGAATAGCAAACAACGTCTCCTTACTGATTCATTCCTGAAATAGTGAGTTGAGTCCCTAAATACCAGTGAACAGATTCTGGCTTTTGAAAGTGTCAAATGAAATTGTTCAGCAAAAGACTTGATGATGAACGAGTCCAAATGAGAAAAAAACTAGTATCACAAGAGAAAATATATGCGCAACACTAACCACATTCCCCTCGCCGAACTGAAAAGTGCATCTTATCGCCTTTTTAAAAGGGTTTGAAAAAAAAATCGTGCCTGAAAATTTCAATTTCTTAATTGTGTGACATAGAAAAGTGATGCCAATAGTGTTATTTCGCGTTCAAATGGTAGTAAGTCGGTGACAATTTTGAATACGAGCCTTATTTAAATTTACGATGAATGATGAAATCAAAATATTACCTGATATTTCCCTCTCTGTTACGTGAATAAAGTGAAGTCTATAAATAAATAAATAAATAAAGTCTATGGAACGGCAAAATAGTAGTAATAGTTTAGTTGTAAGATGGCGGCTATTGGATAAAATTTATGTCAAGAGACACAAAACACCTACCAATGTGAGATTGGCCGAGATTTGGCTCGACTACCTCCCCCCTCTGATGTAAGTAATGGATGTCACGATAACGAAGACGATTACTAAACGACCTTACGATTACAAAAGTAGAACGAGGTGAATGAATTAGTTTATTTTATTTTCTCCAATGGCCTAAAGCATCAATATGCATAAATGTGTAATCTATTTTTGTAACCGCTTATAATTAAAATTATACTAGCTCAACTCTTTGTACGTAATTAATTTGCTTTAAACTTTAGAGTACAAGTTGAATAATTACTGTTTAAGTTCACCAATCATATTATTAAATTACTAAAGTTTGACTTGCTAGCTCGTTTAATTTTAATAACAAATTTAAACTCCAGATGTTGTGAGTTAAAAACAGTACATAGTTAATTATGCGTAAAATATTAACTGTAACAACAAGGTATTGGTAAACATACGTTCGCCCTTTTTCGACCTCGACATTTTGACGGATTTACACGCTTTGGACCTCCCTAAGCCCAAAAATACCTCTTTTTGGAATTATGTCTGTGTGTGTGTGTCTGGTCTCTGTGTGGCTGTGTGTGTGTGTGTGTGTGTTAGCACGATAACTCGAGTTTGCTTTCACTTATTGCAAATAAATTTAACATGCATGTATGACATCAAAATATAAGGTTTCTATTAACTTTTGAGTCGTTTCCGGTATACGAGAAAGTCAAGGGGAGACCACTCCCGATTTTTTTTTAAAATATGAGATTGCAAACAAACTTGCGACCCACCTGGTGTTTAGTGGTTACCGTCGCTTTAATACTTCAATGAAACAATGAAACAATGAAACAATTTTATTGTGAACATAAATTTGGGTACATAATGAGCAGAAACTATAGCTAAAATATTAGATTCACCAAATTTTACCATTACAGGTGTATTCACATTGTAATATCTACTTAAATACAAAATTTAATATAATATAAATTTATTAGCAAAAGAACAGGTGATCAATAATATTGCAAATATTCTTTTAAACTGTAGAAGCACTTGTCTAATAACCATTATTTAACTATTCTTTTAAACTTATTTAATTTAAGTTTGTCGTCCTTGAAAGAATCTGGTAATTTATTAAATATTATAATACACATATTAAAAGAATTCCGCGAGGCTATGGACAACTGTGTAGGAGGTTTATGTAACTTAAAATGATATTGTGAACGAACCTTTCTGATAGTTGCTTCCTGCCTAGTTTGGAAAAGATTTTTATGCTTAAATACAAATACACATATTTCAAATATGTACAAACATGGTAATGGTAGAATGCCATAACTCTTAAAGTACGGACGACATGAGATAATTCTTTTTAGACCAAACATAGCCCTTATACAGCGTTTTTGTATTAAGAATATATCTTGTACGTCTACAGAATTTCCCCACAGTATGATACCGTAGCGCAATACAGAGTCTATATAGCCATTATAAGCAGTTAGGGCCGATTGTACTGATACAACTTTACTTACTTTTCTTAAAGCATATATGAATTTATTCACTTTAACACATACATTTTGAATATGAATTTTCCAGCTACAGTAACAATCAATATGTAAGCCCAAAAACTTAATTTGGGAAACTTCTTCAACAACCTCTCCATTATTTGATACCATTAAGGGTTGAGAATTGGCTCTCATTGTTCGAAATTGTATATATTTTGTTTTATTAATATTTACCTTTAAATTATTAGAATCTAACCATGATGTAGCCTCTGTTAAAATTTTATTTACTTCATTATTATGTGTTTTTTTATCTTTACTTTTAATTATCAATGTCGTGTCGTCTGCAAATAAAATACATTCTTGAGAAATATGTTTGGGCAAGTCATTAATGTAGAGTAAAAATAATAAGGGCCCTAATATGCTGCCTTGAGGCACACCAAAATTGTTTTTAACATAAACTGATTTATATGATAACACGGTCTTTAATTTTTTATTATATCTTTTGGTTTCGACACATTGTACTCTGTTATCTAAGTAAGAATTAATCCATTCAAATGCAGGGCCCCGTATACCATATCTGTTCAATTTTATGAGAAGTCGTTTATGACACACAAAATCAAACGCCTTACTCATGTCCATAAACAATACGGAAATAGGTAGTCCCTGATCTAGACAAGTCATTATCTGTTTAACCAATTTGAATGTAGCGAGTGACGTACTTCTATTCTTCCTAAATCCATTTTGATTATCTGTTATTATATTGTATTTATCAAAGAAGTTACTGAACCTAATGTAAATAACCTTCTCTAATATTTTGGAAAATATTGGTATAAGAGTGACTGGTCGGTAATTACTTATTTCAGCTTTGTCACCTTTCTTAAATAATGGCTTTATAACTGACTTTTTCAATGCTTCTGGATAAATACCCTGTACAATACATAAATTAATTATATGCAGTAATGGAACCGCAATAATAGATATAACATATTTTACTATATCAGTTCTTAAGTCATCATAGCCTACAGAATATGAGTTTTTGAGAGATTTGGTTATTTTAATTAGTTCATTAATACTAACTGGACTTAAAAATATACTTGGCACAACATTATCTATATTTATATCCTGCATATCAGTTCCATTTGTCATGTTGTTTTGAACTATGTTTACAAAATAATTATTAAATTCATTTGAGATCAGTTGAGGGTCAGTAATATCAGAATCCTCAACTGTCAATTTATCAATGGTAGTGCTATTGCAGTCAGCTGTTGTATATTTTTTTATAACTACCCACACAGCTCTGCATGTATTATTAGTATCGCTAATATATTTGGCATTTTCTGATTTTTGAAGACATGTTATGCTTTTTTTTAAAATTCGACAATAGTTGCGGTATACCACTCTATATTCACTAATATGTCTAGTTTTTAGATAAAGTTGTCTTTTATGGGAACAACATTTTCGTATGCCTTTAGTTAGCCACTTTTGCGATATATTTTTATTTGATACTTTTATTTTAATGGTAGGGAAACATAGGTTGTAAAAAAGGGTAAATAAATCATAAAAAATACTAAATGCTTTTGATGCATCATTTTCATCAAAGACTTCTCTAAAAGAAAGAGCTTCCAAACAATCCTTAAACTTACGCTGATTATCTAGAGCTTACGATACGAGATACTTGCAATATTAAGGGTAAATCACTCAACACAGCAAGTGCGTTGCCACCCTGCCTGATGACTAAGATGATATGCCTTCCATGCCCAGTAATTACACTGGCTACCTTTTCCTTCAACCCGAAACAGCGAACTGCTTCACGGCAGAAATAAGAAAGGCGGTGGTACCTACCCAGACGACCCTACATATGGGTCTACCACCTAGTAAAATAGTAGTTAAATTCACCGATACTTTCCGTGTATTTCACTCAGTTTCAACAAACCAGTTATTTATCATAGTAATTGATTACGTTTCTGCGTAGCCGAGTTGTCTATTACAGAGTATCATTTGCAACTTTGACAGCGGTAGACCTTGATTGAGAGATTTTGTCTTCGTCCTCTATTGATTAATATGCTGCATTACTTTTAGTATCACACTGCATGTGGTTATAACAAGATAGTGGTACCCTTTTATACTGCGGTTTACCCTTGTTTGGTATAACAACGTTTGCTCGAAAATCGTTTCGTCTAATTTTAGTTGCAATAAAGTCATTTCGCATAATTATTCATTTGACCGAATATTTAATTGGTAAAATTTTATTTAGCATAATTATTTATTTGACATAATGTCATTTCACCGAATTTTCATTTGCACTAATTTTATTTAACCTAATGTTTAATTGGTAGAATTTTATTTAGCATAATTATTTATTTGACATAATTTCATTTCACCGAATTTTCAAATGCACTAATTTTATTTAACCTAATGTTTAACTAGACCTATAATGATTTGGTCGAAAGATCGTATCGAATATTCAGTTCAGTAATAATTCAGTGAAAACGCCCTAAAGTCGCTGAGTCTGACTGAAAAAATATTTGTCTATAATCAGTGTGGAAGCTTGTAATTAGCGTATAGAAATTATATTATGTATTTATATTGTGTTATTCACAACTGGCTGTAACTGCGAACACATATACACAGGGCTGTAAGCTTTCCAAATAAAATAAAATAAATAAATAAATAAATAAGACACTTTTACGTACACTATTACACTCATTAATCTAAAAGATAGATGATGAGCAGAGTTGGTGACAAGACTCATCTTACAGTATGGGCCCTGCAGCTCCTCTAAATATACAGGATGTAAAAGACATGAACAGTCAAACGAGAACCTTGTATTCTGCTCACCCTCATAACATTTTTTTTCCTTTAGACTATACCTGGGAAATTGATAGTTAAGATTTTTTTGAAGGTCAAAGTCATAATTTTTATTTTTTATTTTTTTATAAAAACGTATTCTATACGTTATTTCTTAATTATTGTCCAAAGAAACATTATCATTTTTTTAGTATTTCATAACAAAGAATGGCTTCAAAACGTTAGCGTTCAATGTAGCTCACTCGATGCACATGGACACTAACGAACGGGGCCGCCTTCTGGCAAAATTATCGCGGTTTTGCGAGTTGCGTGCGAGTTGAGCCCTTTACATTGCGCGGTATAATTTGCAATTTTTTTTAACACCAAAAAATAAAAATCATTTCCCAGCAATATTTTTTTTGAAATATGTCTTATTTTGATGTATAGAATACATGGTTCTCGTTTGACTGTTCATGTCTTTTAAACCCAGTATAGTCACAGATACATACAGACCTACATACGATCACGCTCATAGTCTCAAGAGGGATTGAGCAGGGGCTTAGGTAAATTTCATTATACATACAGCCACATCTGGCAGTATGGGCCACGCAGTACCTCCAAAATAGCGACAGGTTGCCAGACTGTCGCTTACATGAAAGGGGCACCAAACCCAAAAAGTGACAGTTAATAAGCGAACAAACACCCTTACGTGCTATCATCATCATCAACAGCTCATATAATGTCCCCACCGAGGGGCTCGAGCCTACCCCACATTAGGGGCGATTAGGCCTTGGTCAACTACGCTGGCCAAGTGCGGGTTGGTCGACTTCACACACAGCCTAAGAATTTCTTCATAGGTGTGTGCAGGTTTCCTCACGATGTTTTCCTTCACCGTAAAAGCGTCGATTAAACGTACATATGAATTCAAAATTTGAAAACACATTGGTACGTGGAGGGGATCGAACCAGTGCCTCCCGAGTGGGAGACGACGCTCCTACGCACTACGCCACCGACGCTTACGTGCTAGAAAGCTAGATATTGCAGGGTGAAAAATTAAATAATAACTAATATGTAGGTAATTATTGTATATTATGTTTGATTTCTTGGTGTTAAACAAATAAATAATTAATTAAACATTAACTCGTACACTGGCATAAGATTCTCTCTTCAAATACTTCTATAAAACTCTTCGCAACGCGTGTTCTATTTAAAAAAGTTGTTTGTTTCTGACACAAGTTTATGAAACAAACGTTGTTTTGAAGACATATAATTTATAATTATCAAGACCCAGGCGTGATTAATAGAAAGCGCCGCTTATTTACAAGCGGACTATACCCAAATTTACAAGAAGTTTCATTGCACAAACAGCTCTTATTAAAACCAATTAATGTTTGTCAAAAGGTACGGATGGCTGTAGCCGCGAAAATATAACTTTGATTTATTGCTCTCGTCGAAAGTTCTCTGTGCTACATTGCGTGGTGACTGGCTGATTTAACGAGGACTATTATTCATACGACATTGCAAAGAGTTTTCATAAATTCGCAGTGGATTGAATTGGTCATTTTTTAGTCTTGTCTAATACGGAACATTAATTTCATTTATTTATCGTTAAACAAACCAGTACCTAAAATCACTAAGGTTTTAAAACTAAAATTATCGAGAGTTACATTTTACTTAGCTTATTTCAAATAATATCAATTACCTACGTTAAGTCCATTTTAATATATTTCTACATTCTATGTTATCTATTTAACCTGGCGAGTTACATTATCCAGACCCAATCACAAAGGTTTAAAAAAAACCTCTAAGCCAACCTATAAATGTGAGCGTGATATTACGTCAATCAATACGAGGAAGACGTCGGTACTACCACAATATAGAGAACGATACAGTATTTTGACTCCATATGTAGTAACGAATCGGCGCACGCACACATGCTAACGTCGTTTACACGGCCGCTAATTATGCTCTGTACCCGTAGTGTATGTTTTTTAGTATAAAAAACGCAACTACTTTAGTTGCGCTAAGAGCTCAATTTGTATAGGAAACGTGAACAGCGCCCCTAGCGGAGAGAAGCGCAAATCATGTTTCCCATACACATTGAGCTCTTAACGCAACTACAATCGTTGCATTTTGTATACTAAAAAACTTACACTACAGGTACTGAACGGCAAAGCCGGCAAAACGGCCAAAGCGCGCTGATTCGTCATAGAAGCAAAGTACTGTATCGTTCTATATTGTGGTACCTACTACATTAGAAAAAAAAAGTTATTATATTTTTACTTATTACCTACTTGCTATAAAATGTCGATGTAGTTACAATAAATTATATAGATATACCTATATTCCGCAGACTACGAACTAGTGGTGAAAAAAGAAAAGGAAACTATTGACATAAAAATGTTTATCAAGGTTCAAGTGTCGGTCGGATAAACAAACGATGGATAACGCCATCAATCAACTGGTAATTCGATTTCGCTCTCGAAGAATGTCCCTATGAAGTTTTCTTCACGAAATTTGTACTTCTCTCTAAGTATGTGTACGTACAATGCTACTTAAGCTGGAATGCAAAAAAAATGAGCTTACTCAGCGTTGTCGGCAAACTGTATGTCTGTGACAGATTATGAGACGTGCAAGCAGGATTCAGAAAGGGGATTCAGAAGGTACTAATCAGTGAACTGTTATATTAGGGGTTTAAGTATGAAAATGCCGTTTTGTATGGAAAATTTAACGAAAATTAATTTTTCATACAAATATATTTGCGATTTTTTAAGAAACCACAAATCTAAATTTTGTGTAATGTTGTGGATATATTTAGACAACATTAAGCTATAGGATACTTAGAGAAAAAAATTGAGAATTGATACCTGTAAAAATTAATTTTTCATACAAATATATTTGCGATTTTTTAAGAAACCACAAATCTAAATTTTGTGTAATGTTGTGGATATATTTAGACAACATTAAGCTATAGGATACTTAGAGAAAAAAATTGAGAATTGATACCTGTAAAAAAATATTCATTTTTTTATAACGGCGACTGACACCTCTTAGGACGAGCTGTTTTTGAAGATGTATTTCTAATGAAAAAAATAAAAATAACAATAAAATTTTATACATAAATATGAGTCCTTGTAATGAAGTTTAAAATAAAAAAAGAATAACGGACATAGCTATTGTATTAAAGGAATTATACACTATTGAATAATGAGGAAAAAATCGGCAATTTCATACTTTAACCCCTATTACATGAAGCTACATTTGAGAAAAGAATGAAATTGAACGTAAACAAGACTGGTGATAGAGTTGAAAGCATGACTATTATGTGCCATTTTGATTAGAGGTGAAAAGGTTGAACAAGTGAAAGAGTTTGCATATTTGGTATCTGTATTTACAAGTGATGGAAAGTGTGACAGTGATATTGAGAATCGAGTGAAAGCTAGGAACGATGAGTGGTCAGGGTCCACGTTTGGAAGCCTTCTCGTGGCGGACCCTGGTAACGTGGTTGCGAAACTTTCTCGGCGGGTGTGTGGCTTTTGATGTCAAGTGTGTCCCCTTGGCATTCGAAGTCACATGCTATCGTAGAGTTGTTTTTGTTTTCTCACCACGGCTAGGTTCCGGATGGCCCTTTTCAGGGTTATGACCGCGCCCGAAGTCCCCTGGGTGCGGTCCGATGGCTGCTCCCGGTGTCCTCGTCAGGAGGACGCGCCAGGTGGAGCAGCCGTCGGTGAGAAGGCGGCCTATAAGGCCGGCGTCGGCCAGCGGCCCACAGAGGCTAGCGTTAGTCAGTAGCCCCTATGGGCTGCTGGCCTAGACGGGTAGCGTTGGGGCGGTCTCGGTGTGTAGTTGCACTCACGGCCGTGCCGCAATAACGCACTGGACGTCAGGCCGGGGACGATGTTTAGTGGGTATGAAGGGAACGCCTTTACCTCGAGTCCCACATATCCCCTGCGGTTGGCACCACCCTGCAGGGACGATGCGTAAATGCATTTGACCTCCCCGTCCACAACAAAAAAAAGGAACGATGACTGGTCAGAGGGTGTCTAAAAAGGCACTACTGGCTGTACATGACGGTGTGCTGTTCCTAATACTGCGTGAGAGGTTGGGTATAGGAGAAAAGGTATTAAAGCAGAACAAAAAGTAGATATATTTAGGTATTAACTAGGGCAGTAAAACAATGAATATCTCAGATCGTAGGAATTTAACTCCCAAGCTAAGGGTCAGGGCTGCTTATCTGCGATCTGGGACTTTCGGAAAATCCCACATCCTGGTCAGGGGGTGACATGAAAAATATTTTCTAACAATCCGACTTAGACTTGCCATTTTATTGAATGCCTTAGAACAGGCTTAGAATAATGAAACGAGACAAGTTGCAATAGTAATAATGTAAATCTTTACGCTCAATATGTAAAGCATCAGCAATGGGATTCATGGGAATTCCTTTGTTTGCGGAAAACTGGAGAAGGAAAAATAAACAGAAAAATAATGAATGTCGAAAACAAATGAAATCTGAAACGATAGCCCGAACACGAAAATATATTTACATTTAATCTTTAAATTTATTTTCTTCATTCTCTTAAAGCTGTAGAAAGCCGCACAATTTAGGTAAGTAGTGCTAATTAAATTGTTTCCCATAGGTGTGGTGAATAATTTAGACAATTATTCATAATACCTACACTAAGCAACTTAAAAAAGACAATCAAATCTAAATATAAATTATTATGATCCTATTTGTAGGTTCAGTTAGATTTGTATGGAGTAAATTAACATGCAAGTAGAGGCAGGTACATATTAGAAATTCTAGTCTACAGTCTGTAGCGGCTTTCAACATTTTCATAGCAAAATCATGACTCCAAAAATTTAAATCAGTAGGTATATCTAAAACAGAAAGTGACGTACACAGAGATTATGCATGTATATCTACACAAACGCGATGATGATGAAGAAGTATTTTTACCTCACAAACGCTATAAAAATACTATACTTAAATGATGTCGTAGACACTTAAAGCAAATGAGTCGACATTTTAGGAGCAGCAGCTGTTAATGTTGGCAATACCTTTCAATTAAACTGCCTACTTCAACTTTACACAGCGAAATGTCCTTAGAGTGCGCCTCCGTTGATAAGAGGAGCGGGTCAAAATAATTTCTTACTCAAATAAATTAACTATGTCCGTTCTAGCTGTGGACTGTGGCTGTGCTGAAAAGGAACGGGCTCCAGAAAAAATGTCATAACGTCTAAAAGTAGTTTGTAGCGCAAGTAGATACCGGGAATTGCAGACGTTCGCTTCGTGTTACCATTGATTTAGAGCCAGTTGGGTTTCATCATGAGAGACGCCAAATCTTCCCCATGTTCGGTACTCGGATGGGTGACCGAAAATTTTTCTATTCGATTTTCATCTGTGCTTTGGAAAGCACGTTAAGCTGGTGGTCACAAGGAGGGTTGGTGTCAGGCACACGGACGAAAAATTCTAATGCCAAAACTTATAGCCTATTGTCGATACCAAGTACCGACCACAAATAAATTAGAGCAGGGTAAGAGTAAGAAAAGCTTGTTTGTAAACGCAAAAATAAAATTATTCCATTAAGAAAAGCGTTAGAATTATACAAACTTATTTAACACGTTAATAATTTTCACCATCAGCCTTTATAATTCGACCCACTGCTGGGACACAAGGCCTCTCCTTGTCATCGAAGGAGGTTTAGGCAGTAGTCCGCTTGCCCAATGCGGATTGGTGTACGGAGTATAAGGTGATCAATACCCCTTTGCTGATCCATTAGTCGCCTTCTACGACACCCATTGGAGGATATGGGGTGATGCTCTGCGATGATTCTACTATGCCGGCATCACACGTCTACTAATAATTTTACCTTCTTTAAACTCCTTTACGCTTCTTCCTTGTGAATTACAAAAAAAGGGAGATAAGCAGTTAAGATAATGTAGGTAAGTATATAATTATGTCGTGGCCCGATCGTTTAATTAAACATGTTCGCAGTTTTGATAAAATTTCAAGTTGGCGGTTATATCCAATGATTTTTGAGAGTTCAAAGCGATAAATGGCTATATCATATCGTATTTCGGTGGTCATGCTAGGCGGGAAGATCATGAAATGTACGGAATAATATCATAAATTGGACCATAAAAATCTCGACCACTGATCGAGTAGCCCACTATCTAAAAATAGTCTAATCTACGTATCTGTGTGATCGGTAGGTTGACGATATGCTCAAGCATTTCATGATCTGGCCAATTATATATTACGATCGGGCCACGACATATACACCGTACCGCATTTTAATTTAGTGACAGAATAACGCTCATTTCCGTCATGGTAAACTGTCCTTTACGTTGGAATAGGCCGTGAGTTTAAATCTATTATAAAACGAAGTGTTAAAAGCCTAAAGTAAATTTTATTAAATTGTAGATTTCATGCAAATTTGAATTTGCGACAGTGAAATTGGAGGATCAATAAATTTGAAAGCAAATACAGGCTTAAGACGATCTATATAAAAATTAAATAAAATAAAAATTACGAAAAACATCGTCATCATCATCAACAGCTCATATAATGTCCCCACCGAGGATCTCGAGCCTAACCAACATTAGGGGCGTTTAGACCTTAGTCAACCACGCTGGCCAAGTGCGGGTTGGTCGACTTCACACACAACCTAAGAATTTCTTCGTAGGTGTGTGCAGGTTTCCTCGCGATATTTTCCTTCACCGTAAAAGCGTCGATTAAACGTACATATGAATTTAAAATATGAAAACACATTGGTACGAGGCGGGGATCGAAACAGTGCCTCCCGGGTGGGAGACGACGCTCTTACACACTACGCCACCGACGCTTCTTCATGAAAAACATGTTTGTTTAAAAAACAGTTTGCCAGAAACGAGATAACGTCTCTTTAAAAATATGCATACTCAATATTTTGACAATATCATAAAAAAATCACGAATCACTCATTAATCTTAGTGACCTGTAAAATCCTCCATAATCGTCAAAAGTGCTGTATTCAAGGAGCTTATACTAAGAATGGAGTCATTACACAAATTAACAAAGTGAGGGCAAAAATTTTGACAATACTTGACATTTCAAATTTCACATTTCTCTTTCTAGAAATTGTCGTCATCTCTTTCTAAACACGACTACATAGAAACAAGATTTCCCCAGTATTTCGCCATCTTTCTAAAACAAAAGTAGAAAAGTAGCTAAAAACTTAACATATTGTATTCAATTATCAGTATTTATTATCAATGAAAGAAATAAATATAATATATTTACTTTTAATGTTTAGGTTTGTATTTTATTTTGAAAATCATCATTGTGATTCTTTCTATAACTTATGGGAAATGAAAGGATTTATGTAATGGCAGCACTCGCTTCATGTGTCAATGTCCCGAAATCTCAACATGACATAAATTGTCGTAATTGACGTATTCATAAATATCGACTCGCGATTTTGGTACGGCTTTTTACTTTAAAATAAGGATAAATAGTGCAAAATTATACATATATAGTTATTACGTGCTGGTAGAAGTAAGTAGTATTGAGGATGCAGTGTGAATTTCACTTGTAAGTATCATAATTGCATATAATATTGTTCAATCTATAAATTTCATTTTTCACCCGTAATTCCAGATTATTAGCGTTATTTTGCAAAACTCCATAAGAGGGAGAAATTTCTGATACTCTCATTTAATCCTATCTTAGAATTGAATGAATTTTTGCACATAATTTACTTATTCAAATATTTGTAAACAAATGACTAGGGTGACTAGGATTTCCGGAATTATAAGGAAATAATATCCCTTTCTATCCATTCCTTTTATAAATGGCAATCAAAATTGATAGATTATTTTATTTAATTCTTTGAAATAACTGTTACATAGATAAAATACATAAATAGTTTTACCCATTTTTAGTTCGAAATGTTTATTTACAAATAAAATATGTAATTTGTGTAATGTAAATTTATTTTATTTGAGAAAAAGATAATGAGAGTATTAATTGGATTGTACTAGTGTAATAATGTTTATCATTCACATTTGCATGTACTAACATGTAACGCAGATACATTGCACACAGACAGACAGTATTAATAAAATTGTGGCTGCACTCTTCTGCACTTGTAATCAAATAGCATATTAAAATCTATCAAATGATAGTTTTTAATATGCTATTTGATTACAAATTGTCATTTGGTTAAAAGTGTACATAAATATTTATATACACTTTTAACTTGTATACATAAAATTTTCTTTTCTTTTTAGATTTCCGAAGCGACGGACCATATGGTTGTCTATTGTGCCTTTAAAAACAAAATTTTATGAAAGTTCGAAAATATGTAGCTTCCACTTTCAAGACACCGACACTTTCAAGACAACTGCTTATGTCAAACTTCAAGCCCTTTTTTCAATAAAACCACTACTCAATCACTTTTCAAAGGCAACCCTTGAATTGGTTAGTAAAATTTTTCTTGATAATATACAGTTAATACAGAGAGCTAAAATGTTTGGAGGAATAATTTTAAGGGCATCAGGCATCATCAATTATTGAATATACAATTACTCAATTGAATTTTAACATTCTGCATAGTCACAAAAATGGCGTATGACGCAAAAATGAGAAACCAGGATTTCCGAAGTAATTAGTCTATTGTCACCAACACTTCATTTATTGATGTTTAGAGTAGGTTAAATAAAGCGTAAGAAATATACATTCGAATTAAGTTAATATAGTATGAATAATTTATAATCTAGTCCGTTACACTTTTATCTTGATTATGCTATGCCCAAATGGGCAACATGATGTGCTGGTGTTGTTTGTGAACATCTGTTATTTACATTCATGAATGCAATAAATTATTTGATTTGATTTGAATTATATTTACAAGTTTTGTTTGCCTAATCTTCTTTTTATATACCGATAAATGTCGAATCGAAACCGACGAGTTGGGTCGATTTTATTGCACGTAAGTGTAGATAACGGTCATTTTTATCAATATAAATGAATAGCTTTAGATATTTTTATAAATAAACTTAAATAAATATGTAATAACCGTGACTCGCAAACAAATATTCGTGTTCGTCGCACAAATATTTGCCGGAACCAGGATTCAAACTCAAACGGCTTCATGTGTAGGTAGCTATACTGACCTCTCCACCATGACGGCGTCAAAAAGTTGTTCATATTGATGGCCTAAAACACCCCAAATATTACATATAATGTAGGCTGTAACATGTAGGGTACCATTTTTACGTACCCTTCATGTTACAGCCTGTATTATACTCAAAACCAAGTGCTACTAAACTTACTTTTAGCTGATTTGTAGCCAGTAGCTGTTACTAATGTAACTAATTCACGGAAAGTTACTAGAGCTAACAATTTCTTCTATTGTATAAAAAACCGCACTTCTATCAATATAAAGAAAGTCTGGTAGTAAGTTGGTAAGTTGCGCATCATTATGGCCCTATTATCATTACTCAAGAACGGCTAGATCGGTATACCACACAATGTATTTTTATAGCATTGCTAACCGGAAAACCTTAAATGTATGCTTAGTAGCACCTAAAAAAAAAGAATAATTTAATGTCTATGAGTTGACGTGACATGAGATAAGCTATATAATAAACTGTAACGTGCCTCTTAAAATCAAGAGTCACAGAAGCGATAAATCCTCGTATTTCGATTGCTGATTTTTTTCCTGGGAGCAGAAAATAAATAACATTACCGTGCTTAAAGGTACTCAGGAAAAAAAGTTTAAAGTGGAAAACTCAAAACTCAAATTATTTTCAACTTGTGGTTTTATTAACGTAACGAAGTTCAAGTGTAACGTTACACATACATATTTTACCAACCTACATACATATTTTTTTTTAATTAAATCAGATTACACTATTTACAAATCTATATATATATAAAAATGTTATGTTGGTTTGTGTAAGCTTCAAAAACTCAAAAAGTTCTGCACCGATTGAGTTGAAATTTTAACATTATATAAAATCCGTATCAAGGATTGTTTTTATCTATTTTTTGCATCAGTCACATATCTGCGACCGCAAGAAAACAGATTTTTTAACGATCAGCAGTGAAACACACACGTAGCCGACCTCCGTAAGTAGCCATATAGTTTATGGTGTTTTGAAATTTGAATTATGACAACTGTCAAAAAAATAATAAATTGAGATTGATTGATTGTGACAATCGGTTTTATTTACCAAGAAAATATAAAGTTAAGCATCAATGAAAACTGTTGCAAAAACGGGAAATCCACGCGGACGAAGTCGCGCGGGCACAGCTAGTATTACATAAATTAAGATATAAAGGAAGCTCATCTAATTGAAATATTTCTTTAGAGTTCGCCTCCTAAATTTATCAACAGGTTTTACCGCTCCATATCAACGTTAATAAGCTACATTTTAGTGACCGTACGGCTGTTGCGGGAAATCTCCGATAGATTGCGCCTGCGTCGCCGGGCAGTCTCGATCTTGTCAGGAATCGCATACAAAGGCTTGGTGATTCGGTCTTGCGCTTGCGTGGTACGCTAAGTAAATTGAACACCGACAAGACCTACCTAATACTAATTAACTAATTTGATAATGGTGTGCAATAATAGTTATTTATTTAATGTGTTTAACCCCTAATTGGGGTGCAAGATTAGGCTAAGGTAGCCGCTGTCGCCTCCACTACTTCACTTCCGCCCAGGGCTGCACTTACAGTGAACAGCAGTACATGCCGCCCTAACTCGTCCCACCGAGCGACCCTCACCGATACCACCATTTAATAAATTGTTCTGCACGGATCTCTCGTGTCTCATTTAACTCCCTATATCTTAGGACCGTGGGAGCACGTGAGACCTTACCCGTGGCACAAGACTGTCCGTGATTAATTTGTGCTACAGGCACCCTACTAGAAAGAGACAGAGCCTCTCTAGAAATGTCAAGAAATGTCAAGTGTTGTCAAAATTTTTGCCCTCACTTTGCTCATTTGTCTAATGACTCCATTCTATAGGTAAAATATAAGCTCCTTGTGCTGTATTATGATGGATGTTAAATCTGCATATTATACCTATGGGAATATTTGACTAATGATTTTCGGTGAACGGAACCTATTTTAGTTATTACCTACCTTGTTTTGTCTTATTCATCTCGTGCCAGAGTGACAGAGACAAACAATTTGTAAATCTATATATATAAAAATGTTATGTTGGTTTGTGTAAGCTTCAAAAACTCAAAAAGTTCTGCACCGATTGAGTTGAAATTTTAACATGATATAAAATCCGCATCAAGGATTGTTTTTATCTATTTTTTGCATCAGTCACATATCTGCGACCGCGAGAAAACATTTTTTTTAACGATCAGCTGTGTACCAGTGACCGCGCCATCTGCCAGAAGCGAGGAAAACACTCGCTGACAACCGCAATAGTAATGAAAAAATAACAACCGTAACTAGGCAACCGCCATTAACTTCAATCAAAGTATTGCAAAATTAAACTAATATGAAATATATTCTTTGTTTTGTTTCTCATTTCTCAACCATTCAATCACAATGTGCCACTGCGAAGCGTGGCAACCCTGCCACGCTTCGCAGTGGCACATGAATTTATTAGAGACTAGCTGTACCCACAGCTAGTCTCTAATAAATTCACTTGTTTTTATGAATAAGGGGGTACTTAAGAGGTTTTAATGCGTTGTGTGTGCCGCAAAATTACAAATAACTAAATTTAAAATGATTTAATTTAGTTTTTGACGTGACAACGTCTTATAATTCGATAGAGCCGGCTGCACGCACGAAAAAACATGACGCATGCGGCGTTACCTCACTCTGAGGCGTCCCATGTAAGGCCGGCAAAACAAATGAAATTAAATTTTTCTTTTGAAAAATGCTACCATTCCATCAGTATTTTCTTAAGACGTTGTCACGTTCAACTATCGTCAGTAAACCGACTTTACAGACAACCAATTTTTTGTCCTTTGTTTGGTAGATCAGATTCCACGATGATAATAGGTAATTACATCATACAATTTTAATTATTTACGATGATAAGTATGAGACCCTTCTATTTAAGTCTCCGTTAAAGTTACTTGGTGTTAGAACTTAGCTCGGTGCTATCCAGTCTGTATGACGATGCTGCTGGTGACAAAACGTAGTGATTATATTCTCTTTGCTGGTGACTTTTGCAAGCGAGACACAACTCAGACATCACTTTTTTAATTTTCTTCTGCCTATTACGGGAAGGCAAAGTATTTAGTCCATATATCATCGTCTTCAGTATTTTCTTATTTTTCGATGTTAGCATTAAAATGTGTATGTCCCACAGGTAGCGCTTTGCAAGAAGTATACGGCAACGGACCTCATGACGGTGACTGATGAGGAGGAAATCCCAATATAAAATTCTCAACGTCAGACACACCACAAAACCTTTATTTCAATGATTCCTCATTTCATGCATTTAAAAAATTAATGTATTTAGGTATTACCTGTGGCAAGCTACATGCGAGCGCGACTGCCCACGCACAGTACAGCATCTGCTTGCTCCGTCTCCGCGCCACCGGCAGCCTCAGTGGATATAGCACCGCAAAGAACCTGTGGATTTATTTTCAAATTTAGTCTTCACAAAGTACGAAGAGTCCAATGGAGCGTTAGGAAAACGTAAACAAATAATATAATTAGTTTCGACTATTGGCATACCAATTTATTTATTTATTGATATAGTTTTACCAACAACATATCATTTCACAATTACAATAACATACAAAATTACAGAGTTAAAAGATATGCCTCGACAGGTAAATACAGCTTATACATAAAACTTATCGACATATAAAACAAAAATATATATTTTTAAACTAATACTTATAATAAAATGGAGTAAGTTAAGTTTTTGGCTAATTTTCTACTTTAACATAACTTCACAAAAAGAAAACCAATAGTCGAAACTAATTACTTATATTATTTGTTTACTTACGTTAAAAATATAATATTGTCTAGTCTGCGTAGTCTACATATAGAGTACGCAGAGTAGACAATATCCTCCAATAGTTGTCGTCGAAGGCGACTAATGGATCAGCAAAGGTATATCACCTCATACCATCCACCAATCCGCGTTGGGCAAGCGTGGTGGAAGACAGCCTAAACCTCCTTCGATGTCAAGAAGAGGCCTTGTGTCTCAGCAGTGGGTCGCATTAAAAAGGCTGTTATGATTTATTTATTTATTTCAATTTTACACGCTTACTTAGGTACAGTTGTACCAAAACTGATGAATGATGATGATGATTGGTAGGTCATGGTTATTTTTCTGGTGTTATATGACACCTATTACGGGCACGTACTATCCTGTGCATGACTTAGGTATATTATCCCAGGCTTTTTTGTCGTTTAAATAATCGCCTAACTTTTTCTTTACTTTGAGCCTCGGACTGCCGAGATGATTTTGAGTGTAAAATCTTTCCTGATTGATAGCTGTTGTTTGTTTTTTTACTGAAGGTCTGTTGGAGGCACTGCATGGCCCATACTATCAGATGTGTAACGAAATGTTACCTACCCTCTTGGGACTACTTATGTATGTATAAAAATAATCTATAACAGTAGTAACCTTTAGGTATTCATTGATATTTTTAGGGTGCAATTTTTTCATCTCGCTGTAGGCACGTACTGGAACAAATCGAAATCAAACATGTCTGGTAGATTTTTTAATTGAAACAATGCAAACATGTCAGCTTGTAATTGCTTAAAATAAACATAAAACATGGACCTAGTCCGAGGGAGAGCGGGCTGTGGTTTTGCTGCAAGCGAAGATAGTAGCATAGCGGCTAAGTGAGGAAGTAGGTATTAGATCCTTACAACCCTAGGTAGTTCAAAAGAATACTCGGAGACGTGGCGTACGTTATTCGTCGATCCCGAAACGTACCCTGAAAGGGTTTGGAGAGTTCCGGTGGTTTTTAGTCGGTATTCTCCTGTTCTGGGAGCGTCGGGGGAGTCTTAAAATACACCAATTGCCCGAATTCAAACGCCTCACTTTTGACGCGATAGTGCCATATCTACCTCGTATTTTTATATTATATGTATAAATAATTCAGTAGGTTCGGAAATGGAATTTCAATCGTTAAAAAAAGGACTTTGTTGATGTATGTATAAAATGATAAAAACACTGATCGTACAATATGCAGTAAAAGATTATATTCGAGTTTAGTAAAAATAATTAATTATTATTAATTATTTTTACAACGAGAAGGAGCATTTACAACAATAGAAAAGAGATTGACACCGTCAATCAAAATTCAAAATTACTACTTGCTAGGTAAAAGAAACTGTTTTCTACGTTACCAAACTGCAACCATTTACAAATATAAAATGAATCGATTGACTTTTCCAGTACCACTAGTGCTCCGTGGTAAATTCAGAAATTTAAATACGTACCCATGTTGTAGACAAACCAAAAGGATTTATCTATAAGATGATTTGAATGAACACGATTTGAGTGAGGACTTTCGATGCTCAAAGCGGACTATCTGGCGAAGTCAGAGCGAATTATAACTAAGCATGTTTGACAAGTAAACGGCTCAGAGCCTGATTCGCTTGTTATCCCAAGAAATTTTCGTATCGCTACGCTAATTGAAGCACGATTTTCTTGGTGAAATATTTGACTGTATGTTTAGCAAAAACAGATAAATGCGTGAATAAATTCTTTAAACTAATTCTAAATAAGTAGTATTAAAATGTAGAATGTACAATTTTTAGTGCGTATCGATGAAAGAAGATATTCGCAGAGGAACTGCTTTCCAGCAATGATGCTTTACTCTTTTCTCTAACCTGCTTTCTCTTTTCTTTTTCTTTTGCTTTGAAGTTTAGGGATTACCAGTGAACGCATATAAACATGGAAATATTTTTGACACTTTGAAAAATGATCCCTCGAAAAAGTCTACCAAAGTGGGCGGGGCTTCAAAAGTACCCCAAAGCTCCATTTAGTTTGGTTGTTGCCACGTGTCCGCCGCGCCCGTGTCACTGTCGCCGAACATTAATCGCGAGCGAAGCGCTGTCTAGATCTAAAAATTTCACATTTAAAATTGCTTATTACGTGGAGATTATATCATGTATTGTTATTTATCGACTACCTATGTGTGAATATTTCATATTTGTGTGACATTTTGGCGTCGAAGCTACTATGAAAGGGCTGCTTCCATGTTTTATATGCGTTCATTGGGGTTTGCCAATAATCGATCCGCTTTTCTTTTGTTTTCCCAAAAAAAACATAAAAACCACCTTGGTATTGCATAAGTGTGCTTTCAAAAATATATGAATCGCTTCTTTTTATAGTAAAATGAGGCTATACGGTTCCAAGTTGATATTAAGTGTGCCACGCACTTCTTACCTGTCAACAGATATGCAGACCAGGATATTGGACGAGAGGTAGAGGCCAAAAGCTCTCACAACGAGGAGCAGCTTGCAAAGTAAGTTGCCCACCAGCCACGCGTTCGTATACTTCCAGCCGATCTGTGGACAATAAGAATGAATATAGCAAAGTCTACTAAAGGATCACTTTTGCATTCAGTGAATTTTGTTTAGGACCGTCTAGTGCTGTGTTATTTACCAAACTTGGGCATACTAAATTATACAAATCTTAACTAGGAAATGTTAATAATTTGGCATGTAATAAGTTTTCATCATTATTAGAAACTGCATCATCTACTGCATTAGTAGAAACTGCCATAATTTTAGGAATATTTGATGCAGGTACTATTATTTTGTCAGACTCACTGTCTTGTTGCTTTTCGTTAATTTTAGTTATACGAATAATGAATAACATATTTTTTTCCAAATAGCTATTCTATTCTATTCCAAGTTGGATATGGCCTGAATGAAGAAAGAAGTGGAATCTGCTATATTTTTTGTATCTCATTAAATACTTCAACTTGCGTTCTTTGTTCTATTTTTAAAAGTAGGTATTTCATTTTTGTGAGATCATTATTTTCTAAAAGTTTGGTCCTGTGTTAGAATTTAGTATCCGGTACCTACGGTACATTACTATGCCACCTTTATGCCACCAATTACATGACATTACTTAGACAATGTCAATCTTTCGTGACGAGCTCGAGAAACATCGAGTAAATCATGGTACCAACTTAATGACTAACTTGTTGTATTTGTAACCGTTTTTTGTATCAGTCCTCATTCAAGTACCTACAGGAGAGGCAAGCAACGGGACCTCGAAATAAAAATTTAAAGGTTCGTTATCAGGAAAGTTGGAGCACAGAGATAACTTGATTAACGGCGTCAAAAAAATCTTAATCAAGTTTAATACTAGAATTAAAGGACAGCGGGAAACACGGGTTCATTAAAGCATTTTACACGATGAAATTTTAGAGGCTGCGAGCCGAAGTCATTTTAATAAGTTGCTCAACAAACAACTCTTGTTATGGGTCCATTATCGTCACCATTAGACGCCGTCTCGTGGTGGAGTGGTCAGTATCAAGCGTATAAATCAAGCGGTCCGGGTTAGAATCCTGGTAGCGGGAAATGTTTGTGTGACGAACACGAATATTTGTTGACGACTAATGGTTGTTCGTATATTTAAGTTTATATTTACCCTAGATAGTTAACCTCCGTCATATCGACGGGTAGCGTAAAGAAATATAGCTGTATCTTTTTAACGATGCGTCCGAATGCCGTGGTTCGGCTAGTCAACTCAGTTGCTGGAGAAGTCGTTGCTTCGGTTCATACACCACAGTGTATGAACCGAAAAGGTAAGTGTTATGGTTTTTGAGATACGTAGCTGTTGCCCGTCGTTTTGACGGATAGCTAGCTTTACCGTCAGTTTTAGTGTCAGTACATAGTTTGTACTAGCGCTAAAAAAAGGATTTTAACTTATATTTTAATTATATTTTTGTATTTTAATATGCCATCTAACGCCAAAATACTGAATATAATGTCCTATTTTTAATTGCTTTTGCACGAAAAAATATTTTAAGAAATAAATTCCTTTTTTTTGGAGGTCTAAGTAAAGTTGCCATAATTTTATACGGTAATAAATAAAGTGGATTTATAAAATGTATTTTTATTGGTAAGCCTTATGTATTTACCTTATAATAACTATAATAAACATCAAAAGCTCTATCTTATGAAAAAATAACCTTTTTTCTATTACCCGTCGTTTCGGCTGATGGTTAGCTTAAAGAGGGTACGTTATAAGGTTAGCTATCTAGGGTTAAATGGTCGAAAAATGTACAAATTTTGACGAACAATGCAAGTTAAATAAAAACTTTTAAAGATATCACAAACTAATATGTTTATTAGAAAGTTACCTAGTAGGTATCCATAAATAAGTTCTTAATGATACTTACTTTGGGCATCATCATAATAATCGCCTGATTTATAATTTGCCCCACTGCTGGGACACAATGTCTTTCCTTGTCATCGAAGGAGGTTTAGGCAGTAGTCCTCCACGCTTGCCCAATGTGAATTGGTAGACGGAGTATAAGGTGATCAATATCCCTTTGCTGATCCATTAGTCGCCTTCTACGACACCCATTGGAGGATATGGGGTGATCATATGGCTATTGTTGGCGACAGACACTGGCTAGCAGCTTTTTGATGCATTTTTGTATTTTATATTATTGTTCTTTTTATATTTCTAGAAAAATTGGCTTTTAGATTTGCGCGAAACCTCTAATATATCTGTTCCGCGTTGTTATACTACACAAATTGATCCCGTTGAGAGACAGTTGCATCTTTTCTCGGATGCAAGTGAGCATGCCTTCAGTTGTGTTGCATATTGGCGTTTTACATCTCAAGATGGTACGATAAAACTGGCTCTCATCGGGGGAAAGGCAAGGCTGGCTCCTTTAAAGCCCGTTTCCATACCACGGCTCGAACTTCAGGGCGCTCTTATAGCAGCACGTCTTGCTAAATATATTTGTGACGCTAATAAGCACAAGCCAACACAATCTTTCTTTTGGTGTGATTCTTTGACAGTTTTGAAGTGGCTTCGTAGCGATGCCCGCTCCTTTAAAGCTTTCGTTGCTTACAGAGTAGGTGAAATCTCTGAGCTCACAGACTTAAGGAGTTGGAGGTAAGTTCCTTCGGCTATGAATGTTGCGGACGACGCTACGAAGCCTAATTCCAAATTGCAAATTTATAGATGGCTCTCTGGGCCAGAGTTCTTGCTCAGTAATTCTGAACATTGGCCTCGAGAACCACCATCATCATCTAAGCTTCAAAGTCTTGACGAGAGGAAAAACAATAACTTTGTAGCTCAAATCTCGGATTCATCCTCACAATCATCTTTACCTGCACAATCAGGGCTGGTCACCGAAACACGTGACCTAATTGTTGCAGATTATACGCGATTTAGTAAATGGATGCGCGTGGTTCGTGCTACAGCTCGTATACGTTTTTGTGCAAGTAAATTCATCAGCATTTTACGACCTGTCAATCTTCCAAATCCAAATTCGTTAACGGCTTCTAACATTTTCACAGCCGAACGCGACTTGCTCCTGAAATCCCAATCAGAGTCCTTTCCAAAAGAGATAGAGTGCCTTCGACAGTCCCTGCCCTTCCCTAAGCGAAGCAGACTAGCGCAACTTGCCCTCCGCCTCGACTCTGACGGATTTATTCGACTTGCAAGCAGGATTTTAGCGGCCAGAGATATATCACCGAACAGAGACCTCCAACCCATTATTCTGGATGGTCGCCACCCTATTGTCCGGCTGCTTCTGTTACATCTCCATGAAAAGCACGCTCACGGGAACTGCGAGCTAGTTGTGAATCAGATGCGACTGCGTTTTCACGTTTTACATTTACGACCCTCTGTGAAATATGTGGCTCACCGGTGTCAAACATGCAAGATTCGGAAGGCAACTCCAATGGTTCCCCCGTTTGGGGATCTGCCCACCGGCCGACTAGCACACCATAAACGGCCATTTTCTCATGTTGGCGTGGATTATTTTGGACCTATCAATGTGACAGCAGGAAGGAGACACGTGAAAAGATATGTGGCTTTGTTCACTTGTTTGACCGTCCGAGCCGTCCACTTGGAGATAGCGGAGAACCTCACCACTGATTCGGCACTGATGGCGCTCAGGCGTTTCATTGCTCGCCGTGGATGCCCTATCTGCATATATTCAGATAACGGGACAGCATTTGTGGGCGCTGCTCGTAAGCTGGAAGAGTTGTATGACTTCGCAGCGAATCGCAACATTCAGTGGAAATTCATCACTCCGGCGGCTCCATTTATGGGTGGTTGTTGGGAGCGGCTAGTTCGCAGTGTGAAGACGGCCCTGTCAGTGACTTTGTTAGAAAGGGCGCCACGAGAGGAGATTCTTTACACGCTCTTGATGGAGGCCGAGGCAATAATAAACAGCAGGCCACTGACTCACGTCCCCGTGGGACCAGACGACGACGAGGCTTTAACACCTTACCATTTCCTGATCGGAGGGCCTAGTGGCGACCACCAGCTGCGGACCTTATGTGACTCTGATTTATGTCGAAGAGCAGATTACAAGAAAGGGCTAAGACTAGCGGACCACTTTTGGCAGCGTTGGACGAAAGAAATACTTCCTAGTCTTGCGGCAAGAAGAGCGGGGTCCCAGAAAACAATTAGCCTTGGCGACCTTGTATTGATTGTAGATGGCTCTCTTCCACGTTCTTCCTGGCCTCGAGGCAAAGTCATCAAGGTTTACCCAGGCCCCGACGGAAGGGTACGGACTGTCGATATTCAAACGAAGTCAGGCACCTTGAAGCGCCCTACTCGTCTTTTAGCGATACTAGACACTGTCTGTACTAGCCATAATTAGTGCCCACACTGGGGGGGAGTGTTGGCGACAGACACTGGCTAGCAGCTTTTTGATGCATTTTTGTATTTTATATTATTGTTCTTTTTATATTTTTGACTTTTGTCATTGCTACTTAGATTGTCTAGAAATATAAAAAGAACAATAATATAAAATACAAAAATGCATCAAAAAGCTGCTAGCCAGTGTCTGTCGCCAACAGCTATCTATGAGCGTATTTAAGGAGATAGCCAGTGTTTCAGTACTTCATAATTCCTTGTGACCCTCGCTTCCTCTTAAGGCCTTATCATTACTTACCATATAGTATGATATTTTCCTCTCAAGTTGAAAATAGTTCTGTTCCGTTAGATTATTTAGAAATAGAAAATTAGAGAGCATTACAGAAGAATACTCGTATACCTAATTGAATCAAATCTTTTTTAACCGTCGAACCGTGTTCTCATAATGAAAACTATTTGTTTTGGCACAATATTTTGACCTTATAACATATTATTATTGTGCATAAAGAAACGCTTTATCTAAACAGCTTAAACGACAAATTTGTCAACGTCTTAATCTCAGAAGAAGAGATTCATCCAAGATTGATGGCTCCACTTTGCACCGAACAAGCGTTGAGTAGCATTCTTAACGGTTTCCTTTGTCAGAACGCCCTCTAATTTATCTTAGAATTATAATTTGTCTGTATTTTATAGCTTGGAGCTGTTTTATCGTACCATAAATATTTATCACGTTGCTTATTTTGCGGGCGGAAGTTTTGGCGGGAAATTGTCGAGCAATTAAATGCTATTAGGTTCTATACATTTGTCATTTCTCGTAAGCCGACATGCTAAGTGAACCAGTGTTTTTAAGTGAGCACCTACACCGTTATAATCGTAGTTCAGTTTCACATAGTCCACCCTGCCGCAATAAGTAGGTATCCTTTGCGGCGATAAAAGTATTTTTCATTGTAAAAAATGGGGTAGAAGTTATTTATTAATTTAAGTCGCTCAGCCCGCCTAGCATGACCACCGAAACACGATATGATAAAGCCATTTATCGCTTTGAACTTTCAAAAATCATTTCATCATCAAATTTTATCGATTCTGTGAACACGTTTAAGCCACATACATGTTCGCAGTTTTGATAAAATTTCAAGATGGCGGTTTTAACTAATGATTTTTAACAGTTTAAAAGCGATAAATGGCTATATCATATCGTGTTTCGGTGGTCGTGCTAGGCGGGCTGGTCAGCTACCATCATGCTACCAAAGTTTAGTCGCTATTATAATTACATATAAACGAACATACTAGATACGCGGGATAAACATAATTTTTTCCTTGCAGTCTGGTAAAAAAGAATATGATAGAACTAGCCCGCCCGGGTAGGTACTCAGAGAACTTACTTTAACCATTACGAATTAAACATATAAACCTTCCTCTTGAATTACTCTATCTATTGATGAAGACCGCATTGAAATCCGTTCATCATAACCACCAATTATAGAGCTCTATTCAACGCAATGACCTTGAATCGAGCTTTGTGATTGGTTCGTTTCTTATCCAAGAGTCGAGAGTAGTAATGTTTGTGAGTACGGGTGTAAGTTACCTTATCACTAACTGTCGCACAGTTAGCAAAAAGATTACTAGTCCCCTCTTTAGTGAGCGAGAGTTCTTCCGGTCTGATCCCCTGCTGGTTATTAATAATCCGTATTAATAATAATTTATTCCGGCCCGATCCACTCATTTTAATAGACAAACACACAAGAGAAAAACATTTGTTCATGTAGGATTTGAACGGAAATATTTTTCAACGTTACTCGCAAACATCTCCAAAATATTTATGTGGTCTTGGTACTATAGGTTGAATTTTTTGAATATACGGAATTGCAATAAACTCATTGAATTATGTATATCTCAGATAAATCGCTGTCTTACAAACCGCTTGCGTACCGACTAAAGGACACAACTTTTTTAAAGAGCGTACCTACCTACATTTTTCAAATGAGTTATTTCTGATGTCTGGGCGCGTTATAGTTTGCTGTTACCTGCAAACCTTGCAAATATGTGAAATATAAACACAGAGAAAAACGTAATTTTTTTGTTATTTTGCTTTGAACACAGACTGATTAATATACCAGCATAGTTGTTTTATTCAATTCTTCATATTTTATTTATATTAGGGGCTTTATATTTTATTTAAACGATTTATATTTTATTTAAACGATGACCTAATTCCTTAAAAATATATTCATATAAAAAAAAAAATTAATTAGGTACCAATGTAGAACATGTCGATACTGAACTTCGATGCAGTCGACGCGTTTGTGGTGGAGTGGTCAAGTCGCTGCTTACAATCAATACAACCATTGGGTTGTATTGGCTGTGTAATGAACATTTGTTTATAACACAGACGAACACGGGCCCAGAAAAGATATTTGATATTACACTGTGACACTTGTTTTTCGAAACCTTAGTTAACATCTATATTTACATCACCCGTATTGTTCACGCGCAGAGCTAGAGCAGTACCTAATTGGCAATTAAAATGCAACGTGAAAATTAATATATTACGTATGTAGTTACAGCATCTGAGGTGCAGAATGTTTTACCAGATGTTAATTGGACGTAGATTAGTAAAAACGTTGTAACCCACACGATGCTTCTTCTTCTTCTTCTTCTTATTTTAAGAGAATGGCGATCGCGACACATAAAGATAACGCATTGCGCCAATATCAAGTGAAAAATTTATTAAAGTAACCGACAATTGTACGGTAGATTGAGGTTAAAATGGAGTCTCTCAACATGTGTTTTTGCAACAAGAACTCGGGAGAAACTCCTACACGATGCTTGTTTTGAGATATGATTTTGTAAAGTTGTCATAAAGTCACCTGACATATGTGTGGGTTGGACTCATTGGTCTGAGGTTGGTCTACTATAGTCGTATTTTTCAATACACACAAGATACATTAGATCTATTTTGCTAGGTGAAAGTACTATATCTGCCTATCACATTTGTGTACTTAAGTCAATTTTGGAAATGTTGTGGTTTGGAACGCTTTTAATCTACGTCCAATTAGAGATTTCTATGTTTAACTGATAACTGCTTACTAAGAGACCGCGCTCTTCATTCATATTTTTTTAGATCCGCTTAATTCAAGCAGCGCTTCGATGAATGGATTCACTTAATTTCCTTTAAAAATAAAAATACAACATTTGCGCTGACAAACAAAAAAAATCCATTGCATCCTTGTATTGAAACCCTTCGGAAACACTTCTCAAATACCAATACAAATATAATGACCTGGAAAGAGGATTTCCCAGGAGACAGAAAAAGGTGACACAATATGACTTTCAAAGTTCGTGTAATCGGAGGTACTAACATTAGAGAATATTTTAGCACATATTTTTTTGTCATGATAAGACATTTTGTAAATACGCCACTGCTATTCTTATTTCTGGCGTGAAGCAGTTCGCTGTGTTTCGGATTGAAGGGAAAGGTAGCCAGTGTAATTACTGGGCATGGAAGGCATATCATCTTAGTCCCCAGGATGGAAAGGCACTTGCAGTGTTAAGTGATTTATTACCCTTATATTGCAAGTGTCTATATGCGAAGGTAACCACTTAACACCAGTTGAGCCGCAAGCTCGGTCGCCATCTCGTAGTATAAGTATATAAAAAAAAAATTGGTTGTCTGTAAAGTCGGTTTACTGACGATAGTTGAACGTGACAACGTCTTAAGAAAATACTGATGGAATGGTAGCATTTTTCAAAAGAAAAATTTAATTTCATTTGTTTAATAGATTTCGCATTATAGTATGAATAAACTTGTAATAAAATCTCTTTGGCTATACTATTTGTATCTAGCTGGTTTTGGTATCATTGAAAGTTTAAATTTTAAAGAACAATTCCGAATTCAAATTAGAGAATTAGATGCAGAGCGAGGTAACGCCGCATGACGTCATGTTTTTTCGTGCGTGCAGCCGGCTCTATCGAATTATAAGACGTTGTCACGTCAAAAAGTAGAGCCGTTACTTTAGAGAAAATTTTCCAATATTTATTTTACTAAGTTGCCTAATGGCAACCACAAGCAAAGTGGCCGATCAGTCATGTAGAAACATTGAACTAATTTTTATGCCGTGAATAACGTTGAGAGAAGTTTTTCCCACCTCATCGGTCACCATCATAGAGTTCTCCTCAACAAAAACTCCCTAAATTCACTTATATTTCGATGTATTAAGAAAGGCCAAAACATAAACAGCTAAAGAGGTTTATTACTTAGATCGTGTATAACAACAATCCTAGTACTATGTATTTTAAAAAAGGTCTAGCGAATGAAATATATTAAGTATATAATAAGAATAAATAAATTAAATGTAGGTATGTATGTAAATACACATACACAACTTATGTATAAGAAATCAAAGCATTCGTACCTAATAATAAATTAATTTATTGATGGTAACAACAAGTGTCACAGTGTAATATGAAATATCTTTTCTGGTCCCGTGTTCGTCTGTGTCATGAACAAATGTTCATGTTCATTATACAACCATTGTATTGTAAGCAGCGACTTGACCACTCCACCACAAAGGCGTCGACTGCATCGAAGTTCAGTATCGATATGTTCTACATAGGTACCTAATTTATATTTTTTCGCTTATGAATATATTTGTCCTAGAAAAATGCACTGAAAAAAATCGACTTGCCTCAGGCGGGACTCGAACCCGCACCTTCCACAATCCGGGTGGACGCGTTGACCAATTTCGCCACCGAGGCACTGCTTTTCGCTGTCGAAATTTGTCAGTGCTTGGTGCTTATGTTTTTATGGTAAACATCGTTTCATCAAATCTTTGAAATTTGCACTTCCAAGACCCGAACGAAATATTTTTGCAAATATTTGACGCCCAGCTAAGATGAAACTACCTTACATTATGGAATAATTTTATTTTTGCGTTTACAAACGCGTAAATATAATACTAGAAAAATTGTGGAAGGATTGTGGAAGGTGCGGGTTCGAGTCCCGCCTGAGGCAAGTCGATTTTTTTCAATGCATTTTTCTAGTATTATATTTACGCGTTTGTAAACGCAAAAATAAAATTATTCCATAATATATTTGTCATCGTTTCTCCTAATATAAATAGAATTGAATAAAACAACTTTGAATAAAACGACTATACTGGTATGTTAATCAGTCTGCGTTCATAGCAAAAAAACTTACACTACAGGTGTACCTACTAATGCGGCAAATATTTACTAGGTACTTTCAATTTTGTGATGTCAATTCCTCGCTCTCCTACTGTACTTTACTTAAAGTCAGAGGCTCGTGATTTCAAATACGTTTTGTTACCTATCAAACTAACATAAAGGTCCATCAGCCATGGTATTATGTAGTATAACCGCTTGAGTGCCTATTTTTTTGGAATAAGCAGACAGACCCTTGATGGTAAGTGATTACCGCCCAACTGTACCCACTACCACGGTAATGTTATCTATCAGTATTCTATCTTCATACAAACGGTAGGAAAGCACGTCATACCTACGCGCCTCGAGTTTGGTTTGCACTCGGTTCGGAACCAACGATGTGATTACCTTGCCACCGGATTAACGATTCTATTCAGTTATGGTCTTAATTTAATTGGATCGCGATAAAAGATGGTGGTAATGTAACTTGTGACGGTTTGGTATCTTTATTATTTACACAATAAGATTAATAAACCTGTCAAATTTCTTAATAAAATACGAGTAATAATAATATATCAATTTCGATTAAAAGTTACTCCTTTGTGTGTATTCATCTTTTGTTCTAGATTAATTACTACATCAGACAGGATGCTTGCTTGCTAACCTCTATTACTCAATAATACTCTCAAACAAATAACCCTTGCTGGAGTTCACGCAATTATAGGCCATAATAGGTAACGCTGCTTTAACACTACGTCTAATTTGAGAAATTCGACCCTAACAACGCCACAAATCCGACTTCTAGTTAAGTAATCTTTTCGGTACAGTTACTGTTCACAATTTACCGACTTCGCAATAAGGGTAATAATTTATATTTAAATTTTATAAGCTAAATAGATGATTAGTCCAAAATAATATGACGGTGACAAGGAAATAATGACACGTTGCCAGTGTCATTATTTTGAGGTACAGATAACAGCACGTTGGGTTACCACAAACTGTCAAATTTTCCCAATCGATTATGCACTTTATATTGAATAGTCTTAGGTTGAAAATCGTTTGGAGAAATTTGACAGTTTTGTATAGCCCTACGTGCTGTTGACTGTACCTACTGTAGGTACCTATGACACCAAAATCTTTTGTGATTTGAGCGTGATTATATAACGGGTGTAAAAGACATGAACAGTCAAACGAAAACCATGTATTCTGCTCACCATCAAAACATTTTTCTTCCTTCAGACTATGCCTCGGAAATTGATAGTTACGATTTTATTGAAGGTCAAAGTCATAATTTTTTTTTCATTTTTTTATGAAAACATATTCTGAACATTATTTCTTAATTATTGTCCAAAGAAACATTATAATTTTTTTTTTAGTATTTCAAAACAAAAAATGGCTTCAAAACGTTAGCGTTCAATGTAGCTCACTCGATGTGCACGGACACAAACGAACGGGGCCGCCGCCGCCGTCTGGCAAAAATATCACGGTTTTGCGAGTTGCGTGCGAGTTGAGCGCTTTACGTTGCGCAGTACAATTTGCAATATTTTTTAAGACCAAAAAATAAAAATCATTTCCCAGCAATTATTTTTTGAAATGTGTCTCATTTTGATGTATAGAATACATGGTTCTCGTTTGACTGTTCATGTCTTTTACACCCTGTATATGTACCTAAGTATGTATTATGAAGTAGGGAAAACAGAAAAGAGAGGACGTCGGTAGCTCTATTATAATACAGATTCAGTCATGTGTGACTGTTTGCGGAGCCGCAAATCTGCGGGTTTGAAGTTGAACTTATCTTGGTATTCATGAAAAGTTTATACCTACGAAAGGAAAATGTACGCGTCAGCTTATCCTATTCATTGTCACTGAAAAGTTAAAAACTTCACCCAGGTGCCACTTAATATTTTTGTTGATTACCATAGAAAATACATAATTGTATATGTGTTTTTTAATATAAAAACCCTTAAAATCTCGAAAACTGATGCTAACTCTGCCTTTCATTCAGCAAATAAAACAGTTTTAAACCATGACTGAGTTTAGTCGGTGTTTTATAATAAAAGGGGAAGTGTTAGTGGGGCAAAGTTAAACTGAGATTAATTTCAATTACGTTTTGCCTCAGGTTATATATTAAATGTTAGTAAGGGTGCATTTTTCATTTTCATTTATCAGGTACCTAAACTAGACAGGTAAACTAAACAGAGTGTTCTGGAAAATGTCTTGGAAAGAATTTACAAAAACACCTCCTATTACCATACAATAAGGTTTATAGCGTCAGGGGTGCTGTGGGTGTTTAGTGAAAGTCCAGTTACTTGATAACACTATGTATTTCGATACACACAAAGCGCGGGAAAATCACAGCATCGCACACGTATATCGAAAGAGTCCCGGCTATGACTGCGTGGTGTCGTGCGCAACGGCACGGGCACAGCGCGTACCTCCCCGCGACCCCGCAACGGTCGCCAACGGTCAGTGCAGCATGTACCTAAAGGCGTACTACATACGGTACGACCTAGGCTCGCACACACGAGCGCCACACACTCCCCCTCGAGTTAATGAAAGCGTCCTCGCTCGTTAACTCGCACAACATAATACACAATTTAGCATTTACGATTACATACAATAGAACAAACAGGACAGTTATGCTTACGAGGACGACCTCTTCTACGTTTTTGTACAACGGGACGAGGAGGCGTATCATCACGATTATGAAAACGGGTAAGTTCCGAAACATGATATTTACCCAAAATTTCACTATGGTCTTCTACATTAGCAATAACATACGCAGTAGGACTAGCTCTATTAACTATAACGTAAGGCCCATCTCTTTTTGGAACAAATTTTGAAGATAAATTCTTAGCAGCATTACTTAAGACGTGTGTTTTCAAAAGCACTTGATCACCCACTTCAAACGTCTCTGCAGGACACTTTGACTTGTCTGCACTCTCTTTACGACGGTCCTGTTGAGCTTCGGCGCGTTCTTTAACTGCTATGAGTGAATTAACAAAACTCTTTAAGTAGGGAGTAATCTGAGGCACAAAATTATCCTTATTCAAAACAGCTGTAATGTCGTGTCGAACCTCAACTGGAGAACGAAGCTCTCTAGCGAACATTAGATGTGCAGGACTTACACCAGTAGTTTGACAAACTGCAGAATTCATTACAAATCTAACAACAGGAAGATGCTCAGGCCAAAAGGAATGATTAGTATCTACCAAACGAGACAATTGGAATTTCATATCCCTATTTTTACGTTCAGCAGGATTTGCTGACGGATGATAAAGTGGTATTAATTCTTGTGTAATACCTAAAATATACATGCACTGCTGCATGACGGCAGAAATAAATTGGACACCATTGTCCGATACAACGCGACGAGGAAGCCCATATCGAAGAAAATACTCCTCAATCAGGGTACGAGCACATACCTCTGATGTAGCTTCTTTGAGGGGATAAAGCTCAACCCAGCGAGTCGCCGTGTCCTCAACCAATAATACCCAACGTTGCCCATTTTCACCAACAGGAAGCGGACCAAACAAATCTATCGCTAAAACTTCACCTCTTTGACTGAGAACTGGTGTTTGCAAAAGACCCTTTGGTTTGGTATTAGACGCCTTGTAGCGTTGACAAACAGTGCAAGTCTTGACATACTCAGATATGGCTCTGTGCATACCTGGAAAATAAAAATGCTGAGAGACTTTATTATAAGTCCTATCGACGCCGTGGTGACCAGCTACAGCAGCATCATGACACTCTTTTATTATTTCTGTACGTAAAGAACAAGGAACAACTAACTGTGGATCTTCACTATCTGAATCGGGGTTATACCTATATAAAACTCCTTGCTGCATAAAGTAGCCACGTTCAGACCATCTTTTTGCACCTATTGATTCTAAATCTAATGTGTCTTCTAATTCATTAATTATTTTCTTTAGTTCCAGGTCGTCGTGCTGCGCGTTACGGAGATCGGTGGGACTGCGAGCCGGTAAGTCTATCACGACCGAACATACACCACACTGACTCTTATCATTTTCTTCACAGATTGGACGACTCAGCGCATCAGCAACTACATTAGCTCTTCCTGGAGTATACTGAAACTGAATATTATAACCTTGTAATTTTAATGCCCATCTAACTAATCTACCCGATGGTGATTTCAAGGTAAGTAACCATTTTAACGGCTGATGATCACTTCCTAATATAATCTCGTGACCTTCAATGTAGCCTCTGAAACGTTCTACTGCCCATATCACCGCAAGAGCCTCACGCTCGGTAGTACTGTAGTTTCTCTCGGCAGCTGTAAGAAGACGACTGGCGTATTCAATCGGCCGCTCGTTCTTTTCTTCACCTTGCAATAAAACCGCACCTAGTGCATAATTACTAGCATCGGTCCTCAATATAAAATGCTTACTATAATCTGCCTGAACTAATATAGGCGCAGATGATAAGCGATGTTTCAACTCTTGAAACGCATGTTGTTGATCAGCTCCCCAAAACCAAACTTGATTCTTCTTTGTGAGACGCGTCAACGGTTCAGCAACAGCAGAGAAGTTCGGAATAAACTTCCTGAACCAAGAACAAGTCTGAACAAAAGTTCTAAGGTGACGTAAAGATGACGGTGGTTTCAAATCTAAAATAGCACGAACCTTTTCGTCGTCAGGAGATATACCATCACGTGTAATAACGTGACCAAGGTATTTAATTTTATCACGAACAAACATGCACTTTTCTCTATTAGCACGTAATTTGAAGAAACGCAGTCTCTCGAACACCGCGCGCAAATCTGAAACGTGTTTTGCGAAAGAGCCTTCAGTCAGGATCAAAATATCGTCTAAATATGCAAGCAACGTAACATCCTTTAAAGAAGCGCTAGCACGGAGCCTATCGATTAACCTTTGGAAGGTAGAAGGCGCATTCTTCAATCCAAAAGGCATGCGCTTAAATCGATACGTCCCAAACGGCGTCAGAAAGGCAGTCTTGTCCCTGTCCTGCTCGCGAACAGAGACATACCAGTAACTACTGCGCATATCTAAGGAACTCATATAACAATTCTTTTTCGTCGACTGAAGAAGCTCGTCTATCAATGGCATCGGATAGACATCGGTCTTAGTTACCGCGTTGAGTCTCCTATAGTCTACACAGAACCGTACCTTTCCATTTGACTTAGGCACAAGCAAGGCCGGAGATCCCCAAGCAGACTCGCACTCTTCTATAATATCCTCAGCCAACATCTTATCAACCTCAGCTTTCATTACTTCTTTCTTAGCTGGTGTTAACCGATAAGGCGGGACAGCAATAGGTAGATGATCGCCAGTGTCAATCACATGCTCAGCGAAAGGCGTCGGGTCTCCCCCTGGCTCGAAGATATCTAAATTATCGACAATGACACGGGCAAGAACATCGCGTTGTTCTCCACTAAGCGAAGTCGCCTCATCATCCCGAAGTACATCTACAGCTGCACATGAAGACGGAGATGACACTTTCTCAAAAAGCATCTCAAACTTCTGCTGACTATTTTCAGCGAAGTGCCAGCTGTGATTACCGAAATCAAACACTAAATTAAATTCTTTTAAAAAATTAATACCAAGAAGGCTTTCATTACTGTCCGAATCAGGAAAAATTAAAAATGGAACACGTTTTGTTTTATGTTTAAGTGTCACCTCTACTTCAGTGGTAAGTACACTCATTTCTCTACTAATCCCATCCGCCAATTTAACAGTTTGTGAAGACGGCACTAAGGGATAACCTAACTTTTCCAGGAGAGCGTGCAGCGTGTGACCAGCGATGCAGCTTCGAGCTGCTGAGTCTACTAACGCGGTGCCATGATTCCCGGAAACAACAATATTTAAAATAGGACGACGAAAAGATGACGTGCAAGTCATCTGATGAGATTCACTATAAAACTTATATTCGATATTATTATTAACATTATTGTAAACACGATTACAAACATTATCACAAATAATATTAGTAACGCTAGTCGTTCTATTCAAATCAATATTATGTGATTGGTCAACATAACTATTTTTATCAAAATCATATTTATTATAATCAAAACTCTTACACTCTTTACAGTTATTTCCCCTGCTATCAATATTTTTACACATACTATTTACATTATTATTTTTAAAACAATTATTTTTATAAAACGGCTTTACACTATTCCGAAAATTTATTTCATTAGAACAAATACTACTATTGAAACTTTTGTCAACAAAATCATTACTAAAAATCCCTTCGGCACGCGCAGGGTTACCTCGAGAATCATTACTAAAAATCCCTGCTGCACGCGCAGGGTTACCTCTAGAAACGTTATCACTAGAGATGGGTCGAGGGCAAAAACAAATATGGACAAAATGGGCATAAACTTGGCATATTGGGCATAAATGAGTTTACGCCCAAATAAATGCCCGATCACTGGGCACAAAAACTAATAACTTTATTTTCTAAAAAAAAAGCCGGAACTTATCTTAAAATAAAACTTAATGTTAGTATTTTGTAACTTAAAATATTAATCAAATAATCAGTCATAATAATCAAAGTATTATTAAAAAATCACAGTTAAATTCGAATTATTTCAATAGGTAGTTGTAGAAAATATATTTTTAACTCTCGTAAATATATAAGTACTTATCAATTTTTATAATCATCGTGGTCTTAATGATTATTTTGGTTTCATTTTGATCTCTATTAGGTACGCAAACATTAGGTTTTACTTCACATCTTCACATCATCATCGTCATCACTAAGGCAACAGACATTAGATGCAACATCAACAAATTCAAGTTCTCGGTGTTAAAATGAATGTTGATGTTGATTCATGATCATGAATATCATAATCATCGCTTAAAAAATAGTCGATTTCCGTATCGTGAACATTCAGCATTTTATATTTTTTAGATGGATCATTATTTTCCATTTATGTAATTCTAATTGTATGCCAAATATGTGATTTGGGCTGCTCTTTCTTCTCTCGCGATTTCGCTTTGCACTGTGCGTGGAACCATGCATGCTAAACGACTGTTCAGTAGCTGCAGATGTGCAAGGTGCTGTCAGGATACGACACTTGTATCCTGACAGCACCTTGCTACTTTACTTAGCGGCGAGGAACCACAAATTCCTTTTCCCCACAATACAGCATCTACCTTCTCTGCAGCTTTCCATGTGATTTTTTTCTCCATATAGGTACCATCTCTCGCTATATATTGAGCAAGATCAACCATACAATCTAAATTCAAAAAATCGCCAGGGTTTGATCATAGTCGATCGCTTCCATCTCTTGATCCTGATTGAGTTGATGTCCTTCAGTTCTAGGGTTTACCATATGTGCAGCGTAGTGTATTGAAATTTGTAGTTCTATGTTCTACTGCAATCTTCAAACATTCTTCATTAAAAGTTTCCAGAATAGTTGTCGAAGTGAAAGCAAGTAGTAGGTAATTTAAATAATATATTTTTGAATTTATGAAGATCGTTTAAACTTTCATCATCATCATTTGAGCCGAGAGACGCCCTCTTTTGGACATAGGCCTCCCCCAAGGATCTCCAAACCGTTCGGTCCTGCGCTGCCCGCATCCAGCGACTTCCCGCGACCTTTACCAGATCGTCAGTACATCTATGGAGGGCCTACCAACGCTGCGTTTCCCGGAACGTGGTCGCCACTCGAGGACCTTTCCGCCCCAACGGCCGTTAGTCTTCCTCGCAATGTGCCCTGCCCACTGCCACTTAAGGTTCGCAATTCTTTGGGATATGTAGGTGACCTTAGTTCTCCTGCGGATCTCATCATTTCTGATATGATCACGCAGAGAAACTCCGAGCTTAGCCCTCTCCATTACCCTTTGGGTGACCTTGAGCCTTCTTATGAGGCGTATTGTAAGCAGCCACGTTTTGGTTCCATAGGTCATCAATGGCAACACACACGAATTAAAAATATTCGTCTTAGGACACTGCGGTAGATGGGCCGAGAATATGCCGTGTAGCTTCCCGAACGCTACCAAAGCCGAGTTGGATTTGTCGATTGATAAGTAAGGACTTACCCAGGTGGACTGTTTGTCCCAGGTAAACATATCAAGGTCGACAACTTCCAGTGTAGAGCTTTCCACCTTTACAGGAGTGGGTGCGACATGATTTTCGTCTTATCCATTTTAATTTTAAGGCCCACTTGTTGGGAGAATCTACAGAGATCGTCGAGCATTGTGCCCAGGTCTTCCAAGGCCTCAGCCATAACTACGATATCATCTGCAAAGCGAAGGTGAGAAATGTACTCGCCATTTATGTTGATGCTAAGTCCTCTCCAGTCAAGAAGCTTAAACGCGTCCTCCAACGCAGCTGTGAACAGTTTCGGCGATATAACATCACCCTGTCTCACGCCTCGCTGGAGCTGTATGGGTTCTGAATTCTGGTCCTGAAGGCGGACGACATAGTGGCGTTTTCGTACAGTGACCGCAACACTTGGATGTATCGATAGTCTAAGTGGCACCTCTGGAGTGACTTGAGCACGGCCCAGGTCTCGACAGAATCGAAGGCTTTCTCATAGTCCACAAACGCTAAGCATAATGGCAGATTATACTCTTAGGTCTTTTGTATAACCTGCCACAGCGTATTTATGTAATCTATGGTACTGAAGCCTTTTCGGAATCCGGGTTGTTTGGGAGGCTGGAAGTCGTTAAACCTACGCTCGATACGATTCGTTAACCCTCGAAAAAAGCTTATAAACATGACTCAGGAGCGTGATGGGTCTATAATTCTTCAATTGGGCCCATCGCCCTTTTTGAAGAAGAGTCTCACCACGCCGCCATGCCATGCCTCTGGCGTAAAATATAAACTTTACTGATGTTATACTCATCACCTTCGAGTTCAAAGATAGCTTGTGTGATTGGTTACATTATACTAACACATTGTTAAACTATAATCAAAAAACGATCGTCAAGGATCGTACTTTTAACGTAACATAACTAGTTCATGGACAGCGAGATTTTGAAGTGCAGCATTTCCTTATTCATCATTTGCATTAATAAAAATAATTTTAAACCTTGTTTTTAATATTAATTTTGAGTATTTTCACAAATTAAGTCTGGGTGTTTACGGCTGTTTATTGGTTTTACCAAAACATCGGGCTTAAACCCTGTAGTCCAATATGTTTTTGTGAAATGACCTTTTCAGCACACTTAAATATAGCTATTTGAATGAAAAATTTAAATAAAGTTCTGTTAAAGTTTTTGCCCAGTCAAAAGGCATTTACTCGGCATCTACAGGCATTTATCCGGCGTTTATTCAATGCGCCCAATATGCCAAGGCATAAACCCATCTCTAGTTATCACTGATAACGGCCGGCCGCTGCGAGACCGCGCAAGCGGGGGCGCTCCGTTCGGGCGCTAGCGGTTGCGATGGCGATGTCGGCGGCAGTCGCGCCTGCGAGCACTCCCGCGCCCGCGGCATCAGCTTATGATTCGTACGATTTTGTGAAGACGCAACCGAATAAAACGCACTTTTTACGATTTGCGGGTTACACTTAACACATTTCGATTTTATAATATTAGGGGCTCCACAGCCATAACACTTTAAATCACTTTTCATTTCATCATTTTTAGATGTTAACTTTGAACAGTTGTCTTTAGTGTGCCCTGAGCGCTTACAGTATACGCAAAAATTGCGTTTTGTAGCCACGGGCTCCGCACTGGAAACATCTTTCTGCACCGTAATCGAAACCGACGGACGAGATGGCGGCGCCGGCGGCAGCGTAGTCTTTTGTAGACGCTGCGACGACGACTTCACATGTTTATTTGTGTCACCCTCTCTGAGGGAGTCTTCTATATTCCTTGCTTTCCGCAATAACTCGTCAAAACCACCGATGGCATCTCGCTCTAAGCGTTTTCTAATTCTTCTGTCTAGAAGGCCAAAAGTAATATCCAACTCCACTTTGCTAGAAAGATCGCCCCTAGGCAGTTTGGAAAGTAATGCTCTTATTTTAGCAACAAAAATGTCGGTATTATCGTTACCTTGATGAAGGCTAAATATTTCTTTATAAATTCTGTACGGCGGCTTGTGCTCTCCGAACGCACTGGTCAAGCCTTTCAATGCTTCCGCCCAGGTCTTGGTGGAGGACTTCACTCCTTGCCACCACAGAGCAGCGGAGTCTGTTAGTAGTATAGATAGACCACGAAGGGCACTCTCGTCCGAAATATTTAAACAGTCTTTGTATGTGACGATGGCGTCTAAAAAGTTTTCTACTGGTTCGCTGCCACTGTACCGTGCTGTGCATTGACCAAAGTGCGCATAATGGCCGCCATTGAGTGCACTTGACGACATCGTTTCACTCGTCGTTGCAGCAGGTTGCGGCGTCGAAGACCGAACCTCATTTATAAGCTGTCTACAAAACTCGCTCTGTGATTGTTGTAAGTTCATCAACATGGTGGTGAACATTTCTTTTGACATTTCTAACTTCGTTGCGCCTGCAGCGGGAATCTCTTCATCGTCGCTGGTATCCATTTGCTGCCTTGTTCGCGGCATTGTGAACCAACAACAGGCACGATCACGACGCAAAACGAAAAGTCACTAACACAATTAAGTACACCAATGTGTTTACGCGCTATACACGTCCTATAACACCAATAGGTAACTTTTAATCGTCGATATGTATATACACAACACAACAACCCCGTGCCGTAAAAATGTTCAGTGTCTTTCTAGGTACTAAACCGGCAACCGGCGCGTAAACCTGTTTGTAGATGTCGGGCGTCGACTGTCTAACCAAACAAAACTTTTTCTCGGGTTTTTCACCAGGGCAAAAGATAGTTCACTACCACTGTTTATATACACGTAACAACTACTATTTAACGCGAATACAACCACGTTGGGATGCCAATATAGCGTCAGGGGTGCTGTGGGTGTTTAGTGAAAGTCCAGTTACTTGATAACACTATGTATTTCGATACACACAAAGCGCGGGAAAATCACAGCATCGCACACGTATATCGAAAGAGTCCCGGCTATGACTGCGTGGTGTCGTGCGCAACGGCACGGGCACAGCGCGTACCTCCCCGCGACCCCGCAACGGTCGCCAACGGTCAGTGCAGCATGTACCTAAAGGCGTACTACATACGGTACGACCTAGGCTCGCACACACGAGCGCCACAGGTTGGAATTGAAAGCGAGAAACTTACGCTCTATTCAGCAAAAGGTTTGTAAAGCAATAACTTGGAATCGGTAACTTGCAGATTAAGTATTTGCTTAGCTCAGTTCATCTTCGATTTCTAATTAATGTACGACCGCTGTTTAATTTTTTGTTATCATCGGAGGGTATAGACAATTAGTAACTGGTTTCTTTCATTATTTATTCATCGGGTAAAGGGAAAAATACAGTAATAGAATAGTTTGCTCTCGAGTGAACCACCTACAACTTTTTACCTCTCCGGCGAGAAAATTGTTATAGGTGAGAAATATAAGCCAATATTTTTTTAATATCTACAACATGTAAACTAAATAACCAACACCCTGAATACAGGTGGTTTGGGATCGGCTTCCGAGTTGATATCAAAAATTCTTTTTGAAAAAAAAAAAACGATTTTTTTTTGTTTTTTTTTCAAAAAAAAATCGTTTTTTATCAATAAAAATTTATTGAAATCAACTCGGAAGCTGATCCCAAACCACCTGTATTCAGGGTGTTGGTTATTTAGTTGTATATTACAAAAATAACTGCAACTATTTAAATTGAACGTTACAGTCTTCTTTGGAGCTCGCAGCAAATAACTTTTTTACTCCGAGATTTTACAAAGTAAAAAAGTCTTTTGGTGCTGGAGAGGTGAAAATTGTTATCATTATTAGGATTTGACATGAAGAAGTGAGAGAAAAGTTTTGTTAGATTAGTCAGTATACTTAGGTCAGCCATGTGACGCCGGCCGGCAGAGTAGAATAGCATCACTCCATATCCTCAAAAGGGTGTCGTAGAAGGCGTCTGAGTCACCAATCCGCATTGGGCAAGCGTGGTGGACTACTGCCTAAACCTCCTTCGATGACAATAAGAGGCCTTGTGTCCCAGCATTGAGTCGAATTATAAAGGCTGTTATGATATGATGAGTCGTTACTTTGCCTTGTGTAAGATCGACTGGTCGCTTTCATGTAACTTATAAATTTTTCTGCCAACAAATCAATCTTTCGTATCAAGAGTTTTTACAAGTCCTGTTTTGGTACCCACCATTTAGTTGTAATAAAAAAATATTATTTAAAAAAAAAACACGCTATTATGTTAAAACGGACTAAAACTGAAAAATAACTTTTTAGTATAGAAACTAAATGATGAACGAAAAGTATAAGTAATTATTATTTAGAGAAAAGCGTGGGGTGCTCAATAACATTAGTTCTTGAAAATATTCGATCAGTAGAATTCAATTGAGCACCCCACGCTTGTCTCTGAATAATAATTATACTTTTCGTTCATCGTTTACTTTCTATACTTAAGTACCTACTTGATAAAAAGTTATATTTCACTTTTTATTTCGATTTAACTTTAGTGTGTTTTTAGTTTTTTAAACTATTAGGGTCATTACGCCTGTTATCGTCCACTTAGTGGAGTTATCAACTTTGAAAATAAAATTAAAATATTTCTTTATTATAATTTTATAAAATAACTACTGAAATGAATTCCTTTATTAGTCTATTTACAATTATTGCGAACGTTTTAGTGGTGACTGTCATGTTGTTTTTAATATTTTAAAATAAGTAATAAAATGCCAATATTACCAGTTTCCGACCGCAAAGTTCAGTTTTCGTCCACCAGTAGTCCTATTTTCGACCGCATCAATTGAGTATGGATTTCATGAATAAAAATATGTTTTAAAATGAAATTGTTAATCAAGATAATAACTGTAGTCTAAAAATCAGTCTTTGTTACAAAAAGTTGTTAATAGTTATCTAATTTAAAAAAATACAAGTGATCAGAATTACTTTTCGTATTAATTAGGCATTTCTCTTAATTCAAATTTTGTTTTTTATATCTTTACTCACACACTCACATGATATGAATCTCATAATACAGACAAATCAATTAATATTTATAAAACTTATAAAAAGACAACGAATAATATAACAAGACATAGTCTTATTCAACATAAATATCATAATTTTCTACATCACAATCACAACATTTCTATAAAATATATTTTTAAAATAAATTAATAATAATATGTAATAATTTTTGCGATTGTGTAATTTTTTTTTTTAAACTAGAAACAATACACTGAAAAAGATTGACCTTCTAAGATCCGAACGAAATATTGCCGTATATAGAGTAGAGGTAGGGCACAACAGACTAGCCGCTAGAATTTGCAGTCCAAGTTCAGGCTGCAAATTCTAGGTAGTACCATTACAAAAGACCACAGTCAAAAAAATTTTTTTGTGGTGTTGTATTTCTGTTGGTAAGTAAGGTCGCTAGAGCTGCACGGGGAAGGGATAAGGGTTGCCAGCGCGCGAGTGTCAGATCACTGTTGCAAGCATCTAAGGCTACAGTTGCTGATTACCACCAGGCAGGACGTATGCTTGTCTGCCAACCATTTACCATAAGAAATAACACCAATCACTATTCAAATAATGAGGTCATTACTATTATTCATCATAATATTAAAAATTTAAAGAAAATTGGCCGAAAACAACCCGTTAGTCCGTTCTGCCTTTTTAACCCATAAAATATGATGTTAAACTTGCATATTTTTTCATTCATCATCATCATATCAGCCGAGAGACTTTAGGACATAGGCCTCCCCCAAGGATCTCCTAACCGGTCGGTGCTGCGCTGACCGCATCCAGCGGCTTCCCGCGACCTTTACTAGATCATCAGTCCACCTTGTGGGGGCCTACCAAAGCTGCGTTTCCCAGTACGTGGTTGCCAGTCGAGGACTTTTCCTTCCATCCCAATGGCCGTCAGTCCTCCTCACAATGTGCCCTGCCCACTGCCACTTAAGGTTCGCAATTCTTTGGGCTATGTCGGTGACCTTGGTTCTCGTGCGGATCTCATCATTTCTGATATGATCACGCAGAGAAACTCCGAGCATAGCCCTCTCCATTGCCCTTTGGGTGACCTTGAGCCTTCTTATCAGACCCATTGTAAGACATTGTAAGGCAAATTCATTGAAAAGTTTGAATATTATTTGAAAAAATAATATTGTAAAATTTTATTACACTATCATAAAATAATCACTTTAATTTATTCTAAAATAACAAAGTATGTCGAAAACTGGGATTTTTTACTTTATGTCGAATTTTCGACCGCATGCCATTTAAATGTCTTACATTTATACTTTATTAATTAAATCTAATAAGCAGACTGAAATTGGCCGTCGTAAATATTTTTTCATTCAATTGTTTTAATATTATTTCATTTAATAATATTGTAACATTTGGTTGCAGGTATCATAAAATAATCACTTTTAGTTTGTTGTAACAGAGTATGTCGAAAACTGGGACGTATTGTACTTTATGCCCGATTTCCGACCATAGGCCATTTCAACGTATTAGGTTTATACTTTATTAAAGCTAATAAGCGGACGAAAATTGGCCATCGCAAATATTTGTACACATAAAGTTCATAGTGCTAAATAAAATTTAGTTTACTAACATGCATTTTCGTATATCAGACAGAACCTAATTGACATGGGCGGGCCTGTTATAGACCACCCGGTCGAGATTAGGACTTTCTAATAAAAAGGGCGTACCCTTTCTCGTCCACTTCGTTTTATATATTAATTATTGTAAATTAGAATAATAAACTATTCGTCCACACTATATTTATAGCAAGCTATATGTATAAACAGTAAACAAACCAAGAAACACAATAGAACTATTTTTTATTTACTGCGTAAGTTCCGGCACGTCACTATTTTTTCTGCAATATTTGACACATTTTCACTCTTTCGCCGGGTACCATAAACTGCATAGCTTAATCCTAGTTAATGGCCGCGTTCCAGTGAACTGTGTAGGCATGTACTTACTGTGAAGTTAATCAGGTCGTAATACATAAATATTTTAAGGACCTATGTATAACCGTTTTACTATTTTTTGGCGTTATATCAAGGAGGGCGGTTAAATGGACGAATAGGGGAAGCGGTCGGCAAACAGGCGCAATGACCCTACTTTATTTTCCACTTTTGAGTGCGAATTATAGCCGCTTATGAAAGTACCTACTTAATATTTTATTTTAAAAAAACTCTTCTTCTTCTTTAATTAATGGCGTTCGCGTTATTTATCGCATTTCGCCAATGTCAAGTGAAAATGTACTTTTAAAGTAACAGACAATTGTACGGTAGATTGAGGTTAAAAATGGAGTCTCTCAACACGTGTTAAGAACTCGGGAGAAACTCCTAAAAAACTCTAAACACCGCCAACTTAACATAGATAACGCCATCTAGTGACGTATAACTGAATTAACATTCCAAAAGTTTAATTTATTAGTCCTGGCGAATCTAATCAGGATAATGGGATATTCTTAACAAATTATTGTAATATCATCGGTCTTTGAAAAGTCTATGAAGTTTCAATGAAATCTGAGGGCCTAGACAAAGTGGCAAACGATACAAATCGTTTCTACGAGTAACGACGTCAACTCTAACATTTGATGTAACGGTCGCCACGGTTTTTTCTCAGTATTATGTCATTGTCATACATAATATCAGCGTTCAACGCAATCGATTGGCCACTTGTCTAGACCCTCAGACCGTTTAAAGCTCAGATCATTGAGGTTTAAAGTGGGTCAAAATTGGGTACAAAGTAGTCGGTTATATACAAACATACAGGTTAAGCTTATATAAGCGTGTAAAAAACAACGAATTTATCATTCCTAATTCGTTGGTTAAAAATAAGGACTACTTATCAAGACAAAAACTATCATATAGTCTAAATTGGACAAAGCAAAGCATAGTTACAAAATTTTATTAAACTTAATCGGTTCAGTGCTTTCAGAGATCGTGGACGAACATTGTGACAAAAGATTTTTATATAAAGGTACAGATATCTAATTGGTAGGAATCACTGAAGTGTTCCAATTTATGAGTCTGTCGAAAGTTATTTACTTGCCTAAATTTAACATAAAAATGGTCGTGTCGCCCCGCTCATTATAGACGCTTAATTATCTCTCCGGACAGATTGCCATTAAATACTTAGAGCTCATTTATTTACGTTCATGTCCGTCAAATCACATTTCGTCGAAGAAGCTTCAACAACGCTAAAACCGTTATATCACCATCGATAATGTGCGAGAAATAAGTAAGTAGAGAGAAAATGCTGGGTATGTAAATAGGCTATTTTCTTGATCTAACCTTATTAGGGCTCTGTAGCTCAAAAGGAAAAAACAGAACCCTTAGAGGATTAATTTGTTGTCAGTCCGTCTGTTAAAATTAAAACCATATACTAATGTCTACAGTTCCTTGAAGCTGTGAAATAATCAAACTTCTAAGTTAACTTAAAAAAAGACACGACCGTTTATGCCGCAAAAAACGTATATTTCGACACTCCCAAGGGAATCAAAATTTACAGAGACTTCTTGTTGACCTAGAACAGTGAAATTTGGCAAGTAAAATCTGAAAATTATACATTTGTAATAAATCATAAAAAATATTCTTATTTTTAAAGTTTGTAATATGTATCTACGAATTTGTACGGAACCCTCTATACACACACAGATCTAGTGCGTATTAATACACGCCATACTATGCAGCCTGGCATTATTTTTTATACTACGAGATGGCAAACAAGCTTGCAAACAAACCATCCTGGGGACTAATTGCCTTCCATGCCCAGTAATTACACTGGCTACCTTTCCCTTCTATACGAAACACTTGTCCTAAGGGGGCGGCTGCTTCCGATGACCTTATAGCAACTCTGGCACTAGGCAAGGGGGTGCTTAGTCGGTAAGGGTCTTCCTTCAGATATCCATGTCTAATTAATTACATTGTAACTGTTACAATATCTATTGACCTGTAATGATATTCTGAAATCGTTATCAAAGTGTAAGCTGTGGAGTTTCTTTCGCCATTTCTTCTCCATCTCAGCATAAAAATTGTTATTTATATAAAATAATTATTTGGTACCGAAAGTGGTAGGGTTTTGACGATTTAAAAGTACTTAGCAAAGTCCATTTAAATAAAGAGCTTTTTAATTTCATTTCATACTAGCGGACCCGTCAGACTTCGTCCTGTCATAAAGATTTGTGATGTGGCAGTTTTTTGTTCCTACGTATTTTACCGTTCTGAACGTTCCTACATTGCTTAGACAACAGTGAGTGCTTGTAATTTAATATGAACTTTATACAATAGCAATAAAGCTCAAATTGACAACGTTTTAGTTTGAAAACATTTGTATGGGAAAAAGAAAAGGGCTGTTTTTATGTTTTTTCCGGCAATTATTCGAATTTTTCTCGCCGTAAAAACCATCCTTGAACTTCCACGAACATTTTAAAAAAAGAATTGGCCGAATTGGTCTAGGCGTTGTTGAGTTATGCGCTTACCAACACATTTTGTGATTCATTTTTATATTATAGATAATAACCTAACGGAGTTACGGACATACTGCATCGTAGGCTCTAGCCGAGCGTGAGTGAGATTCTCCGGAACGCTTTGTCAAAACGCGCACCAAAATCAACCGCTACCCTCCAAGTCATTTATTGGGACGTTTCGGGGACGGTATACGGCGTACTCTTCGTCTCCGAAGCTCGATAGGGAGTTTCTCCCGAGTCCTTGCAAAAACACGTGTTGAGAGATCCATTTTAAACTCAATCTACCGTTTAATTTGTCGGTTACTGAAGTACATTTTCACTTAATATTGGCGCAATGCGTAATCTTTATGTGTCGCGATCGCCATTCATTTAAAAGAAGAAGCTCGATAGATAGGTACCTACACCCTAGCAGGCTGCAGCACTGTAAGTTACCTACAAATAAAGAAAGAATTTTTTTGCTTTCACATAAAAATGATAACCAACGAATAAAGTGACATTTTTACGCGATTGTGTCATAATCACTTATATATTTTATGCGTTACTTTTAAGGTAATAGGAGCTAAAATAAAATACGCGTTTAATGTTCCTCGCATGGGACACAATAATATCGTCAAGATAAGTGACTAAAATTAACCCGCAAAGCTTTCACGTCCATATAATGATTAAAATACTTTTAGTTATTAGTTTTTAGTTATTGTAATAAAACGTTGTTACAAATTGTTACTATTAGTATGTTGAAGAGCTGTTATCGTCGACTTTCCATTGGGGATGTGGGTTAATTATTACGCATACATACAATCACGGACATAATCCTAAAAGGGATCGAGCAGAGTCTATACCTATAGGTATTACTTGATATATCTGGAAGTATGTAGCATGTAGCATCTTTACGTACAGACATTAAGTACAGGCAGTATGGATAAAAAGCGTTGGTGGCTTAGTATTATTTTATATAATTAAATAGTTGTAATAAATAGGTTTTTAAACTAAAACTTGATACGCTTTCGAACTGTCTCGTTAGGTGTTATACGGTGGTAAGTGACGATCTTCACCTGGCACCTTCAACCAGACTGTCTCTCTTTTCATTAATTGTAGGAACATAATTCTATTCTATTCTTAATTAATGGCGTCGCGATGCATTAAACATACCTACGCATTTTGCCAATGTCAAGTGAAAATGTAACTAAAGTAACAAAAAATGTACGGTTGATTGAGGTTAAAAATGGAGTCTCTCAACACGTGTTTTTACAACAAGAACTCGGGAGAAACTCCCAGGAACATAATATAATGCTGTTAACATTATTATTATGGTGTCAGATTTTAATAAGTTAGTGGTTAGTTCAAGCCAGGCAGATTTTAAAAATGTCTACCACCAACCAAATCGAACACTGGTGACAATCTGCGGATCGAATCTGGGATCTCTGTATCTAATTCCGGTGGACGAACCATTATACTACGGAAACGGTTATTAAGTTAAACAACTCATACATAAAACTAGTCGAATTATTTAACAAATATGGATTTTTTAGAACAAAAAATACTAATTGGTACTACTAATAAAAATAAATTCTATTATTTCCAGGTCTAGAAGTTGGAGGGTATACATAACTGTGCTGAGAGAAGATGAAGCGAATGGAACGTAAAAGCATTCTAGTGGACGGAATATAACCTCTATGGGCGAGAGCTTAAAAGTATGTATTTTCCGCTCCTGCAACCCCAATATCCAAACTTATAAATACGGTTTTCGTGTCCGCCCTTATCCCTTAGTAACGAAAGCCGTTTTAAAGTTTCCTAGCGGGAATAAATTTGTGGAGCAGATTTTAGAAATGGAGAATTATTGGGCATCATAAACTGTGGTCTCTTGCGGCGGCTCGTATTCAGTATCCGCCATTTTCTTTAAGTGTGTATAGGAATACTAGCTTCCGCCTGCGACTTCGTCCGCGTGAACATTCGAGAAAATCCTTAGGGTCCAATAACCAAGATAAAAAGTATTGTATGTTTTAATTTCATCAAAATCCGATAAGCCGTTTTTACGTGACTAGGCGGGCTCCTAACCAAGTGCATTGCCTAGCGCGAGGCAGAACGATTGCCACTAAATAATTCTTATATTTTCGTTCACCATTTTTAATGTACTATACTAAAAAATATTTTTCACTTTTAGTCCGAGCGTGTAATTTTTAGTTTTTCAAACTACTATTTTTATACCATAAAAATTACACTATGGGTAAAGTTTGCGCGTTTAATAACGGGAAGCGTCCTATATTCTAGTCTAGTGGAGTAAACTGTTATGCCCTATGCCCCTTATAAACAAAAGTAATAAGTAACGTACTCATAATAATATTTAGGTCGGACTTTATTTTGAATATAATATTTTGAATACCAAAAACATATGAATAAAATTTATAAAATGAAAGCCTTAACTAATGCCGTTATTCAACAAACCTCACAAAGAGACACGCTAATACTTCTTTAATGAGATAACTGGGGCCTAGAACGGGCTCCAGACAACCTAATTTGATATCATTGAAAATTCGCTTAGGAGAGTTTCAATGAAAGTCCTTTTATTAGAGTCTGCCGACTATTACTGTATTTACCTTTCATTTGTGGCCAATGTATTCCCACGTTTTTACAATTTGTTTCTGAAGAATATTAAAGATTTGACTATTAATAAATTTAAAAAAAAATCTCCTCTTGACTTTTTTGTATAGCGGAAACGACTCAAAAGTTGATAGAAACCTTATATTTTGATGTCATAGGTAAATGCAAGTTAAATTTGGTTGCAATAAGCCATCAAGCACGTTAAGCTAAAGCATACTCATACACAGACACACACACACAGACATAATTCCAAAAGGCTTGTATTTAAATGAACACCATACTATCCTTTCCTAATCTTTTTTTTATTGTCGGGGAGGTCAAATGCATTTAAGAATCGTCTCTGCGGGGTGGGCAAACCGCAGGGGATATGTGGGTGGTGAGTACGACAACATGATATCTAGCAATAGAGTAAACGAGAAAGACATGTCCGTCGTGGTGGAGTGGTCAGTATAGCTGGCTTCACATCAAGCGGTCCGGGTTCGAATCCTGGTAGCGGCAAATGTTTGTGTGACGAACACGAATGTTTGTTTGCGAGTCATGGTTGTTTATATATTTATTTAAGTTTATTTATAAAAATATCTAAAATTATTATGTATATTAAAAAAAAAATGTCCGTTATCTAGTATCCGTAACACAAGTTCTTAATGATACTTACTTCGGGCTAGATAATTGGTGTGAGCGTGAAAATATATTATTATTATTATTATATTATTATATGCTCGGGTGTGCTAATCAGTTTACTTTTAGGGTGCCACTTTTTGCAAGCAAGTAACCTATCTACCTCTTTTTAAATAGAATATCATTGTTCGTGACCCAATTTTCCTCCCTTACTTATTACTATCAATCCTATTTATTTATTCATTTATTAAGGATTACCAACATAAGATACAGCGGTTTTACAGTACTTAAAAATTAGGTTGCTTATTACAATTCTTGCTTACTGTTCTTACAATTATAGGTAACCACAGCATGCTTCAGTCATTTTATTTATAACATTACTAAGTTTTCAAATTCAATCCTATCAATGAACCATCACTTATCACGTTCGAAGATAAGGGAAGCCTGTTTATATTCACCCTAGCATTTAAGCTGCCGCAACGAGACCGAAAATCGAACTGAATATTGAAGCTTTATTCGAATTTCACGGTTCCGCTATCACTCCCATCAATATGCAACAAGATGAGAGTGCTGTGAAATACTAAGAGCCTGCACACTCGCGCAATTTTCGGGTGTTTCGACCTTCAACAGACAAAGCTTACAGCGGCTTCGAAAATATTGTCTATTCGGTACATTTGCCCAAGTAAGGTATATTTTAGACCATAATCGGTAATTTCAATTAAATCTTTTCTATAAGGATTATTATTTCACAATTACTTATCTTCAAAACTAAATAAAAAAGGTATAAAAATACATGTGATACCTTTTTTTAGCAAATTCATAACAAATAGATAGGTACCTATCGATTTACTCCCCTCTAGTAACACATAACGGGATTTCCCATAAAAAATAACCAAACAGGGATGCCAACTTGGAATTGTCGAAAATTGGTAAACAAATAGTTTCATTTTCGTAGGACATCAGGCCTACTGCAAAATCGTAAGTTTCGAGATCACTGATTAAGCATATTGACATTAATGACCATGCAACTATTGTTTCTGCTTTGCCATAATCTTATACATAAAATTCTCGTGTCACAATGTTCGTTCCCGTACTCCTCCGAAACGGCTTGACCGATTCTCATGAAATTTTGTGAGCATATTGAGTAGCTCTGAGAATCGGCTAACATCTATTTTTCATACCCTTTAGTGATAAGGGTTGTCCACCCTTAATTTTTTTTTTAATTTATAAGGCAAAACAACGTTTGCGGGGTCAGCTAGTAGATATAGGAAATTGTAGAATGGCAATGTAAAAGAGAAAGAGCATATTAACGCGTATATTAGAGCAAGATAGATAGACGACACCATTTCACGTACACGCAGGCGGGCTAAGTCGACCTGTTAGTAGATAAGACACGAACTGTCAGACTGCAGTACTGTTTTTCATGCACACATGGGCATTACCCACACATCGCTGCATTTTTTGGAGTTTACTCCTTAAGAATCGATTTGCATATATAAGGGGCCCGGTATGAGAAAAATGTGAGGAGTAAAATCTATCGATGAATGACCTCGAATGACCTCGTTACGTTTTTGGTGCGCATCCTATGTCGCGCAACTTTCTAATTGTCAAAACACGGATGACAGCAAGTGCGCCATCTCACCTGTCTCGGAGTAAACTCCAGTCGTGCGTCGGAGCTGACACACACAATTTTTTTTGGTTTCGCCCTAGTCAATTCATTGTCAATCTATAAATGTCAGTAATTATTAAATCTATGTTCGCCGTACAATAACCAGTCAAAGGCCTAAAACAAAGCCGAAGTGTACGCATTCTAGACACCAAAACAAGAAACACATAAAATGATTATTGCTGGGAAACTATTTAATTTAACGATTTTTAAAGAGCGCCAGTCATGCGGCGCTTAGCTACTTGGACGTTCGGTCGGCAGAGTTGAAGGGCCCCGATATCTAGTCAGGGCCGGATTTAGGGAAGGGCAAGCGGGGCTACAGCCCCAGGGCCTCCACAAAAGAGGGGCCCCCACAATAGAGATTTCGGAAAAAAAAATTTCAAATTCAGACTAGTAAACTACTTTTCCTTTCATATTTTATATCGCGTTTTACCTTTACCTACGGTACTTTGTACACAAACATGACTACATGAATAATAATAATAATAATATCTTTCTATTTTTTTCGTTGATTAAAGGTCGTAATTCTTTACGACCTTTAATTTTTTAACCGAAAACTCGATTGAAAAAAAAAATGTGTGCGTGTACTAGTGTACACACGTAAGAAGTGAAACTTCTTTATGGCCTTACATAGACATGAATACAAAAAAGATGGCGCGTAACGGAAAAATGTGACGCGTAACCGAAAAATGTGACGGTAAATTTTTTTCCAACGCCGATAAAGAAGTTTCACTTCAAAATTGTTCATTTTATTTGGAAAATAATTTGGGGCTAAGGGGCCTCCACTCCTTTGTTGCCCCGAGTCCTCCAGACCTTTAAATCCGGCCCTGTATCTAGTGGTAAAATTTACGCTTTAAAGCCAGTTTTTGGTATGAAATACTTAAAATTTTGATACCTAATGTAAAAGAAAGTACGAATAGGAGGTGCTGGTTGTTGCAAAGAAAACACGTTCTCAGCTTCGGTGGGTTTTATAAAGCAAAATCACATGAAATGATCAACCGATACAAGAACGTATAAAAAGCAGAGTGACAAGAAGGCAAACAAAAACGAAACTAGCCATCAAAAACTACCAAAAATAATAATCATATAAAAACCAAAAATATATAAAAAAAGGTTGCAAACGGCAACACCTAATGTCCCTTTGGACAAAAAATAAGAAATAATATTTTCAATTTGTTCTCATAAAAATTTAGAAAAAAAAAATCTAACTTTGACCTTCAATAACTTCATAATTATTAATTTTCCAGGTATAGTCTAGAAGAAAAAAATGGTCCTAATGATGAGCGGAATGCGTAGTTCTCGGCTTTGTCATAGGTCTTTTTACAGCCGTTATAGTCACGCCTCTCTCCCACAGTGGTAGGCATAGATCACTTGTTTTCACTTGCACACTTCTTTCACTTCACCTACTTTCAGTACAGTCCTTATAGGTACATGCTCAACGTTTTAGAGTACTGTTGACTTGGCTCGACGTCTCCGATTTGATTGATAAACGTTCGCCTAAGTCTACCTGTCCCGCATCTACATTGTCTATTGAAATAACGAGAATCAGTGGAATTTCATATAATTAAATTGCAAGTTCATATTCACCTACTTTACTTTTATGTTCATCAAAATGTACATAAAGCTTATGCAGAAACTCAATTTTGAAACTTACAGATGTGTTTAAAGAGGCTCTTTTGGCTTAAGTCTTCATTTAATTCATCTAATGTAAGGAAAAGTAAGGGAACTGTGGCAGGAAAAGGACACATTAAAGAGACATTTCTAATTACGGACTTCAACGAAACAATTAAGTTTATGGTCCGGCTACTGATTTATGTCTTAATTGATGAATGCGAAGATTTAATTGACGTAGTAATTGATTAATAAAACTCACAGAACACTGAGTAAAGACGAGAGTGGACCATGAAAGATAGGCTGGTGCGGCACCGCATCTCCCATACTGCCAGATGTGGTTTTATGCGTAGCCAAATGTTACTTAAATCTTTGCACAACCATTTTGTGATTATGATCGTGATGTTGTAGTATGAAGATGTTGCTAGAACTGCTATTAGAAATGATAGCAAAAATGAAATACATTATAGATAATAAGTAAATACAGACACAAATCACAGAACAGTTGTCACTGTGAATATCACGCACGTTAATAAATATTTATGAACGTAAAACCGCCGATTGTGCTAGCAGATATGATTCTGCTTAATTGGATAGTGTCGGATCGCGTGGGTGGACGCTATGTAACTTGTTCAGCAGATAATTGTTTTTATGTTATTGATTGGCAGACAACTATTTGGCACGCCTGGTGGTCAAAGTCAGCGTAGCCTTGGAATACTGATGTGACACTCGCGTGCTGCCAACCCTTCCTTCCCCGTGGTACTCTAGCAGAAACACAACACCAGAAAAATGTTATTTAACTGGTTATCTTCTGTAAGGTACAGAGTTACTGTGCCAGTGCGGGCGCTCCAAGTACGAACGGCTAGTCCGTTCGTCCGAATCTATTGTTGAATTTTCAGTCACTTTACGATTTCGAAAAGCTACACGGCGGCGGCGCCTTGAATGTAGTTTTTTTTGTATATATGTATACCACACATTGTATTCTTATAACATTGTTAACCGGAGGATCTTAAATATATGCTTAGCACATAATTTGTAAGTACCTATCTAACAATAGCATAAAATGGTGGTGGGTATCAAAATTTAAATTGCTTAGTTCATTAATATTATGATTAATTGAATTGTATAGAAAAGCTTTTCACAAGATAAATAATCCAAATGCGTCGGAGTAATAACTAACCAAAATTTACGCATGTAAAACTGTAACTTAAATTATATTTATAATTATTTATTGACTTGTATTGATGTTTTGAAATCATTACGAAATTGTAAGCTGTGGAGTTTCTTTCGCCATTTCTTCTCCATCTCAGCATAATAATAATTATTCGTCCCGAAATGGTGGTAGACGATTTAAAAGTACTTAGCAAAGTCCATTTAAGTAAAAAGCTTTTTCATTTTAACTGAATTTAGTATTTTCTTACGAATTCTGTCTTAAAATTACTTTTTTTACCATAAGAAATCACAACATATTTCGGCTTCTAGATTGCGTCTGTTTTGAACACGGCGGCACTAATTAGGTATGAAGCAATAGAATTAAGCAAGCATTGAATGTATTAAGCAACTAATATGATCACCAGAGGCCTAAACTCAACTGAATACTAACGAGACTGGAGTAAACTCAAACCTAATCCTAACGCGCCATAGTTCAAAATTATTGACTGGAAGGAAACCAAAGAAAGACCGTAAAAATTATTCATATCGAACTGTAATATTTTATTGCATAAAGAGACAAGAAGATTTTATGAGGACGTTTTTCTTTTTTTTATAAGTAAGTTATTCCTGGAATAACGTAAATTTTGATCACTTGACCCTAATGTCAATATTTAAAAATAATTATTTTTTATTTTTATAGTGTTTTAATTAGATGAAGTATTAAGTAGAGTTAAATAGTTATAAAAATCGGCCCCAACTCAAAGTTATTATTGATTAAAAAAAAATGACCGTAGTTAGATGAAAACAGAAGAAAAAAAAATAAGTAAGTTATGGCCTAAGCCAGTGTACGGCACAAGACCGTATGCTGGGGCTTCGATGGTGGTTATGGTGTAAATAAGTGGAGTGTATTATGTTTTAAGTGGTTTATTAAATTCAACTACAATTAATGGGGAGACCGATCGCTGGCGAAGGTGGGTCTAAGCGGAATGGTCGATCGGTGAGTTGCTCACACGCCCCCCGCTTCTCCGGTCGCGCAACGTCAGGAATTGCACGACGCCCGATTGGATAGCCAGTAAAGCTTTGTAACATTATGTAGGAGTTCAATAAATAAAGGCACCGAAAAATACGTAATTTGCGGAAGGCAAAGGCAGGCTCTGATTAGAGAGAATTAAAAAGATAATGTAATTTAAATTAACCCGCATCCACTGCTGCAAGCACCGGCTGTAGTCTGAACCGTGACTTAATTGTCAATCAACTTAAAGGTTGCGTATCGCCTCATTTTACTGTGAAAAAGAGGCGAGGGTCCGTAGCCGTTTCGTAGCCACCCTTCAGTAAAGTTCATAGTAAAAAACCCGGATAAGTACGAGACAGACTCGCCCTCCGAAGGTTCCGTTCAAATTCGTATTCTTTAGCGGCATAAACGGCCGTACCTTTTTTGCGTTAACTTAGAAGTTTTATTTTTTCACAGCTTCAAGGGACTGTTAACTTGAGTATATGGTTTTAATTACCTCCACGGGTACCCGAGATAAAGGCAAACTTCGATGATTGATTACGTACTTCAAATAAAGACTATATTTTTTATGATTAATTACAAATGTATAGTTTTCAGAGTTGTTTTCCTGTACATGTCGTATAAAAGTCGTTCCCGAGATAAAGGGTCTTGACAGACACGACAAACAAAGTGATCCTTTATGGGTTCCGTTTTTCCTTTTCATGTGCTATGTATGATGTCGCACCAAAGACGATTTCGAGGCGCTTTCCGGTAAACTCTTCTATTTTACAAAATTATTACTTTGATCTTGTTTACAAAACTTCCATCACTACTAACGGGTAAGAGCACAAGGAACGCGGTCGTAACGAATGATGGTTGGAAAATTAACTTTGTTCCTTTCGAAAACTTTTGAAAGCTTCCTGACGTAAGCATGAATTTATCCAAGATTTAATTAATTATACATTGTACAATAGTTTAATTACTTGCTGTACAGACGACGGCGGTAGATCAGACACAACAAACTGTCGGAGCAAGGTTGACAATTTATTGAAGAAATTTGCAAATTTGAAAAGGGATGGCATAATAAATACCTTAGATAAATCCAATAGGAACAAAAAAGACAGCTAGTGCTTGTCATTGCGTGTCAATTGTAAGTCAACATTACTCAGACGAAGCGTCGGTGGCGTAGTGCGTAAGAACGTCGTCTTCCACCCGGGAGGCATTGGTTCGATCCCCGCCACGTACCAATGTGTTTTCAAATTTTGAATTCATATGTACGATTAATCGACGCTTTTACGGTGAAGGAAAACATCGTGAGGAAACCTGCACACACCTATGAAGAAATTCTTAGGTTGTGTGTGAAGTCGACCAACCCGCACTTGGCCAGCGTGGTTGACTGAGGCCTAATCGCCCCTAATGAGGGGTAGGCTCGAGCCCCTCGGTGGGGACATTATATGAGCTGTTGATGATGATGATGATTACTCAGACCACCAATCACGGAGCTACGGCGCTGTTTGTCCTTTTCTTTGCTGTGACATTACCATAGCAACCATGGCGCCATATATTTGTTATACAATGATTGATAATATAATTTTGGCTTACTTATGATAAGTGATCCCATGAGTTTTATTAATTTTTCTTGCATAGTTAGTGCAATTTCCCATAACACAGGACGGTATTTTGTTGTTTATACACGTTAAAAACGATTAGTGGGAAACTAGAAGGCGCACGCGAACTGTCTACCGTTTCAAGAGCGACTAAGGCCCACAGGCACAAAGCATTTTAGCGCGCTCATGACGTATTGAACCTAAACTCCTCGACGGGATTCAACAATTCTTGAATTAATTTTCAATTTTATAACACAGATTTAACGTCTTTATTCTCCCCGGGAATTGTGTGGCAGTCTATAAAAGTCTAAAAGGTTTAATTGTAATAAAAATTTGACGAAGTCGTAATAAAACGTTCAAATACTCCAGACCAAACACTAGCTAATACCTACAGGCTAAATATCATAGTTTCCATACACTGCGATCAATATTAATTATGTAAGTATAACACAAAATAACAATGTATTGTTGTAAATAAAATACTGCCAATTTCAGAATAAATAATATTGCGGGCATGAGTAACTCACCATGTTACAAAATGTGACGTCAAATTCAATAAGGAAAATTGAATATGAAATGAGTTTTATGTAGCCCAGAGGGATGTAAGCTCATTGCTCCCAATAATAAAGTAAAATGTTATCTAACACAATGATCTTAATAAACATAATCCATCTGCGACTACATTTAAAAATAAAAAATCGGGAGTGGTCTCCCCTTGACTTTGTCGTATATCGGAAACGACTCAAAAGGTGATAGAAACCTTAAATTTTGATGTCATAGATGCATGTTAGATTTTGGTCACCCAACCGAGTACCGACCGCGCACTTGGTTGCTTAACTTTCATGATCGACGACTCAAAAGTTTTATATTAAAAAACCTTATATTTTGATGTCATACATGCATGTGAAATTTGGTTGCAATAAGTTAAAGCATACTCGAGTTATCGTGCTAACGCACAGACACAAAGTCAAAGTCAAAATTACTTTATTCATTTAGGTACAATTTGTACACTTATGAAAGTCAATTTTAATGACACAGACACACACGTACAGACATAATTCCAAAAACGGTATTTTTGAACTCGGGGAGATCCAAAGCGTGTAAATCTCTCGAGTTCGAATTTTTTGACGATTACAAGACTTCTTCTATAATAATACGTTGACGAGAAAGCAATTATGTTGAAAATAACATTAAAATTTTAAACGAAGTCCCGGATAGATTCCATGATAACGATTTTGCAAAGGTTTTCAGGGATATCAAATATTCAATGTTGAAAGAAAAGAAATGTCCATTCAGCAAGAGCAGTGCAAATATTGATAATGGTACCTAAGCATACATTCGGAATATCATCCTATGCTGGCGTGGTGGCAGCAGTCTCGTGAAATTTCGAACATATTATAAGGCTTACAAAACCATAGTTGTATAACATAACCATAGTGCCCCAAATGAAATAAAGAATAAAAAAAATATGGATGCAAAGACAAAATTTCTTTATTCATTTAAGTACATTTACACTTATGAAATTTGATGCCATCGGTTCAAGAGTCTACCAGGAGGCCATGTTCTGAGAAGAACCGGCTAGAAACTCAGCAAGTTTTATCCTCCCCTTACAGTATTTATAGTATTGATTTGGAAAGAGTCCTAATTCACATGTTAAAGTCATCATAATAGTATAATAAAATAAAGACTAATAATCGAGTTGAGATCCTTATGTCCAACAGTGGGCGTCTCTCGGCTGATATACCTAATGATGATGTTGATGAATGCTAATGCAATGCTTTGACAGTATTTGGAAGTCCGATCATTCTGTTTCAGTGAAGTTCAATCACAGTTGTTAATGAACGGATCACTCAAAGCATCCGTATTTACTGTTCATATTAACGTGTTGAGCCTATCACTTATTAATCACAAGTTTACTGCCGCCTATAAACTTCGGAGCCATTTACAAAAGTAATCAACATCGTTCATATCATTCGGAGACGTTAATACGGTTTTATACCGAGTTATTGTTGATTAGGCTTCGTGCACGCTTAACAATTTGATTGCGAAATCTGCGTCTTTACAAACTTCTAGGGTCCTTGTTTGCGTGGAATCGGAAATTGAGAGTAAAATTTGGTAAATTTGATATTTGAATTGTAGATACATCACACACATACACATACGATCACGCTCATAATCCCAAAAAGCCATATCGGGCAGCATGGGCCATGGAGTGGCTCCAAATAATGACAGGTTGTCGCCTACATAAAAGGGGCACCAAACCCAAAAGAGTAACAATCCCAGTAAACAAACAAACTCCAGGACAAAGGTTACATTCAAAATCATCTCTCAGCAGTCGGGGTAAATCTTAAATCACTACATAGTATAAAACAAAGTCGCCGCCGTCTGTCTGTCCCTATGTATGCTTAGATCTTTAAAACTACGCAACGGATTTTGATGCAGTTTTTTTAATAGATAGAATGATTCTTAAGGAAGGTTTATAATGTATAATACATGCATATTTACATAAGCATTGCACCCGTGCGAAGCCGGGGCGGGTCGCTAGTCTAACATAAAAGAATATTATAAAAGTGAAACTGAGTTTGTTTGTTACGCTTTCACGCCTAATCCACTGAACGGATTTTGATGAAATTTGGTAGCTATGATATATTCATAGCTACCAAATTTCATCAAAATCCGTTTGAGACCCTGGAAATGACATTATGATGCGTAGGCGCGATTAACCGACACTGACGCGAGCGAACCTGTGGGCGACCGGTATTGTAGATAATTAAGAAAAACTTCATGAAGCAGCGAAAGCGATCATTTCAAAGCAACTTTTACATGTGCGTGTGAACTTAGAAGGAACCGTATTTCGTAAAATAAATTTCGAAGTTTTCAGTAGTAGACTTACAACAAATGTACGAAAAATCTAAAAAATGTAGCCTATATTATTAAAAAATTCTGCCCACAAAGTGTGGTCCCTCAGTCCTCACACACAGATCTCGGAAAGCATCTAGAAAATTAAAGTATTGTAATAAAACAACTTTTATGGATCTAACTCGCGTCTGATTAAATTTTACATATGCGATGCATAGGCGTCGGCAATAATAACAATTATTGCCCGACGCCGACGACGTTTCGTAACACTTTGCAAGGGATGAATAAGGATGTAGGTTGTCATATTTTATGAAATACTTAACTCTACCTTCACTTTAATTATTAGTTTGGAGTGTTCTAATTTACGTATTTTTATTACGATTTCAAATGTAAAATCTAATTACACGCGATTTAAATCCGTTATAGAAGTGTTATTATTTTAGAGAACATAATTTAAAATATTAAAGAAGATGTAAATACACTGGGCTGCAAAAATAAGTATCAGACTTTTAAAATTTCAATAACTTTATAAGTATACAAGATATATATGCTTTTGAAATAAAAAGGACTACAAAACGAGTTTAATTTTGTGAAAAAAACGTCATAGTTGAGGATCTCTTAAAAGAAACGGCTAAAATAAACTTTAAAAACAAAAATAACCATTTTTCTTCCAATTGTAATATTAAAAGTACTACACTTTTCTTACGGTTACATTATTTTGGCGTACTTAGTTTTGCAGACCAGTTTAGTTAATGTTATTCGATATTTAACCCACAATATTTTATTTTCTTATAGATGAGAATGAAAAGCAAAGTGTATACACTCGGTTGCACAATTATTTTTACATCCGGTGATACAATATTGAATCTCTTGCTACGTTCAAGATTTTAATCTAAAATCCTTTGCTTCGACTCAAAATAGCGCTCTCACCGTCAACATATTATTTTCTCTCTTGTGATAAAATCTACTATGTATTCAGTAAAAACAAACTGTTCATACACGTGCAATATAAGTGCTTATAAAAATAGACTGATATTTTTTTTGCAAATGAACTCTCAGGTTTCTTTCGCTTTTCCTTATCGATAAATGATAATGTTTATAGGTATTAGATAGTGAATAATCCATAGTTTTGGTTGACCATTTAAATAATAGTTATTTATTATACAAGAGTGGAAAGTTCCTTTTTAACCGCGTGCTCGATTTGGATGACCGAGCAAGCGAAGGATTCTAAAGTTGAATCACGAGCGCAGCGAGTGATTCTAAATTAGAATCCTGAGCGTCAGCGAGGGAAACAAACGAGCACAAGGTGAAAAATCTTTCCACTCGAGTGCAATACGTAACTTTTCATCCCACCTCAGCGAGGAAATGACAAAATGAAAAAGAATTTTTTCACAATTTAAAAAGTTCTAATCATAAATTTGGCACCATAGAGGTTACATTAAATAGGTTTAATGACGTTTTGAATTTACAATTATATTGAGTACTCATTATATGTGATGTTCTAAATTCAAATCTACTTTGCCACTCAAGCGAATAAAATAGAATTTTCCAGCCAGATTTCGAAGCGCAAAATTACACTTTCCGAGGTGGTGGGATGAAAAGGATATTTGTTATACTATTACCAAAACCGGCCAACTCATAGAGCGCGTCGTCACTAAGTTAAGGGTCCGTACGTAACAAAAACCCGGCAGTTAATATGTACACAGCGGGTTTGTGGTTAGACCCTCTTTTTAAGCCCAGCTTTTGTGAATGTTTCACAAAAACCCTTACCTTATCGTCAGAAACACGACACCGCAAATAGTTATTTTGTTCAACAAGTGAGCAAAGTTATTTTTTGCTGCAAGTGCCGATATTAAATCACGAACCAGCGAAGTAGTCTAGAATTGATTCATAAATATTAGATAGATTTAAAGACACAAGAGAAAAAAAATGCTCTGGTGTGAAACATACAACTTTTCACCTCTCCAGCGAGAAAATTGTTACAGGTGAGAAAAGCAAAGCAATACTTTAATAGGTATATGTTTATCTTAAAAATAATTATTGAAAATTAAAAGTAAGATTGCTTAAACAAATTAGATTAAACGTTACAGTCTTGTTCGAAGCTCGCAGCAAAAAGCGTTTTTCCTTCGAGATTTTACGAAGCAAAAGAGGTCTTTGGCGCTGGAGAGGTGAAAATATAAATATTCCCTGGAAACAAAACGTAGATGGAAAGCACGGGCAATGGACTGTCGCCAGCTAGCGAATACTTAACGTAAAGCCCATACAATCTGTTGTATTCATTATTTGAAAAACTAAATATATTTCGGCTGATGTGTCACTTTCCACGATTTAAAACCTGTTCAGATATACCGTATACAGGCAGGCGTCGTTTCGCTTGATTTGCGAAACAAGTTTCAGCTGTATTCATTTGTTCATCGATTTCATTCATCATTATGAAAATTAGATGTTTTATTTCACTCGTCCCGCACGATACGCTGATGTGCACGCACGAAAGTGACTGCTGTGTAGTGTAGTCATTAGTCAAATTTCGCTGGTCTAAGCGAAATATTTCTCTACTCATCGAGGTAGCGAAATCCGCTTAGGTTTGAACAGTGTGAATACCGCATACCGTAGCGGTATTGCTACCCATAGTGATAGCGAATACCACTGTAATCTGAATAGGCCTTTAAGTCCCGGATACACAAGGGGACCAATAACTAGGTGGTAGACCCATATGTAGGGTCGTCTGGGTAGGTACCACCGCCTTTCTTATTTCTGCCGTGAAGCAATTCGCTGTGTTTCGGATTGAAGGGAAAGGTAGCCAGTGTAATTACTGGGCATGGAGGGCATATCATCTTAGTCCCCAGGATGGCAAACGCACTTGCGGTGTTAAGTGATTTACACTTAATATTGCAAGTGTCTATAGGCGTCGGTGACCACTTAACATCAGGTGTGCCGCAAGCTTGTTTGCCATCTCGTAACATAAAAAAAACCCGAGACACGTCCGCGTCATTATTGCGCCAAAGAGTATTCATTATCCTTCCCAGGGTCTCAAACTATATCCACACCAAATTTCATCAAAATTGAAAAGTGAAAGCGTAACAGACATACAAAGTTACTTTGGCATTATAATATAGGTACATAGTATAGAATTCGATGACAAGGAGAGGTTTGGTGTACCAGCAGTGGGTCCATTTATAAAGGCTGTTATGATGATGATGATACATAGTAGGGATACCTTTTTTATTATACGTGGTACATACTATGCGATGTGTCTTTAGAAAGCTATAGTAATACATATTTTATCAATCGCAATTCACATTTATGTCAAACACATGATATTTCGAAGGAACCTATAATCGCTAAAGCGTACGGTTCGCTGTTAGTCTAATTATCATACCATCTGGATGTTAATTAGAAGTCTTATCTCAAGCAAGAACCTCATGCCATTGCTGTATCTTATTAATGCTGCCTTTGATAATATTATAATCTATAGACGATTTTCTTAAGACCCTGATGCCCCTTAGCCGGGAATCCGCGTTCCTTTGACGTTAGAGCAGCGGCGATGCCTTTCGTCATTACGTTTAGGCACTCCGCAGACGACTGGGATATATTTTTGGATTGATTCTACTGGTGGTGGCATGAAATTCTCGGTGCTTCTACACCGATTAGTCTCAAGGGCGTCCAAGTCGGAAGGGAGCGGTGCGCCTAAGGGTCCATTCTAGAGGTGACTAAACATCTTAAGCCTCTCCATTTGCACAGCGATGTTTTCGCATTCTACCATATGTACCACAGCCAGTGCCCTGAGGAGCTGTTTTCCCTAATCCCACCATCACCCTTCCTCTTAAGGACTACGCATGCTGGTCTACGTTGTCACCGACAAACTGTGGCAGGCAACTCGTTTCTTTGTCGCACAATCAAGAAATGGAATTCATTGCCAGCATGCATAGGATTTGGCATTAGATTTTTACGGCCGGCGGCTTGCCTTACACCAACCCTCCTTGGGGACGACTGATATCTTTTGAGAGCACCCGCGTCCACCAGCTTAATGTGTCTCTCGAAGCACGGAAGAAAATCGAGTTGTAAAATGTTCGGTCTCCCATCTGAGTACCTGCCACACACTTGGTAGCTTAGTTTTCGTGATCTTCACGAAGAACGAACGATCGCGGGGTCATCGACCTCCTCCTTTATTAAAAGGTATCTACTTAACTCAGATTTTAAATTGGCCGTTGAACAAAGAAGGTAAAAATTGGAAAAAATATTCACTTGTAGAAAAATCGCTGGTTGAATTTGGAAAGACCTGGACAAACATTCGTTCTTTAGAGATATACTCTTTAAACTGTGCATTCGTATACTGTTGGAATATTTGCACACATGTAAAGGGCTGTTAAACATTCATTGGCAAACTCGGAAGATGTGCAAATGGGCTTTGCTTTCAATATTTGCGCTTCTTTTTGTATTTACTTAATATATGGGAGACTAATGCGAAGGTTTGAGGTTCACGCCATAGATGTATACTTTATTACTTACGTTAGTAAATTAGCATTGAAATGAATCGGGCAAGACCAAAAAGGCACGGCATGGCAAGGGATTTTTTCGTGGACAATGATTTTCGACCTTATTTAAATGTAATAAGCATTGACATTCTTTTATTGCACACGAATAAGTCGTAATAACCTGACATTTTAATTTAGCTACAGATTCGGACCAATATTAGCCTGAGGCTACATATTATTCATTTGTTTCCAAATCAATATCAAAGTCAAATAATAAAATAATATTAGGTCGTTACTTATACGTATGAAATTGGGGACTTTATGGTGTCACAATAACTATTTCGTAATCCACACGATTGTACAAAGAAAAGATAGATACATTGTGTGAGAGATGATATTATGATAATCATCATCATATCAACCTTTATAATTCGACCCACTGCTGGGACACAAAGCATGTCCTTGTCATCAAAGGAGGTTTAGGCAGTAGTCCACCACACTAGCCCAATGTGGATTGGTGGACGGACTATAAGGGGATCATTGCCTCTTTGCTGGTCCATCCATTAGTCACCTTCTACGACAACCTTTGGAGGATATGGGGTGATGCTATTCTACTCTGCCGGCATCACATGGCTAATAAAGAAAGGAGTTAATGGTGCGATGACGGGTCACCGACCGAGATGTATGCAAGAAGGAAACATTATTACGCCGACCCAAACAAAATTAGACTAGAACAGGCAAATGTATTTCGTAATTCTAATAATTAAGTACATTTATTTAATAGAATATATTATACATTTTTAATTTATAAAAAATATTGATAATTACAAACTTTGAAACGAAAATGGCTCGGATTGACTAAATGGATAAAATTGTTTGATTAAATTTTTCACCGATAAAAATAATTATGTAAATTTCCACGCTATTGTTAATAACAGCTAAATAGGCTAAAGATCATATAAATCATTGTTAACATTTTGTAACCCTATTTATCGCAAATATATAATTTGATTTGATTTAGTCATGCAAGTGAAACAAACAAATTCATACACGTAAAACATAATTACTATATTAGATAGGCCAATCAATATTAGATAGGCCAATAAACCGATCAATTAAATAATGTTTCTACCCAATAATTATGAATTATGATTGTCAATAGTGAACCCTAATCTATGATGGTGATTGCTTTGTTACGAACGAAACTGTCAATTGTCAATTCAATTTTAATGGAAAGCAAACAACCAACTTATCACTCAGGGGATAAGGTCGATTGGGAATCGCTTATTGTAATCCGGGAAAATGAACTTTATTGTCATTGTTGTAAGTAAAAAATATTTATAAAAACATCTAACAAATGACTCCATTCCACATGATGGTAAGGAGAAGTAGAGCCCAAAATAATGCGAAGGTGCTAGTGCGAGAGATAGACCGCCGCGCTTACCACCCTCGACCTGCAAGGTGCTTCTAACTGACGATATAAAAGCACTGTGTACTGTCGATATAAAAAGCTTAAAGAAAAGGCAAGTTCATTATGGATTTCGTATTCTATTGAGCTTTATAAATAGTGACATTATTTACAAAAAATATTTCAAAGATAAGATCACATTTTTCCACCAAAAGTAGGTAAACGAATACTGAAAAGAAATCTTATATATAAAATTCTCGTGTCACAATGTTCGTTCCCGTACTCCTCCGAAACGGCTTGACCGATTCTCATGAAATTTTGTGAGCATATTGAGTAGGTCTGAGAATCGGCTAAGATCTATTTTTCATACCCCTTAGTGATAAGGGTTGTCCACCCTAAATTTTTTATTTTTATTTATAAGGCAAAACAACGTTTGCGGGGTCAGCTAGTTAATAAATAATTTATACTTCGTAATACATAGCTAATTCCTTAGGCTAATTCGAATTAGTACTAACTTCTGCTTTGTGTCAAACAACTCTAATTTCAATTTGATTTGCTTTCATTACAACAATGTGTATTCGAACCCAGAATTTTAATTTGCAATTCCCAAATGGAATTCGTGTTGAAAAAACTAATTACCTAGGTAGATAGATAGCTAGATAAATATTTTTTTGGACTTTTTCAATAGAACAAACAACTGTGAACATAAAATTAGGTTTCTTTTTGTGGACAAATGATTTTCGACGATATTTATATGAATTTAGCACCGACATTCTTTTATTTTAAAACGAATAGGTCAAGGTATCCCGCGGCACCCGGGAGCGTGCCATGCCGTGCCACGCGGAGTAATTTTATCTAGCCCGAAATTAACTGCGGGAGACGCAGCGTTGGTAGGCCCCCCATAAGGGAACCGACGATCTAGTAAAGGTAGTGGGAAGCCGCTCGATGCGGGTAGCGCAGGACCAATCTGGTTGAGTCTCTCGGCTGAAATGGTGCCTCGCAAAGAAATGTTTTCAAACAATTTGTCCCTTCCAGGGTTCGAATCGTCGGTGGCGTAGTGCGTAAGAGCGTCGTCTCCCACCTGGGAGGCACTGGTCCGATCCCCGCCACGTACCAATGCGTTTTCAAATTTTGAATTCATATTATGTACGTTTAATTGACGCTTTTACGGTGAAGGAAAACATCGTGAGGAAACCTGCACACACCTATGAAGAAATTCTTAGGTTGTGTGTGAAGGCGACCAACCCGCACTTGGCCAGCGTTAACTAAGGCCTAATCGCCCCTAATATGGGGTAGGCTCGAGCCGCTCGGTGGGGACATTATATGAGCTGTTGATGATGACGACGATGAGGGTTCAAATCAATCACGGCTCTCTGTGTCTTTAAAGGGGCGAATGAAAGTTTTAATTGAAACAAGCATATTTAGTACATTTATTTAAAGAATGGTAAAACAAAGAATGTCTCACATCTCAGGTTTTGGCTTTCTTTTTTACCGCCCGAGGAAAGTACATTATATCACCCCCTGACCAGGATGCGGGATTTTCCGTACGCGTAGCACGTAGTACGAAAATGACACTTTCTGGTCGGGTGTGGCAGACAATAAATTTTATCCGCTTTTATGAGATTATTACACTGGCGAAAGAGGAACAATAAATGTATTTTCTCACAACGTCGCAAAATTTTTGAACAAGACTTATTTTAAGCCGTAATATTTAAAGATCAGGTGTTTCGTGCCTAGCTATAATTTCCCCTGGGTAATTTCGTGGATAGTTAAATCGTGTTTGTAATTTATTTTAATATTCTTCTTTTGAATATCAATACAAATGGTATTTATTTACATTTTCTTCGGCTATAGGGATGGCAAGCAAGCATACCGCTCATCTGAGAGTAAGAGGTCACTTTAGCCTAGCACAGAACAGACGCTTGCATCACCGAGGTCTGAGGTCTTCTGTAAGTTAGGGAGAACTTCTCCAGAACTGACACTCCAATTTTGGAGCTTGATTTAGTTTACAGAAATAAAAGTCCAGTGTAAACAAAAGATTCCGCTCCGCTTGATCATCACTACATAGTATAAAAAAATATTTTTAAATAAAAAAAAACCGTCTTCAAAACTAAAAACGGGAGAAATAAAAATGTTGTTTATAAGAATCTAAATGTTTTTTGAGGTCGGTCCCAAATACAAGTGACAACGTTTATTACAAATGTTGAGGTTGGCACCGACCTCAAAAAACATTTAGATTTTTATAAACATTTTTATTTCTCCCGTTTTTAGTTTTGATGGCGGTTTTTTTTTACTTAAAAATATATTTTTTTCTGCTTTTTTGTGTTTTAAGTAGGTATAGAAATTTTCAGGAAACTACCTCAAGATCTTTTAGACACAAGTGATAAAATTACGATATCATCAATGTCAATTAAATAGGCATTATTAGGGATAACTCAAAAACTACTCGTCAGATGTCGATAAAATTTAAATGGGACCCCATGACAAGCACTAGCTTCCAAAGGTCAAAAGAATTACCTGTCTTCCGACAGTTAGACGCAAGCTCGTGGCCACACATAATCCATTACGGAACGAGAAGTTCAAAAGCGTTACCATCAAAGAAAAATAATGGTTTTCAACCGACTTCAAAAAGGAGAAGGTTATCAATTCGACTGTATGTTTTTTTTAAAATGTTTGTTACCTCATAACTCTTTACTGGGTGTACCGATTTTGAAGATTCTTTCGACCTTTGGAAGCAGGTGCTTGTCATTTGGTCCCATTGAAATTTCATCGACATCTGACGAGTAGTTTTTAAATTATCCCTAATAATGCTTATTTAATTGACGTCGATGATATCGTAATCTTATCACTTGTGTGTCTAAAAGATCTCGGGATCGTTTCCTGAAAATTTACATACTTAAAACACTAAAAAGCAAAAATTAAAATTATTTAAAAAAAAAACCGCCTTCAAAACTATAAACGAAGAAATAAAAATTCTGTTTATAAAAATCTAAATGTTTTTTTGAGGTCGGTGCCAACCTCAATATTTGGATTAAACGTTGTTACTTGTATTTGGGACCGACCTCATAAAAACATTTAGATTTTTATAAACAGAATTTTTATTTCTTCGTTTTCATATAGATACAAATCTATTAAATTTTACAAAAGTGTGACAACCCTATTTCTCCGATGGAGCGTAGGTAGCAAACAGATATAATTTCAAACTGTAATACTTCAGGATATTTAAGTAGGTACTTTTTCTTTCCAAAAAGGAAAAAGCTAATATTTGTCTAGACATTGGGTGTGCGTTTGACAATATTGTTAGTGTAAGAAAGGGTTCGCTGAATGGCCATTGTCGGAGCCTCACTCAAATCGGACAGGTTGGTTAATGTAGCCGGCCTTTTATTACAAGAAATATATTGAGAATTTTTGCGGCAAAACGGTCTAGAGCTTTATTTGTTTTAGTTGATACGATAACAAATATAACTTTAGTTGAAAACAATGGGTCATAGGATAGTCTTCATTGAAACGTTCTCAAGGCTGGAGTTTCTTTTATGTTAGACTAGCGACCCGCCCCGGCTTCGCACGGGTGCAATGCTTATGTCAATATGCATGTATTATACATATAAACCTTCCTTAAGAATCACTCTATCTATTAAAAAAAACCGCATCAAAATCCGTTGCGTAGTTTTAAAGATCTAAGCGTACATAGGGACAGACAGACGGCGGAAGCGACTTTGTTTTATACTATGTAGTGATATTGTCAACAGAAATCTGATATTTCAATAATGTAAATCGGCAATTTTCTTTTTATATGAAGCAAATATTTATTTTATTACTAGCTGACGCCGCAAGCGTTGTCCTGCCACATACCTATATATTTTTCTTTCTAGCCGTATGAAACATACTTTACGACCTATTCTCATACTTATAGAATATACATACACGATTATAAAAGTAGGTCAAACCGTTTCGGAAGCGCGACAACAAGCACTGTGACACGACATTAGAAACCAAACGGCGTTTGTTTCCCTAACAATTGATGAAATATATAATTTATAATTACCTAGAAGGTTTTCTTATAGCTACAATCGCCATCAGACATATCGTAGCATACAAAGTGACCAAATACTTCTGAACAGTTTAACATGTCAATAAGATCCATACACGTTAGTTAGGTACCATTAATATCTGAAGATTCTTGTTTTATTAATATCTGAACAGATATTTGTCAATAATATCTTTTCCGAGTAATACAAAGGTCAAACCAAAAACAAACACTAACCAAATCTGTGGTATACGATGAAAAGCGAATAAAAATTGCCATAGAAAATAGTTTGTATAGCACATACAGTAATTTTCTATGGCATAAAAGTTTCAGATACTGTTGGTTCGTTGTGTGTATAGAAATTATTGACAAGATGCTTGTCATTATTAATGAATATTCCTAAGGAATATTCAGATCAAAGATTCAGATATTAATGGTAAAGTGTAGTGTGTGTATCTTAATGACATTTCAAACTGTTCAGAAGTATTTGGTCACCTTGTCTGCTACGATATATCTGATGACGACTGTACGTACAATAGGTATACGTACTTATTAATAACGAAAATAAATTGTAAAGTTTCGTTCCACTTTATTTGTCGGCGGCCGGTTTTTCGATATTTTTAATTCTTAAATACATTATGAACTAATTTGTTAGCAGGTTCGTGGTATCTTGTTAGCAACTTGGTAGGTTAGATTAAAGCAAAAAAGGGAAGATACGTTACCCGAGTAACGCGTGTGTGCCTACTAAACTGAGTCCAATGGACCTACTACGTCTCAGTCTCCAATAGAACGGTGAATCGTTTGTACGTGCATGGTACGTGCTATTATTGTAAAAGAAACAATATTAGTAACAAAAATAGCGTACAAAATGCCTTCCTGTGTATTTATACAGTGCACAAATCACTCAATGAACTCAATTAAAAACGTTTCACGCATAAGTACACTAAACAGTTATATTTTTAAGAAGATTTCTTTTGGAAAATACATATTATTAGGACATTTTTAATAAACGAAACAAAAAATACGCTGACGCTTCTTTGTAATGTAGTGACAAGGAGAAGTGATCACTCTATCTCGCTTTCTCGATCGGCACTATTCGGCACCTTAACGATGCTGTACGTAACCTTCATTATCAGAGTGTTAAAAAAAATTGTGACTTTGACCTTCAATAAAATCGTAACTATCAATTTCCAAGGTATAGTTTAAAGGAAGAAAAATGTTATGATGGTGAGCAGAATACATGGTTCTCGTTTGACTGTTCATGTCTTTTACACCCCTTGCACACCTTGATTTTGTATATGCAAATCGATTTTTAAGGAGTAAACTCCAAAAATTAAAATTTTTAGTCCGATTTAACATAAAAGCTTGTTTTTTTAACTATTATTTTTAACTATGAACACTACAGAACGGCGGCGGCGGCAATTTAAGTTTGATGCGTCTTTTATGTAGGCGACAGGCAGACAGTCTGTCACTATTTTGAGACATTAATTCACCCATACTGCCAGAAGTGGCTTTTCTAACCAAATGTTACCTAACACTCAGCTCAAACGTGACAGCACAGTGTAAAAACTTACAGTAGCTCAACGCCTTCGAAGTTGAGGAAAATTCTGCTCTTTTGCATACAGTGTGCAGTAGACATACAGTGGACCAGCGTCTACCGAACGAGTGTATGGCAGTTCGGAGGCGCCACTGCGCCCTTCTCGTCCCGTGTCCCCTCAGGATTGCCCTATCCTGACGGGCTCGTCGGACGACTGTGATGATAGTATGCATGTTGTATGAAAAGGGGATGAGACTCCAAAGGAAAATAGTTCTAAAGCGAGTTGCTCCCAGACCCGTACCATTTCAAAATAGTTCGCATCCATCCAGATCCTGAGGGAAATGAACGCTAACTTTTAACAATTCAACTTTCTGATTGCATCGACAGCTGAATCTGGCTGTCATCATATTTTATACTTATTATATAATTATTTTCAAGATAACATACAGATGGATACACTGCGTGTGAGATGTTCTATTCTATTCTTAATTAATGGCATTCGCAAATCTTAAAGATTATGCATTTTGCCAATGTCAAGTGAAAACTTAATTATAGTTATAAAAAATTGTACGGTAGATTTTGGTTAAAAATGGAGTCTCTCGACACGTGTTTTTATAACAAGAACTCGGGAGAAACTCGTGTGTGAGAGAGATGATATGGCAAAGAAAGGAGTTAATGCTAATTGACAGCTGGCTGTATGGACTGTATGGAAGAGAAAAAAATTATCAAGCCGACCTCAAATAAAATTGAGAGCAGGGCAAGAAAATATTACAAACAATTATAATATATTCCCACTCTCACACCAATTATCTAGCACAAATTAAGTATCATTAAGAACTTGTGCTATGGATACTAGATAACGGACAAATTTAATATACTTTCGTAATTGTATAGATATTTTTATAACAAACTTAAATAAAAACATAAACTAGAAAAAGACAACTGTAAAAAATGGACCTGCCTCAGCGGGAATCGAACCCAGCATCTTCCAACCCAGCAATCCTGTCGCAATTTGTCAGTGCTTGGTCCTTATGTTTGTATGCTAAACATTGTTTCATCAAATCATTGAAATTTGCACTTCTAAGTCTCACACTTCTTCTTTCTATCTTCCCTTTTTTTAAGTGTACTTTTTCTAGTATTAAAAATATTTACGCGTTTGTAAACGCAAAAATTCCATAGTGTAAGGTAGTTTCATCTTAACTAGGCGTCAAATATTTGCAAAAATATTTCGTTCGAAAAGAAGTGCAAGTTTGTGTTAAAACGCACTCACGCACGGTTTATCAAGTAGCTCCGTCTAAATACGAACTATTACGAACGGTACTTTTTTAAATCTTAGCAAACAGTTTTTATGTCGAAAAGTGGTCAACATTTTATGAATAAAATTAACTTTGGGTGATAAAATATAATAAACAAACATTTAATTCTTTAATTTAATTGATTTTGACCATAAATTATAACCATTTATCTGTAACAAAAACAAAAATATTAATGTACTTTATTAGTAATACTGGCTGTTTTTTGTGCCTTTGCCAAAAAAAAATCAAATCACTAATTTGTGAACAAGTAAATATTATTCCTCCCGCTTTTTCTTTTCGCTGTATTGTTGTTATTTGAAAATGTCGTCAAGTAGTGATGAATTTATTATTTCCTCGCAAATATGTTATGAAACGTCGTATGACAAAGGTATGTGCGCTTTGATAATAACAGCCTCTGCTTTCTTGTAGCCCTCGCTTACGGCTCAGGCTAGCAATATAGCCTCGACTGTAATATCTTTGAAATAAACACGAAAAAGAAAAATTGTAATAAAGGAGCATAAAAATAAAAATAAGACTTAGAAGGTAAATAGAAATAAGTACTATATCTAAAACAAAAATGAATAAACGTTGTACGAGTAGAAGTTAAGATTTTATTATAGATTTAAGATATACACGATGTACTTATTACAAATAAGAAAAGTTTTTAAAAGAATAATAAAGAAGAGCTCAAAAAAGTTTGACAAAAATAGGAGGATGATAAGTTAAAAAACTGTCCTGGTTGGCTTTTGTTGGTTGGTTCAATGAATATTAAGTTGCTTTTGGGTTTGAATCTGAGCCCTTTTTCGGCCGGCAACACAAGCCGGCAACCCACCTCTATCTTGGGATAATGTATTGCACATACTAGCAAATGTGGCTTTACGTGCAACCTAATATTACCTACCACAAAAAGCGTCAGTGGCGTAGTGCGTAAGGGCGTTGTAGCAAACGCACCCGGTTGTTATTTGTGATGGTGGCTTCCTGCTACCTTTGGGACAGACTTCTCTGAAGTCCACGATAAAAGCGAACGATGTTCCACTTGTAATGAGACAACGACAAATGTAATGCACTCACGTACCTTAATCTGCCACTTCTCGCGATGACTTCCACTTTGGCTTCTTCTCTTTCACCAGCTGGTTAGGAATACACTTGCACAGACAGTTTCTTGAGGAATTATTTGGCAATAATATGAATAATAAAATAGTAAGCGAGACACGTATGCCCACTACGATGGCGATCGAATTGTGTTATACCCTCGTCTCACGCGCAGAATATCAGGAGTGAATGCATGACAACCGTTGAAGTTCCGTTTTGTCATTGCTCACGAGGTAGATGAACATCGATAGAATTAATTTGCGTTTTGAAAATATTAAACTTACGAAAATTTATGGTAACTAAACAGGCGTTGTCTCCCACCCGCGAGGCACCGGTTCGAACCCCGCCGCGTAAAATATGTTGTTTCAAGTTTTGAATTCATATGTACGTTTAATCGAAGCCTCGGGTGAAGGCAAACATCGTGAGGAAAACTGCACACACCTATGAAGAAATTCTTAGGTTGTGTGTGAAGTCGACCAACCCGCACTTGGCCAGCGTGGTTGACCAAAGCCTAATCGCTCCTAATGTGGGGTAGGCTCGAGCCCCTCGGTGAGCGTATGAGCATCATTATGTTGTTACCTATACATGTATTATTATTAACCTAAATAGTTTTACGATTACGAAATTCACAGATCAAAATTCTCGAAATACAGTTTTCTGAATGCCAACTAAAAAGCAAAAGCTAATCAACTATTATACACACATAATTATTTAATAAATTTAACACTACAAAGTAGTCAGACGAATCATGACCAGACTTCGGTAGAAATCGTGAAATTCTATTTCTCTTTGAACTCGTTTGGAAGCACATTAAAATAATATTATGATTATAAATACAATGCTGGAGCAATTAAGATTAGTTTTTTTTTATAATACAGGCGCGCGTAATTAGGCTTTAAACATCTAAGCAAGTCTTTTGATTTATTCACACTTTCTACGTTTAAGTGTAGGTATAAATTAAAATAAATAAGTAAGTACCTATTAGAAAAGTTTAATATTTTCTCTAATAGCAAAATAAGAGCACTTGTATCGTACATTTTTACCACTGAACATTTTTACTATCTCGTATACGTAGTATAGAGGAAGTCTTGTTATCAGAAAAATGCACTGAAAAAGATTTTTTTCAGTGCATTTTTCTAGTATTATATTTACGCGTTTGTAAACGCAAAAATAAAATTATTCCATAAGTCTTGTTATCGTCAATAAATTCGAGGTTAAAAAGTGTAAATTTTGACAGATTTATACGTTTTTAACCTCGCTGAGTCCAAGAAACCATTTTTGGAGTTGTCTGTGTGTGTGTCTGTGCGTTATCACGATAACTCGAGCATGCTTTAACTTACTTATTGCAAGCAAATTTAACATGCGTGTATGACATCAAAATATAAGGTTTTATCAACTTCTTAGCCATCGATCACGAAAGTTAAGCAACCAAGTACGCGGTCGGTACTCGGATGGGTGACCAAAATTTAACATGCATGTATGACATCAACACAAGGTTTCTATCAACCTTTGAGTCGTTACCGGTATACGTAAAGTCAAGGGGAGACCACTCCCGATTTTTTATTACGTCTTTTAGTTTTACCTAAACAAATTGATTCTTTGGTCTAAGGGTTTCTTCCCACCCATACTTTTCATATTCTCTCCCCAGGAGACAGTCAGCTAAACACTTGAATGAATGGATGAATAAACGTTTATTTAACACAAAAGGTAGAATACAAGAGTAACTAAAACAAGACTTCCTTATAGGTACTACGTATACGAGAAAGTAAAATTTGTACCAAAGGTTTTAAGCCAAATACGTCCCCACTCAGCTTATGTCGAGGCACAGAGTGTTTCAACGCTGCTATTCTGCGAATACCTTGATATTAGCACTACAAATATCATAATACCTATCAGTGAACGCAATACGTTCACTGCATTATACCCATGAAATAGCTTTAGGCAATGCGCAAACAGTAAAGCCACGGTAATGTAAAGCTATCTTTGGTGTCAGTGTAAAAGTGAATAAATAAATACACAAATAATTAATTTAATAAAAGGCAGAGATATTAGGTACTAGATTATAGCCATGTGATGCCGGCAGAGTAGAATAGCAATACCCTATATCCTCCAATGCCCAATGCCAAATGATAGGTGTCATAGAAGGCCACTAATGGATCAGTAAAGGGCTATTTATCACCTAGTACAAAACGAACGTGGTGGACTACTGATTAAACCTCCTTAGATGACAAGGAGAGTCCTTGTGTCCCAGCAGTGGGTCGAATTGTAAACGCTGTTATGATGATGACGAGAGAAATTACTATTTAATGTATAACGTGTAAGTAAATAAATATAAAAACTTTACAACGATGCGTTATTCGGCTTTTTTAGCGTCCAGTAAGATAGATAGATAAAACGTTTATTTGTACCAAATAACACACACACACTGGCTTTAGTTACACAGCAATAAAAATAAAAAAAAAACAAGGGAAAAGATGTACATAAATTAAAATACACAAAGATTTCAAATTTAAACTTATTCTAACACAATATATAAAACAAGGTGTGCTGCAGTAGTACAAAAGGGCCCATGACTCAGCGTAAGCTTTGCTCTCGGGAGCAAACACTGGTATTCTGCCGTGACCCAGCAAAACACGACGTTCAAACACGCTTAGTATTTTCTATACTTATTTAATATTAAATGTTCCAATGTGTCTCAAAGGAGAAGGGATGTTATTCCAACACTTCGAAGCCGAATATGAAAACTGCCACGGAATGACGCAGTATTCAATGTTGGACAATTAATTCGATCTTTCATTAGTTGTCGTTGAGTAAACTGTTATTTATCAAACAAATAGGGTGGGTTCTTATTTCTTAGATCACCGAAGAACGGACTTGCAAAATGTAATTTGCGACGGGTTTCCATTTTCAAGAGATTGTTACTATAAGTACGCCGTTATAATGTGATCTCAGAGGTACAGGAAAACAAAAACTTCAGTATTATGTCAATACAACTCGAGCACTAAAGCAGTAATAGTTAGTAGTATTTTTTTAGGTACCTACCTAATAAAACTTAAACGTGGTTTTCAACAGACTGACTTTACCAATGGTGGCAAATGTTACTTGACTGTTGCACGTAATCAATAGATGGCGCTAGCTGTATAGAAGGTAATTTTGGTATCTACTTATCAAATAAATGATTTATTATGACGGTAGTAAACATTTAATCGACTTATAATACCATCGAGCTCACTAATACTGACCGGAATACGTTGGGGTTGGTTTCGTTGTTTGCTGGAATTTTGATCATTTCTATATTACACAATCAAGAAATGGAATTCACTGCCAGCACATGTCTGTCGTCCTTACAATCTTGAGTCAAATCTTGACTCAAAAGAGGCGTGAAGAAGCACCTTGCAGGTAGGTAAGGTCGATCGAGGGTTGCTAGCGTGGCGGTCTATCTCTTGCACTAGCTATCTTCGCGTTTGGACTCCACTTCTGCTTACAATGAGATGGAATGGAGTCATTGAATGACTGCATTGCACTTGATGGTAAGCACCTAAAACTTTTCTATCCAGTACTTTTTGAGCCTATATATACAAATACATAATTATACATTATAAGTAGAGATCACTTCTCTGACTTGCTACGATGCTTACAACATATTTCTTTCGCTTTATAGAGTCCATAACTATCCCCATTTTCCCTCACATTACCCATCAGAGACCATATAAAATGCTTTCGTTTTCAAAAACTTTACATATAAAATCACACAAACATAAAAATCCACTTTTTATCCAAGCTAAAAAAAGGAGGAGGTTTTCAATTCGACTGTATGTTTTTATTTGTGTCTACCTCCTCCTACCTCGTCACTTTTTACTGGGTCTACCGATTTCGATGATTCTTACTAAAACTCGAAAGCTTGTTATGTGGTTCCATTTAAATTTGAACGAGATCTGACGAGTAATGTTCTCTTAGATTTGCGCGAGCACTACACATTATAAATAAAACAACTTTTACGGACGAACGCTGAAAAGTGTTACGAAACGTCGGGCAATAATAACAAAATGTAAAATCTAATTACACGCGAGTTAAATCCGTAAAAGTTGTTTTATTTATAATCTGACGAGTAGTTTTTGAGTTATTCCTAATAGTGCGTATTTACGTCTACGTTGATGATAATTATTGTTCTTATTTTATTACTTGTCTTTTTATAAGATCTCGAGATAGTTTCCTGAAAATTTATATACTTGTTTACAACACTAAAAAATTAAAACTAAATTATTTTCAAATCAAGAAAACCGCCTAGAAAACTGAACATGGACATAAACATTTTGTGTTTAAAAAAATCCTGTCTTTTTTAGGTCGGTGCCAACCTAAATATTGTCACTTTGTCGTTGGGACCGACCTCAAAAAGACTTTGAGATTTCTTAAGTGAAATTTTATTTATCCGTTTTTAGTTTTGAAGGCGGTTTATTTTTATTTTTAATAATAATGTGGATACAATAAAACTTCCATGAAAACCGTAAGTCTGAAGCCTAAGCCCGTATTTTTAACTCAACGATTTTCCTATATAAAAAGCTTACTGAAACCCGCAAAAAGTTGACCTCGGGACAAAATTTGCCGCCTAAGTTACCGTATGTTGAGGGACCGCGATTTGCATTACATGGCTAAATTGGAGATGTGGCAATTTCGGGTACAATCCCTCTCTCTAAGTACAGTCAACAGCACATCAGGTTACTACAAACTGTCAAATTTTCTCAATCGATTTTGCGCTTTTTGCCATACATTTAAGGCTGAAAATCAAAGGGAATTTGATAGTGTTGGGTAGTCTGACCTGCGGAAACTCACACCTTTATAGCAGTTCTTCGGGGTACAGGCCCCAGACGAACTGATAAAAGTGTGAGTTTGACGGCGTGAAGTTTGGCAGGTCTGTAGTAATAATCGATGGATAAAATCTTGTTATTTTTTTTTTATTTTTTTTTATTTTTATTTATTTATTCAATGACATCTTATAAGCTTACAGAATTATCCAAAACGCTTAGAAGATTAGATTATAAACCACACAAACAAAAGAAAATAAAGAATACAAATTATATTGGTAAGCCTGGTCAGATAACAAATTGTCAAGGTCAAAACTTTCAAATTGATTAAAACATAATATACTTAATGTCATAACATACAATCCAGCGTCAGTTAAAAATAAATATACCTACATAAAAATTCTTATAGTCAATGAAAATACAACAGTCAAAATTAAGTAATGTCAAAATTAAACAATGTCAAAATTAAACAGTGTCAAAATTAAACAATGTCAAAATTAATGCCTCTTTGTATAGAATTAGGCTCAATATCTTTTTATTTATTTATTTATCAAGGGAAACATATGCATTTTGTTCTCTTATAAATAATTTACAGTTGATAATTCTCATGGTACAATAAAGTTTCCACACATCTATAATGAGATTGAATTCTTACGAGGTACATTTATCGCGAAATTTCGTAAGGTAAATCCAACAGGTAACCTACGCCGTAGGATAGATTTACCTAATTCGCGTCTGTGAATTAGATTCGTATAAATATAATATTGTTGGGATTCATTCGAACTTACAAAAAGGTAATACAACATATCACGTGGTCCAACCGTAGACTATTATGAAGGAACGTATTTACTTTTTACCTGACTACGGCGAATCCAAAGGGAAGGTTATGATTTTAGCAGTATAAGGTTTGTATTTACGTATGTTTCTCCTTAGCGCCTAAAGCAATCATCCGATTTTGATGAATAAGGTGTCAATCGATTCCTTATTATAGTCCGGGTAATATAGGCTACATTTTAACAGACTTAATCAATAGGATAAATCGATTTTAGCTTGTAAACTCCGATCTTAGCCGATTTCATTCGACCATTTTTCCGTTTTCGGACTACAGTTTTTTTTATACTTTTTGCTTGTTACTAATTGAACTATCCAATGGAAACTACGGTTTTTGGGTTAAATATGTATCCCGCACAGCAGGGATGATTTAGGGTTCGGCTTGGCAAGCCGCGCGCCCTTGGTGCCAGTCGGGGGATTACCTAATCCCCCACAGGCGCGTCGCCCGGTCCACTGTTGGACCGGGCCAGCCCGGGGACGCCTTGGTGAACTGGCGCACTTATTGCGCCGATCCCAGAGCGCCCCCATAAGGGCTTAGGAGGGTACCGGTGGTTTTTAGCGGGTAGTACTGGCGCTGTTCCGCGCCGGTGATCCCCTCACACGTCGCACGCCTTGCCAGCGTGCGGTATGGCCAGTAAATTGGTTTTCCATCGTCAAAAAAAGGGATGATTTAGGGTGGTTGCAAACTAGCGTTTTATACGCGCGTGTTATAGGCGCGTGTTATAGGCGCATTGTCTCCCACCAATGGGTTTTCAAATTTCAAATAATACATAATGTACGTTTATGCGACGCTTTTACTGTGAAGGAAAACATCATTAGGAAACCTGCGCACAACACGCCTATGAAGAAATTCTTAGGTTGTGTGTGAGTTGGGAACCCGCACTTGTCCAGCGTGGTCGACTAAGGCCTAATCCTAATCGCCCCTAATGTGGGGTAGGCTCGAGCCCCTCGGTGGGCACATAGTATGAGCTGTTGATGATGATGTTGGCGCATCTTGACAATCAACTCCTACGAGTCTTTTTGGTTGTAATAAGTTAAAGAATGCTCGAGCGGGTTATCGTGCTAACGCACAGACACACAGACATAATTCCAAAAACGGTATTTTTGGACTCAGGGAGGTCCAAAACCTGTAAATCTGTTAAAATCTCGATGTCGAATTTATTGATGATTACAAGACTTCCTCTAAACTACGTATACGAGAAAGTGTAAGCGTGTTAAAAAATGGGAAATATGAACCGAGCAACAAAAAAATTTGTGACAAAAATACTAAATAGCTGACAAACATTTGTTAGCCGTTAAATACGTGGACACATGCATGCTTCGTGTCTTTATGGCTTCTTTTATTACGAAGAATTTGATTTTCGCGACCAAGTTGCCTCTAAGAAAATCCGATAACGACGATCAAAACGAAGTTAGTCCTAAATATTTTGCTTTTTACATCCAATCCGGGAGCAAGAAAGCGGGTGTGTGCTCTTGTTGATATACGGAGACCATGTATTGCTAAGAACACCCACAACTTTTTAGGGTTATGTACCCAAAAGTTAAAACGGGGAACCTATTACTAATACGATGTGCCTCCGTAAGTAGGGTAAGCAGGGTATATCTCATGCACCGTGATAGTTAGACAGTTGAAATTTTCACATATGATGTATTTTTGTTGCCGCTATAGCAACAAATACTAATATCAGAATAAATTAAATATTTGCTTAAATATTTACTTTACTCTGATCTTGATTTATAATTTATTCTAATGTTTGAGCAAAACCAAAAAGTTATAGGTATAGCTCCCATATAACTTTTTGTTTTTTCTCAATATTGACAACGGCAACGGTAGACACATGAAATATTCACAGAATATTTAGTTAGATATTCACTTTAAAAATAAATAATTAAATTAAAATAAATTTATAATCGTTTCATTTGATGAAATATTCCGATTTACACAAACTAAGCTCACTTTATTGCAGTGATGTATTTCATCATAGCCCAGGTACATCTTTAGATTTCCTGTCACTCCGTGTGTTAATGACATCAAAATGGTTCAGGTAAAATTTGGTTACATTAAATCCACTGGCAAAGTAAATTGTAGTCATTATTCACCGAAAAACTCATTTACTGAACCCTCAAAGAAGTGAAAATATGTTTTTACATCATTTTAATAAAAAAATACTGGGTCTCTTATTTATACGACGAAAAACCCTTACTACGTAGTTGTTTTGAAACAAACTCGTGTGAACTTTGCTGCAAGCCTTTCAAAATCCGGTGCTTTTGATGTTTTTTCGGCTTACAGCAAAATTAAGTCGGCTATTATTTTACCCCTGTGGCATACGCTATTCTTGCGGTCAGTATTTCTAAACAAATACATGGAGCTGAAAAAACTTGTGACCAAAAAATTACGTAAAAGTATTATTATGCAAGGGAAATCTAGATCTAAAGTATAGTAGCCATTTAAATTTTCTGTACCTACGTAATTACATATAGTATATTATATGAAATTTCCATAATATATATGTAATGCTGCTTACTAAGTTACAACATGGTAAAAATATACAAAAGCTCGCTTGCTGACCCACAAAAAGGGCGAAAATCAACTCAATCCTTTTGGGATTTATTATGCTACACTTAACACTGACATTCCACATCATAGAAAGACAAAGAGGAAGAACAGATAGCAAATATACGAGTCAGATGTCAGACCACCTGAGCCCTCTTTATTTCCTGATGGTAAATCAATAAATCAAGTTGTCGAGTACTAATAGTAAAATATGTATTTTAGTGGAATAATGGGAATAAAATTATTGTCTTGAAGTGGAAGGCTGAAAGAAGTCATATCAATAGCCTTTACTTGCCCACTGTGAGCTGCTCTCATGGCAAACGAATTAATGAAATAAATCTAGGCTCAAACCCGAAAAAGATACATTTCTTTTTTTAAAATTATTTTCATTGAATTCGAAGCTTATTCTCTCTTTCGCATTGTACAAATAAATTAAGTTTACTGAGCGTACATGAAGACCGCACACCACCCTTAATTGAAATTCCTTCTTTTATTCCATTGAAATCCATTGAATATGCAGCCTTTAATTTTGCAAACTCAAAATTGAAACTTCCAGTGAAATAATAATTAAGCCGAATGCGAAATTACCAACTCAAATATGTGAATAATCATTGCGGATCCAGCGCTTTTATCACTTTCGTTTGGGATAGACTAGCATAACTTGACTTATGGACCTGCCAGTCTTGGAACCTGTTAATTTATCTGCTAGATATCTCCTAATCAGAACCTATGAAACTAACCCTTTATTTTTTTTATTTTTATGTATTCGGGGAGGTCAAATGCATTTACGCATCGTCGGGGTGGTGCCAACCGCAGGGGAAATGTGGGACTCGAGGTAAAGGCGTTCCCTCCATACCCACTAAACATCCTCGCCGGCCTAACCTCCAGTGCGCCATTGCGGGACGGCTCGGGATCTGCGCACGTGAGCGCAACTATACCGAGACCGTCCCAACGTTGCCCGTCTAGGCACTCTTTGTGCACCAATTGGTGGCCAGCAGCCCACAGGGGCTACCGACTAACGCCAGCCCCTGTGGGCCGCTGGCCGACGCCGGCCTTATAGGCCGCCTCCTCACCGACGGTTGCTCGACCTGGCGCGTCCTCCTAACGAGGACACCGGGAGCAGCCATCGGACCGCACCCGGAGGACGCTGGGCGCGGTCGTGGCCATGAAAAGGGCCATCCGGAACTAGCCGAAGCTAACTTCGAATGCCAATGGACACTTGACATCAAAAGCCACACACCCGCCGAGAAAGTTTCCCAACCACATTACCAGGGTATGCCACATGGAGGCTTCCGGACGTGGACCCCATAAAACTAACCCTAAGTGTAGTAGACATTAAGACTGAAGAGCTTATCACACTATTTCACACGCGATTTGAGAGCGAGTTCAAAACCAGGTGAGGGGCAGGGAGTTCACCACGATACGCATTCGACGCACTAGATTGCACGCTGTTGTGCTGTGCACTCTTCGCGTACGTACTCACCTCGCTTTGAACTCACTGTCAAATCACCAGTTTGATAAGGCCCTAAGTGGACGGATACAATTAAAAATGAGGAAGTTTTGAGAAGAATGTCAAAAAAAGGAACTGGATCTAACGATAAAGCAAAAGGTCACTGCCTTGGTGGAGTGATCAGTATAGCTGCCTACACATCAAGTGGTCCGGATTTGAATCCTGGTAGTGGGAAATATTTGTGTCACGAGCACGAATATTTGTTGACGCGTCATAGTTGTTTGTATATTTATTTATAAAATATCTAAACATTATTATGTGTATTAAAAATTATGCCTTATCTAGCATCCCTAACACGAGAGTAATAACGGGAATTAACGCGATTGAATTAACTTTGAAATGCCTGGCGTTTCAGCCGGGTTACATCGACCGCTCTCCGACTCATGTTAATCATACAATGCGAAAGTTTAAAAGTGATTCATAACGCAATTAAAGTTATTAATTTCGGGCTAGATAATTGGTGTGAGCGTGGAAATATATTATTATGTATTATTACAAAAACAGCTTATATCCAATTAAATATAATGCTGTGAATAAAAGGCATATTTGGGGTATATTCTAAGGCACTAGCTTGAAAAACCGGAAGAAGTAAATACGGAAGATATCATGACTGTGCAACATCCGCAAGTGGCCCGGTATTTAAGCCGTCAAAGAGCCGTGTCGACTTGCAATGCACAGATTTATAGGTTCAAGAAATTGATTGCCAACCTTCAGCAGTAGATGGCACCTATAGAAGTAAAAGGCCCTGAAAATTCGAGAATGAATACATTACAGTTTATAATCATTTTACAGTTAAGTTTGATTATATAATTACCTTAACCTTCTAAGATTATTATAGACATCAAATATGAAAACTTCTCCATGGCCACAAACTAAGATTAAATTTGCTGGCCACAAACGAGATTTTATATGAAAAACAATACCCTCGATTGTTTTCTCCTAACAATGAATTTGCTTCAGTAGTTTCAACATTGACCATAAGTGGCCAATTTGATTCCGCCCACATCTGTGGAGAACTTCTAGGTATTCACAAAGGTTACATAGTAGGGTTGCCAAATATTCAATAATAATGATTTTAAACGGAAAAGTTTGTACTTATATTAATTCAATAACACCTAGTATACTTATTATCTATCTGTGATGTGTAACACAAAAACACAGAGACGATTTTTCTTTCTCTTGTGATTTTTTTTTGACTCGTGATTTTTTTCTCTTGTGATTTTGACGCGCTTTTCTATAATACCTATTATGGCACGAAGTGGATCGTTAACATGTACTTATTTTGTTACCGACTTTATACTTGCTTGCAGCGTGCATGTACAGACAACAGCATGTTGGGTTACCACAAACTGTCAAATTTTCCCAATCGATTATGAACTTTATATTGAATAGCCTTAGGTTGAAAATCGTTTGGAGAAATTTGACTGTTTTGTATAGCCCGACGTGCTGTTGACTGTACCTTGACATGTAGTTGACATACACCACCGCGCATACGCCAAACTTCTATGGCCGCAGCCTTAGGCGCTAAGCACACTGATCTCGCGTCTGGCAAGGACACGGTGCGGCATAATTCTGTTTCATTCAAATAGCGTACCAAACACACGGGAATAAGGTCATTAATTGAACGAATGTCCTCATCGGCCGCGCTGTAGCACGGTATTTCGGCGTTGAATTTGTTCAATTAATGACCTTATTGCCGTGTACCTATTTGGTACGGTATTTTAATGACACAGAATTTCCTTGCCAGACACCAGATCAGTGTGTTTCGCGCCTTAGATAATATCTAAGGCCGCAACCGAAGACTATCAAACTTTTTAAACTAAACGTCTTCAGGCACTTCTTTTCACGTAGAACTATTTCGCATCTACATATACTTACGCATCAGCGAAGAAACTAAATTGTATGCTGAATGACCTTGCATGCACCTTTCTGCTGCGCGCTGTTTGATAAAGAATGGAGAGCTGGCTTCAGGTGAGTGCACGTTATTTGTTTATTTGATACCTAAACTCTGTTAATATTCAATTCTATTCTATAATAGTGAAGCTCACATAAGATTAGCAACCCTGTATCGTTTAAGATCGCAAAGGGCGACACAAGCGTGTTCGTTTCATTGTGCAGAGAGTGTAAGAATGTCTGCCGATATCAACCAATTTAGTCCATAATCTCCAAATATTTATTGAATGTCTTAACAAGAATGGTCCCTATGAAGATCCTCTTAACAAGAATGGTCCCGATGAAAATCCTCTTAAATGGAAGAAAACGGTACGTCGTACCGTATACATAGGTCACACTAAACGTTTCCGGAACTGGCCATTTACATAAACAATATTACAAATTTTGAAAATTAATGGAACTGTTTGGCTATAGAAAGAAGTTTGTTTCTGACTGTCAATTATTTTTACATTGTGGCGCCATCTTAAAAATTGCGTGTCTACATTAACATGGATTTAAAGAAAATTTTCGTAGTATGGTTTTCAATGATTTTAAGTGTAATTTGACAGCTCAACAGAGCATCGCTCGGCTTCAATCTGCTTTTGGCGATGAAGCTCCATGTAAGAAGACTATCAATAGCTGGTTTGCAGATTTCGAGCGTGGTCGTGTCAATCTCAGTGATGAATCTCGCGATGGGCGCCCGTCCACCGCTGTTAACAACAAAAACATCGATGCTGTGCGCCGTATGATTGAAACAGGCAGGCATGTGGCCTACCATGAGATTCTTGCACCACGACAATTCTAATTCACACACGAAAAAAACGTAGAAAAATATAGAACTTATGAGCCATCCTACATACAGTCTCGACCTTGAGACTTTTTGTGTTCCAAATAATTAACCAATTACGCGGTCATCGATTTTCATCACCAGAAGAGGCTGTTGAAGAGTATGAAAAACACGTTTCTGGGGGTCTCAAAAGTTTTCAAAATAGTTTAATCGAATGAAAAAGTGCATTTACGCAAAGGGAAACAATAAATGAATTTTTGTTATTAAAGTATTTTTTTATAATCATTCCGGAAACTTTTAGTGCGGCCCACGTAATACCTACTAATTTAATTTCTATAGTTATTTCACTAATTTGAGTTCATTTCTAGTTTGTGGTTCTTGAAAACTATGAATACCTAATGAAACGTTCTACCAGTGAAGCGTATTCAATTCAAAATTGTTTTCCCTAATAAATGTAGCTGCCACGTTAAGAGCTTCATAAATAGTTGAAACAAAAGCCATAGCGATGTGTAAACATAGAAAATGTGTAGCGCAGAGAGCGCAGCTCTCTCGAATTCTAATATTATTTCAATGTGGTAGTTTTTATTTAGTATTACAGGAAAAGTAACCAGAAAAAAACTACAAAACCATCGTAAGACCCGGTCCGGTATGGATCAGAAAGTTGGGCATTAAAGCGGATGGATGAAAATCGGCTACACGTGGCTGAGACGAGAATGCTACGGGTGGATGTCTGGTGTAACAAGAATGGACAAAATGAGGAATGAGTAAGTAAACTAAACTCGGTGGCGTAGTGCGTAAGAGCGTTGTCTTCCACCCGGGAGGCACTGGTTCGAACCCCGACACGTACCAATGTGTTTTCAAATTTTGAATTCATATGTACGTTTAATCAACGCTTTTACGGTGAAGGAAAACATCGTGAGGAAACCTGCACACACCTATGAAGAAATTCTTAGGATGTGTGTGAAGTCGACCAACCCGCAGTTGGCCAGCGTGGTTGACTAAGGCCTAATCGCCACTAATGTGGGGTAGGCTCGAGCCCCTCGGTGGGGACATTATATCGAGGGCTTAGAGGTAAAACTCACTTAGTGACATTTTGAGCAATTTTCACTTTTTTTTGATAAGTCGGTAACTAAGATCGTTTAGTACATTTTTTTATTTTACATAGAAACTACAAAGGAAAAACAACTATTGGAAATGCAGAATTAGAGAATACTAAAAAATCACGCTAATCAGTACAAAACTAGATTTTTAATGCCAAAGAGTGTGGTTAACCCTGATTATTTTCTAATTAGCTGAATGTCACTTAGTGAGTTTTACCTTTAAACCGACGATATGAGCTGTTGATGATGATGACATCATCTTCCAGCAATTAATCAAAACATGGAAGTGAGCCGCACGCGCCTCTACTCCCATAGGAACCGCCCGCATGTAGCACGTATGCTGCAAGCCGCAGCCAACTCCCTGGCAGCGCCTTGCAGCATTCGTGCCACGTTTATGCTACCTTGTTAAAATCATAAAAGGCATTTTTTTATGATTTAAACAAGGTTTATGGCTGGATGTTTCATAATCCACCCCTAAGAGGGTAAAATAGGGGAAAAAAAATTATATGGGGAAACAAGATTAGTTAGAGAGATTAGATAGAATATTTTATTCGAAACTTAACAGGAGTACTCCTATAGACAAATGAGTAAACAAGTGTAGCAGGTTTTTTCTGAATTCAACCCTAAAAGGAGGAAATAATATGATAAAATCTGAAAGTTAACATGGGTATTTTTTATTGGGACCCTGATTACGAAAAAAAATTGTGTGTGTCAGCTCCGACGCACGACTGGAGTTTACTCCGAGACAGGTGAGATGGCGCACCTGCTGTCATCCGTGTTTTGACAATTAGAAAGTTGCGCGACATAGGATGCGCACCAAAAACGAAACGAGGTCATTCATTGATAGATTTTACTCCTCACATTTTTTTCATACCGGGCCCCTTATATATGCAAATCGATTCTTAAGGAGTAAACTCCAAAAAGATGTTAAAATCCAATTTAACAGAATTGAAGTATTATTATTACCTATATGGGTTCCATTAAAAGAACAAACTGAGTGACTGACTGACATATCAACGCACGGCCCAAACCACTGGGCCTAGAGTCGAAATTTAACACGAATGTTCCTTATGAGGTCGTAGGGTGCACTAAGGAGATTTTTCAAAATAATTCACCCCTAAGGTGGTGAAACGGGATCCGAAGTTTGTACGGGGAAACATGATTAGTTAGAATATTTTATTCGAAACTTCACAGAAGTACTTACTGACGATAAAGGAGTACTTAAACATGTATTTCATCTTTTTTAAAGAATTCAACCCCTAAAAGGGGGAAATGGAGTGATTAAGTCTAAAAATCAACATGTCTTTTTTTTCGTCATTATTGAAGATAAAACTATGAAACTTTGAATTTAGCGCACTTGATAAAATATTTTTTTTTTTTTTTTATGTTACGAGATGGCAAATAAGCTTGCGGCCCACCTGATGTTAAGTGGTCACCGCCGCCTATAGACACTTGCAATATTAAGTGTAAATTACTTAACACCGCAAGTGCGTCTGCCATCCTAGGGACTAAGATGATATGCCCTCCATGCCCCGTAATTACACTGGCTACCTTTCCCTTCAATCCGAAACACAGCGAACTGCTTCACGGCAGAAATAAGAAAGGCGGTGGTACCTACCCAGACGACCCTACATATGGGTCTACCACCTAGTATTTAAACGCAATTAATAAATAGATTTTTTGTGGCACTTGATAGTAAATAAATGAGTATTTATTCTAGCTGAAATCTGTCTATCTTGTACGTATATTTATAGTAATAAATTAAGCAAACTTTGTAACGACGTGATTATTTTGCGTTTGTTTGTACAAACGACAACAGATCGAACTACAAAAAACTTTTAAATATCTACAAATAAAATCAACTTAAATTAATATTAAGTACCTGCCCAAAAAAAGCTATAATGTTGCCCTATTAGTAACTATTCCACGCGAACGAAGTCGCTTGCAAAAGCTAGTCTAATTATAAAATAACATAATGTGTGCCGATAAAATAAGTAAAACAAATTCATGATTGAAATAAGTTAAAACTCTTTGAATACAGTTAATAAGTTCTCTGTATCTTTATAGGACACTAGCTGACCCGGCGAACTTCGTACCGCCTTTTTTCTTTTCTGTTGAAATTTTTCCTGAATTTTCTTTGCTATAAACCTCACGGAGCCCGAGACCTTTCCAACGAATGCAAAACCGTGGAAATCGGTTCGTGCGTTCTGGAGTTATAGCGTCAGGAAGGAAAACCCGACTTATTTTTATATAGTAGATGTTTTGAAGGCCATCTTGAAGGGCTTTCCTACATATTGTAATTCAGATGTAGTCTGTTTTATAGAAGAGGACCTCAAATTTATAAAATTTGTCCAAAAAAGCGTGTTTCGATAGTATGGGTGCAAACAATATCTTGCCGTCTTTTTTTTCATTATTTCGGTGCTGTAGAGGAGGGTTGCGTGCTGTTTTAGTGTTATAGTTTTGAATTCTTTTTATATCGGGTTCGATACGAGCAATCAATTTGAGGTAATAAAAAATTTCGCCACTGGCTTCTCTTTGTCTTTGTTCCGGTTGCATTCGATGCCTGTGAAATGCAATCGGCTCGCCTATTAAGTTAGTTTTTTGCAATATTCAAGCTACAGATTTTCTCCGGAAACGTTTTCATCCTCTCCATATTGGGTATTTTTACTTATATTCTGCATTTGTGTAGGCGACGGATGGCAACTTGTCACTTTTCTGACGCACTGCAAAGCTGTAGTAATTAAAACAAATAATAATGAATATGTTGTAGTTTATTAAAAATTACTTTACAAATAGGCTTATCGTACGTAAGGTTGTCAAAAGGGGCGAGCAGAGAGAAAAAATAGTCATGGTAACGCGACGCAAATGGTGACAAAGGGGTTCTTCATACGTATTCAACAACAGCCCATACTGCCAGTTGTGGCGTTACGTGTAACTAATTTTTTTTGTTAGTGTGTTTCTTTAATAAGCCATACACCATATTGGTTAAGCCGGCTACAAAGTATTTAACTTGATTGTACTGTACATACATTAACTTTTGCAAAGGAACAAATTAGAAAACTTCAAATTCTATCACTTTTGCAACATTTAAATATTGAACTTAAACATTTATGATTAGCTTAAAACAACTCATGTCTATTATGATCTTATAAGACAGGCATATACTCCTTAACTACTACTACTATTCTTAATTAATGGCGTCGCGTCGCATTAAGCGTACGCATTTTGCCAAGACAAGTGAAAATGTAACTAAAGTAACAAAAATTGTACGGTTGATTGAGGTTAAAAATGGAGTCTCTCAACACGTGTTTTTAAAACCAGAACTCGGGAGAAACTTCTACACTCCTTAAAGATGTGAAACAATTATCTTTCTTGACGTTTGGGAAAGTGGCACAGTAAGGATAATTTCCTTTCCTCGTCAAAAATTTAAATACAATTAATTAAAAATGCCCAGTTCAAACTCTCATACAAAGAATTAGTTCTCTTCGGTTTTCGCTCTCATAGAACCACCACGGTATTTAAGGTGACTCACACACGAGAATCTTATACCAGATTCCTTTTTCTAGAAGTTGTCCTCGGTTGAAAAGAGGTTAAACAAATGTTTACTTACACTCTGTTCAACCTTTGTTACTTCATCATCATCATTTGTCTGCCCTGCTCCTAATATTATTTGTAGTCGGAGTAATGTGTTTTCTTCTTGCACTCTCCTCGATCAGTCGTCATCTCAACATTAACACACTTCTTTGCCATATCATCTTTAAAACAGTCTATTCATAATTTCTTCGGTCTTCCTTTTTTACTATATTTTTTACCCGACTATGCGAAGCCAAAACGGTTATTATTTTAGCAGAATACAGGGTGTAAAAGACATGAACAGTCAAACGAGAACCATGTATTCTGCTCACCATCATAACATTTTTTTCCATTAGACTATACCTGGGTAATTGATAGTTACGATTTTATTGAAGGTCAAAGTCATAATTTTTTTTTTAATTTTTTAATGAAAACGTATTCTAAACATTATTTCTTAGTTAATGTCCAAAGAAACATTATCATGTTTTTTAGTATTACATAAAAAAAATGGCTTCAAAACGTTAGCGTTCAACGTAGCTGCGATGCGCACGGACACAAACGAACGGGGCCGCCGTCTGGCAAAATTATCGCGGTTTTGCGAGTTGCGTGTAAGTTGAGCGCTTTACATTGCGCGGTACAATTTTTTTTTTACACCATAAAATTAAAATCATTTTGCAGCAATTATATTTTGAAATGTTTCTTATTTTGATGTATAGAATACATGGTTCTCGTTTGACTGTTCATGTCTTTTACACCCATTATGTATGTACGTGTGTTTGTATTTACGTATATTCCCCCGTAGCGGCTAAAATATTAATCCGATTTTGATGAATAAGGTGTCAATCGATTCGTAATTATAGTTCGCGTAACATAAGGCAATATTATAACCGACTTTAATAATAGGAAGAGTCGATTTTACCTTGTAAACCTCGATTTTAACCGATTTAATTACTTTCCCGTACTCGTCGTATTTAATTACTTTACGTTTCATGTCCATATCATTCCAATCTACTACTAATACTACTTTCAAATTTCCTCTAATGTTAAGTTCCTCGCCTTGTGTCTTCTGTTTACTTGTAGTTAGTTTTAATATTATTATAGAAATATAGAGCGCTACGTAATTATGTTGGTTGTTAAGAGTGCTAAAATAAAATATTATGGTTCAGATTACTCAATAAGCTTCCAAAGACGGCCGAAGACATGCCCCTTATTAATTGCAAAATAAAATTGTCTGGGAGGCTTCTGGAAAATTGGTCTCGTACAAAATTAAATAACCAACACCCTGAATACAGGTGGTTTGGGATAGGCTTCTGAGTTGATTTCAAAAAAATATTAACAAAACGATTTTTTTTTAAAAAAGCAAAAAAATAAAAAAAAAATACCTAGAAAATATTGTACAATGTTTTCTGAGTACTTTTTGGTTATTTTTTTTTTCAAAAAAAAATCGTTTATTTTACGAAATTTTATTTTGAAATCAACTCTGAAGCCGATACCAAACCACCCGTATTCAGGTTGTTGGTTATTTAATTTACATGTTGTATACAGGGTGTATACAGGATGTAAAAGACATGAACAGTCAAACGAGAACCATGTATTCGGCTCACCAACATAACATTTTTCTTCCTTCAGACTATACCTGGGAAATTGATAGTTACGATTTTATTGAAGGTCAAAGCCATAATTTTTTTTTTTTATGAAAACGTATTCTATACGTGATTTCTTAATAATTGTCTAAAGAAACATTATCATTTTTTTTAGTATTTCATAACAAAAAATGGCTTCAAAACGTAGCGTTCAATGTAGCTCACTCGATGCGCACGGACACTAACGAACGGGGCCGCCGTCTGGCAAAACTATCGCGGTTTTGCGAGTTGCGTGCGAGTTGAGCCCTTTACATTGCGCGGTACAATTTGCAATTTTTTTTAACACCAAAAAATAAAAATCATTTTCCAGCAATTTTTTTTTTTAAATATGTCTTATTTTGATGTATAGAATACGTGGTTTTCGTTTGACTGTTCATGTCTTTTACACCCAGTATACATAATACAATAATATTTTTTTCTCAAACATGCATGGAAATATAGTCATTATTTTACGGAATTTACGAACAAAGAAAGTCAAGATCAGAGAAAATCAAATCCATTGCTGGAGCGTTTTTTGAATTTGGAACATTACAACGCTCCAGCAATGTTTTATGAAACGGTGTGCTGGAGTTATTTGGCGTACCTATTTAAATGAGATTGCTAAAACTAAAAAGCCATCTACATTATCGACCGGATTCAAAAGCAAAAAAAAAGTTTTTTTTTTTACTGGCAAAAACATAAAGCATTTTTTAAAGCCCCAGATATATATTTAGCGACAAAGGTAATATGCCTCGGCGGAAATGGCAATTGCCTATTTCGCGGCATTTGCAACAATGCACTATTAACCCGCAACGCAAAAAGAGGTGTGTTATAAGTTTGACCTGTCTGTATACTTGTGTGTCTGTTTGTGGCATCGACGCTCCTAAGCGAATGGACCGATTTTGATGCAGTTTTTTTGTTCGAAAGCTGACGTGACCGCAATGGTTCTTAGCTTAAATACATGAAAATCTGCTCAGGCGTTTCAAGGTCATCAGATCTCTCTTAAATTATAGTCAAGAAAAATTTGATTTAGGTAGTTAATTATCAAAATTAATGTCGTAGTAGATTAGGAAAAGTAGCGAAAATTAATTATGATGTTGTCTCTTCTAAAACAAAGATTAAATAATTTTAATGTCTTGATTTAATTACTTTCTTTAAATTCGTATTGTAACATAAAATGGATGACATAGTGACAAGTAAGTTTATTAACACTTAAGTAACAATAAGTTAAGGTGAGTTTCTCCCGAGTTCTTGTTCTAAAAACACGTGTTGAGAGACTCCATTTTTAACTAAAATCTACCGTACAATTTTTTGTAACTATAATTAAATTTTCACTTGACATTGGCAAAATGTATAATCTTTAAGATTTGCGAATGCCATTAATTAAGAATAGAATAGAATAACAATAAGTTAAGACATCCTTAATTATTAATTAATTAAAAATCCCTAACTTATTGCTATCTTTTGCCGGGAACACCAACTTAACGTGCTTGCCGATGCACGGAGGAAAAACGAATTGAAAATTATTCGGTGACCCATCTGAGAACCGACCGTACACTTGGTAGCTTAACTTTGTTAATCGTTATGAAGAACTCACGACCGCGGCGGCATCGACTTCCTCGATAATAGATAAATGTTATGAAGCTTTATTCCTTAGAAGCAAGCTACCTAACTATGACGAAAATCAAATCATGTTTACCACTTCAGTTGGAATGTCATTGATGGCTAATTCCCCGACGCCGAGCGTTCGAATAGCCCAATAATGCTATGGAAGCATCGATTTACCACTATTTCGACTAGCCAGCCAGTAATTTCAAAGCCATTTTAGTTGTATTTCACTCCTCCGCTCATTGGTGGAGTGGTCAGTGATGCCAGATTCGAATTCTTTTTTTGTGTGATGAACACGAACATTTGTGGGTGATGGTCCTTTATTTATGTAAGTTTCTTGATAAAAATATCTATCTATGACACAATTATAGTAAATTTGGGCATAATAATATTCTGACTGACCCTGAAAAAACTTTAAACGTACCAAACGAATATAAAATACAGAACAAAAATGCTGGAAGAAAAGAATAATAGTATGTTCGTAATCTAAGAGTTCCCCCTTTGTATTAAAATCAACAATAAAGGCTTTCTAACAACATTTTTTATCTTTTAGATACTATGTAACTTGAAAGAAAATCATCATTATAATAATACCTATTGATTTGTACCATAAAAGTACAGAATGATTTTATTTTCAGAATTTGGCTGTTTAGAGTTTCGATTCCCAGTTGAAGTTTATGAAATTCGAAATCGATTTTACGCAGTTTTATTCATTTTTAAAAATAAATGTTAGGTACTCTTTGTAAAATTCGCGTTCTTCAATATTTAGGACACTTTCCTTATTTTCCACTCTTTAAATCAGTGAAACTATTTTTTTACACTAAGAAATCATTTCAATTGTTTTCCACTTTGGCAGTGCGTCTCTGATGGATGAGGCATGTTCTTTGATCTCCAGGGGTTCCGAACTTAGCTACAATATAATCAGAACCTACTCTATCACTCTTGTTTACGCTTCCGTACGTGTTATTTACGTTTCCGTACACGCAGCGAACATATTATTTTAAGTTCCCAGATTAAATCATCGTGGTAACGTCATGTATTTCCACACAGCCTGCGTCCACAGCAGAAGGTAATGAACAAATCAAACCTGCTGTCGTAACAAGGTTCACTAGGTGTTAGACCCATATGTAGGGTCGTCTGGGTAGGTACCACCGCCTTTCTTATTTCTGCCGTGAAGCAGTTCGCTGTGTTTCGGATTGAAGGGAAAGGTAGCCAGTGTAATTACTGGGCATGGAGGGCATATCATCTTAGGTCCCCAGGATGGCAAACGCACTTGCGGTGTTAAGTGATTTACACTTAATATTGCAAGTGTCTATAGGCGGCAGTGACCACTTAACATCAGGTGGACCGCAAGCTTGTTAGCCATCTCGTACCATAAAAAAAAAAAAACAAACAAAGTGAATATCAATCCACAAGAATATCATTAAAACGGTTTTAAGTCCTAATATTTGCCGAATCGCTTTTATTTTGAAATTTTGTTTTGATAGCTTCCTTCAATAGAATAAAGTAAGTAAATCTTTTTACGATTTCAAATTCTATCATGAAATATTTAAAGATCTACTTTCTTCCATTGTTAGTTTTGGATATGAAGTAAAACTCAGAGGTCTAGTACTCCTAACCCACCTATACTACCCTTTTAGGTGGGTTAGGAGTCCAGGCCCTTTTTATAAATAAAATTTCGTCAGGGTACAACTGGTTCTTCAAAAAATATTGTGGTTAGCTGAGCCCGATATTAGTTTTCGATGTGGCCGAATGAGAGTTACATATCCATAAGGGTCGTGTAAAATAGTAAATCCTAAGTGAACTACAGTATCCGTTGTAAGAATTTTATAAAAGGTACCTAATAGGCTTTAAGAGTAGCTTTTGATGCATGACATAGATATAGAAAACTGTAGATAGGCAATGTGAAAGAGAAAGAGCACACGTATATTAGAGCGAGATAGATAGATGAGACCACTTTAAGTATACGTAGGCGACCTAGGTAGGCCTGTCAGTCACGTAGAAAATATAGCAACTGTCAGTAATACTATTTTTCACGCACACATGATGCTTACTCACTTCTTGTCTCTCCCTTAGATTAATTGCCAATCTATATACGTCAGTAATTATAAATCTATGATGCATCAGCAATCACTTCCTATCTATCCTTCCTCTTCCTCCTATCCTGGCTTCTCTGAATGAATAAAAGTTTATTTAGTACGAAAAATACAACGCACAATGAAACAAGAAAAATATTTGATAAGATTCTGCGAGAGTCACTTTAGATACGCGTTCCAGTACAGAACTTAATTAAGTTCTAGACAAGCCAAGAACAATGAATATCAGAAGATCAAAATCAACAACCGGTACTAAGAAACTAGATTAACTTTCATACTATTTTGACGTACTTACACTCATTCCGGAAACTTTCAACACATAGAACTATTATAATCATGGAAAGTTTCTTGTTGACTATTCGTCAATTTTAATAAGGAAAGTTAGGCATAAATTTTCGATGAATAATCCTTATGAAAGTAATCGATTTAACTCGTTTGCTTAAAACTTTTTTTATTTCGCTAACAGCCTATTCTTTGTCTGGACGAATAGAAATACTCTTCGATTTCTGAAGTCCGATTCCGATTAGAATCTTTACCAATATCTGGAAATGTCAATTAATTGAAAGTCGGAATAAATGCGAAAAATCCACCTTCATTTCAATAACATCTGACTTATATTCACCGCTTCAACAGCTTTCTTTAAAATGGTATCGTTAAATGTAAAAAAGATTTTCATTTTTAATATTACTTAAGGATAGTACGGCGCGCCCGTCTCTATACAAACTAAGAATTATAGATTGCTTGACAAGGGTGGAATTTGGGTGGAATCAAGGAGCTTATATTTTCTTAATCTATCTTCGTGGGTGGAATGGATTAAATTTCCATATGAGGACGTTGTTAGACCGACCGTGCACGACGCGATGTGTTCCAAATTTAAAAATATTCTTTAAACATGTGAAAAAGACAATTTTTTAAGAATATTTTTCAGGTATTTTTATCAATTAATATTTTAGCAAAAACTACTTTTTAATGTCCTTGTTTTAGAAATTAAATGTAGAGTGTTTACACACGGGTAAAAGGAATCAATTCCTTCTCCGACTATAACCGCCCTCCTCCTCATATGGGAATTGATTCCATTCCACTCTTGTCAGGCAATTTACTTTTCCTACCCCTATTTCTATCCAAAGTTTAGATGTATTGGAATATTTTTAATAAAAAGAAAAACTTGACTATGTTTCAAAGAGGCGATGTGCTACTGTTTCGTAGCCACCGTTCCGTAGCGTTCATAGTAAAAAAATATTTTTAAATAATAAAACCGCCTTAAAACTAAAAATGGTGAAAGAAATTTTGTTCATAAAAATCTAAATATTTTCCAAATATTGAGGTTGGCATCGACCTCAAAAAAAGATTTTTATAAACAAAATTTTTATTTCTCTGTTTTTAGTTTTCAAGGCGGGTTTTATTATTTAAAATTAATTTATTTTTTGCTTTTTAGTATTTTAAGTATAGAAATTTTCAGGAAACTATCTCGAGATCTTTTAGACACACAAGTGATAAGATTACGATATCATCGATGTCAATTAAATAGACATTATTAGAGATAACTCTAAAACTACTGGTCAGGTGTCGATCAAATTTAAATGGGGCCACATGACAAGCACCAGCTTCCAAAGGTTGAAAGAATCTTCAAAATCTGTACACCCAGTAAAGAGTTATGAGGTAACAAACATAAAAAATACAGTCCAATTGAGAACCTCCTCGTTGAAGTCGGTTAAAAAGAGGCATTCCCTTTTCGAGCTGATAAGCTAATTTTATCAGTTGTTCTTTTCACAGATTGATGATATCGCGAAGAACAGAGATAATACTGAGATGGAAGAAACATTTGCCGTCCAAAATGGAATTGGAAGCAGAGTAAAACGAACAAAATATCAGTATGGAATAATTGTTGCGTTAACAAACTTATTGTAGACGCGTTTACAAAATATCAGTAGTCAACCCGCGGTGTGCTCAATTCAAGAAGCATGTGAGAACTTGGTAAATCAATCAACAAATTGACAAGTTAATTTCTTGAATTAAAATTAAATGTATTTAGATATACGGTGAAGCTACATTATGGTGAATATACAATAACACAGTTAGAACGTTAACGTACAGCGAAAAGCTATTATAATAATGACTTACGATTTTACTTGGCACGTAAAAATTCAATTTAATCACATTTTCACACGGAATTAATTTAAAAGATATATAACAGTAATGTTATCCGCCTAGCTAGACGGAATCATCATAACAGCCTTTTTAATTCGACCCACTGCTGGGACACAAGGCCTCTCCATTTCATCGAATGAAGGCAGTAGTCCACCACTCTTGCCCAATGCGGATTGGTGGACGAAGTATATGGTGATCAATACCCCTTTGCTGATCCATTAGTCGCCTTCTACGACACCCATTGGAGGATATGGGGCGTCACACGGCTAGACGGAATATGTCGAGCAAACCATGTTTTCTTTTTTGAAATTATTTTACCGTTTTTTATTACCTACCTCCTGGTATCTGTCAATTGCGATTTTCCTTTTTTCTTTGAATGCCAATATCCAATACCTAATGGCTTGGAAGGATTTCGTCAATAGTAGACAAGTCATTCAACTACGTTTAATTTCAGCAAACAGTGAATACTTAGTCTCAGTCCCTCCATCCGCCAGTTAATTTCTTTCGGTAAATATTGTAGCAGACATTTTAAACAGAAACAGGCTAGTAAGGGATACATATTCGAACGTCAAAAATTATTATATCTTCATTAAAATATCTATGTTCAAAACAATCTCGAATTATAATCAAACCAAAACAATATCGATTAAAATATTTTGTAAAATGTTTTTTTGTTTGTTAAAATGTTTAGTTTGGTTATATGATTGACGTCCAAAAGTGAATCGAAATGTCTGATATATCGATGGTATTGGGTTAGGTTAGGTTGTTAGGTTTGACCAGCCACCTATATGCGCGAACCTATCGTGCCGCGGAAGCAAATGGCGAAGCGCCAGAAACATTTTTTGTATTTTATTAAAGAGTCATTACAAGTATTTTGGATTTTTGGAAGCATTTTCACTATTACCTAAAATGATTATCGACATTTTAATCATTCGATATTTTAATCACGCTGTATTTTATGTTTTGGGCCAGGTTTAGGTATAAAAATTTTTTATAACAAAGACCTTTCCGCCAACACGCAGTCTTCCTTGTAATATGCCCTGCCCCACTGCCACCTAAGGTGCGCAAGTCTTTGAGCTATGTCGTTGAACTTGTTTCCTGGGAATGATACTTGAGATCCAAAATCAAAATAACAACATTCAAAAGATCTCCTGTGCATCTCTAAATATGATCACGCTGAGAAACTCCGAACATAACCTTCTCCATAGCCATTTGAGTCACCCTGAGCCGTCTTATGAGGCCCATTGTAAGCGGATAAGTTTCGGTTCTGTTGAATCACTGTAATTGATTTATTATAATAAAAAATTGTTCTGGTTGTTAATTAAAGTGGCGGTAGTTTTAACTATTAGGGAGTAACAGCATAATTAGTCATACCTACTTCGTTAGTCTTCCCGTGACCACAAGTAGATACAGTCAGCATCAGAAGTAGATTAACACCTAGTACCTTCTCATGATAATCATTCATAACGGCTGTAATCATCATCGCTGTAATCATTCATAACCTATGACAAAGCCGATAACTACGTATTCCGCTCATCATTAGGATCATTTTCTTCTAGACTATTTCTTTTAACACGTATGTCTACTTGGGAAATTACTAGTTATGAAGTTATTAAAGGTCAAAGTTAGAACTTTTTTTCAAGATTTCTATGATAACTTCTGAAGAGGTTCTCAGTTTGAACTTCGCTCACGTCTCCAAGTTGCCAAGCGCCGTGCGACTTGCGCGCTGTAGGTATACATTGCGCGTTATTTTATGGAGTTTTTTTTAAGACCAAAAATAAAAAACGTGTCCCGCCAGCAATATTTTTATGTGTTTCTTGTTTTGATGTATATAATGCGGAGACTTCGGCATTGTCTTAGGTCTTTTTACAGACTGTATAATTAATGATGACAACTATTGCACAAACGCTGGCGTTGATATGACATCTTATACAAGGTGTAAAAGACATGAACAGTCAAACGAGAACCATGTATTCTGCTCACCATCATAACATTTTTTTTCCTTCAGACTATACCTGGGAAATTGATAGTTACGATTTTATTGAAGGTCAAAGTCATAATATTTTTTTTTCATTTTTTTATGAAAACGTATTCTATACGTTATTTCTTAATTATTGTCTCAAGAAACATTATCATTTTTTTAGTATTTCATAACAAAAAATGGTTTCAAATCGTTAGCGTTCAATGTAGCTCACGCGATGCGCACGGACACTAACGAACGGGGCCGCCGTCTGGCAAAATTATCGCGGTTTTGCGAGTTGCGTGCGAGTTGAGCCCTTTACATCGCGCGGTACAATTTGCAATTTTTTTTAACACCAAAAAATTTAATTCATTTCCCAGCAATATTTTTTTGAAATATGTCTTATTTTGATGTATAGAATACATGGTTCTCGTTTGACTGTTCATGTCTTTTACACCCAGTATAGATACTAGTGTTTATCTACTTCTGATGCTAAATGTACCTACCTAGTATTACGATACCTCCGGCTAAAATAACAAAATGTGATAGCCAAATCTACGTTAAATTAAATCCGTAAAAGTAGCTTTTTTAACTCTTTTGTAAGCACAACTCAATAAATTACGGCTTCACCCTAAAGCACGCAGAATAATGGTGACCTTGTTTATTCTATAGGAATCCGTATCTACACTTTATATGCGTTCTCTGTCGATCTAAACATACTTACATCGGAACCAATCTATGATTTCACTTCACGTGTTTATTGTTTGAATTGTGCATCTGCGAACTGGAATTGAATAGTTTCATAGCTTTTTTGTTGACGACAGACTTAACGCCTAGACAGGACTCGGCGAGAAAAATATAGCAACAATATTTCATGATGGCAACTGATAAAATGATGAAAAAAGTGATTTGAAATTCTCAATGCATGGGAGTAATAACTACCCAAAATTTACGCATGTTAAAATGTACCTTAAATTACATTGATAATTATTTATTGACTTGTATTGATGTTTTGAAATCATTACGAAATTGTAAGCTGTGGAGTATTCTTTCGCCATTTCTTCTCCATCTCAGCATAATAATAATTATTCGTCCCGAAATGGTGGTAGAGGTTTTGACGTTTTAAAAGTACTTAGCAAAGTTCATGTAAATAAAGAGCTTTTTCATTTTCATTTTTCATTTTCAATGTCATACAAACCTACCTATACATCATCATCATAACAGTCTTTATAACTAGACCCACTGCTGGGACACACGTCCTCGCCTTGTCATCGAAGGAGGCTTAGGTAGTAGTCCACCACGCTTGCCCAATGCGGATTGGTGGAGTCGCCTTCTAGGACACCCATTGGATATAAGGTAATTCTAATATTCTACTCTGCCGGCATCACATGACTACCAATACGTAGAGGTAACCAAACATCTTGAGTCTCTCCAATTGTGTCGCGATGTTGCGTCATTGAGCGCGTTCTACCGTCTGTACCACGGCGAGTGCTCTGAGGAACTTTTTTCCCTTATCCCACCATCTCCCTTCCTTTTAAGGACTACGCGTGCAAGTTTACGGTGTCACCGACAAACTGTGGCTACCATTCCAACGCGAACTAAGAAATTTGGCAACTCGTTTCTTTGTCGCACAATCAAGAAATGGAATTCACTGCCAGCACACGTGTTCCCTCCTTCCTACAATCCTGGGTCATTAAAAAGAGGCGTGAAGAAGCACCTTGCAGGTCGGTAAGGCGAGAGTGGCTAGCGCAGCAGTTTATCTCTCGCCCTAGCTATCTTAGCATTTGGACTCCACTTCTGCTTACCATAAGTTGGAATGGAGTCATTTGATACACCTTTTTATAAAAAAAAACCTTGCTTAGGCTTCAAACTAACACCACATTCAATACGCAAAATCCACTCGACTCAAATACTTGAATTATTTTTAAATAAAAATCTGACTGACACCATGAAACAAGCACTCTAATTATATGTCACTTAATAAAAACGTCGTGACAAAAGCGATCAAAGCGCAGAATGCTTCTGGAAGAATGCTACGACGACATTTGTCTCCGTCATGCTCCTTATTAAATAATAACAAGCCTGAAACGAAACATAATTGGACAGTGATATGACAAAAAAGTGGGTTCAATGGCTGAAAAGAAGGAAACTCGGGTCGGTGATAAGAAATATCTGCTTTGCAATAAAAAATATACTATTGATTGCATTTTCCGACAATTTTATAATGTAAAAAGCTAGAAATTGAATAATTCAATACGGGCTGTGAAATAAATGCCAACCCTTTAAACAACGTGATCGAATGAAGAAGATCCAAACTTTCTAAAGGGCCCCAAATACGGTGCGATTGATCTTTAAGATTCGTCGTTTCAGACCTATTGAAACGACGAATCGCTAGTTTATATCAAGCTCTTTAACAATTTACTTAATCGAAGACGATCGGAATCGCTACAAAATCATGAATATCGTAAAGATGAATCGACAGTGTACAATAATGACAATAATTATATTTAAGAGATAATTGGCGATAATGACAATATTAGCAGTTGGGAAATTATTCAAGCTTATAATTTCGTAATATATTCTAATTGCCTTTTCCTCGTAATAATTCAGATGATATAGTAACGACTACTCTGAAACATAGCTAAGCAACATTTTATTATCTTAATATGATTTTCCATGAAACGCGGATTAAATGTCATATCAAAGTCAACAACCCATAGAATTACCAAATTAATCTTCCGACAGCGTCACACAAATTTATGAGGGTAGACGTTAATCCTATGACTATAAGGATGACTTTTTATAAGAGCTAAATCTTGCTTATCGTACTAACCCCTATTACGATGAATGTCTACACTGATAAAGTGTTCTCATAGGTATCTTGTAAGAATCTAACGCACACGGTGGGGTAACGCAAAGGGTTTTATCGCGACAAAGTTCGTGCGGTTAGCTACACTTCGCGCCCATAATTGACTTAGTTTATTTTTGTTCAAATAATATAAAATAATATAAAGATAATAAAGATGCAGTGTATTTGCCGACTTATAATATAGCGCAACCGCCTCATCCATTTTTATTCGCGAAATGAATTTAGCGCGACGTTCTAGATTATCGCGAAGTTCTAGATTATCGCGAAGTAACGAAGTTTTTTTTTTTGATGTGGCCAAGCACATCGTCGTAGAGCGAACACGAAATTTTATCGCGACAACGCGAATACGAATCTTTGTCTTCAAGTGTGGCCGTAGCATTACCATGAGTGGTAATTTGTTGGAACTTTTTATAAAAAAAAAATATCTAAATTTTATATATTATTACGTTCAAGCACACAACTTGACTGGGTAATGGAATCGCAGAATATCCGATGCCATATAAAACTCAGCAGTGATTGATTCCATTTTCATTGGTAGAAAATCGATAATAGGTAGTTTGGTAGCACAAAATCTGACTTCAACATTCTAAATTCTTAGACAAAACTGAACGGTAAGTGACCTATTCCAACTGAGTGGTTCAGCTAAAATCTTCGATTACCTAATGTTACTACCGTTACAGCAGTTCAACCATTACTTTTTCACCCAATTGGAAGTTTTGTAATTTTGCGAAGTTCTTCAAAGGCATCTAAAATTCCAACTTACCTAGATAATTTGCTGAACTTTTCTCTATAGATAAAAATGTAAGGGTCGGAATGGATTTCTATGCTATGTAAGTATATTGCAAAGTTGTTTTTACTTGTTTTACAAAAACATCAAACCTCATCAAACGGTCGAAAAAACAGAAATATTTGCCTACATTTTGTTTGGGTAGACTTTCATTTTTTTTTAGGAACATTCGTTTTCTCAATTATTTCACACCTAAAACCTCTTTGGAATGTTTGTATATGTTACGGCTAGAACCCGAAGTGCGGCTACACCAAGTTTTAGCCGGTTAAAACTAGTTGTAGCCACTTACCCTTGGATAAATCTAGTATAAGCCGGTTGTTTTCGGGTAAAACTAGGTCTGACCGGTATCATTCCAGCCAGAACTAGGTTCAATGAAACCCTAGTAGCTGATACTAGGTCTAGCAGTTGAATAAAAGGTGCCTCTGCAAAGCTGCTGGTATTTTGTGCCACTCACAATGTCTAATGAATAATTTTCGTTGTTATATAAATGTGTGATTGATAATGATTACATTCATTAAAGTTCTTCATCTTCTTTAAATAAATGGCGGATTATGAGCGTGATTATAACGGGTGTCACAATACCTATGACAAAGCAGAGGTCTACGTATTCCGCTCATCATTAGGGATTTTTTAAATTATGCCTGGGAAATTAAGAGTTATGAAGTTATCGAAGGTCAAAATTAGATATTGTTTCAAGATTTTTAGGAAAACTAATTGAAAACCTTATTTTTCTAATTTTTGTCAAAAGAAACAATATCAAAATTTTAAGTATTTCATACCAAAGAATGGCTTTAAACCGTCAGCGCTCAATGTAACCACTCGATATCGGGGCCATTCAACTCAGCCGACCGAACGTCACGCACGTCTCCAAGTTGCTAAGTCGCCGCGCCACTTACGCGCTGTATACATTGCGCGGTATTTTTTGGAGTATTTTTTTTAAACCCAAAAATTATAAATCTTTTCCCAGCAATAATATTTTTAATATTTATGCTGGGATATATGCTATAATATAAAGTTTCTTGTTTTGAAGTATAGAATGCGTAGACTGTGGCATTGTCTTAGATATTTTTACAATCTGTATATAGTGACCAATACAAGTAAATTTTCTGACTGCAACGTAACCTATGATTGTTACAAGCTTTCTCCAAAAAAGCGCAGTCTATTTTTTCATCTATACAACATGTAAACTAAATAACCAACACCCTGAATACAGGTGGTTTGGGATCGGCTACCGAGTTGATTTCAATATTTTAAAAAAAAAAAAACAAAAAGTACCCAGATAATATTGCACAACATTTTCTGGGTACTTTTTGTTTTTTTTTTTTTTAAAATCGTTTTTTTTTTAAAAACATATTGAAATCAACTCGGAAGCCGATCCCAAACCACCTGTATTCAGGGTGTTGGTTATTTAGTTTACATGTTGTATACGAATATTATAATAGGGGAAAGATTTGATTACTTGTTTACATTGAATAGGCTCCGAAACTCTTGTACTAATTTTGATGATATTTGGTAGGTGTGGAGATATTTTGCATGAAGAACATAGGATACTTTTCGGCGCGATAACCGACATTAACGCGAGTGAAGCCGCGGGCGACTGCTAGTATCTTATAATATTGCTCCTCACAATAAAAAAGCTTTACATTATATTTTTAAGAACGTCTATGGAGTAGTAGGAAGGATGCACTGGTAGCATACGAGTGGCGGTGGAAACGGTAGACGACAGATAATACTTAACAAAGAAAGAAAACATTTTCCAAGTTAATAATGCAATGCGAAAGGCTAAAATATAATTATATTCAATACATTCATAAAGGCGTCAATAATCTGACTTTTAATTAGTGAATGGTTTGTAATTTTAATTAGTTTCAATTTGGAGTTTCGAAGTCTAATCTCGGCACCGAATATAAAACATTAATATTTTGTAACAAAAAGACTGAGTAGATCTTCAAATTAAATTGCTGTGTAGGTAAGTAAAAATCCTTAAGGCATTTTCTGAGACGGCTGGCTGAATCGTAGTATTTGGTGCGAACTAATTGTTGTCGGAATTAATTATTCTGATTTTAAACTTTTCTTCGAATCTGTATTTTGATTCCAAATGTACTTAATTTTATTTTAGCAGTTTTGCTAAATAGGCACTATCAATAGATATCATATTCATACAATTATTGTTCATGCTTTTTAAAAACATTAATTAATTTTTGAGTTGTAACATTATTATTTTCATTGCAGATAAATCAAAACACCGGTTCCTTGTGGAAAGTTTTCTGATATCTACTAAAAGAACAATTTGACAAATACACAATAATAATTGATCTCTGTAGTCTGTCTGTTGATATTGATAGTGCTAATCTCTTTGGCCTTATGATCACTTATCGTTAGGTGAGACGCAGGCCAAATGCTCCCCCATAAAGATTACACTGCACGACAGCATTGCTGATGATTGGGATCTGTTACATGATTTATGTACAATAATTTTCAATGACGATTTCAAATCTGTAACTGAAATTTCTGTATCAGCAAATGCACAGGCTCCTCACCAAGTAACAAAATTTGGTGCTATAGAAATCCTGAGAGCTTTTTAAGTAGTATTCATGACTGGCACTTAAATCAGCTTTTGAAACCTAGAAGTGTCGAGAAACGCTATTTGGTACTGAAATAGTGCTGCCTGCAGCATTTATGTTACACTTTTGCAGCATAAAAGTAACCAAAACATGTTTATAGTGCTATTTTGCACAGTAAACAATTCGACTGATCTTTTTTATCACTCTTGTTCAATAATTTTATTCGTCTTGTGGTCGTATCGTCGTGTTCTCCAAAAAAGAAATATCGATAAGTTTGTGTCATTCGCCGTTGATATGTAATAATAAAAAGGATACACGTAACACTGCCGTAAGGTAACATGCTTTTACGAAATAATTTTATTGATAAAATCATTAATGCCGATTTCAAAGTTGATAATGCGCCCTCGTATTTTTCATGTTTTAGTTAAATTTAAATAAAAATGGAATTCCCTATTTTGGCTCCTATAGTACACTTTGGCTCCAGCAATGCTGCTCATGTGCTATCATAGCAGAAAACCACGTTCATATTTTAGTTACAATTAGAGTTTCATTGTTCAAATTTAAATCAGTGTAGTCAAAATTAATTTTCTTGTATGGAGGTGTAATACATGCTTTTAGCAATAATGCCACTTCTTATTTTTAACTACATCTCTCAAAACAATAGACAATATACCACCATTTATGATATAAGGATATAATTGATTCTGAAAGCTAGCATAGATCCAATATTTACATTAATTATTAATTTTAGTCCTTTTGTGTCACTACACAAATAAAACGAAATAAAATAAAACGAACGATACTAAATAGCGATATCGTAAGATTAACACAAACTCACATAATAGAGCTATTTAGAATAGCTGTTAATTAGCAGATGTCGCAAACCAGGAGTCGTATGGTACTGTAGTAGTGTAATAAGTGTTATCCTGGTTTTTACAGAACTAGCTCCATAGCGATGTTGAGAGCTTTTAAGAAGATAAAACGTTGCATAATAGTAAAATTTATCTATAGCTAATATTCATAAAATACCTACATACAGTCAAATTAAACTGTTTAAAAAATGTGAGAAATATTCAATTTCAAAATCTCTTTGTACCAAAATTATGATATTTTTTATAGCTACCGTCATCCCTACTTATCATGCTAATAAATACTCGCATAGGTACACTCTTTCTGCTTTCTTCCATTTCCTTCACTGCGTCAGCTATCATTTTATTAAAGTACACCCTCGTGTCTTAGAATAGGTTTTTCTACTCCTTTTTCCGATTAATTTGAATTCCAACAACGTGCGAGGGAGATCAATCAAACCCATCCACCTATGCCAGACGCTACGTTCTGCACGACTGAATGTTCTGGAAGTGTGTATTCGTCGATCTAAGGGCGAAGTAATGGATGACAAGGTATCAAAGAATTAGAAGCAAAGAAAATAGTTAAAACGGAAAGTCAGAAAATCTTCTTTTCGACAAAAGAAGAGTCAGTAGCGATAATACAAGTAAAGATTAAAATCTCAGTTAGACAGCCCACACCACAATCACTTCGCTTTAGAAAGTATTATCTATCTATTAGTATATCCTCCTCCTTCTGTTACTGGTGTGGATCTATGCATAGGGTAGTAGGGTACATTAATACGCAGTGCTGGTTTTATCAGTACGTACCAGCACCCTGTGTACCTCCCCGAGTCTATATTTAATGAATTGAATAGTCTATCATTTTTTCACACTTCCAAACACTCCGCATTTGTGGTCACGGTAACAGTAACTATACTCCTCCGGCTTGACCGATTTTTATGAAATTTTATGTGTATATTCAGTAGGTCTGAGAATCGGCTACTATCCATTTTTCATACCCTAAGGTAAGTGATAAAGGTTGTCCACCCATATTTTTTTTATTCATTTGGACATTTTTTTATAATGTGGTTTTTTATAATGGTGGTTTTTATAATTACAATACGTTAGTTATTTTTTTCTACACTACAAATTCCATAGAAATAATTTATATGGCAAAAGAGCGTTTGCCGTGTCAGCTAGTTTTTAACCGACTTCAAAAAAGGAGGAGGTTATCAATTCGACTGTATGTTTTTTTTTTTTACCTCATAACTCGTTACTGGGTGGACCGATTTTTAAGATTCTTTTGACCTTTGGAAGCTAGTGCTTGTCATGGGGTCCCATTTAAATTTTATCGACATCTGACAAGTGGTTTTTGAGTTATCCCTAATAATGCCTATTTAATTGACATTGATGATATCGTAATTTTATCACTTGTGTGTCTAAAAGATCTTGAGGTAGTTTCCTGAAAATTTCTATACTTAAAACACTAAAAAGCAGAAAAAAAAATTTAAATAAAAAAAAAACCGCCTTCAAAAAACGGGAGAAATAAAAATTCTGTTTATAAAAATCTAAATGTTTTTTGAGGTCGGTCCCAACCTCAATATTTGTAATAAACGTTGTCACTTGTATTTGGGACCGACCTCAAAAAACATTTAGATTTTTATAAACAGAATTTTTATTTCTCCCGTTTTTTGAAGGCGGTTTTATTACAGAAAGAAGCGATGTGCTACGGTTCGTAGCGTTCGTGCGTTCTCTTTCCGATAAGTGTGCTACACCCTTTTCCCGTCTTATTTAACAGTTGAAGCTCAAGCTAGGTACTTATCTTGAGTGTTCGAATTTCCGACTAACATAAAACGAAGCTCTCAGTGTAGTTTTATCCTACTATGGATGGTCTGACTCTAGTTTCACTTAATTATATTCAGTATTAATTTAATAATTATCTTTCGCAATATTAATTAACTGCTAATACAATTAGCGTGTCGGTAAATGCCTGCTTATGCTAATAATTTTCCTTAGCTGCTAATTAATGTATAATAATATGGATTGCCAACGTTTTGTCTGATGAATCGCAAGGATTAACGAATAAGTATGTGTGGTAATTTAGCTTTTATAAAAATTCTCACTCTTCATAACGTACAGACAGACAGATTATCTTGACAGACTGACCTGATTTGTTTTTTTACCGGGACCAGGAATTCCCTCCAGGAAAATAGAAATATAGTCATGCTTTATATTACTTGTATTTCATAATAGAGTTTGTAGGTATACCATATATACTATGTTTTAAATTTTCAATGTAGTAAAAAGTTATTGTTTGTGGTGTATTTATGTATGTACGTATATAGGTATACATCAGTTAAGGTGTTTTCCTTTTTTATATTTGTAACCTTTGGCTGAAAAAGAGATAGTTGTTTTCGAAACAGACTGTGAAGAGAAATTTCTGCCGAGTTCTTGTTGTAAAAACACGTGTTGAGACTCCATTTATAATTCAAATCTACAGTACAGTTTTTTGTTACTAAATTACATTTTCACTTAACATTGGCAAAATGCGCAACGTATGTACCGCGACGCCATTAATAAAGAATAGAATAGAAATTTTGAAGAAAGAATTCATTCATTAAGCCTTTAAAATAATGCCGCAAGAACTGTGTAATTCTTTAAATTAATATCTTAAGAATGTTATTGTATTCAATTTTAATTTTGTGAAAATTAACTTGGTTTGATGTGGTTTGATAGTGTAGAACGAAAGTCTGTTGAAAAACGAACCATTTAGAGCTACTTTTAACCCTTTACTTGATTTAGTACCAAGGTTGACTATTATTCATATACAAAGGAAAAAATCTGAAAACTTAGAATTATTGAGAATTAGTATCTTAGGTCCCCCAACGCAGCGTCGTTCATCTTAAGAATATTAATAGATTATTTTAATGAGGTTAAAAAGCCGAGAGATTTTTTATTTTTTTATTTATAGTTTTCTTTGTGTCGGGGTTACTTAAAAATTTTAATTTCAATTTTATTTCTCACTCACTCATCACTCATCAACAGTTCATATAATGTCCCCACTGAAGGGGTCGAGCCTACCACACATTAGGGGCGATTAGGGCTTAGTCAACCATGCTGACCAAGTGCGCATTGGTCAACATCACACATAAGAATTTCTTCATAGGTGTGAGCAGGTTTCCTCACGATGTTTTCCTTCACCGTCAAAGCGTCGATTAAACGTACATATGAATTCAAAATTTTAAAACACATTGGTACGTGGCGGGGTTCGAACCGGTGCCTCGGGTGGGAGACCACGCTCTTACGCACTACGCCATCGACGCTTTTTAAAAAAAATATTTTATTATTTTTAAATTACTCGTGGACCATAATTCCGATAGATGGTATAGTTTGGATAGCTTGGTACCTACTTAAATTACATTTTTCTTCAATATTATTCAAGAGAGAGCTGATGACCTTGAAACGCCTGAACAGATTTTCATGAAATCGTAGCTAACAACCATCCCAATCAGCTTTCGAACAAAAAGACCGCATCAAAATCTGTCTATTCGTTTAGGAGTTACGATGCCACAGACAGACACACAGACATACAGATTCACAGGTACATAGACAGTTTAAACTTATAACACCCCTCTTTTTGCGTCGGTGGTTTGAAATACATTCCCGCTTTCCAACTTGCGATAGGTTAGGTGGAGGGTTAGGTTATTATTAGGACGTACTATTCAATATTGAACTTGGCTCTTATTTCATATCTATGTTTTTGACGCGATATATTTACACACATATTTCTTTCGCGGTATTTGGATTTTCAAGCATAAATACGTAATCAATCATTTTTTACGAATGCGCGCTATTTAGTAACATCTTTTCAATCCAGATATTCGCGTACAGTCGGGAATAATAATATTTAAGCACGGATTAGCCATGGCGCGAAGTGTGCTTAATATTTGGTTTCCATTTTATTTTTTTTTAAATCCTAATCTTTTGCACAAATCCGCGTTGAATCCGGCTCAAAGTTATATTGACAGGCCGAAGATTTGGGTACAGTACATAATTAAATTAAAAAGGCAAAGGAGTTTGTTCAAAAAAGCTAGACTAATAAAATAGCAATCTGTATAGGTACTATTGTCTTTTACAACAAAATTAAAACAACAGTATCAAAGAGAGAAGGCATACGACCGTGGTATTTAAGTTACCGCAAAAAGAAATCATAGTGTTTTATAACTTCTTATTTTCATTGTATATCTTTTATGAAATAATATATGTCTCTGAATATTGAAAAATCACCCTTAATTAAATATAAGAGTTCAAATTCTACGCTTGTGTTATTGTAGATATAGTCTAAAACAAAACTTATAGTTCTTTCCTTTGGGAAGATTTTTTTTTGTTCTAGATGGAAGCCATATGGGGTCCACGTCCGGAAGTCTCCTCGTGGCGGACCCTGGTAACGTGGTGGGGAACCTTTCTCAGCGGGTGTGTGGCTTTTGATGTCAAGTGTGTCCCCTTGGCATTTGAAATCACATGCCATCGTCGAGTTTTTGTTTTCCCACCACGGCTAGTTCCGGACGGCCCTTTTCAGGGCCACGACCGCGCCCGAACTCCCCCGGGTGCGGTCCGATGGCTGCTCCCGCTGTCCTCGTCAGGAGGACGCGCCAGGTCGAGCTTCGATAGAGGAATTGCTGCTGGTCACCAATTGGTGCAAGGTGTGCCTAGACGGGCAGCGTTGGGACGGTCTCGGTGTAGTTGCGCTCACGTGCGCAGATCTCGAGCCGTCCCGTAATAGCGCACAGAAGGTCAGGCCGGGGAGGATGTTTAGTGGGTATGGAGGGAGCCCCTTTACCTCGAATCCCACATATTGATGATTGTAAGCGTGGCAATTCAATACTGCTTATCATATTTATTAGGATTATTATGACGATCATCCCTTCTGTTTAATGCTCAATTATATAGATAGACTAGCGCTCCGCCTGATCCTTTGTCCTTCCCGGGGTATCAAACTATCTCCATGCCAAATTTCATCAAAATCGGTTCAGTGGTTTAAGCTTGAAAGCGTAACAAACAAACTCACTTGCAAATTTATAATATTAGTTAGGTTTTTTAGGTAAAATTGCATAATGCATTAATGACAAATTTCAATACTTTTTTTATGTTATGAGATGGCAAACAAGCTTGCGGCCCACCTGATGTTAAGTGGTCACCACCGCCTATAGACACTTGCAATATTAAGTGTAAATCACTTAACACCGCAAGATGATATGCCCTCCATGCCCAGTAATTACACTGGCTACCTTTCCCTTCAATCCAAAGCGAACTGCTTCACGGCAGAAATAAGAAAGAAATATACTTAGGAAAGAGGAGGAGGATACTTAGGAAATCCTTTCATCACAATGAGTTTTCAACTTAGATTAACTAAAGTTTTCAATTATTTTCTACGGCAACAATATTGCCGCGAGTGTGGCGGAATGATCCGTTAGGGCGGCGTAGACAGCGCATATAGTCGGCGGTAGTCACAATGCTGCTTTTTCCCGCCACTTAATGGTCGTTAAGTGATCTGTATTCATGTATGACGAAGACTTGTTTGTAGAACCATAAATTATTTACGATAAGCTGGTATTCATGTCGCACCACCTTTCCAACATACAAAATCAAAGAATAAAAAAATAATGAAGTACCTTACTTATTAGGTAAAAGGAAAGGTAGATGAAATACGCCTCCCTAAGGTTCATTTTAGCGTACACTATAGCTTATCTAAGCAAATTTCTTCACTCGTAAAGCCTTTGTTCTTACCCAAATCAGCCTTCGGGAACTGGAAGCAATTGCACGTAACTTTTTTTACCTGCTACTTTATAGCGGTGTTACTTTTGACAGCAAATGGTATATTCGAGTGTTAAACTTTGATATCATCAAATGTATTCCCACAAAAAAAATAAGGAAGATTATTCTATTTCTATTCTATTCTTAATTAATGGAGTCGCGTCGCGTCGCATTAAACGTACGCATTTTGCCAATGTCAAGTGAAAATGTAACTAAAGTAACAAAATTGTACGGTTGATTGAGGTTGAAAATGGAGTCTCTCAACACGTGTTTTTACAACAAGAACTCGAGAGAGAAAAAAACAATAAGGAAGTGTTGTTTTTATGCACTGACACATACGAGCAATAACGTTCCAAATTACATTTTTACTGTTTATAAGGAATTCTTGTGAAGAAATGTGTAGGTATCGTAGGGAAAAGTACTCATCCATTGTTCCGGCAGTTCGCACCGTTAAATTAAGAAACGAAATAAAAACAATTTTCACTCGACTTTGGCGAAAAGTGTTACTCAGCGAAGCCATTAATTAAAATAAAGATAAAGAAGACCAGTCCCCGCTGCGGTGGTTGGATTTAATTTAATATTAAAACCCGAAAGACAGAATCACGTAAATATTCTGGAATGTAGGTATATAACAAATTTGTTTTAAAATAAAGCATTCGCCATACCTCTTTACTGTATATTTCGTTGGGCCGGTAAAATAATCTATAAACAGACCAATAGATTTAAAATCCTCTCTAGTCCATTCATCGCTACAAAATATGACAAATTATCAGCTTTAGAAAATAACCTCAAAATCAAAATATCACAAAATAAATGCGGAAATATCAAAAGAAAAAGTAATGTTTGATGTATTTTTTTAAACATTTCTTACCTCGGGGAATTTATACAGCTCTGAATTTCAAAATAGCACAAAAATGACGCCAGCTGGTTTACTTTATCGTAACGAAAATTACTTTAACGAAACAATAAAGCAAAATATCGGGGAAAGAGGTTGAATCACGCCAGCCAGCCCAACTCTTTCACGAAGTCTCCAGCGCCTTGATGTCTCTGAAGGCACCCTGGAGTCCACCTGGATAGCCCAGGTAGTGAGTCTGGTGTGTTGCTACTGAGTTGCATTTGCTTACAGAGACATACTCATCAACAGAACTACGAAAAAAATCGGATTACAATAGCGATAGCAGTACATACCTACCCTAGAAAAACCTTTCGGGCAAGTATCTACGCTTGCTTATTATATATAAATTATCTGATCCCAAAGATTATAGTCGTAACCTAAAAAGTAACATTATAATACCCGCGACACGGTAATATTAATAATATTACCGTGCCCGCGATATTGACGTTTCTTCCGCAGTGATTGAACGCTTTACTAACGTTGCACAGACGTCACACTATTGTAAATAAAGCCGATAGTGTGAAGGGGCTCTTAGAAAAGACCGCTACCCCCTGCCATGATCAGTCTTAAACAAAATTGTCCCGAGACGAAGGGATGTTAGATTAAAAACGGCTGGCAAGAAGACAGTGATTTGATTATCTTAATAATAATGAAATTTGCAGCAAAATTTAGTAATAATGTCCATTAATCGTAACTTTATAATACTCGGTCTGGTGATTTATTTTAAGGGGGTAATATCTGTTTTGTTAGTTGTTGTTGTATCACTGAAGGTTAACTTTTTCGTCCACAAAACGTGGACTAAAATTAGTCATGGTTTAAAACTGATGCTAACTAAATCTTTTCAACAAATAATGACTTTTCTTGAATCATGTTTGTCAAAATTAATGTTAATGTCAGTATTTTGTTTTGAATAAAATGTAAAATATGTTTTACATCATGTCATTTTTAAAACTAGAAAATACACTGAAAAAAATCGACCTGCCCTGCGCACACATTGCGTCCGGATTGCGGAGGATGCTGGGTTCGATTCCCGCCTAGGAAAGGTCGATTTTTGTTCACTGCAGTAGATTTAAAAATATTTATGCGTTTCTTAAAGCAAAAATTATAATTCTTATTAACTTTTTTTGAAGAATAACTATAACATGTTAATGCGCAGGGGAATATATTGCTCGGACAAACACGTTTCAATTAAATCACCTTCCTTACTTATCTGAATGAACGTGAATATCGCATCTTGTAATCTATTATGTACGAGTATAGGGGAAGACCTCAGGGGAAGACATTAGAAACGTTAATTAGAATTGATCAGTCTTTAGGACTTTATCGAAGCTAGGATGCGATTAGAATCGACTTTTTTTTAGTGCAGATAACCTAATTTTACAGCGACACCGAGTTTTTGTATAAGAAAATCAAGACCTTGGTAGTATTGGAATAGAATGGGTCAGTGATACATGATTTTGCATAAATATCTATTTGTAGAAAATATTGAGAACAGTGGGATTTGTCTAGGATAGTTCGGAGACTTAAAGGGAACAGGTGCTTCCCCATTAGTGGTCTCTGATTGATGGCAACAATCTTTCCCATGAAGGCTTATCTTCATATAGTAAAATTAAAAAACACTTTTGACTGTTGTTGATTTCGTAATAAACCCTACATGGATGGCTGTGGGTGACAGCCCAAGCCGAAAGCGAGGGCGTAATTCAGCCGAGTGCGTAGGATGAGCAGAACACAAGTGACATACGACTGTTTTCAACGCACTTTACAATCTCGTTTGTAAATGAGCGATATTTTATTATTTTCCGCGCCAATCCGAAAAAAAGCGATAACGACAGCCGGCCTTACAACATTTTTACTTTCTCGTATACGTAGTACTCGAAAATAGTTCTTTTAATCGTCAAAAAATTCGGCCTCGAGATTTTGACGGATTTACACGTTTTGGACCTCTCTGAGTCCAAAAATACCGTTTTTGGAATTATGTATGTGTGTCTTTGTGTTAGCACGATAACTCGAGTATGCTTCTACTTATTGCAACCAAATTTAAGATGCATGAATGACATCAAAATATAAGGTTTCTATCAACTTTTGAGTCGTTTCCGGTGTACGAGAAAGTCAAGGGGAGACCACTAATTTAAAAGAAAGAAAATACTTTGTTTAATACTTATGTCAATGTTCAAATATTGTAATATAAGTTGATATTTGATGGAGTTTTATGTGTTTTAACTCGTTTTTAACAAATTATAGTCAAAGGCATAATTTTTTCGTACTTAACTTTTTTGTTATATACGGTAAAAGCAATGGACACTTTAAATGGTTCAGTTAAGGTTGCTCTATCAGCAAGTGTGTTGAAGATAATATTTTTGATTTAGGACGTCGGTTATTTTGTTTTGTTATTGTGTGTTTTGACTGCTCTACTTACATATATATTATTTACTTACGTCAAGATATTAAGAAGTCATGAAAAGTGGTTTTTACAGCGTCAAAGAAGTTTTTCGGAGGACCTTGGAGGGTTTCGTGACTGTAGAGCGATTTTGCCTCGAGAACTTCTAATTGAAAGGTATTTACGTTTTGGGAGTCTCTGGAGGATTGGGAACGGAGAGAGCAGTTTTAAGGGTACTTCCAAGAACCTGCACTGAACGATAATAACACGAGCCTTCCGGAGGTTTTCTGAGTTCGTAGTTTTAGTTTTAAATTTCGTTGCTGTATTATTTTTTGATGTTAGTTTGATACCTATACAAGATGACTGGGAAGGAATATTGACAAAATAAATCAGCTGTTAAACATAAGCACCAAGCACTGACAAATTTCGAAGGCGAAAGCAGTGCCCTGATAGCGTAGAGGTTAACGTAGCCGCCCGGATTGCGGAAGATGCTGGGTTCGATTGCCGCCTGGGGCAGATCGATGTTTTCCAGTGTATTTTTTCTAGTTTTATAAATAGAAAAAATAAACCATTTTTCTAGGACAATAAATATTATTAATTTAATATTGTTTGAAATAACACAGCTTAATAATGTCTCCAGAAATCGTCCGTATAATTGCTTCTTCTGTTACAAACATCTGTTACATAATCAATACAGGAGACAATTACATTTCAAATATCGTTTTGCAATAAACGATATTTGACTTGATTTCTACGCAGAAATTTCCTGAAGTCTCAAAGGCGAGGGAAGCTCTTTTAGAGTTTAATTTTATAATGAACGGAAGACGGCCATTTAACTTATTTTAAAAGAGTAATACAGAAAGCTTTTGTTCTTGAAATAGCTACTAGGAATAAACAGCGTAATCATAGTGACGTAGAAATAGTATTTGTTCAATAAGTGAGCAAAGTTATTTTATGATGCGAGTGCCGATATAAAACCACGAACCAGCGAAGTAGCCTAGAATTGAATCATGAGCATAGCGACTGATTCATAAATAGACTACTGATCGCAGTGAGTGATTTAAAGGCACGAGAAAAAAAAATTTGCTCTCGTGTGAAACATACAACTTTTCACCTCTCCAGCAAGAAAATTGTTATAGGTGAGAAAAACAAGGCAATACTTTAAGACATGTTTACTACCTTTAAAATAACCATTGAAAATTAAAAGTAAGATTACTAAAATAATTTAGATTCAACGTTACAGTCTTGTTCAAATCTCGCAGCAAAAAGCGTTTTTCCTTCTAGATTTTACGAAGCAAAAAAAGGTCTTTTGGTGCTGGAGAGGTGAAAATATTTTTACTTGGCAATGAAAATGCTTATACACTTTTTAACATTCAAAAAATAGACTTAAATACGAACATGTGTATAAATTTTAAAGTAGCATATTCCACTTTTTACGTAAAATTGCGGAACATACATGGAATTTTTTGGACAAAGTTTGATTACAGTGACTTTATTATAAAATAAACACAGAAAATGTTGTTAAAAACGTAAATTGAATAGGTTAATAAATCTCTATGTCTTAAAAGACTATAAAACTGATTTTAAAGTGCACAATTGACTAAATGATAAAGCCCCACAATTTCGTTTAGCACTCGAGGCAGTGAGTGTATATTTTACGTGGGATAACTACTTTCAAATAATATTAGAAGGCAGAGAGTGCAGCTAGGGTAAAGGACATGAGTGTCGATGTTGACACATCATAAGGGGGCCCGGGCCCGGGTGACCTGAGCTGGCAACCTAAGCCATACATGGAGCATCCCGCGTGTACGTAAAACACTCAGAAGACACACAAGAAACTACTAAACTAATAATAATAATAATCCTTTATAATAATAATAATAAAGCCGTTATTTTAAACGCCTGTAGAATCGTCCGCAAATTCCTTTTATTATAAAATATCAATCCGTAGTCGTTTGGCCAAAAGCCCGCGACTACGTTGAACTCCCCAGAAATGGGTGGACATAAGTCATAAAATAATAATAATAATATAGGTGGTTGGATCAAGAGTCAGATGCAGAAGGCAATACTTCTGGACACGGCCCGTATAGTGAGGAGGTTCCTGTCTCTGCCCGCCTAGCATGACCACCGAAACACAATATGATATGATATGATATAGCCGTTTATCGCGTTGAACTGTCAAAAATTATTGGATATAACCACAATCTTGAAAATTTATCGAAACTGCGAACATGTATAAGCCTTATACATATTCGCAGTTTCGATAAAATTTCAAGTTGGCGGTTAAATAAAATTTGTTTTTGACAGTTCAAAGCGATAAATGGCTATATCATATCGTGTTTCGGTGGTCATGCTAGGCGGGCAGGATCCTTAACCACCGGTAGCTGGGACCCTGATCTTGCTACCGATGGGGAACTGCATTTTTGTATTTTTAAATGTTTTAGTGTTTATACATTGTAAAATTTAATATTTAGAAATATAATTTTGTATGTATTTTAAATGAAATAAAGGAAATAATAATAAAATATATTTCCACGCTCACACCAATTATCTAGCCCAAATTAAGTATCATTAAGAACTTGTGTTATGGATACTAGATAACGGACAAATATACATAATAATCGAACCCGGACCGCCCGATGTGTAGCAAGCGTTACTGACCACTCCACCACGACGGTGTCGAAACTGTTGATTTTTCTTAAGGGCGTACACACGATTTACGTCAAAGAAAACCAGATTGGGCGACTAATCATTTATTAGTCGCTCAAGCATTTAGTATATTTAGTTGCTCATTCTGGATTTTTTAGTTGCTCGGTTTATTATATCTTCTAAAATAAATATATTTTTAGAATTCTATTCAATTTTTTTTGTTACCTACAAAGAAAGTTTAGTGGAAATAGTTATAAGAAATAAAATCCTGAGCGTATCGAGGGTTTCAAAGGTACGAGACGCAGAATCACTTTCCTGCCAAGCGAAAAACACAATTTTTCACCTCACTACAGCGAGGAAAATGCTAGGTGCAAAAAACAGCTTAAATAATATTAAGTTAGTGTTTATTATTTAAAACATCTAAAGTAAAATTACTGCAATTAGTAAAATTTTAAGTTATTTTTTAACTATAATCCTAGTAATCACTTTTAAGCTAGCGAATACCAATGATAAGCTCGATAAGGAGGCACCAGTTCGAATCCCGCCACGTACCGATGTGTTTTCAAATTTTAAATTCATTCGACTCTTTTACGGTGAAGCAAAACATTGTGAGGAAACCTGTAAAGAAATTCTTAGGTTGTGTGTGAAGTCGATAAACCCGCACTTAGCCAGCGTGGTTGACTAAGGCCTAATCGTTTAAACATTAGGGGAATGTGGGGTAGACTCGTGCCCCTCGGTGGGGGCATTATATGAGCTGTTGTTGATGACTTTTAAGCTTTCGTGTTGCATGATTAATACGAGTAAAAACAGGAATTAACGCGATTAAATTACCTTTTAAATATCTGACGTTTCAGCCGGGTTACACCGACTGCGGTCACAGGCGGACTCGACAGATCCGCGGCTTGTGACCATGGTCAGTGTAGCCCGGTTTTTACAACAAGAACTCGGGAGAAACTCCGCGTTAATTCCCGTTTTTACTGGTATGTAATCATAACGTTTGTAGAAGGGGTTCGAGGTTTTGTTTTGGCGGGAAACCATGACATCGGAAGGATGATATTTTTGTTTCGATGATTCAATATTGTTCGAAGTAGATTTTGTGTAATTTTGATGCACTTATTGACGATCAGTCAAGAGGAGTCATTGAAATAAAGGCTATGTGGTATGTATGAGGTTGGGAATTTTGTAGTGGGATTTCCACCTCGTCAGTCGCCATAATGATAATCTGTTGCCATGCATTTCTTGACAAACACTCCCTTGATACATTTCAATGTGTGACACCCACGTTAAGGGGAACATCAAGAAAGAAGATAGAAAACTGAAAACATGGCTGTATGGGCTAGATCCCTTTGCCGTCCCGTAATAGGGAAATTTTAAGGAAAAAAAAGAAAAATTCTAGTTTTTAACCGACTTCCCAACAGGAGGAGGTTCTGTATTCGTCTGTATGTATTTTTTTTTATGTATGTACACCGATATCTCCGTCATTTGTCGGCCGATTTTCAAAATTCTTTTTTTATTCGATAGTGTTTACTCCTGAGGTGGTCCCATTGTCACCAAGTCAGGATCTGATGATGGTAAGCCAGGGAAATCGAGGGCAACCCTCAAATTTTATAGACATGTACAACAATTTTCATATATTTTCTAAAGTTATACTAGCATTTGCGTCCGGTAGTCACCATCTCATGTTGATGAGCTGATGATGGAAGGTAAATGTATGTTCACCGATATCTCTGTCATTTGTGGAGCAATTTACAAAATTCTTTTTTTATTCGATAGTGTATACTTCTGAGGTGGTCCCATTGTCACCAAGTCAGGATCTGATGATGGGAAGCTAGGGAAATCGAGGGCAACCCTCGGGAAACAACGGAAAGGGAGGGTTATTCATATTTCCTATAAAGCTATTTTAGTATGATTGCGTCTGGTAGTCATCTCATGTTGATGAGCTGATGATGGATGGTGAAACTCCTTAATTTTTAGGAGTTGATTGATGATTTAAATATCAAAGGTACCTAAAGACCGATAGTTGTGTTCTTTCAGGTAATTTAGATGAGCTGATATGAAACGAAAAACTCCTTCATAGTTAGGAGTTGGATGATAATTCTTTAAATATTAAAGGTAGCCAAAGAGCGATAGTTGTATTCTTTCAAGTTATTCAGGAGAGCTGATGATGGAACGAAAAACTCCTTAATGATTAGGAGTTGGATGATAATTCTTTAAATTTTATAGGCACGTAAAGATCGATAGTTGTATTTTTTCAAGTTAATCAGGTGAGCCGATGATGGAAGAAATAACTCCTTAACTGTAAGGAGTTGGTTGATGATTATTTAAGTAAAAAAGGTACCTAAAGAAGTTGTATACTTTCAAGTTATTCAGGTGAGCTGATGATGGAATGAAAAACTCCTAAATGGTTAGGAGTTGGACGATATTTTTTTAAATATTAAAGGTACCTAAAGAGCGATAGTTGTATTCTTTCAGGTTATTCAGGTGAGCTGATTATTGAAAAACTCCTTAACGATTAAGAGTTGTATGATAATTCTTTAAATAATATAGTAACATTTTGTCACACCACTGGCAGTATGGACCATGCAGTGCCTCCAAATAGTGACAGGTTGCTAGCCTGTCGCCTACATAAAATGGGCACAAACCCCAAAAATTATTCCGCCGAATGGCAACGCACTCCTAATGGTAAGTGACTTAGGTACTCTTAATATTGCAAGTGTCTATAGGCGACGGAACCACTTAACACCGGGTAGGCCGCAAGTTTTTTCGCCATCTCGTAATAATAAAAAACAACAATTATATACACTAAAAATAGAAAAATAAACAACTTTTAAAAAAAAGTCCAACCGACTTCAAAAAGTATTAAAATAACATATTATTAAAATGTGTGCTAGGTACCTGCTGTACTGTTTGAAGTCGGTGCCAAGCCAATTAGGTATTCTATAGTTCCGCCTGCCACATTACACTCATTGATCACACCATCCCGCGATTGCGACCGACCGAACGCGCCAGCTTGGATGATGAGGGGCTCGTGGTGCTGAACGATTGTCATGGCTTGGCACCGAGTTCAAACAGTGCAGCAGGTACCTAGCACACATTTTAATAATTATGTTATTTTAGTACTTTTTGAAGTCGGTTGGACTTTTTTTTAAAAGTTGTTTATTTTGGCATTCATATTTCGAAAATTTCAAATGACAAGCAACATGTTTCCGAGTTCGTGAGGTGTAAACATGAATTATTCAACGGAATTTTATATTATTCTGATGTCTACTAAATATTGTATAAACTTTTTGGATATTTTACCTCAAGGGTACGTAATACGAGTAAAGCTTGTAATGAAATACTTAACCATAAAGTCGCGACATTGTTATTTATGAATTATGTAAATTACTTAAAAGTAAAATGTACTGAAAGTAAGTACTTAATGTTTTAAAAACCACTATACGCATAATTCGAGATAAGGTAAGTGAAAACAAGGAATGTGTTTATAATTTTATTTGGCATGAATATTTGAAATTTGTACGAAATTATATTATAGAAAAGAAACAAGAAAACTCCCGTGTCATGATCAAGGCCCGTCTTATTACTTGAACTTATCAGGATTTTATTGTTATTCTTTTTATTTTATTTTCTAAAATGTGTCAAATATTATAAAAGTGTCTTTTACGAGTATAGAAGCCACCAAAATCAAAATGAAGGCTATAAGTAACGGACATGATTTGCACATTTCTAATAGGGATATTTCTTTTAGAGAAATTCTCTGATGATCCGTTTGAGGGGTCGCCATTACGTTAGAAACTACGATTCGCGAAAATTCAGACAAAGCAATAAGTAACAAACAAGGGTAATAAAACAAGGTGTCAGAAATATTAATTTTCATAAAATGTTGCACATTTTTGCGCGTTGACGACAAAAGTTGAATAAAATAGTTATTTGCTTAACAAGTGAGCAGTTATTTTTGCTGCGAATTCCAACTTTAAATCACGAACCAGCGAAGTAGAGATGATTTAAAGGCACTACACATAAAAATTACTCTCTGCTGATTATTATAAGTGAGAAACACTTAGCAATATTTACCTAAATTCAGGTTTATTATGCTAAAAAATATAATTGACAATTAAAAGTAGGTTGATTACATTGAACGCTAGTCTTGTTCAACGAATGTCGCAGCAAAAAACGTTTTGCTTCGAGATTTTACAAACTTTGGCGCTGTAGATGTGAAAATATTTTTGAGCTAGCCACTTTTGAAAAAGCAAAGTAAAGCATAAAACAGTCTATGTACAATGAAAATGAAATCTTATGAATATTGATTATCAAAACGCAAAACAAATAAAAAAGGAAGTACAGTCGCTAGCGAACATGGAACCAAACTGCTAATCTACTTCTGACGCTGACTGTACGTACACGTCTACGTGTACTGAACTGCGAATAAGGCGTTTTTCGGCCTTAAATTCACATTTGTATACTGTAAACACACCCCAAAATTTGTAGGGTTTTTTAATTCTTTTTTTTCTTAATTGATAAATTTTCTGGATGAAAGCCAGATCCTATGTCCTTTTCGGTACCCCTGACAATATGCTTACTAAATTTCATGATGATCAGTTGAGAAGCTTAATGATAAAAAGCTTAACAAACATATTTTTATTTGCATTTATAATATGAACATTTTCAAAAACAGTCAAGTTGCAATTTCGGAAAAAAACTTCAGACTGCAATAAGTAGAGTAATTTCTCCCAAAAAAAATGAAAAATGTGTTAAAAGTAAATATTTGTGACGAACGCCTTGCTGTGCTGGAGACTAAATTAATAATTTTTTTTAATATTAATTTCTTTATTGCAGAGGTTTAACTACTTAAACGTTTAATCAATCTCTCTTCTTCCCAATATTGACGTCTAAAAACGTGTCACCTGCTAAATTCCTATGTATTAAATAAAAAATAATAATGTTTATTTATCTTACAACAAAAATCCATATTGTTTTAGTAACATTAATAATTAATGTTAGTACTTAATAACAAAAAGTGACCTAGTAAGCCTGCATAGATGCTTGACAAGTGGACAGTCCCAACTGTCGGCTGTAGCCTTCAGAACCCTATTGCGGCTGCTGCGTGCTCGCTGTAAAAGGGAGCCAGATTTTTTACGCAGTATGGCCGGGAAACTGTTAACCCCTGCATGCGCGAACATGCTAGATCCATGAGTAATTTCATGTTTTGCTAATAAAGTGTACTACCGCCGTCATCGTTAGCATAAATTAAAGAAGAACATACCTCTAACGGGATGACTCCGCACGTGACGCACACATCAGCCAAAGCCAAATGCGTCATCAACAGGTCTATCCTGGACTTCCTCCGCCTGGTCCTCGCCAAGCTCACCAGCACCACAAGGTTGCTGAGTCCACCAATAGCCAAAAGCACTCCGTAAGTGGCCAAGACCGCAGCTTGATCTCTTGGCTGCGTATCTTCTATACTCAACGTCAAGTTCGGATACGACAATGTGGAGGACGTGTCAAAATAATCCCAGAATTTCTTATCAATCTCAGAGGTGACGCCGAGTGCGTCTTCCTCTAAAGTTAACACCATTTTGGTCAGTCTATCACAATATTATCAATAATTTATTTTGAATAATTTATTCAAATATTCACTAATATCTGTCACTTTTAATAATACTAAGTTATCATAATAAACACTAAGGATTTTATCACTCTGTAAGCTACAAATATTCTTCAAAGCACAACATTCAAAGTTTTTACGAAACTCGCACAACTTTGCTACGGAAACGACGTGCGTCTACGCGACGCGGCTACGACACTACGACTGACGGAACACTGCTACGGCAATACCGTTCAGATATTATTTGAATTTATATGCGTGATAGATATACGTTTGACGCTTACTATGATAATGATACCTGAGTTTTATGGTAAGTGCACGTTCTTTTTTATGCTATGTGGTTAGGAATCAAGCACACATTCCACCTGATGGTAATGCTAAGCAGTCACGCTAGCCTTTAGACGATTTATAGCACTAAGGTTACAATCTCACGCTGCCAACCCTTACCGCAGCCCTATCCAGTACCACTTGGAGCTGTGCCAATCTTACACACCGATAGAAACACAACACTACAAGATGTAATGTTAATTGATTACACTCTGTAAGCAACGCTCATCATGGCACATCCACTGTGGAATATTAATTTTTAATATATTATTAAGCTCCTTTGTGTTTTTCAGAAGTTAAGCCGATAATCTCAGTGCTAATCTACTTATTAGACCGACCGTACTATTTTCATTGAATTTGATTCATTCTTTCTAAAGATCTTTTCTTTAGATCTAAAAATATTCAAGTTCTTCAAGTACTTTATGGTAAGTAATCCACTTAGCGCCTATTTAAAAACCGTCATTCATGAATAGATTTATTATTGGAGTTACAAAGTTTTCCCAAGTAATTTTATCCGTAAAATATAAGAGTTATACCGAGCTTAATATCTCTATTGGAATAAAATTTTAATAGTTAAAAAAAATCGTATCGTGATTTTAGTTCTAAAGAATATGAAAATTTAATAAGCCTTATTGGACGGCTGCACAAAGTTTTACGCTTAGAATTTTGAAAAAAGTAACGTAAAAGTCAACTAAATTCATAGAAATGGATTGTTCCATTTTAACCGACTTCAAAAAAAGAAGGAGGTTCTCTTTTTAGTTTCTCTTACACGTATAGTACCTATAGAGGAAGTCTTGTAATCGTCAAAAAATTCGGCCTCGAGATTTAGACGGATTTACACGTTTTGGAATTATGTCTGTGTGTGTGTCTGTGTGTGTTTGTGCGTTAGCACGATAACTCGAGTATCTATGCTTTAACTTATTGCAACCAAATTTAACATGCATGTATGACATCAAAATAAGGTTAAGGTTATAAGGTTTCTATCAACTCAGATCAGAGTCATCTATCACGAAAGTTGAGCAACCAAGTGCGCGGTCGGTACTCGGATGGGTGACCGAAAATTTAACAATAAGCGTTTTTCCTTCGAGATTTTACGAAGCAAAGAAGGTCTTTTGGTGCTGGAGAGGTGAAAATAACATTTAAGTCTAACTATTTCTTATCCACCTCTATGGGTAGGAAAACGTTTTCTCTGTTTGTATGAAGACGTTGCGCCACTATCCTCTTTATTTAGAAGAAGATCTAAAGTGGCAGAAAGATTGGTTTGGTATGGACTTGTAAATCTGGAAAATTTATAGGATTTTGAGGCGGTATTTTTATTTGCTTTTTTGTGATGTAAGTGTATAAAATGAAATATTTCATTTCGTTTAAAAAAATCGGGAGTTGTCTCCCCTTGACTTTCTCGTATACCGGAAACGACTCAAAAGTGATAGAAATTTACCTTATATTTTGATGTCATACATGCATGTTTAATTTTGGTCATCCATCCGAGAACTGACCGTGATCGACGACTCAAAAGTTGATAGAAACCTTATATTTTAATGTCATGTATGTATGTTAAATTTATTTGCAATAAGTTAAAGCATACTCGAGTTATCGTGCTAACGCACAGACATACACACACACAGACATAATTCCAAAAACGGTATTTTTGAACTTAGGGAGGTCTAAAACGTGTAAATCCGTCAAAATCTCGAGGTCGAATTTTTTTACGATTACAAGACTTCCTCTGTACTTACTACGTATACGAGAAAGTAAAAATGTACGCATGTACGTTTTCCTTTTTTCAAAATTCGACATACATTTAGTTTTATTGAAATAAAAAAAAATTTGAATAGTTTTTAATATGTTAAAAAATTTTGAAATATCATACAGATCAAATAAGAATTAGGCGTAGGAAAACGTTTTCTCCATTTGTGTTATTTTGTATGAAAACGGGGCTCACTATACTGTTCTCTTAATAAATGACCTAAATATATGTATTAATACGCAACATTCCATTAGAAGTTATTATACTTACCTACTGTTATGCGTACTGTACGCGACCGCGTTTTACCCTTTGATATACAATTCTATTTCATCGCGAACATTTCAACGGAAATTATTTGGATTATTCACCATTCTTGTTACTACATAAATAAATGGAGGTTTGTGTAACTTAAACGGGACCTCATCATAAGTAATATGATAGGGTAAAGGCGGGATAGATGCCCCAGTAGGATAGATGCCTCATTTTCAAAAAGCCTAACTTCCCAAACTCACAACTAAGAAACAATAGCATAATTAAAAGCCGCAGTCACCCCGCACTTCAGTTAGCCACGGGCCGTCGTGGCTTGAGGATGCGTTTCGTTCGTGTGTGAATTCTTCTCCGCGGCGAAGTTAACAAACACGTCAAAGTTTTAAAGGTTAGTATTTGCTGTTGTATAACTTTATAATTAGTTATTAATTCTGTTATATTTTTATTACGTCAATATACTGATTCATCAAGTATGCATCTAGATGGAAAAGGTTGCTCATTTGTTTTTTATTTATTGAAAAAAATTCTTGGGCATCTTTCCCTATCAAAAAGGATAGTTGCCCTGATTTTTCGACGTATAGGTGCCCCTTGGGGCATCTATCCTTTCGTGCACCATGTATATGTGAGGTTTCAGTGTAGATATATTTTGAACATATTCTGTGTTCTGTTATATTTTGTGTTGACGTATATTTATATTTTTACTGGTTGTAGCAGAATCATGCCACGAAAGTATAAAAAGAAAGGAAGGAGTGCGAGCTCGAGTATGTTCTTGGACTTCAGAACAATTGCAGTCGGCTTTTGAGGAAATGGACAGAAATACCATGGGGATAAACGAAATATCCCGACAGTTTGGAATTCCATCAAGAACATTGCGAAGACGTTATGCTGCTAAAAATACAACGAAGCAAACACTAGGTATTGTATTAAGGGTCATGTTATACAAGATATTACATAATAATTAATATTTTATACCAAGAATTTTATTGTTATTATTTTATTTGATCTCATATGATAATTCTATTCTAACGATGACAATTACACTATATGACAAGTACACTATAGCTTATCTAAGCAAATTTCTTCACTCGTAAAGCCTTTGTTCTTACCTAAATCAGCCTTCGGGAACTGGAAGCAATTGCACGTAACTTTTTTTACCTGCTACTTTATAGCGGTGTTACTTTTGACAGCAACTGGTATATTCGAGTGTTAACCTTTGATATCATCAAATGTATTCTCACAAAAAAAATAAGGAAGATTATTCTATTTCTATTCTATTCTTAATTAATGGAGTCGCGTCGCGTCGCATTAAACGTACGCATTTTGCCAATGTCAAGTAAAAATGAAACTAAAGTAACAAAATTGTACGGTTGATTGAGGTTGAAAATGGAGTCTCTCAACACGTGTTTTTACAACAAGAACTCGAGAGAGAAAAAACAATAAGGAAGTGTTGTTTTTATGCACTGACACATACGAGCAATAACGTTCCAAATTACATTTTTACTGTTTATAAGGAATTCTTGTGAAGAAATGTGTAGGTATCGTAGGGAAAAGTACTCATCCATTGTTCCGGCAGTTCGCACCGTTAAATTAAGAGTTAAATTAAGAAACGAAATAAAAACAATTTTCACTCGACTTTGGCGAAAAGTGTAACTCAGCGAAGCCATTAATTAAAATAAAGATTAAGAAGACCAGTCCCCGCTGCGGTGGTTGGATTTAATTTAATATTAAAACACGAAAGACAGAATCACGTAAATATTCTGGAATATAGGTATATAACAAATTTGTTTTAAAATAAAGTATTCGCCATACCTCTTTACTGTATACATATTTCGTTGGGCTGGTAAAATAATCTATAAAAAGACCAATAGATTTAAAATCCTCTCTAGTCCATTCATCGCTACAAAATATGACAAATTATCAGCTTTAGAAAATAACCTCAAAATCAAAATATCACAAAATAAATGCGGAAATATCAAAAGAAAAAGTAATGTTTGATGTATTTTTTTAAACATTTCTTACCTCAGGAAATTTATACAGCTTTGAATTTAAAAATAGCACTAACATGACGTCAGCTGTTTTACTTTATCGTAACGAGAATTACTAACGGAACGAAAAAAATATCATAATTGAAATAATCTGAAATGAAATTCTGAATAATCAGGACAAATTCAAAGGTGAATATTTTTTAAGACCAAGCTTGACATAGATGATAGTTATTGAACTCTACAACAACAGCGTCAAACTTTTAACGAAACCCTCCACGTGTAATCTACGCGAATTGAGCGTAAATCACATGAACGTAGTTTTGACTGCCTGAAGGTGGCAGTGCTGCTAGTAGTTTTCCAGCAGTCAATAAAAGTATTCGTCTTTGGAAACCGCATACTTTTCTTTTCTCCTTCTTCGTCGACGACTACGCGCCTGTTTTGCGTAGGGGTGGGGGGGAGAGGTTAATGTCTCTGAAGGCACCCTAGACTCCACCTACATAGCCCATGTAGTGAGTCTGGTGTGTTGCTACTGCGTTGCATTTGCTTAAAGACACATACTTATCGACAGAACTATGAAAAAAATTGGATTACAATAGCGATAGCAGTACATACATACCAACCCTAGAAAATCTTTCGAGCAAGTATCTACGCTTGCTTATTTTTCGGCCATGTAAATAATCTGATCACAAAATTATAGTCGTAACCTAAAAAGTAACATTATAATACCCGCGATATTGACGTTTCTTCCGCAGTGATTGAACGCTTTACTAACGTTGCACAGACGTCACACTATTGTAAATAAAGCCGCTAGTGTGAAGGGGCTCTTAGAAAAGAATCCGATCCACCGCTACCCCCTGCCATCATCAGTCTTAAACAAAATTGTCACGAGACGAAGGGATTTTAGATTAAAAACTCCTGGCAAGAAGACAGCGATTTGATTATCTTAACAATAATGAAAGTTGCAGCAAAATTTAGTATTAATGACCATTAATCGTAACTTTATAATACCCGGTCTGATGATTTATTTTAAGGGGGTAATATCTGTCTTGTTAGTTATTGTTGTATCACTGAAGGTTAACTTTTTCCTCCTTATTACAAAACGTGGACTAAAATTAGTCATGGTTTAAAACTGATGCTAACTAAATCTTTTTAGGAAATAATGACTTTTCTTGAATCATGTTTGTCAAAATTAATGTTAATGTCAGTATTTTGTTTTGAATAAAATGTAAAATATGTTTTACATCATGTCATTTTTAAAACTAGAAAATACACTGAAAAAAATCGACCTGCCCTGCGCACACATTGCGTCCGGATTGCGGAGGATGCTGGGTTCGATTCCCGCCTAGGAAAGGTCGATTTTTGTTCACTGCAGTAGATTTAAAAATATTTGTGCGTTTCTTAAAGCAAAAATTATAATTCTTATTAACTTTTTTTGAAGAGTAACTATAACATGTTAATGCGCAGGGGAATATATTGCTCGGACAAACACGTTTCAATTAAATCATCTTCCTTACTTATCTGAATGAACGTGAATATCGCATCTTGTAATCTATTATGTACGAGTATAGGGGAAGACCTCAAGGGAAGACATTAGAAACGTTAATTAGAATTGATCAGTCTTTAGGACTTTATCGAAGCTAGGATGCGATTAGAATCGACTTTTTTTTAGTCCAGATAACCTAATTTTACAGCGACACCGAGTTTTTGTATAAGAAAATCAAGACCTTGGTAGTATTGGAATAGAATGGGTCAGTGATACATGATTTTGCATAAATATCTATTTGTAGAAAATATTGAGAACAGTGGGATTCGTCTAGGATAGTTCGGAGACTTAAAGGGAACAGGTGCTTCCCCATTAGTGGTCTCTGATTGATGGCAACAATCTTTCCCATGAAGGCTTATCTTCATATAGTAAAATTAAAAAACACTTTTGACTGTTGTTGATTTCGTAATAAACCCTACATGGATGGCTGTGGGTGACAGCCCAAGCCGAAAGCGAGGGCGTAATTCAGCCGAGTGCGTAGGATGAGCAGAACACAAGTGACATACGACTGTTTTCAACGCACTTTACAATCTTGTTTGTAAATGAGCGATATTTTATTATTTACCGCGCCAATCCGAAAAAAAGCGATAACGACAGCCGGCCTTACAACATTTTTACTTTCTCGTATACGTTGTACTCGAGATTTTGACGGATTTACACGTTTTGGACCTCTCTGAGTCCAAAAATTATGTCTGTGTGTCTTTGTGTTAGCACGATAACTCGAGTACGCTTCTACTTATTGCAACCAAATTTAAGATGCATGAATGACATCAAAATATAAGGTTTCTATCAACCTTTGAGTCGTTTCCGGTGTACGAGAAAGTCAAGGGGAGACCACTAATTTAAAAGAAAGAAAATACTTTGTTTAATACCAAGGAGCTTATATTTTACCTATAGAATGGAGTCATTAGTCAAATGAACAAAGTGAGGGCAAAAGTTTTGACAACACTTGACATTTCTTGACATTTCTAGAGAGGCTCTGTCTCTTTCTAGTAGGGTGCCTGTAGCACAAATTAATCACGGACAGTCTTGTGCCACGGGTAAGGTCTCACGTGCTCCCACGGTCCTAAGATATAGGGAGTTAAATGAGACACGAGAGATCCGTGCAGAACAATTTATTAAATGGTGGTATAATGCCCAATAGCGTGTACTCCCCTGGTGGTAGCCGGAGATGGTCTCGGTGAGGGTCGCTCGGTGGGACGAGTTAGGGCGGCTTGTACTGCTGCTCACTGTAAGTCCAGCCCTGGGCGGAAGTGAAGTAGCGGAGGCGACAGCGGCTACCTTAGCCTAATCTTGGACCCCAATTAGGGGTTAAACACATTAAATAAATAACTATTATTGCACACGATTATCAAATTAGTTAATTAGTATTAGGTAGGTCTTGTCGGTGCTCAATTTACTTAGCGAACCACGCAAGCGCAAAACCGAATCACCAAGCCTTTGTATGCGATTCCTGACAAGATCGAGACTGCCCGGCGACGCAGGCGCAATCTATCGGAGATTGCCCGCAACAGTCGTACGGTCACTAAAATGTAGCTTATTAACGTTGATATGGAGCGCTAAAACCTGTTGATAAATTTAGGAGGCGAACTCTAAAGAAATATTTCAATTAGATGAGCTTCCTTTATATCTTAATTTATGTAATATTTATAAATAGTGTAATCTGATTTAATTAAAAAAAAAATATGTATGTAGGTCGGTAAAATATGTATGTGTAACGTTACACTTGAACTTCGTTACGTTAATAAAACCACAAGTTGAAAATAATTTGAGTTTTGAGTTTTCCATGGCAAAGAATTAAAATTCATAATAATTACTTTAAACTTTTTTTCCTGAGTGCCTTTTAGCACGGTAATGTTATCTATTTTCGGCTCCCAGGAAAAAAATCAGCAACCGAAATACGAGGATTTATCGCTTCTGTGACTCTTGATTTAAAGAGGCACGTTACAGTTTATTATATAGCTTATCTCATGTCACGTCAACTCATAGACATTGAATTATTCTTTTTTTTTTAGGTGCTAAGCATACATTTAAGGTTTTCCGGTTAGCAATACATTGTGTGGTATACCGATCTAGCCGTTCTTGAGTAATGATAATAGGGCCATAATGATGCGCAACTTACCAACTTACTACCAGACTTTCTTTATATCGACAGATATTACGGCTGAAAGCCGAAGTGCGGTTTTTTATACAACAGAAGAAATTGTTAGCTCTAGTAACTTTCCGTGAATTAGTTACATTAGTAACAGCTACTGGCTACAAATCGGCTAAAAGTAAGTTTAGTAGCACTTGGTTTTTAGTATAATACAGGCTGTAACATGAAGGGTACTTAAACATGGTACCCTACATGTTACAGCCTACATTATATGTAATATTTGGGGTGTTTTAGGCCATCAATATGAACAACTTTTTGACGCCGTCATGGTGGAGTGGTCAGTATAGCTACCTACACATGAAGCCGTTCGGGTTTGAATCCTGGTTCCGGCAAATATTTGTGCGACGAACACGAATATTTGTTTGTGAGTCACGGTTATTACATATTTATTTAAGTTTATTTATAAAACAATCTAAAGCTATTAATTTATATTGATAAAAATGACCGACGACCGACCTGACGTGCAATAAAATCGACCCAATTCGTCGGTTTCGATTCGACATTTATCGGTATATAAAAAGAAGATTAGGCAAACAAAACTTGTAAATATAATTCAAATCAAATCAAATAATTTATTGCATTCATGAATGTAAATAACAGATGTTCACAAACAACACCAGCACATCATGTTGCCCATTTGGGTATAGCATAATCAAGATAAAAGTGTAACGGACTAGATTAGAAATTATTCATACTATATTAAATTAATTCGAATGTATATTTCTTACGCTTTATTTAACCTACTCTAAACATCGATAAATGAAGTGATGGTGACAATAGACTAATTACTTCGAAAATCCTGGTTTCTCATTTTAGCGTCATACGCCATTTTTGTGACTATGCAGAATGTTAAAATTCAATTGAGTCATTGTATATTCAATAATTGATGATGCCTGATGCCTGATGCCCTTAAAATTATTTCCCCAAACATTTTAGCTCTCTGTATTAACTGTATATTATCAAGAAAAATTTTACTAACCAATTCAAGGGTTGCCTTTGAAAAGTGATTGAGTAGTGGTTTTATTGAAAAAAGGGCTTGAAGTTTGACATAAGCAGTTGCCTTGAAAGTGTCGGTGTCTTGAAAGTGGAAGCTACATATTTTCGAACTCTCATAAAATTTTGTTTTTAAAGGCACAATAGACAACCATATGGTCCGTTGCTTCGGAAATCTAAAAAGAAAAGAAAATTTTATGTATACAAGTTAAAAGTGTATATAAATATTTATGTACACTTTTAACTTGTAATCAAATAGCATATTAAAATCTATCATTTGATAGATTTTAATATGCCATTTGATTACAAGTGCAGAAGAGCGCAGCCACAATTTTATTAATACTGTCTGTCTGTGTGCAATGTATCTGCGTTGCATGTTAGTACATGCAAATGTGAATGATAAACATTATTACACGAGTACAATCCAATCAATACTCTCATTATCTTTTTCTCAAATAAAATAATTTACATTACACAAATTACATATTTTATTTGTAAATAAACATTTCGAACTAAAAATGGGTAAAACTATTTATGTATTTTATCTATGTAACAGTTATTTCAAAGAATTAAATAAAATAATCTATCAATTTTGATTGCCATTTATAAAAGGAATGGATAGAAAGGGATATTATTTCCTTATAATTCCGGAAATCCTAGTCACCCTACTCATTTGTTTACAAATATTTGAATAAGTAAATTATGTACAAAAATTCATTAAATTCTAAAATAGGATTAAATGCGAGTATCAGAAATTTCTCCCTTTTATGGAGTTTTGCAAAATAACGCTAATAATCTGGAATTACGGGTGAAAAATGAAATTTATAGATTGAATAATATTATATGCAATTATGACACTTACAAGTGAAATTCACACTGCATCCTCAATACTACTTACTTTTACCAGCACGAAATAACTATCCTTTCGACATTTAGCAATATTTATCCTTATTTTAAAGTAAAAAGCCGTACCAAAATCGCGAGTCGATATTTATGAATACGTCAGTTACGACAATTTATGTCATGTTGAGATTTCGGGACATTGACACATGAAGATAGTGCTGCCATTACATAAATCCTTTCATTTCCCATAAGTTATAGAAAGAATCACAATGATGATTTTCAAAATAAAATACAAACCTAAACATTAAAAGTAAATATATTATATTTATTTCTTTCATTGATAATAAATACTGATAATTGAACACAATATGTTAAGTTTTTAGCTACTTTTCTACTTTTGTTTTAGAAAGATGGCGAAATACTGGGGAAATCTTGTTTCTATGTAGTCGTGTTTAGAAAGAGATGACGACAATTTCTAGAAAGAGAAATGTGAAATTTGAAATGTCAAGTATTGTCAAAATTTTTGCCCTCACTTTGTTAATTTGTGTAATGACTCCATTCTTAGTATAAGCTCCTTGTTTAATACTTATGTCAATGTTCAAATATTGTAATAAGTTGATATTTGATGGAATAGTTTTAGGTGTTTTAACTCGTTTTTAACAAACTTCTTGTCAAAGGCATAATTTTTTCGTGCTTAATTTTTTTTTATGAACGGTAAAAGGAACGGACACCTTAAATGGTTCAGTTAAGGTTGCTCTATCAGCAAGTGTGTTAAAAATAATATTTTTGATTTAGGACGTCGGTTATTTTGTTACGTTATTGTGTGTTTTGACATATATATTATTTACTTACGTCAAGATATTAAGAAGTCATGAAAAGTGGTTTTTACGTCTGCAAAGAAGTTTTTCGGAGGACCTTGGAGGGTTCCGTGACTGTAGAGCGATTTTGCCTCAAGAACTTCTAATCGAAAGGTATTTTTCTACGGTAAAAGAAGTATTAGTAAAGTAAGGTATTTTTTATATTTACGTTTTGGGAGTCTCTGGAGGATTGGGAACGGAGAGAACAGTTTTAAGGGTACTTCCAAGAACCTGCACTGAACGATAATAACACGAGCCTTCCGGAGGTTTTCTGAGTTCGTAGTTTTAGTTTTAAATTTCGTTGCTGTATTATTTTTTGATGTTAGTTTGATACCTATACAAGATGACTGCGGAGGAATATTGACAAAATAAATCAGCTGTTAAACATAAGCACCAAGCACTGACAAATTTCGACGGCGAAAGCAGTGCCCTGACAGCGAAGTGGTTAACGCAGCCGCCCGAATTGTGAAAGTCTCTGGGTTCGATTCCCGCCTGAGGCAGGTCAATTTTTACCAATTTATTTTTTCGAGTTTTATAAATAGGAAAAATAAATCATATTTCTAGGACAATAAATATTAATTTAATATTGTTTGAAATAACACAGCTTAATAATGTCTCCAGAAATCGTCCGTATAATTGCTTCTTCTGTTACAAACATCTGTTACACAATCAATACAGGAGACAATTACATTTCAAATATCGTTTTGCAATAAACGATATTTGACTTGATTTCTACGCAGAGATAATTTTTCATTTCCTGAAGTCTCAAAGGCGAGGGAAGCTCTTTTAGAGTTTAATTTTATAATGAACGGAAGACGGCCATTTAACTTATTTTAAAAGATTAATACAGAAAGCTTTTGTTCTTGAAATAGCTACTAGGAATAAACAGCGTAATCATAGTGACGTAGAAATAGTATTTGTTCAATAAGTGAGCAAAGTTATTTTTTGATGCGAGTGCCGATATAAAATCACGAACCAGCGAAGTAGCCTAGAATAGAATAATGAGGATAGCGACTGATTCATAAATAGACTACTGACCGCAGTGAGTGATTTAAAGGCACGAGAAAAAAAATTTGCTCTCGTGTGAAACATACAACTTTTCACCTCTCCAGCGAGAAAATTGTTATAGGTGAGAAAAACAAGGCAATACTTTAAGACATGTTTACTATCTTTAAAATAACCATTGAAAATTAAAAGTAAGATTACTAAAATAATTTAGATCAAACGTTACAGTCTTGTTCAAATCTCGCAGCAAAAAGCGTTTTTCCTTCGAGATTTTACGAAGCAAAAGAGGTTTTTGGTGCTGGAGATGTGAAAATATTTTTACTTGGCAATGAAAATGCTTATACACTTTTTAACATTCAAAAAATAGACTTAAATACGAACATGTGTATAGATTTTAAAGTAGCATATTCCACTTTTTACGTAAAATTGCGGCACATACATGGGGGTATTTTTTGGACAAAGTTTGATTACACTGACTTTATAATAAAAACAAAAAATGTTGTTAAAAACGTAAATTGAATAGGTCAATAAATCTCTAGGTCTTAAAAGACTATAAAACTGATTTTAAAGTGCACAATTGACTAAATGATAAAGCCCTACAATTTCGTTTAGCACTCGAGGCAGTGAGTGTATATTTTACGTGTGATAGCTACTTCCAAATAATATTAGAAGGCAGAGAGTGAAGCTAGGGTAAAGGACATGAGTGTCGATGTTGACACATCATAAGGGGGCCCGGAGGTGACCTGGGCTGGCAACCTAAGCCATACATGGAGCATCCCGCGTGTACGTAAAACACTCAGAAAACACACAAGAAACATTGAAACTAATAATAATAATAATTCTTCATAATAATAATAAAATATATTTCCACGCTCACACCAATTATCTAGCCCAAATTAAGTATCATTAAGAACTTTGTGTTAGATAACAGACAAATATACATAAAAATCTAGATATTTCATAAACTTAAATAAATATATAAACAACCATGACTCGTGAACAAATATTCGTGTTCATCACACTAACATTTGCCACTACCAGGACTCGAACCCGGACCGCCCGATGTGTAGGCAGCGTTACTCCACTCCACCACGACAGCGTCGAAACTTTCCCTCGATTTACGTCAAAGAAAACCAGATTGGGCGACTAATCATTTATTAGTCGCTCAAGCATTTACCTTAGTATTTTTAGTTGCTCATTCTGGATTTTTTAGTTGCTCGGTTTATTATTTCTCCTAAAATAAATATATTTTTAGAATTTCATTAAAAAAAAAAAATTACCTACAATGTAAGTTTAGTGGAAATAGTTATAAACAATAGAATCCTGAGCGTATCGAGGGTTTCAAAGGTACGAGACGCAGAATCACTTTGCTGCCAAGCGAAAAACACAATTTTTCACCTCACTACAGCGAGGAAAATGCTAGGTGCAAAAAACAGCTTAAATAATATTGAGTGTTTATTATTTAAACATCTAAAGTGAAAATACTGCAATTAGTAAAATTTTAAGTTATTTTTTAAGTGTAATCCTAGTAATCACTTTTAAGCTAGCGATTACCAGTGATAAGCTGAAACGTCGATGGCGTAGTGCGTAAGGGCGTCGTCTCCCACCCGGGAGGCACCAGTTCGGATCCCGCCACGTACCAATGTGTTTTCAAATTTTGAATTCATTCGACTCTTTTACGGTGAAGCAAAACATCGTGATAAAACCTGCACACACCTCTCTTATTTCTGCCGTGAAGCAGTTCGCTGTGTTTCGGGTATTGAAGGGAAAGGTAGCCAGTGTAATTACTGGGCATGGAGGGCATATCATCTTAGTCCCCAGGATGGCAAACGCATTTGCGGTGCTAAGTGATTTATACTTAATATTGCAAGTGTCTGGTGGCGGTGACCACTTGACATCCAAGTGTTTGCCATCTAGTAACATTAAAAAAAAAACCTATAAAGAAATTCTTAGGTTGTGTGTGAAGTCGATCAACCCGCACTTGGCCAGCGTGGTTGACTAAGGCCTAATCGTTTAAACATTAGGGGAATGTGGGGTAGGCTCGTGCCCCTCGGTGGAGACATTATATGAGCTGTTGTTGATGACTTTTAAGCTTTCGCGTTGCATAATTAATACGAGTAAAAACGGGAATTAACGTAATTAAATTACCTTTTAAATATCTGACGTTTCAGCCGGATTACACCGACCGTGGTCACAGGCGGACTCGACAGATCCGCGGCTTGTGACCACGGTCAGTGTTTTTACAACAAGAACTCGGGAGAAACTCCGCGTTAATTCCCGTTTTTACTGGTATGTAATCATAACGTTTGTAGAATGGTTCGAGGTTTTGTTTTGGCGGGAAACCATGACATCGGAAGGATGATATTTTTGTTTCGATGGTTCAATATTGTTCGAAGTAGATTTTGTGTAATTTTGATGCACTTATTGACGATCAGTCAAGAGGAGTCATTGAAATAAAGGTTATGTAGTGTGTATGACGTTGGGAATTTTGTAGTGGGATTTCCACGTCGTCAGTCGCCATAATGATAATCTGTTGCCATGCATTTCTTGACAAACACTCCCTAGATACATTTCAATGTGTGACACCCACGTTAAGGGGAACATCAAGAAAGAAGATAGAAAACTGAAAACATGGCTGTATGTGCTAGATCCCTTTGCCGTCCCGTAATAGGACGATTCGAATGACAAGCAACATATTTCCGAGTTCGTGAGGTGAAAACATGAATTATTCAACGGAATTTTATATTATTCTGATGTCTACTAAATATTGTATAAACTTTTTGGATATTTTACCTCAAGGGTACGTAACACGAGCAAAGCTTGTAATGAAATACCTAACCATAAAGTCGCGACATTGTTATTTATGAAGTATGTAAATTACTTAAAAGTAAAATGTACTGAAAGTAAGTACTTAATGTTTTAAAAACCACTATACGCATTATTTCGAGACAAGGTACTGAAAACAAGGAATGTGTTTATAATTTTATTTGGCATGAATATTTGAAATTTTTACGAAATTATATTATAGAAAAGAAACAAGAAAACTCCCGTGTCATGATCAAGGCCCCTCTTATTACTTGAACTTATCAGAATTTTATTGTTTTTCATTTTCTTTTTCTTTTATTTGGTAAATGTATCAAATATTATAAAAGTGTCTTTTACGAGTATAGAAGCTACCAAAATCAAAATGAAGGCTATAACGGACATGATTTGCACATTTCTAAATGAGATATATCTTTCAAAGAAGTTCTCTGATGATCCGTTTGAGGGTTCACCATTACGTTAGAAGCTACGATTCGTGAAAATTCAGACAAAGCAATAAGTAATAAACAAGGGTAATAAAACAAGGTGTCAGAAATATTAAATTTCATAAAATGTTGCACATTTTTGCGCGTTGACGACAAAAGTTGAATAAAATAGTTATTTGTTTAACAAGTGAGCAGTTATTTTTGCTGCGAATTCCAACTTTAAATCACGAACCAGCGAAGTAGAGATGATTTAAAGGCACTACATATAAAAATTACTCTCTGGTGATTATTATAAGTGAGAAACACTTAACAATATTTACCTAAAGTCATGTTTATTATGCTAAAAAATATAATTGACAATTAAAAGTAGGTTGATTACATTGAACGCTAGTCTTGTTCAACTAATTTTTCGGCCTTAAATTCACATTTCTATTGTGTAAACACACCCCAAAATTTGTAGTTTTTTAATTCTTTTTTTTCTTAATTGATTACTTAAATTTTCTGGATAAAAGCCAGATCCTATGTCCCTTTCGGTAGGTACCCCTGACAATATGCTTACTAAATTTCATGATGATGATCATCATCATCATCATTAATCAATATTTTATCCTTTGCCATGCCCTAACAGAGTAATGTTTTGTAAAACATAGCATTAAGACATATGTATGCATAATGGTAATAAAGAAATAAAGAAAATAATCAATCTCTCTTCTTCCCAATATTGACGTTTAAAAACTGCCACCTGCAAAATTCCTTTGTATTAAATAAAAAATAAAAATGTTTATTTGTCTTACAACAAAAATCCATATTGTGTTAGTAACTTAAAACTTAATTAATAATGTTAGTAGTTTCGTTCTGAATAACAACAAGTGACCTAGTAAGCCTGCATAGATGCTTGACAAGTGGACAGTCCCAACTGTCGGCTGTAGCCTTCAGAACCCTATTGCGGCTGCTGCGTACTCTCTGTAAAAGGGAACCAGCTTTTTTACGCAGTATGGCCGGGAAACTGTCGACCCCTGCATGCACAAACATGCTAGATCTATGAGTAATTTCATGTTTTGCTAACAAAGTGTACTACCGCTGTCGTCGTTAGCATAAATTAAAGAAGAACATACCTCTAACGGGATGACTCCGCACGTGACGCACACATCAGCCAAAGCCAAATGCGTCATCAGCAGGTCTATCCTGGACTTCCTCCGCCTGGTCCTCGCCAAGGTCACCAGCACCACAAGGTTGCTGAGCCCACCAATAGCCAAAAGCACTCCGTAAGTGGCCAAGACCGCAGCTTGATCTCTTGGCTGCGTGTCTTCTATACTCAACGTCAAGTTCGGATACGACAATGTGGAGGACGTGTCAAAATAATCCCAGAATTTCTTATCAATCTCAGAGGTGACGCCGAGTGCGTCTTCCTCTAAAGTTAACACCATTTTGGTAAGTCTATCACAATATTATCAATAATTTATTCAAATATTCACTAATATCTGTCACTTATAATAATACTAAGTTATCATAATCAACACTAAGGATTTTATCACTCTGTAAGCTACAAATATTCTTCAAAGCACAACATTCAAAGTTTTACGAAACTCGCGCAACTTTGCTACGGAAACGACGTGCGTCTACGCGACGCGGCTACGACACTACGACTGACGGAACACTGCTACGGCAATACCGCTCAGATTTTATCTGAATTTGTATGCGTGATAGATATACGTTTGATGCTTACTATGATAATGATACCTGAGCTTTATGGTAAGTGCACGCTCTTTTTTATGCTATATGGTTAGGAATCAAGCACACATTCCACCTGATGGTAATGCTAAGCAGTCACGCTAGCCTTTAGACGATTTATAGCACTAAGGTTACAATCTCACGCTGCCAACCCTTACCGCAGCCCTATCCAGTACCACTTGGAGCTGTGCCAATCTTACACACCGATAGAAACACAACACTACAAGATGTAATGTTAATTGACTGCACTCTTCTGTAAGCAACGCTCACCATCGCACATCCATTATGGAATATTAATTTTTAATATTAAGCTCCTTTGTGTTTTTCAGAAGTTAAGCCGATAATCTCAGTGCTAATCTACTTATTAGACCGACCGTACTATTTTCATTGAATTTGATTCATTCTTTCTAAAGATCTTTTCTTTAGATCTAAAAATATTCAAGTTCTTCAAGTACTTTATGGTAAGTAATCCACTTAGCGCCTATTTAAAAACCGTCATTCATGAATAGATTTATTATTGGAGTTACAAAGTTTTCCCAAGTAATTTTATCAGTAAAATATAAGAGTCATATCGAGCTTAATATTTCTTTTGGAATAAAATTTTAATAAGTAAAAAAACATTGCATCGCTATTTTACTTCTAAAGAATATGAAAATTACTAAGCCTTTGAAAATTTACTCTATACTACGTCGAGAAAGCATAAATATACGCCTGTACGTTTTCCTTTTTTCAAAATTCGACATACATTTAGTTTTTTTGAAATAAAAACATTTTTAGAATTGTTTTTAATATGTTAAAACATTTTAAAATATCATACAGATCAATTAAGAATTAGGCGTAGGTTGGGCGTAGGAAAACGGTTTTCTCCATTTGTGTTATTTTGTATGAAAACGGGGCTCACTATACTATTCTCTTAATAAATGACCTAAATATATGTATTAATACGCAACATTCCATTAGAAGTTATTATACTTACCTACTGTTATGCGCACTGTACGCGACCGCGTTTTACCCTTTGATATACAATTCTATTTCATCGCGAACATTTCAACGGAAATTATTTGGATTATTCACCATTCTTGTTACTACATATATAAATGGAGGTTTGTGTAACTTAAACGGGACCTCATCATAAGTAATATGATATGTAAATCAAGAATGTTTATTCAGGGCAATGGAAAAATCATTTAAAGAGAGTGAAAAGCAAATTGTGCCTTCCTGGAAAAATATCTCCGCCCAATTTACAAAAGACCGTAGTCTAATATAGAGAGAGTCTAGGAGCCTACGCTCCTAGTCTCTCTCCTCACACATCTCCGCCACGTAAATTACTCTATGCTATGATGGGTTGCAGCAACGCACGACCCACATTATCGGCGATGGGATATTTGAAAACGGAACCGTTTCGGATTTGATTAAATAGGCGATGATTGCTTATAAATGTTACTTAACTGATAACATTAACCGAATGCCCTGCGATATATTTACGAGCACGTCCTTCTAACTGTGACAAAACTATGAAATATTATTAAGGGTATCCAGAATATTTTTACATGAACACTTAAAAAGATTGATTTTCGCACCTATTTACTGATTCAGTGACACCTCCAACTCTACATTAGTAAACACCTCTCTCTACATTGGTAATTTAATTGTTTTATTTAACCATGCTGTGCGTACACCTGTGCTAACACTATGGATTGGTCCGAAATAAATCATCATATCATCGTAATAACAGCCTTAATAATTCGACCCACTGCTGGGACACGAGGCTACTCCTTGAATACGAAGGAGGTTTAGGCAGTAGTCCACCATGCTTGGCCAATGCGGATTGGTGGACGGAGTAGGTATAAAGTGATCAATAACTCTTTGCTGATCCATTAGTCGCCTTCTACGACACCCATTGGAGGATATGGGATGATGCTATTCTACTCTGCCGGCATCACATGGTTACTTGAAAGTTCGAAATATTTTGGTCCTTGTATTTTATTGAAATGTTTTTGAGAGAGTCTAGTCACGGTAATATTATCTATTACCGTGGTCTAGTGTGGTGCATTATGTAGACACCTATAAAGCTGAGTGCTTGGGTTAGTTTTCAAAGTAAGTAGGTAGGTATTCTGCATATTAATTATTCTATGAAATGATAATATTCCAAGTAAGTATTCTGCGGATTGATTATACTATGAAATGATATAAGAGAAAAAACAATATGTGAAACGAAATTCTAAAAACTGTTATTTAAACCCATCTAGACATCTAAGGATTTCATAAAAAACTAGCTGACCCCGCAAACGTGGTTTTGCCTTATAAATTAAATAAAAAAAATTAAGGGTGGATAACCCTTATCACTAAGGGGTATGAAAAATAGATGTTAGCCGATTCTCAGACCTACTCAATATGCTCACAAAATTTCATGAGAATCGGTCAAGTCGTTTCGGAGGAGTACGGGAACGAACATTGTGACACGAGAATTTCATATATAAGATTATCGATTTCCTATGTTTATGTTTTTTTTTTGACAAGACAACACTCTGTCGGCTCTACTGACGTACAGATAATTCATAAAAGGGTACGCCCACATAATGGATATTTTTATAAGTCTAATTTGCTTAACAAGAACGATGAATCAATATGTACGATAAAGTTTTAATGAGCGCAATATGTTTCGAAGATATTTTATTTATAATAGGGATAAAGGCATTACTTTAGAAGAAAAATCACCTTGAAAGTTATTACAGAAATAACTTCTACGCGTTGATTTGATTTAGTGATGATTTGTCCTTTTATAGTTTGATAAATTTCATACATAAATAATAGGTATGGTATAAGGAACATTTTAGGTTATAATTACCGCAAACCCATCAAGTTGATCGATTTCGTCAAACGCCTTCGTACCGAACTTTGTACCCGGTCCACAGGCTTTGAGAATCTGACCACAACCAACTGGAAGTTCAACAGCCTCTACAAATTGTTCCATCGACCATTCGACTGTAACCCCTCGAACTACTCCCATACGGGTAATGTTGAATGATGGGATGGTAGTTTTCAAAGTTTTTACTGCCAGGAAAGGATTAAAAAGTTGGTATAGACTAACAATATACAAAAGCTGTGCAATTCTGACAATATTGCATACATAGGTTAGTACATACAGGTCGAATAGATAACCTCCTTTTTTATTTTGAAGTCGGTTAAAATAGAGAAAATATCAAATCAGTTTCATAAATAACCTGTTTTTATAATCATAAATTTTTTCCTGGTTTGTAAAGGTGTTATTGATAACACTTATTTATTAAAAAACATAGGAAATAAATCACAAAAAACACTCGTGTTAATTGTTTAATTTTTCCTCGATTTTCAAGGTTATTCAGACCCATATTAAAATTATATGACATAAACAACTTTTAAAAAAAAAAGTCGAACCGACTTCAAAAAGTATAAAAATAACATATTATTAAAATGTATGCTAGATATCTGCTGTACTGTTTGAACCCGGTGCCAAGCCATGCCAATCGTTCAGCACCACGAGCCCCTCATCACCTAAGCTGGCGCGCTCGGTCGGTCGCAATCGCGGGATGGTGTGATCAATAAATGTGATGTGGCAGGCAACGAATTAGGAATTATATAGAACACGAACTCCGTCAAGAAATCGTTCCACGCACACTATCCCCAAGTGGGCGGGGCCGAAAAAGTACTATCAACGCGTCCATCAGTCTGCCGCGACAAGCGTCCGTGTCATTTAGTTTTGCGAAAAATACAATAAACAGCTCATTTCCCAAGGACAAAAATGACCTCCTGTGCGGTAAAGTGGTGTAAAAGACGGAAAGAAGGAAGTAAAAACCAAACCGGGATAATTTATCTCATGTAAGTAAAGTAATTTCATGTTTTGTTCGTCTTGAGTTGTCTGTGTTATGCAATCAGTAGCCAACCAGTTTTTAATATGTTACTATTAAACTAAACATTTAGTATTAAGTATAGAGTTTTTAAAAATTGGATTTCCTGCTGTTTCTTATTAATAACATATTTATTTGAGTTTCCCCAAAAAAGATATTCGACGATCAGTGCATTGCAGCTTTCCGATAAGAAAGAAGAGATGATGACTCGTTACCAACTAATGCCAGTAAAGTGTGCTCTATACGTTTTGAGAATGAAGACATAGGTATATTCATATACATGAAGACATAATAATCCATAGATATTGGATTCAAATCGTTATAAACTAAATAAAAATAATAATGATTTTCCGTGGAACGTATAACGGGTTTTGTTCACCTACTTGCCCAGTGAATACAAAACGCAAATTATGGCGCGAAATTACAGCTGACAAAAAATTGGCAGCCAATATTTAGAAGATCATTCTATCCATAATACCATAGTATAAGTAAACAAGTACGCCGACTGAGACCCCGTGCGAGCGATAATTGCCTACTCGTATAGGATGGTAGAGGGTTGTCAAAAAAAAATGCTGGATCTATTTTGATACCTTTAGCTTATAACTAAGCCAAGTGTCCTTGAATTAACAGGTAAGCACAGCATTAGGGCTCGATAATATATAGTTTCATATTTTTTTGTGCATAATATAGATATATTAATAATATATCTCAATATCAGTTACAATATCAAGATTGTTAGTCTAGCTATAACTAGTTTAAAAGCCTAGCACTCTTCTTAAAGGAGTTTACCAATAAACACCTATAACGATGCTTAAATTTTACTATGAACAATGACCTTCAATCATAAGATTACCAATAAAAAACTATTAAATATCATGGGAATTGTATATGCTACTTACTTTTGAAAAACTAACCGAAATTCGATAGATCCTGTATTATGCAAGGTGCAAAAGAAATAAAGGACGACCTCAAAGTTGTTTGTTTGAAATCGGTTTCTGAATCGTTACAATAAAAAAAATTTGTTTAAGAAATTGGCACCAAAATAGTTACAAATTTCCTACTTTGAATAATTTTACAATCAAAATAGGTTACTTACTTTACAAAAATTGTACGGCATAAGCAAAAATCTACAAGGACATCCAACAATGACCTATTTGAAAATTACTTACTGTTAATTGTAATTAATTACTGCAATCGGTTAATTTGTGTAATAGTAAGATACTTTGAGGTTGTGCCTTATTTTTGTTACATGTTGTATAATATGCAGAAAATAAGATTTTTCTCTGCATTTTAAAATAAGTATTTGATAAGTACAGCTAGAAATAAAATAACTTTTTAGTTTCCAAAAGTCTAGAGCCATACAATGTGTTAGTTGCCCGACCCGACAAACTTTAAAGGCGTTTTCTACAGATAATTTCATCATAGAAAAACCCCCATATATGGGGTCGAAATTCAGTTTCCTCGGAGTGGCAGCCTTTTTAATTATTAATCATCGTTTAGGGCGTGCCTTTAGTAAAAGTAGAATATCTCGTTAAGTTTAAGTCACACGGACCTAAAAAAAAATACTGCTGGGTAGCTAAAAAGTGTGGCAATCTAATAAGCGTCACTAAAACACAAAAAACTCATATTACGTTGTTAAAAAATTAAAATAATCTTATTTTTCTCCAAAAAAATACACAAAAAAATTACATTTCTCCGATTTATACTAGAAATTATCACACATTTGTCATGATTTTATTTACAACTATTTGAGTTTTGCTAAAAAACGGTATCAAAATTATAACCCAACACTTGTTTTTTTTTAAAAGTTATTGGTATTTTTAAAGAAGGACATTTTTTTTCCTCAATCTTGAATAATCATGATATTGAACATTTTAGTTAAATTTAAAATTATCTTAAAATTAGGGTAAAAATAACTATGCAGTCTAGAAAAACAATCAGTTTATTAACAAACTTTAAACATTTTACATAAGAGAGTAATTGTTCAAAATTACCTCTTCGGTTTTAAAGACAAGCACTGGCGCGAATACCAAATTTTTGTGTCGCACAGGACAACATTGGGCTATAATTTTGATACCGTTTTTTATCAAAACTCAAACAGTTGTAAATAAAATCATAAAAAATATGTAATAATAGGAATATTTCTAGTATAAATCAGAGAAATGTAATTTTTTGGAGAAAAACAAGATTATTATTACTTTTTAACAACGTAATATGAGTTTTTTGTGCTTTAGTGACACTTATAAGATTGCCACACTTTTTAGCTACACGGCAGTATTTTTTAAAAGTCCGTGTGACTTAAACTTAACGATATATTCTACTTTTACTAAAGGCACCCCCTAAATGATGATTAATAATTAAAATGGCTGTCACTCGAAAAGAACTGAGTTTCGACCCCACATATGGGGGTTTTTCTACGATTAAATTATCTGTAGAAAATGCCCTTAAAGTTTGTCGGGTCGGAACACAAACACATTGTATACTCAAATATTTTTTTTCAGTCGCGTGTCATAGATACCGACTCATATTTAATATGACTTGACACCTATTGTATTACACCATCCTCGCCGCTGTTAGTAGAGTAGGTAACATACTTTGGGAATATTACCGTGCTTTGGGCGTGTACCGCTTAATAATCCGTTTCACACGAACTCGCTTGGGTTTGATATTTCCGTTTCACTCTTAATATTATCCTACTAAGTAAAGATGCGCACCAAATGAATGGGTTGACGAATTGATGAGTAGAAAATAAATTTAGCAAGGTATTTTGTTTTGTCAGTGTGCGTATCGCGTTAGTATTATCAGTTTAATTGTATGAGTTTGGGACCATGTTTTAGCGGGCTTCGTTAGGGAGTTATGCTTCTATATCATTCCTAATTCGTTGGTGGCAGGCGGACCTATAGAATACCTAGTTGGCTTGGCACCGACTTCAAACAGTACAGCAGATATCTAGCATACATTTTAATAATATGTTATTTTTATACTTTTTGAAGTCGGTTCGACTTTTTTTTAAAAAGTTGTTTATTTTTCTATTTTTAGTGTTTTATGTGGAATAATTGTTGTTTTTTTTTATATATATTACGAGATGGCCAACAAACTTGCGGCCCACTCGGTGTTAAGTGGTTCCGTCGCTTATAGACACTTGCAATATTAACCATTAATCACTTAACATTAGAAGTGATTTTTGGGTTTTGTGCATAGTATGGTATGGTTCATACTGTCAGAGGTGGTTTTATGTGTGAGAAAATGTTACAGTTTTGTACAAGTTTAACATCCAAATACTAACTTTTACGGTGCTTTGCCTTCCATCATCAGCTCGCCTAACAAGCTGAAAGAATACAACTTTCGGTCTTTAGGTACCTTTAATATTTATAGAATTATCATCCAACTCTTAATCGTTATGGAGTTTCTCCTTCCATCATCAGCTCACCTGAATAGCCTGAAAGAATTCAACTACCGCTCTTTAGGTACCTTAAATATTTAAAGAATTATCGTCCAACTCCTAACCATTAAGGAGTTTTACCTTCTATCATCAGCTCACCTGAATAACCTGAAAGAATGCAACTATCGTTCTTTAGGTACCTTTTATATTTAAATAATGATCAACCAACTCCTAACAGTAAAGGAGTTATTCCTTCCATCATCGGCTCACCTGATTAACTTGAAAAAATACAACTAGAGGTCTTTACGTGCCTATAATCTTTAAAGAATTATCATCCAACTCCTAACCCTTAAGGAGTTTTTCCTTCCATGATCAGCTCACCTGAATAACTTAAAAGAATACAACTATCGCTCTTTGGGTACCTTTAATATTTAAAGAATTATCATCCAACTCCTAACCATTAAGGAGTTTTTTGTTTCATCATCAGCTCACCTAAATTACCTTAAAGAACACAACTATCGGTTTTTAGGTACCTTTAATATTTAAATAATCAACAACCAACTCCTAACAATTAAGGAGTTTTACCATCCATCATCAGCTCATCAACATGAGATGACTACCACACGCAATCATACTAGAATTGCTTTATAAAAAATATGAATAACTCTCCCTTTCCGTTGTTTTTCGAGGGTTGCTCTCGATTTTCCTAGCTTTGCATCATCAGATCCTGACTTGGTAACACTGGGGCCACCTCAGGAGTACACTATCGAATAAAAAAAGAAATTTTGAAAATCGGTCTACAAATGACAGAGATATCGGTGAACATACATTTACCTTCCATCATCAGCTCATCAACATGAGATGGTGACTACCAGACGCAAATGCTAGTATAGCTTTAGAAAAAATATGAAAAACGTTGTACATGCCTATAAAATTTGAGGGTTGCCCTCGATTTCCCTGGCTTCCCATCATCAGATCCTGACTTGGTGACAATGGGACCACCACAGGAGTAAACACTATCGAATAGAAAAAGAATTTTGAAAATCGGTCCAGAAATGACGGAGATATCGGTGAACATACATAAAAAATAAATACATACAGACGAATACAGAACCTCCTCCTGTTGGGAAGTCGGTTAAAAATACATGAAAAACGTAAATTCAATGTAAATCTTAATCTAGTCTCTCATTTGAATTTTACTTATTTTCTGTAGATCTGTTTGCCAGTCGGCAAAGGCCTCCTCCAACCTTTTCCACTCATGTCTTTCTTAAACTACTCTGTTCCACGTGACGCCTGCCGCTTATCTTATGTCGTCATCCCATCTTTTTGCGATCTACCTCTTTTCCTTTTACCTTCTCTAGGATACCATCGCGACACAATTTTGCTCCATTTGTCTTTTCCTCTTATCATATGGCCTGCCCACCGCCATTTAAGCCTTCTAATTTTGCACGTTATGTCTATACCTTTGTTTTGCTTCTTATTAGATGGTTTCTCAGTCAGTCTGACTTTTTCACATTCATCATGCTTCTTTCCATTGTTAATTGGCATGTTGCATGTTTGGTAGTCATGTTTTGTGATAAGGTCCATGTTTGGCTGCCATACATGAAAACTAGTAGTATGCAAGTGTGAAGTAGTTTGCTTTTTATATTCATATGAAGGTTTTTGTCTTTCATAATTTCTTTCATACCCCAGTACCTTCTCCAGCCATTGGTTATTCTTCTTTCAATTTCTTTGCTCATCGGATCATCATCTGTTATTAGCTGTCCTAGGTAAATATATTCATCTGTATAATCAATTTGGTTGTTTCCTAAATTTATAGTAATTCTCTCTCCGTTTGTCATTACTCTTGTATTTTTCCGGATTCAGTTTTAACCCTTCCTTCTCGTTTTCCATTGCCAGTTCGTTTATCATTTTTGTTATGTCTTCCGGGGAGTTTCCAAATATCACAATATCATCTGCGAATCTCAAGCGAGTTAACGAGACACCATCTACATTGATACCGAGATTTTCCCAATTAAGACCTCTGAATATTGATTCTAGTACCGCCGAGAACATTTTTGATGACAGGGGATTTCTTTGTCGTAGGTACGCCTTTGCCTACTTTGAAACGTTTACCTTTCTTTTTTAATTGGATTCTCGCAGTACTTTGGCTGTAGATATTCTTTAATAAGCGGATGTATAATTGTGTTCAATTCTTTGTTCTTTTAAGGACTCCTATATGTTTTCGTGAAACAAAGAATCGAATGCTTTGCTAATATCGATAAATGCAATGTAGTTGGTACGTTGGTATTCTTTATATTTTTCCGTCACTTGGCGTACTACATGAATGTGGTCGATCGCTGAATAGTCTTTACGAAAACCCGCCTGCTCAATGGGTTGGTCTTCGTCTAATATTTTCTCAGTCCGATTTAGTATGATCTTGGCAAATACAAATACCTTGTATATATTGGACATAAGGCTGATAGGGCGGTAATTCCCGATATCATATTTGTCTCGTTTTTTATTATATAGAAGAATAATATTTGATTCCTTCCATTACCATGGGATGATTTCGGTATTCAGTATATCATTAAACATGTCAGTGAGGACTGGTGTTATATTTTCTTTGCTTTCTTTTAGGATTTCGTTGTTTATACCATCGGGTCCTGGTGCTTTGTCTCTCTTTTGACTATCTATAGCTTTTATTACTTCAGTCTGAAGGATGTTAGGGATATTTGAGATTTCTGCTAGGTCTAGGTCGTTTCTGTCTCGAGCAGTGTTGTGTTGATATATTTGTTTGTAATAGGATATGGCTATTCCTAATATGTTTGTTCTGTGGTAGTTCTATTCTCCGCAGTCATCTTTACTTTTTGCTATCCAGTCTTTTGAATTTGCTAATTTTTTATGAGCTTTTTTAACACCTCCCGTTTTAGCTACATGTTTTTTGATAATTTCTATTCTATTAATTTTCCGGTCTGTTCAAAAGAACGAAAGGAAGTATAAACTTTCTCTAATGTCTTTACTAATTTTCGCTAAATGCATTCTTCTATCTTTGACTTCTTTTACGTTGATTTTTTTTAGGTTTCTTTGCTCTAGTAATTTCATGGTATTAGTCGTTAGCCATTTTCTTGGATCAGATTTGATCTTAGCAGTGTGTTGTCAGTGAACTTTAATAGTATTCTCTATCCAGTTGTATTTTTCCTGAGTTCCCATGGTCTTAGTGTTCCCTTTGAAGTATGTGAATTCATCTCTTAGGGTGACTACTAATTGCTCAGTTGATGCTTGCTGAGCTTACCAATTGCTAGTTCCTGTCTCGGTCTAGGTTTCTTTGGTTATGTTGATTTTATTTCAGCTCAATCTATGACTGGTATTGAAGTTAAATTTGTTAATGACGTCAACATTTGTGAAGCAGTTGTTCCTATTGGTCATTATAAAATCAATTTCATTCTTTGCTTTTCCATCTGGTGAAATCCATGTCCACATTTTCTTTGTGTTTTTTTTTATATTGAGTTTAAAATGGTTGCTTTGTTTTCTAGTGCGAAGTTTATAAATTTTTCTCCATTTCTACTTCTAAATTTATTACTGTAGATGAATAGTCCTAGTATTGTGTCTTCTCCAGAGCGCCTAGCTCCAATTTGGCCACATTAAACTCTCCCATGACAAGTAGGTTTTTGTGGGCATATTCTTATTTAAGTCAAGGTAGAATTTCTTAATTGTCTCCAGGTCCAATTGTTCTGCTGGTGAATATAATTTCAAGCTTGACCATGAATCTTTATATCCTGGTAACTTTAAATTCATCATTGCTATCCGCTCCGAGATTCCAATAAATCCTTCTATAAATTTTTCAAGGTATTTTTTGACTGAAACCAACGCCATGGTGGCCTGGCGTCGTTCCAATATGGTACAGTAAGAAGCCTGGTTGAGAAATAATTCTATCTCCCATCCGTCTTTTTTCATTGAGTCTGACGATATCCAATTTAATCTGTTATAACGCATTTGTTAGTTCTATAAGATTTTCTTCATTTTTCAGGGTGAGTAAGTTAAGGGCTGCGACATATATTTTTGTTTCTTGATTTTTATACAATACTAGCTGGCCCGCCACACTTTATTGTGTTTAATTTGAAAAAAAAAAAACAATTAGGTAGTACTTCTTAGAGCAATAGATAAAGGCAATCCTCTAACGACGCACAGTGATCAATTATGGGATATTAGGTGGATAATATTCAAATTTGACATTGTGAGGTTAGTTAAAACAAATTATCTCTATGCGATTAGGGGTACTTACTTCGTATTCTTGTTTAATATGAACGGTTGAAGGTAAGTCATTACTGAGATATTAGCTAGTGAATGCAGTGTTCTTGCTAATTGTATTGATTTGTTTAATTTACTTCATGTTTTCGCGCACAGTTATCTAATTGTTGTGACTTAACAGTGCATTATTGCGCATTAATAAATATGGTACACATTAAGAAAGGTATGTGCTTCATTTCGTATAACACTTAGTAACTGTTAATTGTTATAGTAATTTAGGAAAAAATATTTAAAACATAACTTAAAATTTAGCATTTTTTTATATTTTATAGCCTGCATCTTACGAGGAACATATTAGAACATAGACATTTTTACACTATTAGATAATTGGAAGTCTATATTATAGTATTCAAGTAAAAAAAGTACCCCAAAGTACCCCTGCCTGAACAAACTTCATTTTTACAGGAAACAGTGGTACAGTTAAAAATTCCGATTTGTTTAATTACCTCAAAAAACACCCACCAATTAAACCTGCAACTAAGAAATGTAAAGATATGTTGTTGAACTATATTTATGAGGTCATTGGAGTATCAGATTTGACAACACAGCAACAAAATGAGTTACGAAATTCAGTACAAAGCTTTTGTTTATCAGCTTCCATAAATTGGATTAAAATCGGCAAAGATGTTTCCAAATTCGAAAATAAATATCAGGATTGGTTGTGTAAATGCAGAATAACATCTGGAGATCATAATATTGAACAGCCTTCAACTAGGTCTGTAGGTAGAGGACGCCTGAAAAAGGATTTCGTGGATTTGGGTGAGAGAACTAAGCGTAGAAGGTTAAAAACGAAGTATCGTCCAGAGGTGAAGAAGAGTTGTGCCTAGCAGCTGAAATGAAACTTCATTCAGTCGGAAAACGTAGGGCTTCTTCAGCACTTCATAATATTTCATCATCTCCTGAATGTACTGTTAAATACACGAGACAGTCTACAAAATGATATTTCTTATTCGGCAAAAGAAGCACTAGCGCTTTTTACTCAATTAAAATTAACGCGTCTTCAGTAAGCATATTGAACTAAGGGCATCAGCAATACGACAAACATTTACAGAAATTGTATTTTGCCTGCAGAAGTCGTTAAATAATTAGAACAAACTAATTTTGATACAAACGAGAAAGAACTTTCACACTATTTTTTTTGTATGTTAGATTCTCAAATACTGAATTTAATAAAGATTTCTTTATTTTATTATTAATATTTTCAACAACAGTATAAGATCATTGTAATTCCAAGTTAAAATATTTTTGTCATCCTAAATTGTAATTATTGATCACTGTGCGACGGGTTTCAATAAAATAACTCACTAACTAAGATTGTACCTAATTTAAAACACAAAATAGAATTCATCAGTACTACCTATCTACATTAATTGAATAGGTACACATAAATGGTTTCACTTAATTTCCAATTTATCGCCATCAATTATATTAGTATAATTGCGAATTTCTAGTTAGGCAGGTACGTAATAGTAAAATACACACTCAAAGGTGACATTATTATTAGTCAAAGGCGTTTTGTAATGACACATAACATAGAATAGCGTAATACAGGCAGACACCTGCTTTCACACACGGTTGGCGAACACGTGTTTCGAGCGTGACGTCACAGACTCTCGGAGCCAGTCAACTACGAGAAAAAACGTATCTACCAACCAGTTTCGAATTAAATGTAGTCAAAACCACGCGCTACCGCCGCGCCGCGCCGGCCGCTCGCACGAACATATCAGCTGGAGATAATTCCGCTACAACAACAAACAGTTCGTACAGTAATGTTTACCATTCACGATCTATACAGCTACAACGGCAACATTTATTAATTAACTTACGCTTGTTAACCGGGATTTAATCGTGGTTTTTAATCTCTATTAAAAAGTTACAATTATGAATGATAGGCAGCGGTCTTTTATCTTCAGTCAGGCGCGTGCAGGCGACGGGACGAGTTAGTCAATAATCTAAAACGATGACACAACGAGTCAAACTGTACGCAGCCGCCGTCAGCATAGCGTGGGCAACATACTTTTTATATGCGCTGTGTCCGCGCCAGACGCCTCCAGTTCGAATAAGGCATTCCGACGTGAAATACATTCTGCTGTGGACGCCGTGGTACTCTCCGTTCAACTTGCTTGAAGATGGCATGTCTTCATTCCAAACGAACAACTGCAGCTTCACCAACTGCTACGTCACAAACAACAAACATTTTCTTACCGACCTGACCTACTTCGACGCGGTGGCGTTCAGTGGAAAGGACTTGACGGGCTCAATCACGTTGCCGTATAAGCGCTCGGAAAACCAGAAATACATATTCGCAGCGACCGAGTCTTCGCATTATTACCCCGTGTGCGACAGTTTATACGAGAACTTCTTCAATTGGACTTGGACCTACAAACTGAGTTCAGACTTCAGATGGGGGTACATTACTATTTATGATACGGAGGGCCGCGCTGTGGGGCCGAAGGAGCACATGTCTTGGCCTGAGTTACCTCCAGTGAGTGACGAGCTTAAACAGAAGCTAAATGGCAAATCTAAGGGAGCTGCGTGGTTCGTGTCCAACTGCCAATCAGTGGGAGAAAGAGAGAAATTTTACCAGGAGCTAGTTCGACTTATACCCGCATACAATTGGACTATAGATGTGTACGGTGATTGTGGTGATCATTTGTGTCCTCGGAGTAGTGAAGCTGAGTGTAATATTATGTTGGAGATGGACTACCATTTCTACTTCTCTTTTGAGAACTCCTTCTCTGAAGACTATGTGACTGAGAAACTCATAACGGCGTTAAATCATTACACCATACCAGTGGTCTATGGAGGAGCTGATTATTCACGGTGAGTATTCTTAGGCGTATTCTGCAGAAAATTTGCCGTACTAAATTCTCGTGAACGTAATACGAGAAAATAATTGTTAAAAATGAATAATAACATGATGATGATAACAAATCGTTCCATTGCATTGCTCAAATCATAATGTAACTAAGTAAAGTTCCATGCGCTGTGTGGGTGATAATGTCAATTTATTTTTGTATTATAATAGTTAGATAGTGCAAAAATAGTAAATTTCATTATTTTAATGCGGAAAATACTAGATAATTTTTTTACTGGTGCGAAATATAATGGATATTGTTCTTAGTAAATATTAACTTTGTTGCTTTTGTCACACCTACTAACTTACATGATTAGCTATTATCTACCAGATAATCATGATAACTAGGTTAATATTTATCACATTTTAAGATTACTTTAGATCATTACATTTACGTTCAACGTTATTACTTGCATTTATCTGATACCTATTTCTTTTTTTTTGTTACTTCTTAGTATTTGTTATTTGAATGTGTGACGGTCTGAACAACCGCTCATCTGACACAAAAACACAAACATTAAAAACCCAACGAAGTTCTTCGAGTCATTTTGTTGTTCTTTTTTCTCTGATGAATTTGATAAATTGTAAAATTTCTGGCACGTTTGAAACAAAAGTGATCAAAAAATAGATTTAAATACGCCTAATTAAAGTGATTGTGCAGTTTTATTAACAATATTGAGATAACAAATTAAATCATGTTACTTGTAAGCAATATTTTATTTAGATATCTAGCAGTTTAATTACACTGACTTTGCCAGTAAAATTTAGTATTTTTAGTATGTAGTATGAAAGTTAGCGAGTTTCACCAGAGTTCATTGTAATAACATCACGTGTTGTGAGACTCCATTTTAACTCAGTCTACCGTACAATTTCAGTTTAGAGTTTCTCCCGAGTTCTTGTTGTAAAAACACGTGTTGAGAGACTCCATTTTTATCCACAATCTATTACTTTAAAAGTACATTTATACTTGACATTGTCGAAATGCGCTATACACGAGAACCATGTATTCTGCTCACCATCATAACATTTTTTTTCCTTTAGACTATACGATTTTATTGAAGGTCAAAGTCAAAATTTTTTTTATTTTTTTTTATGAAAACGTATTTTAAACATTATTTCTTAATTATTGTCCAAAGAAACATTATAATTTTTTTTAGTAAATACTTATGAAATCATAACAAAAAATGGCTTCAAAACGTTAGCGTTCAATGTAGCTCACTCGATGTGCACGGAAACTAAAGAACGGAGCCGCCATCTGGCAAAATTATCGCGGTTTTGCGAGTTGCGTGCGAGTTGAGCCCTTTACATTGCGTAATACAATTTGCAATTTTTTTTAACACCAAAAAATAAAAATCATTTCTCAGCAATAATTTTGTTGAAATATGTGTTATTTTGATGTATAGAATACATGGTTTTCGTTTGACTGTTCATGTCTTTTACACCCAGTACATATATCACTATTTATCTAAGGAAGAAGAAGAAGTTTTTAAGTTTAAATCGCACATAGTACAGCTAGTGTTGAACAGGACTCGACTTCTTCGAGTCCTAATTTATTGAAACACCTAGGTAGGCACATGGTAGGCACATATAGGTACTCACCGTCTTATTCCCGTTTCAGATACGTATTTACATCTGAATTATTTTTATTGGAATTCCTTGACGATACCTCAGAATACCGACTCTGTCATTTGGAATTCGTAGGGATCATTTTCGAATATCTCATTTTTAGCCGATTTCAAAAAAGGAGGAGTTTCTAAATTCGTATTCATTCTTTTAGGAATTTTCCCCGATGACTCGAAAATTTGGAAAATTCTTGAATCTGTTGAGTAGTTTATTTTAGAAGCATGAAAATACGCAGTCGCATTATCGATTTTCCCAATATTTCCAAGTTTATGCGTCGATATTGGTCGATATCTTCGAAAGTTGTCTACCAACTTCAATGATTCTGTTTTTGTCATAAAGAATAAGGTCCCGAGAATTTTTTTCCGAAAAAATTAGAAGACCTGTAGTATTTTATTATTCTGAAAAATAACAGGCAAAATCCTGTCTTAACTTTAATCATCGATAATTTTGAGTTGTATACTTACACCACTAAAAAGCAAAAATAAAAAAAACCGTCTTCAAAACAAAAAATCGGGAGTGGTCTCCCCTTGACTTTCTCGTATACCCTCAACGTGCCGAGGAAGCACGGAGGAAAATCGATTTTGAAAAATTTTCGATCACCCATCCTGCATCGACCGCGCACTTGGTTGCTAAACTTTCGTGATCAACGGCTAAAAAGTTGATAGAAACCTTATATTTAGATGTTGCATGCGTGTTAAGTTTGGTTGCAATAACTAAGTTAAAGCATACTCGAGTATCGTGCAGCACGATATAATTCCAAAAACGGTATTTTTGGACTCAGGGAGGTCCAAAACGTGTAAATCCGTCAAAATCTCGAGATCTAATTTTTTGACGATTACAATACTTCCTATAGGTATACTATTACTACGTATACGAGAAAGTAAAAAAGAAAAATAAAAGTTTTATGTTTCAAATAATTTAAAAGTAAATATAACAATTCTACGTTTTTTTGAGGTCGGTGCCAATGACAAGGTAGTTTTGAAGGCGGTTTGTATTTTATTTAAAAATATTTTTACATTATGCATGAGATAGATCGAGTGATTCTCTCTTCAAAACAATCATTACAGGAGCAATAAAAAAAATGTGTAACCTAAAATAAAAAGAAATTGGAGAAAATTAAAGATTGCGGGAAGTCGCGGGTAATCAGTTTGTGAATATGAATCAGTTTTATCAAAGATCTTCATCATTAGTAGGTAAAGGTAATCATCATAAATCATGAACCATTAAGAATTCGTAATTGAAAACAGTAAATAGTCTGATTCAAAGCCTAGAAACACATGTGTAATCCTCTTCCACTTGGAGCACTGGTAATATACTCAGCCTTAGAAACTAAAATAACTACAGCACATCTGGTATCTGAAAGAATTTTTACTTGATATGGCCACGTTTATGAGATACTAGCACCCCGCATGTAGTTTCAACGGGTGATGTTATATAGCCTATAGGCGTCTTCGATAAATGGACTATCATACACAAAAGAATTTTTTAATTTTAATCAGTAGTTCCTGAGATTAGCGCGTTCAACCAACCAAACAAACTCTTCAGCTTGTAAGTATAGATGGGTTAAAAAAAATTGATTTTTAAAGTTATTAGTATTACTTATAACATAATAGTCACAACCAACATCATCCACTCTGATGATTTGTTGGTTGTGAACTTGTGACAATAAAAACGTTATAAAATGAGATTGTATAATGAGTACCTATGGTGAAAAAGTTATATAAGCTTTGAATCTCTTACAGTTTGAATAGTCATTACAAAATGTTCTCTTAGATTTGCGCGAGCACTACACATCATAAATAAAACAACTTTTACGGATTTAAATCTAATTACACGCGAGTTAAATCCGTAAAAGTTGTTTTATTTATAGTCATTACAATATAGTCAATTATGTTTGTCATTTTTGGTGGTCTCAAAGAACTTCTAATACTATATTAAAATTTGTAAAAAAATATTTTATTGTTATTATCTAAAATGTGATTAACCTAGGCGATTAATAATTTCGACACAGTCCGCTCGCTGTACGCTGCGCTTAGGACATCTAAATTCTTCTATGAATATCTAATGTAATCGAAATTAGGCCTGATACAGCTATTTAAAGTGCATATTATCTAAATTACATATACACTGACGTCACCTTCATAGACTAGTCACGTTTGGGTGACCTTGACTGTCACAGTCCCCAGGCACCATTTACACCGAAATGCGCGCGTCGAAGACCGCGTAAACTCAATTAAAGTTACGCTATTCATATATTTAGCCCTTTGAAGCCGTTAAATGGGCGTATTTATATCGCTAATGCAGAAGTTATAATTATGCTTGGTGAAATAATTGAAAACACTTAACTTACTCCGTGCAATTAAGAAGATCTATTCCATGACCAGTTTGCTGCTATAAGTCAATTTTACCTTTTTTTATGAAAACACCGGCGCCGCTCTCATGACTAATTGTCAATAAAGAAACACAAACAACTCGGCCCTATGTCATATAGGTTTCAAATTTCAACGAATGCGCACGCATGATTGAAGCATTTATTTCGAGGCGTCACTTTGACAGCGCTAATAGTCCGACAGCTGCTGGTAGACAATAGACATATTTGAGTAGGTACTCGAGGCTAGTTGAAAATCTTCATTCGATTATTGAAATTTTGGACTGTGAATCACGGCGAATTTATTCAAATCTTCCATCTCTGATAGCGTCACAAGGTACGTGCGTCACAGGTAACATAATATTATGATTATGTTACGCTCCAATAGGTGTGAATCGTCTCTCAACGTGTTGATTCGGTTCGGTATGGTGTACGCGTTTCAATGCCATTTTACAATGGCTGGTATTTTTAGAACATTATTCAGCTTTTCGACTATCTTCGACATAGTATCTCTCAATTCGGTTGTTATTGTTAATGAAAACGACGACAGTAAACTAATTAAGTTAAGTAAACGGCACTTCAGAGCAATGAGGGCCATTGCTTTCAATTTATTGGAGTAATAGGAGTTTCTCTGCATGATCATACCAGAAATAATGAGATCCGCAGGAGAACCAAGGTCACCGACATAGCCCAAAGAATTGCGAACCTTGAGTGGCAGTGGGTAGAGCACATTGTGAAGAGGACTGGCGGCCGTTGGGGCGGAAAGGCCCTCGAGTGGCGGATGATCTGGTAAAGGTCGCTCGAAGACGCTGGATGCGGCGAACCGACCGAGTTGGAGATCTTTGGGGGAGGCCTATGTCTAACAGTGGGCGTCTCTCGGCTGATATGACGATAATGAATCCCTACTTGAACCTATTTTGATGAAATTTGGTATAGAGATAATTTGAGACTCTGGTAAAGAAATAAGATACTTTTGGCGCCATAACTGAACACTAGTAATACAGAAAATGAAGCTACACGAGTATGAATCTGCTTCTTTAGTAAAGCGCTATCCCACTAGCGGCGGCGTCCCGACAGTAAAACTTTCACATTCCACTATTCCATTAAGTTATTTTCAAGTATAAAATCGCGAAGTTTAATAAAAATATTAATTTTAGTGCATACTTTTTTTATTAAGTTGGCAAACAAGTAAAATAAATAAGGATTAAATAATGGAACACAAAATAGCATAAGTACATTCAATGAATGAAATTACTTCAAAGTTTGATTTAGGAGTACATAAGATAAAAAAATTGTAACACACTAGCTTACCCGCAACACGTTGTTGTGGTTAATTTGGAAAAAAATGAGAACTACCTACTTATAAAGATAATCCCGTTGGATCAAGCAAAACACATTTATAAAATTTGTGTTGAGAACGGAGCTGCGTTCTCATTGCATAACAACATATTATGCGTTCACTGATAGCAACGGTTGTTTATTGAGTACAAGTGTTCTTAGTTAGTTCCGTACTTCTTCTGATCTATTCAAGGAAAGTTATCCTTACTAATCTTACAAATGCGAAAGTGAGTTCTTGTTTTTTTGTTACACTTTCACGCCTAAACCACTGAACCGATTTTGATGAAATTAGGTGTGGAGATAGTTTGCGACACTGATAAGGACATGGTACACGTTTTGGCGCAATAGCACACATTGACGCGAGCAAAGCCGCGGGCGACCGCTGGTGTATAATACTACCGTTGAAGTACTTAAAAGTTGATGACATATCAGTTTCTAAATTGTGTAAACTTCGAAATATTTATCGACTCAAACGTCGATTTTATTTGGGAGTTTTCTCAAAATTCAAAACACCTTTCGAGTATACGCTTAGACGAAGCTAGTACAAAGTTTAACGAGACTTTTAACAAGCACTAGTAGTTGCAACATTTTTGGAAACGCAAAATTTTATCTAACTCTTGGTAAAGTAAATATGTCACGTTCTCTGTGAAAGATGCAGATAGAAGTGCTGACTGCGAAAAGTATCTAGAAATCGTGATATTTTAAATATATATCACTGCCATTCATCGAGAATAACCCATATGCTCGATACTGCCATTTTAAAATTAAATTATAATATCGCAGAGGTCATAATGACGATAACTTGTTTTTTTACATAATTATGCCCGGACAGCTGAAATGATTTTGAGTGTAATGAAGGATTGTTAATTTTTGCATTTGGGGCCCATTTTATGTATGCAACAGGCTGACTACCTGTCACTATTTTGGGGTACTTTATGGTCCATACTGCGAGATGTGGCTTTGTGTCTTACTGAATGTTACCTGAAGCTCCAGTCGATCCCTTTCGGGATTATATGTACCTACCTATTATATTTTTATGTCAAGAATGTGAGTGAATCATGACTGAGCCATGACTGTTCCGTTCCGAATGTCGTTCGCTATATTATTCGCTATATATAAATATTTACAAATAAAACTATTTTATCAAATAGGTTTTCTGGTACAAGTATTTTGATATAACTGTACTTGGACATATTTTTGCTAAGGGGCTAACAGAGCTACTTTAACTTTAAAGTGATGAAAAGGTTCGATTTAGGTATAAGGGGCGTAACTTACGGGGCGAACGAGTTCGAGACCCTCGCTAACACCTTCCTTTTCTACACAAGGTTACAGAAAGTGGTTATTCATCCTCTGGGAAGTGTGATGTAATGTTAAACATTCAAAGAATGCTCAGTAAGTCTCCCAAAAAACTGCGCATGAACGCGTATGATCTTCTAAATATATACGTGAAGAACAAACTGTCTACACCTTACGGAGGAGTGTTAGATTTCGCATGATTAAAGTTCATATCTGGTCATGTACTAGCCATAATTTAACGGCATGAAATGAACCTAATTTTATCGATACAAACTTATATTGGAGGATTAAATGGACACGTTGTTCTTCATTAAATAAAATCGGTATTTATTTTCGTTTATGTACAGAGAAATATTTTATTTTAGCAGACGTACGTAAGACTAAATAAAAAATATTTAAAAAGGCGGCTGATCCAAAAAGAGTGAGATTTGACACTGAATATAGCAGTTCTTATCGATAAAATTAGGTATATTTTAAGCCCTAAAATCATAGCTAACTCATGACCAGACACACTTTTTAGAGAAAAAGTGCAGAAAAATTAAAATTAATTACAACAACTATGATGAAATGAAAAAGTTGTCAGTTTCAGCCAACTAATCGGCGACTTTTTCGATTATCTCAGAAAGACTGTTTGTACAAACTGTGTTTGTGTTTTCGTTGTTATGTGTTGTAAATAAATGTTGGTATATAAAACAACAGTTTTAACTGGGATTTTTCCATCCATTACACAATTCAAATAGTGCCTACCTATGTAACTGGAGCACGTAAAACACTAGAACACTTTTATTGAAGCTATAAGTGGCCACAAGATTGCGCGGACAGATAACAACGAAAGTTTATTACAGATAGCATATTAGATAGCTAGCATCGCTTAAGAATATTATAGTATATAGGTAATACAGTTTTAAACACACCTCAATTAGATTTTAATTTTCATATTATATAGATATATTTATTTGTTATTTAATTACACGGGTATAAACCCATTTACATAATGTAATCAAATTCACATTATTACAAAAAATTATTTACATTTTTTTGATTTTGATTTTGATTAGCAAATTAAATCAAATTAAGATTATTACAAAAATTGATTTACACTAGGAATACAGATTAAATTTTACAATATACACTTCACTGAAAACAGAAAACATGCTTTAGAAACAGTATGCCAAAGATCTGCAAATAAATCTAGCTCAGGGTGGTGGTCTAGGAGTGCATTGATCGCGGTGTGCATCCGGCACAAAGGCGACTAAGCATGTGCCACTATGCGGCTGGTAGGGCGAGCGAACACATTAAGGGACCAATCGGTAGTTTCCATCTCAAAAATCGATAAGTCCTTTTTAATGCTACATTTCGTTTTGAATTTTTTTTCAAGTGTTCGTGAATACCTAGGCTATAAAATTAATTAAACGGCATCATTTTAAAAAAAATGTTTATTTGATAAAAAAAATCTAAAATAAAGTTACGCGAAATTTCATACAAAAAACAATACAGTTTTATTAAAATAGCAATAAACGTTACACTTTTGCCTAAAATAAGTAGAAAACTAAACTATTAGTATATAACCAGTTACATGATGATGAGACTTTTAATAATGTCAGCGCTAATTCTACTCATCATTTGTTATTTCCAACATTTTTTTAGATTCGTCAAACAATTCTTCGGACATAAGAAAACTTGGTCTATTTAAGCTAGATAGATATTATATGGATCATATGTATATAAAAAAATATGCAGAACATCTTCGTTTGTTGCTGATCTGCAACACTTCCTAACGTAATGTAGGTAACCTGTATTTTTTATAATCTCTGTTTCTTGCTTCTGGGCATCTTCGGATGATTGTCCTATAGGCAAAACTGCATAATGCTCTAGTATTTTAAGGACTGAATATGGCATATATAGCACCAGTTACATTTGCTCACATATAATTGTGCGATTGTCAATGTATACTGGCCGATTTTTTCTCCATTTATAGGGAGGGAGTCCCGATGACATAATTTGAAGAATTATATATATTCTCTTGATTAACTTTTCATCAATGCCGGTTATCTGGACAGTATTGGTAATCTCGGAAAATATCTCCTTGCTGTATTTCCGTCATCGCTGTTACCGGAACTTTGCGTGGTTTATCATTGTGCAAACCAAGCACTTGTCGGAAACGCTGTTGGACATATTTTTTCTTATCTTGTTTAAGTTTCTTGTTATCTGCAGTTATGGCAGACAACTTCTCAAAATCTAAATTGTAAGTAACATGTAGGATGAACGTAAATTGTAAGAAATATATATAACAGGATGTATAGTTTATCATACCTGTGAACATTACCGTGCTGTGGTTAAAGTGATCACCGTAAACAAAAGTGTCTGGGAAGATTTTTTTAGGTATAATAATAGTAGTCAAGTCTGGAGTGATTTCCTGTCCACATGTCCACGGTAATAATAGATAATATTACCGTGACATGTCCCTAGCTGTTTGTACAAGGTGTTCAATGGATGTCTTCTTGTTTTTATAATCATTAAATTGTTTATATTTTAAGTTTAATTAGTTTAGTTTAATTAGTTTTTTCTCCCACCATCAGTTTCAATTATTATTTTTGTCGTTTCCCCTCAAGGTTGCCTGGAAGAAATTGCTTGACAGCAAAAAGGCCGTCTACTTTGTGCTGTGTCTTCATGTTTACTTATCCTATATATTATTTTATGTTTTGTGTGCAGTAAAAGTGTTTTATAAACTATGCTACCAACCACCGAACCAATCCGAGCCCAAATTTGTATTCACTAGTGGTCTAGCTCTAGACCTCTGAATCCAATTCCGATGGACAACACTACTAGATCACGAAGACTGTTAATTGTATCCTACTAATATTATAAACGCGAAAGTTTGTATGGTTGTTAAATATGTATTAGGGGTTTAAGTATAAAATTGCCGTTTTGTATGGAGAATTTAACGAAAATTCATTTTTCCATACAAATATATTTGCGATTTTTTAAGAAACCACAAATCTAAATTTTATGTAATTTTGTGGATATATTAAGACAACATTTAGCTATAGGATCCATAGAGAAAAAATTTGCGAATTGATATCTGTAAAAAAAATATTCACATTTTTATAACGGAGACGGGCACCTCTTAGGACAAGCTGTTTTTGAAGATGTATTTCTAGTGAAAAAAATAAAAATAAGAATAAAATTTTATACAGAAAATATAAGTCCTTGTAATGAAGTTTAAAATAAAAAAAGAATAATGGACATAGCTATTGTATTAAAGGAATTATACACTAATGAATAATGAGGAAAAAATCGGCAATTTCATTCTTTAACCCCAATTATTATAAACGCGAAAGTTTGTATGGTTGTTATATATGTATGTTTTTTACACCTTCACGCAAAAACTAATGAATAGATTTTAATAAAACTTTATAATAATATAGCTCATACGTCAAATATATCTTAAAAGCTATAATTTATGCTAATCCTGCGCAGACGAAGTCGCGGGCAGAAACTTGTAAAGTAATTACGAGGAGGCATTCGGCGGTATAATGTCGCCAACGATTACACGCTCACTTGACTGTGACTGTTGAAGTGTTTTATCACTGTCCGCCTGACTAGTTTCCGTTTGATAGCGTTCTACAATCTGTGGTTTGTACAATTTTTACTTAGATATGATATCGGTAAAAAAACTATTTCAATACTAACAAACATTTGCATTGAAAGTAGGTATATCGCACTTTGAAAACAAAATTGGTATAATAATTATACTCGCGTTTTTTTTAAAGAATGTCTTATTTTGATAAAATTGCACTTCTTATCAAAAAAAAAAAACGAAATAATACTGGAAATGCTATCCAGACGGCATTTACATAAAAAGAGGGTTAGTATAGATATTGCTTGTAGGTTTAGTACAATGGCGTACCCGTAGATTAAAGCAATAGAAATTTTCTAATTTTCAGCCACTAAATGAACGTAAAGATTGTTTACAAATTCTTCTAGAGGGTAAAAAAACTACGTTCGCAGATAGGTATATTATTTCTATAGACGGTGCTTATAGTAATTTATGGTAAAAACATGTCTACCTGTTGAACAAAACACGATAGTTTAAGGAATTATATTTTAATTTAAAACATTAATATTCACGATTCTTTGTATGCGTAATTAAGCGGCATTTTTTTGTTTTTCATCCAAAACCAAACGATTTTTGATGCGAAGTGTATAAATTCATTAATTTATCTAATAAAAAGTGAAAATGAGTATATTGCCGGTAACTTTTATTAAATGTTATTTTATTTTTGGATATAGTCGCCTTTTAGCTTGGCGTAAAAACTACTAAAATAACTTGCTGCTTTAAAATAATAATTTGTAATTTTGTATTTTTCAGTCTTTTGTGTATTAAAATGCAATTTCCTTTATTTCTACTTCGTACTTTTGCCTTTTCCAGACAATTTTTATTCAAAGATGAAATTATGAATTTTGACCTACAGCGCAATTTTTTGCTAAATTTTTGTAAAAACTACTAATAAAAGTCAATAAAATTTTTATCTTTTTTAAAATCTTATTAAAGCAGCAAGTTATTTTAGTAGTTTTTACGCCAACTGTCAACAATTTCCAAAATTATGTAAGTTTTTGACAAAAATTTTAATTTAAATTAACTGCCCATTTTTCAGCTTTCCGCAATTAATCAATTTGTCATTGTAAATGATGTAGTTTTTTTGAAAAAAAATTTTTTTGGTCTCAAATAAAGTCAGAAAAAAATCTCAAAAATTTTAAAACCGTCGTAGCTCGATAACCAACTTGTTAATTAGGCTATTTGTTCCTTATGACCTGTACTATAACCCCTTTCAAGGAATACGTCGACTTTTCCTGTCATTCTGTATATTTAAATAAAGAAGTTTTGAGTTTGATTTTTTGCCAGATAACAAGCATAGTTGAGTACTTATAAGCTTTTTTTGCATATTAAGGAGCTTACCACTCACTCTTCTAGATTATTTACCGATATATTTTAATAAGTTAGTAAGTTTATTAAGTTAAATATTAGTAAAGTTTTTAAGCTACAAATATTTAGTTTCCGTTGTGTAATTAAAGCTTCAATAGCAGTTTTCAATTTGCCTTTTAGAAGCGAAAATTAAATTAAAGAACTTAGCTACCCAGGATTATTCGGTTGGAACTCCAGTCTGAGTTCGTTGTAAGTCAAAGATTAATTAAATTAAAGGATTTCATTTTATTTAACAGTTTCTTTCTAACTTTGGACATCGCAAAATTCAGTTACGTTACAGTTACGGAATAAAAGAAAGGAATAAAATCGGTAAAAATCGGGGTTTACAAGGTAAAATCGACGCCTCCTATTGTTAAAATCTATTATTAATCCCTTTGTTATCTGGGCCATAATTATGAATCACGCCCTTTACTATCAAATATACCACTGAATTTCGATCAGCTAAATTAATTGAACATTTGCAAAAATATGCAGGATGGGCCAAAGGGTGTTGGCGATTTGATTCCTTAATTTCTCAGAATCGCATCGGTGGTTTTGTGAAAATTTAGACAACAAGGAGCCGTACACGGGAGCGCAGCGCGCATTTCATGTCCTTATTGAGGCCTGTTCAAAAATACGCTACTAAATTCGCGAAATCAATCAATATCAAGCGATATTCTGTCGCGAATTTCCGTATGAAGTTTCGCAGCTAGCGTGAAAGAGGAATCCGCGCCATTATTGCTGGACGGGGCGGGATTGCGTCCTAAACCTATACTCTCGCCACCTCGCCATGCTGAATAGTTGAATCATAGAAAATAAGCTGTTTTATTTCGCTGGTCACGCACGATACGCTGATGTTTACTCACGGACAGAACGAAAGTGACTGCTATCTAGTCATTAGTCAAGATTCGCTGCTCTATGCCAATTTTTTCTCTACCCATCATCACGTTTGAATAATGATAATACCGTAGCAGTATTAATTTGCTACCTACAACAGCCTTTAGTCGAAATAGCTACAACATTTTTCGTTATCAATGCACTAATTAAAACCTCATTGTATTGCAGGTTTCTACCACCTGGGAGCTACCTCAACGCCATCGAGTTGGGCCCGAAGAAACTTCTGGAGCGAATGGACCAAATCCTTAACAACAAAGAAATGTTCTACGACTTCTTTCGATGGAGAAGCCATTTTAAATACAAAAACACAGTGGGTAAAGAAGACCTGTGCAATTTGTGTGCAGCGCTCAATGATGAGGAGAAAGTACATCGGCACAGTGTTCACAGTGACCTGAGGAAATGGTGGAATGATGGCCGTTGCTAAAATACAAAGTCACACTGTGTCGGGATAGCCTTATGAGTAAATCCGATTATGCTTAAGCTTAATGGCGTAGAAATAGACTGAAACATGGTGCCAGTATTTTGTAATATCGTCAATGGAATTCCTAGGAAAATTAAGCAATTAGTCAAATTGATCAATATAGGTACTTGTTGAATAAGATCTCATATAATCCAATAAGCGTAGTCATAATAGAGTGAAGATGTGGCGCTTCAACTCTAAGCTCGCTCACGCTCACGCCCCTTCGTAGCCAAGTTTCGTAGTCAGTTTCAGAGTGGTTAGTGTAAGTTTTTTAGTATACAAAACGCACCGATTCTAGTTGCGTTATGAGCTCAATTTGTATAGGAAACGCAAACAGCGCCCCTAGCGGAGAGAAGCGCAAATCATGTTTCCCATACAAATTGAGCTCTTAACGCAACTAGAATCGGTGCGTTTTGTATACTAAAAAACTTACACTAACCACTCAGACCGGGAAATAAAATCACGTGTCATCGCTGGCTACGTGAATTAATTTTAGCATTCTGTAGATTATTAATAGTATTAAACACCACATATATAAAAATTACTAAAAACACGCTTTTTTATTAAATCGCACTAAAAAGTGAAAAATAACTTTTTAGTATAGAAAATAAATGATGAACGAAAAGTATAATTATTATTTAGAGAAAAGCGTTGGGAGCCCAATTACATTAGTTCTTGTAAATATTCGATCGGTACCTACAATAAAATTGAGCACCCCGCTTTTCTCGAAATAATAATTATACTTTTCGTTCATCATTTAGTGTCTATACTAAAAATATATTTTTCACTTTTTAGTCCGAATTAAATATAAAAGTGTGTTTTTAAGTTTCTTTAAACTAATATTTTACGATCCACTTTTAATCCGAATTATAACCGCCGATGAAAGTACTTTTAATATCAAATTCTTAACACCGCCAACTTAACAATGACAACGCCACCTAGTGACGTATAACTGACCTAACATTCCAAACGTTTAATTTATTATTCTTGGCGATTTTAATCAGGATAATGGGATATTCTTATCAAATTATTGTAAAGTCATCGGTCTTTGATAATTCTATAAAGTTTAAATAAAAATCTGACTGTTTAAAGTGGGTCAAAATCGAGCCCAAACGAGTCAGTTACATACCAACATACTTACAAACATACAGGTGAAACTTATAGAAGTGTGTTAAAACAATAGACAGCCAAGCTTAACAGATTATCGTTATCAAATTCTTACTACCTTTAGAAGGAAAAAGTAATTTTATAAAGAATTTTTATTTCATAGCCAGCGATGAAACGGAGTTCGAAGCTGGCTACGAAGCTCGACTACGATTGGAACGAAGGCTTGTCGCTTTACCGCGATACTATTCTGAATATCTTGGTAAACCGCGGATTTCAGCGTTGCAATGCTGCAACTCTCAATTGTGTTCTAGCTATAATATTTTAAATTTTAGCCTAAAATCGACTTTCAACGTTTCCCAGGATTTCGTTGGCGATTCACACTTTGAAAAGTAAAGACTGAATCTTAGTGAATATATTTTCTATGTTGCGGAAGGCACCGTAATTTTTTAGTTGATCTAAAAGTAAGAACATTAAAGTTCCTACTAATTGCATATTCCTACTTTTTTTTACCATTTTTGAGATGTCAAAAATGTAATTTTTCATATTTTCTTGGCATTGAAGTCAACCAAATTCGCGTAGGTGCCCCATTTAGATACAAGGTCCAGCTCCCGGTTGAGTTCAATGACAAGATTCTCACAAACCTACGCGGTTTCTGCTCGACCAGCCGCTGCATGTGGAAAATAAATCTTATGAAATAAATAATAACCTGTGTTAGGTTCCATAAAGGGTACATATAACATTCGCTAAACAGAAAAGAATATAGGTACCTAATATTTTGACACTGTCTCTTGGTGAAGTGGTCAGTAGCGCTGTCTGTGCTTTAAACGGTTCGGATTTGTATCCTGGTAGATATTTGTTCACGAGTCACGAGTGTTTAAATATTACTTAAGTTTATTTATAATTAAATCTAGCGTATAAGCACATTTGTTCGTTTTTCAATATCTAGTTAGTAGCTACTACCTATTACAAAGGTGTTCACTTTGAGCTACCTAGATAATAAGAAAATAATATGAAGTACTTAATATATTTTTGGAGCCATATTGACTCTTAAAAAATTATTATTCCTATTTTTTCTCTCGTTTTGTAGGTCTAAAATGTGGGTCCTCTAACTTGTAGGGCGAAGCTCCATAGAGGATTTCTAGTTGGCGAGCCTTGGGGGAGTCTCAACTATACCCCGCGACGGAGTCTCTACCGATTACCACGCAGAGGAGTCTCTAGCGATTACCACGCGGAGGAGTCTAGGGCGTTCCAGCCAAAAAGAAAGTATTATAATTATTATTATGATAGAGAATGCAGGTAGGTACTTTTCAAATGTTTGTTTGTATTATGTATTATGAAAAATCTTGCTCTATTTATAGTATTGTATACATGTTTAATTATGTAAATAAGATTGTTAAATGTTAATCATAAATTATGTTCTTCCGAAAGGTACTTAATAGTTATAAGACACAAAGAAGTTCACATATTTTTGATATGGGTATTGTGTTTGGATATTACCTAAGTACTAGTGGCTTCAAAGACATTTTTTCTCAATCTGGTGTAAATAAAAAAATGTTTCTCTATTTACTTGGTACATAGGTACCAAGAATGTTCCAAATATTACATAGGTATGTATATTTAGTAAATATACCACTTAATATGACTACATACGAGCTTAAATATGTATTTAAGTTAGTTTCACTCGAGTTCTTATTGTTAAAGCTCTTGTTGTGTAAATGGTATAATTCTGTAACAGCAGGGCCTGGCACTGCTGTCGTGTTATTCCATTTTTAATTTAATTTGGCATTATCATTTAGTCAATGCCAAATTAGCGTAAGTTAAGTAACTATCGTAAACTACTGTTTGAAAACAAGCTTTTATTTAAATGTTCTAAAAATAAGTTAAAAAAATGTTGTTTTATAGAAGTTTATTTTTTATTTCTTATCAGTTTATTCGTATTCTTCTCAGCAAATTCAAATCCTTTCATTTGATACCCATAGGTAATATGGTAGTCCTAAAAAATATGTAGGTAAGTAGTCTGCCATTTTGGGCGGTCCGCCATTTTGGATTTAGAGTAAACTCAATTTAATTTTTGTATTTTTGTCAGCGAAACCTTCCATTTGATACCCATATCATTCGAGTACACAAAAGTTAACTATAGTCTGCCATATTGCGCCGTCCGCCATATTGGATTTAGAATGATATTACCTACTTAGCTAAGCATGCATTCCAACCTAAACATGTAAGTACATAAGCAAAAAATTTCAGCTCAACGAATATCAACAAAACGAATAGGTAATGTTTTTTTGTGACGACCGAAGATTTTGACGGACAACTTACATACAAACAGTGCAAGGTGCAAGTTAAATAAAAGCTTGTTAAAAGAGGCGGTAAGGCTCGTTCCTTTACCGCGCTGATGATCTACCTATATACCTACTAAAAATTGGGTCACACGTGGCAGCCGGCTGCCACTCTGTCTTGAGAGGTTTAATAAATGATTATAAGCTATCTTTGTTGTTGTTTTTTTTTAATTATCCTCATCCTATTCTATTTGGATAATGTTCAAGGGAATTTAATGTACGATCGAGGCAAACAGTACATTTTAGTGGGTAGATAATTTAAATAAAACATACCAAAATACCTACCCACCCACTAAGAAATCCCCATAGGACTTATCAGATACTTTTGTCATAAGAGTAGCATCAGTAGATTCAGTAGTTTGATATGATGGCTAAGAACAATACTACAGCGTCAATAGATGGCGTTAGTGTTTCAATTCTTTTTATTTTTTTCATGTCTAAAAATAAATGTGTATATTTTCATAATTGAATGTCAGCTGACTATAAGAATTAATAATGCATAATGCCATACATGTTTTAAAATAGTTCATCAGTCCATTCACATTTCACGAGTTCGAGTCCCGGTTGTGGCAGACGATTTTTAAAAAATCTGAGAATGCAGTTCTACTCATTTTTAAAATAAGTAAATGATGTCTTCTTTCAGTAAAATATATTCCTATCTTTAATATTTGATATAGGTACTTGCCCTCCGTATGGCATGGCCCTGTCTAGGTAGGTATAAAGCGTCGGTGCGGTCCGCGTCTGGAAGCCTCCTCGTGGCGGACCCTGGTAAGTGGTGGGGAAACTTTCTCTGCGGGTGTGTGGCTTTTGATGTCAAGTGTGTCCCCTTGGCATTCGAAGTCGCATGCGATCGTTGAGTTGTTTTTGTTTTCCCACCACGGCTAGTTCTGGACTGTCCTTTTCAGGGCCACGACTGCGCTTGAAGTCCCCCGGGTGCGGTCCGATGGCTACTCCCGGTGTCCTCGTCAGGAGAACGCGCCACGTCGAGCAGCCGTCGGTGGAGAAGTGGCTGCTGGCCACCAATTGGTACAAGGTAGACGGGCAGCGTTGGAAAGGTCTCGGTCTAGTTGCGCTCACGTGCGTAGATCCCGAGCCGTCTCATAATACCGCACTGAAGGTCAGGCAGGCGAGGATGTTTAGTGGGTATGGAGGGAACGCCTTTACCTCGAGTCCCACACATCCCCTGCGGTTGACACCACCCCGCAGGGACGATGCGTAGGTAAATGCATTTGACCTCCCCGTCAACATAAAAAAAGGTATAAAGCGTCAGTAACCGAGCGCGCAGGCAGGTGGACTCAGTTTCCGGTTGATCGGAGATCGTATCCGCGGCCGCCGTTAAACTACCGAGGTAAACCTACGCCTAGCACAAGCGCATTAGCATAATTAAAGGGCTTAATGTTAGTCGCACATTAATATCAACCTTTTAAAAAAATATGTAATATCACCATAACTATAGCTTTAGAGAACCGACCGCGCATTTCGTAGTTTATAACCTACCAAATGCACGGTCGATTCTCGTATGGGTGAATAAAATGGTGGTGGTCCCTGCTGCCGAAAAATAGCTGTCGTAGAAACAAGTCACCTCAGGGGCCAGAAATGGCGAATTATAAGACAAGGTTAACTGCTCAAAGAAGATGATGATTGAAATAAAGGGTTTAATTAGGTGTATGACCTTGAGAATTTCATAGCGTTTTATTTTCACCACCTCATCAGTCGTTATCATAAAGTCTGTTGCCATCAAGAAATTTATTGGTAACTTCTTGGTTGCCATACCTTATTCGCCAAGTTCCCCCTAGCTAGCGGCATTAAAACGTATGATACTCTAATCTAGTGCAAAATGTAAGAAAAAACAAGTTAGAGGGTTGCTCTTGCACACAATTAGCTTATATTTTAAGGTGCCTTTGCGTCACTAGGATTTTAAAACGAGATGTCATTATTTTAACTCTTCTCTGGCTGTATAAGTAAAACTTTTTTGCCTTTAAATTTAAAACTTGTGGTAGCAAAAACAGCCAATAGCGTAGGTAGAGGGTAGAGTTTTACTCCCTCTACTGCCAATGGTTATCCTTTTTGTTATCATCAGTTATCATTCATCGTTCGGATTGGTCTAAATGGTACCTAGAAAGTTATTCCTCAAAACTTGTCAAATTTGTCAATGTCAAAAGTTCTCCAACGTCAACAAGTCGCAGAAATTTCAATTTTATTACAAAATAAATGAAAGTAAATCGTGAATTGAAGTGGTAAACATTATTTTCTTGCAAAATGACGAGCTCCTCGTCTTACAACAATGATAAAGTAGTGACCGGCGAAGTGGAGTATCCAGCGAGTGACCCAGCATCAGGGGCTTTCTTTCAGCCCGATTACAAGAAGTAAGTTTCTAATTGGAACAATGTACATATCTTTTACTGGATTCAAGAATAATACTACTTACGTATTTCAATATATTTCAGAAATGGAGACTTAAAACTAATGTTAGATGGATCAAAAGATTCGCTAAAGTTAGAGGCTATGAAGAGAATAATTGGAATGATAGCCAAAGGAAGAGATGCATCTGATTTGTAAGTGTCAATCATAAATATAGCAAACTGTAGATCGGCAGTGCTGGTCCACTATGGTCGAAAGTAGAGGTGAAATATGCTGGAGTAAGTCCTTGTGTTGAGTAACCAGAAATATATGTTTTTTTAACTTTTACTAATTTAATTTATTTAGTTAGGTACTCTTCAAACAAGTAAAGTTTATTGAAGTTGTAATATGAATTAGTTTAATTATAATAGTGTATATATTTATAATAGTAATAAAATACCTTAGAATATAAATATATTCTAAGGTATTTTAATGCAAGCTGCCTGATTTGTTCAGACTGTTCACTGAATTTGTATAACAGCAGACCCACATTACAATATCAAATAATAATATATAAAATTTGTACTATGAATATTAGATGCTTTATTGGGCATTTATTTTTATCAATATCTTAACACAAACTAAAAATATTCCCAATTTTTATTTCTGGTTTGCCAAATTATTATTTATTTTATTTGAACGTATGATGAATATTTTAGTAAATTGGTTGTTCTAGGTTTCCAGCCGTGGTTAAAAATGTAGTATCAAAAAACATAGAAGTGAAGAAACTGGTTTATGTATACCTGGTACGATATGCGGAAGAGCAGCAAGATCTTGCACTACTCTCCATCAGCACCTTCCAACGAGCACTTAAGGTTATAACCCTGTGTATTTTGATAGTCTCCTAAGGCCTCGTTCAGGGAGACACTGTGTGTTAAATGGCGCAGTACGTGGAGCGGGCTGTCAAAACTCTAACATATAGCGATGTATGGAGCGTTCAATGAGAAGAGTATAAATGGAGAAAAAGCTTGACGCTCCGCAGCCACCTGGAGTCTCTCTGAACATGGCCTCATGCTTTAAGAGAATTACACATATAAAATAAAGTATTTTTTTAGATTTTTTTTCACTGGTTTTCACATTTTGTTATTTTAGCCCAACATTCATTTTGCAGTACTTATGTTCATAGAAATACATAAAATAAGAAAATCAAATTATACACATTTATTTAACATTGATAGTCTCCTGTTCAAAATATATTTTTATCATTTATTTAACTTCTCTAAATGGGATAAACCAAGTAACATAATTCTTTAGTTTTGTATTGGTACAAAGTTATCTCAACTTTATTTATTAGCTAATTTGACATGACTTTGATGAATAAGTATTTATACTTTTTTCAAAGCTGAAGCCAGTTACTGTGAGTTTCTGATAAAGTAACTTTTGGTTACTGGCTGGTTTATTCAAAGTCAAATCCATTTATTTCAATTTAGGTACACAGTGTTCAGGTACAAAGTGTAGATACTAGATACATTTATGAACATCAAAAAATGTTTTTTTTTTGTATAAACGGAGTACCTACACAAAAAATTATATGTATTACACTATATTTCTTGAATAAATAACAAGATACTTATTAGTGTCTAACCAAACTTATTCAGCTTTCCACAGCTGAATGGACGCATATGCACCCATACAAAATCGTTGGTTTCTATGGAGGAAAGCTGAAGAGAGCTGAATAAGTGTGGTTAGTCTCTTATTGGTATATGTCATATACCTATATTACGTTATTCATACCACCATTTAAATAGTATGCTGGAATATATTTTTACTCAATGACTTAGAAACGACTTTGTCACAGGACCCTAATCAACTAATCCGAGCAAGTGCCCTCCGAGTGCTTTCATCAATCCGAGTCACAATGATAGTGCCCATTGTGATGTTGGCCATTCGAGACTCTGCAAGCGATATGAGTCCATATGTCAGAAAGACTGCTGCGCATGCTATACCAAAGTTGTACAGGTTAGTCATGAATAATCAAACAATTATGAGTAATTATTTAATGTAAATGTAATAACTTAGCATTAACTTAGCCATGCAAGTAATGGAGATAGGAGGAACTATTATAAAAGATATACTTAGCATCTTGTCTTCAAAACTAATGCAGTATTTTATGGTGGTCTTCTCAGAAATAAAATGAAAGATGAAAAATATTACAAAATTCAAACATTTTAAATCAGCCATACTCAACCTTTTTTTATAGGGACCACAAATACGTTTCAGTCATGGTGTCGCAGGCCGCAAGCAAGAATTATTTAGGTACGGAACAGCTTATCAAATTAACGAAATTCAAAATATTGTAACTCAAGGTGGGCCAAATACATAGGGTCGGGCGGTTGATTATAGCTATTTTTTTTTAAATCAAGCCAAATACAATTAGAAAAGCGTCGGTGGCATAGTGCGTAAGAGCGTTGTCTCCCCCCGCCACGTACCAATGTGTTTTCAAATTTTTAATTTACATGTACGTTTATTCAACGCTTTTACGGTGAAGGAAAATATCGTGAAGAAACCTGTGAAGAAATTCTTAGGTTGTGTGTGAAGTCGATCAACCTGCACTTGGCCAGCGTGGTGGTGACTAAGGCCTAATCGCCCTAATGTGGGGTAGGCTCGAGCCCCTCGGTGGGGACATTATATGAGCTGTTGTTGATGATATCACAGTCCTATGTAGCTCACTAACCTAGACAACGAAAGATCATCACCATGACAAGATTTTTTGTCTTTCATTTTCTATTGAACTTGATCTAAATTTCAAACTCTAATTTCAAATGTTTGTTTTCATAAATATTTTTTTGTCGTAGTTTGGATCCTGATCAAAAAGAAGAATTAGTGGCAATAATAGACAAGTTACTGTCTGACAAAGCACCCTTGGTGGTTGGGTCGGCAGCGATGGCCTTCTCTGAAGTGTGTCCAGACAGGATGAGTCTTATTCATAGGAGCTACAGGTAAATAATGCATTCGAGGACCTTTTGTGTGTTCCTTAAAGCTGTAGAGGAGGTGACCTCTTCAACAAATAATAGACCATGAAAGCAGATGACGGAATAGAGTGGAGATTTGGAGGAGGTTATCTTATATCTGTGTAATGCAACCACTGAGCAGAAAATCTGTGATTGCAACAGATTCTATTTCAATTTGTTGCTCATTAAATTTATTTCTTCATTTACTTATGCTAATCGAAAATTATCTCAGGTTCGAAAAATTTGTCCCGAGCTTATTTCTTTTGTTTACGCAGGAAATTATGCTCGTTGCTTGCCGACGTAGACGAGTGGGGTCAACTGGCTCTGCTGAATGTTCTCACAGTGTATGCGAAGACCTGCTTCCCAGATCCCAATAGCGAGGTAAGACGACAGCCGATCAGGCTACCCAAAACTATCAAAGAACTACGGCGCACTTTCATACATTGTTTATATATGGTTTTATGTCAGATTTCAAAGAAAAATTTAAAATAAGTGCAACATTATTGTCATAATTTTGCATCAAAGAATTTTTGTTTGATAAGACCATGTTTATGAGTTATCATTTTGTATTTTGGTGGGTTATGTAAACTTATTTACAGTGGCTACGTTTTGCTTGACTTGTTGCGTTTTTTGAATTTGGAACAATAAAACGCTCCAGCAATGTTGTATGTGAGGAGTTATTAAATACTAGTTGATTTGATCTCTTTTATCAATCTTAATCTGAAAATACTTTTCATCTTGCCACCATGGAATCGTCAATGTCAGACCACAAGCAATTATTCTTTGAAATAAAAAAATATCAACCACCAACTAAATTAAAAATCAAATACGAATCTATAGACTACAAAAAACTTCAGGCAGTAATAGCAGAGACCTTAAAAGGCTCAATAAACAGAAATTACAGTGAGTTTGAATTTAAATTGACAACTGGAATTAAGAAATGCAAAGTGGAGAAAACTAAAATACTCAATCCAAAAATCAAAATAAAAAATCAACAACAAAAATGAACTTTATTTACAACATAAGCTAAACCCAAACAATGAAAAAATTAAGAATGAATTTCTAATAGAAAAAAATTTAGTGTCTGGTGAAATTCAAAAAATGAAAAGCCACTACTATTTAAGTAAATTCTCGGCGTGCAAGAATAATCCTAAGAAAATGTGGGGTTTAATTGATAGTCTTGCCAACAACAAAATAAAAGACGTGGCATTACCAAAGAAGCTTGAAAGTGATAATATCATAATAACGGAAGGGCAAAAAATATGTGAATGTTTCAATAATTTCTTTTCTAAAATAGGATTAAAATTAGCTCAGGCTATTCCAATTCAGTACCACGATAGCAGAGACCAAACAAGAATAGTAATTGACCCTAACAATGAACATTTTGGCTTAAAAATACTAACACCTACTACAGACATTGAAGTCAGTAAAATAATCTCAAATCTAAAAGTAAATACCAGTTCAGGCATCGATAAAATTAACACAAAAACAATAAAATCTATTAAAACGACTATTACTGAAGAAATCACTCGTTGTATACATTTTTGTTTGGAAGAAGGCACATTTCCTGATAGTCTAAAAGTGGCTAAAGTAACACCGATCTATAAGTCTGGATCTCGATCCGATCCTAATAATTACCGTCCCATTTCTGTTCTTCCGGTCTTATCTAAAATAATAGAAAGAATAATATACACTCGTCTTGCTGCATACTTGGATTCAATTAACTTTCTGTACGATAAGCAATATGGATTCAGACCAAAATCAAATACTCTATCCGCAACAGTTGATTTGATAACTAAACTTAAGAATAATATTGATGAAAAGAAATTAGGTCTAGGTATATTCATTGATTTAAAAAAAGCATTTGACACAGTTAGTCACAAAATCCTATTAAATAAACTACAGTCGATTGGTATTTCTGATAAAGCTTTCAAAATTTTAGATTCATACCTTACAAATCGAAACCAAAAGGTGGAAATAGCCGGATGCCAAAGTTCTACAACATCCATTACATACGGGGTTCCTCAAGGGTCAATTCTTGGCCCATTGTTATTTTTAATATATATCAATGATATCAGTAAACTTGAACTTAAAGCCGAATTATCACTTTACGCCGATGATACATGCTTATTTTATTATGGTAATAACATAGAATCTGTTGTACAGGATGCCCAAAACGATCTCAATACTCTTAGTGGATGGTTTATGACTAATCTTTTGACCATTAATGTAGGGAAAACCCATTATGTGGTTTTCGCAGCCAAGAATAAACATATTCCCGATTTTCAACCTCTTAAAATTAATGACATGAAAATAAATAGATCGCATAGCGAAAAATATTTAGGTCTCATTTTGGATAGTGGCTTAACATGGAAGATGCATATCCAGCAAATAAAATCAAAGTTAAATTCATTGACTGGAGCATTGCGCAGCATTGTCCAATACCTACCATTGAGCGTACGGTACTGTATATACAATTCTTTAGTAAAACCACATGTTGATTATTTAATAGAGATATGGGGCTTGGTAGCTAAAACCAATCTTATGTTTTTACAAACCGCCCAAAATAAATTAATAAAGACACTGTTCAATTATGACTTTAGAACCCCAAGTGTGCAACTTTATAAAAACACGAGACTTATGAATATTGACAAAACATATAAGTATTATACTTGCATCCTAATTCGAAACATATTAACAATGGACATTCACACTGATATAAAATTAAAAACTAAAAATGAGAATAAACAACTCAAGCGACTAAGGAATGCTAATAACATAATATTACGATCGCCACGAACGAATTATGGCAAATATAATATCACTTATCAAAGCGTCAAAATATACAACACATTACCTAATAATATTAAAGAAGCCAAAACAATACAGTTATTCAAAAAAATGCTTAAAAATTATCACTTAAATTCAAGATAAAAACAAACAAAACTGAAAAAAAAAATCGTATTATTTTGCAAATAATAACATAATTATAATCACAGCATTCCCCTTTTATACAAAAAAAAAAATATTACTTAAGTTTGCCTGACCTCATCCCAATTTTATTTGGGGTCGGCGTAATATATTTTTCTCTCCCATACATCTCGGTCAGCTGTCATTTCAGCATTAACTGCTTTCTTTGCCAATTGTATTACTTAATTATCTAAAGAAAAACACTAAGTACCATTAAATGGTAATAAACGTTAAACTTTACAAGATTTATTGTTTTGTATACAAGTATCTCCATTATACGCACTGTCACATCTAGTTACTGTCGATCTGTGTAGATACGCACAGTAGGTAGATGTTTTTGTGGTTGCTCTGGTATTATGGTTTAAAATGAAACTACCCACTGTTTTATTGTTATTTTTTGTAATGAATATTTCTTGCCTTGCAGTTAGTATCGTTAAATAATGCCAAAAATATTTTATTATGTGCAGTGTTACCTACCTAAGTATTGTTGTTATCGTTTGTTAGCAGAGTTGTGACTTATTTGAAATACTTGTATTTAAAATACAAATACCAAATACAAAATACGTATTTTGTATTTTGTACTAAAATACTTTTTTTTTAAAGTATTTTGTATTTTATTTGAAATACTATACGAGACGCATTTTGTATTTGTAAAATACAAAATACTTTTTTAATTAAAGTAGGTACTGCAGCACTGCTAAGTTTAAGCACGGGAAGCGATCACCGATTGGTAAGAGGCACATTGAATCTCAAGGTCAAATCCGAAAGGTCCCAAACCCCGAAAACTTTCAACTCGAACTACAAAATTGTTTCGAATGCCTGGAGAACTGCATAGATGTGGACACATGCAATGACAGGTTCGTAGAAGCTGTCCTTACGGTGGGTTCAAAGATCTTTAATCTCCGCTGTGCCAAAAAAGACAAGAAAATCTCATAGCTTACGTTAAGGCTGATGGAGAAAGACGTGAAATGGTTCTGCAGTGCTCTGAAGACGCTCGTCGGCGCCGGCAGCGCACTAAACAGATCTTCGAGTTCCTAACTCTCGACATACGCCATTTTCATACGGAACGTATTAAAGAGGTCTTCGAGCGGAACAAAGGCTCCAAAGTGTTCGTTAGAGATCTGGCGCGTGGAGAGAGCTTGCTGACGAAGCGGAAGACAGAGGACGGCAGAATCATTTTATCGCAACCTAAGCTTTTAGCCGCGATTAAAAACGTTTATGGACAGCTTTACGTGACATCAACCACACCTGTTCCTTGTTTTTTCAAGAGCCAAATTAAACAGAAGACCGACGCGTATAATCTGCCATTATGCTTAGCGTTTGTGGACTATGACAATTCAGCCTTCGATTCTGTCGAGACCTGTGCCAGAAAGAGGTCAATCAACGAATCCAACTCGGCTGGGCAGCGTTCGGGAAGCTACGTGGCATATTCTCGGCCCATCTACCGCAGTGTCTCAAGACGAAAGTCTTTAATTCGTGTGTGTTGCCAGTGATGACCTATGGAACCGAAAGGTGGCCGCTTACAATAAGCCTCGTAAGAATGCTCAAGGTCACCCAAAGGGCAGTTTTTTTTTTTTTTTCATTTATTTTCTCTTAATATTACAAACAGTTGTAAAACTTAACTTCTGCCAAACTGTGAAACAGTTTGTCGGCAGTAGCTCTCGTGGACATTAACATTAACAAAATACCATTTGACATATTAAGTTCTTCTTATACTTAGCTTAACTATATATTATAATTATTTAATTAACTAATAAAATATACAAGATAATATACACCCAGAACACTCGCACATACCACACACACACTTACCCTCTCCTATACATTGACATAGGTACTCGCATAGGATACAGTTATTACCTACTGACATAAATTAATATTTACGCAAAATATATATTATACGTATACAAACATACAATTACGTCAGTCTCAACCGTGATCATAACCAAAAAATAAAAGTATCCAATCAAGATTGGCTACTTTTAATTTTCTACTTCATATTCTCTTACTTGATATCTACTCATTACATAGAACATACCTAATAAATATAAAATTAAAATAGTGTGTATTCCTACAGTGTTCAAAACTTATTTTAAACAAGCTTCTACCCGCGACACCGTCTGCACAGTATCATTATAAATTATAACCTATATGTTATTATGATGTATGAGCTATACTATTGTAGTTTTATTAAAAATCTATTCAGTAGTTTAAGCGTGGAAGAGTAACAAACACACGTCCAGACATCCAACCATACATCCATAGAAACCCCACGTCTATACCATTAGTTGGATTTATGTACAATAACTTGACAATGACAACTAATATTATTTACCTGTACATTATTTATCAACTACAAATAGCTACATCAGAACACAGACTTGTATATTTCACGGACATAGCGACAAGTAATGCTTTCGCAATGTACTTTTTAAGTGATTTCTACTCATGATATTTTTGAGTAGGTTGTACGGTAGATCGTTTACGAGAGTGGGCATTAACCAACGCCTTTGGAGAGAGCTATGCTCGGAGTTTCTCTGCGTGATCATATCAGAAATGTTGAGATTCTCAGGAGAACCAAGATCACCGACATAGCCCAAAGAATTGCGAACCTTAAGTGGCAGTGGGCAGCGCACATTGCGAAGAGTACTGACGGCCGTTTAGGCGGAAAGGTCCTCAAGTGGCGACCACATACCGGGAAACGCAGCGTTGGGAGGCCCTCCACAAGGTGGACTGACGATATGGTAAAGGTCGCGGGAAGCCGCTGGATGCGGGCAGCGCAGGACCGACCGGTTTGGAGGTCCTTGGGGGAGGCCTATGTCCAATAGTAAAATTATTATTTTTTATGACTTATGACTTATGTCCACCCATTTCTGGGGAGTTCAACGTAGTCGCGGGCTTTTGGCCAAACGACTACGGATTGATATTTTATAAAGAAAGGAATTTGCGGACGATTCTACAGGTGTTTAAAATAACGGCTTTTTGCATGAGTAAGTACGTTAATGGGTGTATTTGAAGAGACGATAAGCTACTATGTAATGTTTTAGGGATGACTCCGGTAGATGATAAAATAATGGGTATAGTGTGAATTTTATCAACTCGCCACTGTGTTTTTAGTTCTATGCCAAGATCTACGTATTTGCTCAGTTTTTCTGTGTGTGCAGTTGTGAGGTTGTGGGTGTTAGGAATAGAAATGTCTATTAAATAAACTGTTTTATACTGTTTGTCGTACAATGTTATATCTGGTCTATTACAATATATTGTCTTATCTGTGATTATGGTTCGATCCCAATAGATTTTTACATATTCATTTTCTAAAATTATTTGTGGTTTGTATTTATAGTAGGGGACTCGTTCCGGGATTAATTTAAATTTATAAGCGAGGTATTGGTGTATTATAGCTGCTACTTGGTCATGTCTGTGTTTATAGTCTGTCTGAGTTATAGATCTGCAAGCTGATGTGATATGCTGAATAGTTTCAGGTGCGCTGTGACAATGACGACAAAGGTCTGATTGGATATTAGGGTCTTTTATTATATGTTTCCTGTAATTCTTTGTGTTTATAATTTGGTCCTGAATGCCTAACATGAATCCTTCGGTTTCTGGAAATAGTTCGCCGTTTTTTAACCAAGCGTTTGAAGCTGTTTTATCTACGTTTGAATTATTAAGTTCTTGAAGATGTCTACCATGCAGTGATTTCTGGAGCCATGCGTCTACTTTTTCTTGTGGTGATATCAGCGCTTCCTTATTCTGAAATGTATGATCATTTAAATTGAGTGCTGTGTAGTTTGTGTCTGCTTGAACAATAGCGTAATGTAACATTGATATTTCTGATTTGTTGTGGAAGAATAAACGGAGTGTAGAGATTTGCTTATTGTGTAAATTCTGTATATCAATTAGACCGCGTCCGCCGTTGTGACGCGGTAGCGTAAGACGTTGTATGCAAGATTTAGGGTGATGTTGTCTGTAGTGAGTCATTAAAGTATTAATTATGCGTTGGTGTTTTTTGAGATCTGTTTGTGACCATTTTTATTATTATCATTCCATATGAAAGTATTTTATTTGAATAAGTATTTTGAAAATACCTATTTTGTATTTAGTATTTAAATACAAAAAGTAAAAGTATTTTGTATTTTGCATTTGAAATACTAAATTAGAAAAGTATTTGCATTTTGTATTTAAATACATTTTTAAAAGTATTTTGTACATCTCTGTTTGTTAGTGTGTATGTTGTGCAACAACTGATTAAGGTAAATAAGTGCTAAGTTTTAATTATTTTAAGTTTCTCATGCAAGTGAATGTATAATTCTTTTTGAGAAATAAATATTCTTTAACCCGAATCTTAGCATACCAAAGTCTCTTGGCTTAGTACAAATTGCGTTCACGTGGCTGTATAGCGCTATAAATGCGTTTGTCTTTCGGTACAGGTGATAAATAGAGAATTGGCGGCAAAGCTAAAAATTCGTCTTGATATTTATAAATTTAATAATTAAAATGAGTTCCGACGGTTCAGAGAGTGGAATGGAGATTGATTGTACTCTACCAAATTTAAACGACAATCGACCGGATTCAAATCAAAAAATCGAAGAATTTTACTGGCAAAAACATACTTAAAGCAATTTTTTATTAAAGCCCCAGATAATATATATTTAGCAACAAAGGTAAAGTACGTGTTATTTCCCTGCATTCTTTTAAGAAAATAGCTATATATGCCTCGGCCGAAATGGCAATTGCCTGTCTCGTGTTAGTGAAGTCTCGACCTTCAATTGCGTACATCGCGGCCTTTGCAATAACGTACTATTTCATGTTGAACACGTAGAAGTACTCGAGCGACAGTGACACGGACAAGCCGTTCTACGACTCGGACGAGTCAGGGGGCAAGCGGCCGAGTAGCTCGCCCTCGCTCGACCCTGACCATCGTCTGCTGCTGCGTGCGGCCAAACCGCTGCTACAGAGCCGCAACTCTGGCGTAGTCATGGCTGTCGCGCAACTGGCATGCCACTGCGGACCCGGTTAGTTAACACTAATTATTTTTTAACGTAAAGGTCTAGCATATCATAATCATTAAAGGAGTTGAGCCTTAGGTAATTTTGGTTACCCTAAAAACTACATCTGGCAGTATGACTATGTAGTGCCTCGAAGTAGTAACAGGGGCCAACCTTTCGCATAATCGCCAAAGAACTAGTAAATGCCTCCACCACCTGATAGTAAGCCGAAATGGCGATCAAATTCGAATATAGCTAATACCAGAGGGAATAAGTCAAAATAATTGAATAAATGGTAATAAATAAAGTAATATTAAGTAGTAATACTTGATGTTCATATTGAAAACCAGCGCTGTGTTGCGTCTGTATCGGAACACAGCCACAAGCTGAGTGCACTGTTTAAGGATTATTTATTTTTAATATCACCTAGTTATAGTTCTTGTTTCACTTGTTTTAAATGTTTGTGTAAGCGCGTCGTTTAGTGTTATGGCTATAAAATTATATTCTGTTCTGTTCTATTTATTCTTAAGCATTCCAGTCACCAAGAATCATTTTAATTCCACGAACAAGAATAGATCGCAATGTGTACTTCAGTCCCATAAAAGTCTTCAATTATCTTAAGCGTGTGCCGTCGGTGCGTATATTTGTACAATATTCAGCACACACTGTTTGGTGTTCACCTTCACTGTCAGGATTCTATCAGACAAAGGATTATAGCCGAGGACTATATTTGTTCATGTGTGGCGGCAATATGAATCTTACTCCATTCCTATTCGAATCTGTACAGCCTGCATAAACATGAAAGTGGCTTGTTTGTATTTATCCTTCATCAAATTTGGATTACGTATAACATGTAAGTAAAGTAGACAATTTCAAAAGCAAGCACCAAATATACAATTGTGTTTTACAGTTCAGGAATTGCCTCCCGTGGCGAAGGCCATGGTGCGATTGCTACGAGCCCCCACCGAAGTCCAGAGCGTGGTACTCAACTCCATCGCCTCGCTTACAGTTACCAAGCCAGTGAGTTGTTTTTTTTTGTCATTTGGATGTTTGGCAAGCATACGGTAAGCAGTCATCATGGACGCAAGACTGACATGACGTTTGCGGGCAGCCAACCCTAGTCACCTTTCCTATCCCATGGAGCTCTAGCAAGCTTACTCACCAACAGAAACCACAAAAATGTTGTGTTATTTGTGTAATAAGATTATATTTAATCGAGGCAATGCCATTTAGCTGACTTGTCCACCGTCGCGTAGCCCAGTAATCTGATGCACAATGCAGCCTTGTATAGAGAGTTCAACATAATCTGTCGTTGATCCCAATCATTCAAGGATAAAAAAAAATATGGTACTTGCATACATTGATCACGCTGTTAATTAAAACTAAATTATAGCAATGTGATGCTGGCAGAGTAGAATAGCATCACCCCATATCCTCCAATGGGTGTCGTAGGAGGCGACTAATGGATCAGCAAAGGGGTATTGATTACCATAAACTCCGTCCACCAATTACCTCCGTCCACTGCATTGGGCAAATGTGGTGGACTACTAACTAAATCTCCTTCGATGACAAGGAGAAGCCTTGTATCTCAGCAGTGGGTCGAATTATAAAAGCTGTTATGATGACATAAAACTAAATATTCTAAAATGCAAATATTAAAACACATGGGACTGGATTCACAGGTTCTGAATAGTTGATATATCTAGCAGATAAATGAACCGGTTTTAATGGACTATTACGTCAATAAATGCTGATAGGAACCTCTCACGGGAGCAGCCATCGGACTGCACCCGGGGGACTTTGGGCAAGGTAGTGGCCCTGAAAAGGGCCGTGTCCAACTAGCCGTGGTGGGAAAATAAAAACCACTCGACGATGGCATGTGGCTTCAAATGCCAAGGGGACACACTTGACATCAAAAGCCACACACCCGATGAGAAAGTTACCCCACCACGTTACCAGGGTCCGCCACGAGTAGGCTTCTGGACGTGGACCCTATGCTCCCGCCCCCCTATCGGGGAGGGGCCAGGGAGTGACCGTGAGTGCTCGGTCACCCCCTACGACGGGGTGATGAGCAGTGCAATGCGCTGCTCGTCACCGTGAAGGGGAGGGAGGGCGATTCCGCCTCCTCCTGCCCCTCCTCTGCCGGCGGAGAGCTGGTGCGTCAGGATCATCCTCCCGCGCGCGCTCCGCCTCCTCCTCCTGCGAAATGACGTCCTCGCAGAAGGAGGCGGCCGCCGCCTAAGCCCGGTCGCTACCCAGCATGGCATTTACCACACTGAGAAGCGAGAGGTCCAACCGCCGTGACAAGACTACGGCGCCGCTCAGACCACGCCGGGCACACTCAAAGTCCGCTGTGTCCTACCTCGACTACTTGGAACCTGTGAAACAATCCCATAACTTAAGAAACCTATTTCTTAAGTTATGGTTGGTTTAATATGAATAGGAATATTCCTTTCGCAGTCTCTGTTCGAGCCGTTCCTCAAGTCGTTCTTCGTGCGAACATCCGACCCCACTCACATCAAGCTCCTCAAGCTGGAGATCCTCACCAACCTGGCAACTGAGGCCAGCGCTCCCGTAGTCCTCAGGGAGTTCCAGACTTACGTCAGCTCTAGTGACAAAGCCTTCGCCGGAGCCACCATACAGGCCATAGGGAGGCTGGCTGTGGCCATACACTCTGAAACTGAGACCTGTTTGAATGGATTACTGCATCTGCTTTCCAGTAAAGATGGTGAGTTGGAGTTTCTTCTGTATACATACTTATAACCACACTAATAATCCCAAAAGGGGTTATAAATATAAAAAACCGACTTAAAAAAAAGGAGGACGTTCTCAATTCGACTGTATTTTTTATGTGTTACCTGATAACTTTTTAGGGGGCTACCTTTTTACGGGTGTACCAATTTTGATGATTCCTTTTATATTCGAAACCTGGTGCTTATCATGTGGTCCCATTTAAATTTGAGCGAGATCCGATATCTGACGAAAAGATAGTTGTCTCTAATAATGGGTATTTATTTGAGTTCGACTACGTTGATGTTGTTCTCGTTTTATACTTGCATCACTAACTTGAAATGATAAACATTTTCTGGCATAAAATGACATCACCATTTACTAATTTAACAGTTCACCTTGTAAAAAAATATATATTTGTGAATGGTGTCAACCACAGAACAAATAAAAGAGGTTAGAAGTCGTAAGTAGGCGGAGCGCGCGCGCCGCTGGTTATGAGTAAACACTCATATTGGATCCTTCTAGAAAAGGAGAAATATTTCAAAAATAAATTTATAACACCGTCTTGTGCTATTTTCATAATCTTACTAATGGAGACATTTCTTTTCACCGGTAAGTAGAAATATAATGTTAAATTGAAAAAATATTATGTCGCGTGTGGCGACACTGGGTCTGGTATTAACATCGCTTGATACGACTTCTAACCTCTTTTATCTGTTCTGTGGTGTCAACAACCCTAATGTATAAAGAATCATTTTAAATTTGGAACACACCGCGTCATCGCTGCTAATCATCCCGCCGAATTTGAGAGTATACCTACTCATTAACAGTGAACGCATATAAAACATGAAAGCAGCCCTTTCATACAAGCTTCTATTAAAAAATTACGCCATAAGTCACACAAATATACACATACATAAATAACAATACACGATATAATCTCAACGTAAAAAACGACTTTAAATATGGAATTTTTATATGTATACAGTAGAGAGCGCTTCGCTTGTTACGCCATTTTAGAAATAAGATTAATAATAGAAAAAATACACTGAAAAAAATCAAATGAAAATAAAATGCCTTTGTAAACGCATGAATTATTCCATAATAAGATTAATGTTCTACAACAGTGACACGCAGTTGCGCGGTGGTCACCTGACAACAACCAAACTAAACGGAGTTTTGGCGTACTTTTGTTTGAAGCCCCGCCCACTTTGGCGGACTTTTTCGTGGGACCATTTCAAAGCGTCAGAAATTCTTCCATGTTTTATGCATTCGCTGTTCACCAACCAAATACTACAGTTCTATTTTTAAAATTCATTCCCGCTCTAGGGTGGCAATTACTACGAGTTTTTTCCGGCCAGTGGTTCTAATTAGCGTTTTCCACCCGTTATTCAGATCAAACAAACGCTACTTTCCGAGTATGAGGAATGAAAAGATGTTTTCATCCCTTCTATTCGAAAAGTGTCGCTTTGTTCCTCTATAAGTGGGAACAAAATAGCTCTTTTCCGATAAGAACTTTTTAGCGGGCGTAAAAGTGATTTGAATTTAGAACATATATCATTCAAAGAAATCGAACGCAAATTGTATGAATTACTGGCTGGTACGTGTTGGCTGCACGGCACTAACTAAAAAAAAAATATTTTTCTGTTCTTGTTACCTCAGTAGGAACATATTTTATTGTATTTTGCAAAAATAATGAGTTCTACTACCTCGAGTTATGAAAGTGATAATGCATTAACTCCTGAATCAATAACTATAGAAGCTAACAACGTCGTACAAATACTCAAAATGTAAATGAATCGACAACAATATCGATCCCAAATAAAACAGTGACAATAACTTTTAATAATTGCGCTAGCGTATCCAATATAAATATAATTTTGTAATTATTTTTACTTCATTTCACATGTCTTCTTTGAATTAAATATATTCATTAATTATATAACAGCGGCTCTTATTTATTTTCTCATAGAAAGGGGATGAAAAGTAGAGTGTATAACTCGAGAGCAAATTATTTTTCCCTCGGGCGATGTACTTTGAATCCCTCGCTGCGCTAAGGATTCTACGTTAGAATTCCTCGCTACGCTCGGAATTCTATTCTAGAATCCTTCGCTTCGCTCGTGCTTCAAAGTAGCGCCCTCGCCATAAAAATACTATTTTGCTCCCTTGTAATACAATCTACTATTTTATTCGAATACAGAGTGGGTGGTGTGCGAGGCCGTGGTGGTGGTGAAGCGGGTGGTGGGCGGCGGCGCGGCGTCCGCGCGGGCCGCCGTCGCGCGCGCCGCCAAGCTGCTCAGGGCTGACAGGTAACATTGAGGACCCCACTCCACCAGAGCGGACATGTTCGAAGCGGAGACGAGAAGAGATGTTTTTCAAAGATCGGGAGTGGTCTCCCCTTGACTTTCTCGTTAAACAAAAACGACTCTAAAGTTGATAGAACCTTATATTTTGATGCCATACATGCATGTTAAATTTTGGTCCCCCAACCGAGTATCAACCGTGCACTTGGTCTCTTAACATTCGTAATCGACGGCTCAAAATTTGATAGAAACCTTGTATTTTGATGTTATACAAGTATGTTAAATTTGGTTGCAATAAGTTAAAGCATGCTCGAGTTATCGTGCTAACGCACAGACACACAGACATAATTCCAAAAATTCGGGAGTGGTCTCCCCTTGACTTTCTCATATACCAGAAACGAACTCAAAAGTTGAAAGAAAGCTTACATTTTGATTGTCATACATGCATATTAAATTTTGTTCAGCCATCCGAGTACCGACCGCGCACTTGGTTGCTTAACTTTCGTGATCGACGACGATTATATTTATATGTAATAAATAAATAAATAAATTTATTATCGTTCTAACGCACAGACAGACACACAAGTTTAGACATTCCAGTATAGGTCATTAAAAAAAACGTAATTTTAAGCAACTGCAAGCTGAGAATGTCTGGGAATATTATTTTTAGACAAATTTTTGCCTACCTAAAAGAGTACATATAAAGCTTCAATAGGACTTACTTTGAGACTAGTCACATAAGATAATAAAGAATTTCTTATGGAATATTTATAAGAATTTCGTTTTATTTTTATTGGCCTAACATAATGTCTAAACAATCCAAGCTGGGATTATTTTTTTATTTGAGACAAAGATTTGTTTAGCTAAAGGAGTATACAGGGTGTAAAAGTCATGAACAGTCAAACGAGAACCATGTATTCTGCTCACCATCATAACATTTTTTTCCTTTAGACTATACCTGGGAAATTGATAGTTACGATTTTATTGATGGTCAAAGTTATAATTTTTTTTCAATTTTTTTTATGATAACGTATTCTATACGTTATTTCTTAATTATTGTCCAAAGAAAGATTATCATTTTTTTTAGTATTTCATAACAAAAAATGGCTTCAAAATGTTAGCGTTCAATGTAGCTCACTCGATACGCACGGACACTAACGAACGGGGCCGCCGTCTGGCAAAATTATCGCGGTTTTGCGAGTTGCGTGCGAGTTGAGCCCTTTACATTGCGCGGTACAATTTGCAATTTTTTTTTAACACCAAAAAATAAAAATCATTTCCCAGCAATATTTTTTTCACATATGTCTTATTTTGATGTATAGAATACATGGTCTGTTCATGTCTTTTATAGTATAATAGTAGTAATAAGTCTTTTACAGTATATAAGGCTTAAATAGGACTTACTTGGAGGCTAGTCACAACAGATCTTTATAGGTCGCAGTGGGTGACGCAAATAGCTCCAAATTAATATAATAACATCCGTGTGCCCCGAACTATTTAGTAACTATTTTATCTATTCTATGATAACAGACGGCGCTTTTAACATATATTGATGATTACCTTTAGACCATTACATAAATTCTAGCTATGTTTATTTATTTATTTCACTTATTTTTTATAAACTAACACATGTTATTTTTTTCTATTATCATTATAATTATGAAATATTTTAAAATAAATAATCAAGAAATAAAAGTATTGATGTTTACATACATTCTATCTACTTTTATTTATTTTGTGTTAAATCGACTACTTAGATAGGCTCTAAGTAATAATTTATACAATTATTAGTAGGTTATCATGAAATATAAAAAAAAAAAATATCGGATGCGTGTATGTCGTGTGTAGATATAGTCCGCCTATTTCGTCAATTTTGTAATAAGTGCCCGTGGCCTAGCGGTTCTACGGACAGACCAGCAACAACGGCAAACCAACAAGCCGGTGTTCAATCCCACCCACCGGGAAATATTATAAAAAAATATTTAAATTTGTGAATTGTCTCGGGGCTTCGCCCTATCATCGTTTTTGTGTTACCGTGATCTTCTCCAGATTCCTCAAATCGAAGAAAACAGAAAAAACAACATTCAATTTTGAAGCAATTTCTCGCGGGGGTCGAACCGTGGCCCGCAGCGTGAATACCGGCGATATTGACCGTTCGGCCACGGACGCTGGAATCGTCGCGGCGAAATAAAAAACGTAACGAGTTCATTCGAGGTCATTCATCGATAGATTTTACTCCTCACATTTTTTCACAAATCGATTCTTAAGGAGTAAACTCCAATAATAAAGAGGTCCTCGAGTAGCGACCACGTTGGTAGGTTCCCCAAAGACGGACCGACGATCTGGTGAAGGTCGCGGGAAGCCGCTGGATGTGGTTAGCGCAGAACCGTTCGGGTTGGAGATCCAACCAGTTGGTCTTTCAGCTGAAATGATGATGATGAATATTAAATAATTTCTTGGATCAATGGACTTTCTGCTATTCATCATCATTATCATATCAGCCGAGAGACGTCCACTATTGGACATAGGGCTCCCTCTCCAAAATGACCGGTTCTGTGCTGCCCGCATCCAGCGGCTTCCCGCGACCTTTACCAGGTTGTCAGTCCACCTTGTGGGAGGCCTACTAACTCTGCGTCTCCCGGTACGCAGTCGCCACTCGAGGACCTTTCCGCCCCAACGGCCATCAGTCCTCGCAATGTGCCCTGCCCACTGCCACTTAAGGTTCGCAATTCTTCGGGCTATGTCGGCGGCTTTGGTTCTCATTATTTCTGATATGATCACGCAGAGAAACTCCCGAGCATAGCCCTTTCCATTGCTCTTTGGGTGACCTTGAGCCTTCTTATTTGGCCCATTGTAAGATCTGCTATTGGCCCCATATCCAAATTAGCAGTGATAGGTTGATGAGAGCCCGCGTGTGGTACTATAGACTGGCGGGCAGCGCGCGCGCGGCCGGCGTGTGGCTGGTGGCGGAGCACGGCGCCGCGCACCCGCGGGCCGCCGCCGTGCTGGCACACATGGCCGCCACCTTCATACATCAGGTACTAGTTGTAATGAACTGGCTCATGATAGAGGTTATTACACGGAGCACGGCGCCGCGCACCCGCGGGCCGCCGCCGTGCTGGCACACATGGCCGCCACCTTCATACATCAGGTACTAGTTGTAATGAACTGGCTCATGATAGAGGTTATTACACGGAGCACGGCGCCGCGCACCCGCGGGCCGCCGCCGTGCTGGCACACATGGCCGCCACCTTCATACATCAGGTACTAGTTGTAATGAACTGGCTCATGATAGAGGTTATTACACGGAGCACGGCGCCGCGCACCCGCGGGCCGCCGCCGTGCTGGCACACATGGCCGCCACCTTCATACATCAGGTACTAGTTGTAATGAACTGGCTCATGATAGAGGTTATTACACGGAGCACGGCGCCGCGCACCCGCGGGCCGCCGCCGTGCTGGCACACATGGCCGCCACCTTCATACATCAGGTACTAGTTGTAATGAACTGGCTCATGATAGAGGTTATTACACGGAGCACGGCGCCGCGCACCCGCGGGCCGCCGCCGTGCTGGCACACATGGCCGCCACCTTCATACATCAGGTACTAGTTGTAATGAACTGGCTCATGATAGAGGTTATTACACGGAGCACGGCGCCGCGCACCCGCGGGCCGCCGCCGTGCTGGCACACATGGCCGCCACCTTCATACATCAGGTACTATGGTCTGATAGCTAAGAGCCTCGATAAACACCTTAAGAGGCTCGCGTTAGGTGGTTGGGTCAAGAGCCAGATGCAGAAGGCACGTACGCACTGTACTTCTAGACACGGCCCGTATAGTGAGAAGGTTCCTGTCTCTGGAACCTTAACCACCGGTAGCCGGGACCCTGATCTTGCTGCCGATGGCGAACTGCATTTTTGTATTTTTAAATATTGTATTTTTTAATGTCATACATTGTAAAAATTTAATATTTAAAAATATAATTTGGTATGTATTTTAAAATAAATAAAGGAGATAATAATAATAATATAAATATTTTTATATACTTACATAATATTTATGGAATAATTTTATTTTTGCGTTTACAAACGCGTAAATATAATACTAGAAAAATGCACTGAAAAAAATCGACTTGCCTCAGGCGGGACTCGAACCCGCACCTTCCACAATCCGGGTGGACGCGTTGACCAATTTCGCCACCGAGGCACTGCTTTTCGCTGTCGAAATTTGTCAGTGCTTGGTGCTTATGTTTTTATGGTAAACATCGTTTCATCAAATCTTTGAAATTTGCACTTCCAATAAAATTATTCCATAATGTAAGGTAGTTTCATCTTAGCTGGGCGTCAAATATTTGCAAAAATATTTCGTTCGGGTCTTGGAAGTGCAAATTTCAAAGATTTGATGAAACGATGTTTACCATAAAAACATAAGCACCAAGCACTGACAAATTTCGACAGCGAAAAGCAGTGCCTCGGTGGCGAAATTGGTCAACGCGTCCACCCGGATTGTGGAAGGTGCGGGTTCGAGTCCCGCCTGAGGCAAGTCGATTTTTTCAGTGCATTTTTCTAGTACATAATATTTTTTAGTAATTTTATAAATAAACTTAACATAAAATCTAGTATTAGAGCAGGCGCGCACTGGTGACTTTTGTCACCCTCGTGGAGTGTATAGAGATGCTCCAAATGACACCCACTTGTCACGTCGTAATGTGCGCGCACCTCCATACATATAAATGGGCTTGATAAGAGTGACGAAAAAGTCTTCTCTTCTTCTTCTTCAACAGCTCATATAATATCCCCACCGAGGGGCTCGAGCCCACCCCACATTAGGGGAGATTAGGCCTTAGTCAACCACGCTGGCCAAGTGCGGGTTGGTCGAATTCACACACAACCTAAGAATTTCTTTATAGGTGTGTGCAGGTTTCCTCACGATGTTTTCCTTCACCGTAAAAGCGTCGATTAAACGTACATATGCATTCAAAATTTGAAAATACATTGGTAAGTGGCGGGGATTGAACCAGTGCCTCCCGGGTAGAAGACGACGCGCACTACGCCGCCGACGCTTCGACGAAAAAGTCACGGTGACAAAAGTCACCAGTGCGCGCCTACTCTTATTGTTGTAATCGATTATACAAAGTGAAATTATATTAACGGTAAACTCTGATTACAGGATGAGCTAGTGAAACTCCAACCCCCTGATTACAAAAGGTGGAATAAAGTTATTCTTGGTTTAAAACTGATGCTAACTCTGTCTTTCATTCAGCAAAAAAAGTTTTAAATCCTCCATGTTTTATAATAAGGGGGCATATGTTGTTTCTGGAAGGGCTAGGAACTGGCTTAGAATTTGTCGTTTAATTTTGAAACACAAAAATGCCACAAAAATAAACTCTCTTCCCAAGCTTTTAATAATAATAAAAAAAAAATTGTTTACAATTTTCAATCACCGACACTTCTCGATGGCAGGACGAGCTAGTGAAGCTCCAAGTGCTGTCCCTGGCAGTTAAGTTATCGATATCCCAACCGGCAACGCTGCCGGTGTGCCAGTACGTGGTCTCGCTGGCGCGATACGACGCGAGCTACGACGTGCGAGACCGCGCTCGTATGCTGCGCCACTTCATCCACCCGCAGCCAGGGAAACTACTGGCGCAGTACGCCGCTGAAATATTCAGGCCGGACAAGCCGAAACCGACCATACAGAGCAGCTTTAAAGGTTAGTTTTGATTATTTGCAGGTGATTTTGTCATATAATGTGTTGTTTACAGCTCCACAGATTTTCACGACGGCCAAGTAATTTGACTTGAGTGAATGGATAATTTGCAAATCTTGGATCTTTCAATAGAGGTGTGAGGAGCACCTTGCAGGACACCTTAAGAATCTTAAGAGTTCTTAAAAAATCGTACGCACCGAAAAAATCGATTCACTGTATTTACTTATATGTGAACGCCGAATCTGGTGACGAAGAGTCCGGATCCGAATTCTTTCAGGATTTCTAAGATTCTTTCAGATTCGTTGCGTAGAAATTTAAAGTAAACTATGTCGCTTGTCAAATCAGTGTCAAGATCTGCACAAAATCAAATTGACGTATAGGGAGCTATGTTTACAATAACAGAATTCCACGACTTACGCTAACATAATTTTTATTTTGCTATAATATTGAATGATGCAATCTTACAGTACAGTAGCCTAGGTTCTGCTTAATTTTAATTTCCGCGCTTTATCTGAGAAAAGTACTATACAAGCCTTGGCCACAACTAGGCATTACCTCTTGCTGTCCGCTGCAGTACTGTAGTAGTGTATTCCACCTGTGGCAGAGCGCGGTCAGTTCGCGGTGGGGTCTCTGTCGCAGTACCTGGGTACTGCGGCGGCGGGGTACCGGCCGCTGCCGACCCCGCCGCCCGCCCCGCTGGGCTCGGCCGCCCGGGACCCCGCGCCGCCAGAACACGAGCCTATCCCTGCCACCAAGGACCGCAACCAGGTCAGTCTCTCACTCTCTCCAGCACATACTCCAGTACATCATCCAATATATCATCATCATCTTCTTCCTCTTTAAATTAATGGCGTTCGCGACACATGAAGATTGACAAAGTCGAGTGAAAATGTTATTAAGGTAACAAAAAATTGTACGGTAGATTCAATTAAAAATGGGTATATAGCTCATATAATGTCCCCACCGATGGGCTCGAGCCTACCCCACATTAGGGGCGATTAGGCCTTAGTCAACCACGCTGGCCAAGTGCGGGTTGGTCGACTTCACATACAACCTAAGAATTTCTTCATAGGTGTGTGCAGGTTTCCTCATGATGTTTTCCTTCATCGAAAAAGCGGCGATTAAACGTACAAATGAATTCAAAATTTGAAAACATTGGCACGCGGGGATCGAACCGGTGCCTCCCGGGTGGGAGATAACGCCCTTACCCAACTAGCACACAAGCTCTATAACAAGCGCTTCAGTGGCCAGATAGAAGTTTTCAAATACGGCATTGTAGTCCAGTCAACAAGTTCAAAAACGTGAAAAATAGAGATAAAGCTCCTAAAAATATGAGCAATAGCTCATTGGATTCGGAACGACCTCTAGAAAAATGAGTTTTGAGGATTTTACTGCACGTAAAAAATTGCAATTGTTATTAACAAAATAAGATGAAAAAAAAGAGGTATTTACGTTTTTGTTAATAACTCATAAACTATTAATATTTACGATATTTGGAAAAAAGGTCCTTAAAGAGGAGGAAATTTCCGAAAAAAAAGTCCCAGCTCCTGGAACTCTACCTCTATTATTTATAACTTTAATTTAACGCTGAAAATAGGGCTCCGCGCAGCCATTACGGCATGGGCGCACTGCCGTTAAAGACAGTTTCTTACATAAAATTATTTTTTATAGTAACAAATATGAATTTAAAAATTTAAATAAATTATGGTTTTTTTTTATCAATAATTTCATTGTTTGTTAACTTAACAATTTGTTATAAACAAATTCTAACTACCGTTATATTTTTTTTCTAGAGCTAAAAAAAATAACAAAAACAGCCATATATATCAAAATACTAAAAATCGTGTAATATTTAAAAGCGTTATAAAAAAAAGAAAAAATTTTTTTTTAGTATTTTGATATATATGGCTGTTTTTGTTATTTTTTTTAGCTCTAGAAAAAAAATATAACGGTAGTTAGAATTTGTTTATAACAAATTGTTAAGTTAACAAACAATGAAATTATTGATAAAAAAAAATTTTTTTTCTATTTACCTATGAAGAAATGCCAATTATGATTTTTAAAGAGAAAATCATTCCTTAACTAATTATTTAAACAATCGAAATATAAAAAAAACGATTATAAACAATAAAAAAAATTATTTAAGAAAAAATTTTTTTTTTAAAAATCATTATTTTGCCAAGACAATATAATGGTAAAAAAAAAAATTCTTTAAATATTAAACTTGTCTATTTGTTTATAAACAATTTCTTAACAAATGATGTAAAAAAAATTTTTCCGATGTTACTTAATGCCATTTTTGGATAAGAAAGCAGCAATAATATAACATTTGTATTAAAAAAAATTTTTTAATAACATTTCTTAGACTTTTCATTTTTTGTTAACTTTAAAAAATTGTTATAAACAAAATAATTAACTTTAATAAACTTTTAGAGCCAAAAATTTATAGGTTTATTATTTAAATTTTTATGTCGTCATTTATGAAAACGGAGATAGGAAAAAAATTCGTTAATTAACAATTGCATAACTTTTTGAAAAATTAATTTAAATTTTTTTTTCCAACGGGAATATATTCTTTCAAGTATCTGGATGACACCATAATTTATTTAAATTTTTAAATTCATATTTGTTACTATAAAAAATAATTTTATGTAAGAAACTGTCTTTAACGGCAGTGCGCCCATGCCGTATTGGCTGCGCGGAGCCCTATTTTCAGCGTTAAATTAAAGTTATAAATAATAGAGGTAGAGTTCCGGGAGCTGGGACTTTTTTTTCGGAAATTTCCTCCTCTTTAAGGACCTTTTTTCCAAATATCGTAAATATTAATAGTTTATGAGTTATTAACAAAAACGTAAATACCTCTTTTTTTTCATCTTATTTTGTTAATAACAATTGCAATTTTTTACGTGCAGTAAAATCCTCAAAACTCATTTTTCTAGAGGTCGTTCCGAATCCAATGAGCTATTGCTCATATTTTTAGGAGCTTTATCTCTATTTTTCACGTTTTTGAACTTGTTGACTGGACTATTGGCTCTATAAGCAAACTCTACAGAAATTGTAAAGACTGCTACAGCGCTGCTTTACCCTCAAAAGAGGCACAAATTATACGGCTATTTGTTGTACAGTTGCTCTAAAATGATCGAAAATGTGTGTTAATGCGGCGTTACTAACATGTCATGAAAGCGGGAATATACGCCATAGTATCTATAATAAGTTATTTTAGCGCGACTATAGCGTTCTTGCCGTATTTTGACGTGTCTTTATCGCGGAATTAGATTTTACGACTCTTTATTAATTTTATAATAGCGATAATCAGATGGAAGTGAACAAAATATATTTTTTAAGAATAGATTTGTGACAGTGAAGTAATGACAGATGAAGTGAAACATGAAGATTTAAATATTTTAAGTACAGTAGAATCCCGATTATCCGAACATCGATTATCCGAACATCCGATTATCCGGACTCATTTGTCTCGGCTCTAACTGTGTCAATTTAAAAATGTTTTGACGGTGTAACGCGACATGTTACGACAAGTTTATTCCCGCCTCCGACCGTGTACTCCCGCTGTCATTTGTTTGCAGGATAGTTTTGGTTATTGTTTCAGTTTCTTTGATAGCGTTCAACTGATAGGTTGTTTTTTATTTTTGTGTCTGTTTTGTGTTGGAAATTTAAAATGTCCAAGCGAAAAAGAGTAGTGTTGTCTCTTAAAGATAAAGTGAAGATAATTGAAAGTTTAAACAATGGTGAATCTGGTAGTAAGTTGGCACAAGTATATGGTGTAGGAATACGTACGATATCAAACATTAAAAAGAATTCTGATTCCATAATGAAATTCACCTGCGCGCTTGAGAAAGAAGATGGAAGCTCGCAACGTAAAGTCATGAAAAAATCTCAAAATGAAATTTTAGAGAACGCAGTTTTTACTTGGTTCTTACAAAAAAGAGCATGTGGCCAGCCCATATCTGGACCTCTGTTATGTGAAAAAGCATTGGATTTTAATCAAAAGCTTGGTGGTGATACCTCTTTCAAGGCAAGCTGTGGATGGTTAGCAAGATTCAAATCTAGACATGGAATTCGAGAACTGGAGATTCAAGGAGAAAAACTGTCTGCTAACGTTGCATCAGCCGACTCTTTTGTAGACGAGTTAAAAGAATTTATAGATGAAAAAGAATACGATTTAGATTTTATATATAATGCGGACGAAACAGGTCTGAATTGGAAAGCTCTACCAAGCAAATCATTAGCCTCGCGTCGTGAAAATGCAGCACCGGGGCACAAAGTGAGTAAGGACAGAGTTACAGTTATGGTTTGCGCAAATGCTACAGGAACACATCGATTGCCACTGCTACTTATTGGTAAATCAAAAAATCCGCGCTGCTTCAAAAATGTTAAAATTTCCTTAATTTACGCTAACCAACAAAAAGCGTGGATGATCACAGATATTTTTCTTACTTGGTATGAAAATACGTTTATTCCTGAGGTGAAGAAATTCCAAAAGGACGTGGGAAAAGAGGGCAATGTATTGTTGTTATTAGATAATGCGCCAACGCACCCTTCCGCTGAAACACTAAATCGAGAAAATGAGAAGTTCACAGTTAAGTTTTTGCCCCCTAACGTAACATTGATATTGCAACCTATGGACCAAAGTGTCATTGAAACTTTAAAGCGTTTATACAGAAAGCAGCTACTGCGTCGCCTTTTATCAGCAGACGACAGTGAAATAGAAACGACGTTAAATTTTTTTAAGGAAATTAATTTAAAAGATTGTTGTTATATGCTAGTAGAAGCGTTGAACTCTGTGGAATCGCAAACATTAAAAAGGGCGTGGAATAAATTATTAAAATTAACTCTACCTAATTCTTCAATTCATCTGCACGACGATTTTAAAGAAATAACAGAAGCTATGAAAATTCTTAGCATTGGTGAAGGGTGCGATGAAGAGAGCATTAAAGAGTGGCTGAACTGCGATAGTGAAGACCCTGGATTCCAAATCTTAACTGATGAAGAAATCATTAAGGATTTGAACAGTAACGAGAGAGAAGATGAAGAAGAAACTGAAACTGGGGAAGAATGTCAAGTACCATCTCACGCAGAAGCTTTTGAAGCTCTAGATGTTGCTTTTAAGTGGCTTGAAAGACAGGAAGAATCGGATCCTATACAGTTGCTACAACTGAAGCGCATCAAGGACTTGGCTGCAATGAAAAGATGTGATTCATTACGTCAGAGATTAATAACAAGCTATTTCCAATCAAAATTTTAAATTACTTAGGTATTATGTAATTTATTATCTATTGTTAAACTCGTTTTTTATATACATATCGTATTTTCTAAATGACACATGTAAAATCCGTTACATAATAAAAAAAATATTAAAGTTTTAATATTGTTTGATTTGCTTTGAAATCGATTATCCGGATTTTCGATTATACGGACTACCCCTGGTTTCATTTGATCCGGATAATCGGGATTCTACTGTACAGGTAAGTTAGCATCTATTTTTTTCATTTATGTTTGGTATTATCAGTGGGAGTACCAGTTTATTGTGAATGTATATATATGCTTTAGTTAAAATTTTCACGCGCCTCTTATTTATGCAGTTTTTAATATTACAAGTAAATTTAATATTAGAAAGTGTTAAATCTGCATTTAGGATAGATTGTATTTTTGGTTTCTTGGTATTGTATTCGTCTTTCATTGGGGTTATAGGTGAGAAATAATGGCTTGAATTATGATTTTGTACACATTTACAGTTAATAAATGTTGGTAATAACCAACAAAATTATGATTTAATCAAATACTGTAATGGCGCCCAATTACAACAGCTTTCAACATCCACTATGACTATTCTACCGGTTTGTATCGCAAAAATGCTCTAGTATTCGATGTAATAGGATTTTCTCCTTTACAATAGTAGTAGTGAAGCGCTTTTGTATGCTTTTAAACATACACCTGTCTTTTACGCTTCTTTACAGAGCACAAAGCTATTTAATTGAGCTAATATATTCCATTATAGCAGAGATCGATTTAGGGACCTCGTGATGACTTAAAAACCTCTTCCTTTCCTTCTTCCATATTATTATGTATTTTGAACAGTGTAATATGACTCTTTCCAAATCAATACTATGAAAACTGTATAGGGAGGATAAACTTGTTGAGTTTCTTGCAAGCTGAGAAGAACCTTCTCAGAACAAGGCCTCCTGGTAGACTCGTGAACCGATGGCGTCAAACTTGACTTTCATAAGTGTACAAATTGTACCTTAGTGAATAAAGAAATTTGAGTATGAGTTTGAAATTAATTTATAAAAGTCAACATCTCTGTTCAATTGTTACATGTATTTTCTGGCCAGTTATGGCCTATTTAATATTTTACGTGAGCGGTTCCGCGGGCAGGTACAACTAATATAAATATATTTCCAAGAACCACAAATAAATCCACAAATAAAGATTTTCCAAGTTCTATGGCATGGTTCAGTGCGGTTATGTTTTAGCGATAAAGATAATGTATCTATAATGTACCAGTACATTTTGATTGTAATTTAATGCAAGAATCTTTTATCAATTTACAGGTAGTACCAGAAGAGTGTGAAAACTCAACTATAGCTGCTGCCGACTCTTGCAATGCCTGTGATGCTCAACCTGGTCAAACGAGATTATGATATTTGCGTTTAGTAGATTTATAATAGGTCGTTAGTTATTGTCTTCACAATAATTTTGTATAAAAATTCTAACATAAATATTGTACCGCCAAACCATAAGTTTTTTTTTAACCTTTACACCCTAGTTAAAAGGGAGTAAGGACTACACCCACTAATTTAAAATAATAATAGTGTCAGCTATATAATTGGTACAAGATACCTACGCTGTTTGCAAATTTGGAACTACGGAACCCGTTTCATTCTTTCACAGAACAATATTAAAATTGATAGTACTTTACAAGTACCTACAACCACTCTTGACGCGCTTTATTTGTTATAATGACGATAGAAAAGTTATTTGTACTGTTTTAGATCTATAAGGCGTTTTTGCCTTGTCTTATACAACTATTTGCCATATGGATGTTGTAAAATTCTCAAATATACCGGCTTGCGCGCTACAAGAAGATAATGTTTCTCTTCTGTAAATATAGCTCTACAAAGATCAATCAAATCCAATTCAACAGCTTAAAGCCACATAAAGTCAGTTTATAACTTCATTTAAACTCTTTGGCCAGCAACCACTCTCTATTTAGATCTTATAGTGTTATAAAAGGAATTCTTAACTCGGCTCTATATCTTATGCCGATACAATAACTGTATAATACGTTGTTGTATGTTCTTGGGTATTATGATTACCATCATACGGCTACTATACCACATGTCTGTTAAATCATGTTTAAACTCACTACTGTACAGCTTCAGTATAATAGTAAAGCTGTGGTACGATTACTATACAGTATTTAAGTCGTACAAAGACTGTTTAGGCTGCTTATGTGCTAGTTGGGTATGCACTACGCTACCGACGCCAGTAATTACTAAGGTGTTAACTCTGACCAAACTGTTTGTATGGAGAAATAGTTTTTTTTTTACAATTTCAAAGTTTTGATATCAATGACTATATTAGCATGGATACCTTGCCCGCTTGATACTCCATCTACCAAACACTGTATTTTATCTGTTACTCGATACGTTTTTTTCTTTCACTGTCCTTGACCTGCAATGATCTGTTCAAGTTGAAGTTTTCGAAAAACATTTGAAGAGACAAAATTAGAATTATTACTGTTCTATGTCGTACTTTGAAACATTTTTTTTTATTTTTATTCTTTAACAGAAAAATAGAAACTTTTATTCTGAACCGGAGAGCAGCGGGTCTGGATCTGCCTCGTCATCTTCGGAATCAAGTAGCGAGAGCTCAGAGGACTCTTCTGACGAGTAAGTACTTTTAATTGATTAAAAACTGGGTACATTTCCCAGTTTTAATTGTTTTATTGCAATGATGAGGGTCAAGGATGTTCCTCCCCAAAAGTTTGATTTACTTTATTTGGGTGAGAAGTTCATTTGAGCATCTCATTTCAATTCAATGTGCTTTATTTTGAGCTCTGAAGAGTCACAAGTCCCAATATGTTTTTCTCTTTTTAAAGTGAACGAGACAGCAGCAACGAAGAACCAGAAAAGAAGCCGAAACAAATCGTCAATAATTACAAGTAAATATTATAATAATTATATATCTCCACACTTACACCAATTAGCTAGCCCAAATTAAATATGATTAAGAACTTGTTAGGGATATTAGATAACGGACGAATATACATAATAATTTATATATTTTTGTAAATAAACTTAAATAAATAAATATGTAAAGAACCATAACACGTAAATGAATGGTCGTATTCATCACACAAACATTTGCCCCTACCGGGATTCGAACCCGGGTCGTGTTACTGACCATGATGGCGTCATTTGGATTAATGTATTGTCAATTTCACACATTTACCCTTCTTTTTAGGTACTTTTTTAAATTTCTGTATTATTTTCATATTCGGTATTTTCTACAAAATTTAATGTTTACTTATTTGACTGAAAATGTCAAACTTTGTTTGTCATAAATTCCTTTTTTTATTTTTCTGTGCAGGTCGCCTTCTAGTCTACTTTTTTCTGATTAGATTTTGATGAATTTAGATTTTTGTTATTTACTGTAAAATTCATAACTAAAATAAATATGAGTTTATTTTTATTTAAAGTATTTATTTTACTTGTTTTCGTATTTATTTTCATACCTAGGTAATGATATCGATAATAACATTTGCATGAATGTGTATTCCCATCTCTAGTATGACGCGTAGTTGCAATTGTTTGCGGAATTATTTTCGAACAAAATAAATGACATTTCTCCTCTAATGGTTATGTGATCGATGAATAAGTCCTACCACCAACGAAAAGACAATAGACACCAGAAATCAAATCTAATATTCTGTTACGGTCAGATCGTCCAACTCTGGCACTTCGGACAGCGAGTCTGACAGCGACTCCTCGACGGACTCCAATGACAGCTCCGACAGCGGGGAGGACTCCAGTGAACACGCGCCGCGGAGGAACGATAAATCTAACGATAAGGATTCAAAAAAAGTTCCCGATAAAAAGGTAAGATATATTATTTTTTGTTATTATAATAACACATCAATGAATAATTAAGCTTTATTATATACGTACCAAAAGTAGAAAATGATTCGAACTAAAATGTTAATTGGCGAATCTTATTTTCTGATTACTAACTTACAGTTTCATCACTCTTAGTGAAATGGTTAAGTTTGATTCCGTAATCACAATTACCTAGACCTAGAAAGTTTTTGATTAAGGTAATAATAATTGAAATCATAAATTTATTAATATCTAACAGACATGTTTGCGGTTTGTATTTAAATGGTAAATTAATTCAACAAAACTCGAACTTTAATTAAGTAAAAAAGCTCTCTTTCTTTCTACGCCATAACTTTCTTTTCTCAATCCCTCATGTAAGTTAAACGGCAAAGATCAGACTGGCAAATTTCTCTACTTGATTTTCAACCTTAAACATGTGCCATATAGCGCAAAATCGATTGGAAAAGCTTGTCAGCTCGTGGTAACCTTTTGTGCAGTTGACTGTACAGTCGACAAAGTTGCCGTTTTTCCATTTAGCAATCCTTTAAATCGCTGCCCTGCACCAAGCTCCGCCCACTTTTTACTCTGACCAATAGAATATTAACGTAATATTACGCATCGTGTTCACTCCATCTTCCACGGATTACCTCCCCTTCCCACAGTTACTCTAGCGTGGCCAATGACATACGACAACGTCTGCTTTTATTGGCATTTAACGGTATTGGGGGCGGATCGTCTGTCAATCAAATACTTCCGTGCCACGAGATGATCGACTACAAGTGGTACACTGGGAATTTTGCCAATTGAACATACGACAGCTGGTCAGATCATCAAAAACTATCAAATTAAATTAATAATAATCATTTATTTCAGACTTGTGTCCATAGAAATAACACTTTTTACCACTAAATTTTATAAAATCATTTTGTTAGTCACAATTTAATTAGGAGTAATTTAGTATGGTTTGTAATAAAATTCACAGCACATACACAAAAATATGAAACTAATTCTCACAGACAAGATAAACTTTGAGACTAGATGCTGTACCTAAATATTTATTTATTTAATGTAATCGTTCTTTAGGCCACAGCCCCTCCGGAGAAACAAACAAACAAGAAAAATGAGAAGTCTAACCTAGAGCTGCTGCTAGAGTTGGACGAAGTAGCGAACTCTCTGCCCACCATGACGCCCAGCTGTGGGGGACTGCTCTCCCCGCCAGCCAATACACCAGTGGGAGATGGTAATCCTTTTTTATCACTAGTTCCAACATCTTCAATATCACAGATAATATAATACTATACTCGTAGTTCTACCTTCGAACTGGATCAAAAATCACTGTTAAGTTCAAAATATAGGTGAAAATATTCTACAACATCCATTCCTTCTACCTTCCCATCACATTGTGATGAAAGACGAAACGGGGGTAGGAGGTGTAAAAGGTAGCTGTCAAGTTGAGAGCTACTTTTTACACCTACCCCTATGCATACGCGTTCAGTTGACTATCTTCTAATTCCGCTCCGATCGGAAATAGTAAGTGGCAGTTGTCCAATAACGCGTTCATCTCGGAAAATCATCAACAAAATCGTATCACTTAAAAGATAAAGTAAAATTTTACTAAAATTTTGATATAGTTAAAATGTTTTTGATTAGAATTATACCCATTTTTTGCTTTTATATAAACAAAAATAATAAAACTAGACGTGAAACTTATTCCACTAATTATATGAATATTATTTTGTAAGATATACAAGTATGTAATTGGGGTAGATTTTTACCCTAAGATGTTAGTCACGTTACAAAGTCACTATGTTAGTTAGGGATTAAGATGCACGCGAACCGCATCGTCGAGCTGGGGTCCACGTCCGGAAGTCTCCTCGTGGCGGACCCTGGTAACGTGGCGGGGAAACTTTCTCGGCGGGTGTGTGGCTTTTAATGCCAAGTGTGTCCGCATGGTATTCGAAGTCACATGCCATCGTCGAGTTTTTTTTGTTTCCCCAACACGGCTAGTACCGGACGGCCCTTTTCAGGGCCACGACCGCGCCCGATGACCTCGGGTGAGGTCCGATGGCTGCAGCCGTCGGTGAGGAGTATGGAGGGAACGCCTTTACCTCGAGTCCCACATATCCCCTGCGGTTGGCACCACCCCGCAGGGACGATGCGTAAATGCATTTGACCTCCCCGACAAAAATAAAAAAACAAAGTTGTGTTCGTCGTGGAGATTGTAACTTGCACGCGAACAGTGTATTCAAGAGTGTCCGCACTATGTTGTTAAGAGACACGCAAACCGCACGGTTCGGTGTGGTCAAAGCTTAACATCGACATGCTATCGTTCAGGTGACAGCATAACCCCGGTGGGTCCTTCGCTGTCGTCGACCAGGACGTTAGAGCTGGTGTCGCGAGTGGTGTGGCGGGGGCTAGGGGCCTCGTACCGCTGGCCGAGGACGCCGCACCTGTACTCGCCCAAGATGTGCGCCGTGGAGATCTGCTTCACCAACCACGCCGCTGAAGACGTTACTAACATACGGGTTAATAAGAAGGTAGGGTTGATCGCGTTTTATATCTTCTCTATTATATACAGGTGAATTTTTCAAGTTGGCCTTCAGGGCCAAATCCTAAACTATAAGGAATATGGAAAATTGCTTAAAGGAGTCGCGAGCCCTATTTTGATGAAAGCAAAAACTGCATTATTGGATTTTTGAAACATCAATAATCTTAGCCAGGAATCGAACCCAATAATTTTGAAAAAAAAAGCCTGTATTATTACACCATTTGATAGTGTTGTTAATAAGGATCGATTTCTGGGAAGTAATGATATACGGAATAACGGAAAGTAATGGAAAATGTTAAATTTTAATAAAATATTTCTGGTTCCACCTTGGTTGAAGCGATAATCAAAGCGATGATATTTTTTTTTTCTAAAAATCCAATGATACAGGAATTATACAAGATAATTCCCATGTCACGATGTTTATCCGGGATGAACTCCGACAACAGACAGATTTTAACTTTACTTTACTATACCAAGTTATGTGCAGCACATACACTACTTTATCTACACTCATACATAAATTCAAATTAATACAAAAAATACATTTATCACACACTTACTTAAGGCTGAACTTCACAACACAAACAAGCGATTATTATTTAACCGTCGATTTTTCACATTTTATTGTATGGAAGAAATGACAAAAACGGACGGTTAACTTATAATGTGGAGGGTAACTGTATATGTGGATGTTTGTAATTAGCTCTAAGGCGTTACTTAGTCAAATTTTTCGTTTATTGATGCTGTAAACGTTCCTAAAAACAAATAAATAAAATAAATAAATAATCGCCTGTTTAAAAGTTAACCATCAATTTTCACTCCCTCCTTTTTCAGGAATTTCCCAAATTTTTCCTAAAAGATCATGAGATAAGTTTACTGAAATTTTCTATACTTTCGACACTAAAAAGCAAAAAATAAATTGTTTTTAAATAAAAGAACCGCATTTAAAACTAAAAACGGAGACTAAAAAACTTAATGCAGTCGACGCCAACCTCAATATTTGGAATAAACGTAGTCACTTGTATTTGGGACTGACCTCAAAACAAATTTTAAAACAAAATTTTCATTTCTTCATTTTTAGTTTTGAAGGCGGTTTTTTTTAACTGTAACATATACAATAACATATATAACAATTTGTTTTAATTGTACCCAGACACTGATAGGTGCCCGCGCTATCCACGACTTCGCCGCCGTGGCCTTGCTGCCCCCGCAAGGGTCGCAGTCCACACTGTTGGGCGTGGACTTCGCTGACACCATACAGCCCATAGACTTCACCATCTCCTGCTCTGTAGGTCAGTCATTATCATCATAACAGCCTTTATACTTCGACCCACTGCTGGGACACAAGGTCTCTCCTTGTCATCGAAGGTTCAGGCAGTAGTCCACCACGCTTGCCCAATGCGGATTGGTGGACGGAGTATAAGGTGATCAATACCCCTTTGCTGATCCATAAGTCGCCTTCTAAGACACCCATTGGAGAATATGGGGTGATGGTATTCTACTCTGCCGGCGTCACATGGCGAATGGCTGTTGGTCAGTACATTGAAACATTCTAACATCTGTCCTGGTTTCCTACATCCTAATTCCTCCAGGAAGTCACCCAGCGCCTTAACGTCCTCACCGAGGCTACCCGGGGATCCCAGGTATTTTGCCCGGTAGCCACTCCACTGCATTCCAACAGAACGTGGGCGGCTGTCTCTTCCCTCACCATGCAGGCTCTGCATAGTGGACTGTCCGTGATACCTAGGTATAAAAGGTGTCTGTTAAAATTGCTATGTCCAGTCAGGGCCTCGGTGATTAGTTGGAGTTGAGATCTACTTAGCTGTATTAGAGCTTTGTTGGTGGTTCACCGATTTAATTACTTGTTGGATTTGAACACCCGTTTGAAGTAGTCAACACACCAAACCCGCCGATACAGACCGGCGGTTTGTGGCAACATGTTTGCTGATTTCGTGCCGCCGACAAAGTTTTCCGACTTGAACCAGATGTGAAATCGCCGACTTATCCGTCGACAAGCCGACGACTCATATCCGTCTGGTCGACACTCTGCAACAGGCAGGCGAACTTTGTTAAACCTTAAAGGGAAAATTTGACCTTGAAACTTCTTACTATCCATTTGTCTCTTTCTAACCACTAGAGCACGTGTCACGTGACCGTCTTATACGTCATACGTATGTACGTCATCGTATTACTTGTGGGGCAAGTTAGGAAGAGATAGGAAACATTCAAATGTTACTTGGGGTCAAAAAAGTTGTCTTCGCTTTTTTATTGGTAGTGTGGCTTCTAGTTTTACCTATAGATTTCTTGGATGAAGCACCATGATAAAGGTCGATAATTCCGAAGGCAGAAGAGCTGCATTCGAATCCTCCACTATGGCACTGGCTTTCTTATCTATAAATGCCGGAAAACAATAATGCGCTTGACACTATTTTTAATGTGGCTCAGGCTGTCTGGACAAATCTTCAAAATAGCTTACGTTTAAGTAGGTCAATAGGGCATTTTATGTGACGGCTAACCACCCTTACTTCAGAAGAGGTGACGCTACAGAATCTTAGATAATCGATCGAAACCGTGTCCAGCCAGCTTGAAAAACCACTTTTCGCTGGTCTCTCAATCTCGGTAACGGAAGTGGTTTTGAAGACTTTTTGCATATCAACGGGCGTCACATAAATTTGTGACGGGCATCGAGCTAAAAGTTTTGTGATACGTACAGCGGTTTATTAGAAAAATGCAAAAATCTGTGTCCAGCCAGTTTGAAGTTACGTATAAAACTTCTGGCTGGCACTTCTGAATCTCGATAACGGGAGCGTTTTCGAATATGGTTCCTTTTACTAACAAAATGTGACGCAAGTTGTGACGGTAATAACGTTTGATTTATGGCGTCACGTGTAATGGTTTACGAGAAATCAATTAAAAGCTTGAAGTTCAAGCTGGCTGGACACATGTATCTCCGCTGCCTGATGGTCTACGGCCTTCGAAATATGTTCAAGTTTTTGTGACGGGGACGATAATGATAATCTGAAGTTGTGACGGAGAAAGTTTACGTAGTTTCAAAGATATTAATCATATAATTTTTTCCATACAAACATCTATTAATAATGTTAGGTGACCATAATTTTACACAAATAAAGGATTTCTTTTTAATCGACTTGTCGGCCGGTTGTGGCCACACCTGCATTGTATTTGATTTTTTTCGTGAGAACAGGTTTTCCCGCAGTAAAAAAAAATTAAATAAAAAAAACCGCCTTCAAAACTAAAAACGGGAGAAATAAAAGTTTTGTTTATAAAAATCTAAATGTTTTTAGAGGTCGGTCCCGAATACAAGTGACAACGTTTATTACAAATATTGAGGTTGGCACCGACCTCAAAAAAAATTAGATTTTTATAAACAAAATTTTTATTTTTCCCGTTTTTAGTTTTGAAGGCGGTTTTTTTCTGCTTTTTAGTGTTTTAAGTATAGAAATTTTCAGGAAACTACTTCAAGATCTTTTAGACACACAAGTGATAAAATTATTATATCATCAATGTCAATTAAATAGGCATTATTAGGGATAACTCAAAAACTATTTGTCAGATGTCGATAAAATTTAAATGGGACCCCATGACAAGCACTAGCTTCCAAAAGTCAAAAGAATCTTCAAAATCGGTCCACTCAGTAACGAGTTATGAGGTAAGAAACACTAAAAAAAACATACAGTCGAATTAATAACCTCCTCCTTTTTTGAATTCGGTTAAAAAAGCGTAAATAAGTGTTAATTCAAAATAATAATTGACTACCAGCGCTGCCTAAAAAGAGCCCCCATTTATTATTTTGTGTTACTTTTTGCCCATCATTAGTTTTTACGAGTTGAATAGTCAGATTGTCAGAATAGTTTTCTTTCCTAATTAAGTCCACCATTTGTATATCTACTGGATAGAATTTCGAAATAAGTCTCCTTTTTTGGAGGTAGAGGAGGGTGGGGGGAAGGAAGGGAGGGGGGTGGGAGTCGCCCCTCGTAAATTTCGAATGCCGGAAATGCTTACTTTTTTTTATAAAAAATTAACCTCAAAATATATGAAAAAATCCTAACCTACCTATCACCCAGCCATGTAGGTGCATAAAACACTAGACACGAAAACTCGAAAGCAACCAACGGAATGACGCAATTTAACGCTGTCAGAAATGTCAAAACTATTATCAAAATAGTGGATTGGCGTTTCGTTTCACGCGTTTTAGTACTTCAAAAGTTTTAAAATCTTATCATAACCTAAAAAAGTATAGAAATTACGTTTTGTTTCACGCAATCACAATACAATAAATACGAATTTTAAAAATTAATTAAAAATATTTAAAGGCAACTCCGGTAGCCGAAATTGTTTTAGGGTGATCTTACGGAGCTTCCTTGAGCCCCCTACACATTCAGTTTCCTCAGATTCAGGCGACTCGTTTCGAAGTCCGACCCTATCTACTTACTCTCCGATTAGGGGCCAGGCTTCCAAGTGAAAGCTTTCGAAATGCAACTGGGGTATTCGCTAGGATGAAGATTTGTACCCACATCTACTATTTTTTGTGCAATAAAGAATAAATAAGGTATGTACCTACCTAATTAAAATAAATGCTTTACCGTCGTTAATTTGTTTTCTTTTTTCCCACCTCAATGAGAAAATATTAACTATCATTTTTTTGAGAAAACTCAGAGTAAGTACCTAGTCGTAGGGCGCGCCATAATCGGTATAGCATGCGGGTGATGAAAGAGTCTGATTCAGAGGAAGAGAACATAATTATGATTCGAACAGTTGTCCTAGTAGTACCAACTTTAAGCAACAGATGGCGACACCAACATCAACTACCTACCTATTGAACCCAAACCGGTCTGCGGCAACGTATGAGCACGTTTAGAAATTGTTCAGTATCTTTTCGTGACCAAGATATTTCCTAAAAAATATTTTTACAGTAAAATATAACTAAATATACTTAAAATATTTTTGACTCTCTTTGCCGGAAAGAATTTACTTTTCATAGAATTTTTAGAAGAAAAAAGAAACCATTGTATCCTGTGTTGCTATAGCATTATTTATGCAATAGCATTAATTATTTATGCTTACCATGAAAAACACCAATACTTACCCACTAAAAAGAGTAGTTATCTGCACGTAAATAATCAATATCGCAAAAAATTACCCCCTTTCAACACCTCTACGCTTTTGTCTTCTATCGATTAAAATATGTAGGTACTGTAAATGTAGGTTAGTAGGTAGGTATTAATATCACCAATACACGTATTTTCGTTCATTAAAGCCTTAAAATAATATACTTGTTTCTACATAAAACCTACAATATTGGTAACCCTACTGCAGTGTTTGTATGAAAATAATTTAATGATCAATATCTTTGAAACTACGTAAACTTTCTCCGTCACAACTTCAGATTATCATTATCGTCCCCGTCACAAAAACTTGAACATATTTCGAAGGCCGTAGACCATCAGGCAGCGGAGATACATGTGTCCAGCCAGCTTGAACTTCAAGCTGGCTGGACACCAGTTTTTAATTGATTTCTCGTAAACCATTACACGTGACGCCATAAATCAAACGTTATTACCGTCACAACTTGCGTCACATTTTGTTAGTAAAAGGAACCATATTCGAAAACGCTCCCGTTATCGAGATTCAGAAGTGCCAGCCAGAAGTTTTATACGTAAATTCAAGCTGGCTGGACACAGATTTTTGCATTTTTCTAATAAACCGCTGTACGTATCACAAAACTTTTAGCTCGATGCCCGTCACAAATTTATGTGACGCCCGTTGATATGCAAAAAGTCTTCAAAACCACTTCCGTTACCGAGATTGAGAGACCAGCGAAAAGTGGTTTTTCAAGCTGGCTGGACACGGTTTCGATCGATTATCTAAGATTCTGTAGCGTCACCTCTTCTGAAGTAAGGGTGGTTAGCCGTCACATAAAATGCCCTATTGACCTACTTAAATGTAAGCTATTTTGAAGATTTGTCCAGACAGCCTGAGCCACATTATTTTTAAGGCGGCAGATTTTGATAAGATAAACACTACCACCAAACCGAGTACATTTTTTTTGAGAATTTGCTAATTCCCCTGAGGATCGAACCCCAGGATCTCTCCCAGAAACCTCAGGATCTAATTCTGGCAGAACATTAGTTCTCAAAATGGGCTACAAAGACCCCTTGAGGGCGTTGGAGACTTGCAGGGGGGCAGTAGAATTAAGGGGGCATTGGGATAGCATATAATCGTGGTAATAGCCGTTTTAAATTCACGAGTCGGCCCACAGACATCGTACGTAGCGGAGTTTTCGACCATGGATTTGAATAACGACAAGATTTTAGATTTATTTATTTTAGCTTGCTTTTTTCTTATACAACAATTCCTGGCACAATAAAAAGTAATTATTGGCTGCCATAAAATATAGACAGACCACGGTGTCCATTTTGTTTATTGCGTGTGTACACTCGCAATGTGTGGCCATGCACATTCGTCGTTGGCGGAAGACGAAGTTTATCGCCTCAATGTTATCGCTATGTGTGTGGCCATAGCATTAATGATACTTACTTTGGGATAGATAATTGGTGTGAGTGGAAATATATTATTATATTTGGACCAAATTCGTTAAAGAATGAAGTCTAAACAAACCGCTGTCATTTTTGTATAAGTGATGAGCGAGAAAGGTAGTTATTGAGAGAGACAAACCTATACAAAATGACATTGTTAATTTAATGGTGCTCCCACACTGCTGTTAAAAAATGTTTACAAACATTTTCAAACACTGATACGTACATTTAGTAACACGTGTTTGTGAGTAAATGTAGGTACTTAGGTAGGTAGTGTGGGAGCACCATAACGATTTTGACTCATGAGGTGAATTTCCATGTTGCAGGGGAAGTGTCCGTGTCAATAACTCCTCCAGTGGGCGAGCTTATGCGCGCCGTCACTATGTCAGAGTCTCGCTGGGACACCGAACAGAAGCGGCTTCGTGGCATGACTGAGGTAGGTAACTATTGAAAAAACTAAAAAAAAATGTGTTTACGAAATTGTAAACTGTGGAGTTTCTTTCGCCGTTTTTTCTCCGCTTCAGCATATAAAAATATATTTCAGTAAAATAATTAATTTCGTCCCGAAACGCTGGTAGTTTTAAGAGTTTGAGTTTTTTTATATTGCGAAATGGCAAACAAGCTTGTGGCCCACCTGGTGTCTGAATCAATGTCAAAGTCAAAAATAATAATTCTATCTATTTTAAAAATCGACTTTCTTAATCTGTCCCTTAAATCTTTAAAACGCCGTTCGCCATATTGGATTGCGACGTGACGTCACTCCGTAAGTAAACAAAGTAGATTTGTATCGCGCTTTGTGTTGATTTTGAAATCGCAGTTTTGTTTACTAACGGAGTGACGTCACGGGCGAAAGCATGGCGGCTAGCGAAAATTCAAAATCTAAAATAAAATTAAGTTTTTAAGGCATTTTTGGTTTTATAAAATTGAAATAATAATTCTACTGGTTAATTACGACTTCGGGATTGATTTAAAACAGTTTTCAAAAAATGGTGTAATACCCTATTGCGTCAGGGTCTAACTTTCTAGGAAAGGGTCTCCGCCCACACGGGTGAGTCATACAAAGCCATGGATCTCACCACACCAGCCCGCCTAGCATGGCCACCGAAACACGATATGATATAGCCATTTATCGCTTTGAATTGTCAAAAAATCATTGGATAAAACCACCATCTTAAAATTTTATCGAAACTGCGAACATGTTTATGCTGATAAATTGTTCGCAGTTTAGATAAAATTTCAAAATGGCGATTTTATCCAATAATTTTTGACAGTACAAAGCGATAATTCATTTTTATATATATATAGATAGATAGATTTTAATTTTAAATTTTGTATTTTAATTTTAAAATTTTAGTTTTTTTACTGTTTTTATGTTAAATTTTTTTAATTTGAATTATTTATTTTGTGTCATTTTAATGTATGGAGCTTTATGTTCTGAAATAAAAATTTATTATTATTATTAATGTTTCAGTGTAACAAGAAGGCGGGAAAATTGGAAGATGAACAAGATATATGTAGGCGGGTTTATGAAACTGCCAACGTTGCAGCCATCACTACCACCGGCGAGTTGTTAAGGTAATTTAAGTGTCTCACTCGAGCTAACTCGCCACCATTACACTTAAAAAGTTTATTACTTCAAACCAGATCATTTTTGAAAAATTTAAAACAGCTACGATCGCATAGTATACGGAATAATTTTATTTTTGCGTTTAAAAACGCGTGAATATTTTTAATACTAGAAAAAAAAGTTGTGAGTAAGACAACATGATATCTAGCAATAGAGTAAATGAGAAAGATATATGCTCGGGTGTGCTAATCAGCTTACTTTTAGGGTGCCACTTTTTGCAAGCAAGTAACCTATCTACCTATTTTAATATAATATCATTGCCTACATAGCTGAAATTTTGCACAGTTTCCTTTTACGATGTAGGCAAGGGATAAGGCCGGATTTTTCGAAATTAAAAGGATACCACAAAATGAGAAATTTCTCCAATCGATTATCAACCTAAACTTATTGATATAAAGTGCAAAATCGTTTCGCAAATTTCGACAGTTGGTGATAATAAAATGTGCTGTTGTCTGTATCTGTTCCCTAATATACAAACTGAATATTTCAAATATGTTTCCAGATTCGCTGGCAGAATGGTGTCGTCGCAAGATTTAGTGTTGCTATCAGTAAAAATTGACACGGACTCATGTCAAGTGACCGCTAACTGTCCCAATATGGCGATCGCGTCCCTACTAGCCAACGAAGTCGCGCAAGCGTTCGCTAGATCTTGAGACAAAGTACTTACGTTGTGTTATTAGATATAAGTAATTAATGTCTATTATTCCTAATTTAGAATCTTCAGAATCTTCTTTTAATTATAATGAGCAAGCGAACATGAAAAACTAGTTTTCAACCTTATAAACGCTCGGTTGACAAATTACTAGCGCCTGACTGTCAATCTAGGTATAACATAACACGTTAGTAACAAAACAATACTTTAAACCAGTGTTTTTCAATCTTTTTGAATATGCCACCCTTTTACAGGTTGAAAAATTTTAGCGACCGCCTTAGGCAATAAGTTAGTCACTATTTTATTACCTATATTCATTCTTAAGACCTACAACACTACAAGAAGCCGCGAGAGCTATGAAAGCTGTTTGGAAGTAAGTAAGGGGTTAGTCAAAAATAGAACCACGAAATGACAATTTTTCGAAAAATAAATAAGTACTTGCTGAAACTTTGTTTTGTATCACTACATAGTATAAAACAAAGTCTCTATCCGCCGTCTGTCTGTCCCTATGTATGCTTAGATCTTTAAAACTACGCAACGGATTTTGATGCGGTTTTTTTTAATAGATAGAGTGATTCTTAAGGAAGGTTTATTTGTATAATACATGCATATTTACATAAGCATTGCACCCGTGCGAAGCCGGGGCGGGTCGCTAATTGTAGTATAAAACCTTGCCTTTTCCTTATTCCGGCGACCCTCCGATTAAGGCTCGACCCCCTAAGGGTCGCGACCCACAGATTGAAAAACACTGCCTTAAATATTGATAATAATGTAAATGTACTGTATGTAAATTTTGTGATATCTTTATTTTATGGATGAATTTCAACAAGGGTGTGAAAACCACTGAATTGTCAAAACTACTTCTGCCTTGAAAAAGGTTAAGTATTTCATACTCTGCTACAAATACATAATTATTCTTCACGTATTTTCAATAGGTACCAAGTATAATCAATAATCGGCAATGTGGTTCTGCTTATTTCAGTTCAACTCACTTATTTTACGTACTTACTATTATTTTTAAATGGCATTTGTAAATGTAGCTCAATCGAAATGATCTAATATCAATATCAGTTTTCTAGTCTGAGACTGAAATCTTATTTAGATGATCAGTGAACGAAGACTGCTCTTCTAATTGTTAAATTAAGTATAATATTAAAATTTCTTTATATTCCAGTATAATATTACAATTCCTGTATTTACACTTTAATTATCTGTTAAAATTATTTAATAAAGAATATGAATATTATTGTTTTTTTTTGTCTGTTCTATGATACTCTATAGAAGAAAGAAGAAAGAAAGAAAGAAATATCTTATCTTTCTTCTTAACTCTATAGGATTTATCACTTCAATATAACCAGTGCGAGCATGAAGTTTTCGTAAAGGCCTATTCAGGTTACAGTAGGCATGGAAATGATTGCTACTTTTCGTTCATTATCATTTAATGAAATTAGGTTTTCATATGTGAATTTCAACAAGGATTTTATTTCGCAGTGGCCTAATGGCACATTTGCGAGTTTTTAATGAATTATGCCGTATGTTATGAAATGTAACATATATTCGTACGTAGATCGAAAGTTAAATGACATGTAATATGTGTTGTATACCTACTTTTTTTAAAATAACGAACTTTATCAGTGAAAATGAAATGCGAACGAACTGCTATTTCACGGTGTGAATTATAGCAGCCGATGTAAAAAACGTAGCAGGTGTGACGAATGAAAAAGTCATATGATTATTCACATGCTATTAATGAAAGTTTTCATGCCTAGATTACAGTGGTTTGCGCTACCGCCATGGGTAGCAAAAATATCAATCTATATACCGCCAGCAATATGTATGAAGTTTCGCAGCTAGCGCGAAAGCGCCAATTGTAGAGACAATGCCGCAGCGGTATTTTGCTACCTACGGCGGTAGCGAATACCGCTGTAATCTGCATACGCCTTTGATCGATTATTTCGAATTTTACTATTAAATTTTGCTCTATCGAATATAGATAGTTCCGTGCTCGCAACGCAGACGCGATTTACGGCTAGTTTCAATAATATAAGCGCAAATAAAAGCAAGCTTACTAAAGTTTTGTTAATTACTAGAATAGCAAATTTGTCTGTCAAGTCAGTTGAGATACAGCTGTCAAATTTTCATACGCATAAAAATCAAATAATTTGAAACTGAGATTTGCTGGCTTACGAATTTAACACCAATTGTTCGTGAATTGTGTCAACATCCTAATATTGTTAAGTTACTATATATAAAACAGCGGTTCCTTGACAACAAAACTCTGGTAGGCCGATCTTTATCTGTGGATGGAATATTGAAACCGACAGTTATTAGGTACCATCGAATCGATGTAAAACACGTAGGTATCATCACCCACACTCAATATTTAGTCAATGGCTTTTTTAACAAACTACCAAACTACCACATGGTTCGTCTGATGGTAAGTAGTCACCGTAGCTTATAGACAATTTAACACTGATAGGTAACACATTCTTATATAACATACAGCCCATACTAATAAAACACTGTGTATAACGGTAATGTTTGAATTTGATAGGCACTTCTTACCCATTATTGTAATTTTCGACGACGATACTCAAATATTTAAAAAAACCCGAGGATAATTATGTATTTACTTTGCAAATGAATCTTCACAAACACTGTATAAATCTAAATTCTTGTTTTAATGCTTTACTGTGTGCCAAAATAAAGGGAAAAAATAAGGTATATTTAATTATTTAGCCCCAATAAAGATGTTGGTTGAAAGGTTATTACACTACGTGAATACCTATTTTATGTTTGAGGTCTGAGACTAATATTATAGTTAGACTATTGCATTTAAATTTATATAAAAATAAGAATGAAAACAACAAATCATTACTTACATCATTATTTTTTAATACTCAACGTCGGTGTGACAGATTATATTGCTATTGTCATGGCATGTACACCTCACACTGACAGTGTTAACAATAAAAAAATATACTTACTATAATACATAAGTAACACATAGTTTATTTTAAAATATACTTAAACACTTGTCTTTTCATGAACCTACTCACGACACAAGCACCGCAATCGTAATTAGAGATTCATAACTTAGCGATCCACACATTTAATAGAGACGGGCGGATTTTTATTTTGATTACTAAAAAATTTTTATTTTGAAACTATTTCCAAATGGATTCATTTATTTCAAATTATGTCATCAGTGCCTACTTCCAATTATTTTTATTATTGTAACTCCTTTATGCAAATCAAATATTCGCAACATTGTTTCCTGATATTTGATCGAGATTTTGATACAGGTATCCAAATAGTGACCCCGAAAAATTATTTAGAATCATAATAATAACAATTAAGTATTTGGGAGTCAATTGTATTGAGTTTATTATCAATAGGTAATCAATATATTAATCACGATCCGCGATCGATCGATTGGACTTCATTTATTTTACAAAATGTAAAAATAATATTTAGAAGTCAAATTTGGACCAGCCTTTATATACCATTTTATAATATTCATGTTATAGTGTGAAACCTTTTAATCTCAGCTCGGTATATCTACCGCGAGACAATTAAAATCAATTGTGTCTGGATATTATTCATCATCCACAAATTAAAAAGCGGCAATTACTATGGTAACTTTGTTGCGAACATGCTTGATGAATTTAAATTATCCAGTTTATTTAAAAATTGGTACTTATAAATAATATATAATTAAGTATGTCTTACTTTCTTATTCATTTATCAACTGCTATTGAAAGCTGCCATTTCAAGAAGGTCGACCATGTGAGTATTCTTAGAAGACTTTTAGCAATAACATCCATGTCCTTGTCTCATCTTACTACAATAACAAAAACAGCACTACAAAATAATTGTAATTACACTGTAATTGTCTTCAATTACCGTTTCATTAGCTGCATTGCTTGTCTCCTCTGCCTTATGATAAATCTAGCTTTGATAGAATAGACTGATAAAAAAATTTAAATCTGCAATAAAAGCTAATTCCCACTTTTTTTATGAAACAACTTCCCTTTCAGATCGTTCTTCACAGAAACATTGGCACTTAAATCTCAAAACGAAATCGCAGAATATATTTCACTTCCTATAATTTAAACAGTCTGTTTACTGCTGAGGGTAATGTCCCCAGCCTGGCGCCATTCCTAGACCGTAATTCGTCGTGTGCATACTGATGATACGGGATCTCTTGCTTGCATCATCATGGTGAAGGGTTGGATGAGGCATTGGAGGAGGGGGTTGAGGCTGGCTATGGTGAGGTTGCTGTACTTGATGGTGCTGGTTTTCTATTAATCTATCTTTCTTCATCCTTTTCTTAGGCACAGTACATTCTGGCATGACTCTCCGCTCATTAAAGAGCCGCTCAGCCAATGCTCTCCTCGCTTGAGTGCCCATTGGATCCTCAACCTGTTTTCTGGGTATAGGTCCATTAGCCACTTTTTGTTTCATCGCTTCTAGTCTTTCTTCCGTTTGTGTCATTGGGATAACTGGTAATCCTCGAGCATTGCAAAGATTGTGGAGTACACAACAAGACACTATGATCATGCCTACTATTGAGGGGTCAAATTGTTTGTTACACGTCTCCAAACATTTCCATCGGCTCTTCAACTGTTTTATTGTATCTGTGATGGCACTGTGAGCTTGGCTGTGTAGTGTTGCATAATACTTTTCTGGTGATACTGGAGTTTTCTTTGTGATTTTCGGTATTGGTGTCATGAGATATGGTTTCTGTGTATAAAATGGACCAGCTGAAAACACAAATGCATTTTAATGAAAAATTACAATAATTTCTATCACTTTATCATTACATAACAAACGCGTAAATATTTTTAAAACTAGAAAACTCACTGAAAAATTCGCCCTGGCCCAGGCGGGAATCAAACCCATCATCAGTGCTTGGTGCTTATATTTTTATGGTAAACATTGTTTCATCAAATCTTTGAAAGTTGCACTTCTAAGATCCGAATGAAATATTTTTGCAAATATTTGACACCAGGTAAAAACCGGATTGCGGAGGATGCTGGGTTCGATTCTCGCCTGGAGCAGGTCTATTTTTTTTAGTATATTTTCTAGTTTTATCAATATAGTTTTTTTAGAGAGCTTTGGTTCTTAGGGCCCACACAACAGAAATAATGTGCCAAAAAAGACCTTGACAGAAAATGTTCTTACCTATAAGCCAACAACTCTCTCCAGAATGATTAAGGCTCTCTAGGTCTATTTTGACAGCATGCCTGTTGAGCACTGCATCACAAGTATATGAACCTCCCGCACTCGCATCTACACTTATTATATTTAATTCACTGTCACAGATCTGAAAGACAACAATTTCCAATTAATTTTTACAGTTTTATTCTATACTAATATAATAAAGCTGAAGAGTTTGCTTGGTTGAACTTGCTAATCTCAGGAACAACTGATTCAAATAAAAAAATATTTTTGTGGATAGTCCATATATCGAGGAAAGGCTATATAATAACGGACATTAAAGTATGTACCTTTATGTAAACTGGTTGATGTACAATAAAGTTATATTCTATTCTATTCTTTTAAAGAGAATTAAGCAGTGGGCGACTACTAATCATTTATAACTACCCTAAATCATTGCTTTAATTTAGCAAAATATAATAAAAATAAACAAGTCCAAATTCACCTAGACTATAGTTTAACATAAGTCTAGAACATAATAACAACCCAAAAAAATATTTTTACTTACTATTTGTGCTTTTTTTGAATGATACGACTTGTTGAAGTGAATTTTTTGATCATCGTCTGGCCGAGTGATGGGCACATGTGTGCAGTCTATACACCCCACCACATTTGGTATGCCATATTTCATATAGAATCTAAAAATAAAATTGCCTTTTATGTAACTCCTGACTTACTAGTGATATGAATGTTGTGTTTAGAGTAAAATCAAAGTATTGATTTACTTTAGGAATCATGTAAACTGAACATTCTAAAAAATATGATAAAATAAACGTTTTGTAATAAACTAAATCACCACACATGTATAATACATTTTTTAGTATAAAAACTGAACTATTTTAGTCATTTGTAGAGAATACATCAATACAGAAAGCGAAACAAGCAGAAAGAAGCACAAATGACATTTACCATACAAATTCAGCTCTTAACACCACTAAAATAGTAAAGTTTTTTATACTAAAAAACTTATACTATTTAGTACCTATGGTTACAAATTTATTTGATTATTTCAGTTTCTTTTCAGTGGTGTAGCTTATCAGATTATTATTTTTATTCTATGACAGTTCTTTAACTCTCTAACTTGGTGCCAATTTAATTTACAATTGCAATTATTATTATCCAGACCATCTTAATAACAAGTCAGCCTCTAACTTATATTGACTATTATTATACATACTTTGAGAATTGAAGTATACATTCTTGATATGAAATAGAATTAAAAATAAGTATCATCAAACACCTTAAATATACCTTGTTTTAATCATATCCCTCTCATTTCTCAGATGTGGGAAGTGTATGTATTTCTTGACAATTGCAGGGTGGTTGATAGCTTCTGTCACCTGTTGGACTGCAGACCCAATAAAGTATTGAGTAATGGTGGGATCACTTTTACCACCTATAGACTTCTGAAACTTTCCTGATGCATAGAATGATAATGTTGCAAGTACCTAAAAGAAACTATTGTTTAGTTGACAATTTCATTAAAAGTAACAACTATTATCTCTGAACTATTAACAAAATATTAAAATTGTTAAACATGATATCAAACAATGATATGATGTCAACCAGGATATTTTATTTATTCATAAATAATGAATTGCACCAACAGTATACCAAAAAACTATAAGCACCATGAGTCAAATAAATACTTCATTATAAACCTGGGTGGGATGTGTATACAAACAAAAACAAAATGATACTTACTTTGCTCTCAACTGAGAATTCAATAGTTTTGGTAGTTTCTGGCATAACTGGCGTGACTTCTTCGATTAAACTCCTCACCATATCTTTTGTTAGTCGGTATGTTTCCAAGAACGCAGCGTCCGGAAGGTCGAACGGTTCCACATCCCCTTTCAATAGTCTTTTGTCAGGACTTCGTGCTTTCTCCACAGGTCGCGGCTCTTGGTGCTTTTGCGTGTGTGAATTATCCCATTTTAACAGTTCCAATATTTCTGGCTCTTCATCTACTACCGATATATAGCCTTCCTCCGGTGGTTTTTCAGCCATTTAGATAGTTATAAATAATTTCAAATTGAACAAACCAATGCAGCTTGGGACGATGCGTTGACAATTTGACATGACAGGAGAGAAATGTCATCAACGTATGACAGTCGCTATAGCTGTTGCTAGTGTTAAAAATTACCTTTTTTGTTTTTAAATTCTCCCTATTACATAGAACGGCAAAGGGATCTAGCCCAAACAGACAAGTCTTCAGTATTTTCTTCTTTTTTAATGTGGCATATAGGTGTCACACTGTGTCACACGTATTAATTCACCTAGGGCAGGTCTAAGACCTAAGGCTCAGACCAACCTAGGGAGTGCTTGGCGAGAAGTCTATGGCGACAGGCCCTATGATGGCGACTATTGAAGTGGATATCTCACTATAAAAATTCTCAATGTCATATATACTCGTACACACACGGACTAGGTACTAAACCAAAGTCGTACAAAGACTTTAAGATAATGATTCCTCCTTAATGATCGTCAACACAGATGCTTGTGATGAATGCATCAAAATAATACCACTTTCACTGCGCAAAATCTATTTCAAAACAATTTACAAGAACGGAGCAAACATTTTCTTTAGCCCATGACTGCGCGCCAAACATTCCTTACAAGTATAGGTAATTCTTCTTTTCAGACCTTTTTCTTTCGGATAGTTCAAAAATGTATGTAGGCACATCCTCCCTTCAGTACGATCTAACTGCAGGGGGTACCTATGTGGGACTTAGAGGTAGAAGCGTTTCCCCTACTAGAGATCGTCTTATCTAAAACAGCAGGCCCCTCCATTGTCTTATTCTTATATGCACAATCAGTGCACAGATGCAACCCACTCAAATTAGCTGTAGTCATTGGTCATTCAGTTGATTCAGTCGCTGGCGAGACACAAACGGGGCAGCACGCTTCGATTACTCTTATATGGACCGTCAGCATCAAGTTTAGAGTACAGTTTTAGATTAGACGATCTCTACCCACTAAACACATCTTCTACGGGCAGTCTGCAAAGGCACACTTTTTATTAATATTCCATTCTTAAATCCCTACTTCCCTACTATCCCTACTTGCCTACTAATATTATAAATGAGAAAGTAACTCTGACTGTCTGTCTGTTAAGCTTTCACGTCTAAGCCACTAAACCGATTTTGATGAAATTTGGTACAAATATAGATTAGATCTCGGGGAAGGACAAAGGCTACTTTTTATTGCGAAGAAAAGGTTGAATGGGTTGAAATAGGGGATGAAAGTTTGTATGGAAGTTCGTCATTTTTGAAGATAAAACCATGAAACTTTGAAATTAGGGACTTAATAAGAAAGAAAGAAATATTATTTCAAGGATTTTTTAAATTTAGACCCGTGTGGGGATGAAAGTTTGTATGGAAGTTCGTAAAACTTTTAATTTAGACACTTGATAAGAAATAAATACGTATTTGTTCTAGCGTTTTTGAAATATTGACCCATGTGGGGGGTTCAATGGCGTCCGTCCCCATTGTCTGACTCAATGGTCCAGGCTGTGGCTTGTAGCCACCAGGCGCTAGCTTGGACAGGGCAGTGCTGCCCCTGTGACACCACCACGGACTACCAAACCAGAGATCGCATCCATCCGCCACCTCTGAGAGCAGAAGCAGGTGCTAGATCTGCTTAGCTTATCGGCCGGCCAACCCACGATACAAGTCCGCTGGCCCTGAAAGGGCCCTCCCAAGTGTTCCGAAGACAGCCGCCTGTCCGCAATCAGACGTTGCACAGGGTACACCCCGGGGAGTTCTCGAAACAGCACCCCTTGCTATGCAGGCGTGGAAATGGGACATTTTTTATGTCAAGTGGTTGGCAGTCAACTTTACAGCATGCCTGGTACCAAACCAGTAGGTACCAAAGCAGCCATCTTAGCCGATAGACGCTCGAAACACTGACGAGACACTTGAAATGAAATGAAATGAAATGAAATGAAATGAAATGAAATGAAATGAAATGAAATGAAAAATATCTTTATTTAAATGGACTTTGCTAAGTACTTTTAAATCGTCAAAAGCCCTACCACCATTTCGGGACGAACGACGACGAGTCTTGCGTGCAGCCCCCTCCTTAGTCCCCTAGTCCACAGTGAATCCAGCGAAATCACAGGCAATAGTTTACGGCAGTCAAATGTTGACTTCGAAAATCGATTGGTAAGAGGTAGGTGCCTCCTCTAACGTTTGATAGAATCGATATTACACCATATAGCCAATCTGTTAGGAACTCGGTCTTCATATCAACACCAGCCTGTCATGGAGTCCTCATTTACAGGAAGTCAGTAGGAAACTTCGCATCGGTAAATGTTGGTTTCTGCTGATCTGGTAGAGGTGTACCTAAGCACTCCAAAGTGGGTTCGAAAATGAAAATGAAAATGAAAAAGCTCTTTATTTAAATGGACTTTGCTAAGTACTTTTAAATCGTCAAAACCCTACCACCATTTCGGGACGAATAATTATTATTATGCTGAGATGGAGAAGAAATGGCGAAAGAAACTCCACAGCTTACAATTTCGTAATGAATTCAAAACATCAATACAAGTCAATAAATAATTATCAATATAATTTAAGTTACATTTTAACATGCGTAAAGTTTGGGTAGTTATTACTCCCACGCATTTGGATTATTTATCTTGTGAAAAGCTTTTCTATATAATTTAATTAATCATATTATTGAACTAAGCAATTTAAATTTTGATACCCACCACCATTTTATGTTATTGTTAGATAGGTACTTACAGATATACCTTTCAATTTAAGTGGTAAGCATACATATAAGATCATCCGGTTAACAATGTTATAAGAATACAATGTGAGGTATACACAAAATTCGTGGGTTCAAGTCGTAGGTGCCTATGACTTCTTCGTTTTGACTGGTTGGCGCTGAGTTGAGCGGAAGGCGCGTCGCTTTGCTTAATTTATTTTCAAGCACCACCAGAACAATTATTATTAACTGTTAGCGATTGTGACATATGACAATTAACTAATTTAATGTTCTCTTAGATTTGCGCGAGCACTACACATTATAAATAAAACAACTTTTAGGGATTTAACTCGCGTGTAATTATATTTTACATGATGTTCTAATTACACGCGAGTTAAATCCGTAAAAGTTGTTTTATTTATGTTTGTGATTTGTTAGCCCATTGTACAATTTATTCATTGAATACAGACATAGGTCTGTATTATCTACTTTTGGTGTACAATACAGCTATTGCATAAGTTATTTAAACTTAATATGCAACATTATACAAGCACGTAAAACATTTCAGCTTCCCTATCACTATTGTAATAAGGTCCACAAACGAAAAATCTTTCGTCCGTTTTCTCGCCACCGAGCCTTTATTAATTCCAGAGATGAGATCACTGTCAGCTGTAGCGGCGTGCCGGCCGCCCGACTGGCGACGACTTTCTAAACATACACATAAAAGTACCTATATTCAATCAAAAAGGGATCGGGAATGGATGATTTGTTTAAGGTTCCAAATTACATTTTTTGTTTTTTTTTGTTATTGTTAGATTGGCACAACTGTTTTCCATTTTGGCGCGGAGTTGGAGTTGCATTTGTTATTTAAATAATTAAATACAGTGCTGTTTTTAGTTAAATGACAGTCTAGAAGTCTGTTTATTGCGAATTTCATAATAGACAGAAACATCGAACAAAGAATTTGTCTTAAATGTATCGCCAACGGAATTTCGTGTTCTGAGTCACTGAAAAAGTTACAGAGGACTTACGGTGAATCGATTTTATCAAAAACACGTGCTTATGAGTGGCACAAAGCATTCGAAAAGCGGTCAAGATGTGATGGAAGATTTGCCTCGCTCTGGTAGGCCATCAACGTCTGCAACTGAATTTAACATCGCAAAAGTGAAGGAAATAGGTAGTGACTGAAAATCCTCACTCAACTTTGAGAGAGATAGCTGCCGAACTTTCTGTATCTCACGAGTCGATCCGTACGTGCAAGGTATGAAACATGTTGCCGCTCGGCTAGTCAAAGACCTGAATTTTCTCCAAATGAGAGTCGCTGAGGACATGCAAGAGCGAGTCAATTCCGACCCAACATTCATGAATCGCATTGTTACTGGTGGAGACGAGACGTGGGTTTACGAGTTCGACATGCAAACTAGTCAACAAGCTTCATAGTAGTGGCTTTGGTAAAAGACATAAAGGAGAATTCGCGGAGAGAACTGCTGTGTTATACTATGAAGAACTCACTTTTCATTTCACATCTTACCTCGAATTTATCTGGAAAAAATACTATAACTAACATTTTGTGTTATTGATCTTTTCCCGGCAGGTACTTTCTTGACAGAGTAGTACATGCCAATATCATTTTCTAATGCTCGGTTTCAATGACTTATATCTATCTACACTTTTGTTTAGAATCTTCTTCTTCTTCTTTTTCAACCCTGTTTGACCCACTGCTGGGTATAGGTCTCCCCATGGTTCTTCCAGAGTGCCCGGTCTTGTGCCACTCTTATCCACTGCCGACCCACCGTCTTTGTGATGTCGTCGGTCCATCTTGCTGGCGGACGTCCGAAGCTTCTTTTGAAACCTCTCGGCCGCCATGATAAAATTTTGTGGCTCCACCTTTCGTCATTTCTACGACATATGTGTCCCGCCCACCGCCATTTGCGCTGGGCCACGGACCGCGCACATCGGTCACAACGGTCCTTCTTCGTATCACAGTGTTTGGTATACGGTCTTTCAGCGTGATACCGAGCATAGCACGGTCCATTGTTTATAATATCCTATACATAATATACCTATATCAAAACTCTACGCGCTCTCACGCTTTGCAAATCAGTGTATAGAGTTTAGATTTTATTGGAAAAAATAAATACAAATAGCTACCAGCAACGGATAAGGCTCTCGAATTTGGAGCACCTGAACTGACGCAATCAAATAACTCTACATTGTCATAGTGTGTTTCTGTCGGTGAGTAAAGTTGCTAGTGAGCTCAAGGGTATATAGGGACAGTTGGCAGGGAGGGAGTCACACCTTAGTGTTAAAATGGGGACGATGAGTGAAAAAATCTGTTTATTTTGTCAAACGAACAAAATATTGGAGACTTATTTTTTCTTTTATCACGTGAACAAATTATGACGACGTTACAGTGCGTTGAACTGACATGTGACGTCACGTTTTCGTACACTTTTTACGAAAGCGTGACGCCTGAACTTAGATGCTATTATCTTTTTGAATATTTACTGATTCGAAAACTGTGTCCATTTTTGGTAATCTACTATCTGATGTTATGAATCTATCTGTAATTGTTTCATCCCTATTGTAAGGCTATGGTTAATTGCTACCACACCACATCCTTCCTAGGAGATTGTGCTAGAGGATGGAGTAAATTCATATAGGTACGGGGGCAGCACACAACAGGCCCGTCTAATCTTGATGGACACTAGGTATGCCACAAACCACATGCTCAACAAAATGCAACTTTCAACAACTCTGAATTGCAGAGAATGTGGACATGACTGGGAATCTATGGAACACCTGTTGTGTGACTGTGATTCTATAGCCAGGTTTAGAATGAATATCCTGCGAATGGCCTACCCAAGGCCAGAGCACTGCAGGCTCTTCAAGCGCGTAGATATAGCCTTACATATTCAAGAAGCAACAAGAGTTAAAGCGAAGCGGACACAAAAGATTCCGCTGGATCGAAGTGCAACGTCAGGAAACTCACGGCCCCGATAAGGTAAGTAACTGCTTGTTTGATAATTATGTATGTATGATGTTGAAAATATTCCTTGAAGGCATCCTTTTAAAATTAGACTCCAGTGATGATTCGTAGTGGGAGCCTTGAAACAAAATAAGTTGGGGGGCCCAAATGAAGGATAAAGATTTCCCACAAAAGAAACAAAATGCTTGCATTAAGTAAAATAAATATTTATTGATTATATGTTATCACTTCCTCCTAGAAATTAATCTAGCCAAACAATTCAAATTAAATACTTATACTTACACTTTACTTGCCTTTTGATTTATTATATCATCTAACTAAGTATAGCTGAAGATTTAAATTTCTGCCTCTATAGACAATAGTGACAAGTGTGATAGCCGTTCCTGTCCCATTGAAGGCTTAAGGTAATTTTTTATCAGTTTTGATTTTGGACACAAACTTAAGGAATAAGTTTCCGTATAAAAAGAATATATCACACACATATTAATCATGCCCATGCGTGATCTCGAAATGGTTGAACAGAGCTTTAGGTAATATTTGGTTACACATAAAAGACACATCTGGTAGTATGGATCATACAGTAGGTACCTAACCCAAAATAGTGACAGGTTGCCAGCCTGTCGTCTACACAGAAGACGCATCAAACTCAAAAGCAACTCAACTTTCAGTGAACCAACCAACAGAAGCAAGCAACGAGGACAGATGTTACATTCTCAACTTAGTAGTCCGGGTATTAAGAATACCGTTATATGATATAAGTAAGTAGTTTAAACCTTAATACCAATAGAACGAAACTGTATTTATAAATAGTCGTTATCACCTTATAGCTATATTCTCTTATCGTCGCGTCGCAATTTCATCCTCCACCAAGCCACCAAGCCATGGCATTCATTCAGTCATCTGGTGACCGTGACGGGCGCCGGATTGACGCGTTCCAACACCATGTTTACTGAACACATACGTAGCTATATTTGTGTGACCGAATTGAATATTAGTTAAGTACTTATTGTTCAAAGTTACAGTCACGTGCGTAGTGATTTTCGACCTCTTCGACAGTGCCTGGTTTGATTACCATATTGGAATATATTGTGAAGTGGTGATGTACCTAACTAAAAGTGTTTATGGATTATTTTCAACGTTTACACCGTTTTTGGAGTTGCGTGTCAAGGGCGTTTTAATTTACAACGAGGTTTATAGATAAGTATGTTGAACGGGTCTTATCTAATATTGCTACATTCATCACAGTTAATTATTTTAATTGCGAGCAAAATTTTTAACTTGTTTCTGCACATTGTTATAATTATGGATAAAGTAGTTTGTACGAATTGTAATCTTTGTTAAAACGCAAACGATTCTGTTAAAATAAATCTTTTTTAGTCAAAATATTTTCAACTTTTTGAGTAGAAAACAATCATTATAAACATTAGGTCCCTTAACTTTTCGACAATCAAAGCAATGGGGAATTTGAATTTTGCTTTAATATCTGAAGTGGTATATTAATTAGAAAGAATAAAAATAATTCTGAAGAACATAACATGTTTCAATGGAACATAGATACTGTTATTGTTGTAGTTCATATTATGAATAATAAGCTCGCACGTAGTAAAATCCATTACCTGCACACTGAGAGGTTCCAGGTTCGAATCTCCAAAATGGCAACAAATTACCCATGATAAACCAAAAAATTAAAAGTACCCTCGGTGAATATATCCAGATTTATTTTTATATATATTGTTTCCGTGAAAAAAGAGATACATAATTTGTATATAATGTTTTTAGGTATATAAAATAAAACTCTACCTTTTTTAACCCAAAAAGACATTGAAACTTATTTCTCTTTTTACACCTAGTAATTTTTTTGATTTGTTGTAATTACAAACAAAATTGAAAAGTTGTTTTTTTTATTCGTTTTACTAGGTGGTAGACCCATATGTAGGGTCGTCTGGGTAGGTACCACCCCCTTTCTTATTTCTGCCGTGAAGCAGTTCGCTGTGTTTCGGATTGAAGGGAAAGGTAGCCAGTGTAATTACTGGGCATGGAGGGCATATCATCTTAGTCCCCAGGATGGCAAACGCACTTGCGGTGTTAAGTGATTTACACTTAATATTGCAAGTGTCTATAGGCGGCGGTGACCACTGAACATCAGGTGGACTGCAAGCTTGTTTGCCATCTCGTAACATAAAAAAAAATCTCTTTTGTTTGGATTGGGACCTACGAAGGTGATAATACACGACACCTTAGAGCTCCACGGCTATAGAAAGGTGGCAGCAGTCGTTCTCAAGAAGAGTTGGATAAGGTAGGCAGCCGGCCTTAAAAATCGAATGCCAAAAGGTAGAGCAGTATTGTCGACAATAATACTTACTTCACCGACCCCAAATAAATGGGAGCAGGGTAGGAGAAAGAAGTAGGTAGGTACTAGTATCTCTGCAATGTAGGTTATACAATGTTGGGGCGTCCAAAAATAAGCACTCCGCTGTGCTTTCTCTTTCTTTCCTATTATCTTCTTTTTCCTATCTTTCCTTTTCTGTTCTTTTCCCTTTCTTTCCTTTTCCGCTCTTTTCCCTTTCCTTCATATCTCAGAAAAAATAGGATCGATTAATAGAAATTAGGTCAAATATCGGAGCACGTACTCGAAAATAGTTTTATATCTTCAGCCAAAAACTGATAGTAGAGATAATATGTTGCGTTAGATACCAAGTCCCATACACTTCTATGAATCATCATTTTTCTACGCTGCTCCCAATTTATTTGTGGTCGGTGCAGTACGCCTTGATATCGACAATACTGTTTAAGGATTTGGCATTAGTTTTTTACGACCGTATACCTGACACCAATCCTCCTTGGGGACGAATGATATCTTTTGAAAGCACCCATACACTTCTATTGAGTAACTTACTTAAATAATGAAGTTGATTAACGTACTTAGCTTAGCACAAATAGCAGCTATAAATTTAATATTATCTGATACGAAAACACTGAGAAAATTTTATACATGAATAAAATTAATAATTGAGATGCGTAACCTAGAGCGATCCCTATTGACAAACTTATTTAATCATCTTTATTTTTTCATGTTTTACATTTGTTTTAGGGCTGATTTTTTAATCGTGAGATAAATGTTAACAAATAGTTAAATTATTACCCAAACTAAAGCAAATGTCACTTGAAATCAAATACAAGACACGAAATGACAACTGACAATTTAATTTTAATTTGTCCTTATAGGAGGATATTGGACGGATAAAAAATATCTTAGGATTGAAAAAGCAGCCCTTAGTTTGATATTTTTACTTCCGTTTCGCCACAGAAGTTATTTTAATGAATGTGATGCTAAATTAATAAAATCTAAAATACTGTTAAAGCATAAATATCCTCGTTATTTAAGTTTAGTATTCGTAACTTATTTACCTCATTTAGATAAGAGCTAAATGAGGCACATAAGTTAGGTAGATTACTATTCTATTTTCTTGCTTTATCCATACGTAAAAGTATTAAAACCACTAAGTAGCTACTGTTGTTCTTTTCAGATATACCATACCTGCTAAGTAGGGATAATTTTATATTAGCTTAAGTAAAATGAATGGCACAACTGTTATCGATAAACTAGTCAACAACGATCAATCTCAAGACCACATCTCAAAGAAAGTTGACAGTAAAGATGATTTGAATAAAGTAAACTCACTAAAATTAGAAAATAAGGATATTGTAGTTCATTATGCGAAAGAGAATGCATCACCTCCCGTTGAGAGGGTCAAGTTCGAAGGGCTGAGTAATGATGATGTTTGTTCGGAAGATTCAGAAGACGAATCAAAGACACCAGCAATCCCAGATGGAGGTTGGGGCTGGGTTGTGGTGCTATCATCTTTTTTGGTATCAGCCTGTGCTGACGGGCTAAGCTTTTCGTACGGGCTACTCCAAGAAGAATTTACACAATACTTCGAAGGGAATCAATCCAAGATCTCTCTTATTGGAAGTCTATTTCTTGCAATACCACTTCTAGAAGGACCTATAATGAGTGCCTTAGTGGATAGATACGGTTGTAGAACAATGACCATGGTCGCTGGCGTGCTATCTGCGCTGAGTTTTCTACTTGCCTCTATCTGTAATTCAGTTGAAATGCTATGTTTAACCTTTGGATTTATGGCTGGATCAGCAATGGGAATATTATATGTCACAGCTGTGGTGTCTGTTGCATTTTGGTTTGATAAGAGACGAAACTTGGCGTTTTCTTTAGCTTCCAGCGGCATTGGATTTGGCACGTTAATTTATTCTCCCTTAACTTACTATTTGTTACAAATATATGACTGGAGAAACACTATCGTAATACTTGCCGGCACTTTATTGAATATGTGCGTCTGTGGAGCATTAATGAGAACTCCTGAATGGCTCAAAGAAAAACAAAAAAGAGAAAGAAGGCTATCAGGTTCAAGAAGATCGTCTAGCGCAGGCTCGGTATCTTCAAACGCAAAATCTATTGGCGGAGAGTCAACTACCATGACCGCAGATGAGTTAAAAACATTGTTAAAAAGCGGAGAAAGTCCTGAATACATTTTGAAAACGTTAGCGACATCAATAGCGGAAGCTGAAGAACTCGAAGCTACCACTCAAATGAATGCAGAACAAAATTACAGACGCATTAATTCAACTCTACATTTACCTACGTTTATACAACGACAAGATAGTGTAAGTAGTATAAGATTGTTAGTGTTGTTATTTATCTTTTTTAAACTTTGTAAAATCACCGAGCACATGGTAAAAGCAAAAGAAAATATTCCCTTCGTATTCACTCCATTAAGAATTTTTATCTTAGGATTTTATTTTATTGGGTATGCAATATTATTTTGGTGTTATTCTTATTGTGATTTCTTTTCAGGTACCTCACGAAGTTATCAATAAATTTATGAATAACAAAAAACTGTACAATATACTACATGACCCAGATTTGATAGCACGGCGGCCGTCAGTAACAAAACACAGTCTGGATGATCCCAAATCACATGTGAGTAAAGTACCAGAAAAGGATACATCTCTTAAAGATATCAAAGAAGCAGATGAGGAAAAGCAAGCAGGAGATCAAAATACTGACAACAGCAAAGAAACTACAGCCTTTATTAAAGCTAAAGAGAAACAGCACTACCATTCTTCAACAAGAGCTATTAAAGACACCAAAATTCCGCCGCAATCAAACTGGTTGTCAAAACAAATAACTACAGACCACCATTACTTCAAGAATATGACTCTTTATGGCCATACTATGTTATATCGAGGCGCTATGTTAACTATACCCCGATACAAACTTAAAGCATTGTCTCTACCTGACATCTACAGGAATTCTATGTGGTCTCTGGGTTCGGGATCTGATGATGAAATGGTGAGTAGATATCCTAATAACAAAATATTAATTACAAGCCAATATAAGCCTGCATAATGGTCGTATTATGTAGGGACAATAATATTAAGAGTGTTGAGAATTTGTCAAAAATTTGGTTAATAATTAAATTCAAAATAATATTATTTTCGAGGAAGTCTATGATGATGGCGCCGCGGTCGTGAGTTATTTGTAACGATCACGGAAGCTATCAATCGTGATTTTAACATTAACTTCTTTTTTGTCATCATTTTTCACACAGTCTCTCCTTCTCTTCGGTTTTCCTTACCATCTATAGCTATAATTACATGTTCGTCTCTTCTCATTACATATCTGAAGGGTATATGATCAAAATCAAAATAAATGGAAGCTATGGATAAATTTTAAATAATAATAAAGAAATGATTACAATATGAAATGACTACAGACACCCACAAGATGAAATACTTTTAAGAATTTTACATTTCTGTATTAAGTACCTTATTTTGCTTTCATTCATTGAAATTTAGAGGTTTTGTTTTTGATCATCTACTTCTGCTATTGACTGGTACTATTCAGGTATGATCCAGCATCCTACTCCACTAATCTGAAAATACAGCACAGAGCATTATAATTACTAGTAGAGAGAATACACCAATGATTCTTATTACTGTAGTAAAAAAAAAATATCTACACATTATCAAACATTAATATACTTTATCAGACAGCTAAATGACAATATACGAGAGATAACTTTACGTCTACACATGATAAAATACTATAAGTAGGTAAGGTTTGTTTGCACTTTACGTATAGATAATTTTGTTTCCAACTGACATTCGTCACCAAATTGATTCATTATATTACCCAATTAATTCAATTACAAATGCCTCGTAACAATCAGCAATAAAACTTTAAGTTGTTATATACCTACTACCCACCGACGTGCTGAACTAATATGCTAATATGATCAAAAGTCTCAGAATACAGAAGAAATTTCTTTTTTTTTTGTTTTTGATTCGTAATGGAAATTGTCAAATATTCGGTGTTAAAAACATAAGTATAATATTAATTTATTTATCATCCTTAACGAATTGCTTCCAAATCCAAACTCAATTGCTCTAATAATTATTATTTTAACGTTTCATTAAAACTTTTGTTTATTACGTCATTATTACGCCATAAGTACCCTGGAACGCAATCGACCATTGCATGGCATTGATCTATTTCTGTTCATGGTATTTAGGAAATATTGAGTATGGTACTTACAGCTAGTACCTACATTACATACTTATTGGAGTGTTAGTAGGAAATTGTATAGCATAATATGCAATATCATTTGATCGTATAGCATTTGTTCAATCTCGTCTGTCAATGGATTTATCACTGTTCACTGTCATCAAAAATCTAAAAAAGGTGGCAAAGATTAAGTCGTTTGATTTTTTTATCCAGAAGCTTATATGATTAGGAACATAAAAAACTGTCACAGGTTCTGATTTTGAGACATCTGGCAGTTAAATTCGATACTATTGTGTAGACTATTACTATTTTACCAAATGTTTTCCTAACAGTCAGCGTCAGAAGGAGATTAACAGTACCTTGTCATAGTAATCATCCATACATAATAATGGTGTTATCTATTAGGTACTCTAGTATAGTTTTATAATTATCTGTGCTATTACTGCACAAGCGCTGCCGTTGATATGATATAGTTCCAAAACTGTTAATCTAGTAGCATCGCTGCGGCAATTTGCAGTAACTACAAAATGTCGATTACGTGGTGTCTTTGGTGTTTGCATTGTAGTTGCGAATGACGGCAAAATGTGGGCCGTGTGAATATGGATGTTGAATGATTGACACCTGAGGTTGACACCATTCACAAATAATTTCAAGGTATCAAATTCGTAAAAGGTGCTGGCATTTTATAGCCTAGCGTCGACTATAGCAGAAACACGTCGAATCGAGCCGAATCGCATTTATTCCTCCAATCCTTGTGCATTAATGTGGTCGGTCGATTCGATTCGGCCACAGAAATAAATCAATCTTGATTTATTTCTGTGGATTCGGCGCACAATAATGGACGCAGTTTCATAATAAATATTAGGAAGCGACTTTATGCGATTCGATTCGACTCGGCTCGGCGCGCCTAGTGGACGCGGGCGTAAAGTCCTTGGAGTTTCTCCCGAGTTCTTATTGTAAAAACACGTGTTGAGAGACTGCATTGTTAATTCAATCTACCGTACAATTACATAATGCAGAGCCATAATAAGGATTAGAATTAAAGTACTTATTAACTCTCATCTTTCATGCGAACGAATTAGCTCTCGCCCAGATTGTCATTGTGTGGTATCGTTTGTGCTTGGCGTATTTATGAATTTATTTACAATGGTACAATTATAAATATCTGAGTTCACTGTAGATATCTGACAAAGAAATCTCGCCGAAATTTTTTATGTAAAATTATGCCAAGAAGAGACCATATGACTCGTTTCGAACTCTTGTCAAAATATGTGGCTTTTAATTGTAATATTAACCGTATTCTTCTAGGCGTGGTACCACCACTTCTGGGAGACAATGAAGACCAGTTTTAATTTCAAGATGTTTACGGAGTTCCACTTCTTCATGTTCAACCTGTGCATGGTGATCCTGTCCGTGTGGTTCATCGTGCCCTACTTCTTCCTCAAGTCGTTCATGTCGGCTCAGGGGATGGACGGAGGAGAGGTTATGATCAGCATCATTGGAATTGCCAGCGGTATCGGAATTGTAAGTTGAGGTTACATCGTCACCTTTGGCTTTGAGAGGTAGGACACATAGCCGCTGGAATTTAGAGCGCCGAACCCAAATACCCAAATGTAGTCAAGTAATACAACAATATCTCAGTGAATAAGGCTTCTAGAGCTGCACGGGAATGTAAAGAAGTTTCGGCAGCGTAGAAGTTACACATTAAGTTACAGTTGTCTATAAAATATAGGCTACGTGCGGTGAATGTCTCTTAGATGTTTAATAGAATGTATCTTCAGAACATTATGTAAAAAAAAATATTTCATAATTTGAAAACATCGACCGATAGCCGAATATTTCAGTCTCCTTCTTAGTTAAGAAAGTCTTTAAATAAAACATTGGTGGCAAACAACCATACGGTCCGCCTGTTGATAAGCGGTCACCGCAGCCTATAGATACTTCCAATACCAGGGGTATCACATGTGCGTTACCGACCTAGTAGAAACTTTTACACGCCTTTCTTGAATACACCCATGTTGTAATCCTTAGGGAAAACCTCACAACCGTGTGTGAGGACTATAGCCTGCCGACGACGCGCGATGCGGTGATAAAAAGAAGCTGTTGACATATGGATTGAGCGAATGGCGCGATGACGTCACACGCGACAGCCGGCTGTCGCGCAAGAGTTATCATCACCTTCTAGCATAAAAGAGTTTTTCCACATTCAGCTTTTTCTTAACTTGAAAATAGTCGAGGTAGGCACAGCAGACTAGCCGCACGAATTCGGAGTTCTGTAAGATGTAACCTTACAGAAGACCACAGTCAAATAACTTTACATTTTTGTGGTGTTGTGTTTCTGTTGGTGAGTAAGGTTGCCAGAGCTCATTCACGGGGTAGCAAGCGTCTATAGGCTACGGTGGCTGCTTGCCACCTAACCAGGCAGGTCGTATGCTTGCCTTTCAACCAAATAACATTAAAAAAATAACAAATATTGTTAAAAATAATATCGTAAGTTTTCTTACTTGTTTGTCTAAAAGATCTCGAGATAATTTCCCGAAAATTTCTATTATAAATAAAAAAAACCGCCTTCAACACTAAAAACGGAGAAATAAAAATTTGTTTATAACAATCTAAATGTTTTTGAGGTCGGTCCCAAATACAAGTGACAACGTTTATTCCAAATATTGAGGTTAGATAAAACGCGATCATAAATGTAACTTTGTATTGTAGGTAGCACTCGGGTGGACTGGAGACCAGCCATATGTGAACGTTACCAAGTCATTTGCGGCCTGCCTTATCATATGTGGCCTCTCGGTGGGCGCTTACCCGCTCATCATCACCAACTTCTGGGCACTCAGCGTCAACTCGGCAATCTTCGGGTTTTCCTTCGCCAGCTCATACTCCTACTCCCCGGCCATACTGATGAAGCTAGTGCCGCTAGATTACTTCACTGTGGCATATGGGCTGGTGTTGTTGGCTCAGGGCATTGGCCATTTGGTTGGACCACCCATTGGAGGTAAGACGAATAATAATAAGATCGAGCAAATAGGATGCCGACCTATGGTAGTAAAACCTTGTCTTAGTTGCCTTAATGTTAATTATGGCTACGCATTAAGGGCGTGCACTCGAATAAATCAAAATTGTCACATTTTGTGGATTATCTAACTAAGGATTATTAAAGACTCATTTTGTGGATTATCTAACTAAGGATTATTAAAGACTCATTTTGTGGATTATCTAACTAAGGATTATTAAAGACTGACAATGTGAATTATGACTCTTTCCAAATCAATACTATAAAAACTGTAAAGGGAGGATAAAACTTGTTGAGTTTCTTGCCGGTTCTTCTCAGAACAAGGCCTCCTGGTAGACTCTCGAACCGATGGCATCAAAATTGACTTTCATAAGTGTACAAATTGTACCTAAATGAATAAAGTAATTTTGACTTTGACTTTGACTTTGACTTTCAGACCTAATTTTGAAGCGATAACAACGGATTTAGCAAAGAAATTATATATAATATAAAAATATTAATTCTTGATTGAAACCACTATAGAGAGGTATTTTTATTTACGTTCCGAGTTAAGTTCCGAGCTGATGAGTGTGCCATGACCTTAAAACGACTCAGCGGTACAAGGTAAATTGAAATTTAAATAATATTTGCTTTAGGGCTGCTCTTCGACGTGACGGGTACCTGGGACCTGACATTCTACTTGGCGGGCTTCTGGCTAGTCCTCTCCGGTGTATGCCTGGTCATCATTGCGTATACCACCAACTTGCGCATGTGCGGACAATCGCCGCTACTTAACGATGAAAATGAAACTGCCCCCGCTGAAGTTTGAAGGATAATATCTACTGTTGTACTATACCTAGTCAACGCTGCCTGGAAGGCTGAATAAAAAATGTGACTTATTGCGTCTGTAGTGTGTACGTGACTACCTCATTATGCTGGCGAAGAATAAAAGATACAACTTTTTGGGTTTGCATTTAGAGTTTTATTTTATACGAAATTCCTTTAAAATATATATTTAGCACGGAGTACCTATATTTAGCACGGATATACAACATGTAAACTAAATAACCAACATCCTGAATACAGGTGGTTTGGGATCGGCTTCCGAGTTGATTTCAATAATTTTTTTTAAAAAAAAAACGATTTAAAAAATAAACAAAAAAAAAATACAAAAAGTACCCAGAAAATATTGTACAACATTTTCTGGGTACTTCTTGTTTTTTTTTTTTACGTTTTTTACTAACTAAAAAAAAAATTATTGAAATCAACTCGGAAGCCGATCCGCAAACCACCTGTATTCAGGGTGTTGGTTATTTAGTTTACATGTTGTGATAATAATATTTTTATTTACCTACATTTAAAAAAATCAGCTGGGATTATCACGTTGTTTGGCATATGGTATTAAAAACTGGCCCCTACCCTTCCCTTTCCTAATATTCATCTAAATATTAAGTTGTTATCAAAAAATTTTTTTTTAACTAATTTGTTATTCCTGCATACAAATACAACATGTAAATTAAATAACCAACACCCTGAATACAGGTATAATAGTAATATTTTTTTTTTTCGTTGTTTTCAAAAAATTTTTTATGGAAATATACTCAGAAGCCGATCCCAAACCACCTGTATTCAGGGTGTTGGTTATTTAATTTACATGTTGTATACAGTCTTGAAATTCATACATTTTGTTTTACTGGGCGCACTAAAACAAAATTTATGAGAGTAACGTTTCATTAAGATCCATTCAGTAGTTTTTGCGTAAAAGAGTACCAAACGCACATCCAGACAAACAGTGGCGTTTATAATATTAATAGGATTTCGAGATTTATTAAGGTCCTTATCACACTGGCAATTTGAGAGCGAATTCAAAGCGTGGCGAGATAGCACCGAGCTCACTGCGTGGACACTGCGAGTCCGCGGCGTGCAATCCGCAGTTTGGAAACTTGGGAAAAAAATGGATTCTGACGAGGAAACACTGATGCTAGCGTTATTACTTCGAAGGCCACCAATTGGTGCAAGGAATGCCTAGACAGGCAGCGTTGGGACGGTCTCGGTGTAGTTGCGCTCACGTGCGCAGATCCCGAGCCGTCCCGTAATAGCGCACAGAAGGTCAGGCCAGGGAGGATGTTTAGTGGGTATGGAGGGAACGCCTTTACCTCGAGTCCCACATATCCCCTGCGGTTGGCACCACCCCGCAGGGACGATGCGTAAATGCATTTGACCTCCCCGAAAACCAAAAAAAAGGCACTCTGGTGAGTAGGAGATATTTTTAAAAAATACTCATTTCATACGTAAGGACTTTTTACAATACTATATGTAAGTACTTTTCGCGTATTTTCATGTAAAAAGCTAGCTTACATTTCGGATTTATGAATAAAACATCGTAAAACTTTACAATTACAACTTTATTGTGAAGGGTACAACAATTTGATAAGGTAAGTCAACAACAACTTCAAACACATCCGATTTGTCTACTTAGAAGAATAGAATAGAATAGAATAGAATAGAATATTCTTTATTGCACACCAGAAAAGAAAATTATAACAAATGAAACAATAAAACATAAAATGTACAAAGGGCGGTCTTATCGCTAAAAAGAGCGATCTCTTCCAGACAACCTTTGGATGGACAGGAAAGACTATAACTAATTAGGGAAGTTGTAGGTGTACTATAAATGCATAATAATATTAATATTATGATATCACTTAATTAACAATAAATAAGTCGATGGCAAAAAATAATAATAAAAAAAAACAAAACAAAAACAGGCTGATAAATACAAATATGTATCAATATTTACTTACATAAATAATAATAAATACATACATACTATACATATACAAAATACGACAATAAAATACATACAAATATGACAATATAAATAATAATATATATACATATATATAAATGTATACATATATATATAGGTTAGGTATACACAATTAATAAATATAGATAGAGAAGTTACATTGCAAGATAGTGTTCTTTAACTTGAGTGATGAAAACATCCCGCGTCTGAGCTTTTCTTATAGTAGATGGTAAAGCATTCCACAACAGAGCTGCTTGAACAGTAAAAGATTTACCAAAGAATCTGGTGGAATGCATCGGGATAGCAAGTCTTAGGTTCTCCGATGATCTCAATGATCGAGAATGAGTATCATTCACGAACGTAAATCGTTCCTTGAGATAGGGAGGGGTAGAAGGGAAAAAAAGGATGCTGTAAAGAAGGGAGAGGATATGAACATTCCGGCGAAGGCGAATTGGCAACCATTTGAGTTTACGGCGAAAATCTGACACATGATCATATTTACGCAATCCAAATATGAATCGAATACAAAAGTTTTGAAGCCGCTCAAGTTTGTCAAGTTGCTCTACGGAGACATCGAGATAAGATGTATCAGCATAGTCGAGGATAGGCAGGAGAAGGGATTGTGCTAGCGCAATTTTGGTTGCAGTAGGGAGAAAATTTTGGAGTCTTTTTAATGATCGGGCCGATGAAAACAGTTTTCCACAGATGTTCTGAAGTTGGACAACCCATGACAAATTCTTATCGATAAGCAGACCCAGATTTTTTACATAGTCACAGTAGTTTAGGGCCACTCCATCAAAAATTACACTATGTAAATGCGACCAGTCAATTTTGGCGTACATTCGACTACTACCCACTATAATAACTTGTGTCTTACCAGGATTCACAGTCAAACCATAAGATTTTCCCCATTGGCTAATATTCTCTAGATCGATGTTTATTTTACTTATAGCACTGCTTAGCTGGTCAACAGGAGCTTGAGAATATATCTGCAAATCATCTGCGTAAAGGTGGTAGGCGGAAGATATTTGAGAAGTGATAGAATTTATGTATATTGAGAAAAGCAAAGGAGATAAAACGCCGCCCTGAGGTACGTAAGAACATAAATCTAAAAATAATTAACACATCCTTACTAATTCAAAATCCAGTTTGAGCGAAGCTTTTTGCAGAATTACAATCAAAGATTGGGTGTGCAAGCCAATCAGCATTGAGCTATTGCTCGTCAAATCGTTCCTCTGGCAATTTTTGACTACATTTGACACGACGGTCCCCATGAAGCTTTCTCAGTAATACGTTAGTTTCATACATTAAGTATATTCTTTTTGATACAATCGATTGGCCACTTGGCTAGGCCCTCCGATCGCGCTATTTTTTCCTATATAGTATTAAACTTAGGTTAATAGGTACTTAACTTACCTATTAACCAAATCCAAAACATTTCTGTTGTCATAAATTTTGACAGCCGCTTGACAGCTGTAAGATGTCAAAACATATGAAAACGTTAACGGTTAAGGTTTTGGTTCTTATGTTCGTAAATAACGCGATCAGGGGGAAAGTAGCCATAATAGTTATGATTAGTTAGCTATTACATTAGCAGTAACATGTGACGTGTTAACATCACCCACCCTATGCATGCTGCAGCTCAAAAGTAGAAGTGTGGATGCTCCATCAGTGATGCGTGAGGAAAAAAACCGACCAATATGATAGCTGCCGTGCGATTTTGTAAAGATCTCACTTCTCACCTTAAATCTCGTTTCGAATTTAACTGCCAATTTTTGACGTGACAACGTCTTATAATTCGATAGAGCCGGCTGCACGCACGAAAAAACATGACGTCATGCGGCGTTACCTCGCTCTGAATCTAATTCTCTAATTTGAATTTGGAATTATGTTCTTTAAAATTTAAACTTTCAATAATACCAAAACCAGCCAGATACAAATAGTATAGCCAAAGAGATTTTATTACAAGTTTATTCATACTATAATGCGAAATCTATTAAACAAATGAAATTAAATTTATCTTTTGAAAAATGCTACCATTCCATCAGTAGACGTTGTCACGTTCAACTATCGTCAGTAAACCGACTTTACAGACAACCAATTTTTTTGGAAAGTCCTTTGTTTTGTTTAGTGAACTGAAAACGAAGTAAGCTATGGTATAAAGTAATTTATAAATCATATTGATTTAAAACAATCCTTTTACTGTCTAAGTTTTATTGTGAAATATTCGTTTGCGTTTGACCGCTAAATACGTCTAACGAAAATAATAATAATGTATGAAACTGACGTTTTAGTGAGAAAGCTTTATGGCGACCGTAGTCAGAAATTAGCCCCCCATCTACTAGCGCTTATTTCGTATGACTTGTCCTCATAGATAGACTATAGAGAAAAATCGTAAGGATAAATAAAACCGTTGAGACCACTAACTAAATGTCATCTCTACATGTTTTCCTGGGACTTTATCATTCTTCGCCAGTCAGAAAAACGATCACTTTGTCACCATACATACGAACTGATACTAGTGGATGGGGGGCTATTTATTATCATTTCGTTCGATAGAAATGTTGTATCGTTTGCCATTTGTCTAGGCCCCAAGCGTATGTTAAAGCAAAAGTGAAGATACGGCATCCTCCTTATCGCATCTTTCAAAAAGCAGGCCTCGTCAACTACAGACACAAACTATGCTGATCGTGTCGCTCTCGCACGACTCTGCATTTTTATCTCGCTCACCTAACAATGCAGCTGAGACGTAGTAGGGTCATTGGTCTCAGTTTTGTAGGCACACACGCGTTACTCGGGTTACATATCTTCCCTTTTTTGCTTTAATCTAAGGTGAAAAGTGAGATCCTTAGAGAATGCACGGCTACTCTGAGTGACGCTAGGAAAACTAACACCCGTATTCACAAACATTATTATGAGATCTCTCGACTCTTGGATAAGAAACGAACCAATCACAGAGCTCGATTCAATGCCATTGCGTTGAATAGGGCTCTGTGATTGGTTCGTTTCTTATACAAGAGTCGAGAGATCTCATAGTAATGTTTGTGAATACTGGTGTAAGTCATCCTGTTGGTGATGCTTAACTTCGCGCACCTCAATCTTCTGACGGTAAAGCAGCGTACATATTTGCAAGGGTACCGATAAAACGATCTTAATATTTCGTTTCTATAATAATAATATTCAAAATATGAAAACGTAACAACTATTAATTACTTACTACTTTTAATATCTTTCAAAATAATAATAGATTACATTCTTAATATTAAATTGTAACAAAACTTGATAATGAGAAGATGTACAATTGCGATATACAACAAATCACTTCCTATTGCTTTGTGGAGTATACTCGTAAATATATTATTATTATATTATAAGAATATATCTCTATTATTACGTATTGTTATTGTACATACATTTATGTTAACTTTTGTATTCAATTGCATTGAATATTAACTTTACATAGGTACAAAAATTATAATAAAACTAAGTTTTACCATTTTCTTATTCATAATTTTATGCTCGATTAAAAAAAAGTCTAATTGAGAACCGCCTCCTTTTTTGAAGTCGGCTAAAAAAGCAAATTGGGACCTAACATGATATGCTCAAAATGATTAAAATGTACCTTACGTACTTAATCTTAATATATCAATTGTACGCCATAAATATAGAAAAGCCTTTTCTTTTGTTGAGGCCAAATACATAAACAAAATTTGAGAGGGATGTCCCTCTTTGTCTGTGAATTTTGCGTTGAATTACAATTATGTAGTTCTTTCAATTACCCATGTAGATATTTCAATTTTAATTATAATTTCAATTACTAGATAGTAGACCCGTATGTATGGTCGTCTGGGTAGGTACCGTCCATGCATGCCTTTCTTATTTCTGCCGTGAAGCAGTTCGCTGCGTTTCGGATTGAAAGGAAAGGTAGCCAGTGTAATTACTGGGTATGGAAGGCATATCATCTTAGTCCCCAGGATGGCAACGCACTTGCAGTGTTAACCCTTAATATTGAAAGTGTCTATAGGCGACGGTAACCACTTAACACCAGTACCCGTAGTGTTCTTTCGTATAAAAAACATAACTAGGTATTGTAGTTGCGTTATGAGCTGAATTTGTATGGGAAACAAATTTTGCGCTTCTTTCCGCCAGGGGCGCTATTCGCGTTTCATATAGTTACGTTTTTTATACGAAAAAACTTACACTACGGGTACAGGCCGCAAGCTTGTTTGCTATCTCGTAATATAAAAAACCCTAACTAAATAAAGTATGAACGATATGAAAATATTGAACTAAGTATTTCTGTTAACATTTGGGTTGACGGACGCGGGTTGAATTTCAACAAATACCCGCGGGATATTTTTGTTAAAATTTGATCGAGTACGTACCACTACTCAAGTCCTGATACCTATCAACTGTACGGTGGTTACCTACAAAGAGATTATTAGTCACATAATTTACTGGCAGCAATTATTATTTGACACTAGCACCGCGTCTATCAGACTTCAGTGGTGGCGCGAACTCTACAATTCTACATCCAGATTTCGAAATTTTCCTATGTATATGTCACCGGAGGATAACAAGAACCGCAAAATTATAAATTTCCTAGGAAATTCATAAACTTTCGTAGGATTTACGCCCACATTTTCGCAAATTGATAAACTTACCGAACTCACGCGTAAAATAATAAGTAAGCAATAACCAAACGTCATGTGCGCTCTGATAGGTTGAATAAGTCACTTGTTCCTTCTCCTTCCTCTCCACCGCCATTGTTCGCCACGGAACATAAACAAACCAGTTGCTCGTGTGATCTTGTTATTTTCCGGTGACACGGTACACAACAAAAAAGCAAGGTCACTTGTACTACAAATCGTCTGTTGTTCTTGGTTGAAGTTTTACCCATTAACGTATAATGAACGTATATAACAAAAATATAGCTATTAATAATACTTATAGGTTAAGTACAGTCAACAGCTCACCACGTTACCACAAACTGTTATTTTTTCCAATCGATGTTGCGCTATTAATACACACATTCAAGATTGAAATAGTTTTCTACAGAGTTCTGGTTGTGAGGGCACGTGTTGGGGGACTCCATTTTTAACCAAAATCTACCGTACAATTTTTTTGTAACTATAATTAAGTTTTCACTTGACATTGGCAAAATGCATAATCTTTAAGATTTTCGAATGCCATTAATTAAGAATAGAATAGAATAAGATTGAAATCCAATTGGAGAAATTTGTCAATTTTGGGTAATCTGATCTGCTGTCAGTCTGTACCTACGACTTTATTTCATTATGTAATAAAAATAATCTTATCATAAATATTCTTATTGAAAAATACAACATACTCTTCCATAAACTTTTCTGAGCACCTACTCTGTAATGTAATTAAATACTTATATTGTTTAACATTTAATATTTTTGGAGGTTATCATATACATACTAGAAGTAGTTATGAGGATTTTACTCAGTGGCAACGGTAAAACAAGACTCAAATGTTGAGCTAAGTATAAAGGTTACTATAATATACAACATTCAACAACATTTTATAATACAATATTTAGAATTGTGAGAAGAGGTAGTTCAGACAGATTGTTTTATTACGTATTAATTAAATTCCTTACTGGTTATCATAAGAGATGTTAAAAGCGTAGTTAATTATTATTTCATAAGTGTTTCACAATTATGCTATTGAGAAAATAAATTTTAGTTTATTTCTTATCTTAAAATTAATTAATTTAAGAGAAACATTAGAGTAATCAGGAAGACGTTAAAGAAATTATTTACATCAAGAATAAGCTAGCGACTGAATCAAGTAGGTACCGTTCAGTCCCCCTCGCAATTACCATACGTAACAACTATAAGTACCTACAGTGGCTATATCTCTAAATCATTGTGCATAATATTAAGCTTCAAATATCTTTAGAATATTCTAAAATTCTCTTCTGCATAAGTATCCAAATATATCACCTAGTTAAGAGAAAATGTCAGCTAATTCCGAAAAACTTTCTAAAAGAATTTTAAATCTGTGCAATATTAATTTGGAAAACGTGGAGGAAAAACTGAAGTAAGTGATAAATTTAGACAGAAGTACTGATGATTATATTTTTTTTGGTAGCCCTGGCATCATCCCTATAAATGAGGTGAGGATAACTCTCATTTAATATTGCCAATTGAATGAAACATTCTAATACTAACATTAAACGACATAGAAAAGGACGTAGAAAAAGACTTACAGACGACGCTATTCTCACTTGAAATCACGTTAGGTTACATCAGACATTCTTATTTTACCAATAGAAACACGTACGGCACACAATATATTAATACTAATACTGTTAATTTTATTATTCCTTCTGCGGAGAACTTTATATAATACATTAGGAAGCCTAACGGCCGCAATAATTCAATTTGTTCGATATGCCTTCTGATATATTTCATAATTCTCAATACAACGGGCCTTAGAGTGTTCCCTAGAGGAACCCCTTTGGTACTTATATTAACAAGTACGACAGTATAACAGGAAAATATGTAAAGACAATGTATAAAAGCAGTCGAAATGTCATCAACAACCTTAAGTAACAGGTAACAACCACATTCCCAATATATAATTAATAATCTCCCAAGACATACTCCTTATACTGACAGAGAATAAACATTACCTCGATTATCTTATTTTAGTTTCTTCCTGTGGGGTCATAAGTTACCATACCCTATTAATTTTACGTGAAAATAGAACTTTAATATAACATATTCTTCCATTCAAAGTAGCTTATTCATATCTGAAATGCTATATACAAAATAGATTATTGAAATAAATGGAAAATGCAAATCAACTATTAAGAAGAATATTTGAATAGAAGTTTTAATAAAATTATTTTAACTATACGTTTTAAAATTATTACACGTGTTCAAAGATATTTTACATATTATAATTAATTATATTCTAATAGCAAGTAAAAGTTAAATAATTTATATTTGTGGGAGATTTGAGTAAAATGCAAGATACTATAAGTCACAGCGCTTAAATAATTTGCTATGAAAACAGGGATAAGTCATGGGTTGAAATAAAGCTTTGTAATAAAAACGAGGTTGTTAAATATTCTAAAATAATCATATCAATTGAAGTATTCAAGTGATATGCATTAAAAATCTCTTTATAATATCACCTAATTGACATCGAAGAATCAATATACAAAAATAGAGCCATACCAGTAGTGGCGGTATTCTTGAGAAAATTGCTTAATAATTTTATTTTAATTATAACTAAGAAATGGATCAATTTATAATTATTATATTAATTATAATATATGCATGAAACTTTCTTATCATTAAAATTTGTAGACTGAACGTATCAGTATAACAAATTATCAATACAAGTAGCTATATTTTTATGATAGCACTACTCTACATATTTTTATTAATTATCTCATCAATTATTTAGTCTAACGTAAACGGCACAATGACCAATTACAGAAAGTTATTTAGCTTCTAAAATATTATGTAAACCTGAATCATTATGAATGTAGAATAGTATTAGAAATAATATATTTTTCTCAATAAGTGAATGACTAATGGTCTAATTTAAACAAGAGTTATTTAAATTGCCTATTTACCACGATTATTTTCGTAAATTTGATAAAATACAACTGAAATTTACAAATAAAACCTATAAATATTCATAAATAATCATTATAAATAATCATATTCCAAAACTAATAGAAAAACAACAAGTTCCAGCTTTACTTAGGTACCTACTTTGTACAAGTATAACACTAAAGAATTCGAAAGAGTTCAACTTCACATATTTAACACTTCTACAGGGCTGATGCATTGCATGATGTCAATGAATTTATAAATTTACAAGTGTCAATCTGTAATACTAGAACAGCATAATTGGAACACCTAACCATACTCTTCATTAGAAGAATTACTGGATTTTTAAAACATTTCAATTCTAATAATTTTCATCCATCACAGATCATTAGATAAAATTTATGAATGTAGAATTATAAAATTGGGTGGCACAATTGGGAATCTCCTATCTGTATACATAATAATAGTTATTCCAAGTATTCTGATGGCACCTAGAGTCTTTGTTTCTGAGATTCACATCTAGAGTCTTTGTTTCTGGGATTGTGATTGTCATCAATCTAGAATTTGATGTGATGGATAAAATTGCTGCCAGTGTCGTTCGACACAAAAAAGTTGTTCTGATATTACACAAAGTTGATCATTAATCATAGCAATGCAGGCCCAATAAGTTCATTGAATATCGCGGAAATCAACGGAGAGGAGGCGACTGTGCCACAGGACTAAATACCTTATAATGAAACTGATTCATAGGCATAGGTTTATATCTGTATAACTGTTTAGCTTTAGTCTGATTCTAAGATCTTCAGTTTTAGAACATCTGATTTTTCTTAAAAACCCAGATTAATAGAAAACTAGAGCCTGTAAAAGTATGTCGGGTAACTTTATAGTAGTGCGGTACTAACTTGAACGGATTTAAATCGCAAACAGATACTCGGGATATCGCCATTTTCAACGCTGTCGTGTGAGCTAATTATGAACAAAAACTACGGAACTTAATTTCTGCAATTTATTACAGGCGGTTGTACTAGTACCGTAATTACTCATGTGCAACTCGATGAATAGATTGAACTCAAGAAATTTGTCTAAGGATACTTTCAAGTGGTACTTAACGCATTCTTGTGAGATATTCCTAGAATAGTCTAGGGATATCTCACCAGAATCTACAAATACACTTTGGTACCTACAACGATACTTTGATAAAAGAATAATTGTCATGAGATAAATCCAACCAACCCACTGATAAATATCCCTGTGGCGACAGATCGCAGTGTAATAAGAGAAAAAAAATAGGGCACAAAAGCTTCTCTCCGTTGAAGTCCGTGGGTTTTGGTACGCAGGTACGGTTTTGTAACGCGCTCTCCCTAGCGGTCGGGCCTAAGCGGCGCGAGCGCGGCCAGGGAGGCGCGGCGACGGCGCTAGGAGGCGGGCGACGCGGGCGCCACGTGCTGCAGCCCCGCCGCCGAGCCGCGCGCCGCCCGCGGCTCCAGCTCCAGCGACAGCGTGTACTGACGCTCCTCCGCGATCACCAGCGACCGGTCCAGCAGGAAATCACAAACCTGTGCCGCACAAATTCCCTTTTGCACTTACACTATTAAACTGACGTCTATGTTGATTTATTTTAAAACTTCCTTATTTATTTGAAAGAAACATATATTAGTAACCATTTATGCAAAGAATAAAGTGAGAACTATTTACCTTGGGTATGTGGTCTATCTTGTATGGAGTTTGTTGAAAATTTCTTATCTCTCGAATAACATGGGCGATCTGCGACAATAAGGAATAATATCGTTTAAATTAATCATAGCTACAGGAAATTAAATTACGAGTTTTAATCTTACCATCCTCATTTTAGAAAAATTGAGTAGGCCATCCGGAGTGTAGTTAGATGTGCCTTCTTCAATGAAAGACAAGTCCGACAGATACATTCCCAAGTAAGGTATGCATGGCGGATCGCATCTAAAAAATTACCAAACATAAACCGAATGAGCTTATCATTGCTACAAAATTCAATGTGTATCTCAATGAAACTTACCTGTGCAATGCATCTCGAAGAATTCTGAATCGACATTCTGATGATATTATTGTTTGCATTCTTTCAATTGTTTGTTTGCTCTGGAATTTTAAAAACATTTTACTTCACGTTGTTTTTAAAAGCCTTGATTTCAAGTTTTGCTTAATTTTAGAAATTGCTATCATCAATTCCGATTCTGTTATGACTAATTTATATAGGTAAAACTTACGGTTTTTGAAACTTTTTCCCATGTTTTCTTTAAACGATATACCGAGGTGTTAGACAATGCTGCACACACTTGTAGTACACCATTGAAATTATGAAGACAGCGAGCTATATCAGCTACTGCAGCCCATTTTTCAATAGCAGCCACACGTCCTTAAATATATAAATTATTTGAAATTTCCACTCTTTTCTAAGAAACATGTTTACTCCCTTTTACGAAATACTAACCAGCTAGGGTGTATTTTTTTAAAATTTCCGAAATAACCAAATTAGAAATATGATTGAAATGTGAAGTCATCAACAAGATATGAGGAGCTCGATCCGCTTTATCAGCCTTCGTCCAAGCTTGACCCAGAAACTCTCTGAAAATGCAAGAACACCATAAATTAAGGCATAGAATTATACAAGCAGAATATAGATTAGAAATATAACTCACTCGCTGTTAATGGAACTAAATATTTGGTAATCCAAGTACGTCATTTGTTCAGCTATTTCAAGAGCTGATAATGTTTCAACGCTTTCCTTAGTAGGTATCTGCAAAAAATAAATTGTAATTAGTGTCAGTTTGTCATATTTCTTCTTCATCATCGGGGATTAGGAGTAAGGCTGGAGTAAGTTCATTAGAGTAAATTTTCTAGTAGAAACTAATATAGGTTTCATTTCGTAGAATAATAATCTTCATTGATATTTTAAAGAAATTCATTTCATAATATTTTTTATAAATTTTAATTATTATAATCAGTACTTTTTACATTATAAAGCCAATTTTTGTGTTTGTTATGGAGTTAAGCAAGTTTAATCGTTAGGCTGACCATGTGTATCTCAAAGGCTCAGTAAAAAACTTACATGAGGAGGAATAAACAGTGCTTTCAAATCAACCACTCGATCCGGAGCTCTTTCTAAGAGACGCAGTAGTTGCGCTGCAGCCTTATGCTCAGCCGGCAATAGACCAGGACTACCTTCAATCTCTTTCAAGAAATCCATTGTTAAGCCTCGTAAGCGCTCATCAGACCAAAAGTCGTGAGAATGTTTGGAGATCCAATGCCTGTAACCAAATTTGGATGCAGTTCATAATAACTGATAATTATTTGCCTACGGTATGTGTAGATATTAATTAGTTGAACTTGAAATTAAGAAAATCTGAAGTCAGTTTTCAACATTCACATAAAATAGAGCTTGTATAAGTACTTAAATATATGTATAAAACTTAGAGTCTGTATTCTGAGGTATAAAGTTACTCGTCTATAAAGAAACAAAAGAGAATTACCATTTTCATCAACAATACGGAATCTTTCGAAAAATTTAAACGTTTATACAAAAGAATATTTATAGCCAAGACCAATATTACCTTAAAACATTAAGCACTCTCATCGTAGCTGCTGTGGAGATAACCGAGTCACGTCTCGTAGCAGGAGGTGAGGTAGGTGGTGGTGATCTTGGGTTAGATGATGCTGACGTGGCCACTGCAAAAGCCACCGCTGCAGTCGATGTACTGCTCCTAGACCGAAACATCTTATTATTTATGAACAAATAAGTATACAGGTATTCTCTCAAACTTTAATAATTTCAACTCACGACGACTTTAAAGTATCTGATTCACAAATTTTTAACTTAAAAATGTATAAGAAAGTTTAAATGATAAGACAGACTTATAGAGTAAGTAAGGATTAGAAAAAGACAGAGTATTATAGTACAACTAAATTTTAAATAGACAGTAAGTACCTAATGACAGACAGAGTGAAGCATGCAATAACTAAGTTAAGTGAAACAGAGGATAGATAAAGGATTAGGAAAATTTGATTTGTTTTTGAAATAAAATTTATAATACCAATGTTAGAATATAAAAATTTAGATTTATAAAACATGCAAAAATATAATTTAGAAATAAGTTTTAAGAAAATTACTTTAAAATTACTGAGTCTTGAAATTCTTGCTAATGTGCTTCGTTTAATTTAAACGAAAAATCTATGTATCTATTATTTTGTAAGTGCATATGTCCCCAAACTTTTGAATGTATTAGAGCAGGGCTAAGTTTTTAGAACAGTTGCACTTCACCGCTAAATGATAAATAGTATAATATATAAAATCTAATTAATAAAAAGCAATCAGAAAACTGAGTGGTCCATATATTTTTGTGTCGATAGTATTTAGTTTGACGTTGCTCGTTCTGTTGGTTGTCGTGTTCTGCAGTAGTGAAAGTAGAAATTGTGAAAGATGCGATGGCATCATTAGTGTGCGTGCTAGAAATATCACAGGGTCAATATGGTACAACGTGTTTGGTATTTTTGTGGTATCTCATGTGATCGGGAATATTGTATTTACTGGAATTGTAAACAAAATGATCAAAAAAGGGCAAATACAGACGAATTTTCTAGATAAAGCGTAATATTCCAAAATATACTCCTCTACGGCTGGTCTACTTATTCTGATCTCTACATCTTTTACCTTCACCAATCACTCACCACAAGAGGTCTTTTCCAAAGCTGTTAAATGAATATTAATTAATTAAAACGACAAACTTTTAAGAAGACTAAAATTTTATAATGCGCAAGAATAAACTCAGCTAGGTAATAAAATTTTCAACACCTAATGATACCCTAAAATGACCTTAGTAAATGAATCTTCGTGCAAAAGCTTGAATAACTTTAGAAAAATCGAAGAATTATGAAATATATTTTATATTAAACTAGTAAAAGGTGAGATACATGCCACAACACTGAGAATTGTGAGCTCCCACTCTTGTGCCATAACAATTAAGAAATCCACTGATTCAATAGACTGATGATTGGAAGATTATGGAAAATAGCCATGAACTTGGTCTTACCTCCGGTGCGATTGCCTGAATGAAGTGATGACAACTCCGGCCTTTGGTTGACTAGTCTCTCGACGGTAATTCTAATCAAAAAATGAGCACTGTTGACATCCATGATATTTACAAAATCTACAAAGGATGAACTTTTTTCTCTCGAGACTATCGATTGCTTTTGAAAAATTTTTAATATATTTATTTGGCTATTTATCTTAATTATTAATACAGGGACGAAAAGCGTGTGTTGCATGTCCTTGGTTTCGATTTGGTAAGCAAATGAGCATCCAGCTTGACCAACCAAGATGGTTTACCAATTTTTTTAAAATGCTTGGCTAGGCTGTCAAGCTATTGATCCTGGAGTTTCTGCATCGGCTTCCTTTAGGTAAAATATAAGCTTCTTGGCTAGTAACTAATTTCGTATTACAACTTCGTCGAAAGTCTCGTGTGCAGCAGTAGAATTTATAAACATTATTATAGTATGTGTTGATGTAATTCTTGGCATCTCAGAATAAATTATTCCTACTTTATTGAAATTAAAATTTAATTGATTTGCATAAAAATGGGTATCTACATAACATTTCATTGCAGATGGCATATTATATTACTCCATATTTCACCTTAAAGGCGTGTTAAGTTGTTAAAATTTTCTGCTCAACATAAAAGAAAATTGTCATTACCTGTGCCACTTGAGAGACTTGCGAAGTGACCGAGGAGCGCGGTTCGGATCCGCCCCAGTAGCGGCGTCGCTCGCTGTTAATGGACGCATTGGTGTAGCGTCGTTCTCTGTACCGTCAATTATCAAGTAAGAAAATGTGCAGATTTCATAACTATCATCATCCTTCATAAAATAAGTAAATAGACGACGTAGAATAAATAATTTATAGGTAGGTAATATTTAAAAGCTGTAGAGTTTTTTGATTCAAATGAACAATGAAAAAAATTAACTACTGATTCAAATTAAAAATTTATTTTTGTGTTGAATAGTCCGTTTCGATGAAGACTATAATATAACATCAACATGTTGTGATTTTCCGGCATCTACGCGAACGAAGTCACAGCTAGTAACTAATAGGTACAGCCGCAACTTGAGTGTTTATTTATATTATATAAAGTCTCTTATAATATTCAAATCAAATCAAATCATTTATTGCTTTTAATCAAATCATTCTAATGGTTGTGGCACAGCAATCGGTCGTGTTAAGCAATGAGCTACATTTTCGGATAATTTTAATAAGAGATTAATCTACTGGTTAGATTTGATGTCTCATTCAAGTGTTCAGTATGCTTAGACAAGTGACAAACTCTCCAGAGCGTTTCTGCAAGTAAAAACGCTAACTCTAGACACGATAGGTCGCCATGATGTTTATGTCGGTAACAATGTGAGTTTCATTTATTATATTAAATTCGTAAAGCGTTAGATGGAATAGTTTGGCCGGTTCTCAGGAAACTCGTACCGAGCATATCGCGCGGCGTTGGAGTCGGATGCGCGGCGTGGTTCAGCGGGCGCGGCAGCCGCGGCCATTCGGGCGCTGTCGGAGCGGCGCCGAGCGTCCGCGAGCGCGGCCCCGCCGCACGCCGCCGCCGATGACGGCGCCAGCCGCCGAGGGCTCTCAGACATTGTACGGACCCGCTGGACAGACCATCGCAAATACTAGACCGAGGGTAACACAGTAACAAACAAACGTTTAAAGCAAATTGTAACCTTATGATGGACAGGATAAAAACACTTCTCATGGATATGGCGTCTCAAACCTTTAAAAAATATTCCATTCAATTCAAGGATCTTGCTCAGCAGGCGATCGCTTTTTCAGTTAAATTGATATTGACACAGTCAGCTTTAAGATCATTGCCCTTGAGCAACAAAGAAATATTGCTTAGTTAGTGGTTTTTCAACCTTGTCTTCTTTGACTGGACTGGATACTTGCAATTTTTGTAAATCAAAGTAGACAAAATTCCATTAAATCTACCAATAAAAATTAAAAAGATAGCTTTCGCTACCAACGTACTTAGAGATGTCGATTGGCCACGTGATTTAACAACGGCTTATATCAATACCATATATATTGTTCTTATCGATTTTGTTATCGTTTTTAATTTGTCACTTTGTCTAAGCTCGCAGGGATCGAGGAACTACGTAGATATTTTAGCATACTAGCAAGCTCCCGATGAAAGGTGCTTGTTCAAAATCTTAATTACACGCATCAGCTGTTAATGAACAATAAAATACCTGCAAATTACGACACCCCACTAGAATTTTAACAACGGTAAAATTGTCTGTGTAACTGATACGCACCTCTGAAAATCGCTGCGAAATTTTGAACTTATCGTCAATTTTGTATTTATTCTTCTCCGGTTCTTCCTCCTTGTACTTTATGTCCTCGTCGCTCTGGTCCACCAGCTCTATGCTCTCGTCTTTCATGATGGCTGCCGCAGCGTCATTGTCTTTAGTTGGAGACTTCCTTTCTGTCTTCGTGTCTGTCTTGGAGACGTTATGTTCAGGACTAACTCGTTTTGGACTCCCAACGAGGGTTACTGAACTGATTGCGCCAGGGGAAGACGGCGATGTTCCTATGGAAGATTTTTATAGATCACTGAATATCAAAACTTTTAAATATTAACAAACTTACTCGACAAAGAAAAGGACTATCATACATTGACATTTTCACAAAACATCACTATGTAATTATAACTAAGAAATATAAAGCGTGAAATTTCTTTGTATTTGGTGTATAATAATATGCTGATCACTGTTTATGCATCCACAGCGAAGTTTCTTTTTCTAGCTGGAGCAACATTTTCAAATTTTAGTAGGAAACAATGTAGACACTTCTACAACAAATTGTTTCCTTATGATGGCGTGATGACACGCACACGCAGTGCCTACATACATATTGGCAATTGGACGCGATGAACATTGAACGAAAGCAACAATTGGCCGCAAATATTGCTCCACATAAGTATCCCCGGTGTGGATAAACCAATAAACACATGTTAAATCCTCAAAATATTTATAAAATATTCTTTGTAAAGTTTGAATACCTTTGAGAGTCTCGTTGCTGGATGAAGTCGCCATAATTTTGGGTATTGTCAAATGACTATTGTCCTCTTCGGCCTTCGTAAGCATTTTAAATTGAGATAGGAAGCATAAATAAATATATTATTAAGTAGTAAACTTCTTTCAAATAACAACTAATGTTATGAAATTAACATTTGTAACTAAAAAAAACTGATAAATATGGATACGTTTGATAATGTGTAACAATCGCTGCTTTCAGCAGTTTAACTCATTCTGACAATACCTACTTATAAAAAATAAATAAGAAAGACTGCTTGTCATAAAGTCTAAATTCGCTGCACGACTGTGTGTACTTTTGCTTCCAGTAAACCACCGTACAGATAGAACAACATCTATCTTTATAGCATTAACTACTTCTGGAAGATCATCATAATATTCATTAATGCCCATAGTTCCGGTTACCACCTCATTTGAGGTGAACGTTACATTATAACCTGGATTATCTCGCAAACATCATCGATATATCATCTCTTTAAAATGGGTAATGTAATAAACTAATAGATAATATTAAAATTGGCATATGTCATTAGTAAGTAAAAGCTAAGAAACATCATTACCTTGCTAACGGAAGATGTTCTCCTTGACGGTGCCATCAGATATGGAGACAATTTATCTTCATCTTCACCTAAAATAAATTCAATCAGTAGAGCCGATTTGACATCTTTATTTACATATTCATAATTATTTTTAAACCTAGTTACTAGGACAATACGAAAATATATTTAAACATGTTCAAATTTCATTTTAAGATTTTTTTGTATGTACAAAATAAACTTACTTTTTCTGGAAGTTTTCCAGAATCGTGATTGCCAATCTCTGTCGCTGTACTCTGAACCGTAACCTGGAAATTGTATTAATTTGACTATTAAATTGGCCTAATCAGGGAGTCGACCTTAGTTAGTAATAGTTTCTGAAAAGAAAAACGTTTAAAAATAAACAGCGTTTAACGTAACTGCGACGAGCAAAAGACCTGTCTTGGTTGATTAAGCTTAATCTTTTTAAAGTTAATAAAAAAGAATAAGAATTATACATAAAAGATGTATGGAGGGTGTGTAATGCGATGTCAAAATTTAGATCTCCTTGTCTACACGCAACTTTATGTGGTTGCAAGTCAATTCAAAAACTATTTTAGTTTTGTAAATTGTAACTCTGTAATTCATTTAAACTCATTAATAAAATCTAGACACAATTGTTTTTAATTGTCTCGCAGTAGATATCTACTGAGCGGAGATCAAAAGGTTAAAACAAAAAAGAATTGATGCATATTCCTTATTGTCAAAAAGAAGGTATGAAAAAGTTTTGGATTTGGTTAATACGGGGTAAATAGCGCGCTGGTTCGTTTGTGATAGTGTTGTGTACCGGAGACGGAGCTGGCGGCGCTGGTCTTCCTGGTGGCGTCGGGCGGTGGCGCCAGCTCGAGCTCCTGCTGCGACTGCTCGTAGAACACGGCCTTGAGCGCCTCCAGCACCGTCACCCCGTCCGTGAACACGCGGTACGTCAGCAGGAACGTGTTCAGGAAGTCCACCGACAGGAACCGCAGGTCTGCCCAACATACCAGTGTAATGTCATCACCATTTTTTTATATTGTTTTTTAGTACAAATTTAAGTATAACATTGTTAATCTGCACATGCTTTAAATTATCATGTGGATAACTATTATTGACCTAAGCTGATGAAACTAGATTTAAGCACATGTATTAGATAAGGTTGTTGTTATCCCAAATATAAATAAATAAATTTACCAACCCTAATCCTATTTCCTTAGCAGCAGCCGGGACCTAACGTGTCTTCCGAATTTCGGTCCCCCATCCGAATACCACTTGGTTGCTTAACTTTCGTGATCGACTAAGAACACATGACCGCGGCGCCATCGACCTCCTCATACCATCAACGTAATGTAATGAAGTAATAAAGAATTCGATGTGTCATATACAGCTATAGTGAATAAACCGACATAGACACACGTCTATGTCGGTTTATTCACTCGCTTAGAAAATCAATTTGTAGTTATTTATAGCGGTCAGTATAGCTGGCTACACATCAAGCGGTCCGGGTTCGAGTCCTGGTAGCGACAAATATTTGTGTGATGAACACGAATATTTGTTGACGAGTCATGGTTGTTTATATATTTATTTAAGTTTATTTATAAAAATATCTAAAAATATTATGTATTTTTAAAAAAAAATGTCCGTTATCTAGTATCCATAACAAAAGTTCTTAATGATACTTACTTTGGGCTAGATAATTGGTGTGAGCGTGGAAATATATTATTATTATATTATATCTCAATTTTTAACCATCACTGAAGACATACCTGGTAAATGAGATGTATGAGAAAAAAACCAGTTAAATGTTATTTATTAATGTTCACATATTAGGCCAACATCAAATAAAATTGGGAGGAGGCAAGTGGCCTGTCTGAACCGGCTATGTCCTAAAAATGACACCCGTCCGTTCATGGTGCTAATCGTGCTAATGGATAATTTTCCAAAGTAGGTAACAATTATTTAAATTAAGGACAGAGTCCAACTATATAAGATGTTAGTAGTTCAAGAAACTTTAACTAGTTGCTAATTAAAATAATTAGATAATTTGTTTCACGACTGAACTGGAATCTATTTTGACAAAAAACAACTTGAAGTTAATACATTAAAATGACAATGATCATTAGGATGATTGTAAGGTTACAATCATCTACGTGCGACTGAGACAAAATATAGAAATGATTGCCACTATGTACCTATTTGTACGCCAGATACAGAAATAGGTGGAGAAAGAACGTACGTGAGGAAGTGATGCAAAAGGGAGGTCACTACCTTCGACACTTAGGAATAGGAATACGACACAAGCAAGATGTATTTGTAGCTACCCACATTAATCTGTGGATCATACTAAAATCCAGACACAATTGTTTTTAATTGTCTTGCGGTAGATATCTGCACATCGCGAGCGGGGACCAAAAGTTTAATGTAATTAAGGAGGTTTGATTTGATTTGACTGACCCGTGAGTCGCTGCAGCAGACGCTGCGGCGTGGCGGAGCGGATCTGCGGCACCTTGCAGGAGTTGAGCGTGCGGCTGAAGCGGATGTCGACGTCGTCGGTGAAGAGTGCGCGGTCGGAGCGGCACGCCGGCAGCGACGCCGAGGCCGCGCCGCACGCGCCGCACGCGCGCAGCAGCTCCGTCAGCGCCGCGCTCTCCATGCACTGCGCCAGCTCGCTCGTCCACGCCGCCTTCTCCTCCAGCGTCGCCGCCACTGCGCACCCACACTTATGCTACTGCCGCACACATCGCGAATAATCGTGTTATCACGATGTGTGTAGCCAAGTGTTCGCGAAAAATTCGGTCACAAGGACATCGCACCGTAAAAATATAAATATACATATATATAAAAATACTGTTGAGCCAACACGTTGTATTATGTATTTCTTCGTTAATTTTAATATTTGTACTGACCTGCTTGACATTTGGTATCGAAAATTTAATACATTTAGTTCTATTTGAATTTAATTACAACTTATTCTTGGTAAACCAACACATTACTTTGGAATGGGCATTATTCACATCGTCAACATTTTCTATTTGTCTATTTAATTTGAAAATTAAGGAAGTATCATCTGCAAATAATACTCATCTCTCACATAAGTTGTTTTATATAGAAAAGCAGGTCATTTACATAAATCAGAAAAAGAAACGGACATAATATCGAACCCTGTGACACGCCCATAAGAATAGGAGGCCCTGCAGAGTTCGCTTTATTTCTAACCACTGTATAAGATAGAACCTTATAACAAGAAAGGAAATGTTAGGTTTATTCACTATCAATAAAAGTCAGCTTGATGAAACAGCTTTTAACGAGTCCGTTATGATAGGCAAGCGTTCACATATGCCTTCTCTGCACATCGACAGTCGCATCATCGGATTACATCACAATTAGCAGCAGCCGCTCCTGTCTCCACATATTTTTTTCTTCGGCATAAGTTGCGCCTATTGAAGTTGAACACAGACCTCACAGACGCGTGGACGGAACGCAAAAGCCGCCCAAGTTGGCCTCCAGGAATATATTTTTTTGAGTTCTTAATGACTTGGGCAAAATATTTCAATATTTTTGCACTGTATGTTGTCATACATTTATGATCAACTACGAGATTAATCGTACCTGGCATAGTAGAATGTAAATCACTTAGACTATGCCGACTAAGACCAGAGCTATATGTAGTTGGTTCTTTTAAAGCTTATCACTTGCACAGTATAAAAGGCAGAATTATTCCTTCTTTGGTTTTACTAAAAAAAATGCCTTGTGTTTGTCATGTCTTTGAAGTTCACATCTTTTATTTCCAAGAAGCTTATATTATACTTCTTAATCTATCTTCGTGTTTATTTCATTATGTGTCTTCTTTGCTAATGCCAACCTTTAAAAACCCACCTGACCAGTAGTGCCAATATTTATTATGTATAGTAGGCCCAACAAAATCTACGAATATATAAAGTATGGCACTATGTTGTAGTACTATGAGTTATCTCATATCTGGCATGGAAATGGTCAATATGAATATATTGAGGTTAAGGCAAATTAACAATTCGAACATCATTAAAATATTCCAACTTTTATAGAGGGGCATTATGTAAGCGGGTCTTTGATTTACCTAAAGTGAAAACATTCAATAAAAGGTGATAATTATTTATTGCTTACCTAAATGTGCACATATTTGATCTCCTTTTACTTCCACAAGGATCTTAAAGTCCTTTCCTTGGTAGGCATCGCCTCCCGGAGACGAACAGACAGACGTAGAATCTGAAATATGTTCTCTAATTATAATTCGAGTAATAACTGCGACACAGTATCCAATCATGTATATTGACCTGATTACAGCAACATTATAGTTTCGACATAGGCTTAAAATTCGTAAACAAAAGTAATAAAACCTACATATTCGTTACAAGATTGAAGGGGGTGGTTAGTATGTCACTGTCAATACTACCAATTTATTTTCCATGACTAATAGTGACATCAGGCACCAAATAAAAATGAAAGTCTTTGACTGACTTGCAAGCTTTTAAAGATATCTAGCGATGCCGATGTGGAAATTTTCGGAAGTGCGATTTCTAAATTCAATTATGTATTAGCTTCTACTTTAGGTAATGTCGTTGTACAAAAACGTTTGCAAATAAAAATAGTATAGCTTTACAACAAAAACTTCATGTTCGACGATTATTTATACATTTTGATTCGTATTCGTAAGATTATTATAACATGTTTTTGTACCATCGTCATCGTGGTTAGAAGGATCTTCCACCAGCAGAGCGTCGTGTAACGGCAATCTTCCGGAAGGAGGCAGGTGCAGTCTCCCGCCGGTAGCCCTCGTAGTTAACAACAAATGGTTGCTAAACAGAAACGCTTGCCGAGCTTGAAGAGTTGCTCGGCGACCTTTGCCAACCACTTGAGACAGCGTTCCTGATAATAAAAAAAAAACATGCGAATAGATTAAAACGCGCAAAAAAAGTTGAAAATTTAGCTAACAGCAATAGGGGATTGCAAACATCAAGTTACTCAAAATACGAGCAAAGAACTGATTAAAAAACTAATTTATAGAGATTGGGATAGTTAGTTTCGGCAAAATATGTCATGATTTTGTAGACACAAGGACAGAAAAATAGATTCTTCGATAGGAGAGAACAATTAAAAGTAATCTAAGTGTTATTAGTGTACACCTTTAAACTATTAATAATATTACCTTGTCGTATGAAGACTTGATTGACGTCCAATAAAATATCACAACCTTCGATTATCATTCGCTCCACAGCCAAGTTCTTACGCAAATTCTCTGTCTCGCTAACCTGGGAAATGACGACACAAATATTAAGAAAAATTCCTACTGGAGATTTGTATTGGGGCAGGTTAAAGACTCCTTGTAATGTTGCGTGCAAAGTTCTTACCTCATCATGCATTTGTCGTGAGAGTTCTTCAAGTTGCGCACGCGCATGCTGCAAGCTCCGGCGCTCAACGTGATCATGTGGCGTGTGCGCCAACAACTCATGCAGAGTAATGATGTAACGTGGTATCTGCAGAATACATTATTGAGTTTTAACTTATACGCATTTTTTTTTTCAGGCAGGTGATATTAGTAGCACAACTAAAATCGCAAAAGGCAATTAGATCACTTTTTAGCAACTCTACACGCCTAATACCAAGTCTACAAAATTCAGCTCGTAATCAAACACTTCAGAAAATGTGCTTCAAAAAAAATTGGAACAGATTACAATGTTACCTGATGCATCGGATATGTGAGGAACGTCTCCAGCGACCTACTCTGGCACGCGGGCTTGCTCTCAAGCCTCGTCAGGAGCTGTGCGAATGGCTGGCTTTGCTTGCACTCTGTGAGCACCTGCAGCGAGTAGTGGTGGTTGCGCACGTACTCCTGGTAGATCGTCAGCATCGGCAGCAGCATATCGAATAGGTCTCCTATATGAAGATCATGACTAAGTACTTTTACCAAAACCAGGAGCAAAAAAGGATTTAGGTAAGGTAAGCATTTGACCACAATCTAACCTAGCGTTAAATATCAATGTGGCCGACGGACGGTGGCACATGCTTACCTATAAAGTGCCTATTCACTCTAGTCTTGAAGAGTTCCAAGTTGTTAAGTTCGGGAAACACATTGGCAGGCTGCGAGTTCCACTCCTTAGCTGTTCGCATTATAAAAGAATTAGCGGAGCGCTATGTGGATGGGAATATCAACGAAGCATGAAACTACTCTGCGGGTGTTACCTTGATGGTTGAAGCGACTTTTTATTCAGAGGATGAACTACTACCCAAAATGCTCTACGACGATAATCTATTATCTCACTATATGCTTGATGAAATTGTATTTCATATTGGGATTCGACTACAACTCACCTAGTACGAGAGTTGGCCAGGACTCCATTCTAGAAGTGAGACCCTTGAAGAATATTTGGTGTAAGAAGAGTACTGTCTCGCTGTTGAGGAATATTGAATTGACGTCTTCATGGGTGCACGGTGGCTTCTTTGAGCTGGCAGCCATCTTGAACGGTCGTAGGAAACAAGTTACCTGAAACGTGCATTTTAATATTATAAAGTATGAATTATTCAATGCCTAGTGGTATATTGTTTGTACAAATGCGATTTTCTTTAGACACAATATTCAGAATATTTACTTACCAATATCTCCATCTGCTCAAGGTATTCTTCTTCAGCTTCAACCATTTTGAAGACCAGACTGCGAAATTTACACACAAAAAATAATATGAATAGATAATGAATTCATTTTACAACTTCTTTATTTACATTTTATTTTGTAGAAACTTACTAGGTTAAAATTATCACATCCTTTTTGGGAAAAACATAATATTTTACCATAAAATTAAATTTTGCTTTAGACCTATCCAGATTGTTACCTATTTCTCTTTCTCATACTTTCAGCATGCGGACTCTTGATGTACTGCTCCACGATTTGCTTCCATCGACGTCTGCAGAGCCATCCTCGGAAGAAACTCTGCAATATAACGAAAAATATTTAGTTCCAGAATTTCTCCATTATTATTTATTGTACATACGTATATCGTGCTCTTTGGTAAATGATGTACCTGAACTTTCTTTATTTTTCGCAATTCTGCCGGGTCGATTTCAGGAGAGTTGGTTGATGACAGACTCGTCGTAGAAGCTGCCCGCGTGCTTGGTTCATGTTCTTTCTTGAATGTACATAACTGGAAAAAGAATATTACGGCATAAACTACGTGGACGTCGGGAATTAAATCTCATGTAGGTAAATATGCCCGATGTTCACCAGTGGGCACTGGTGGACATCGGCAATATTTATATGTATATTTACAACGGGAATGTACCGTTATGCTATTGAGCTTGATTTTTATAGAGTTACCGAATATTGCTATATAAATTTTATAGAATTACGGAATCACAGTACGGAACGTATAACGTATAGCAAATATTTAAGTAAGTGCTGGCATTTCACATGGTCGTATTTGGCAAACATTTGTGCTTCATCTCTGTCATTATATATAGAACTAGCTTCCGCTCGCGACGTCGTCCGCGTGGACATTTTACCCCCTTAGGGGTGGAATTTCCAAAAATCCTTTCTTAGTGGATGCCTGAAGTTTCTAGGTTCAGGGGTTTGAGCTTTGCGTTGATATCTCAGTCAATTAGTCAGGACTTTGAATTTTATATATATAGATATTGTATCTTTATATAGTATAGATGAAAGAGATGCAATACAAATGTGGCCATGTCAACTACCAGCATAAGTAAGTATGTTTCGAAATATTTTTGTCCAAATATGAAATATTTTGTCCAAATAATAAATACAACAGTTTGATGTGCTTTTCATTTTGTATTCGCTTGCCGCTATATTGATGGAGTAACGAAAAATACAGATGAGCATACGGGCACCCATCTTTCTTTTGTTTAGTACCCAATCCATCTTTATTTTGTTTAGTAACTAATCTGAGATCCCGAATTCGCCAGTCAAAATCTCATTAGTAATTGATACGTTGCTATGTATAATATATATATTTGCAGGTATATATGATGATTAACTGTCGCTACGTTTCTAAATAAGGAAAACATGGGTCAGGCATGGAACAGCTAACCCTTATTTGATTTTTTGTGATCAGGGTGTGATTTGGGCCCATTTCGGATAAATTTAAAAGGCTCTTTCAGTGTATAATAAGAACTTATATAGACTGGTATAATCGAATCAATGAAAAAGGTTTGGTCATTTCAACGGCTAGAAGGCGCTCCCTCACCGGCTCGGTGCGTTTCGAGTTTGGTCTCGCTCTAGTCGATTCAATGTCAATCTATAAACGTCAGTAATAATAAATCTATTGTGGCAACTATTACTGCACAAACGTTGGCTTTGATATGACATGGTACTGAAGTGTTAATCTACTTCTAATGCTGACTGTACGTACATTATTAAGGAAGAATAAAGAAGTCGCTAAAAAAATATTTGAATTGGCTTACTTATGCTAAACAAGAGATAGGTACAGTCGAACCAACTGAATCATGACCCACTTGGCCGATCATTCCTTTAAAATCATAAATCTAGTTAATTTTTCTTCGCTATCATGCGTGTTGCACTTAGTACGTTTTAAATATGAATAAAAATGCGTCATGACGGGTCAGAGATCTACGCAATTTTAATCTTTCTTATCACTGCACTAAAGTCTTAATTAGAATTTTAAATAAGATGTCGTTCATAATCTAAACTCTTTTCACTACTGAGAAAATGGAATAACTATTATATTTTTAAAAATAAAATGACGTTAAGTGTCAGATGTCAAGTAGAAGTCTGAACAAATTTTAAAAAGCCATATTTATTTGACACTGTCAGTGTTTAACAAATTGATAACAGGTTTGTTACTTAGAAATGTACGTTCAAGCGAATTTCATCCTACTTTGTATAGAGTGACTGTAGGAAAATGATCTTAAGGTGGGTCATGATTCAATTTGGTCGACTGTACATAAAAATGATGTCTGTACCTACTAGAGAATAGTAGTTCTTCAAAAAAAGATATTATTAAATAAAAAACCGCCTTTAAAACTAAAAACGTAATTTTGTGTCTAAAACTCTAAATGTTTTTTTAAGGTCGGTCCCAAATACAAGTGACAACGTTTATTCCAAATATTAAGGTTGGCACTGACCTCAAAAAAATGTTTTTCTCTCCGTTTTTAGATTTGAAGGTTTTTTTTTATTTAAAATCAATTTACTTTTTACTTTTTAGCGTTTTAAGTACAGAAATTTTCAAGAAACTATCTCGAGATCTAGACAAACAAGGAATAGAACTATAACGATATCATCGATGTCAATTTAATAGGCATTATTAGGGATAACTCAAAAACTGCTGGTCAGATGTCAAACAAATTTAAATGGGACCACATGAAAAGCATCAAATCCTAAAGGTTGAAAGAATTTCCAAAATTAGTACTCCCAGTAAAGAGTTATGAGGTAACAAACATAAAAAACGGTCGAATTGAGAACCTCCTCCTTTTTTGAAGTCGGCTAAAAAGTATTGCGATGGCATATTTCTTGCTGTTACGGTTGGCTAAATTACATTCGTACGAACCTGGTCGTAAGTGGTACCTATAACGGGTGTAAAAGACATGAACAGTCAAACAAAAACCATGTATTCTGCTCACCATCATAACATTTTTCTTCCTTTCGACTATACCTGGGAAATTGATAGTTACGATTTTATTGACGGTCAAAGTCATACTTTTCTTTTCATATTTTTATGAAAACATATTCCAAACATTATTTCTTAATTATTGTCCAAAGAAACATTGTCATTTTTTTTAGTATTTCATCACAAAAAATGGGTTCAAAACGTTAGTGTTCAATGTAGCTCACTCGATATGCACGGTCACAAACGAACGGGGCCGCCCCGTGGCAAAAATATCACGGTTTTGCGAGTTGCGTGCGAGTTGAGCGCTTTACGTTGCGCAGTACAATTTGCGATTTTTTTTAACACCAAAAAATAAAAATCATTTTTCAGCAATAATTTTTTTAAATGTGTCTTATTTTGATGTATAGAATACATGGTTCTCGTTTAACTGTTCATGTCTTTTACATCCTGTATTATGTTAATGTAAATGCGACAAAACTGGAAGTGTACCTCTGTCCTAAGCTTCTTGACCTCATTGGAGAGTTCGTCGCACTGCTGCGCGTACTGCCACCTGGAAGTGCGTTCGCTTTCCACCACCTGCAGTAGATGCAGCTGCTTCTGTTCCAACTCCTCCTTCTGCAGCAGCAATTTGTTGAAACTGTAACAATTTAGTAATAAGAAATTTAGTAATCAATTCAGATTTTATGAAGGTACCTATAATGAGGTTGATTAGCCTGGTTCAATTGATACCATATACCTACGCTTTTGAAAGAAATAACAATTCGTCTTAACTTTTTACTGTTGTAAAGACTAGGTACCACATTTTTTCAGATTGTATTTTAAATTTAGAGAGCTGGAAAGCGAGTTTCAACCGAAAGCCCGGAACCCTCAACCAATTCCGGTGATCGACAAAAGAAAACCGATTTGTCTACGTTTGCCAAATGAGTTAAAGCCAAATTTCTCCTACTAGGTACTCCTTATTGTCGAGAAGTTCGAGAAATTATTTTTTCTCGACATCAAAGCCTTGTCTACCGTACTGAACGTCGTATTTGTGTCAACATAATTAGGATAACAATCTAATCCATAAGCTTTATGTTATTATATTTGAAAGAAAGAAAGAAAGAAAAAACTTTTATTCGGCGTAATAATGCAAATAATAAAGTTACGTACATATACAAAATAAACAGGAAAAAAAACACATGCACTAATATGTCGCCGAATCGGACTACCACTCAGCTTTATGTCCCAGTCGATATTCTGAGACGCTGATTTTCAGTGGCAGCCGTTGATGTTGTTTAAATGGCCCTGACATCGAGCAATTTGACACTTTAGTGTGCAGATAGGAACCTACTACAAACATGTATAAATTAAAACACAGTATACACACATAATAACTAATAATAATACACCTAACAGCATACATATAATTTACACAATGCAATTTAAAAAAAAGACTTGCTACACAGCGAAAAAAAAACCAATAACATTGCGAATTGGGTCAAATAACATTTTCTAAGACAATATACAAACAATATAGGTACGTTTTCGTACTTCTAAAGAAAATACAATACTATCAAGATTTTTTTAAATTCTAACTCTAAAATAAGTATCTTAATTGCTGTTATCTGTTTTGTTGTCCATACAATAAATAAACAACGAGTCACGCTGTCAAATGTACTACTTGTTATATTGACACGGCTGTAGACATAGATTTATAACTACTGATGTTTATAGATTAGCAATGAATTGACTAGGGCGAGACCAAAAAGATGCACCAATAATGCGCATGTCTGCGTGAAAAATACTACTGCAGTGTGACCGCTGCTGTCTTTTGTACGTGACTGATAGGCCGACTTAGGCCGCCTGCGTGTACGTAAAATTGTCTCGTCTATCTATCTCGCTATAATATACATGTTAGTATGCTCTTTCTCTTTCACATTGCCGATCTACAGTTTCCTGTATCTATGGCTGTAGATAAGAGACGAGTTCTCGGTCTACATCTGACTCGAGTCTCCCTTGTGCTATGCAGGAGAATTTTTTTAAATGTTATTTGGTCTGGTAACCTTACTCACGAACAGAGGCACAACACCACAAAAATGAAGTGTTAACTTTAGGACTCAGGTTTTACCCAATAACATGTTGACACGGACGTAATGACCGGTACTGAACGAATTCAAAAATAAAAGACGCTCTTGTTAGATTAAACTTTAATTTAATCTAACATCCTTTAACTTTATAACTTTAGTTTAGTTGGTTTGTTAGATTAAATTGAAGTTTAATCTAACACTCTCAACTTTGTTGGTTCTTTTTTGGCACTCGGATAGCGACATTTAATGTAGTTAAATTAAAAATCGGGAGTGGTTTTCCCTTGACTTTCTCGTATACCGGAAACGACTCAAAAGTTGATAGAAACCTTATATATTTTGATGTCATACATGCATGTTAAATTTGGTTGCAATAAGTTAAAGCATACTCGAGTTATTATGCTAACGCACAGATACACATACAGACACACAGACACACGCACAGACAGAATTCCCAAAACGGTATTTTTGGATTCAGGGAGGTTCAAAACGGGTAAATCCGTCAAAATCTCGAGGTCGAATTTTTTGACGATTACAAGTCTTCGTCTATACTACGTTTAAAAGAAAGTAAAAAAAGATGCTCTCAACTTTGTTGGTTCTTTTTTGGCACTCGGATATTAAAAATGGATAGGAATAGTATAACCAATTTAAGCTTCTTGAGTATAACCCGACTATATGTCCGGTTTCAATATTTAATTCTCAGTTACCAGAGTTTGTTCGCTGTTATTTTTTAGTAATTATAAAGCTAGGCAATAAACTTCAGTAAGCTTACTTTTACTAGTTGCTGCTGCTAGAATATTGAATCCGGCCGTAAATTATCTAAAGTATAGTGGAGGAGACTTGAGACGTCAAAATTAGATTTTTAAGAAACACGAGCTTCTCTTTCTTATGCCGTTATTTTGGCTTTTAACAACCAAGAGAGTCTACAATTTCAATCTTAGTCAGCAAGTAACAAAAGCCCCACGTGTCAAGTATAACGACGTAGGTAATGCGTCAACGCGATCAGCGCGAGATTGTACGGCTCATAACTTTAATGGGGACACGTCCAAAGTCAGACGGCTTGTTGACTAATTATTTTTCACTCGGCTGTCTGCGCTTTTAACGTAGCATTATTTTTTATTAACCCCATTAAAGAGGGGTTTTATAAGTTTAATGTGTATTGTATCTATGTATTTGTGTAATGTGATGCCGGCAGAGTAGAATAGCATCACACCATATCCTCCAATGGGTGTCGTAGAAGGCGACTAATGGATCAGCAAAGGGGTATTGATCACCTCATACTCCGTCCCCCAACCCACATTGGGCAAGAGTGGTGGATTACTGTCTAAACCTCCTTCAATGACAAGGAGAGGTCTAAAACATGAGGTAACAAACATAAAAAAATACAGTCGAATTGATAACCTCCTCCTTTTTGAAGTCGGTTGAAAACACAAAAAATCGTATATGTAAATAAATTAAAAAATTCCGAACTCAGGAGGATAGAGTAGAGAATGTTGTACGAGAATTTCTGAATTCGAATTACGTCGTATTTTATAAGGACCTAGTGATGTAATTCTGTAGTTTTTAGCAAGTTCCCTCGTAACGCTACAGGTAACATTTTACCCCGATTAAAACAAAATATTCTCATGTTTTTTTTTAATAATTACTACGTATGTACAGTTAACTGTTGACGTGATATTTTTTAACAAAACATATAATAACTAGCAATAAGGATACATTTTTAAGTGACATGTTGCATGCGACCAACTTTGAACAAATGTAGGTAAGTATAAAAGCACAGTTGCTGTAATTAGGTAATGGTAATTAGAGTTCGTGACAAATTTCACTGCATTAAAAATGCGATATGAATATTAATTTATCACATAGGTATATGCTTCAATAGATGAAAATGACAAATATGTATTAAAGTACCTACTTATGGCAGTAGTAACTAAAAGCATTTCTGAAATATTTAAATTAGACACTAAAACCGTTTTGTATTCTGCTAACGGAAGGTTAGCGGCGTAAAATGGCGCCATTTTTTATTTATATTCCTTTCATCAACAGATCATATAATATCCCCACCGAGGGGCTCGAGCCTACCCCACATTAGGGGCGATTAGGCCTTAGTCAACCACGCTGGCCAAGTGCGGATTGGTCGACTTCACACACAAACTAAGTATTTCTTCTTAGGTGTGTGCAGATTTCCTCACGATGTTTTCCTTCACCGTAAAAGCGTCGATTAAACGTACATATGAATTAAAAATTTGAAAACACATTGGTACGTGGCCCAGTGCCTCCCGGGTAGGAGACGACGCTCTTACGCACTACGCCACCGACTCTCTTTATATATATCGTTTATACTCCTTACCTATTTTCAATTAATACGCTACTACATTGTTCATTTTACGAGATTAGTATACAATCTTAACCAATCATCTTAGCATCGTACATAGGTAATCATTTGTGTTACATGTCCAACTAACAAAAACGTTAAGTCACTTACTATGCATACATAAGTAGCCGTTGGAAACTATGTAATTGACAATTTATGTCAGTGGTGTAACTATACCATGTGGAGCCAGTGGCAAGTGATGTGGCCGGGGCTCCGTTGCCCGCGAGACCCTGGCATTTTGCTAGCTTTGCGACCTTATAATTACGATACTGATTTATGCTATTTATTGTAAAAGAGTATTCAGAGATATTTTCTAAACAACTCATCGTAATGCCTTTTGAAGGTAAGAAACATTAAAGTGTATTTAATCACGCATAATAGTAGGGGGGCCCAAGAGGGGATTTTGGGATTGGTTCAAGCGTGGCAGTTTAATAGTAAGGGAGAATCCTTGTACCTTGTTAGGTACTTTCAGCAGGTATGAGCCCTCAATATAGTGTCGTATGTTCTGAGCCATTGATCAGATTAGTAAAAAAAAATCGAACCTCAGAACTGCTCGAGCGCGTCAGATTAAAACAATTTAGGTTTATAATATACAGAAAATGATATTATTATAAAAATCTGACGATTTGACCGTGACGGAAGTGATCGAGAGAATTTCAAAGTTGCAAAAAAAAATCGTAACCTTGAAATGTTCGAGCGCGGTTCTTTTTTTTTTTCTTCAAAGGAAATTACTTAAAAATTATAAAAATATTATAATCTGACGATTTCGACAAGCCGAAACATCGAAAATAATAAATAAAGTGTTGTCTATGCATCATGTATTTCCCGCTCTACGACTCTCATTCTTTCTCACTCTTTTTTATTGTCTTTCTCTTTTTTGATCAGTAGTTCCTAAGATAGATAAGCGCGTTCAACCAAACAAAAAAACAACTCAGTATAGATGCGTGCGTGTACTACGCACGCATCTATACTAAGTTGTTTTTTTGATCATTATGTAGCTGCGGCGTTATGTTAAAACTACCTATCTCTGAAGATATTCATTGAAATCTAATGACGTAAAGAACAATTTTGTACAAAATTAAATACTTGTGATGAATAACGTATTAATTTTGGTAAGGAATAATATTATGTTTACAAAAAATTCTTCATAGTCTCCTCAATTACCCTGCTAGCCACGTGGCTATTATATTTGACCGATATTTCACCCCCTCAATTAAAGATTATGAGCATACTCTTCGGGGTTATACAGAGGACAAAGATGTTTACATCTCAGGTCCTCAACAAAAGAGAACTGCTGATTTTGCAAAAGAGCTCAAAAATATTAAGTTTAAAGAAGCTTTTGTAAAATTTCTGATAGAACATTGGACTGACCGTGAGATGGCTACGATTATAGGTAACAAGACAATATATCTCAATCACGATTTATGTTATGTGTGCTACTAATAATGAAGTGACGCGAACAGTTAATTACGATTTGACTTGTCAAGACCACGAAGAAGCGGATACAAAAATTGTATTTTTCACATGTCAACTTAAAGAAGATTCTACAGTTACTATAAGAACTTAAAAAAGCTTAAGCTTAAGCTTGAGCTTAAAAAAGCTCAATAATAGTGTAATAAGCAAAATTTACAGCGTTCGGAATTTGCAGAAAATTACAGCAATGGCCTGTGCTATGAACTTTTTTTTAATTCTTTCAAATTGTCAGATTTAACAAATCCCTTCACAAAATAGTCAGATTAAGGCTGGGTACTACTAGTTTGTCGAGTTGAACCATCTGTATGAAAATCTGACACGCGCGAGTATTGCAAAGTCACAATTTTTTTTTGCATTTGCAAAAATTGATTAGGGACTTTCAGTCACGTCCAAATCGTCAGATTAAGTAAAAGGACACTTGTGACGGCTTAAATAATAAGTCCCTATAATTACTGACACGCTGGAGAAAATACATTTTTTTTTTATTTTCTTTTTGATTATATCGCTATTCGTTACGAGCGATCCGGCAGATTAATATTTCTCCGTGGACACAAGTTTGTGGGCTATCTACACTTCCAAAATCTGACGCTCTCGAACATTTTTTTTTCATCACTTTTTTTTACATTTTTGAAAATTCATACACGCTCTCCCCACCACTAAAATGGTTAACTTCATAGGAGCTTTTTTATTATTTAGCATCTAATCTTTGCAATCCAATAGATCTTCTAACCGCTGGAGCCACTACAAATTTAGCACTCTGGGCTCCCCTACTATAAGATAAAGACAACTAGTAAAACGGAATATTTAAAAAAAATCTATAAAAAAAACATTTTTAAAAACAAGCTTTTTCTTCTGCCAAACTTTCATTCCCTATTCAATCACTTCAAGCCTTTATTCACAATAAAAGCTAGCTTATGTCCTTTCCCAAAGTCTAGTCAATATTTTTACCTCATGAAAATAGGTTCAGTGGTTTAGGCGTGAAAGACTAACGCAATGGCATTGAATAGAGCTCTGTGATTGGTTCGTTTCATATCCAAGAGTCGAGAGATCTCATAGTAATGTTTGTGAATACGGGTGTTACAGACAGATGTTATTTTTAGTTGTTTGTGTTATTGTTGGTAATCCAACAATAACATTTTTAATTTATAACCTTTTTTCCACTTTCTTGAGCCTCTTTCATTGTATTATTCAGTGGCGTAACTATAGGGACTAACTGACATTTTCAAATATATACAACGAAAAATTTCAAAACTACACTTTATCCCTGCTGCACGCTGGAGCGGGGTGAATTTAATTTGCCACAGGCCCCACATGGCATAGTTACGCCACTGGTACTATTGGAAACTGAACAGAAGTGGAGTCAAACAAGTCAAGTCTTGCTATCGACATACTGCTATTATAGGGTTTGGTATTTGATTGTTACGACCGGCCGCCTGCATGATACCAACTTCTTGGGAATATTTTTTTTTATGTTTGATAGGCTGAGCGTTTAACCATAATCTAACCTGATGGAAAGCGAAGGGTACACGCTCGCCTAGAAGACGCTTGTTCACTCTGCTTAAAGATATCCAGATTATATTGATCCGGAAAAACAGACCTCGGCAACGAGTTCCAATCCTTAACTGTTCGCATAATGAAAGAGGACGCAAAGGACTTCGTGTGGATGGAGGTACATCCACAACGTAAGGGTGAAAGCCTTCGCCGCATCTGGTCGTCCGGTGGTAGAAAGGGGCTGGGGGGATCAAATTATGAAGAACCTCTGCACACTCTCAGAAATGCAACCGATAAAAGACTGAGAGGCTACACGCTTTCGGAGGTCAAGGCTCTAGATTAAATTGCTTAGTTCAATAATATGATTAATTAAATTATATAGAAAAGCTTTTCACATGATAAATAATCCAAATGCGTGGGAGTAATAAGTACCCAAAATTTACGCGTGTTAAAATGTAAGTTAAATTATATTGATAATTATTTATTGACTTGTATTGATGTTTCGAAATCATTACGAAATTGTAAGCTGTGGAGTTTCTTTCGCCATTTCTTCTCCATCTCAGTATAATAATAATTATTCGTCCCGAAATGGTGGTAGGGCTTTTGACGGTTTAAAAGTACTTAGCAAAGTCCATTTAAATAAAGAGCTTTTTCTTTTTTTTTCATAGAGATTAGCCTCAGCGAGTACCTCACTGACGATGAGTCTCCTCGCTCGGTGCTCCACCGAATCCAGTGCATCCAACTGATAACATGCAGATTCGTCCCAAAGGTGACAACAGTAGCAGGAGCGTACTTGGGCTCGATAAAGGCTTAGGACAGCTCCTAAGCCTTTATCGAGCCCAAGTATGTGTATGTAATAAAACTAGAATTTATACATCTGAGCAGCCTCAGATGTATAAATTCTAGTTTTATTACATACACATACTACGCGCTACGAAATGCTACGCACGAACAATGCTACGAGTCTACGAGAAGCGATGACGTGCTACGAGAAAGTTTATGCTGTGATTATGTAAATGCATATGTTTTCTTTACGTTTTTTCTATCCTGGAGCCCTTTACCTTCATCTCATATGATTCTTCTTCTACACCTTACATACCACCATTTCTGTCCTCTGACGTGACTTGATTTTACGACTGCTACCTTCCGACAGCAGCTGGGACCACCATCTTGACGTGCCTTCCGAAGCACGGAGGAAAATCAAGTTGAATTTTTTTTCAACCCCCCATTCGAATGTTGGTAGCTTATAGCTTTTGTGATCGTTACGTTACATGACCGATACTGGAGAAATTTAGAGGACTGTGAGCAGGCGAGACTCGCCTTACCCAACATCCAGCCCTGTCTATCCAAAGCTCTACTACAGCTAAGTAGATCTCGACTCCGACTTTACTGGGGCTTTGACTGGACATAGCAACTTTAACAGAGACCTTTAAACCCCTGACGCAAAAAGAAGGGTTTGTTATAAGTTTGACCTGTCTGTGTGTCTGTCTGTGGCATCGTAGCTCCTAAACGAATGAACCAATTTTGATGCGCTTGTTTTTGTTTGAAAGCTGACGTGATCGAGATGGTTCTCATCTCAGCTGTTAATTTATGTCGGGGGCTACATAAAATTTTTATCTTTCTAACTTTTTAACCTATGTATCACGGATAGTCCACTATGCAGAGCCTGCATGGTATCAGAAGATACAGCCGCCCACGTTCTGTTGGAATGCAGTGGAGTGGCATATGCTACCGGGAAATATACATGGGATCTCTGGGTAGCCTCCGGGAGGCATTTGGTGACGGTAAGGCGCGGGGTGACTTCCTGGAGGAATTAGGAGGGCTGGAGTGATCCAGCCCCACATACTCGAACGCAAAACAGGCGCAACAGTCGTCGATTTACGGAGACCGCCCGATTGACGAGGAAGAAGATAAAGAGTGATCGTTATGTAGTACGCACGACCGCTGCGCCATCGACCTTCTCTTCTTTTACAATTAGTACCGTAATAATTATATCCGTCTATTTAAAGCTGTTGCCCCACAACGAGCAGTAAGTGATCTCACTTCGCTACACATGAGCGACCGTCACAGCTAATTTGCTTTACCCAATTGAGGTACACATAAAAATATCATGTGTGTTTAGATTGCGGTGCCACTTTTTATCGTAATTAACTGTATTCAGTTATTTAAAAGTACTTGAGAAAATTTTGTAGTAGCTATCTTGGATTTTGTAGTGGAATAGGTACTTCAAAAGTTATCTATACATGAATTTTTCGAGTGGGTCTTCAGGGCCAATTCCCAAACTTTAATATCGAAAAACGCTCAAATGAGTCGCGAGTCTGATTTTGATGAAAACAAAAATTGTATCATTGGATTTTTGATTTTGAAAAAAAAACAGCCTGTATTATTACGCCATTCGATAGTGTTGTTAATAAGGATCGATTTCTGCGAAGTAATGTTATACAGGAAACTAATGGAAAATGTGAAATTTTAATAAAATGTTTCTTGTTCCCCCTTGGTTGAAGCGACAATCAAAGCGATGATCATTATTTTTTTCAAAAATCCATTGATGCAGTTTTTGTTTTCATCAAAATTGGGCTTGCGACTCCTTTGAGCATTTTTCAATATTTCTTATAGAAAAATTCATTCTGTATAATATAAAAATGAATCAATGTTTCTCTTGGTCACGCCAGAACTACTTTATACACTTTGAAGCGTTCATGGTGACGGAAAGACTATAATCCCGTGACCACAAACGCTGCAAAGTGTTACGAAACGTCGGGAAATAATAACAAAATGTAAAATCTAATCACACGCGAGTTAAATACGTAAAAGTTTATTTTATTTACAATGCTTAGTGCTCGCGCAAACCTAAGAGAACATTATATTGCGTCCAAGATTTTTCGAGGATATCTATGTTACCATTAGTACTAATTGGTTCCTTCTATTTTCGTTGGGTCAAGTTTGGTGAGTTAATGGAAAAGCGCTTGACCGTTAAAAGGTATCGTTTTCATCGTCTTACTGACAGTCGCACATAGTTATGCAGTATCCGCCTTTCTTTCATTTTCCCCGACCAATCACTTACGTTTTTAATAAAAAATGGGAAGATCAAGAAAGCTTGGTGAAGATAAAATCATAGTGGGGCTATTAAAGATGATCGAAATTTCATAACTTGTAGAAAACAGTCCAGTAATTTGGTATCAACTACAATCAAAACTAAACATGCCAAATAAAAGTTAGAAACTAAATCAATGTTGGAGTTTCTCCCGAGTTCTTGTTTTGAAAACACGTGTTGAGAGACTCCATTTTTAACATTATCTACCGTACAAATGTCTGTTACTTTAAGTACATTTTCACTTGACGTTGGTGAAATGTGTAATTTTTAATGTGTCGCGATTGTCATTAATTTAAAAGAAGAAAATCAATGTTCTGTATCTGTTCTAAAATGGTACACAAATTATTCAATAATTCTATCAATCAATATAAAAGATTGATTTGATATGTAGTAATTCTACAAACATTGTGTCCTTCTATTCAATTATTTATTTGTGTATTATTCATATACAAATACCACTATGGCACATACATCGCGTAGGTAATTAATTTCAAGGTCAGAATTTTCATGTAGCTTGAAGACATAAATTCTATAAATATCTGTCCTGTCTATATTTATCTACGAGTATAATGTATGTATGGATATACGTCGAATGAAGCATCATTTCGAATCTTTACTTTCGAAATGATGCTTCATTCGACGTATATCCATACATACATTATACTCGTAGCTAAATATAGACAGGACAGATATTTATAGAATTTATGTCTTCAAGCTACATGAAAATTCTGACCTTGAAATTACTTCTATAGACTGTGCTTATATGATCCGAGATTCGAATAGAAGAAATATACATACCTAAATACGACCACGCTCCTAGTCCCAGCATACGACCACAGCCTTAGGTAAGCATTTCGTTATACATAAAGCCACATCTGGCAGTATGGGCCATGCAGTTCGTCGAAATAGTAACAGGTTGCCAGTCTGTCGCCTACACAAAAGGCGTACTAAACCAGTCCGGGCATAGAAGAAGTATAACATTACAATTTAAGATCAGGTATTCCCAAAAACAAGGAGCTGACCTTTTTTACTTTCTCGATAGAGGAAGTCTTGTAGCGAATAATAACAATTTATGCATAAAAACAAAAAAAAAGCGCGCAAAAATAATTTTTCAATTTGAATCAATAGTTCCTGAGATTCGCTCCATCAACCAAACAAACTCTTCAGCGTTATAATATAAAAGTATAGATTTAAATAAAGCTAAACAGTTTGTTGGTAAGTTAATATGCCACTTTCATAGAACAATAGGTACACCACTATTCACACACGTGTAGGTGTCTGTATATTGTTGCGAGTTCGTAAAAGTTTAGTAATAGCTTTTTAATAAACCACTGGGCGCTTTAAAATGAAAACTCGTGTAGAGCAAAATGTTAGACAAACTAGAATTAGTTTTCTAGTCCTAAATTGTTTTGTGATGACTGAACGGAAACATTCGGTTTAAAGATATTTATTTCTCAAAGAATACATAGCATTCACTTACAGAGAAAATACAATTTATAATTTGGGTAAAATCTAAACTTACGCAAGGCGTAAAAACTATCTTTAAACAAAACAAAAAAGTAAAATAATGGAGGTAATTCCGTAATTCTTAAATGAGCGCCGTTAAAATCTTGAACTACGTTTGACAGAAAATACTATGTTGTTTGTGAGTATAATAGTGGAATTATAGTATTAGTAATAGTTGGTTTTTCTCCCAAGTTGTTGTAAAAACACGTGTTGTAAGACTCCATTTTTACCCTCAATCAATCGTACAATTTTTGTTAGTTTAGTTACATTTTCACTTGACATTGGCAAAATGCGTACGGTATAGGTATCGCGACGCCATTAATTAAGAATAGATTAGAAGTAATAGAGTTTGTATTATTTAAGTAGGTAATAGTTATAAGTGGTGGGTCCTCTACAATGTGGGCCAAAGATCTGTTTAAGATTGCGGTGAAGGCAACACAGGACCGACTCTTTCGGCTGATATGATGACGATGATATTATGATGACCTAGTTAGTAAAAAACAAAGCCTTAGTCAATCTTTTTTTAATGTTATCTGCTAACCTAACGATGTCTGCAACACTAGAAAAACCTCGACCGGCAATTTATCACAACGGAAAAAGTATCCTTAGAAAACTCGCAGGGAGTAATTCGATTAGTTATTTAATTAACTGCTGGGGAATGCCAAGGGAATGCACATCATTTTTGACGGAAACTGGAGAATTTCATAATAGACTCTCAGGTAATGAGCTCTCTTTAATAAAGAGTCCCCTTTTGAAGGTAAAATGTGTACCTTTCGGATAGATATTAGTCCCACGCCTCAGTGCGCAACTAATGAGGTGAACGTAACCCTGTTTGACAACTCCTTAGGAATGTACTGAGGAAAACACATCATCAATCACACACTATTACTTATACAGACGTTATTTAGTAGCAGGAAGAGCTATTTTGCACCGTGACTGTTATTAGTTGTTACGCGATACAAACAATAAGTATGTTTGAATTTCAATATTGTCATCGATGTGCTTAATTACGTCACGTTTAATAAACATATTCAAACTGCCAATTTTACAAATTGATGTAAAGAATTGGTTTGAAAATAGTATTGCTAATTTTAGAGTACAGATAAATTGGATATTTATTTTGCGATAATAATGGTATAATATTGTTCAATAAGATTTGGTCGTGCATAACACAATCTGAAATCAGTAATTACTTTTCGGATTTACCTCTCGATTATTTGGGTATCACATTTTACAAACAAAAAAAAGGGCTGAAACCCGGACTGTTGAGGTATTAAATATTTTAAAAGAGGGTAATGCGCCTTTAAATTAGAATAGGAAGCGCTTCAGTGACGCTAGCATACCCTTCTGCCCTTCCAAACACCACTAATTTGGAGGCGCCCTACGCTTGGACAAGTGGCAAACGCTCCGAAGCGTTTCTGCTAACTGTAACATTTGACACGATAGCCACCATGATTTTGTCAGTCAATATATTCTATTATGCGTTTCCACATTATCAATTTAAAAGGTAGGTACATATTTAATACATATTTAAGATAGTTATGTAATTGAAAAGGAACAAAATGACGAAATTAAAGAAACTTAGAAAGAAGTATCGGATCGATAATGTGAAGATAGCAAACGATTTCGGGTATCGGCCATCGGCATCCGATACCGACATCGAATCGGATAATTTGGAAACGCTCTAAAATGTATGAAATTAGGTGAGGTATTAAGAAAGTAGTAATAAACTAGACGCAATATCGAACACTCGTCGTTTTCACATAATCCCGGTCCCCACATTTCACGTTTTAAGCCGAATAGATTGCTGGATTTGCGGGTCCGCCTAGCCTCACTGAAACTCAGAGCATTAAATTTTAAACTGCATTCCAGTTCTGATGTCGGCACCTTGATAGTGCGAGGTCACATCCGGGAACAACCGGGAACAACCGGGCATAACCAGGTTAAGGCCACGGCCCTCCGCGCCGGGTCACGTGTAAACACAATATCAGCGCAGCATCCTTAATAAATCCCTGGACAATTACGCTCCACGGATTACTTGGAAAGGTCTATAAACAATACAGTCGACTCCCGATAATTTGAAACTCAAGAGACCAGAGAAAAAATTCAAATTATCAGGAGTTTAAATAACCGAGTCCCACTCCGTTGTTCAAACTCCTTTATGGAGGTTAAAAAGGTGATAGTAATAGTAGTCATTCGGTTGATTCCCTCTTATGCATCTTATTTATATTAACAACCGACAAGACTAACAAGGTGCATGAAAAACGCTTTAAATTATTGAGAGTAGGGAAGCCCAAACTTCAAATTATTGAATGTTGATGGACAAGATACTATTCCTTCGTCTTCAAATAATTCAATCTATCAAGTATTTTTCAAGTGACCGGAAGTATTTTCAAATTATCGAGAGATTTAATTTAACGAGTGTAAAATTATAAAGAGAGACTGTTCAATGTCTTGGTTTAGTTAATAGTAATGTTGTTTCCAGACCAAGATATCACAACGACTAGGATTCGAACCTGTTACGGTCGTTGTGCGATCACAACGAACATTTGTTTGTGAGTCATTGTTTTTATATATTTTTGTAGAAATAAATTCTAAAGGGAGACATAACAATACAGTAAGCACCTTCAGTTACGAACTAAGTCTTATCATTATCCATCATCTCACAAATAATGATTGATTACTAGGTGGTAGACCCATATATAGGTCGTCTGGGTAGGTACCACCGCCTTTCTTATTTCTGCCGTGAAGCAGTTCGCTGTGTTTCGGATTGAATGGTAATGTAGCCAGTGTAATTACTAGGCATGGAGGGCATATCATCTTAGTTCCTAGGATGACAACGCACTGGCAGTGTTAAATTTATCCTTAGTGTCTGGTAGGCGACAGTAAACCCTTAACACCAGGTGGACCGCAAGCTTGTTGGCCATCTCGTAACATAAAAAAGTCAAAGTGGAAGCCCGTTTAACCTAAACAGTGTATGCATGTGTGATTCAAAAGTTACATACTTGTTACGTTTTTATTCCGCGTTACAAACCCGAGAATCACAAAGGGACTGGATAACTTATGACCTGTCTGAACACAATGTGACGAAAGACGATGTGACGCAATGTGGGGACCGGGAGTGCACAGAGAAACAACGAGTATATGTTCTGATGTCTAGTTTATTACTAATCAACTTACGACTAATTACATATAATGCTTATTCTAACTTATTGCTATGTCAGGAGAGGCGCGTCACACACTACACCTCCCCCGTTTTTTTGAAAAAAAAAGTGAACAAAAATTTTTTTTTTTTTTACTTTACATAAAATTTCATTATAATAATTTTAAAAATGTCAAATTCAAATTATAAAATTCTGCGAAATTAAAATAAACTTTTATTTGATTAAAGATATAATTATTCCACTAAAAAGAAGGTACTGTTGGCAATATATAAAAATCAATTAAAAAAAAAGCTATATAATTGTATTGTATTGTATGCTTGTATACACAAGTACCTACTGTTTACAAAAATATTATTTATAGTCTGAAATAAAAAACACAATTTTCTTTTAATCTAAGTATATATTTTATAAAAATTCCTAGCAGTTTATTCATATTTTGTAATCAACATAATATAATTACTTAAGGCAACAAAGTTTGTTCTTTATTGTTTCAAAATAAAAAAAAATAGTATAAGCAGTAATTATGTAATTTGATGTTTTAGTTATTTAAAAAAACCAATAATATTTACTTATACACATTTTATCAAATTGCAATGATTTTACACACTAAACATTAGAAAAAGACTTTACTGATTCTTAAAATTGAACAACATATTTCATACCAAAATAAAAATATATTTTATTATTTCACATAAAAAAATAGTTACCTACATCATCTCTACCAAACTTTAGTAATAATTATTATAAAACAGATTTTATATTTATGTAATCAATGATATTTATGTCATCACAAAAAAAATCCCTACTGATTTTCAAAAATGGTTGTCTGGTTCTCGTCATATTAATATTTCAAATAGAAATGTATAATTTCCTAGTATTTCATCGCAAAATCTTAACAAAATTAATTCTTTTCATTTAGAGTATAACTTAAAGCTGTTTTTCTAACTTTATTTATAAACCTTTAACAGATATCTCTTATCTCTTTTAACTTTAACGTCTTCATTATTATTTATACTCACTTGTCATTATTTCATTTAATAAACACATCATTATTCAAATTATCATTTCACTTTCAAAATATTCTCATTATTCAATTCATTCATTTTATTACGTATCGGTACACTTGACTTCATAATTCTTCCTCCACTAGGTACTTTTATTATTACATAATCATCATACGGTCTGGCCAGCCGTTTTATTTTCATATACATATATCATTTGGTACACATTTTATTTATAGTCGACTCATATTTATTTATTATATCATATCATATAATTTGGCATCCCAGTGCCTTTTATGGGTCGCGCGCGCCCTTATTTAATTATTGGGGGTCATAGGTTTTAAGCCTCTTTTGGACTCCAACTTATCTCACAGAGGAAAGCTCGTTCACACCATGATCGATAGAAGGATCTGACCCTCCACGTACCATATTTGTACCATACTTTATTTATAGGGTCATGAATTAAGACAACATTTAGGTCTCCAACAGCTTTCAGCGTGGACTCTCGGTCGCATCGCAATTTATTCTGAAGGACCTGATCCCTATAGTACCTCTTTATTTGTGTACCGTATACTTATATCTCATCTCTTAAAATCCTTTCATTCCAATACAATTCTATTTATTCTACATTCCATTATTATGATTAATTTGGTTAATATGATCTTAGACTTGCTTTTGGGTGATCAGTCCAATCGCATATCGATGTCTTAATAACCAAATTATCAGCCTACTTCTATAAAAAAATACTATAACTCTATTCAAAACCTACTGTTAAAACACAAACAAATATCCTAACTTACTTTGCCATATTGAGAAGATAGTAACTAATTGTAATCAATTATAAGTTACAAAAAGATATTTAATACTATCTAGTCAGTCTATCTATTCGACATTCATTTACTATATTTTCATTACTTTCCTTACTTTATCATATCCTTCTTTTTACTTTTCTATAATCCTATTCATAAAAAAAAAAACTTTCAATAAAATTTAACTCGTGACGAGAAACTTCAAAATATAATTCAATGTAATACTTACTTCCACCTATTTTACAACTGTTTATAATCATTTAATTTTCTATAGAAATATGTTTCTATCTTTCTTTTATGTACTTCTATGTATTTTATTTAAAACTTTCAAAAATATAAAAATGTAAAAATATTGACGAGAACCTTCAAAAACAATAAATATAGGTATTTATAATTACTTTCAAAAAACAATACTTTATATCAACAAACTATTTTTACGAAAGTTGTTAATCATTTCATTACTTAAATTTCAAAGAGTCTATTTTTACCACATAAATGAAATATTATATCTTATTGAACATTGTTATTGTTTCAATGTATCTTATGACTTCTGAGAACATTCGACGACAACAACTCCATACGCGGCTTGTAATTTTAACTTACTCATAACACGACCACCTATCTCGCTAATTTACCTGACACATTGTTATTGAAAACTTCGAGAAGAATTTTATAAATAAACAATTGTTATTGAACTCTTCGATAAGAATTTTCTAAATAAATAATCTATCCACTTATAGTTCTGTTACCATGCTCTGAATTCTACAGAGTTATATATCATAGCTTTTTTTACAAATAATACCAACAAACATAAAACTTTTCGGAAAAAAAAAAATTACTTAAATTAGTGCAAAATACGAAAATACTTCTATCTATATCAAAATAAACAAATTTTATAGTTATAAATTAACTTTCAAGTGACTCTAGTCTTCCTTATCAAATGCTATTTAAAACTATCCCACGATAAAAATCATACTCAGCATGTCTGGTATGGTTAGCAACCGATATGCTGTAAATGTTGAACTTGCAATTTGTGCATTGAAGTCTAAAGTTCGCATCGAATTTTTGTTGCGTTCTAATTTCGCAATATAACAAGTATTTTAAAAACACGTGTAGGAAATAACCATTTTAAATTTACATTTAAATACTCGAAAATCAATCTGTAAAATGTGTAAAGGTATTGTATAGGTATGACAAAAGAAAGATTACAGCAAAATAAAATATCAACAATGAAACTGGGAAATCAAATAATATCTAAAATTAAATCTGTTCTATTCATATCAAAAAGTCAAATTATCTATTTGCAATTTTATCTCACTATTTTAAATTTAATAGACACTTAATGTAACGCAAAAATACCAATTTAAAACTTTGTCTTTACTCTGGAATTGATTAAAAACACCAAAATCATGAAACTACACATTACTCTCAAAAATTTATTGAACCTTATTTATTGCTTCGAATAAAACAAAAGCTAAAATTAAATATCTATAATTTTGAATGAATAACTAATTTGAAAACTCAATTAAAATACTTGGGTATTTTATTTTATCAAGAAATAAAATATTAACTGAGAAAAATAATATCCAAATGAATTATATAATATAGTATAGGTACTTAAAAGTTTTATATTAATTATTTATGTTAACAAACAAACCAAAACATATCGACACGTACAAAAGTGATGAAAAAATAAATACTAGAGGTAATACCTAGGTTAAATTAAATTCGTATCGTGGGTATCGTGGTAAAGAAAATCGTGTTTGAAAAATGTTTTTTTTTTTTCAACTTCTATGTAACATTAGGTTTAAAGAAAAAAATCATTGAAATACATAAGAAGTAGCATGAAATACGAAACCCAAACATGAAAGGAAACTATCACTCTCAGAATTATTTAAAAAAAAAAGTATAATACAAAATTCAAAATAATTTGCACCAATTATGAAATCTCTTTAATAACAATTTGAGTTTACTGTCATTTATAAATATAGTAATTTTTATCAATCATTTTAAAATAATTTATTTTTACCTGATATTTTGTTTAACTCATAATTCTGAATGTGATGTAAAGAAAGCATGCAACTTACCTTTCCGCAGTGCATTTTTGACACAAACTTTCTTAAAACAAAAAAATAATACATTAGTAACGAAAATAAAAATATTATTACACAGAAATATAGACGTTATATTCTTAGATTTGTCGTCGAATTTCCAGTCACTTTTACTTTATATCAACAAAAAAATTCAAATTATGTTACCTATTTAAACGAATACGCATTTCCAGTTCTCATTTATAATAAAATACAAATCAATATTAAAATAATTTATGTATGTACTTTTAGTGACAAAACAAGATATTATATTTTGGAATGTTTTTAGCCTTTACTACTAGAAAAAAAATACCTACTAATATCAAATGATTTTAAATGAACCTTGAAGCAATGGGAATGATATTGCCAACAGTTTAAAAATAAATTGACATTAATAATCTAAATTTATAGTTACTTAAAAAAAATATAAAAATAGTTATTAGCTAGTGTGCTCTGATTTATGGTTAATAAAAATAAAACTTTAAAACACAAAAACAAAAAAAAACCTCTTTGAACAAATTTTCTAAAAATTCGTCGTTATCGAACGTCATTCCAGTCTAGAGTTGTTCACATCTGACTCGTTCAACTCCCGGCGCCCAGGATCACATCCACATCTGACTCCATCATCTCCCGGCGCCCAGCATATCACACTCATCAGACACAAACATCTCCCGGCTCCCAGCAGTAATTCAGTATATCCGTAAATCCATTTTGTTTCTTATCTATCTTTTCATTATTTCTCTTTGTATATTTTTTTATCATCCAGTTTCTCTCTCAGCCATTTTTTGACACGAGTATTCTTCATATAATTATCACCAGCTCAGATAATTATTTACTCTCATTTTCTTCGTTTTTCATATAATATTATCTTTAGTCTATTATTTTTCACAGCTTTAAATTTCCCCTATTTTCCATAGTTTTCGGTTTTCAGTTATTCAGAGCACCATACATGTATATTTTTATTTAACACTATATATATTAATTAATTATTAAACTACGTTATCGTCCTTGTCGAAAAATTGTCCATAGTTTAAACGTTTTTCACTATCTATTCTCTTAAGAAAAATATAGTCTTTTTATTAACAAATTTTTTTATTTTTTTTTAATGGTTCACACAAAACGAAAAAAATTTGATCTGTCCCATCTGCGCAGCGCTGCCACGAGGCAGCACTGGCAGGGTCGCCATGCAATGTGGGGACCGGGAGTGCACAGAGAAACAACGAGTATATGTTCTGATGTCTAGTTTATTACTAATCAACTTACGACTAATTACATATAATGCTTATTCTAACTTATTGCTATGTCAGGAGAGGCGCGTCACACACTACAACTGCTAACACGTTAATATTAATCCTGTTAACCCCTCCAATTGAAATAATGCTAGGAGTGGGTTCAGGACGGTGGTCTAACTACGGCTGGGTTCGGTCTCCGTTCACACTGAAACCAAGTCCACCTGCCTGAGCGCTCGGGTCGCAAGCCTAGCGGACAAACTTGTTAAGTTTCAAATTTCCGCAAATGAGAAAAATAATTGGAAAAACGTTGGCCCACAACGCGTATTTATCTACGGGATGTTGTACAAAGAGAAAATAACGGAAAATAAATTCCTCTCCCGACAAAGGTGAGAGTAATATCCTCGTGTTGTTTGCGAACGGTGGCCCCTAACGAGCGCGCTAATGAGCTGCTGCGTCAACAGCTGCCGGCTGTTAGGGTTTTGACAAACGTTTTGCTCCGAAGCAACTGTTTTTATGTCAAGCTGATGGACTTGTTTCTTCACATACTGGACTGAATATATGCACACTGACTCATATTCAGTCCAGTAGGTAAGTCAGTAAGAGGAGGTCGATGGATCTTTTGTCACGAAGTGACATATCAGCCCCATGGAATCTTACTCTATGTACACATACAGCTTAAGCAAATTTTTTATATGAGAGTTAATGATGCGACACCATATTATCCACTAAAAATTTTGCAGCTTCGCTAGATGGTTCTGCAAAAATGCTTCAAAACGCAGGAGCGTTTTAATACGAAACTTTTGCATCATAAACTCTCTTTAATTTTTAAATTTCAAACATTCAACAAGAATGTGCTGTACATCATCAGCCTTGCCACATAGATTACAATTGGGAGAGTCAATCTTCTTCATTATTAAAGCAAATTTATTGCCAGGGAAATGTCCAGACCGCAATCTATTAAGGACGACAATATAATAAATTAAAATTATAGAACCATGGTATTAAAATTATAGAACCATGGTATCCGTGGAGGTTGACATTGAAGTGTTTTATACAAAATACCCTTTTCTAAAGTTTTTTGATTGAAATATTCTTTATAAATATTCTTTTTTGATTAAACCACGTGTACGGTCGGTACTCGGATGGGTGACCAAAAATTTTCCTCCGTGCTTCGTGGGCACGTTAAGCTGGTGGTCCCGGGTGCTGTTGAAAGATAGCAGTCGTTCCCAAGGAGGGTTGGTGTCTGGCAGACATACGGCCTTAAAAAATCAAATGCCAAATCTCATAGCAGAATGTCGATCGCAAGACATACTGTGCCGACCCCACTAATTTGGGACGTTGGGAGGGTCTCGGTGTAGTTGCGCTCACGTGCGCAGATTCCGAGCCGTCCCGTAATAGCGCACTGGAGGTCAGGCCGGGGAGGATGAAAATGAAAATGAATGAAAATGAAAAAGCTCTTTATTTAAATGGACTTTGCTAAGTACTTTTAAATCGTCAAAAGCCCTACCACCATTTCGACGAAATAATTATTTTACTTAAATAATTATTATTATGCTGAGACGGAGAAGAAATGGCGAAAGAAACTCCGCAGCTTACAATTTCGTAATGATTTCAAAACATCATTACATGTCCATAGATATATCAATATGAATAAATTACAATTTTAAATGCGTAAATTTGGGCAGATTTTACTCCCACGCATTTGGATCATTTAAATAATCATTTAACTTGTAATAAGCTTTTTTATATAATTTAGATTTTACAGTTTTTTTAAATTTATTAATTGGTAAGTCTCTAATATTCTTCGGAAGCTTATTGTAAAAACGTATACATTGGCCCATAAAGGAATTGCTTATTCTGTGGAGACGAGTTTTATATACAACCAAATCGTGTTTCTTCCTAGTATTTACATTGTGCGTATGACATGTTTAGTGGGTATGGAGGGAACGCCTTCACATCGAGTCCCACATATCCCCTGCGGTTGGAAGAAAGGTACCAGCTAGGATAGATGTTATGCTGTACTTTATGACAGCAGTCCGGGTATTCGGTAGTTGGGACTGAAGTAGGGTACTCGAGCAAGAATAGGACTTCCGTTTCTCATACCGTATGTATCTTAAAAGCAGACAGAGGAAGATTCTGCTCACATAGAGCAACTAGCGATTAGTATTTCGTAATTCGTCTTAGTTTAATCAGTCAGTGGGAAACAACATGTGTTTTAGTGTATTACAAAATCCGAATTCCATTGCAACCTAAGATCTATCAGAAAAACAAGAAAAAAACCCGTCTTATTTACAAGATTATCCGAAGCTCCCAACCTCCAGGAACCATAATATAATCAACCACTTTCAGTAATACTTTCCAAGCCGCCATTATAAGAGGCAATATCAATAATACAGGATCTTAGAAGGTAATAAATTATTTCAGGAAAGTACGAGAACCCAGCCGGAGCAATTGGGTCACTATGCCAAGGACGGGAAGGTTCCTTGTTGTTTGCACTCCAGTAGATACAAATTGATTCTTATATTTAATTACGATTTTCCTCATTTCAATTACAATAATTCAATTAACGTTAATAATAAGAAGACATCGTCCATTTCTCTTTCTATTGTTAAAGAATATTTATTTACTTAGATTAACATTTATCTATGCACTTAATATTTATAACATTTAAGATTTGAAACATAAAATATAACAAGTGGTTAACAATAAAAAAATGAGAACCGATAAATAAGTAAGTAGGTATTTATGTAGGGTATATAGAATATGCGTTATACGCTTTTTTATTACTTTCTTATATATAATATGTAGTATAGAGGAAGTTTTGTAATCGTAAAAAAATCGACCACGAGATTGTGACGGATTTACAGGTTTGAGTCCAAAAATACCGTTTTTGAAATTATGTCTGTGCGTGTGTCTGTGTGTCTGTGCGTTAGCACGATAACTCGAGTATGCTTTAACTTATTGCTACCAAGTTTAACATGCATGTACAACATCAAAAAATATAAGGCTTCTATCAACTTTTGGGTCGTCGATCACGAAAATTAAGCAACCAAGTGTGCGGTCGGTACTCGGATGGGTGACCAAGATTTAACATGCATGTATGACATCAAAATATAAGGTTTGAAATATAATTTAAACTTTTGAGTCGTTCCGGTATACGAGATAGTCAAGAGACCACTCCCGATTTTTAAATATATACGTGTCAATTTAAAAAAGAAAAAAAAATTAGGGTGGATTGAAAATTGCCTACACTATGATTTTATTGAAACTTAAGGCTTCTTTTTAACACATCTAATTTCATTTTGTATATTGTGAATTTGTGAATATTCGTCGAGGTAGGGTACAGCTGACAGTCACTCGTATTTGGAGCAGCCTGGACTGGGGCAGTACCTCCACCTTACAGAAGACCACAGTCAACTAACACTACATTTTTGTGGTGTTGTGTTTCTGTTGGTAAGGTAGCCAGAGCTCCACGAGGTAGGGAAGGGGATTAGTGTTGACAGCAAGCGATTTTGACGTCAGTGTTGCAAGAGTCTATTGCTACACTGATTGCTTAACACAGTCTTTCTCAAAGTGGGCGATAACGCCCCCTTGTGGGCGTTGGAGACCTAGAGGGGGGCGTTAAGGGACCCAGAAAAAAAGGGGGCGTTGGCGTAGCTTAGGGGGGCGTTTTTATATATTTTAAAATTCACTAATATTAAAACCTACCTACTACAATCATCATCATCATCATTTCAGCCAATAGACGCCCACTGTTGGACATAGGCCTCCCCCAAGGATCTCCAAACCGGTCGGTCCTGCGCTGCCCGTATCCAGCGGCTTCCCGCGACCCTTACTAGAATAATCACCCCCTACTACAATAATCAGTGTATAATCTGCCCTGTATGATGGCATAGATTTCTTCGGATAGCCCGTAGGTACCCCGTACGCAATCAAGTTGTAACTAGTTTTGTTAAATAAACGAATTTGTTCGCGTTTGTGTAATTATAGTAATGAAATTGTAGTTTTTAAGTTTTAGGAGTGTATAAAAAATTGGGGAGCGCTGTAAAATAATTGATTTTTATAAGGGGGCGGCAAAAAAATGATTTTGATAATCTCTGGCTTAACACAAGGCAGGCTTGTTCGCCAACCACTTAATATAAAACATACTAGTCCCATGATGATGATCAACGTGTTTCGACCCCGTGAAAGATTAATCACTGGACCAGTGGCGGATTTACAAATTTGCCGCCAGTAGGCTAATAAAGTTTTGCCGCCCGGCTAATAAATTTTAGCCGCCTCTACTGACTTCTGAAATTCGATACCCTAGTTCTAACGATCATATACCTAATACTAGAAAAAATACACTGAAAAAAATCGACCTTCCTCAGGGCGGGGGCAGCTTGTTTTTTTTTTTCAGAGTATTTTTTCTAGCCCCTTTTCTAACCCCACAGTTTTCCGATGATGAAAATGATGATTATTATTGTTTGAAAATATAACTGTGCTAATTATATTATATTGTTAGCTTATTTTATAACGATTTTAGTTACAAAAACTCATATTTATAGTTTTATTACAAAATTTTTATTATTGTTTTTTACACCCGGAAAATTCGCGACGGAAAGTCCGGAAGTAACTGACACATGCGCGAAATGTTACAAAATGGCGTCGACACAATAGGGGCTAGTATTCAAAATATTTACTTACGCGTTTGTAAACGCAAAAATTATTCTATGATCATATACCTAGTTCACAATCATATTACATAATTACATTTGCAACTTTACTGTGCGCTATCTTCCTCATTACATCAGTTTTTTTCGTTTATTAAAAAAATAATATTTTCGTGGCTCGTTTTCTTTGTGTAATAAAAAATTTGGGCCAAATTTGCCGCCCCCTAAAATCTGCCGCCCTAGCCTCCAGCCTACTCAGCCTACTGATAAATCCACCACTGCACTCGATTATAAAATATGGGTTACGGGTTAATATAATTCTAAACAATAAATATAAAGACTTTCAGATATTCATTAGAAAGTCACTTAACTACCAAACGGCACTATAATTAAATTATTTCATAAATCGTTTTCGACGTAACTTTGCTAACAGCAAACTTCCTTCAAACTTTGAATGATCTCAAAATTGTAACTTAATATTTGATCCAGTATTAATTGTATTTCCTTCCTACGAAAGCGGAATAGTTTGCGCAATAACTTTAAATTGAGCACCCTAACTCAGGAGCAGTATCTTATATTATTGCTTCATGAAAATTTGCATGAAAAAAAAAGTAGATAAAAGTAGGTAATACCAATGCCTTAAAGCTCATCTCGGCTCGTACGCCCTAGAGACTAATAGATGTATGTAATGATTTAGAGACTCCTCCGAGGAAGGTACGGAATCCGGTGACATTGCGGTCACCAGCAGTATTTCATTAAAAAAATCGAGAGTGGTCTCCCCTTGACTTTCTCGTATACCGGAAACGACTCAAAGGTTATAGAAACCTTATATTTTGGTGTCATACATGCATGTTAAATTTTGGTCACCCATCCGAGTAAAGACCGCGCACTTGGTTGCTTAACTTTCGTGATTGACGACTCAAGAATTGATAGAAACCTTATATTTTGACGTTATACATGCATGTTAAATTTGGTTGTAATAAGTTAAAGCATACTCAAGTTATCGTGCTAACGCACAGTCACACAGACACACACACAGACATAATTCCAAAAACGGGTTTTTTGGACTCAAGGAGGTCCAAAACGTCGAGGTCGAATTTTTTGACGATTACAAGACTTCCTCTATACTACGTATATGAGAAAGTAAAAATGTAAAGCTCATAAACTACGTAATCTCATACTTTGCCTAATCTACTTCAAATTTTATTTGTGTTCGGCGTAATATTTTCTTCTTCCTTTCCTAAATCAGCCGTCTTCTCAACATTAACACTTTCTTTGAAATGTCATCTTTTACACAGGCATATTTTCTTCGGTCTTCCTCTCTCCGTCCACATTCACTGTCATAATTTTCTTGGTAAGCTTTTTGACTTTTAGTTATAAAGAAAGAAACATTATTGAAACAATACAACAAACAAACAGAAATATCAAATATAATAAAATTTACAAATTACCTCTTCGTGGCACCCGTTTTCAATCGGTAGAAGACTTAAAGGAGAATTCGCAAGGAGGACTGAACTCAATTCCGGTACCAGCGCTTAAAAAATGTTTCGATGATTGGATTACTCGTTGGCGTTATCGTTATGTATCGTTTCTGAATACGTACGTCGTAGAAGGAGCATACTTTGAAGGTGATAAAATAAATTTGGATGAATAACCAATATTTTGTGTATTATTGATCTTTTCCCGGTACTTTCTTGACAGAGTGGTACATACATAAAGTTGCGCGTTTCCCCATAGTGGTATGCAGAAATCACTTGTTTCCACTTGCGCTACGATATATAAGCATAATGCCCCTTTGCTGATCCATTAGTCGCCTTCTACGACACCCATTGGAGGATATGGGGTGATGCTATTCTACTCTGCCAGCATCATAAAGCTATGTCTGTGGAGTCGTAGTTCCTAAAATCTAAACGAATTTACCGATTTTGATGCATTTCATTTTCAATTTTCATTTCCATTACGTCAGCTTTCAAACAAAAAATTGACGTAATCGAAATGGTTCTTTGCTATTTTATACAGGGGGTTATTAAAAAATTCTTTTTTTAAATATAAACATTATTAAACTTAATCACTTTTAAACTTTTGCGTTGTTTGATTAATAGGAGTACTATTGCGCTCTATACATATTTATTTCGCTTCATCTACTTTTATCACTGTCCTCATACAAGCTCAGCGGCACGGTAATATAGATAATATTACCGTGTCAGCGGTTTCGAGTAGGACCTTTGACCTGGCCCTTTTTCAAGACATCTTCGATTTGATCGATAAACGTTCGCCTAGGTTATCCTCGTCCTACACCACCGTTCACTTCCGATTCATATATCCTTTTCGTCAATTTATTATAACACATCCTTTCTACATGACCGAACCAACGAGCATCCCTTTCGCATTTCTTGTCACAATATCTTCTTGCAAACCACATCTCTCTCTTATCACGCAATTGTATAACCTGTCACTCAATTTTACACCAGCTATACTCCTCACCTCAAAGCTCTAATGGTAGATACAGTTTAACCGTAAGCCAAGGGAGATTATCCAAAAAAGGTCCTCAGAACAATTATATATTATTATTTAACTAACCAACGTAATTCCTGTTATATATGATTAAGGATCCATCGAATTTAGCACAGGAAATCTCACGCTGAATTCTAAAAATAAAACTAGGACATGGTTGTATGTTCAATCCCAGAGAAACTTAAGGAGTAACCCGAGAAAGGGCACTTGGTATGACCAGTAACTCGACTCCTGTGACCTTTGAGGGCATTTGATTCGAAATTAAGTGACATAATTTTCATAAACAAGGCTAAAAAGGATTACCATAATCTATAGAAGGTATTACTTTCAATCCACTACTCAGACAACTTCAGACCTACTTTCCGAGTATGAGTAATGATAAAATATTTTTAGCAAAAAAAAATAGGACAACCGACTTCAATGCGTACAAATTTAAACTAAAAAGTAAGAAATAAATAATATTTTTATGAAGTAGTTGAAAAGAGCGTCATAGAAAACCAAGGAAAGTATTGATACACATTTGTAATTCTTTATTTATAATTCATACTCCGATATAATTATTTCATTCCCAATGAAATTATCATTTCAACAAAAAAGTACTGAACCAATTTCGATATGATTTATACGGGACCACCTTTGAATTATGACCTTCCTAATGAAAAAAGAATCATCAAAATCGATTCATAATTGACGGAGTAATCGCGGAACAAACATACAAAAAAAAACATACAGTCGAATAGAGAACCTCCTCCTTTGAAGTCGGTTGAAAAATACAATTTCGTGTAATAAAGTATCTTTCAAGAAAGAAGAGACAGAACTAATTGTATTTTATTCTATCTTACTTCAAGAAGCAGAAGATAGGAAAATAAGAAAACTTTCATTGACTCTATTTTTCCTACCCTACTCCCAATTTATTTCGGAGTCGGTGTAGTATGTGTGCTATCGACATTCTGCTATTACATTATATTCTGGTACTAATGGTCGCACGCGGCTTCGCTCGCTTTATTATCTATTAATATATAGCCTATATCCTATAAATGGACTATCCAACACAAAAATATTTTTTCCATTCTAACTCGTAGTTCTTGAGATTAGCGCGTTCAAACAAATAAACAAACTATTCAGCATAATAATATTATCCGAGTACAGACCGCGCCCTTGGTAGCGTAGCTTTCGTGATCGTTCACAAGAACGCATGACCATAGCGCCATAGAACCCTTCAAATAATTTTATTATTAGTATCTATGCAGCACCAACAATAAAAACAGATGAATTGAGTGAACCTCCGCCTGTCCTGTAACCTACATTAAATATGCAACAGCCACTCGGCAATTTACCCGCGGCTCATTTACTAAAGAAGGCTATTTACGTTGAAATGTGAGACGTCTAAACAGCACTTTTAAAGGCAAAGTATTACAGACACACTTTGAAATAACAAACGATTTTAGAAAATTCTTTCTCTTTGTTGCAAATGTGAATAGAAAATTTAACGGTTTTTGAATCATTTATCATGAAAAAATACACTGAAAAAAATCGACTTGCCTCAGGAGGGAATCCAACCCAGCATCCTCCGCATTTCAAGCGGCTGCGTTAACCACTACGCTACCATGGCACTGCTTTCGCCGTCGGAATTTGTCAGTGCTTGGTGCCTATGTTTTTATAGTAAACATTGTTTCATCAAATCTTTTAAATTTGCACTTCTATAAGATCCGAACGAAATATTTTAGCAAATATTTGACGCCATGTTAAGATAAAACTACCTATGGAATAATTTTTGGGTTTAAAACGCGTAAATATTTTTAAAACAACAAAAAAAACAGTGTTATTTTTCTAGTTTTAAAATATTTACTTACGCATTTGTAAACGCAAAAATTTTCCATTACATTTATCACGAGTTAAGTTTTAGGCAGTAGTCTACCACGCTTGCCCAATGCGGATTGGTGGTCGGAGTATAAGGTGATCAATACTCCTTTGCTGGTCCATCCGACATCCATTGGAGGATATGGGGTGATGCTTTTCTACTCTGCCGGCATCACATGGCACATTATCTTGCCGGCAGTCATACACTTATTTTACAATTTATATAGAGAAAACATGCAAAGTATTTTAAAATCGATGGATCGCAGACTGGGGAGGAACAAGCTGGGCTTGACGTAGATAATTAGGCAATTGATAATATTGATTGCGGCAATGCGGCAAAGTAACGCTCGTACACCGGCAATGAGTGGTACAGAGTGGGACCACCCGGGTGGCATTCACATGATGCACGATTCCGTTATTTCTTATTTGATAGCAGTGTACCGACTTCGTAATTCTTTAATCAATCACTGTAACTATCGCCGATGACACCACGGCTGTGCGTTCTTCGTAAGTTTCTCAAAAGCTAACCTACCAAGTGCAAGGTCAGTACTAGGATAGGTGGTCGAAAATTTTTGAACTTAATTTTCCTCCGTGCTTTGGAAGGCACGTTAAGCTGGGGGCTTAATTGAGTGGCAATCGTTTCTTATCGATAAGCTAAAATATTGAAATTCGTTATCATATGCCATATTGATTGGTTTACTACAGCGTCTTAGGTTGATCTTCCAACTTACGTATAGCTACGATTGGCCATGTGATGCTGTCGTTAAGACAGCATAAGTTTTGATTTATTTGAGATAGGTATAATGACAGATTATAGTCATTACATCAGCTCAGAAATATACACTAAAATAATACAAGAAAATAATCCAGATTGAGTAAAAACAAGTGCAAAAAGTGTAAATCCGTCAAAATCTCGAGGTCGAATTTTTTGACGATTACATGACTTCCTCTATACTACGTATACGAGAAAGTAAAAATCGAATGACAAGACCTATAGCAGACTATCTACAGCGAGCTATACTGGATAATATACAGCACCGATCCCAAATAAATTGGGAGATTCTTCCCATCGATGCTCAACCTAAACGTGTTTGTTATAAAGTGCTGAATCTTTTAAGACTGATCTTAGTTTTATTTGTGAATATTTAGTAAATCCGTTATTTATTAGGTACAAAAAACCTTCCTCTTTATGAATACACTTTCTCATAATAGTGTCCTAATGCGTTATAACATGTTCTACTATTAACAGCAGCGCATTTAAACTAATTAATTGACATTCTGCAAAACTTAAAAAACTAGTCTGGTCGAAGTCGGCTTACCATCAGGTGGAATGGAATCATTTAGAAAGAAAGAAAAAAGAAATATTAATTTGATACACAATTATTTATTTATTTACTTGACCTTTTTATAAAAGAAAGTCTTAGATCATCATGACAAACATGTAATAACCAGAGATTTATTATAACTGACGTTTATAGATTGGAAAAAAATCAATCGACTAGTGCGAGACCGAAAAATGTACCAATGTGTGAGTAATGCGCATGTGTGCGTGAAAAATAGTACTGCAGTCTGACAGTTGCTGTCTTTTCTACGTGACCGACAGGCCTACTTAAGCCGCTTGCGTGTACGTGAAATGGTCTCGTCTATCTATCTCGCTCTAATATACGCATTAGTATTCTCGTTCTCTTTCATTGCCGATCTACAGTTTCCTATATCTATAACCCCTTTTAATAATCTCTGTCATATTATTGGATCAACCCAGAACTTTATTTTCTTTCTTCTGCCCTCAAACATCAAAACACCAACAATCCTGCGTATATTCACCTTAACCTGTAAATTCACCATTCACTGGCGAACTGACGAATCGGACATGAGCGTTGAGTCCGTCACAAAATCGTTTATAAGTGGAGTGAAAATCGGCCCGATTGTCGGTCGTACAAAAAATATGACGTGGGCGGGCACCGTAACATGAATTGAAATGAAAGAAGAAAGGAAATGTTCGTAAGAAAAACAACAGCATAAACTCCGTTACGTGATAAAACGTTTATAAGCCACTTTTAACTCCAGGAAGGCAGCGAATGGGGGGTGAAGCTCCGAGCAGACCTGTTGCTCCCGGCGCCACTTCCCGCCGCTTCAACTCAAAAGCTTTTGAGCCAATGTTTTCGAATAAGGACTTTTAGATTCAAGTTGAGCTTCACACTGATGTTAACGTTTTTCGCCCGTTTTGCTTTTATGAATATGATTTGGTTGGAAGAATTGGCTGGTTATAATTGAACAATATTTTTTTTAAAATGTCTGGCAAATGACCCCATTCGACGTGATGGTAAGTGGAGTCCAAATACGAAGATAGCTGGTGCGAGAGATAAACCGCCGCGCTAGCCACCCTCACCTTGCCGAGCTACAATGTGCTTCTTCAACCTAGTATTATAAGATGGAAACAAGTGTGTTGGCAGCACAGATTTAATAATACAAGGAGATAGACCAAGCCGGTGTTTAACTTGTGAGAAGTGTATGCCCCAGATACATTGCCGCCAGTTCGCCTTCCGATAAAGTCAAGCGTACAAATACGTACGTTTGTCAGAACGAAATATCCGTTGTTTTTTCAAAATGCCGTCCTGTTCAACTGTAACATGCAATCATTGCAGTAAATCAGTTATTTATCAAATAATAGAATAACTTTTTACACGTAAGAACCGAAAAACTTAGATTTATATTTTAACAAATAGATAGATAGATAGACAATTTATTTGCATCATTATACACACACATTAAAACTTAAAAATTAACAAATGATCTATAAAAATCAAATACAGACCTACAATACAATTTCAAAATAAATACATTTTTACATAAATTGTGTGTCGCAGCGATGCAAACAGGCTAAAGCTCAGTGATGTATTTGCCAAAAGAAGGCAAAACACTGATTTTCAGCTTCTGCCCAGGTGACAGGTGCGAGGACGAAATAGTTTAACTTTTATTCATAAAAACATAATCGCTTAAAATTATGCGTTACTATCTTACTTGTTGTATTGTATTACATTGCGGCTGTGCTTAACTTTCATTGCTTCGCAGTCCTTAAGACGCGCGTAATGAATAGTGGATATTACTGCATACTCAACTAGAACCATGTTATGTAGTACGGCCGCTGATCGCGACACTCGGTCTTCCTATATACTCAGCGATTAGACCGATCTCCTTGATATACATATTTGTGGTTGGCAGTGAATTTCATTTCTTAAAAAATTATGCATTTTCATAATTAACCCCTTTTCAACGGTAGTTGGATATTTTAGCAAAATTTTGCGCATATTTACGGTCGATCTCGTTCATCGTTCAGATTTCAATTGTGCTCAGACACCTCAGTAGCCGTAGAAGGGTCCTTTTCAGCTTAGACACAATTTGTAGACAGAATTTCAATGTTACCTTACTACTTACTTTTATTAGACTAAAAAACTTAAACAAGGATAAGTATTCAACGTATAATAGAAGTAATGCACATGCTGAAAGTAGTTACCTTGCAGAGACTATCTCCGTGTTGGCTTGGAACCAGACTTGCGCAATGCGTACACTGTCCATGCCATGCATTTATAATGAGGATAAATAAATAACATAAACAGCTATGTAATATACATTTTTAAATTACATAATGTTTTCTAGTAATTAACTTGAGCCTATTATTATTATTTTCCACTTTATTAGGTGTACTTTATTAGTTGTAGGATTGAGAACTATAAATTAGAAAAATATTTTTTAATGATTAAGGGCGAGCCTGAGCAATCGAATGAGGATAATTAGTGTTTAAAATTATTCTTTTAACAATGATACTTTAGAAATTAATTATCCTCCAAAATAATTAAATTAAAAAGTTACTAATTTTCAGTGTGTATAAATAGGATTTATGTAAGGTAATGCAATTACGCCAGCGTTTACTTCGCACAGACAATGGCTATGCGAGCTGGGAATATTACCAAAGCATTTCTATTAGAGCTTCTGCGGTTACCAAGGTAACGCTACGTCCGTCCCGACCGTGACCCACACACAACCGGCCTTTTTAATCTATCTACACATGGTAAAATTTGCGTTATTTTAGCAAGCCGAGATTGGAGGCTGTAGTGCGTATTCCTGACGGTTCTTAAATGTTCCTGTTTGATAAAGAATAAGAATAAATAGATTAAAAAGATATTTATTCAGCGCACAAATATACATACAATTCTCATACAATTATAATTATAAAGAAAATATATTATTTATGATACACATCATTTACAATATGAAAACTCCAAGCAGATATTAAAGCAGTATTGGAATATGCTCTTTTTTGAAGAGTTCAAGGTCATATCGGTTCGGGATTCTGCTAAACCTTCTGAGATTAATGAGCGTGATTGTAATCTATCTAGTGTATTCCAATAATCCAATAAGTAGGGTACCTACGAGTGTTATTTGGCTAATCCTAGGTGGTATAAAGATATGTGAGGTCGTCTGGGTAGGTACCACCGCCTTTCTTATTTCTGCCGTGAAGCAGTTCGCTGTGCTTCGGATTGAAGAGAAAGGTAACCAGTGTAATTACTAGGCATGGAAGGTCTATTAGTCCCCAGGATGGCAACGCACTTGCAGTGTCAAGTTATTTACCCCTAATATTGCAAGTGTCTATAGGCGACGTTAAGTAGTTAACACCAGGTGGGCCGCAAGCTTGTTTGCCATCTCGAATGATAAAAAACAAATCTTCTGACAACTAGAGGTGGAAGTAGGCAAAGTTAACCCTGTCCACTGTAATATAGAAAAAATAAGCGTATGTTAGTAATTCCAGAGCTCAATGAAGGTGCAGGGTCTCGAACCCGGCCATTAAAAATTTGTTGCCCTTTTCATTCCGGGCGCTTTTAAAATTCAATTTAACGATCCACTCTGAATTTCATAGCTTTCAAGGCTGCTCCGTGAGAGCATTTGTAAATATTTAAAATTCAATATGGCAACACGACAATTGCTAAATTTTTCACGTATCTCGCAGTGTCCCTAGGGTCGGTATCAGTGCGGCCATGCAAATGTTAATATCGCGTGATTGCGTTGCGGCGTTTGTCCAGATATGTGACACGGCACCGGCTCAGTTATCTGTGCTCCGTCATCGCCGCGTAATTAAAACACGCATCATACAATGGGAGTGCCCGTTTGTGTAAGCGTTTGATTTGAATCGGCCCTCGAATCCTTCGAGTTCAAATGATATCCAAGTAGGTAATGACGATAATTTGGTCCTCAATTAATGTATCTCTCAGTAACGAGACATGGACATCAGCCCGATGTGAAGCGCATCCTCTCAAATTTCTTAATAAATATAGAAATAATTTAAGCCAAAACCCACACTCACTTGAGCAACCATGAGACATGAACAGAGTTTTTGTTCAAGTATTGTACAAACCTCAGTGGTAGAGGGTCCCGAGAGAATCTCGTTTCCACCTCCGGCCGTCTTCCATCATCCCTTACCATCAGGTGAGATGAAAGCTGGGGTCCACGTCCGGAAGCCTCCTTGTGGCGGACTCTAGTAACGTGGTGGGGAAACTTTCTCGGCGGGTGTTGTGGCTTTTGATGTCAAATGTGTCCCCTTGGTATTCGAAGTCACATGCCATCGTCGAGTTGTTTTTGTTTTCCCACCACGGCTAGTTCCGGACGGCCCTTTTCAGGGCCACGACCGCGCCCGAAGTCCCCCGAATGCGGTCCAATGGCTGCTCCCGGAGGACGCACCAGGTCGAGCCGCTCTCAGTGGAGGAGTGGCTGCTGGCCACCAATTGGTGCAAGGAGTGCCTAGACGGGCAGCGTTGGGACGGTCTCGATGTAGTTGTGCTCACGTGCGCAGATCCCGTGCCGTCCCGTAATAGCGCACTGAAGGATGTCTAGAGGGGACGATGTATAGTGGGAACGCCTTTACCTCGAGTCCCACATATCCCCTGCGGTTGGCACCACACCGCAAGGACGATGCGTAAAAGCATTTGACCTCCCCCTCAACAAAAAAAAGTGAGATGAAGGCTAAGAGCTTCCCAGTCAAACAGTAAAAAAAACAGCCCACGTGGATTCAGATCCGGATCCTACATGCTGACAAGAATCGTCATGACAAATAATTCCCAAGTAACTATAAAAATCCTCCTAAATTACAGTGCAAAACGTTAGTGATTGTTTTGTATGATCCTATAGGCGTTCCTAGAGCTAAATTATAGAACTTGCTCATTAGGTTTATAGAAGCAAAACGCTCTGTTCAAAAACTTGGTACAGGCAGTCACAATAGGCCTACTATATCACTGTTTGGTGATAAAACGCCTTGGTTATAGAAACTTTTGTTACTTGGGTTGTTACGTAATCGATGGCGAAGTAACATTATTTAGTGAGGGTTGTCCCGGGAGACTTGAGCCAATAAAGCTCTCACGCCTCGCAGAGGAAGCGCCCTCAATCTCGTGAACAGTACAGGTGAACACGATATCATTTGTCGACGACTATTCCGAATATCGAGCACTACAACACAAGCTCTACTATCACTTCCGAGAGCATAACAGCGTCCAATACTGAACGGATTATTGCGTTTTGAAGCAAAACTAAACTTAACTTTTGTTTAGGATTTAAAGAACTATAGAGCTGGCACATCACATTGAATACTTTTTAAATTCGCTGCTGAATTATGATATAAAAGTAGTGTAAGCATATCACATTCTTTAAAAATCGGGAGTGGTCTCCCCTTGACTTTCTCGTATACCGGAAACGACTCAAAAGTTGATAGAAACCTTGTATTTTGATGTCATACATGCATGTTAAATTTGGCTGCAATAAGTTAAAGCATAACTCGAGTTATCGTTCTAACGCACAGACACAAACACAGACATAATTCCAAAAACAGTATTTTTGACCTCAGGGAGGTCCAAAACGTGTGAATCTGTCAAAATCTCGAAGTCGAATTTTTTGACGATTACAAGACTTTCTCTATGTACACGAGAAAGTAAAATTGAAGGTTCATGAAAGGGTGGTATAATTACATTAATAGTATAAAAGTCGACGAAATTTGATATTATAATTCATTAGACGCCCGCCGTCGCGGTGGAGTGGTCAGTACAGCTGGCAGTACATCAAGCGGTCCGGGTTCGAATCCTGGTAGCGACAAATGTTTGTGTGACGAACACGAATGTTTGTTTGCGAGTCTTGGTTGTTTATATATTTATTTTAAGTTTATTTATAAAAATATCTAAAATTATTATGTATATTAAAAAAAATGTCCGTTATCTAGTATCCGTAACACAAGTTCTTAATGATGCTTACTTCGGGCTAGATAAATGGTGTGAGCGTGGAAATATATAATAGTGTTAGCAGAAATGAAGAATGAATCGTTGCGAATCATGACGTCACCACAACGCCGCCATAAAAGCAATCGCTAGTTCGCTCTCAGCCCATTTGCTTGTCGGACGTTGAAGAGCGAGGTCGGTTGGAAAGGTATACGCCGTAATAGAGTGACTTAGTGTTATAGCACAACCCTCTCCCGACATTCCGGAGGACACCACAGTGGTGATCGATGTGATTTGCAGTTAGTCATTTGTTTCATCCTTATTATTCGGTTATTGTGTAAAGAGTTGTTTTCTGTGCAATCGCTTGTTACTTGTTGTGAAAATCTAATTGAAAGTAAAATTGTTTTAAGTTACGATGATAATTCTTTATTTTTATTTTATTCCATTCCTGATTCCTAAAATCAGAAGTGGGATAATACTTCCTACGCTTACATTAGAGGTTTTTTTAGTTTAAAAAAGAAAATAACAAGCAGTTGCAGGGATTCGATTTATTATGCCGCTACCGTCACAAAATCTGAAAATACGCCACCGCGCCATGAGATTAAGCGTGGTATGTACAAGCAAATCACATCGACACCATTATAGATCTCGTTCTTGTAGTCGTGGGTCGCGTTCACGGTTGTCTAGGAGTGAAAATCTTTCACGGTTTCGTAGGAGTGATACTCGTGTGTCTACTCGGCACGTAGAATGTAGTTTGCGGTCTCAACGCGACTTCGTCACAACAGAACCGATTTACAACATCATCATAGTGACCGTCGCAGGTCACGTATAACGATTCGATGGCGGAGACGTTAAGCGCATAGTGTCTACACTAAATGCCATTGGGGAAAATACGGCGAGTGTAACGTCAACCCCGTCTGACCGTGTTCGTGTTAGATATACTCCGAATGTAACGCCAAACCCGCTGACCGTGTTCGTGTTAGAAATATTGCGAGTGTAACGCCAAACCCATCTGACCGTGTTCGGGTTAGAAATACTGTGAGTGTACCGCTAAACACGTCTGCACGTGTTCGTGTTAGAAATACTAAGAATGTAACGCCAAACTCGTCTGATCATGTTAGTGTTAGTCCTACCCCCGATGCGAGGACGGCAACCTAATCGCAGGCTACGGTGCTGTATTGATGCAGAAACACGCTGATGGTAACAAACGTGTTGGTGCTTATTTTAGTAAGGTCACCCAAGGCGTAGAGAGCCGATACCACTCATATGAGTTGGAGACGCTGGCAGTCATCATAGCATTACAAAATGTTAGGCATTATTTGACAGGGTTAACTTTCAAAATCGTAACCGATTGCAAAGCTCTGAAGGCCGCCGAGGGCAAGAGAGATCTTCTGCCAAGGGTTGCACGCTGGATGATTTGTCTACGGGATTTTAATTTTGATATCGAATATAGAAAGAGAAATGGTGTCCCGGGAGAGAACCTAACGCTCTTATGTTACAGTTCTTACTTGCGAACGTCTATGTGTGCGTGTGTATGTGCGTGCGTGCGTATGCAAGTCACGTGGCGCTCTGGCGTGGATCAAAGGAGCGTTTACCCAGGCGCGAAAGGTGCCGTGCAGAGATGTCGGCGGACTAGTGGGTGGCATACCTATGTAGTGGGATGGACGAGCGGCACTGGGTTGCACGTCTTATGACGTGCGTGGTCTCGCTTCGGCGAACCGGCAGACGTATCATTCGATGCGTGGTCTCGCTTCGGCGAACCGGCAGACGTATCATTCGATGCGTGGTCTCGCTTTTGCGAACCGGCAGACGTATCATTCGATGCGTGGTCTCGCTTTGCGAACCGGCAGACGTATCATTCGATGCGTGGTCTCGCTTTGCGAACCGGCAGACGTATCATTCGATGCGTGGTCTCGCTTTGCGAACCGGCAGACGTATCATTCGATGCGTGGTCTCGCTCTTGCGAACCGGCAGACGTATCATTCGATGCGTGGTCTCGCTTTTGCGAACCGGCAGACGTATCATTCGATGCGATGTCTCGCTTCTTCGGCCTTGCAGACATATCTTACGATATGTGTTGGGCTTCGGCCTTGCAGACATATCATTCGATGTGTGTTGGGCTCCGGCCTTGCAGTACCTTCTTAATTACCGATGTAGGGCCGATCCAGGCCGATGGAGGCGCCGAGCGGTTGCGCCAGTTCCTGAGCTGCGTGGCCGGGTCCGTCGCAGTCTGCGTGCTGCCTACCCGGCAGTCGCGCACCATCCACGTGCGTGCCTCTGCCTGCGCGCCCTGCCTGCGCGCCCTGCTTGTGCGCCTTGCTTGCGCGCCCTACCTGCGCGCCCTGCATGCGCGCCCTGCTTGCGCGCCCTACCTGCGCGCCCTACCTGCGTGCCCTGCTTGCGTGCCCTGCTTGCGCGCCCTACCTGCGCGCCCTGCTGCGCGCCCTGATTGCGCGCACTACCTTACAGACATATCTTTCGATATATGTTGGGTTTCGAATTTGTATCCATATCCATTGATATGTGTTGGACTTTGGTCCTGCAATCTCGTATGGCTTAGCCTTGTACGTAGAATTGTAAGAATAAGCGATGTGTGTGGTCGATGAAGCTTGTAATACGATGATTGTTAGTGAAGTAGAAGAAGTTAAGAAATAACATCGTGTGTATCATTGAAAGAGGGCCTTGATTGTGTGAGGAATGAAAGAATAGGCAACTTTACAAAAAAGTTTTGTTTTTGTGTTCATGTTGTTTCTCATCGACAGATTCCGAAGCTGAAGACAATGATGACACCGGTGCTAAGCCCTGGTCTGCTCAGGTTGACCCTGTTGAGGTCTTCCATGAAGATATCTTGTGAAATGCGGCCGAGGACGGCGCATGATCAGGATAGGCCGTGTTAGCAGAAATGAAGAATGAATCGTTGCGAATCATGACGTCACCACAACGCCGCCATAAAAGCAATCGCTAGTTCGCTCTCAGCCCATTTGCTTGTCGGACGTTGAAGAGCGAGGTCGGTTGGAAAGGTATACGCCGTAATAGAGTGACTTAGTGTTATAGCACAACCCTCTCCCGACATTCCGGAGGACACCACAGTGGTGATCGATGTGATTTGCAGTTAGTCATTTGTTTCATCCTTATTATTCGGTTATTGTGTAAAGAGTTGTTTTCTGTGCAATCGCTTGTTACTTGTTGTGAAAATCTAATTGAAAGTAAAATTGTTTTAAGTTACGATGATAATTCTTTATTTTTATTTTATTCCATTCCTGATTCCTAAAAATAGGTATATTATATTATTATTATTTAAAAAAAATTAAACTAACCTGGCTTCTCTGATGGCGTCGACCCAGTGCACGCAGTCCACCTCGGAGGCAGCCCTCAGCTCGTACTGGCGCTGGCTCTCCCGCCGGTATGAGATCGTAAAGCAGAACTGACATGAAACAAGGGGACAAATTAATCGCATGAAAAAGAATGCGGTCGCAGATCTCAAGAGGGTTTCCTTTGTATGAAAATTAATAAGTACTTTAAATAATGTAATTAATGTACATACAATTGTTTGTATTGCCAAATAAACAAAATTTAAAAAAAATCGGGAGTGGTCTCCCCTTGACTTTCTCGTATACCGGAAATGACTCAAAAGTTGATAGAAACCTTGTATTTTGATGTCATACATGCATGTTAAATTTGGTTGCAATAAGTTAAAGCGTACTCGAGTTATCGTGCTAACACACAGACATAATTCCAAAAAAAATTTTTTTCGACTCAGGGAGGTCCAAAACGTGTAAATCCGTCAAAATCTCGAGGTCGATTTTTTTTTACGATTACAAGATCCTCTATACTACGTATACGAGAAAGTAAAAATAAAAAAAATCACACGGATTATATTTAGCCGTCATACGCAACCAACTACATTGAAACTTTTTTTTATTGACTACTACAGGTTTGTAGCTGATGACATTTCCTGCGTCACGGTTCCTTAAGAAGGTGAAGACCTTGGAGGGCCCTGAAGCCTGTAACTCGAACGTTCCTAGGGGATTACTGGGCGACCTAGCATCTCCCCTCTCGGGAGTCTCTCGACCGCCTAGCGTCCCTTAAGACGTCCAAGTTGGAAGGGAATTCGCAACTACTAGCGATAACGCGCACTGGCAGATTTTGAAGTTACCGCAACCTGTAAAATGCTCCAGCGACGCTATGCCCACGGTACTACTTTTGTCGCTGCGATACATTTTGTGTTAATGCCAGTTAGATTCCTTTCAATTTAGATTTTATTCGAAGGTACAGTTTTTTTATTAAAACTATTTCAAATTCATATTTTACTAAATTTTAGTGTCGTCGACAAAAAAGCGCGCAAACATCTTCTGTTATCAGTATTGGTGCGCGCTCGCGCCAATGAGCGCTAAGCAGCAATCGATACGTAACTCATGACGTATATTTATCTCTTTCTAAAGTTCTTTTCGAGAAGTACTTATCTAAATAAATAACAGTACACAGACATAGGACTACTTACGCCACTTTAAAATACAATTACCTATGTTCGAGTATAACCTGTTTATATTTTTTACGACATTAACAAAGTAACAAATAGAAACGTTAACGAAGTTCGATAAAAACAAATGTACGTGATTGACTTAAGCCGTCGTTATATCACGTGACCAATCGTAGCTCTAAGTAAGTTGGTAGCGAAAGCTCAGACGCTGTAGGTAACCAATCAATATGGCCGATGATGACGAGTTTGGATATCTTATCGTTATGAAAAGATTCCCACTTGTCTAAGCCTCCTGGTTAGTTCTCTGAACGATTGTTACTTTTTGGGCTTAGATTTAATCTAAGCTTTTTGGTCTGGTGCCCCTTGTGTGTAGGCGACAGGCTGGCACACTGTTACTCAATACTCAATCATTTATTGCTTAGATTTATTGCAATCTCTATGATCTGAGATTGCAATCCATAATGTTACAAGCAGTTTAATGTCTACCTAAGCAGCAGGTAACTAGAGATATATCTCTAGTTATAAGTATAATATGTTTTTCTGTGTCCGACAACGTAATAAGTATCTTAACATAATTTCAAAGATGTACCCTCCTCTATATACTTACATGAGAAAATAATAAATCCATTACTTAATATACCTTCTAAATGTAAAATTATTTACTTACACACTATTTGGAGGTAGTGCTCATACATCAGGAAGTTGCTCTATGTTCGTAACCACGTGTTACCTAATGCTCTGCTGAACCCATTTTAGTTCTACGAGCGTGATTGTATGTAATTATGTTGAAAAAGTACCTACCTACTGTTATCCAAAGGAACGACGGAATCTTTTACACAGTCACCGTGTTTGGAATGCAGATCCTTCAACCCCGACATTCTTCCGAGAATTCCAAGTTACTCGTCCGAAAGTTGCGGCTAAAGTTTAAGTACCTACCTACCATTCTTTTAATTTCGAAACTTTTTAATCAAAATTTTCCTCATGAAAAAAGAAAGCTGTGAAAGTGAAAGCTGTTTCCTCATGAAAGAAGAAAGTTGTACTCACAAAGTGTTTTTTTATTATAATCACCGTGAGAATTCTGAACACAAACCTATATGGTGGTGTAATATGGTCGTCTATCGGCCTGATGAAACTACCAATATACTGGTCAAATAGAATAGCATAAAAAATTATACAAAAATGCTTTCAACTACTCGTATAATAGAAACAAATAAGCTTCTTCTTCGCCTAACTCTGGTCCCCAGTTTGTTTAGGTTCGGTAATATGTCTTCTTCTTCCATCCCCCTCTATCGGCTGTTATCTCGTCTGATCCTTTTATTCATGTTGTTCCTAACACAATCCATACATTTTTCTGCGATCTTTCATTTCCCGCCCATCCGTCAGCATTCAAATTCATCACTCTTCACATGCATTTCATTTATTCACATAACGTGCCCATACCAAACAGCCTCATATGGAGAGGATGCATGGAGGCAGAAGAAACTGCCGCTCATACCCCCAGTTTCAACACACTGGGCTCGCTACCCGGATGACTTTAGAGACATCAAGACGCTAAGAGACTTCCTGCAAGATTTGGGCTGACTGGAGTGGCCTCTCATCCTCTGACGCATAACAGGCACAAAAAACGTCGAGTTACAGAAACAGCCCGTCCAAAGAAGAAGACCTGTCCATACCAAGCCAATTCCCTTTCAGTTGTCTCAGTATGATATGGAAAAGGATCGTATTTAACTGAACAGCATAATTAACTTATCCTTAACCTATTTAAATCCAGAATGATCGACTAAAAATCCTTGAATAGCGACTAACCGGCTATTAGTCTCCCGTTTAGTATTTTTAGTCGCTGATTCGCTACAAGTATGTGTTTTATGTGTGTGTGTTTGCTATAATTATGCGGAAACTTGTAATTAGGGTATAGAAATGATAATATGTATTTATATTGTGAATAAGGCTGTAAGCTTTCCAACTAAATAATATAAATAAATTCTGGAATTTTTAGTTGCTCGGTTTAATATTTCCCTGTGGGAAAAAATAGGGACAAATAAACTCACCGATGCATTTCTTTCCATAGGCGCCTTGCTCAACCGCTCGCAGTACGACCCCTCCAGTAGAAGCACTCCTGTAGGACGCGTGTTATTTTCCGACTCGTAATAAAATAACAGATTCTGTAACAGAAAACTTTATGTCAGTAACTTATAATGCACATTGATTAGAATAATTATAAATTCGGTGTCGCTTTTTATGAAAAAGTTAAGCAAATGACTACATTTCACCTAGTGGTAAGCAGAAGTGGAGTCCAAATACGAAGATAGCTGGTGCGAGAGATAAACCGCCGCGTAAGCCACTCTCGCCTTGCCGAGATGCAAGGTGCTAATGATGGTGCTTGCTTACAAGTTCGCCAAAATTTTGGGGGGAGCAGCCCATACAGATGTAGTTTTAGGTAATCAAATGTTACCCAAAGCCATGTTAAGCTCTGGTTAACTTACCCAACACATAAAGAGGTTGAAAGGGCCTACGGCATGCTTGAAAGAAGTATGAGCGTCTGCTCATACTCAAATTTCTGGCGAAATAAGTGATCCCTGTGATTGGTTCAGTTTGGTTACGGTTTTAGGGTGATACACAATTCTCTTGATTGGCTTGGTTTGACCTTGCACTCGAAGCGCATTAGTTTGTATTAATGGTTTAATTAATAAGTGGGAGCATTCCGGTACCCGGCACCGTTTGTACGGAAAGTGTTCCCGTACAAACGGTGCATGATCATCTTTCTAACATCTTTCTGTGTCTATGCCATAGACACAGAAAGATGTTAGAAAGATGATCATGCACCGTTTGTCTATGGCATAATTCTTTTTGGGATATTAGCTAGGGATATAAGCCGGGGGTCCACGTCCGGAAGCCTCCTCGTGGTGGACCCTAGTAACGTGGTGGGGAAACTTTCTCGGCGGGCATGTGGCTTTTGATGTCAAGTGTGTCCCCTTGGCATTCTAAGTCACATATGTCATCGGCGAGTTGATTTTGTTTTACCACCACTGCTAGTTACGGACAGCCCTTTTCAGGGTCGGATTGCTGCTCGACCTGGCGCGTCCTCCTCGTCAGGAGGACGCGCCAGGTCGAGCAGCAATCGGTGAGGATGCGGCCTATAAGGCCGGCATCGGCCAGCGGCCCACAGGGGCTGGCGTAAATCGGTAGCCCCTGTGGGCTGCTGGCCACCAATTGGTGCACAAGGAGTGCCTAGACGGGCAGCGTTGGGACGGTCTCGGTGTAGTTGCGCTCACATCCGCAGATCCAGAGCCGTCATGCAATAGCGCACTGGAAGTAAGGCCGTGGAGGATGTTTAGTGGGTATGGAGGGAACGCCTTTACCTCGCACCACCCCGCAGGGACGATGCGTAAATGCATTTGAGCTCCCCGTCAACAAAAACGAAAAAAAAGGCAAGGAGACTATGGTCGGCAGCGCGCCTGTTACGTCAATATTCCAAGCATCTAGGCCCTGTCCGCACAGCGATAAAATATTCGCGCGCAAATAATATCGCCTTCAATTTGCATCACACCACAGATTTTTTTCGCGCGATTTTTTTACCGCATGTGCGGATAGTCCTATAAAATCCTATGTGTCACAGAATTGCGAGAAAAAAACGCGCGGTGAAATATCGCTGTGCGGACAGGGCCTAAGCTACGGTTACTCTTTATCACCAGACAGGTCGTGTGCTTGTCTGCCATCTAAATAACATAATAAAAAAAGATACCTGGTAGAGGATGAACCATCGCAACTGCCACTTGGTGTTGTCAGAACTCCTCTTGTGCAAGTAGCCAGCCTGCAAGAAAAATCATTGTCAATACGGAAAAAACAGTACTTCTGAAAGAAAACAATGACGAGTAAAACTTTTTAAGGTTGTAAAGACGCAAAACCCTTGTGATATGAAGGGTTCTGTAATGCTGGTTACACATCAAGCGGTCCGGGTTAAAATCCTAGTAGGTAGCAATGTAATAAACACGAGTCATGGTTGTTTATATATCTATCTAAATCTATCTACGAGGTGTTTGGTGCATGGGGAATGAAGCCGGCACCTACCCATGCTAACATAGTCATATAAATACAATGGTGATAACAAAAACTTTAAATTGTAAAAAAAATTGAATTCTTCATACAAATAGTTCGATCAAAAAAACAAAATGAATGGAAGATTAAAGAAATATTTTTACAATTTTGAATTTTAATATCACCATAGTATTTATATGACTATGTTAGCATGGGTAAGTGCCGGCTTCTTACCCCATGTACCAAACAAGGGGGTTAAAAAGAAATAGTGCCCTTTAGGATTGCATGGCATACATAACGCATACGAGGGACTAAAAGTACCACAAAAAAAACAAAGCTTGATTTTAAAAATGTTTTTAACACAAATTTATTTTAAAAGGACCTCAATGTATTTCTAGTCAATCTGCAGATCAACAAAAAGCAGAAAATGCCAGCGAGTTCTGTGGTACCCTACCTGTGAGTGGTCGTACTGCGCGCGGTCCGAGAGCGCGAGCAGCTGGCCGTCGTTGACGCGGACGGAGCGCTGGATCTTGGGGCTCAGCATCCTGACCCTGCACCACAAAATACAATGAATGTTTGTATATGTCGTGGGCCGATAGTCATATCGATCACCGACATAACAAGTAATGTAAGGAACATTCTGGCCTAAATGAGTTATAATAAACAGAGTGAATTTTCCAAGTGCGCGTGGACGGCCATATCCGAAGTTATGAGGAATAGAGAAAAGTTCTCAAACGAGTCTCAGCTCCGATTTTGATGAAAACTAAAAGTAATATTATAAATGCGAAAGTAACTGTCTGTCTGTCTGTTAAGCTTTCACGTCTAAACCACTGAACCGATTTTGATGACATTTAATACAAATGTAGACTAGAGCTCGAGAAAGGACATACTTAGGCTACTTTTTGTTGCGAAAAAAAGGGTTGAAGGGGTCGAAATAGGGGATGAAAGATTGTATGAAAGATCGTCATTGTTAAAGATAAAGCCATGAAACTTTGTGTGAAAAGTTTCATAGTTTGAATTTCGGCACTTGATAAGAAATAAATAAATTTTTGCTCCAGTGTTTTCGAAATATTTACCCATGTGGGGATGAAATAGAGGATGAAAGTACATAAGGAAGTCCAAGCATAGTCACGCTTTCGTCCTTAACACTTAAACTGATTTTGATGAAATTTTGCACAAAAATATACTAGCCCTTGAGATAGGACATAAGCTACCTTTTGTTATAAAAGAGCGCATAAAGGGGTTGAAATAAGGGATGAAAGTTTGTATGCGATTCCTCAATATTAAAGGTAAAACCGTGAAACTTTGTATTTAGGCACTTCATAAGAAGTAAATAAATAACTTTAAACTAGAAAAAAAGAAATAAATACACTAAAAAATTGACTTAAATACACTGAAACAAATCGATCGAAATAAATATCTGTCCTAGCGTTTTTGAAATTTTGACGCGTGTGGGGATGGAATAGGGGATGAAAGGTCGTAAGGAAGTCCAAACAAAGTCACACTTTCACGCCTAATACCTGAACCGATTATGATATTTGGTACAAAAATTTACTAGACCTTGAAATAGGTCTTGCTACAAGGGCACTAAGGGATTGAAATAAGGGATGAAATTTGAATGGGTTTGAATGGGATTCCTCATTAACTAAGATAAAACCATGAAACTTTGTATTGAAGCACGTTATAGCAAGTAAAAAAATGTTGTAGCGTTTTTAAAACTTTGACACCCATGTGGGGATGAAATAGGAATGAAAGGCAAAGAGTATACAACATGTAAACTAAATAACCAAACCAAATTTTTTTTTGAAAAAAAAAAAAAAACAAAAAGTACCCAGAAAATATTGTACAACATTTTCTGGGTACTTTTTGTTTTTTTTTTTTTTGGTTTTTCAAAATAATCGCTTTTTTCAAAAAAAAAATATTGAAATCAACTCTGAAGCGGAACCCAAACCACCTGTATTCAGGGTGTTGGTTATTTAGTTTACATGTTGTATAATCACTACGTTTTAATGAAAGGTCGTATCGTATGGAAGTTAGCAAAGGATGGAAAAACAAAAAACGTAGTTTGTAAAAACGCATTAAAATAAGCTGTTTACAGTAATCTACAGCAGTTTGTATGTGTATTAGGTATTTGCAAAATAAGTTAGGAAAGAGGAATGTTTGTATGTTTCTAATAGGTAAGCTCAAAAACTACTAAACCGATTTCAAAAATTCTTTCCCCGTTATAATGACACATTATTCCTGAGTGACATCCACATAGGCTAAATTTGCTTTGAAAAATACTCTACGCGGATGAAGGCGCGGGCGGAGCGCTATATAGTAGTTATTGTAAATGCGAAAGTAACTCTGTATGTCTGATACTTTTTCACTCCTAAACCACTGAACCGATTTTGGTAAAATTTGTTACAAATATTAACTAAACGTTGGAAAAGTACATATGTTACCTCTTATCGCGAAAAAAGGGCTTGAAAGGATTGAAATAAGAGATGAAAGTTTGTATGGAAGTTCGTCATTGTTGAAAATAAAACCATGAAACTTTTAATTTAGACACTTGATAAATATTTGTTCTAGCATTTTTGAAAATTTGTCCCGTGTGGGGATGAAACAGGGGACGAAATTCGTCTCGAAATCCAAAAGTTAGTTTATCTTCGGTGTTTCTCATCAATATTAGGTACTTAAGTATCTATAAATACCTAATGGTATCGAATCAAAAAAATCGCTCAATCAATCTAACTTATAATGAAAATGTGTTTTTAAAAAAACTTTTACAAAGTCCCGACATAATGAATGCGAAAATAATTCTTTGGTCGGCAGCCCATACTGACTTATGTGCTTTAGTCTGCCGACCCAAGAATTATTTGTCTGTCTGTTACGCTTTCACGGCTAAACCGACCGATTTTGATGAAATTTGGTATGGAGATGCTTCGAGATCCTGGGAATGACATAGGATACTTTTCGACGCAAGAAGGACACGAGTGAAGCTGCGGTCGACCACTAATCTACAATAAACCAAATCTGTGAATAAACCGAATGTGTAGCGGGCAAGACAGTGCTAGTTCAACTATGAAATAGATTTGTATTATTTCTAATAGGGTGTGAGTGTTGACAACGAATCTGTAGGTAAATAGGCTACTTGTAAATGTACCTACATAAAAATATTTTCCTAAATTACTTACACAACTAGGACAATAACGTTGGAAGTTTATCAATTTAGGTACCTAGAGAGAGGTCCTCTTTAAACAACATTAAAAATATGTCTAAAGTTAATCTTTTTATGAACAATTAGCTAGATATAAGTAGCTATATGATTTATATTATGTGCATTTGTACTTCTATCTCCCTCTTGGATGCCATAACATAAAAATAAGATCAGCTTAGGCTAATTTCAAACATATTCTAAGCGTATTTAAAGTACAATTTTAACTTAACTAATTACAAGGACTTACCTCTTATATTTCAGTCATGGAAAAAATTAAACTGTTTTCATTCATTTTTAATAAACCACATTCACTGTAATCCCTTCAACTTCATACAAAGTCAACACTAATTCAGGCATACTTTTACTTAATAAATGTAATAGACAGAAATCATAACACATTTAGATATGTGAAGCAATAACAATTTTGTAAGAAAACAACCATTAAAAATAATTTTCAATTCTACGTTAACCGTAACTGCAGGCGCCTGTTGAATTTGTAAACGCAATAAGTTGTATCAGAAGTATATTGCTATTAAAATTTTGTAGGGCGCCTTACATCAATGCGAACGAAGGTAAAGTTTGAGCGAATGCTTTAATCGCGCTAGTCAGTCATGATTTGCATTAGTTTCAGTATATTTATAATTGAGCACTCAAGTGATAAGTGCTGGGCGGCAGACGGCGACTGTGCGACTGCCGGGTGCCGGGACGCGGACATCACCTGTAGCTGGATCGACCGCCGCGCGCGTGCGTGCCCTTGATGACGTACAAAATTAGCCATAGACCTTTGAATGAAGCTAAAAGCTTATTACTTTTATCTTTTTAAACAAATATTTATTCTTCTAATAACAAAATAATAATTATAAGTTTGTTATTCATTCGCGCGTACGCCGTAGTATGAAACAATTTCAGACCATATTTTGTATCAACATCTTAGAAAAGATAGGTTTAAGTTAAAAAAGGAATAGGTACCTACACATTTTCAATTTTTTGTCAGACAGATTTTTATTCGGCTCGAAGGACCATTCTGAACGAGCAGGTCGCAAGACGCCGCTTCCCTCAAGTACATCTAATAATACTGTGCTTGGGTGTAAGCCTGGACAGCGAGGGTTTGGCTTGATATTAGGAACTGCCCCAGGTAACCCTAGCTGGCAGCAGCGGGGAGGCAGTGAGATCCTACGCGGACGGTTGAAATCTGATTTATTAGTAATTTGGGTCGTGTTTCCGACGGTGCACTTAACCGCTGACCTGCGGAATGTGATTATTGTCTGTCGCGCTCGCGCGAACAAGAGTAAACCTGGCGTATTTCTTCATCTAGTGTTGAAAAGTCGATGTAGATCCGCTCTGAAAAGGGGAAACAAAAATATTTTGACATTTTGGAAAAATATGATCGTTTTAGTCTCTATTCACACATTCGTACTGACCACTCCACCAGGCGACGTAGTTCGTGGTCCAGGTGCGAATCCTGGTAGCGATAATTTAACGATGACTGTTCCCTGAGACATAAACATTTTAAATTTTTATACCTACTTATTATTTATTGTCTATCATTAATTATTTTTGCGAGATAGGTATTATTTCACGTTAATTGAAAGACATTGCTTGCTAACAATAACACGTTCTTACTTTGCATAATTAACTCTCTACTTATTGTACTACTTATTCAGATTGTTAATTTGTGTACAGTAAAATGTGACTGAATGTGAATAAATTTGCCTAAAGTACTTTATGAAATACTAGTGGTCGTACGCGGCTTCGCTCGCGTACAAGTCGGTCAAATTTTAGCCTATAAGTTATTCTGATGTATGAGCTATATAATTGTAAGGTTTCATTGAAATCCGTTCAGTAGTTTTTGCGTAAAAGAGTAACAAACATACATCCATACATATGTTAATACAAACTTAGACGTTTATAATATTAGCAGGATTACGATTCAAAAATGCTTTTAATAATGTTAAAATAAAATATTTTGCAATTAGTTGTAAATATCCATAATTTTATAGGTAAGTATAATGTCCATTGCTATGTCTAATAGCTCATAAAGTCTTTGTCGTTAGCTCGGAGAAACGCAGTGTACCGGCGAGTAAATGCCGCACATCTTTGCTCAGTCAACACTGGATAACTGTACGAGATTTGCGCACCAACTAGCATTGGTGCCTATTTAAAAAAATATTATATATAACATAACTCAATGACACTTCTACTTTTATGTTAGGATTTATAAATGTATCAAATTAGACCCGGAGACAGCCTGCCTGTTACTGTGATTTTAATCGCCTATCTAATATCTTCACGCCTAGATGTCAAGGTCCAAATACCTAATATTAAAATCCCAAGTCATAAAAGGCTAGGTACATACCATTGTATTTAGGTAAACAAATTATATTTTAATAACATTTATTTATGACGCACGTTTTCAGGTAATAGCGCCACAGGGTACCTAACCTTTTTTTTTGTTTTCGGGCAGGTCAAATGCATTTACGCATCATCCCTGCGGGGATATGTGGGACTCGAGGTAAAGGCGTTCCCTCCATACCCACTAAACATCCTCCCCGGCCTGACCTCCAGTGCGCTTTTGCGGGACGGCTCGGGATCTGCGCACGTGAGCGCAACTACACCGAGACCGTTCCAACGCTGCCCGTCTAGGCCCTCCTTGTGCACCAATTGGTGGCCAGCAGCCCACAGGGGCTATATACCGACTGACGCCAGCCCCTGTGGGCCGCTGGCCGACTCCGGCCTTATAGGCCGCCTCCTCACCGACGGCTGCTCGACCTGGTGGGTGCGTCCTCCTGACGAGAACAACGGGACAAGCCATCAGACCGCATCCGGGGGACTCCGGGCACGGTCGTGGCCCTGAAAATGGACGTCCGGAACTAGCCGTTGCGAAAATAAAAATAACTCGACGATGGCATATGTGACTTCAAATGCCAAGGGACATTGACATCAAAAGCCACACACCCGCAGCGAAAGTTTCGCCACCACGTTACCAGGGTCCGCCACGAGAAGGCTTCTGGACGTGGACCCCACAAGGTACCTTTTAACCTACTAATTTGGTAAAGAGCGGTGTTTATTCTTTCGATGATTAAGGTTCAAAACTCCACGGAAAAGAGGATGGGGTTAAACACTGTGGACGTTTACTATAAAATTAAGAGAAAAAATAAACATTGCATCTTCCGCAAATCCAAAGTTTAAACAATGTTTACCATAAAAAAAAAAAACCTAAGCACCAAGCACTGACAAATTTCGACAGTGAAAGCAGAGCCTCGGTGTCGTAGTGGTTAACGCAGCCGCCCGGATTGCGGAAGATGCTGGGTTCGATTCCCGCCTGAGGCAAGTCGATTTTTTTCAGTGCATTTTTTCTAGTATTAAAAATATTTAGGTACGCGTTTATAAATGCAAAAATTATTCTATAAAAAATAAACAATGAGATCGCTTATTTAAAAAACTTTTGTAAACTCTTACCGTTTGAGCTAAGTAATAAAACGGGAACATTGAAATTAATTTACGATGGTTTTTATTTTACCGCTCTAATAATAAAGCGGGCAGTCATGAGAAATATTTAAAAACACATAATAATTTATGTATTATTTTAAAGGTTGGAAAAAAATATGAGCCCCGGAGGGGAATTACCTTAAATCTTTTAAAGAGCTCAATTTACTGAAAGGAAACATCCTTTATTTTTAAAAAGAAACATAACTGCATTCACAGAATTCTCAAAAAGCTTACCCGAACTGGGAATCGAACCAACTAAAAAATAAAAAATTATAGCCCTTGCCATTTTATTTTACTAATCGATTCCGTCGATGTGAAAGGTAATTTTTACTTTCTCGTACGTAGTATAGAGGAAGTCTTGTAATCGTAAAGAAATTCGACCTCGCGATTTTGACGGATTTACACGTTTTGTAAATTATGTCTGTGTGTGTGTCTGTGCGTTAGCACGATAACTCGAGCATGCTTTAACTTATTGCAATCAAATTTAACATACGTGTATGACATTAAAATATAAGGTTTCTATCAAATTTTGAGCCGTCGATCACGAAAGTCAAGCAACCAGTGCGCGGTCGGTACTCGGATGGGTGACCAAAATTTAACATGCATGTATGACATCAAAATATAAGGTTTCTATTAACCTTTGAGTCGTTTCAGGTATACGAGAAAGTCAAGGGGAGACCACTCCCGATTTTTTTCTAAGAAACACAGGGAAATTAACAAAACCTTGGAAATTAAAAACAATATGAAATCTCACATTCATTGTACTTTTACTCCCGAATAATCTTGATCTTTACGAGAATCTGATTTTATTAAAATTGAAAGACACCTATGTGTCATACCTACCTACACTATTAAGGCAGAAAAATATCACCTAGAGTACCTAGTTAATATTTTAACTAATAAATTGTTCTAAATGAGACCCCTCGTTTCGGACACAAAAATTTAGTCTTCATTGAAGTTCATATGTGTGTTTTTTTGCATAATTTTGTGGTGTAGGTACCTATGCTATTAATTACATTTTCTACCTCAACTCCTCAACTCTTACCTCTTTTAAAGTCTCATAAACTTTTTTGTAAATATTTGACATGGCCATAAAAATAGTCAAGAGGCGTAAGATCTGGACTTCTTGCAGGCCATCAAATCGTCCCGTTTAGTACCTACCAATCCAGATATTGAATTCCTAAGAAAGGTAGTTTAGACTACGACACTATACACGGTACATACATATCATACCTAATGAAGCTATTTCAACAAGAACTCGGGAGAAACTCCATAACCCAGCAACACAAGGTTATAATTTTTATTGTGACAACATCGTGTATCTAACGTCAAATGGTCTGTCAATTGTCATGGAAGCTGTCAAAATTTTATTGAACTTCACTTCGTGATAAACAGAAATTTACTTTAATTAAAATATATAATCAACCTTTACATTATTAGGTTTATATTTAAATGCTGTTCGTATTTGTGCAGTTACAATACTTCGAATTTTCAGCAAAGTAATTAACTGTCGAGATTATTTCTCGCCTGCAATAGTTGTGATATGTTCAGGAAAAGTTAGTGCGTGTAAAAGTGTATTAGAATGGCATCCGGCTCCAAGAATGATATTGTAAACCGATTGTTGAATGTAAGGCTGGACAATGGCTCTGGAGGTGATGAGCTGCCTCAGAACATGTTGCCATCGAACCAGTTGGCGAGGCAAATCGAACAGCTGCGAGAGGACGACAATGGTCATGTTAGTGAACCTGGGTCCTCATCATCAGCGATAGAAAACCTACAGCCCACTAACAACACCGGCGGTCGACTTCACAACTGGCAAGCCACCAAAACGACAGTCAAAGAGCGTCTGTCTTTCTTATTCAACAACGAAATTTTGTGTGACGTACATTTTATCGTCGGTAAAGAAGCTAACCAGCAGGTGATCCCGGCTCACAAGTTCGTCCTTTCAGTCGGTAGTGCCGTTTTCGATGCCATGTTTAATGGAGTGTTAGCAACTAAATCTGATGAAGTTGAACTACCAGATGTTGAACCTGCCGCTTTCTTGCACTTACTAAAGTTCCTATACTCAGATGAAGTTAGAATTGGACCAGAGAGTGTGATGACTACCTTGTATACAGCTAAAAAATATGCTGTTGCTGCTCTAGAAGAGCACTGTGTAGACTTTCTGAAAAGTAATTTAGGTACAGACAATGCTTTCTTGTTGTTGACTCAAGCTCGTTTATTTGATGAGCCTCAGCTAGCAGCACTTTGTCTAGAAATGATTGACAAAAACACTACAGATGCCCTCAATGCTGAAGGTTTTACAGACATTGATCAAGATACTCTCAATGCTGTATTAGAAAGGTAAGTAAATGACACTGTATAAATATGTGTAGTCTTGATTATTTAAAAAGTATGTGTACATACTTTACTTTTGATAATTCTATATTTCTATGAGTTGTAAAATCATAAAAATCTTTATTTAAAGGGACTCTAAATTTATTTTTCATTAACAATCTTATTTTTTACCTTATAAACTATTCAGAATGAGTCAAACGCAAATTTAAATAATATTCTAATATAATTAATATTCAAAAAATAAAGTTTTGTGAATTATGTTTTTTTTCTATCACATAAATAAACCAATAGGCATCTAGAAAGAATTTAAAAAAGTACATTCACATTTGATTAGTGTCAAAAATACACATAATGTTTTGACTTTTTTGTTTTTAGAGACACACTTAGAATCCGTGAAGCTAAAATTTTCTCAGCAGTACTGCGTTGGTCTGAAGCAGAGTGCATAAGACGCCAGCTGCCTGTCACTCCAGGAAACCAAAGAATGGTCTTAGGACGAGCGTTCAATGCAATAAGGTTCCCATTGATGTCTGTTGAGGAATTTGCTATGGGTCCAGCACAGAGCGGCTTACTAGACGACAGAGAAATTGTTCAATTATTCCTATATTTCACAGTGAATCCTAAACCTAATGTTGGGTTTTTAGATACTCCTAGGTGCTGTATGACTGGAAAAGAATTGACTGTGAATAGGTTTCCCCAAACTGAATCGAGATGGGGTTACAGTGGAACTAGTGATAGAATTAGATTTACGGTAGACCAAAGGATTTTTGTTGTCGGATTTGGGTTATATGGCTCATACTTTGGCCCTTCAGAATATGAAGTACATCTACAGGTTAGTGATTATAAGATACTATTTTCAATATTCGTAAAAAAAATTAGCATATATTCATAAATGTCTCAGCTCATTCCTATGAATTAAGTTGACTATTATGTTCCTTTTTGTAAAATTGTTATACGTAAAACTGGCCATAAAGATGATTCTGTCTATAGCAAGCTTAATATTTTATTTATAAACATTGGGCAAATAATTTTTTCTTAGATTTCCACTACAACTACTTTTACAGACTTAACTCCAAGTATTTGAATTTCACATCTTGTTATAAAACAATGGGCTAAACTAACAAAATGTCAAAATCAAATACACACAATTGATATCTGTAAAAGTAGTTTTATTTGGTTTTTCCTGAGTTCTTGTTGTAAAAAACATGTGTTGAGAGACTCAACTCAAATCTACCGTACAATATTTTGTTACTAAAATTGCATTTACACCTGACCTTGGCAAAATGTGTAATCTTTAAGTGTCATGAATGCCATTAATTAAGAATTAGTAGTTTTATTTAAATTCCTATTTCTCTCTAACATTAACATAATAATACTCCTCAGCTCCACACTCAATGATGATAAAAATATATAAACATCTCCCCAACTGCATAAAAAATATTGAAAAATAATCGATCTTCGAAAAACAAGTTAAAATATGCTAATTTCGAAAACCTATTACAGTGTCACTGAATATTTCCAGGATAAGAGTATAGGGAACACAACCAAAAAGTAGTACCTATCTATCTATTTTGGGCTCAGTATAGATGATTAAGAATTTTACATAATTTAAATATTTTAGTTGTTATTATTTTATTATTATTGAAAGCTTTTATCATTGTTCATATTTTTTTTTGTTTTTATTTGTAAGACTTTTCTAACTCTTTATAATTAAAATCTTTGCAACGTCCTAACAGGACGTCACATGTACTTACAAACAACAATATTGACATCTTTATATCATGTGACAAGCAATAAAGACTTTGAATTAGGTAACATTTGGTTACAAATATCGCCACATCTGGCAGTATGAGCTGTGGCATTTTTGACTTAAGTAACTATATTTTTAAAACTCCACAACTTTACTCATCACGTTTTCTAATAAACAAACCTAAAAGTAAGCAATACTCATTTATGAACTTGTTGCATGCACTTACAGATAATCCACTTAGCTACAAAGAAAGTGTGTGGCTCAAACACAACTACATTCTGCTGCGATGGCACTGATGACACCTTCAGGGCCATGTTTAAAGAGCCGGTGGAGATACTACCAAATACATCGTACATAGCAAGTGCCAAATTAAAAGTATGTATTATTTTTTTATGCCAGATTGCTCGGTTTATTATTTCACTTATTAATGTTAGTTAACTATGTTTAAACCAGTAATCACTATTGCTCGGCTAAGGCACTTTCAGACTTCCTTTTTGGATACAAGTGATGTAGGTACTGGATGTATGTTGAAGACTGAACATATAATTCTTTAGAAAACTAAGAAAAAAAACTGAATAAAACCTTATATCCTACCTTTAATAATCCTATTTGAATATTAACATGACTCAAATTTTAATATTGTGTTTTGCGTATTTTCAAAAGCTTACATTAGCAGAAAACTGTAAAAATAATGTATTGTAGAACTCTTGAGGTAGAACCAGATAAATTGTATTTTGGCTCTCTAACTCTGTCAAAGAATGATCTTAGTATTTGAACTATTTAAATAAGTAAATACAATTACACTCATTATCCCAAAAAGGGTTAATATTTATTTACACATAGAGCCACATCTGGCAGTATGGGCCAACTAAATTACTCAACAGACAGGTAAAAAATAACTTATACTTTTAATTTCTTCCAGGGCACAGACTCTTACTACGGAACCAAAGGGCTTCGCCGGGTCACTGTGGATTGTAACAACGGCGAAAAGGTCGTATTCCAATTCTCTTACGCGGCCGGAAATAACAATGGAACATCCGTGGAGGATGGACAGATACCCGCTATAATATTCTATATTTAAAAATTGAATATATAGGTACACTGGCAACATTGCATACCATAGATTATTACTACAACTTTTTAATCTAGCTGGTAAAAAGTAGCAAAAACAAATTGTTTAAATGTTATTTATAAAAAAAATCAAATGAGTATTAATAAAAAAAAGCTTTCAATGTATTATAAATTTGATAAATCAAATTAGAACTGTGGAGACTAAAAGTAGATAATTAACACGTATTTCAATTTCTGAATGGAGGGAATAAAATTTGAGAATAATTTTGTGGAAATTGCACGTAATATTTTACGAACAATCATAAAATTAACACCATTTAGGCATATTACATTTCAAAATAAATAAAAAATAAAATTGATTGACTTGTCTCACATTCGGAATGCAAGTTTTTGGAGGCAGTCATACATCTCTCATAAATCTATAATCATAATATTAAGACCGTATGTGACAAGAGACTCCTTATCAAACGTTGAACCTCTTATTTAAGCCTTAGGAATTCTTTAACGAGTGTAAGTACCGAGTACTACCAAACCACTCATTTCGTCCAGCTCGTCACTCGCCGTCGCCGCTCCTTCACACGGAGGCGATACCGCACCGAAATCGAGCCAGTAGAAAGTAGTAAGAAGGGATTTTTGGTAAATAATCTGTAGAGATTTACGGGGCGTTTTCGGGGTTAGCCGTACAAACCTCAGGACGAACGCGCACGCCTTACTGCCGCTTCAATATTTTATTCGCTAGTAAAAAAATCGGGAGTGGCCTCCCCTTGACTTTCCCGTATCCTAACATAATACTTAGTTAATATTTCAATGAAAAAAGCTATATTTCAAAAAGTCGCATCAGATAAACGACCACTTCCGGTTACCGGAAACGACTCAAAAGTTGATAGAAACCTTATATTTTGATGTCATACATGCATGTTAAATTTGGTTGCAATAAGTTAAAGCATACTCGAGTTATCGTGCTAATACACAGACACACACAGAAATAATTCATAAAACGGTATTTTTGGACTCAGGGAGATCCAAAACGTGTAAATCCGTCAAAATCTTGATGTCAAATTTTTTGACGATTACAAGACTTACTCTATACTACGTATAAGAGAAAGTAATAAGCTTAGGTACTGAAGTTTTATTGTAAAATATAAGCTTCTTGTTTGATTGCCTGTCAATTAGTATTGTTAAATTACTAAAAATAACAGCGGTCGCTTAGCAACTGTACCCTGGTAGGGCGATCTGTAACTGTGAATACAATATTGAAACTGGCCTAGAGGATTAATGTGAAAGGTGGGTACTTATTTCATACATTTTACTTGCCCACGATATCATATCTGATTCCGATACCGATATTGGATCGGATGTAGAAACGCTGTTACACTAAGAGGGACCTTACAAGTCACAATTTCGGATGTGACTTGTTGTTTACAACGTCAACTTTCGAAATCAGGCAGCAATTAAAATATCTCGATTAAAGTGTAAAGGAGTTCGAGTGGATCTTATATCTGTATTATGAAAGTTGTTATAAGTATACAACAAGCTAAAACTTCGATAGTCAAATACTACATAAACTTTGGTACAGTTATATCTTGTTTAATTAATTGTATTTAAGGATTTTGGCTGCCAAAAATAGATTAATATGTAACCATTTCTAAATTGTCTCAGCTAAACACATTGATAAAGATTTAAGACTGAGTTATGTTTCAGTATATTTGTGTAATTTGGAACAAAATCAACTTTTCTAAGTCAACGTTTTTTTTCATTGGCTGGTCTCCACTAAATTCAAAAGTTTTCTACACTATAATCATAGATCTGTCCTCAGTGATATTATTCCTCAGATATAGTGACTTAGTTGTACATATCATTTTACAATATTAACGAGTCCATAATTTATAAATGTCTTTTGACAGTTCGCCATAACGCGAGTTAGTACCTCAAGAGCCTATACACGTGGCAACGTAAATTGAACTTTAATGCGTAACAATAAATGTTAATATTGTTATGCGGTTTTTCGGAATTAACCATTCATTGTTTATGACTCCCTTTTTAACATTTATTATAGGTAGTATTTTGATCTCCTGAGGGAATGGGCCATGATTGTATTGACTAGATATACAGTGTCTCTGCAACAAAGCCGACACACCTTACATATTACGTTGCAGACTACAAGTTGAATATGCAGGCACATAATACACGTTGTTTATGCAGGCACATATTACACGTTGCATATCATCATCATCATCAACAGCTCATATAATGACCCCACCGAGGAGCTTGAGCCTACCCCACGGAGCGATTAGGCCTTAGTGAACCACGCTGGCCAAGTGCGGGTCGGTCGACTTCACACACAACCTAAGAATTTCTTCATGGGTGTGTGCAATTTTCCTCACGATGTTTTCCTTCACCGTAAAAGCGTCCGTCGTATAAACGTACATTAATTCAAAATTTGAGAACACATTGGTACGTGGCGGGGTTCGAACCGGTGCCTCCCGGGTGGGATACAACGCCCTATTGTATATACAGGCACATATTACACGTTGTATATGCAGGCACATAATACACGTCGTATATGCAGGCACATATTACACGTTGTATATGCAGGCACATATTACACGTTGTATATGCAGGCACATATTACGTTGCACATTCAGACAACGCGTACCAAAATTCAACGATAAGCTGGTTCCAGAGGGGTAAAAGATAACTCCACTTTTTTGAAATTACAACCAAAAGAATGAAATTCTTTGAAAAACTTGCACTCCCTTTGATATTTTTAAGTATAATATTTAACATTTATTTATGTTTTGTTTGTTGTATCTGCAACCTAAGTAGTGCTGCTATCCACCACAATCTTACAACTTAGGTTCGATTCACATTAGCGCACAGTCTAAGCAATATGAAGCGCGAAAAGGCGTTTCTGTTTATAGTGAATTTACCCTTAAACATAAGATATTAGGAGTACTATACGTCTTCTAAGCGCGTTAGTGACCTATTTTATTTAGTTACATGACCAAATCCATCACAAGACAGGTTCTACTGTATTTTCTTTAAATTAGAAGAAATAATCAATGTATATCTACCTAAAAACTACAAATTGAAAATTTTATGTAACCCCATAAATTTATACCTAAGAACCATCTTGATCACGTCAGCTTTCAAACTAAAAAACCGCATCAAAATTGGTTCATTCGTTTAGCTACGATGCCACAGACAGACATACAGACACACAGATACACAGATAGGTCAATCTTATAACACCCCTCTTTTTGCGTCGTGGGTTAAAAGATATTGATTTTCACTTATAAAGTCCTTTAAAGTCCTCTTAATCGCCTCAATTTCTTCCGTTCATATTTTATTAAATTACTAAATTTTATTGGTGATGAGTTCACTAAGTTTAAAGTGTAAATGAAAGTGCGCGTTCTGTGCTTATGTGAATGCCACCTTAGATCAGTTTTAAAAATTTGAAAATTTTATTTTAAATATTTATCCTTTTTTACCTGTGATTTTAATTAATAAAAGTACCAACTCAAAATTATGTTTTTGTCTATGTTTTTGATTTCCAGATATCAAAATCCAAATTTCAAAAGACTTTGTGTTTGAATGTTCTAATGTTTTCAGCCATTCAATAAGTTTTTGTTTACAGCTATGGTAAGTCATTTGCATATACATATCTAATGTTTTATTAAACAGAAAGGCTTCCCATATGGCACGCACTCAGAAATGCCTTATTTCGCATAGTATTGTTTTTTACTTAGACAAGTATTGTTTTTGAATACGGGCGTAAGAATACTCTTTTAAACGGTTTAGTCGCAGAATGTCACATTCGCAAAATGTCAAGCCAACGAAGCACCTACACTACCATTAAATTATTTATCTTGCGCGATAAGGTCTTCTTCGCTAGGTCATAAAAAATAACCTTGAACCTACCAATTAACTACCAAGCACCTACACCATTAGGTTTAACTTGAAATTTTGCGAATCTGACATTCTGCGCATAGGCCTTTGAGACTCTCCAGACACTGCCCTCTGATTACAGTTACGCATTAAATCGCATAAATTACCAATTCAAATCATTTATTTGCAAATGTGGATAGGTACAAATCACAGATATATCAATCTAAGGAGATCGGTCGAATCGCCGAGTTCATAGGAAGACCGAGTGTCGCGATCAGCGGCCGTACTACATAACATAGTTCTAGTTGAGCATGCCGTAATATACACTATTCATTGCGCGAGTCTTAAGAAATGCGAAGCGATGAAAGTTAAGCACAGCCGCAAAGGAGATCGGTCGAATCGCTGAGTTACGTAATCACTTGACTTCTATCGGAAGCCGAAGTGGCGGAAATGTATGCCCACTGGGCATACACTTGTCGCAAGTTAAATGCCGGCTTGGCCTATCTCCTTGTATTATTAAATCTGTGGTACAAATGTTAGGTACCTATACATAAGATTTATAAATCATGGCAACTGACCTCTATCTAAGGGCCGCCGCACATCGGCGAAGCGCAACGCAAAAAAAATACTTTTATACTGGGTGTAAAAGACATGAGCAGTCAAACGAAAACCACGTATTCTATACATCAAAATAAGACATATTTCAAAAAAAATATTGCTGGGAAATGATTTTTATTTTTTGGTGTTACAAAAAATTGCAAATTGTACCGCGCAATGTAAAGGGCTCAACTCGCACGCAACTCGCAAAACCGCGATAATTTTGCTTGACGGCGGCCTCGTTCGTTAGTGTCCGTGCGCATCGAGTGAGCTACATTGAACGCTAACGTTTTGAAGCCATTTTTTTTTATGAAATACTAAAAAAAATGATAATGTTTCTTTGGACAATAATTAAGAAATAACGTATAGAATGCGTTTTCATAAAAAAATGAAAAAAAAAATTATGACTTTGACCTTCAATAAAATCGTAACTATCAATTTCCCAGGTATAGTCTAAAGGAAGAAAAATGTTATGACAGTGAGCAGAATACATGGTTCTCGTTTGACTGCTCATGTCTTTTACACCCTGTATATTTTGCTTTTGTGCAAGCGAGAGAAAAGTTTTGTATTACCATACACCCCAGTGTACACAAAATGAAAAAAAAAACAACAACATAATCGGTATAGCTAGGTCTGTGATAATAAGTCGAGAATGAACCAAAATCGAGTGTTTTCATTGTTTCGGGACCGTTGTGGTTTTTTCTTTTTTATTCGCATCGGAGAACATCAATATAAGTATATAATAATAACAATCGAATCTTATTAAAATTTTGCGTTTGTCCGCTGTTAGTAGGTAACTATTTTTACAAATGGAATCTCATCTGAGTAGTTTTTATTTAAAGAAAATTATTTTCAATCTCATTATTATTGATAAAGGCAACCAACAACTTACAATGGGAATCTGAAATAATCTCAAAATATAAATCATGTTTAAATTTCACAGTATCCAATCTTCAATAAGTTCTTAACCCTCCACCCTGTGGGATAGGATTGAAAATTGTGATTAGACGTTGGAAATGGACCAATCAGTATCCTCCTCATAATCTAGCGGCCAGTGATATTGTCAAAATATCTTTGCCTTACAGTATCACTGCAGAGAACCCGTGAAATTACAATAACACTAAAAATAGACCGCTGTTATTATAGTTTGTTTGTTATAGTATATAAAATTTATGACCGCCCAACGAACGAAATATGTATACCTACTTTTCGTCGCGGGCGTGTGCACACTCGCCATACATTTTCACACAACGCGCGCCGGGGACGCATTCTATAATAACAGCCTATACCGTGCAATTATAATATCACGGCTTTGACATTTTTTTTACAATATTCCTGTGCTGTAATTTATACCTACACTCTCGTTATACATCCCTGTCGCCGAAATCTATGGTCGGGTAAAGATAAAGAAATAAACTCGCGTAGGTATGTTGTGCCAAGGTAAAAGAAAGGGAAAGAGTGTTGTTAAATTAAATTACGATACAAGAGAAAGAGATCACACGACATCAGTCTGCGCGCTCGGTGACGTCGATGTTGCCTTGTCACGCAACAAAGCATATTCAACGAGTTAAATATTTGATCGAAGTGCTTTAGTGTAACCGTAGCGCCACGAGAGGTAAAAAATATAAACAACCTACCCAATATGTGTAATTATCGATTTTTAACAGATACGCTTCTGATAAATTTAAAGAATGTGTAATATATTCTTAAACTTTAGTATAAGATCCGCCTTTAAAATATGTATTTATTGTTCTGTTCCCTTTTGATTCTTGTTTCGATACGCGGTGCCAAAAGTTAATAGAAAATATATTTTCAAAAGTACTTCATAACAAAGGGACAACTTAATGTAATAAGTAATAAAACCCCTCTTAATATATTAACATCACTAACATATTATATTTTAGTTAAAAAGTAGGTGTCTAGTCAACCACAGTTGATTTTTATAACAATTTATTTTATAAGTAAGTAGCAACATAGTCAACATCAACAGTCGTAATCATGATATAGAAAGCGCCCTAGGCGCGCGGTTAGGGTGCTGTGAACATAAAATGTATAACGCGTGGACGCGCACCCGCTAGTCCAAGTATATTTCGTTCGTTGGGCTCCATGCATTTTATCTTCACGGTGCGGCGGCGCCCTGGCCGTGCGCTTAGGTCGCTTTCTATGTCATGTGCCTAAGCCTTAGTTTCAGTTGTGTGTAGCGCAGACGGGCGCAGTGTTTAAGGCGCTATGCAGACAGAGCAACTATCATCTCCGTATTGCGGCAAGTCGTAACTAGCTGTTTACGTAATATGTAACTTCAAGAAACTGCACAGACTGTAGTTTGAGTTTCCATGTTCGACATCGTTTTCAGTTGCTATACTCGAGGACAAAATCAGTTACAAATTGAAGCGCTTCGCACTTCGCTTCGAACATCTCCGCTTTGGTGGAGTCCGGGCCTAAAGCTCGATCCACACAAGTCCGTGCCGTGCCCGGGACGTTTTCCGTCAGTGGTTGTCGAAAATATCATTGCGTACTTTTTCTATAAACTAGTTCAAACACGTCCGTGTTCGGGCCAGCGACCGAGCTTCCTAGCCCGAGCGTCCGCCCAACACGGCCCGGCCACGTCTCGGGCACGTCCCTGATGTGAGTGGATAGACCATGGTTAGTGATTGGGTGATTGCAATGGTTAGTGAGCGATTATCCGGGCGTTGCATGGGCCAGAGTCGACCCTGGCGAGATCATAATATCCTTGTACATACTTAATAAGTATTACACTAATAATAATAATCATCAAACTTTGTAAAACTACTTTTACGCGTGTATTCTGATTTCACTTTTCAGCGTCTGTGATCACGAAAAGAATGGAGATTTATTTTATTTTTTATCTTACTGAAGTATGTCTTCGTACCTGTGCTTCATATTTTTTAAACCAGATAAAAACCTACTAATCACATGCAAATTTTGTAAAAGTGAGTTGAATTTATTATGTTACTCGAGTTAATCTAAGAAAACATTAACTTTTTTTCAATTATGAACTTTGTCGATTCATCAACGCCTGCTGTTGACTCAGCATAAAAATATACAGTTTGAACTTAACCCTAAGCGATAAACGGTCGAATATTAAACACCCTATTTAATTTTAAAGGACAGTCGCTTTAATTAATTTTCCATAGTACTGTAATAAATACTCGCAAAGTTTAAATAGCATTATATTTTGCGTATGAAAGTTTCTTTTATATTCTGCATTATTAGTCTAAAAAGATTCTTTGTCAGTTAAATTATACCTACCTAAATGTATATGTTTAAATAAGAATCACTCTGAATGGCAACTAGTAAACAACTAAGTACCTAGACCTAAGTTCCTACTTCATTTCCTTACACTAAGGTTAGAGTCAAAATGCGCGCAAAGCAAACTTAAAAATTGCCATAGTAAATTCATCTTTATCAATATAATAACTTGGGGAAAACCTCTGTTCTGTGGAACTTTTAACAAATCGCGACTGGTCTTTCACAGAATTAGCGCACCTATTATTATCTCGATAGAAATATTTTGGTATAATAAAAGTTATAATATCAAATTCACCTTCATATCCACCCATAGCGAATTGCACCGCTGTGGATATAAAGGTGAATTTCATATGAAAACTTTTAGATTGACGCTTCGACTCTGGATTGTGATGAATCGACCTTTTGTGCTTATATATAACTATGTGAACTATATCATAAAGACTAAGTTTTGTTTGGCGTGACTACCTATTGGTGGTTTGTAAAGATGTACATTGTATACCAAAGTCATAGACTGGTCATCTGTTTTGAAACCTTCCCTTCGATTGCACCTGTGCATACCACTTATATTCGGCTTACGTCATTAGGAAGCTGGTTTAACCCGCCAGCTAGCGGCGACGCAAAGCTAGGTGGATTATCCGCCGAGCTTTGCCTCGCCGGCCGTGGCTTTGGTATGTGTTTCGATATTATGCAATACTGTGATGCTGGCACTTCACATGGCTGTATTTGGCAAACATTTGTTCTGTAATTATCTTCATCATAATAGTTTATTAATATTTTCAAATAGACTCATTAGATATGAAAGGGTTAAAAAACTCACCAAAAATATTAAGTTAATTTCTTTAAGCCTCAGGGTAGACATTGTGCCGACTACATAAAATTATTATTAAAAATTTCGTTTCATAATTAATTCTACAATCTGCTGTGAAACTTCGCAATTTAAAAAAGGCTATGTTGTGTGGAGGAATTGAGCTATTTAGTTTTAAGCTGTAAGCATAAAATGTATTTTTAAAACAAATATTTTGTATAGTAAGTGATGTTGGTTTAGATGTCATCAATAAACAACAACAGTACTAATCCGGTTTTTATTTTAGATGTAGTTGAGAGATCGCTTTCAGATTGGAATCAGTAGCTAAGCTCAGCCCAACTGTTCCTGATCTTACTTCCTTTAGGCGCAGGCCAGACAGAAGAAACGTAAGACAAGGACGAGGCGCAAACTCGGCGCACATTTAATGTACTTTCATATAAAATGTATAAACACGTCGTGACTCAAAACCACAGTATACCAAGAACAGTAATACGTCTTCATACAAACTGGCCGCTATCCATTAGAATGTGTGCATGCGTACTCGGCGCCGTGTACGCACGTACTGTGACGCACACATTGACATAAAATATGGGGCATAAGGTGGTCTCGCCGTCTCGGTGTGATCGCGCGTTTTTATGTCATTGCACATTCGCTCGCCGCTCGTTCCCACCCGGCACATTTACGATAGCCCTAGCATCAACGCAGACTAGGCTAATAACTCGCCGACAGCCCGCGGATAACCTACTCTTCTTGGTATATACTGTGTCAAAACATAAAGAAGAGACAGGGCGCGGACTAAATGAAAAGTTGTCTGCGCCCTTAGATGAAAACACAGAGAGACGCGGACTCGACGGGGGCGAGAATGGGAGCGGGTTGCCTTGCCTACCGAGCATAGTTCCGAGGGCGAGACTTCGTCGCATCTCTTCTATATATTTTCAAAAGTCGCGTCCGTGCCTCGTCCGCGCCCCGTCCGCGACGCGTCCTCGACTTACGTGTTTCTGTCTGACCTGCGCCTTATGTTTAAAAAGAACACCAAAAATTACTTATATAGTAAAAGTTTTATTTAATAAAAAAAAAAGTTCTTTTACGAACGTTCAAGAACGTTACCTCTATTATCGCCCCTTTTTGTTTCTAGTCCCATACCTAACATAAATTGTTATTCAAAATGAAAGAAAAAACATGAAGGAAAACGCTGTGAAAAATATATAAAAAAAAATATCTTTGAAAAGCCTCCTCAATTTTTCATACAAATAATTGCAGTCTGATGAGTATTGATTCGATTAGGACACAACATTACAAAAACTAATGTTATGAGCAGCCCATCTCACTCTGCCACTCCTCGTGTCTCTTCGCCAGGTTTTTCGAAACTGGTTTAGTCTTCTCTATGGCCGCCAGGATGTCTGATAAGTTCAGCCTGTCTTTTCGGTTAGGGTACCCTGAAAAAAAGTGACAATATTTTCTTTACACGAATTCAACCGCCTCGTAAGTCTAATGATTCGTTCATTCAAGAAATTAGATATTAGAGGTATCTGGTTCAATCCTCAGGAGACTACAAATTTATCGTGTTCGTGTTCATCACACAAATATTTGTCCCTCCAGGATTCGAACATTTCGAACACTCCACGAATTTCAAACGCTCCACCACACGACAACGAAGGCGTAATTGGAATAAAATAATTAAAACACTTCGTTCAGGTTGTCTGAGCCCGTAAAAGTGAAGTGATCTCCTTGACACATCGGAAAATACTTTCATAACTTGACGGCTCACCAATTTGCACAGTTTATTCGTGCATTCAATACAACTCCCAATAAGGGCGGGATTCCATTAGGCAAGACTTGTACGCAAGTATGACGTCACATTTGCGTAGGCTAGTTGCTTGCATTGGAAACAGGTTTTCTAGAGTGTGCAAATTGCATAGAGGTTTTTTACTTGCATACATGTGCGAGGAGGACTGACGGCCGTTGGGGCGGAAAAGTCCTCGAGTGTCGACCACGTACCGGGAAACGCAGCGTTGGTAAGCCCCCCACAATGTGGACTGACGATCTAGTTAAGGTCGCGGGAAGCCGCTGGATGCGGGTAGCGCAGGACCGACCGATCTGGAGATCCTTGGGGGAGGCCTATGTCCAACAGTGGGCGTCTCTCGGCTGAAATGATGATGATGATGATGACATGTGGAGATGTTCAACAATTGAGTAGGACATCATGGGTGGAAGACGTGGTCGGTGCTGCTTGCTCGGCCTTGCTTGCTCATTTCTGAGATAATAATATAGACAAGTAGGTACCTATATTACCGATTGAACAAAAAAAAATAAGCATCGTCGTCGTCCTGTCTTTGGGTTCGAAACTGGATTCACCTTGCAACTAACGTTTAGTTCAATTTGCATGTCACTTGAATAACAAACGCACAACTTCAAACTCCCTCATACAAGTATGCAGGTAGCTTGTATGTAGGTTTTTTTTAGAAAATGTAAAGCAAATGACTCCATTCCACCTGATGGTAAACAGAAGTCGAGTCCAAATGCGAGGTAAGTTAGTGCGAGAGATAGACTGCCGCGCTAGCTTACCCTCGCCTTGCTGATCAGCAAGGTGCTTCTCTAACTCGGTGAAGCACCTTGCTTGCACCGTGAATGACCCAGGATTATACAAACACCCTGAATACAGGTGGTTTTGGGATCGGCTTCTGAGTTGATATCAAAAAAATAAAAAACAAAAAGTACCCAGAAAATGTTGTACAATATTTTCTGGGTACTTTTTTTTTCAAAAAAAAATCGTTTTTTTTTTTAATTCAGAAGCCGATCCCAAACCACCTGTATTCAGGGTGATGGTTATTTAATTTACATGTTGTAGAGAGGAGGGAACACGCGGGCTGGCAGTGAATTTCATTTCTTGAAACGAATTGCCAAATTTCTTAGTTCGCGTTGGAACGGTAGCCACAATTTGTCGGTGACACTGTAAACCAGCACGCGCAGTACTGAAATAGAAAGGAAGATGGTGGGATTAGGGGAATAAGCTCCTCAGAGCACTCGCCGTGGTACAGACGAAACGGTAGAACGCACTCAATGACGCAACATCGCGACGTGATTGGAGAGGCTCAAGATGCTTGGACACTTCGTCGCATCGAGTAAGTACTTGGCGGAGCCAACCCTCAGGTTCACTGTTGATCAGACGTGAAGAAACCGCACCTTGTTCAGGACTTCGAGTTTCCGTGAAGCTGTTTTTATCACTCATTCGATGTTATCCTTCGGATTCAAGTTACAGCGAACCTACGTACCAAAACCATGTGATATTGCTCTGTAGCATCAGTGTTCTGTCGTGAAGAGAGGGAAGGGAACATTATTTTGTTCAAATTGTAACTATGCAACTTGCGACTTGACGTCATAATTCTATGCGAGTCTTGCCTAATGGAATCGCGCCATTGTTGATTTAAAAATACCTAGGTACCTATGCTCTTACATTTATTATAATTAACTTCACTTACCTCTGCCTGCCATGGCGGGCAACATCTTCCTCACAGTGGACATGAGAGCCTCTTTGCACGCCAATTTTATGTCACTTCCCGAGTACCCTTCGGTCTTTTTCGCCAGTTCCTGGAAGTCCACCTTTGGATACAATTCAATGTTCTTGGAATCGAGGAATTTCTCAAAGAGTTCTGCACGCGTTCTGATATCTGGAAGAGGTATGCAGATTCGCTTTTCCAATCTCCTTAACATAGCTGGATCTATTTCCCTGTAATAATAAAGGACATTTTAGGGGGAGAATAGCCAGTATTGGACAGGTCACCTGATGAATTGTACTAGTTTTATATCTTACCAAAGCGAGTCGACACTAAAGCTCCATTTTATATGTCCTTACTTCAAAAGTTGAAACTATAAAATGAAGAGGGAAAAAAAATCATCACTATAGGTAGTAATCATGGATTTATAATTACTGACGTTTATATATTGGCAATGAATCGACTAGGGAGAAACCAAAAAATTGCACTAAGGTGTGAATAATGCACACGTGTGCGTGAAAAACAGTAGTAGTCTGACAGATAGGTCGCCTGCGTGTTCGTGAAATGGTCTCGTCTATCTATCTCGTTCTAATATACGTGTTAATATGCTCTTTCTCTTTCACATTGCCCATCTACAGTTTCCTATAACTTTGGTAGGTACCAATGATTATTTAAGTATAGTATTAGTACCTAATGACCAAGGTGGTACAATTTACGAAGACCTAATCCCGCCATCTCCCTTCCTTTTAAGAAACACGCGTGCTGGTTTACTGTGTCACCGATAAACTGTGGCTACCATTCCAACGCGAACTAAGAAATTTGGCAATGAGTTTCTTTGTCGCACAATCAAGAAATGGAATTCACAGTCTGCACACGTTTGCCTTCCTACAATTCAGGATCATTCAAGAGGCGCGAACAAGCACCTTGCTGGTCAGCAAGGCGAGGGTGTCTAGCAAGGCGGTTTATCTCTCGCGCTACCTATCTTCGCATTTGGACTCTACTTCTGCTTACCATCAGGTGGTCATTTGCTTGACCTTTTTATAAAAAAAGACAGAAACAAAGTACAATAAAGATATGCAAAAAATAGTGTTATATTTACACTATCTTTCTCAGTGTTATGAAATGACTGCGCCATTCCGTATATAGGTAGTGGAGGTATTTGGCCAAGTCTGTTGAGTTGAACCGTCGTGGCAATTTTGAGTAGTTACTCCTACTCGACTGTCGACTGTACCTCTCCTACATCCGTATCTCCAAATTACAATTTTTATACAAACAATGACATTCTCACCACGGCATGTTCGAGTTAGCCAACAGGAAGACGACGCCCTCCCGGCCGTTGATGCCGTCCAGCTCGGTGAGGAACTGCACCTTGAGGCGGCGTGAAGCCTCGTGCTCGCCGCCCGCTGAACGGTCAGAGGCAAGCGTCTCCACCTCGTCCATGAAAATTATGGACGGAGAGTAGTACGACGCCATTTCGAAAAGGACCTGCCCAAATATATTTTATTTCCTAAAAGCTGACGCCACACCGCGGACGGTACGGTATGTCGATGTCTGCGTGACGCTGTGCGTTGGAATACAAGAAATTATAGATATGAAAGACGTCACATGTCGACGACGCTCGACGAAGTTGCAATAGGATTTTCAAATAATATCTTTTTTACCGTTTGAGACAAAATTATTATATTTAATGTTGTCTTAGATTTGCGCCAGCACTACACACTGTAAATACTTTTACAGATTTAACTCCGTGTAATTGCCAAGGATGTTGCGCGAGGCTATTGAAATAAATAAACACCGAAATTTCAATAGAGAAGTAAGATAGTTGGGCCGTACCACCTGCTTGGGATCCAGTAATAAAAATTATTAAAACTCAAGCAAACCACCACACAGCAAGACCTAATGACACCGTGAGCTCCGTTTGCGTAAAACGGAACATTCCAAATTACCTAATAATTAAAGTGACGGTAGATTTAACTATTTCATAAAATATGACAACCCACATCTTTAGTCATCCCGTGACCACGAACGCTGCACAGTGTTACTCAACGTCGTCGGGCAGTAATAACAACATGTAAAATCTAATTACACGCGAGTTAAATCCGTAAAAGTTGTTTTATTTACAAATATTATATTTCATATTTCTGTTTGTTCGTTGTATTGTCTCAATAAATGTTTCTTTCTTTCTTCAAATTTCATGGTGCATATGAATTTTCTACTACTCTACACATGTAAGTAATCTTTTTACTAGAATTAGTGATTTCTTGTTGAGTTGGTAACAAATGATATCGATTTTTACCACATGTTGACTGTTTACAAAACTTAGACAATTACTAATACAACACAACAACGAATAACTTTCTGCTATCCAATGTTGACCAGTAATAACATGTTGAAACGTTGATCCACAAAAAAAATCTGCGTTATCGATGCACCATAATTTTTACCTTGACAATTTTCTCTGACTCCCCGCGCCACTTGTTAACGACCGTGCTGCAGGACACGTTGAAGAAGGTGCAGCCGCTCTCGCTGGCCACGGCGCGAGCCAGCATCGTCTTGCCAGAACCCGGCGGCCCGTGTAGCAGCACCCCGCGCCACGGCTCCAGCAGACCGGTGAACACCTCCGGGTATCTGATTTTTAACGTAACTCTACCGATCTAGATTTGAACCAGTGGCAGCGTGGTGTTTATATGGTTGATGGCACACTTGAGGCGAGTTCCTATCCCTTAGCTTAGAGGCTCGCTCCCTTCTGACTTGAATTCTACAAAGACTATTTGGCAGTGCGACTCCTTTGCAGGCGACATAGCGTCCGTCGGTGTAGTGACGGTCGATGTCGTGAACGGCACCGGCGGGAGATACCTTTCGCCTAATATGCGTGACTAACTGATTTTTCTACGTGAAGTTTGCCCTACAGGTTTTAGAGGGTCCACCAAGACAATAAGCCCTTTTTTAAAAAAAACTACCAATATATATCAATACAACAATAGACCATCTAACAGCTGACAGTAATAACAATTTTAAAGAGGAGTTTTTATGGCTCTAAGCAGCTCGTGTCGTGTGTTTTTGTCACGGCCATATAGGAATGTCAGTTTTCTTTCGGTCACTTGTATTGTAGTTGGCCGTTACCTTGAAAGTTCCTTGAGCCCACATGACGAACTTATCATAAAAGATATCAGACCACCAGCGATTACCCGAATTTTGCGATGTGAATTTTCGCTGACTAGAATGCTTCAATTTTTCGGTCTATACGCCTATGATCCATAAGAAAAGCTAGTCATTTCTACTCTAACGTGAAACACTACGTGTAATTCACTTTCTCTAGGATCGCGATCGAAAAGCTCTAGGATCTCTAAGGTCTTAAAAATTTCTGATGACACTGTTTCGTTACCCTAGTCTGAACCAATGAACTCACCGTACGGGATACACAACCGACTCCATGAGCAAGTTCTTCGCCAACGTCAGCCCCTTAACGTCGTCCCACGATACTCCCGAGGGTCTGATGATATCCTGGTACACGAGTTCCACCAGCTGTTTCTTCTCCTGACACATGTTTATTAAAAGTCCCGATAGAGGTTTCCTTTCGATGGACGGAATCTCTGACGAAGGACTTTGGTATTGGTCTTCCTGAAATTAATAGAAACTCTTGTAAAATAATGTAAATATATTCTAAGAAGCGTCGATGGCGTAGTGCGTAAGAACGTCGTCTCCCACCCGGGAGGCACTAGTTTGATCCCCGCCACGTACCAATGTGTTTTCAAATTTTGAAATCATATGTACGTTTAATCGACGCTTTTACGGTGAAGGAAAACATCGTGAGGAAACCTGCACACACCTATGAAGAAATTCTTAGGTTGTGTGTGAAGTCGAAAGTCAACCAACCCGCACTTCGCGACAACCAATAACCAACTAACCAATCAGATAACAGACGTATGTTCCTGAGGATTGAATTCCGCCCACCAGATAAACCTCAGTGGCTCTTGTAGTATATCATAATGAAACTCGGTCACCTTAGCCAGCTTTGTCACTGTGAACGTAGAAGGTAAGTCTGGTCCCCTGTCCTCTGTGCCCTCCCGTTCTATCCTCCTGTCCTGTCTGCCTTTCCTTGTTGGTGGCCGACGCACCACAGGTTTCTCCTCCACTTTTCTCAAGAACTGTGGCTGCTTGTTGAACCTGATCAAGTAGTAGCTGCAGTAATCCTAGAAGGTAACAAATTATACATTTCCCAACAATTTATAAAAATAATTTCACTTAGATTAAGTACTGTTCCCAAATTCGTGTTTCTCTTCTACCATTTAGGGGCTATGGGTCAGTAGTAACTAGTCCTAACTAATACAACTTTGCATAATTAGTACCATCAATGGTACTCATGACACTAGTTTAGGATCAGTATTATCATCATGATTATTAGCCTATCCACAGAACAGATAACCTCTTTTATTTGTTCTGTGGGTATATCCATACATGGAGTATCAATCAAAATATAGATTTCGAATTTCATTTCACAGAAAACTATTCCACGATTTTTAATATCTATTTTTCATGACTAACTGAATAGCTAATGATCACGGTTTCATATTATCGAAAAAACTTTCATAAAAAAATGTTTCAAAGTTATTTTGGTTACCAGAATTACGGCCTATCGAACAAACATTTCATATAAACTATTAAATTATGAACAAAACTATTTATAAAAACATGTTTTAATTTCAATATTTAACGGTACTCATTATAATGTTTCGCTTAACAACTTTCCATCGCGGAACATTTCATAGAACTATACATTTGCGTGTTGACGATAAAAACTGTTGCGGTCAGTTCTTATTTTTTATAAATTTAATAAATGTTAAATTACTTACAACATATTAATTGTTACGTTACGATCTATTGTCCACGCAAGCAAGTACGCAGCATGCAAGCAAGCATGCAGCATGCAACCAAACAATGCAACAGTAAGCAATACAATGCTCCGCTCGCTTCGCTCCACTATGCATGGTCACAAGTCTAACCTAACCTAGGTTTATTTTCTTATTCATGGTTTTTCTTTTGTAGCGTGGGGCCTTAGGCGCCCTGCAACCCCCGGCAAACATCCCACAGGTAGGCGTACAGCATGCAACGCAAGCATGCATGCATCATGCAATGCAAGCAAGCATACAGCATGCAATGCAAGCAAGCATACAGCATGCAATGCAAGCATGCCTGTAGCAAGCAAGAATACAACAAGCAATCTCCATTAGCTTCGGTTACACCGCTGACTGCGTCTGGTCAAAAATATAACCTAACCCATTAATAGGTTTGCTTTACAGGGAGATAAAAATTATTACGAGTAATTTCATGAAAATAGTATTTTCGATGTACACTGACTTTAGTGTAGTAAAAAATAAATAAAAAAAAACGCTTTAATGATAAATCGGACTAAAAAGTGAAAAATATTTTATTTACTCTACCTACATAGAAACAAAATGATGAACAAAAATATAGGTAATTATTATTTAGAGAAAAGGGTGGAACGCATTCAATATTATGTATGTTACGGATTGCGATGCCAGAAAAGTCCGAAGTGAGAGAACAATTAATTTTGTATGAGACCTGTACCCACCTTGTAGCAAATTGGGACCCATACAATCCGAATGATCTTTAAAATACATAAATATTTTGTATAGTGAAAACTCAAACAAAATGAACAAAAATATAGGTAATTATTATTTAGAGAAAAGGGTGGAACGCATTCAATATTTGTATGTTACGGATTGCGATGCCAGAAAAGTCCGAAGTGAGAGAACAATTAATTTTGTATGAGACCTGTACCCACCTTGTAGCAAATTGGGACCCATACAATCCGAATGATCTTTAAAATACATAAATATTTTGTATAGTGAAAACTCTGGGCGAAAAAAGTTTTTGCACTTTGAAATATGCCAAAAAGCCTTTGTAAATTCTCCTCACGCGCCACTCGGCAGTCGTGTTTACGCCATTTCTCAGTTTTTTAATTCCAGAAAGTGAAACAATAACATTTTAACTAGTCCATGCTCCATATTAAGAGGCGACTACCGCCGTAATGGGAAATGGTAGGATTAGGGAAAAAAAATCCTCAGGAAACTCGCCGTGGTATAAACCATAGAAGGCACTCAATGAACCAACATCGCGACGAACGACAGAGGAGAGGCTCAAGATAGTTGATCACCTGTGTATCCTTGCGATAATAGTCACTTGACGGAATGTTCGGCTGAAATAAGTTGTGACATACACTAACTAGCCGACTGCTGGCAGCGAGCCACGGCACGTTAGCGAAACTACCTGCGGCGGGTACAACGTAAAAAAAAAGAACGTGATATGTTGTAGGTTTTAATGTGAAAGACTATCGCTGGGTGCCAACTCTTGATTAAATGTAGGAAGCATCGATGTTTCTGAATTAATCCTTTTGAAGATTGGTACATACCTACGATTATGTTATTAGCCTCCCCGAGACCCCGAGAGATAGGCATAAAAATGTTTCATATTGTCAAAAAACATTGAGAAGGTAAAGAAAAAAAAATCTGAAAAAGTAGTTTTTCAATACCTCATACTTATATTTTTTTCAGTCAGAATCATTCATCTATTCAAACGCTATTTGAATTTTAATAAAACTCTATTACCTAGGTAAGTACGGTACGTATCTACCTAGTTTACATTGCATTGTTGTGCTTTATTGTAAGTAAGTAGGTATGTGTTTTCATTTTGCTCTCGACTCTTTATTTTTTGTTGAATTAAAACAATTTAATTTATTCATTCATTCATGAATGTCCTATGGAGAGTGCTTTCGGTCGGGCTGAACCTAATAATATGTACTCGTATTGATAAAATTAACTTGATTACAAAAGTCTTTATATTATTATTATTATATTGCATCATCTCAATATTATGCTAGTCTTTAAAAACCCAGTACCTATGCATTCTTATGGGATCATCACTACATAGTATAAAACAAAGTCGCTATCCGCCGTCTGTCTGTCCCTATGTATGCTTAGAAAACTACGCAACGGATTTTGATGCGGTTTTTTTAAATAGATAGAGTGATTCTTAAGGAAGGTTTATATGTATAATACATGCATATTTACATAAGCATTGCACCCGTGCGAAGCCGGGGCGGGTCGCTAGTTTATATTAAGATAATGTTATTCTAGAGCACATCATAATTTCCTTTCCATCCCAACCTAACCACTACCACTCGTCACAATTGAAAAAATATATCACCCATGAACTTTCACTTAGCAGTCGGTGCGCCAGTTTCATGGCACAGTTGGCAGCCCTGACTACAGAATAGGCGCCAACAAGACTCGCTCTGGAGAAAACACGTAAAAGTGTGCTATTTGGAATTTATACGGCAGCATCGCGGCCAGCCAATAACTTAACCATGACCACGAATAATATAGGTACAGCTGTAGGTACCTACCAAGTTTAACTAGACACTTTTAAAGACGTGCGTTTTCTTAACCTCTATTGCTATGTTAAATAACACTTTTCCGATTAATTTTTGAAGAGTATATTGGCTATTGTATAAATTTTGGCTGGCCATAATATTTTAAAGTGAAGTCCCGACGTATAAAAGCAAGACGCGAAAAATTTATGATTGAGCGAAATTTCTAGCACCCGCAATTATTCAACTGAAAAGATGGAAATAAGATGAAATATTAAAGGCAAACTTAAAACATATTGATGGTAGTTTTTAGAACTTTTGTTCAACATAGTAACATCCAGTCTAACTCTAAGGCTAATTTAATAATAAGTCAAAGCATTCATAATGTCATGCCTCCGACTGCATGTTACATGTTGAACAAGAGTTCTAAAAACTACCAATATGTTTTATGTTTGCCTTTAGATAATATTAATTTAATCTTGTTTCCATATTTTCAGTTGACTAAGGAGTACGCTAAGGACAACGCACATCGCACGCGGTGCGGCGGGCGCGGCGCGGCGACCGCGGCTGGCGAATGTTGTACGCTTGTATAAGAAGCACCCGCGCCGCGCTGCGTCGGTAGTAATAACGTCAAGACGAAATCTCAGCAAACGTTGCCGATAAACCGCGCCGCACCGCGTCTCTGCAGAGCAACGGCGCGTGCGTTATGCGGTGCTCCTAATTTTCATTATAATATGCAGGTGGGTTTTTTATTTTATTTATTTTTGCTCATCATAGTTTCTAGCATAAAAATATTTACGCGTTTGAAAACCCAAAAAATATTCCTTATTAGTATTTAAATTTTCAATATTTACTATGTTTATACAGTGCGTGTCTAGACCGGAAATAATTGTCCAAATGTGTTCTATGGACCAAAGTTGCCTAATCATCATTATCATTGCATACGAGAGATGCTTACTGTTGCTAAGGGCGTCCTCCCTAAAAAGGTTTCTTGAAACAATAACAAACTAGTCCTGACCTGCAGTATGATGTCGAGGTCGATGTTGTCGCAGACCTCGTACTCGCCGGTGAGGGCCGCCTCCTCCGCCAGGGTGTCAGCCGCCTGCACCAGCCCCTCTTGCTTCAGGAATCCAAGCACTAGGTATTTGAGGATCCGCTTCCTTGCGCGGAACAGAGCCTCTTTCTGTGAAAGTAAATATTACATACATACATAATGTCACGCCTTTCTCCCATATTCGGGGCTTACCCGGGCTTAGTAGCTAACGCTTAGTACTTGTCACTAATACCCACCGTCTAAGCAGGTAAAAAGTCAGAGCACATTTATCAGCTCGGAAAAGGAACGGCTCTTTTTAAAAAGGAGGAGGTTATCAATTCGACTGTATGTTTTTTTTATGTTTGTTACCTCATAAATCTTTACTGGGTGTACCGATTTTGAAGATTCTTTCGACCTTTGGAAGCTGGTGCTTGTCATGCGGTCCCATTTGAATTTGATCGACATCTGATGAGCAGTTTTTGAGTTATCTATAATAATGCCTATATAATTAACATTGATTATATACAGGGTGTAAAAGACATGAACAGTTAAACGAGAACCATGTATTCTATACATCAAAATAAGACAGATTTCAAAAAAGAATTGCTGGGAAATGATTTTTAATTTTTGGTGTTAAAAAATATTGCAAATTGTACTGTGCAACGTAAAGCGCTCAACTCGCACGCAACTCGCAAAACCGTGATATTTTTGCCAGACGGCGGCCCCGTTCGTTTGTGTCCGTGCGCATCGAGTGAGCTACATTGAACGCTAACGTTTCGAAGCCATTTTTTGTTCTGAAATACTAAAAACAATGATAATGTTTCTTTGGAAAATAATTAAGAAATAATGTAGTCTATAGTCTAAAGGAAGAAAAATGTTATGATGGTGAGCAGATACATGGTTTTCGTTTGATTGTTCATGTCTTTTACAGCTGTTATATATAGTTTCCTGAAAATTTATATACTAACAGTAAAAAGCAAAAATTAAATTATTTTACATAAAAAACCGCCTTCAAAACTAACAACGGAGAAATCAAAATTCTGTTTTTAAAAATCTACGCTACGGAAAGGCGGCTACGAAACTACGGACTACGGCTAACAACCGTAGCGCATCGCCTCTTTTTCATAATAAAAGGAGGTGACACGATTCCGAGCTGATAAGTGTGCCACGACCTTATAAGTGTCACTGCAAGTGCGAGTGAATAGTAGCTCATCCTATTTACTAAGCGACAAGAAGACTATAATACCCCCACCACAATTCACTAAGCACTTGTCGCTTGTGGAGTTGTGTATGTGTACACAGTTACGACAAGTGCTTAATGCCTAGTGAAACGATACACACATTAAGAAAATAAAGCAGTGGCAGCGATCCATTTCAAGCGCAGGTCTGAAATGAAATGAAATGAAAAAGCTCTTTATTTAAATGGACTTTGCTAAGTACTTTTAAATCCTCAAAAGCCTACCACCATTTCGGGCCGAAATAATTATTTTACTTAAATATCTAATAATTATTATGCTGAGATATATATAATGATTTCAAAACATCAATGGTAACAATTTTATCAATATAACTGGTAACTATACCATCTGCTAATACCACCGTGTAAACAGTTTTTCACAAAGTAATTTAAAAAGTGACAAGTACAAAGCCCGTGTAAACTATGCAATCGGGGTATAGATATCACTTCTGAAGAATTTTTTGATCCGACCTTTCTTTACTGTACTTTCGTTTTGATCGACAAACGTTCGTCCAAGATTTCCCCGTCCCGCATAGGTCGTTTTTTCATTCGGCCCGACTCGGCACCAACACCAACATCGGTGTACCAATAAAGGTTTTATCACATGTTAGCTCATTTAACTTAAGGTTACTCACTTGTGAGCTCGGAAAGGGCAGGGAACCGTATCGCCTGTATTTACTATGAAAATAGGCGATGCGCTAGGTAGCGTTCATAGTAAAAAGAAGCGTTCCTTTTGTAGGCCGCTAAGCGTTCTATGAAACCATTATTATATGAAACTAGCATTTGCTCGTTTCCTCGACTCCTTTCTTAATTTTAAACAGAAAATCTATATGCCAATTTGTATGGATTTCACTATAAAATGATGGATTTTCCACACGAAACTTTCATCATCTATTTCATCACCTTAAGGGTTGAATTTCGAGAAATCCTAAAATACGTCATTCTTAATTTTTAACGAAAAAGTCATATAGCAATTTGTATGGATTTTACTATAAAAATGACGTACTTCCCATACAAACTTTTATCCCCTTAGGTGTTGAATTTCGAGAAATTCTAATATATACCTACCTTTCTTAATTTTTAATCGAAAGGTTATAACATTTTTTATGGATTTTATTTTAAAAATGACGGATTTCCATACAAACTGTCATCCCCTATTTCACCCCCTTAGGGGTTGAATTTCAAAAAATCCGTCCTTATCCCTTGCCTACGTCATAAAAGAAACCTCTGTGCAACATTTTAGCTATCTAGGTCCAAGGGTATGGGCTGGGCGTTGATCACTCAGACAGTGAGTCAGGACTTTGCCTTTTATTTATTAAATTGTATGGTACCAATTCATGTAGACTTATTCACAAAGAGTCATGACTCAGCCGCATTCAATAGACAAAATACTATACTATAAAACGCAACGTAGTAACTACTATAAGCTAAAACATAGAATAAGAATATGTTCGTTAATAAAAACGCATATCTCCCATCTGTCGTCCACAAAATTACGGCACACCAAACAAAGTCATGTTTTGTGTACACTGGGGTCACATTGTCGTGTTTGCTGCTAAAGGCACGTAGCCAGTCACACGTACCTAATAATCATTAAAACATTCGCGTGAGCTTACATTCATTATAGGTTCTGGTACATAGATATGCGAAAAAAGAAATTTTTGATATTGACCGTGTCACAGTTTGGGCTGAATAAGGTCATATCATTTTTATAAGCGGACAAGTTTAACTTTACGAACTTAGTAATAAAGATCATATCGCGGACTAAACTTTTTGAACATCTTGATCGCATAGCAAGTACGCCGTCTGCTATGCGCCAGTCCCACGGGACTGATCTTCCCCAAATCATATAATAATGTTGAACTACTTTCTTATATAAACAGTGCCGGCTTAGCGTATGGTGCAGGAAATGCAGTAATTCATATTTTTCATTTAAACTTTAATAATCTTCTTCTTCTTAATTAGCCGATACTAATTAAGTATTTGGTATTTACCTTAGGATTATAAGTACATCAAAATATTCGTAGTTATAAGTAAACAGTTTAAAAGTTTAAGTAGGCATTCATCCATTTAGTAATTGTAAGAAGGATTCTATTCTATTCTATTCTTAATTAATGGCCTCGCGTCGCATTAAGCGTACGCATTTTGCCAATGTCAAGTGAAAATGTAACTAAAGTAACAAAAATAATTATTCGTTTGATTGAGGTTAAAAATGGAGTCTCTCAACACGTGTTTTTATGACAAGAACTCGGAGAAACGCTGTAAAAATGATATTTTATTATCTATTTTATTTTTTTATATTCTTCTTTACAAAAGTTCTTGATCATTATAGGATTTTTTTTAGCGTCTTTCGTTTCTCAATTTTTTTTTTTTTTTTTTTATATTTACAACCATAAAAATCTATCAAAAACTAATATCTTATCACTTTTCTTCGGAACATTTGCCAAGGATAGAAAAATTATTAAAAGGAAACTCAATGGAACAGAATATCTGGGCCAACCTGAGGCCTACATAATAGAACCCTGCGTTTTATGGCCGCAAAAAGTATAAAAATTCTTTAGCAGCCCCAGTCATGCCCTTGAGACACTGCATATGAGATTATACGAAGGCAAAGTGTCTCCATCAGATTTTATACTGAGGAAATTAACGTGACAGCTTAAAGTAATATATTAGTTACTTATTTAATAAGAAGTACCTATTAAACTTATAGGAAATCTAATTAGGAAATTGAACAATTATTAATCGAAATTAGATTAGTTATTCCGGACCATACCAATAGTTTGAATCAGGTTGTTGTGGACTGTAGCTTTATGTGGTTGTTGGAGGGCCCCCGCCTTTGGAAAATTAAATAAAAAAGCAGACTTTACCGCCAATAATCTTGACAGAGAGAGATGGATATACAGTGTTGCACTTATTATAGGTACCAAGAAGTATTTTTTTTTATGTTTGATAAGCGCAGAGCGTTTGGCCACAATCTCACCTGATGTGAAGCGAAGATGTGGCCTAAGATGGTACACGCTCGCCTAGACGATGCTTGTTCACTCTGGCCTTAAAGATATCCAGATGATATTGAGAATAGAATTCAAGTATAATATATAATGTTGCCATTCCAACACAGGCGTCATCGTCTCACTACGATTTACTTGGAATTCTAACCCACGACTTTTATGTCATTTGATTGTCAGACAAGCATTTGTCCTGCCTGGTGGTAAGCAATCACCGTAGGCTATAGACGGTCGCACCACTGACGTGACACTCGCGAGCTGTCAACCCACCCCGTGGAGCTCTGGCGACCTTACTCACCAACAGAAACACAACACCACAAAAATGTAGTGTTATTTGAGTGTGGTCTTCTGTAAGGTGGAGGTACTACTCCAGTTCGGGCTGCTCCAAATTCAAGCGGCTACTCCGCTGTGCCTTACCTCGACTAATTGTTGTAAAAAGTCGTCTAGCTGATTTAGAATTCAATTTATCCTTTTTAACCCCCGACGCAAAAAGAGGGGTGTTAGAAGTTTGACCTGTCTGTGTACCTGTATGTCTGTGTGTCTGTATGTGGCATCGTTGCTCCTAAACAAATTGATCAATTTTGATGCGGTTTTTGTTTGAAATCTGACGTGATCGAGATGGTTCTTAGCTATAAATTTATGTCGGGGGCTACATAAAATTTTCAATTTTGTAGTTTTCTTTACAGTGCTCTGCTACTCCCAATTTCATTAAGTCGGTGCAGTGTATCTCGCTATCGACATACTGCTACAGGTTTTGGCATTAAATTTTACTGTCGGCCGCCTGCCTGACACCACCGAGTCTGCTACGTAAGTGCGAAGCACGGATAACTAAATAGTAGGTATTTGCCTTACTCTCGTTGTTTAGGCATCCGCAGAATACCAGCGTCGTGGCCTTCTGCTGCGACAAATGCTGAACTGAGACCTTTTTGATACAACTCACTTACTATCCCAACCTGATTTTTAAATTATAGTTTACTTTATGTTTTGTAGTGTGTATCAAATAAACATTTCTTCTTTCTTTATAACGTTAGTGCGACACTCCACTTGGTAATATAAAAGTAGGCCTGAACCTATCTAATACTCAGGGTATGTAAATAAAGCACTAGACTAGACTCTCCCAAAAACAGTGCACTCCGCGTGGTCATAAAATTACCATGTACTTTCCTATCACTCGGTCCCTGTTAAGCTAGCTTCCCACGGTGCGTGATTCTGCGGATCTACGCGCACAGCCGACGACTACGAACAGCCTCGCACCGGGCACCAAGGCTCTTCCAACGATGCGTCATTCTGCGGACGTGCTGACTCGCGCCGGATACATGCCTACACTTTCATAGCGTACCTTTGAAGTTACCGCCTCGCGACGAATACCGGCGCACCGCCACAGACGTCCTGTGCTATCACGAACGAGACCCTTCCCACGATCTGTCGTGCGAGCTGGTCCGCGTCCGTCCGCGACGTCACGGACCGCGGGAAGCTAGCTTTAGTTGCACTTCCGTAGTAGACTTGACAATGACTTGACACCATCCCTCCTTGGGTGACTTATTTTTGCTTATTTACGACTTATATCTTTCGCCAGCAGCCACAACGGCAGCAGACGAAATCGCAATCGAATATCGCTTACAATAGATAAATAACGTGTGATTAGCTCAGGAAACAAGCAAGAAAGTCTCTCCATATAAATGGGCCTTAACCAGATGTAACCTATTTCTGTTCACGCAGTACGCACTTACCGTTTCAATCTTCCTCATCTGACTCATCGGCCTGTTGATCCCCGTCATATTATCGTCTCTTTACTACTACCACTAAACAACCACAATAACAGTAACTGGAGACTGTTGCGCTCGTTAGATATTCTCTTTATTGACAAAATTACGCGTCAGTCGTTACTAAGGGGTTGTTTGCGGTTGCTAAGCGATTTACCAGTCTGAATCTGAGGTCTGTAAGCAGTTTTGTTTACCAACTTGAAATGATTTTATGATCATTTCCATTTTCTATCATTTCGAGTATAGATTAGTATTAGTACTATTACTATACATAATAGTAATGTATTTCCAGTTTATTTATAAAGTACTAGCTAAGTATATTGTATCTCTGAGATTGTATCGTTAATAGCAAAATATTTACATATTTATTAATTACTAAAAATATAAATATGTATAATAAACTTTAATTATCATGTATATAATCAAAAGAATCAATAATATGCAATTTATTATATTGTAGTTTTATCAATTACTTATTTATAATATACTTACATTATTGAGTTGTATATTAAAAGGTTTTTTATCCAAAAACAACAACGAGGACAATAATTATAGTTCTCGCTACTAAAATAGTTACGTTTGTACACTACAAAACATATACAAAGGTAACAGGACATCAGTTAGAGTCGAAATTGTTCTCGAAAATAACAAATTTTCATAAAAGCTCAATGCCTCAATGCCAATAAAAGCTTTAGAAATGGTTAATAATTTGTCCAGGTAATGCTAAAATCTGGAATATTTCTACATCAGCTTTCTTTTAAGTGTAAAAACGTACTATTTTAGTAGCGTTGAGCACAATTTGTATGAAAAGCGTGATTAGCGCTTCCAATAACGCTGCTAAAGTAGTTACGTTTTTACACTAAAACATACACAACGATTACAGGTACATACATCATGAGTAAAAGATTAGAGAGTATGCTCTGAAGAGTCAAAAATTATTCTCGAAAATAGCCAATTTACAAAAAGCTCAATAGCCTTTTAAATGTTAAAAAGAACAATTCAAAGTGAAAGCACGCAAAACTTGTTTACTTTAAACGTTACGGCTAAACCTTTCGATCCAAATACAATGACTTCTTAATGTTAAGCCCTATTGAATACAATGACTGGCATAAAATTTAACGGCATTCCAACAACGATACAACCTTTAATTTTGACTACGAGCGAACCGATCGAAAGTTCGTCCCAAAATTCTTACTTCATTTTTAAAGAGGCTTAACTAGGAATAACTTGAAAATTAACAAGACTAGAACAGATTGGCATCATCGTAACAGCCTTTATAATTCGACCCACTGCTGGGACACCTCTCCTTGTCATCGAAGGAGATCTAGGCAGTAGTCTACCACGCTTGCCCAATGCGGATTGGTGGACGGAGTATAAAGTGATCAATACCCCTTTGCTGATACATTAGTCGCCTTCTACTACACCCATTGGAAGATATAGGGTGATACTATTCTACTCGGCCGGGTGCGCGATTTCTTACATAACTTTTCAATTCCTATCATTGGAGGTCCGAAAATATTTCTCATACCATTTAAAACCATAATGATCATTCTTCATAAAAAATTTAAAAACTACATATTTAAAAACATAATCATTGAAATTCATACTATCATTAATCATACATTTTTGGGCGAGTCTAGTGTTTTATGCACCTACATGGCTGGGTGATGGGTAGGTTAGGGTTATTTTTTTTATGACCAAGCGGAGTGCACTGTGTAGTAAAAATGTATGCATAAAAAAGTATGAAAAATAAAATTATGAAGAGTGATTATTATGAACACAAATCGGTAGTAAGACAAAGAATAGGATTTTGAATAATAAGTGAGCCAATATGGAGATGATGAGCATGTAACAATGAAAGTAATGAGAATAAATTTGGATTGATATATAGGGGGAGAGGAAGACTCAAGAAAGGATCCATCCCTCAGAGGACTTTAGTCCTTCCTCTGAGATCCATCCTCTCTTTTTTCACACAGTCCAGAAGAAAACATATTATGCCGACCATAAATAAAATTGGCAGGCGAATAATGTTGATGAGAAATAATTTGAAATAGGAACAAGCGTGTTTGTCCCGCTCAAGGAGCTTATATTTTACCTATAGAATGGAGTCATTAGACAAATGAACAAAGTGAGGGCAAAAGTTTTGACAACACTTGACATTTCTTGACAATTCTAGAGAGGCTCTGTCTCTTTCTAGTAGGGTGCCTGTAGCACAAATTAATCACGGACAGTCTTGTGCCACGGGTAAGGTCTCACGTGCTCCCACGGTCCTAAGATATAGGGAGTTAAATGAGACACGAGAGATCCGTGCAGAACAATTTATTAAATGGTGGTATAATGCCCAATAGCGTGTACTCCCCTGGTGGTAGCCGGAAATGGTCTCGGTGAGGGTCGCTCGGTGGGACGAGTTAGGGCGGCTTGTACTGCTGCTCACTGTAAGTCCAGCCCTGGGCGGAAGTGAAGTAGCGGAGGCGACAGCGGCTACCTTAGCCTAATCTTGGACCCCAATTAGGGGTTAAACACATTAAATAAATAACTATTATTGCCCACGATTATCAAATTAGTTAATTAGTATTAGGTAGGTCTTGTCGGTGCTCAATTTACTTAGCGAACCACGCAAGCGCAAGACCGAATCACCAAGCCTTTGTATGCGATTCCTGACAAGATCGAGACTGCCCGGCGACGCAGGCGCAATCTATCGGAGATTGCCCGCAACAGTCGTACGGTCACTAAAATGTAGCTTATTAACGTTGATATGGAGCGCTAAAACCTGTTGATAAATTTAGGAGGCGAACTCTAAAGAAATATTTCAATTAGATGAGCTTCCTTTATATCTTAATTTATGTAATATTTATAAATAGTGTAATCTGATTTAATTAAAAAAAAATTATGTATGTAGGTCGGTAAAATATGTATGTGTAACGTTACACTTGAACTTCGTTACGTTAATAAAACCACAAGTTGAAAATAATTTGAGTTTTGAGTTTTCCATGACAAAGAATTAAAATTCATAATAATTACTTTAAACTTTTTTTCCTGAGTGCCTTTTAGCACGGTAATGTTATCTATTTTCGGCTCCCAGGAAAAAAATCAGCAACCGAAATACGAGGATTTATCGCTTCTGTGACTCTTGATTTTAAGAGGCACGTTACAGTTTATTATATAGCTTATCTCATGTCACGTCAACTCATAGACATTAAATTGTTCTTTTATTTAGGTGCTAAGTATACATTTAAGGTTTTCCGGTTAGCAATGCTATAAAAATATATTGTGTGGTATACCGATCTAGCCGTTCTTGATTAATGATAATAGGGCCATAATGATGCGCAACTTACCAACTTACTACTAGACTTTCTTTATATTGATAGATATTACGGCTGAAAGCCGAAGTGCGGTTTTTTATACAACAGAAGAAATTGTTAGCTCTAGTAACTTTCCGTGAATTAGTTACATTAGTAACAGCTACTGGCTACAAATCGGCTAAAAGTAAGTTTAGTAGCACTTGGTTTTTAGTATAATACAGGCTGTAACATGAAGGGTACTTAAACATGGTACCCTACATGTTACAGCCTACATTATATGTAATATTTGGGGTGTTTTAGGCCATCAATATGAACAACTTTTTGACGCCGTCATGGTGGAGTGGTCAGTATAGCTACCTACACATGAAGCCGTTCGGGTTTGAATCCTGGTTCCGGCAAATATTTGTGCGAGGAATATTTGTTTGCGAGTCACGGTTATTACATATTTATTTAAGTTTATTTATAAAAATATCTAAAGCTATTAATTTATATTGATAAAAATGACCGTTATCTACACCTACGTGCAATAAAATCGACCCAACTCGTCAGTTTCGATTCGACATTTATCGGTATATAAAAAGAAGATTAGGCAAACAAAACTTGTAAATATAATTCAAATCAAATCAAATAATTTATTGCATTCATGAATGTAAATAACAGATGTTCACAAACAACACCAGCACATCATGGTGCCCATTTGGGCATAGCATAATCAAGATAAAAGTGTAACGGACTAGATTAGAAATTATTCATACTATATTAACTTAATTCGAATGTATATTTCTTACGCTTTATTTAACCTACTCTAAACATCGATAAATGAAGTGTTGGTGACAATAGACTAATTACTTCGGAAATCCTGGTTTCTCATTTTTGCGTCATACGCCATTTTTGTGACTATGCAGAATGTTAAAATTCAATTGAGTCATTGTTTATTCAATAATTGATGATGCCTGATGCCCTTAAAATTATTTCCCCAAACATTTTAGCTCTCTGTATTAACTGTATATTATCAAGAAAATTTTTACTAACCAATTCAAGGGTTGCCTTTGAAAAGTGATTGAGTAGTGGTTTTATTGAAAAAAGGGCTTGAAGTTTGACATAAGCAGTTGCCTTGAAAGTGTCGGTGTCTTGAAATTGGAAGCTACATATTTTCGAACTTTATTAAAATTTTGTTTTTAAAGGCACAATAGACAACCATATGGTCCGTCGCTTCGGAAATCTAAAAAGAAAAGAAAATTTTATGTATACAAGTTAAAAGTGTATATAAATATTTATGTACACTTTTAACTTGTAATTAAATAGCATATTAAAAACTATCATTTGATAGATTTTAATATGCTATTTGATTACAAGTGCAGAAGAGCGCAGCCACAATTTTATTAATACTGTCTGGCTGTGTGCAATGTATCTGCGTTGCATGTTAGTACATGCAAATGTGAATGATAAACATTATTACACTAGTACAATCCAATCAATACTCTCATTATCTTTTTCTCAAATAAAATAATTTACATTACACAAATTACATATTTTATTTGTAAATAAACATTTCGAACTAAAAATGGGTAAAACTATTTATGTATTTTATCTATGTAACAGTTATTTCAAAGAATTAAATAAAATAATCTATCAATTTTGATTGCCATTTATAAAAGGAATAAATAGAAAGGGATATTATTTTCTTATAATTCCGGAAATCCTAGTCACCCTAGTCATTTGTTTACAAATATTTGAATAAGTAAATTATGTGCAAAAATTCATTAAATTCTAAGATAGGATTAAATGCGAGTATCAGAAATTTCTCCCTCTTATGGAGTTTTGCAAAATAACGCTAATAATCTGGAATTACGGGTGAAAACTGAAATTTATAGATTGAACAATATTATATGCAATTATGACACTTACAAGTGAAATTCACACTGCATCCTCAATACTACTCACTTCTACCAGCTTGAAATATGTATTTGTTTACCATTTTGCACTATTTATCCTTATTTTAAAGTAAAAAGCCGTACCAAAATCGCGAGTCGATATTTATGAATACGTCAATTACGACAATTTATGTCATGTTGAGATTTCGGGACATTGACACATGAAGAGAGTGCTGCCATTACATAAATCCTTTCATTTCCCATAAGTTATTGAAAGAATCACAATGATGATTTTCAAAATAAAATACAAACCTAAACATTAAAAGTAAATATATTATATATATAAAAAAAAATTGTATATATAAAAAAAAGAAAATATAATTTATGTACCTAATATTTGTACGCCAATTGAGGCAGAATTTTGATTGGTCTCTATAGCTGTAACAACTTTGCATCAATGTACTCAAAATTCTTACAAATAAATAATTACAAATACAAATATATTTATTTCTTTCATTGATAATAAATACTGATAATTGAATACAATATGTTAAGTTTTTAGCTACTTTTCTACTTTTGTTTTAGAAAGATGGCGAAATACTGGGGAAATCTTGTTTCTATGTAGTCGTGTTTAGAAAGAGATGACGACAATTTCTAGAAAGAGAAATGTGAAATTTAAAATGTCAAGTATTGTCAAAATTTTTGCCCTCACTTTGTTAATTTGACTAATGACTCCATTCTTAGTATAAGCTCCTTGGTCCCGCTGCACAGAGTAATGGAAAATGTGTGAGCAGACATCGGTACTCGCCTTAGTTTTATTGGCTTACGATGTCACTTGTGTGTTTTTTAACCGACTTCAAAAAAGGAGGAGGTTATCAATTCGACTGTTTTTTTTTTTTTAATGTTTGTTACCTCATAACTCGTTACTGGGTGGACCAATTTTTAAGATTCTTTTGACCTTTGGAAGCTAGTGCTTGTCATGGGGTCCCATTTAAATTTTATCGACATCTGACAAGTCGTTTTTGAGTTATTCCTAATAATGCCTATTTAATTGGCATTGATGATATCGTAATTTTATCACTTGTCTGTCTAAAAGATCTTGAGGTAGTTTCCTGAAAATTTTTATACTTAAAACACTAAAAATCAATATTTGTAATAAACGTTGTCACTTGTATTTGGGACCGACCTCAAAAAACATTTAGATTTTTATAAACAAAATTTTTATTTCTCCCGTTTTTTGAAGGCGGTTTTTTTTTTATTTTTTATACAACTAGATGAAAAACAAGCTGACGGCCCACTGGTGGTAAGTAGATAGCATGACCTCACAGACCTGACACCTGATCAGGAAGTGGAATTTTCCGGAAAATGCCACCTTCTGGTCCTGACCATAATACAAGGTACAGAGTGGCTTGAACTATATACCTTATTTCTATTCTATTCTTAATTAATGGCGTCGCGACGTATTAAACGTACGCATTTTGCCAATGTCAAGTGAAAATGTAACTAAAGTAACAAAAATTGTACGGTTGAGTTAGGTTAAAAATGGAATCTCTCAACACGTGTTTTACACAATGACGTAGGAATTCTATGGACCCGGCCTATTGTCTGTAGCCATAGTTATTTATATATATATTTTGCGGCCAGGCAGCCATATTGTGTGACATAACTGTCAGTTACTGTTTGGTACTTCATGTGTCAACGATTTGTAAACATTACCAAAATTAATATTTATCTTTCTTTTTCTGGAGATTTCTTCATTGAAATTACGCGAAGTTGTGAAAGATCACACCGTCATAATGCCTAAGTGTAGTGTAATAGGGTGTGGGTCAAGGAAAGACGAAAATCAACAAAGATTAACGTTGCACCGGTAAGTCTTAAAATTTACAAGTAAATAGTAATTAGTTTTAGCATTTATGGGTACTCTGAATGTTTTAAATTTTTTATTCATCCATGTGATTCCATTCATGTGGATTTCAATTAAAGATTAGGCTTTATTTTGAATATTTTCAAGCTAAGAAAATGTTGAATTTGACAACTAGTGTTGTTCTCAAATTATCGAAAGTAAATGACGATAATACATAATCATGACAATATTATATTGGAGAGGCCTTAGGGGCAGATGGAGTACATATGCCGTCAAAATAGCATCTATATAATATCGGATTATTATTCTTATACGATTTAAAAAAGAGGATTTATAAAAAAATACTGGTGTTGTTGGTAATTGGCAGACCATCAGACCTTTTTTGATACATTTTATACCACAATATTAATTGTAAACCTTTTATACCGTGTTTTTGTAAAAAGTCAAATTCATAAATATCAATGTCACATTTCTTTTCTATTCACAATTGTTCATAACTGATTAGCTCGCTAATACATTTTGTTGCTCAATAAATACGTGTTTTCATCACAGCATCACGCCCATCCTCAACAGGTGTCCATAAGGTTGGTTACTCTTACAACTTGGAAAGTGTTTAATTTTTTATTATTATTTATGTCTTCTTTTAACCTTATCAATTGTAATGGATTCATACAGCTAAAGAACTTAAATATAAATGAAAATAAAATTGCCTATCCCATACCCAACCCAAATTATTTAAGATTCCAATTTTCATCTCCAATATATCTTATAGGCTTTTGTTTTTTTTAGGTTACCAAGAAGTGAATGTTGGAAGCAGTAGGAGTGGAAAAAGCTCTTTCCAAAGCTGAGTTTATTGCCGGTTCTTCTCAGAACAAGGCCTCTTGGTAGACTCTTAAGCCGATGGCATCAAACTTCACTTTGGCATCATAATTGTACCCAAATGAATAAAGAAATTTGAGTTTGAGTTTGTTTAGTCAAATTAATAATGGTACTACATGTAAATAATAAACATATTGATTTACGTTCTAGTATTTCGTTTTAATATTTTAGCAAAATAATAATATAATATATTAATAATAATATATTTCTACGCTCACACCAATTATCTAGCCCGAAGAAAGTATCATTGAGAACTTGTATTACGGATACTAGATAACGGACTTTTTTTTTATTATACATAATTATTTTAGATATTTTTATAAATAAACATAAATAAATATATAAACAACCATGAGCAAACAAACATTCGTGTTCGTCACACAAACATTTGCCGCTACCAGGATTCGAACCCAGACCGCTTGATGTGAAGCCAGCTATACTGACCACTCCACCATGACGGCGTCAATATATATTTGGTGTGTTTAACTTTAACCTATGTTTTAGATATTCGCTCCCCCCAGCCAAGCTTACAACTAGCCACCAGCTTAACGTGCCTTCCGAAGCACAGAGGAAGTTTCACCCGATATCTTATAGCAATAAGGGAGATATTATAGAAAGCGCACCGGGCGGCGGGCGGGCGCCGTGAAAATATATGGCGTGTGGGCGTGCGCACGCGAGGCAAAGTATATTTCGTTCATAATTAGGGCGCCATACATTTTATCGTCATCCTCTCGGCGCTTTCTATATAATATCTCCCTAACAGGTGTTGTGAGGCTCTATTTTAATATTTTGTCATCGTTACGTAGAACTCTCGACCGCGGCACTATCGACCCCTCCGTGAGAGTTGAGAGTGTATAAACCCCATGAGTCATTACTGATGTTTATAGCTTGCCAAGAAATCGTGTTCGGTATTAAAGGCGAGACCAAAAAATGCACCAGTGTGAGAAATGCGCACGTGTCCGTGAAAAATAGTACTGCAGTCTGAAAGTTGCTGTTTTTTCTACGTGACTGACAGACCGACCTAGGCCGCCTGCGTATACGTGAAATGGTCTCGTCTGTCTATCTCATTCTAATATACGTGTGAGGATACTCTTTCTCTTTTACTTTGCCCATCTACAGTTTCCTATGTCTATGCATTCATTTCATATTGATAAGCTAACTTTATGACACAATAAAATAATTTCACAAAATAATTTTATCGATATAGCAAGATACTACCGAACAGCACTATAACAGCTGTCAGTCCGCCATTTTATGCGCTCAACAGGCACGGTTTTTTTGTTGTTAGGGCACGTCCATTGAATTCCTACGTCATTGGTTTTACAACAAGAACTCAGGAGAAACTCTACCTTATACAGGGTGTAAAAGGCATGAGCAGTCAAACGAGAACCATGTATTCTGCTCACCGTCATAAAATTTTTCTTCCTTTAGACTATACCTGGGAAATTGATAGTTACGATTTTATTGAAGGTCAAAGTCATAATTTTTTTTTCATTTTTATATGAAAACGTATTCTATACGTTATTTCTTAATTATTGTCCAAAGAAACATTATAATTTTTTTAGTATTTCATTACAAAAAATGGCTTCAAAACGTTAGCGTTCAATGTAGCTCACTCGATGCGCACGGACACTAACGAACGGGGCCGCCGTCAAGCAGCCCTTTACATTGCGCGGTACAATTTGCAATTTTTTGTAACACCAAAAAATAAAAATCATTTCCCAGCAATATTTTTTTTGAAATATGTCTTATTTTGATGTATAGAATACGTGGTTTTCGTTTGACTGCTCATGTCTTTTACACCCAGTATATTACGACTAAAGTCTGATTTAGCACACTTATCAACTCGAAAAGGGAAAGTCACTTTTTTACTATGAACGCTACGGAACAGCTACAGACCGTAGCGCATCGCCTCTTTTTCATAGTGAGAAGATTCGATATGGTTCCGAACTGCTAAGACCTTAATTCTGAAAACTAAACTAACGTAACTTATTGGATAAGCCTTTTGTATTTCAGACTGTAGCTGTTAATAACATTTATACAAGAGTTGGCCTTCTGTGCTCTAGCAACATCTCCCTTTATTTACATCAATATCTTCAAATGAAAAGGAACAACTCGTATCTTTCCATTGCATTCCCTTTTCACAGGAATGAGTTTTCATTAGGCCGCCCAGTGCATTGCTCTTATTCAGCTCACTACAGGTGTTCAGGCACTTTCATTAGGCGCTCAATAGGACGCCCTCGGCTCTCTAATGAAAAACTCCTAAATTAAAGTGAAATGAGCTTTCGTGGATTTAATTCCATCACGAGTAGTATTCATCCGGAAGTAGGCAGCGGCGGTGACTATTTGACACAGTTTTCTATGAGAAACTGCGACATTTATATTGCTCAATTTGCTTTGTATAAGTGTTATACAAATCTTTGTTTTTTTTTAACAAATTTCAAATGAAGGTCACCTTCCCGCTCAGTTGCGGTTCATGCAAATCCTGTCCATCCTAAGGTTGCCTGAAAGACATCGCTCTTTGTGATAAGGCCACCTATTTTAGCATTCAAGATAATGTTTATTTTTGTAATTTTAGTATATTATTTTTATAATTTTTGGTATACAATCAAGTATAAATAAAAAAAATTGTTTTGCAGTTGTTAGTTTTGTCATTCCATGCATCTTCTTACGGGGTTGCAATGTTGTATGTTTTTGAAGTACCTGCTCAAAATGTTTTTAAAGTCTCTGATATTCATTGTATACAATTTTGAGTTGGCTGAAAAAAGATTTTCTAGCATTCTGCCAAACTTTCACTATCTTATCAAAGTTTGCCGCCATAAGAGTAGTGCCATGTGCATTATTTTCTTCCGACAGTTAGTAAAAAGATGACTATCTTGTCATTTAGTGTCTATGTGATGACTATCTTATCACTAAAATGACTATAATATCACTAAAATGACTATGTTATCACTAACTGTCTAAACCCAGTAGTTGAGGGTTCCAGGTGCAGCTCGCTTTCACCTTCGCCTTGTCATCACATTAATTAACACACACATACAGTTACAAAAGGTTACATAAGTGAAATGCCGTGGACGAATTATTAGCCGGCCGGACACGAATAGCGACCGTTCTGTGGTTCTAGCTTTTATCCTGGCCTTGTCACGAACCCAGTACTCTAACCTTGGAGAATAATTATTTGTCTAAAAATAATATTTAAGTGTATGAAAAAATCAGCCCTTAGAAATAACAGGTCCTGAGGAAAAAGACATTAGACGTGTTTTATATCGTGCCTTCGTAAGATTATAAATTGGTGACTTATCTTGAATGAACCACGGCCGTAGAAAGTGTCCGTCGTGACCAAAATATTCAATGTTTTTCGTTAATACGGCTTATTAAGGGTTGATTTGTTGTAAGTGGTATACATCTATACATACTTTCACGTTTATAATATTAGTAGGATTTATTCGGACTGCTTTCATGTTTTTAGACTATAACTATAACTGAAGTAAGGTTTAAATATGTACCATGTGACCTTTACTTATGTAAATAAATAAAAATATGTTTTGGCTTTCATAGTAACTTTTTTGGATGTGACACCTCTTTTCTGTCCGCGACAGGCTTGTCATTATTTTGAGACACTGCGTGATCCATACTGGCAGATATGGCTTTATATGTAACCAAATGTTACCTAAAGGTCTGCTCGAGCATTTTGTGATCATGCACATGTACTATGTATGTCCTTAAGTCTGCAAAGATATATAAGTATTTAATAATTAAGCTACTAAGTTAATGAAAACATAATTGCTGTCTCGTCTCATTTACGAAAGTACGTAGATAGATACTTGATTTTGACAGCGTGGTCGGTAACACAACAAGCGCTCCGGGTTCAAATCCTGGTTGAGACAAATATTTGGGTGATGAACGCAAGTTTATTTATGAAAAATATTTATAAATTTATTAAAGTTCATTTTAAAAATATCTTATCAAGTTGTAAGTATATGGTACATATTTCGGATAGATAATTGGTGCGTGGAAAAAAAAGATAAAGCAATGAGGTTATATCATTTTGTTTCCCTCGTGTTTTAGTGTCAGTGGCACGTGGTTCTGTCGTAAAATTGAACGTAATGTGAATCTTCAGGAACTGAGCCGCTACTAAAATCCTGCCATGATTCCTATGGGCTTTGATATCTACGCGATAAAGATACATTCTGCGGATCCTTGTGTTTTACAGCAGGATTAATACGGCATCGAAATACGTTGCAGCTTTTTATGCTTCGAATATGAACCTTATTTGTTTAGCAAGTTATTGTATTGTTAACACAGACGGCAAATACGCGTACCTTTTATCAACCGACTTCAAAAAAGGAGGAGGTTCTCTATTCGCCTGTATGTTTTTTCTTTTTTTTTTTTGTATGTATGTTCCGCGATTACTCCGTCAATTATGAATCGTTTTTGAAGATTCTTTTTTCGTTAGGAAGGACATACTCCAAAGGTGGTCCCGTATAAATTATACCGAAATTGGTTCAGTACTTTTTTGTTAAAATGATAATTTCATTGGGGATGATATAATAATATCGTCCACGAACACAAAAATAATGTCAATTTTTTTTTTGAACTTGCCATTACCTAATATGCAATAGTGAAATTTTGGTTAGTAGGTCCAATAGTCAACACATAAACTATGACAAATTATTTTATAAACTTAAGTTAAATAACTAGGTTCATAGTTCATTAACTTACCTTTCATTTTGAATGAATGGCAGGCATTTGTAATGAGATATAGGTCTGAGACGTGATATTATTTGTTAACCGACTTAAAAAAAAGAGGAAGTTCTCTATCCGACTGTTTTTTTGTGTTTGTTACCTGATTACTTCGTCAATTATGAGTATTACGACTCGATTTTAATGATTCTTTTTTAGGTACGTCAAGATCAGAGATGGCCCGTATAAATTTTATCTATATAAATTCGACCCTTTTTGAAAAAATCAGTAATAGCAAAAAAAAACGTTTTAGTTAAAGTTTCCATTAAGTTTTAATGAGCGCCTAGTAGGCCTATCCGTTTTCAATATAATATACTTTATTTCCACTAAAAATAATAAAATAAAATATTTTTAGCAAAAAAATAGGACAACCGACTTCAATGCGTACAAATTTAAACTAAAAAGTAAGAAATAAATAATATTTTTATGAATTAGTTGAAAAGAGCGTCATAGAAAACCAAGGAAAGTATTGATACACATTTATAATTCTTTATTTATAATTCATACTCCGATATATTTGGAGTCGGTGCCAGCCTAAGCAAAATAAACTTACCTAATAGATACGAACTTGATTAATCCATTAACTATACATAACAATGAATGATGAAGATAAGAAATAATCCGCCGCTCCGTGAAGTCGAGAGAAAATTGCAAACACTATCCTCCTTGGCTAGCTGGCACCGGCTCCAAATATATCGGAGTATGAATTATAAATAAAGAATTATAAATGTGTATCAATACTTTCCTTGGTTTTCTATGACGCTCTTTTCAACTAATTCATAAAAATATTATTTATTTCTTACTTTTTAGTTTAAATTTGTACGCATTGAAGTCGGTTGTCCTATTTTTTTGCTAAAAATATTTTTTTTAGTTTAGTAAAAGATATCGCGCAAACATCTGAAAGAAGTGATCTTCACCCGGAAAGTTAAACCACTGAGGTAGGCTAACTAATCAGTGCCTATAATTTATTTATTTTATTTTAGGAAGACCAACAGCTTATAAAATAACAAACAAAAAGTATAAAACACTATAACTCGATGATCGCACCTCCGCTCTTCTTAAGCTTCCTTCCAATCCTTACCGTACTGATTTCTTCATTGACTCTTTCACTGTTCATGCAGCTATGGAATGCACTACCGCCAGCAATACGAGAAATCTCGACATATACAAACCAAATTTTAAGTTCAATATTGGTCATAAAAAAATAACCATTAACCTACAGCTGCTACTCGTGAAAAAAGTAACTAAAAGTGCTGTAGGGATTTTTGGGATAGGCTTAATCCACGACAGTTTGATGGATGTCCAGCGAGACAGCGTGGTGTATCCTCGGCCGCCGTCACACCGTCACGTGCGGCACGCAGCTGGCGCGATGCACGCATGACGTCTAGCGTGTGCAAATTGAATGCGGGCCCGTGCGGTGATCACACGGCTTTGCGCTTCTCCACTGTCGCAGGAATAATCCACGGTAGAGATTACTAGTACTACGTGAACAATATTTTTTTGTTAGAGAATATTAGCATATTTTTCGCATGATTTTCCGTTGTTAGAATGTGAATAAATCTATTTTCAAACATTTGCAAGGAGAACTGACAAATTTCGACAGCGAAAAGCAGTGCCTCGGTGGCGAAATTGGTCAACGCGTCCACCCGGATTGTGGAAGGTGCGGGTTCGAGTCCCGCCTGAGGCAAGTCGATTTTTTTCAGTGCATTTTTCTAGTATTATATTTACGCGTTTGTAAACGCAAAAATAAAATTATTCCATAATAGTTTTTCTTTCAATTTTATCTATTTTACGAAGATCAGTAGTAATAATCCCTAAAATGGGTTTAAAAAAAGTTCTGTATATTTCATTAGTGATTTATAATAATACTGGCGCTCCGCCCGCGACTTCGTCTCATGTCCTTTGAAGAATATGAAGAATATGATTGAAATATATACCAAATTAAATAAAAAACGAAAGATATGGAAAAAAATCCTGTCTGGAGACGGGACTTAAACCCGCGAAACTCTGAAAAAATTTAAAACCCAATTTTACAAATTGGGTACTCTGCTACGTACATCTGTAAAAATTCTACGAACTCTACGACAGTATCGTTGCTACGAGACTACGGGCTACATTTGCGAAGCATGCACCGTCGTAGGTTCCTTCGTAGACGAATACGTAGCAACAGAACTAACTAAAACTTTTTTAACACCAAAAAATAAAAATCATTTCCCAGCAATATTTTTTTTTATATATGTCTTATTTTAATACATAGAATACATGGTTCTCGTTTGACTGTTCATGTCTTTTACACCCAGTATTTATTGATAATAAATAAAATATATTTATGTAACTACTTTTGAGACGTAGCTAGAAAATGATCGAAATTATGAAAACAATTAGATACAAAATCAAGTAGTTAGAACTTGGTAAATTGTAGCATACACACACTTGGAGTAAAGGTTTTATACTTTTAATATGTCTTTATGGTTAATCTTGGTAAATAGTTAATTAGAACAAAAGAGTTCTGAAAACTTTCTGGTTAGTAGGCAATTGTATAATGAACTAACTACTTACATTTATCTATGTAATGAACGAGGAAAGTATCCACAAACTGACTCGTAGCAAAAATTATAACTACAATTTACCCATAGACATTTCTACATTACTATGACATATTTGTTCACCATAGCGACACTACCACCAGATCTGATCTTGTCAGATAAGTTCGTGGCACTGTACATAAATGATATTTTTCAACACCATTGCTCGTAATTGGTATGTAACTACACCAATTTTAGTTTCACAATGTATCATATTACCAACTTATAATATCTTTCGAATTTCAAATTCGATTACCGCACAGTTTGGTAATCAAAAGTTAATAGTTTCGTAAAGAAAAGTCACGCTTTTATTTATAAGAAAAAAAAGTAGGAACCAAAGAGAATTTATATGCAAAATGCTGAAAGATTTTTGTAAATTAAATAAGTTTGGCGTTTAGAAACACTCTGTTTCAAGATATACAATTATAAAAACCTTATTTAAAATTACAACTATTAAATAGAAGTCATACATAAATATTAAAAGAATATATTTATTTTGCAAAAATTATATAATTTGCTGTTTTAGCTGTATAAGCGTTAGTCTTTCGCGCACAAAGCCGTCAATGAAAAAGTAAAAGCGCGCCATTTTTCAATTTTCAGTACTATTTTGCAAGTATATATTTTTCATTTTGTATTAATTACTCGCAATGGTGTTGAAAAAAGTCGTATAACACTCGTGTGCAGTTAAAAATTACATTCTCGGCTGAATATTAAGCACTCGCTGCGCTCGTGCTCAATGTCAGCCTCGAACGTAATTTTCAACATTACTCACTTGTATTATAATGTACTATATCTACACTCATGTCATAATATTCGAATTACGATATCAAAGGTGAACATAAAATGACATACTTTTTAATACAGATAATCAAAATTAAAATAAAAAAAAACAACCTGTAACATAATGACCATTATAACACCGGTTCGACTCATTATGATACAGTTAATTTTTCTTAAATACTCGGGAAGGCAAAGGGATCTAACCCATACAAAAAAAAATTCTGTTGTTTTATTTGAATTTATGTATGAGTGTAGATAAAGTAGTGTATGCAACTGCATATAACACGGGTATTAAAACACTCGTTACTATTATGAAACTCGCTGCGGTCGTTTCATAAACTCACACTCGTGTTTTAATACCCTTCATTATATGACAGTTGCATAAACTACTATTATCCCGCTCATAATCCCAATAGTGTTGAGCAGAGCTTTAGGTGACATTTAGTTGCACGAATGCCATATTTAACTGTTGGGCCCATTTAGTGCCTGAAAATAGTAATAGATAGCCAGTCTGTGGCTTACATAAAAGGTAATTAATAAGTGCAGTGCACTTAATTGCAGTGCCACTACGGGGTATCACAGGACCTACAGCCTATGTTTAAGACCCTTCTTGTTAGGTGATACGTAATGAAGATTACTTGATTCTAGAAAAATACACTGAAAAAAGACAATTTTTTTCAGTGTATTTTTTCTAGTATTAAAAATATTTACGCGTTCGTAAACGCAAAAATTATTCCATATTTGATTTGATTTGATTTGTAAAAACCTGATTAATTTCTTGTTGTCATCAATCCCAAGAAATTAATTTCACCTTCAGTTCACGAAAGCCGAAAACCAGTGCAGATGTTACATTCTAAACACCTCAGTCCTGGAAAGTCAGCAGACGAGGAATGTAAACCTTCATATAGACTACGTAATTACGCATTTCCAAAAGACCACGGATCTTTTTTAATATGTGTTAAGTGGTTGGCACACAAGCATACCGCCTGCCTGGTGATATAAGCAGCCACCGTTGCCTATAGACAACCCTAATCCCCTTCCCTACCTCGTGGAGCTCTAGCGACCTTACTCACCAACAGAAAGGCAACACTACAAAAATGTGGTGTTATTTGACCAGTTCGGGCTGGTCTGCTGTTGTGCCCTGCCTCGACTAAAATAATTTAAAATGCAGTAAAGCCTGTAGAACTTACCTAGTTCTCAGTGTCGAAGTAAGTGGAGAAGTGTCCGGTGAGCGCAGTGCCGCATTCGGGGGCGCGGGGCGGGCAGTGCGGCCGGCGGCGGCAGTCATGGCCCGCGCGCCCGCCCTGCCGGCCGCGCTCGCCGCCGCCCTAGCGCTGCTCGCCACGCTCGTCGGTGAGTTTGCACGATCTAACTTCTGTATTTACGACTCGCTGATTTTGTTAACATTAACTTGTTAAAATAATACTTTGGTTGCTATGTAAAAACCGTGCAATTATAAACTTTTTGATAGTCGCGCTTGCGAAAAATATTGAACATTGAAATTCATATTGACAACTTTTGCGAGGTTCTATTTTTGAATGAAAAGATAAAAGATGAAATTTTCTAAATCTAAAATTTTTATACAATTGTAATTATATAAAAGCGAGTTATCTTATATATTTTTAGATGTTAACAAGAGCTCTAAATGGATACAGTTTTCAATGTAGGTCGTATTTATAGCCGTGTAAGAGAGCGAAACTAGGGAAGCTCGGGCCGGATGACCTATCTGCATAATAAATGCGCCAGTCAAACTTTGTAAATGGAGATGAGGATGCAAGTAATGCACCAGCGACGCTGATGAAATTGATAATGGAGGTGCTTTTCTTACATACAATTTGAACCTTATTTATGCGTACATAAGCACTGTGATACAATAGGACATAAAGACACACAATTACGTAGCGCGTTTTTGTCTTGTGGTATCAGTACTTAATAATTACCTGTGCTTAAAATTACGATAAGCTATACGTTTAAAATATAACAGAGGTATGTAAATGATTTTTTTTACAAAACCAGAAACAATATTTGTGTTTTTGTGTTTCTTTTTTTAATAGATTATCTTTCAACAAAAGAGGGCAAGTCTTTTAGGATCTAGGTTGGTAGTATTGGCTTTCGTAAATGCTAACTAAGGAATATACTTTCCCCATTTGCATTAATTTTGATTGTAATATAATTTTAAATAACAACATAATACTATAAATTAATTAAAGTATATAAAAAAATCTATTCAACACACAGCCAGTTATGTTGTCTCCCTATTTATTTGGAGTCGGTACAATATGCCCTGTTATGACATAGCTACCTACTGCTATCTTATTAGTCCCACCTTTACTTTGCTATTGACTATTGTGAATGGTTTACTCAACACCTCGCGAGTGTAATCGCGCTGTTTACAAATTGTAAATATCGCAATTACACTCGCGTGGTTGGTACATTGTAAATATATTGTAAACTACACATACCAACTAAATCCAAACCGCTTCCGTTTTCATTACATTTTCACGACAGCTTCACAGGTGTCAGATGTCAAATCATACGATAATGTTAACGATTTAGTTAACTACGAATGTAGTTATAACTATAAATATATAGTTCTTAATAATAATTGGAACAATATTAAATGGATTCACAAATTAAAATTTCACCCAATAAAAAAAATTAATAAAGGAATATTTTTGTAATTAAAATAAACAACAGTGGTATAGTATATACTTTGGTGAAGTATTTTTCCTTTCATATTAAAAAAAAATATTTACTATAGGTAATTAACAAAAAAAAACATTTTTAAAATAAACACTGGCAAGGTCAAATCAAACACTAATATTATCTAATCTTTTATTAGCAACAATAAGCTGGAAGAGATGTTATTTTCAAACGCGTAATTTAAAATGATAAAAAAAATCTTATTGTAGTGTCGCACTGATCAAGGCCAACCATTCACAGAGAGATTTGGCAGCAGCTATGGTTTCCGTAGTGAATTCAGGTCTTACTTAGATAGGTTTCCCTGTCATATTTTATGGAAAGGAATATCCTTTGTTTTGTAGAAAAAAATTATGTGAAAATATCGTTGGTATTCTGTAACATACTCCGAGAGTGGAGTACCAATGGTGTAAATAATTTTTAGGTTTTATTAAATTTTGTAGAAATATTTGTATCCATAACACAAGATTGAAATTTAGTGTTGTGGATACTAATGTTTTCATAAAGGCGGATACTTAATTTGAGGAAGATAATTGGTTAAACGTGAAAATATTACAATAGGTATATTTTTTAGAAAATAAGGAAATAATAATGGATGTTGTTTGACAGGTAAAATCGAAATGAATGCCGAAGTGAAGTGTAAATTGATTGTGTCATAGAATACGGCTGAATACAGTATTACTGCTCTGAAGTTCACAACTTTAAAAAGTTATGTTGTATAGCGAGCGCTAAGTGCGGTGCTATAACTTGAAGTTTGAAACTATCTCTGCAGCCAATAAAATATTCAATATTATGTTGGGACGACCAGAAAGTTAGCTTACGAGTTTATTTTGTTGCCAACTGCCGTATTGACTGTGAGGCAAAAAGTTTATTTTAATTATTTTTCTTCAATAATTTTAGTATTAACTATACGAACTATCCGTCTCAACTATTTTTTCCAACAACTTCGATAACGTATTTATTTTCTGCGACTGCCGTTATCACGAGCGGATTACGTTTTATTTTCTTTGTTTTATTTTCTATGCAATAAAATTATATAGATACACAACTCAGCTTAAATGTCGCTTAAAAGATATAGGCGCCAAATTATAGCGTTTAACAACCGAGGCGACCAACTTGGAACGAATGTGATGAAATTGTAATAGGTATCCTACCTGCGATCAGGCGGGCCGTAGACTTGTTTGCCAACACCATAAAAAGAAATATCTCTACTCACTAAAGCTCCCGAAACACCGAAATACGACCATATGACCTCATAAGAGAAGATAAAATGCAATTTGCTGTTATTGTGTATACAATTTAAGATGTTATGAGGTATAATGCGAACAGATTAACGCCGTCTTGGTGGAGTGGTCAGTATAGCCTACACATCAAGCGGTCCGGGTTCGAGTCCTGGTAGCGGCAAATATTTGTGTGATGAACACGAGTATTTGTTGACGAGTCATGGTTGTTTATATATTTATTTAAGTTTATTTATAAAAATATCAAAAAAATATAATGTATATTAAAAAAATATGTCCGTTATCCCAAACGGGATTAAGCAGGGCTTTAGGCCACAATATAGTAAGAAAAAAAAAACCCTTTTGTGCGTATTTTGTTTTTTTTTTTGTAACAATTCTTCAGTGAAACAACAAATTAAAGACAACGGCCAGGACAGATGTTAAGATCTAAATCTTTCTATATTCCTGGTTATTTTTTATTAAAATATTGAAAATAAAATATTCATTTAGAAGGTTTAGGTACATTAAACAATAAATGACGTTATTAATTTCAATTACATATAATCAAACCAACCACCCATGAGTCACAATTAAGCATTCCTTGAAATTCTAAAGGTTTCTTTGCAACAGCAATGCAGGAAAAGGTAGCCAGTTTAGGTAGTTAGTGGGCATGGAAGGCATTTGATCTTAGGTTTCAGGATGACAACGCACCTGCAATACAAAGTGATTTTTTCCTAGTTATTGCAGGTTTTATAGGGGGTGGTATCTACTTACCACTAGGTGGGCCGTCAGTTTGTTTGCTCTTTAATAAAAGTTAGCACAAATCACGACACATATTATGCAATTTTAAATAGTTGCCTTGGCGTCGTTAGCGTAGCAAAATTAAACCGTCAGCTTACGTGCAAGAAAATGTAGCAGCGAACAAAAATTAAACTGAAATTTTAATGTACCTAATTTCACCTAATTTCACAGCGAGCAACACAATAGAACAACACACCTTGTTAGAACGTAACAGAGTAGAATTTTCAATGGAAATATTGTTATACTCTGGGGAAAAGGTGTTAGCGAAAGTTTTTTATTTTTGACATGGAACTTAGTAGGGATGCCAAACGAGTACTTGGTCAGGATGATGGTAAATAGTCTACGTAGCTCATACCGTAGACTTCCCTTTTTGTTTTTTTTTTTGTTGACGGGTTGGTCAAATGCGTTTACGCATCGTCCCTGCGGGGTGGTGCCAACCGCAGGGGATCTGTGGGACTCAAGGTTCGTGCGTTCCCTCCATACCCACTAAACATCCTCCCCGGCCTGACCTTCAGTGCGCTATTACGGCACAGCTCGGGATCTGCGCACGTGAGCGCAACTACACCGAGACCGTCCCAACGCTGCCCGTCTAGGCACTCCTTGCACCAATTGGTGGCCAGCAGCCACTCCTCCACCGACGGCTGCTCGACCCGGCGCGTCCTCCTGACGAATACACCGGGAGCAGCCATCGGACAAGGCAAGGTCGTGTTCCCAACTAGCCGAGGTGGGAAAACAAAAACAACTCGACGATGGCATGTGACTTCGAATGCCAAGGGAACACACTTGACATCAAAAGCCACACACCCGAGAAAGTATCCCCACCACGTTACCAGAGTCCGCTACGAGGAGGCTTCCGAACGTGGACCTCACCGTAGACTTCCCTACTTTTATTGTACGCGTTGGAATGGTACACATAGTTAAGCAGTGAGAAGAAGGAAGAGAAACGTTAGAATAGGGGAGAAATCTCATAAGAAAGCCTAGTATTATACGCACTTAAAAAAGCGTGCACAAGGAAACATACGCACGCACGTAAAAACACACATACATACTGTATGTGTGTTTTATATAATAATGTATTCCTTCTCGCAATAATGACCTTTAAGCATATTATAACAGATATTATGCCATTACACATAATTCAGCCATATCTTACGACGTGGCGTTCTCAAACAACCCAAATTTATATACTGCTGGCCTTTGTGTTAAAGCCGCTTAGTAACTCTTAGCTACTCTAACCAACTTAATATTTATAACACTGCATTGCAATTTTAGTAACAATATACAAGCTTTGCATGTAATGGACATAATAATATGATATTAGTTAGTCTATTCATACAAGTATGTATTATTTAATTAATATTAAACAGTAATATATAATTGTCATTAAACCTTGTCATTTTAATTAATTGTAAATAAATAGTTATTATCAAATTTAAGCTTCCATTTTACTTCTACAGTAGTATAAAAGACCAAAATATAGGATAGCCTTCCATTTATAAATAACTAGTGACACGTTTTTGAAGTGGAACTTCTTTATCGGCTTTGGAAAAAAATTTACCGTCACATTTTTCGGTTACGCGCCATCTTTTTTTTTTTGTATTCATGTCTATGTAAGGCCATAAAGAAGTTTCACTTCTTACGTGTGTACACTAGTACACGCACACATTTTTTTTTAAACTACTGGACCTATTTTGATCAAATTTGTAAAAAAATATTGACCTAGGAAAGGGCATGGACTACCGTGTATCGTGAAAAAAGGTTTGAAGTGGTTGAAATAATGGATGAATGTCTGTATGGAAGTTCGTCATTTGTGAAAATAAAACCATGAAACTCAGGATTAAGGCACTTCATAAGAAATAACTAAATATTTGTTCTATCGTTTTTCAAATTTTGACCTGTGTGAGGATGGAATAGGGGATGCAAGGTAGCCTGTACGGTTTCTCAACATCTTATCTATATTTGTACCAAATTTCATCAAAATCAGTCTCTACTTGATTGATTTTGATGAAATTTTATTATATCTGATAACTTTTTGACAGTGTGAGTCATATTTTCTCGTCTTGGCAACATTTTACATGAAAATGTTTTTGGTGGGATCTTATTATCTAAAATCAAAGCGCTTTCTTTGCAGCCTATTGTACCTATATAGATTAACACCCTGTAAGCGAGTAACGTGTTATTGATGTCTTCCGTACACATTAATTGCTGTCTGACCTTGATATAGAAATTGGAGCAGTCGTCTTTACGAGCGAAATAGGAATCAATGCTACGCCAACCTGTGAAAATAGATCTTCCATTTAGAGGCAGTTGTACCGAAATATCTTAGGAAATTATGTAACTAGGTTTAATTTAGTCTTCATTTTGGTGTCTGCGGAGATGGTTTTCTTTTTCCTTTTAACCGACTTCAAACAAAAGAGGACGTTTTCAATTCGACTATTTTTTTATGTATGTTACCTGATAACTCTTTACTGGGTGTACCGATTTTGAAGATTATTTTAACGTTTTAGAAGCTAGTGCTTGCCATGTGGTCCCCAATTAAATTTGATAGTCATCTGATGAGTAGTTTTTGAGTTATCCCTAATAAAGCATAATTAATTGACGTGGACTATATCGTTTATCTAAAAGATCTCGGGATAGTTTCAAAGCCTAAGCAATTTTTTTTTACATTAATGTAATACTAACTAATAACTTTTTTTTTTTTTTCATTTATTGGGGTTAACTAACAGTTTCACAATATGTATTTTACAAATCAATGGCAAAATAAAAGAAGTCTTATTGTGAAACCAACACTGTCAACCGCAAGTAATTTAATTTCAAATGCTAGTTGAGAGATCGATAATCATATGTGATAATATGTATGTAACTATGTAACTTAGTACCTTGTTAAATAAGAAAAAAAAATAACTTAATTTGAATTTGAATTAGCAGTGTTGACTTCATGCAATTTTGTCTTAATAATATTTTTGATCTAAAAGATCTCGGGATAGTTTCAAAGCCTAAGCAATTTTTTTTTACATTAATGTAATACTAACTAATAACTTCATTGACTTATTAAAATCTTTAGGGTTAAAGAGCAATAGTAATTATGCAACCACAACCACAAATTTTCAAATGTTTTTCTGTTAAAAGATTATATAATTTTGTTACGTAAATTGTGTTATTTTATCGTGTTTTGTGATATATGTGTGGAAAATCTATGAATATCTTGGCTCAAGACAGCAAAACTTATCCTACTTAACTGTTGAAAGCTCAGTACAATAGGTATAGGATTGATAGTCTAGAAGTTTGCATATCTTAAGCGAACAGCTCGAGATGACTGATAGGTACACAAAAGCATGACAGATTAGTGCCACGATAAAGCGCAAACACGTCGAGACAAACTCTTACCAAAGATTGTTACTCGATGTCTCTAAGATAGTTTTGTTAGTGGAAATACTGAGTCATAAGTTTTTTAAAAAAAATTACAGATTTATCTTTTTCTTGCATGAGCCTCCGGCCCATGCCACCAGGCACGCCAAGCTGTTTAGGTAGTTCCACCGTAAGGAATATGAAATGTATTTGTAATGTAATGGTCCTGGTTCGAATCCTGGTAGCGGCAATTATTTGTGTGACGAACACGAATATTTGTTTGCGAGTCATGGTTGTTTATATATTTATTTAAGTTTATTTATAAAAATATCTAAAATTATTATGTATATTAAAAAAAATGTGCGTTATCTAGTATTCGTAACACAAGTTCTTAATGATACTTACTTCGGGCTAGATAATTGGTATGAGCGTAAAAATATATTATTATTATTTCCTTTATTTCATTTAAAATACATACTAAATTATATTTCTATATATTATTATTATTATTATAATGTTTACGCGTTTGTAAACGAAAAAAATATTCCATAATATAAGGTAGTTTTATCTTAACTTTACGTCAAATATTTCTAACAATATTTCGTTCGGATCTCAGAAGTCCAATTTCAAAGATTTGATGAAACAATGTTTACAATAAAAACTTAAGCGCCAAGCACTGACAAATTTTGACAGCGAAAGCAGTGCCCCGGTTAGTGGTTAGCGCAGCCGCCCGGGTTGCGGAGAATGCTAGGTTCGATTCCCGCCTGGGGCAGGTCGATTTTTATTCAGTGTATTTTTTCTATTTTTTTTAATATGAAATGTTTTAGGAAGTTAATAATTAAATAGACTCAGTAAGCAATACTCGCTGTTTAATAGTTCTCTCTCGGTCCCTAATACATTGTAGAGCGGTGCTACCTCATGGCGGCACTACACTGACGGGAATACATGAAAAAAACTCAAGAGCTTTTTAAATTTTTCATTAAAAAAACAAAAAAGTTTATGCAAAGAGTAAGCGGGATTATTTATAGCGTCATATAAAAGCATAATATAATTGATAATTTAAATTTATCTTCAAGGGTGGAAGAAGAAAACTTACTTATTTACTCCGACCTCAAATTAAATCCAGTTCCTTATTTTATGGTTTTTTACAAGAAAAAATAATTCTTCCCAGCAAACCCAGTTATCAAATGGGATTTTTATTCCTCGTAGAAAACCGTTAATTTAATTGGTTTTGTACGAAGAAGAAATTTTTCTTCGTACTTACCTAACCTGGTTATCAAATAGGATTTTTTTCTCATAGAAAACCGTTATTTTATTTGGTTTTCTATGAGGAACAATATATATTCTTTCTGTCTAGCCCGGCTATCAAAGTTATTTATTCTTGAGTTGGAAATCTCATGAAATTGAGAGGAACAAGAGAAGAAAATTGGGAGTAGGGGGCTAAGACAAGGAAGCACCTGTTCGAACTCCGCCATGTACCAATGTATTTTAAACTAGCTTTTGCCCGCGACTTCGTACGCGTGGAATAGTTACTTTAGGCAGCATTTTTTTTGTGTAGGTACTTATTATGCAAAAACACACATACAAACTGCCGTGCACTACAGTAAATGGCATTTTTACAATCTACCATTTTATGTTTTTCCATCCTTTGCTACTTACACGCAACCTTTCATCCCCACATGGGTCAATATTTCAAAAACGCTAGAACAAATATTTGCGTTTCATGGTTTTATCTTCGGTAATGAGAAATCGCGTAAAAATTTTCATCTCATATTTCAACCCCTTCCTTCATTCCCTTTTTCACAAAAAAGGTAGCTTTTATTCCATTTCGAGGTTTAGTCTATTTTTGTACCAAATTTCATTAAATTCGGTTCAGGTGTTAGGCGTGAAAGCGATTAAGCTAAAAAGTCGCGTCCACCATCTTGGATATCAAAATGGATGCTGTATTCTGAATCCTGACTCCGAATACAGCATCCATTTTGAGACCTCCGAAAACTACAAAACTGATACCCATATCAAGTTTAAAATTCGCGTCCGCCATCTTGGATCTCAAAATAGAACCCTGTAAACCACGAAAATGATATCCATATTAATAATAAGTTAAGTAGCGTCCGCCATCTTGGATCTAGAAATTGATGACGTATTTGGAATCGTGACCCCCGAAAACTACGAAATTAATACCCAAATCGCTTTTATGTTAAAAAGTCCCATCTGCCATCTTGGATCTCGACGTAGATGATGTATTTGGAACCAGGACCCCCGAAAACCTCGAAAATGATACCCATATTCCTATTAAGTTAAAAAGTCACGTCCGCCATCTTGGATCTCAAAATCGATGTTTTATTCGGAGTCAGAATACCCAAAAACCACAAAAAGACATCCATATCGATTTTACATTAAAAAGTCGAAGACGAACTTCCATACAAATTTTCATCCCCAATTTCATCCCCACACGGGGCTAAATTTCAAAAATCCTAGAACTAATATTTCTTTCTTTCTTCTTATTAAGTCCCTAATTTCAAAGTATCATGGTTTTATCTTTAACAATGACGAACTCCCATACAAACTTTCATCCACTATTTCACCCCCATACAGGTGAAAATTTAAAAAATCTTAGAACAAATATTTCTTTCCGTCTTATTAAGTGCCTAAATTCAAAGTTTCATGGTTCTATCTTCAAAAATGACGAACTTCCATACAAACTTTCATCCCCTATTTCAACCCATTCAACCTTTTGTTTCGCGATAAAAAGTAGCCTATGTCCTTCCCAGAGATCTAATCTATATTTGTACAAATTTTCATCAATATCGGTTCAGTGGTTTAGACGTGAAAGCTTAACAGACAGACAGACAGACAGAAAGACAGACAGACAGAGTTACTTTCGCATTTATAATATTAGTAAGGATTTTCGAATACATTCATATGTACGTTTTCTAAGAAACCTGCACACACCTATAAAGAAATTCTTAAGCTGATTGTGAAGTCGACCAACCCGCACTTGGCCAGCGTGGCTGACTAAGGCCTAATCGCCCCTAATGTGGAGTAGCTCGAGGTGAGGACATTATATGAGCTGTTGATGATGATTGATATTAACCGCTTATTAAGTACTCGGATGGCACGATATCATGCCATAAAACCGGTTTGGTTACGCGACCTGATTTACGCGAGTTCACGCATGTTAATTATTCTTAAACTAAAATAACTATGTAACAAAATATTTAAATACTTACCAAATATATAGTACAATTTATAATGAAGCTCCAAATTGGCTCCCGGCATCGAGTTCGCCGACCTAAATTACCCGTCCCTGGAGACTCTCGCCGCTGTCTGACGTTTGAGTGTAAAATATATCTGAAACGTATCATATTCATGGCCCGGAAATATGTATCTGGTCGCAGTATCAAAGACCTCCTGTGTAGTGTGATGGACCGAAAAAAAATTTTAGCAGTTTTAATATTATATTTTATCCTTATAATAATTGTTTTTTTGTGTAATCAATTATTTACTTGTACGCAATATTCCCGTCATTTGCTCACTAATGCTAGGGTTGACTGGAAGAGAGCTGTTTTAGAGATATGCGCACCTTTGTACACATCTTCATTTATGTATTTTTAAAACTATTTTATCTGTGCTATATATTTATTTTTATATTTTCCCGGTTTTCCTGACAGCGACTGCTTACGAACGAGCCTCTAGTCACAAATTAAAGAGTGTATCAACACAAATCAAAATACGTTAAAGAGTTATTAAATAAATTTCGGAGAGTGAGCGAAGAAATTGCATGAATTAATTCCACCAGCCCCTTCTATTCTGACATCGCGATTTAGGATGTGGATTAAATTACCACCCTTTTGTTGTTGATATCGCAACCATCATTCGAAAGAGGCGGGAAGAAGCACCTTGCAGTTCAGCAAGACAAAGGTGTATAGTGTGGCGTGTATCCTATTTCTCGCACTAACTATTTTTGCATTTGGTCTCCAATTTTGCTTATCCTCAAGTTGGATAAAGTTATTTGCTAGACTTTAAAATAACACTTTTATAATACGGAAGTAAAAAGTAGTGGTACTTGTTTGGTCATTTGGTTTTATGTCGCCTATCTGCCACCAACCCTTCTTGAGTAAAACGTTTGTCCGTTAAACAGAAGTTATATAGAAAAATTTAGAATAAACTAAGTTTCCACATTGCTCTACATTTAAATATAAGAACTTACTGTGGCTAATCTGTAATAAAACATGCCACTAAACGGCTCCTACATTTAAGGAAGCTAATGTGTTTGCCAAGACAATGCCTCATACAAGCCGCACCACGTAGCAGACGTTACACCGACCCGGCGTAAATCATACCATTCACATCGGAATAATTGGTACCGCTTTCAAAACCTCATTCCATGTTTGATTTATTTGAATTAGGAATATGTTCGTTTTTTGTTCTGCGCTTTCGTTTGTTTTTGAATATTTTGTTCTGTTTAAATATTGTTTGATTTATGCGGTGTTCTGTCGGTATTTAATTGCGTTTGCTCATCACACATAAATCATTATTAATTTGTGTGTTGAAAATATAGTAGAGCTTTATAGGCCAAAAATTAACCGATTGTAAAACAAACCCATTCGTAGCATCGTGGGTGCAAGAGAGGCGCAAAATATCATCTTGCAGGTCGGCAAGGCGAGGGTGACTGAGCGGCGCGTATTATCTTCGCATAGGTCCTCTGAAACTGGAAGTGTACCATGGCTGAATCGCAAAGCGAGACTAATTTTTTTGTGCGAAATACAAACCAGCCGTATCTTACCAATATTGTCTCTCGTACTTGCTTTGCAATATTCTTTACAAGTAAACATTGAGTATGTAGTTAAAAACCTTATTTTAGTTTAAATATTTTTGTGGTTATAAAATTCAGAATTATCTTATATTTTCTTTATTTGATTCAAATAAGATACTTCAAAGTATATATTTTATACTTAAACAAGCATCAGCGCTTACCTACCTATTTAAATCTTTAACACCGAACATAATACGGTTCACCTCTTGTATCTATGTTGTGTGACCGTTTCCGTCACACCGCCATTAGTTACTATAGGCCCCGCATCGGCTGCCGCGGCGTGATTTGGCAATACTTTATCAGCTATTTAGTAATTCGGTCTTACCGTATCTTTAACATCAAGAACCCAAAAAGAAAGACTAAATTTTAATTACTACAGCGAATGTTGTTCATAATTAAAATCCAGAACATTCCACACGACACCACCAAGCCAGAATCAATAGGGTTATTAAATTCCTTAGCATCACTATATGAACCCTTAGATTAAGAACATACAGATACCGTATCCGGGCACTCAATTTGGTGCAACCAATATTAGGCCTTATTTGGCACCATACGGAAACTCTATGCGTAGTCCTCGAGGTCAACGCACTCCGTACGCATCTCCAAGAAATTATTAAAAAATGACGATTTGTGCTATTAAATGGTGTAATAATCGAACTGAAAAAAATAAAAAGAGTGAGAACATTACTTTTCACACGTAAGTTTTTAATATTTTATTGTATTTTCACTTTTTAAGCAATAAAAACCAAAAAATTTATTTTGTATTTTTTAAATACTGAGTGCTGCCAGTTACAGAAATTATTTTACCTATTTTAGTTGTTAAGAATTTAGTCGAATGCAATAATTTAATCATATTAATTTGTTCTATAAAAAATACTAAGGACATAAAAAAAATATTTTCTGATGATTAGATTGTTTTGACTTAACGTATGGACATTTTTAACCGCCTTAAGAAAAGGAGGAGGTTTTCAAGTCGCCTTAACCTTCTTTTTTATGTATGTTTCTACGCCTAGACCGGTTTGGAATAGTACATTGTATGATAAGGGAGCTATTTTGCTCCCTTATCATACAATCTACTTTTACGGCGAGGGCGCTACTTTGATTCAAGAGCGAAGCAAAGGAATTCAAAGTAAATAATAACACAAGTTCTTAATGATACTTAATTTGGGCTAGATAATTGGTGTGAGCGTAGAAATATTTATCCCTACTAATATTATAAATGCGAAAGTAACTCTGTCTGTCTGTCTGTTAAGCTTTCACGTCTAAAGCACTGAACCGATTTTGATGAAATTTGGTACAAATATAGATCTCGGGAGGGACATAGGCTACTTTTTATCGCGAATAAAAGGTTGAATGGGTTGAAATAGGGGATGAAAGTTTGTATGGAAGTTCGACATGGCGGACGCGACTTTTTGATTTTATATCAATATGGGTATCATTTTCGTGGTTTTCGGAGGTCCTGATTACGAATACAACATCTTTTTTGAAATCCAAGATGGCGGACGTGACTTTTTGACAAAATATCAATATGGGTATCAATTTCATGGTTTTCGGGGGTCCCGATTACGAATACAACATCTTTTTTGAAATCCAAGATGGCGGACGTGACTTTTTGATATAATATCAATATGGGTATCATTTTCGTGGTTTTCGGAGGTCCCGATTCCGAATTCAACATCCATTTTGAGATCCATGATGGCGGACACAACTTTTTAATAAAATATCAATATGGGTATCATTTTCGTGGTTTTCAGCAGCCCAGATTCCAAATACAACATCTATTTTGAGATCCAAGATGGCGGACACAACTTTTTAATATAATATCAATATGGGTATCATTTTCATGGTTTTCGAGGGTCCCGATTTCGAATATGACATCTATTTCGAGATCCAAGATGGTGTTTGCGACTTTTTATTATAAAATCGACATAGGTATCATTTTCGACGTGTTTGTCCACGAAAACCACGAAAATGATACCCATATTGATATTATATTAAAAAGTCACGTCCGCCATCTTGGATCTCAAAAAAGATGTTGTTTTCGTAATCGGGACCCACGAAAACCACAAAAATGATACCCATATTGATATTTTATTAAAAAATTGTGTCCGCCATCTTGGATCTCAAAATGGATGTTGTATTTGGAATCGGGGCCGCCGAAAACCACGAAAATGATACCCATATTGATATTTTATTAAAAAGTTGTGTCCGCCATCTTGGATCTCAAAATGGATGTTGAATTCGGAATCGGGACCCCCGAAAACCACGAAAATGATACCCATATTGATATTATATTAAAAAGTCACGTCCGCCATCTTGGATCTCAATATATATATTTTTTTAATCGGGACCCCCGAAAACTGCCAAAATGGTACCCTGATATTCTATTTAAAACTATCCGTCAAAAACTTTGGTGTGGCTTTTCCGTTTCATCGAATTTTCAAATTACGATGTACCTATCGTATAAAAAGAAGTTTCACTTCAAAATCAGAAGTAGTATTCATGTTTTATTTAAATTACCTGGTTTTGGGGTGACGAGATTTTAGTGACCACACCAATTTTTAGTAGTGTGCGTGTATCTGTGTGTAAGCGTTAGCACACATAACAAATTTTTTGCGTCAGTTTTGAAGCGGCATATTGTATGGAATTATCCTTCTAGTATGTTCTTATTCTAAGATATGAACCATTAGAACTCGCCCTGTATATTGAAGGCGGGTAAGGCTTTGTAAATTGTTTTCTATAAGCGAACGATAAATGAAAATATGTCCCATAGCTACTGTTGGGATCGAATTACAAAAACTCTTCTTCTCACTTATATTCACCTTTAATCTAAATTATCTTTAAACAATTTATAACAAAACAATAGTTTTTGGGCTTCTATAAAAATATCCTATCTCAATAATAATTTTGTCAATCAATTGTCATATACCTTTTATAAACACATTAATCATAAAAACTACCATGAAGTTCCTACAACCAAATAGGTCATTACACTACTTAGAGGTATTTGCAATACAAAACGGCTGTTGTGAGGATTTTTCAATTAGACTTAGTTAACTAAAACTGAAGACGACTAAAAATACAATTAAAAATTTCGCCGTGTCGGGAGCCACTATTCAATACTAAAGTATAGAATAGCATTATCGATACTCTTTATTTGAATTTTGGTTTCATTTTATTTAGTTAGCGGTCTCCCGCACGCAGCCACGTTCATCTTAAAAATATTGATAGGTTCTTTTAATGAAATTAAAGGCCGAGGGCTAATTTTTACTATTCTTTTCTTATTTTAGGTAGAGGGTTACTTAAAAATTTTAATTTTGTTTTTTCTCCGTGCTTCGGAAGGCACCAAGCTGGTGGTCCCGACTGCTGTCGAAAGATACCAGTCGTTCCCAAGGAGGGTTGGTGTCAGACACACGGCCATAAAAATATAATGCCAAGACCTTTTTTTATACTACGAGACGGCAAACAAGCTTGCGGCCCACCTGGTGTTAAGTGGTTATCAACTCCTTTAGTGACACTTGCAATATTAAGGGTAAATCACTTAACACTGCAAGTGCGTTGCCACCCTGGGCACTAAGATGATATGCCTTCCATGCCCAGTAATTACCTTTCCCTTCAATCTGAAACACAGCGAACTGCTTCACGGCAGAAATAAGAAAGGCGGTAGTACCTACCCAGACGACTCTACAGGATAGGATAAAGAAACAGGAACAGATCATTAGAACTTACTGGCTACCTGTCACTATTTTGGGGTAAATACTGTATGGGTATGGCCCATACTGCCTGGCGTGGCTTGTGTAAACAAATGTTTCCTAAAGCTCTGTTCAGCCCCCTTTGGGATTATAAGTGTGATTATGTGTATTTATTATTAACTTTTTTATTATTATTATTATCAGAGGAACCTTTTGGCCTCGCACAGAACGTTATGTGTACATAAGTTAACTTGTTATTTAAGTAGATGGTATGGCTTTGCTAGGTGGTAGACCCATATGTAGGGTCGTCTGGGTAGGTACCACCGCCTTTCTTATTTCTGCCGTGAAGCAGTTCGCTGTGTTTCTGATTGAAGGGAAATGTAGCCAGTGTAATTACTGGGCATGGAGGGCATATCATCTTAGTCCCCAGGATGGCAAACGCACTTGCGGTGTTAAGTGATTTACACTTAATATTGCAAGTGTCTATAGGCGGCGGTGACCACTTAACATCAGGTGGGCCGCAAGCTTGTTTGCCATCTCATAACATAAAAAAAAAGATATATTGTTATTTTATTTTTCTGTTGTTGCCCTGGCGTGGCCAATCTTTCTTTCTTAAACAAAATAACGAGAAAGAAAACAGCGAATGTAGTAATAATTTAATATTGCTAGTGTCGTGTTGTATGTAATGAGACAGTACTTGTAATTGAATTTAGTTAATATTCTTTGTAATATTGGATTAAGGTTGGCTGGCGACCTTGCCTGCTAACAACATGGAGATGACTAAAACGTGAGCCGGTTATGGGAAACGACATGCGGCACGCACCAAAACGTCTTTATTAAAATTAATATTGTCGTCATGGACTCTGTTCGTTAACCAATTAAAATCCATTATCAATTTTATTTCTTTTATTTTTAACTGTGTAGGCCACGTGTAGGCACTTTTCTTGTGTATTCGAAATTATACTATCGTTATAGACTCTATTCGTCGACAAATTAAAATACGTTATTAATCAATTTTGTATTTATTAATAAGTAGGTAAGTACTTTTCTATAACTGTCTTGAGTATATTTTGATTTATATAAGAATTTATGACGTCACAAATTCTTAATGCCATACAAAATCTAAGGTACAACTTGGTGCAACCGGTCGTATGTTTCAAATACATAGAATTGAAAACAAAGAACCTGCTATAACATAAATCAAAGGGAAGAAAATACCTCCTATAAAATACAATTTCTCAGGATTCAGTGTATGCAACGAACCATTTTTATCTCCGCGAGTTCTCCACAATTTATAACCCGGAGATCTTCACTCAGTGACTGGTTGGAGCAGACAAATGGATGTAGCGCTCGACAATCATTTACTTAAAATTATATTAGCATACTGATAGGTGAAGAGATAACGGGGCTAAAAGGTCAATTGAAAAGTAAAATATTTTTGCATTTATCCACGTACATACGACCTTGATAATTGCAATCCAGTTTAGCACACTTATCAGGTCGGAAAAGGAAATTCTCTTTTTACTATGAACGCTAAGAAGCGGCGGCTACGAAACGGCTAGGGACCGTAGCGTATCAACACTTTTTAACCGACATCAAAAAAGGAGCAGATTCTCAATTCGTCTGATTTTTTTTTTAGGTTTGTTACCTCATAACTCTTTACTAGATGTACCGATTTTGAAGATTCTTTCAGCCTTTGGAAGCTGGTGCTTGTGTATATCTAAAAGATCTCGAGACTTTCCTGAAAATATCTATACTAATAACACTAAAAAGCAAAAAAAAACTTTTTTTGAAATAAAAAAACGCCCTCAAAACTAAAAACGGAGAAATAAAATCTTTGTTTGTAAAACTCTAAATGTTTTTTGAGGTCGGTGCCAACCTCAATATCTATACTAATATTATAAAGCTGAAGAGTTTGTTCGTTTGTTTGAACGTTTATCTCAGAAACTACTGATTCAAATCGTTTTTTTTTTTGTGTTGGATAGTCCTTTTATCGAGGAAGGCTATATCATGGCTATATCACTACATAACACGCCAGCAAAGTTGCAAGCACAGCTAGTTTGGAATAAACGTTCTCACTTGCATTTGGGAAAACATTTAGATTTTTCTAAACAAAATTTTTATTTCTCCGTTTTTAGTATTGAAAGCGGTTTTTTTTCATAGTTAAAAGAGGTGATACGGTTCCGAGCTGATAAGTGTGCTACGACCTTAAGGGTGCCTACCCCTGACGTATAGTGATTTAGTTGGCGTTTTGTTGAATAAAAACAAAGCGATGTGACACTGTAGATAAAGCAATATTTAACTTGACATTATAAAGCAAACCACAAACTTTGAAGCGGCTTAAATATTTGTCGTTGTGATTCAAACGGTCGGCAGACACGCGATTGTTGGACAATCAATAAGCAGCGTGTAGTGTTACCCATGTTTTTATTGCTCCAAACATTCATTTATTTACGTGTTCGTATGCACCCGAAACCTGCCCGAAACTGATTAATTGATTTAGAGCCGGCGCGCACTGGTGACTTTCACCCCCGTAGAATGAACCCGTGCGTGCCTGCTCTTTCCCATTACACAGATGGCGTACAACCGGGTAGCGTACATAAAAATTCATTCGACTAGATTGTCATATCACAGAAGGAGGCCGCGGAGCGGGTACGCGAGGAAGACGAGCATGCGGACCTGATTCGTCGAAGAAGGCCTGGCCGGAGAAGACGGCTTCACGGCCAACTACAACCGCCATAGTGTGGACGGCGGGTAACAGGGTGGGGCCCTGTTGCCTGCACCAACCGTCCCTGCGCGGGAGAACACTGTGCTGTTCCGCGGGTGTTCTCTACCCCCGGTGGGCCCAATAATGGGCGTCACAAGTCGTCTTGTCTTTGACGCATGGTAGTGATTGCGAAAAGTTCCCTACCGTGCGTTGAAGCCTCGACTAGAGCGGAACACGTTGGTTTTTAGTGGGTAACGCAGACTCCCACATAACCTTTGGGCAGCCCCACTGACCCATAGGTACCCATAAAGGGTTTTCCAACGAAAAAAAAAAATGCCCGACTAGATTGGTAAGAGGTAACAAGACTATCGAGGTACTTATGTATGAGAAGAAATTATAAGCAAGTAGCATGATGAAGGAATGTTGGAAAAAATGGATAGACGTTCTGTGGGATAGACTGTGTGAAAAATGATATGGCAAACAAAGTATTATTGTTGAGTTGGGCGGGACACGTACCCCTAAACATGACTCGCAGGGCAAGGCAGTCTTGGAATGGAGGCCTTGGGGCGAGAAACGACCTAGAGGAAGACTACAGATGCGATGGAAGAACAACGTCAAGAAAACTGCAGGGACGAATTGGATGAAAGTAGCGCAGAACCGAGCTATGTAGATGGCGTAATTTGAAGGGACCAAAATAGTCGAGAACGGCTGAGAAGAAAGGAGAAGTTGAGTTGACGGATCGAAGAGTAAGGAAAGTGAAAATGTGCTCAAAATAAAATTGGCAACAGGGAAGACAAATAATAATATTGTGGGATAGACCAAGGGTTAACTGGTCACGTTAGCAAATAAAATTGATAGACGTGGTGTGGAACCTTCCCTGCCATTCATTGTGGCGTCCAACCATGGAGGTGGGACTCCACAATAATGATGTTCCAGCAGGGAGAATTAAGACAAGGGAGAATTTCTGACTGACAGAAGAAAAAAGATAAAACAACGACGACTTGACAGGAAACCTTTGCGAGATCAGAGAAAATAGTGTTTTATTTATTCTTCTAAGTTTCGACGGCGACAACCGTCAATTGTGTATAATACTGGGCGTCGATTACGAAACATGACTTCATACGCAACTGCTTATTCCGAAGTCGGAACGCGAGTCGTCTGAAGTTGGACAGTCAAACCGCTGTCGGTGACCATAAACAATTTCAGACCGATATCGTGAATGGAAGAGTGAATGGAAGTGTGCTATAAGGTCTATTTTGCAAAGTAAAATTCGAGACACGCAATTGCGTACGCTATCGTTTGGTTTAATTCCTATTTTGAAATTCCGGTTTCGGAATGAAATATAACCGATTTCGGTGACGGATGTTAATTGCTATTACGAAACGCCGTTTGACAGCAACGATATCGTTATTTGCTATCGTAAATACGATACAACTCCTGTCAAATCCACGGTACCTTTTTCAACTTCGTTGGCTTTCGTTTGCTTTCGTTTTAGGGATATAAATTCAAATAGATATGTGATAGGGTGATTAGATATGGAGTTAGTGAAACCTAGTCATTATTTTACTTGTGAATAACGGCATGGGCTTTTGTAACTACATCTTATTTTTTCCTGTACCTGAGTAATAGATACTAAATATACAAGGATCTTCAACGAAATGCGCAAAAAGAAAAAAAATGTTGGAGAAAAAAAATGGGCATTTAAGTGAGAACTTAGATAGACCTAAATTATAGTAGGGCATGTAGGTAAGTAGATATTATCTATATGCCCTACTATAATTTAGGTACATATTACTTACCTTTACTACTTATCTGTAGGTATGCATGCTAACTTGGCAGGTAAGTAATATGCATCTAGTATATCTGGTCATATAATAAAGGCCTGCTGAAGTTTAAGACATCACCATATAAGCATGTGCCTATGTATTGTATTATAGATATAAATAAATGCTTATGGTAATAGACCTATCTACTTACCTATATAAATAACATATTATAAGTAATATGTATTACCTTAATAGTATTCTAATGGTGAAAGAATTTTTGCAATATGTCTAGTAGCTTTTGAGTTTATTATTTACAAACACAAATCCTGCCTTTTTATAGGTAGTATAGAAAACAAACTGTGATAATACATTGCTTGCATAATTTACTTTGCAAACTTGAAGATTTACCTGGTCACACCACATTAAAACAAAGCGAACAGAAGCAAATCTAAAGCTTAAAACTTTTATTCGGCTAATCGATACAAACCTACCGATATCAATCAACAATAAACTCTTGGTTTATGAATAGAATAGAATAGCCTTTATTCAGACAATTTACATTAGATTTCATATACAATAATAATATAATGATGCAAATAATAATATTATGATGCAATCAAAGGCTAGTGAGTTATAGTAATCAGCAGGCAAGGAAATTTCTTATTGCTCAAACATTTTATCTTAGGAAGACCAACAGCTTATAAACTAAAAAGACATATTAGTAACAACTGAAGCCAATTAGAGGTCCCCACTAGTAGACAATTACTTAACTTGATACCAGAAGCTAATTTTAGTATGTAGTAATAATTAATTGTGGTACTCTTGCTGGAGAGTGAGAAATGAAATGAAATGATTCACTGCACCAGTTTGCCCCTGTGTAGGTCTGCCACTGCTACCTATAGTATCTGTTAATACTTCCATTTACTTAATCATAAATTGTCAGCATCTAAAGATTTCTCAACTTTACATAGCTCCAGAAACTAAAAGTATGTAGGCATTTATGGCAAATAATAAAATAAATTACATTTTATATTTACTTCCATGCTCACACCAATTAAGTATATAGTAGCGTAAATTAAGTACCAAGACCATTTTAATATACATAATAATTTTTAGATATTTATATAAATAAACTTAAATAAATGTATCTATATACCTATATACAATTATGACTTGCCAACAAATATTTGTGTTTGTCACACAAATATTTGCAGTTACCAGGACTAAAAACCCGGACCGCCTGATGTGTAGGTATATTGACCACTCCACCAAGACGGCATCTGAACAAATATAAACTTATAGGCTATACAAACAATTATTTCTATACCACACGGACGTCTCATGTTTGTTTACTAAAGGGTTCTTAATTTTTGGGTGTTTGGTTTGGTGACCCTTTTATGCAGGCGACAGGCTGGCAATCTATCACTATGTGGAGGCACTGCATGGTTATACTGCCAGATGTGGCTTTGTGTTACGAAATGTTGCCTAAGGCTCTGCTCAACCACTCTTGGGATTATTGAGCGTGATCGTATGTATGTATATATTGTGATGTAAAAAATAAAAAAAATAATAATAAATTTAAATTGTAATGGAATGTGATTTTAATGTTGAGTAACCTTTGATCAGGTGGGCCAAAAATAAGGGTTTGTTATACAAAAAAAAACTAAGTTCGGGCGCCAGGCTCACCTGTTATAAATGCACGGATTCAACGGTAAAGATATTAGTCTTTTAATCATAAGGGCAGGTTTATGTTCAATAAAAAACTATGTACTCTTGTTGTGTTTATTATTTTTATCAAATAGAGCCTGAAGGGCGTTTACAACATGCTTTTTAATACCAATTTATAAATGAACTTAAAATAATCTTACTTGCTGTTAACAATTTAGTATCTATGATTTTAAAAGTTGTTGCAACTTGTGAGAATAATAATTTTGGAAAATAAGTGAGGATTCAGATACCTGGCTGGCCATTGTGTGATAGGTGTTAAGGGCAGATGTTGTTACCTCTGTTTTGTCATCACTCACATGGGTGGCGTGCAAACTTGTCTCCCAAAATCTCACATGCAGTCAGTCAAACAATATCGTCCCAAGACGACTAAAGATTACGTGCTGAAGCCGTAGCTACAGTGGTAATAAAAGTAAATGTGGAAATGTAGAAAGTAAACGTAGAAAATGTAAAGTGGCATATTCCTGGAACAAAATTGCGAGGTTTAACCTAAGATTCGTCACGTGTGCATCGACTCAAAAAAACAAAAATTAACAAAAATATGCTTACCCAATGTTCGTGTTAATAGTGAATAAATGTAGGCTTCATGCCTTTTTATTAAAAGGGGCTCAGGGCCTAAGATCCCGGCCGATTAAATTATCGTTTCCAAAAATGCATCTTCCTGTTTGAAGATAGGTCGTCAAGTGAAGTTTGACAGGTGACAGTTGTCAAAGACACTTTTTTTTTTAATTTTCCCATTGATAGGGAAGGCAAAGGGGATAAAACCGTACAGCCATTTTGCCCGAGCCTCATGGTGAGGAGTCATGAATCATGATTCACATGTGACCGTGCAGAAAAACTCATGTGACATGCAAATCATGTTACATTTCCCCCTTCCCCACGAAAAGCATCGAGAATCGAGGCTGACGTTCGAAACCCAAAACAAACAAAAAATAAAAACAAAACCAACACAACAAAAGGTCAAAAATATCTAAACAAACCACCAAAACCAAAATACCCCAAAACTAAGTTTGTAAAAGAACTTAGATAATACCAACACCAACAAAAACAAATAATGAAATCAATAAAAAACTAAATCCTGTTTATAGAGATCAGTTGGACACCCTAGTCACTGACTCAAAACAACATCCTATCTATCCGTCCTTCCATTTGTTGAGATCAGTTGGACACCCTGGTCACTGACTCTAAACATCTTCCTCACCATCCTTCTATTTTTGTTGAGATCAGTTGGACACCCTCGTCACTGACTCATCCTCTCTACTCGTCTTTTTTTTTAAAGGTGAGATCTGAAAACAAAATGTTTAACAGACTCTATAAACACTATCATGGCCGGCACAACTCCACCAACTTTCCGAACATGAAGCGAAAAAGGCGTAATGTGACCAACAATACGGGTACACAAAACAAAAAAAACACAATCACGGCCGGCACAACACCACCAACTTTCCGTACATGACGTGGAAAAAGAATGTGAATGATCCAACAATACGGGATCACACATCAAAAAGCAACACAATCATGGCCGGCACAACACTACCAACTTTCCGTACATGATGTGGAAAGGAAAAAAAATGTATGTGGGTTCCAACAATCCGGGAACACTCACATAACAAAAACAACACAATCATGGCCGGCACAACACTACCAACTTTCCGTACATGATGTGGGAAAAAATGTGTATGAATCCAACAATTCGGGACCATACAAAAAGAACCACCAGACACAAGTCTGAGGAAAAAGTGAAAATGGGAAAATCCGGTATTTGCTCAAGCAATAAATTGTCCAATCCGAGTTAACCTAATAACTAAGACTAACAAAAATATGTCTACAAAAGGACAAAAAACACAAAAAGAATGTCTAATAAAAAGACAAAACAAATTATACAAAAATGTACAGAATAATTTGTACAAGGTATTTGTTACAACAAAAGGCAACAATAATATATACAAAAATAAAATCTTATGCTGTTAATTGAGTATGTAGTTTGGAGATTAGTTAAGAATATAGCTATGCTGAAACATTATAACTTATGTTAAGAAAATATGTATTGGCAATAATACTTTTATAAAATTTGGAAAAACTAGACTTTATTTTAAATAATTATATATATATATATATATTTTTTTTTAATGTGACTAATTTTAACTAAATAAATTTTAGCTGTTGTTATTTGCAAATTGAATTACTACCTTTCATTCATCCCCATTCATAGGCGCACCAACCTATCATTCATCTCTCTGCATAAAACTTTCATGCGCCCTATAACTCAAGTTACAAGAAAACAAATAAAAATAAGTTTTAAACTTTAAGAATGTCTTTTATATGGTATCTACCTGTACTATTTTTATCTAAGTCTTTAAGTAAATAAACATTATTGGAAATTTTCTCTATTATTCTACATTTAACAAACTTTGGAGCAAATTTAGCTGAAAAATAATGAGCAGCATTAGACTGAACGAAATTTCGCCTCCAAACCACATCGTTAACCTCATAAGAAGTGACAAGACGACCTCTATTATAATAAGAAGCATTACGCTTATAAGCTTTAAATAAGGAAAGAACAACTTTCTTAAAAATTTCTTCAAGTGAAGAAAGAGATTTTGCAAAACCAGAACGATCTACAACATCGATCTGTGTTAAATTATCAAAAGAATTACTAAAACGGTGTAAAGAAGCATCAAAAATTAATTCTCTCCCAAACATGAGAAAATTAGGAATAAATTCAGTAGCTAAATTAACACTACTATTCAAGGCTAATTGAACATGAGGTAAGAATTTTGACCATGTTCTGTGATCATCACGAACAAAACAAGAAATACAAGTCTCAATTGACTTGTTATAACGTTCCACAGGATTATTCTGCGGGGTATAAAGTGTATTATAAAATATTTTATTAATATTATATCCCTGAAGGAATTCTACAAAATTTTTAGAAGTAAATTGTGTACCATTGTCACAAATCAAAACTTTAGGACAACCAAACTTAAGAAAAACATCTTTCTCTAAAAATTTACAAATTGATTTAGTAGTAGCATTGGCTAAAGGAAATAACCAGCAATATTTAGTGAAAACATCTACAATAGATAATATAAATTTATGACCAGAATAAGTTTTTGGTAAAATACCTATCAGATCTAATGATAACATAACCATAGGTCTATCTACTTTTTTAGGATTTATCATGGTACCTAATGGTGGAGAAGTTGAATGTTTATATGCCTTGCAAGTGTCACATTTATTAATATATTTTTGAATATCATTAAACATACCTTTCCAATAATAATGAAGTTTTATTTTATGCAAAGTTTTATGAATTCCCAAATGTCCAGAATTTATATCATCATGATTGGATCTAATTGTATCTAAAATATCTTCCTTTGGAATAACTATTTTCCATTTTAAATTTTCATTCAAACTAAATTTAGATTTACAATAACGAAACAAAGTATTATTTTCTACTCTAAAATTTTTGAATTTACAAGGTCTTTTCTGACAATCTAAAAACATTTTTCTATACCAAGGGTCTACTATTTCATGATCGACAGGTACAATTTTATCAGACAAAACAGTTATATTAGCAATATCATAACGAGAAAGAGTATCTGGTACAACATGTAGTGCACCTTTTTTGTGAATAATATCAAATGTAAATTGTGAAATTCTAGCAGCCCATCTAGCCAAACGACCAGAAGGATTATTTAATCTTAATAACCACTTCAAACTAGCATGATCAGTAACAACTGTAAACTTCATACCTTCAATATAGGGTCTAAAATGTTCAATAGAATCTAAAATTGCTAAAAGTTCTCGTTCAGTAACACTATAATTTCGTTCACATTTATTAAGGGATCTAGAATAATAAGCTATAGGGTGTTGTTCTTTATTATCATCTTCCTGGCTCAAAACGCTACCAATTCCAACAGAACTAGCATCACAATGTAAATAAAAAGGTTTACTAAAATCAGGGCATTGAAGCACTGGTGAAGTCATTAATGAATTTTTCAAAATAATAAAAGAGTTTTCTGCATCTGTATTCCACTCAAATTTAATTTTAGATTTCTTTCCTATCAATTTCGTTAGAGGAGAGGCAATATCAGCAAAATTTTTAATAAATCTTCTATAATAAGAACATAATCCTAAGAAACTACGCAATTGTTTTAAAGTTTGAGGTCTAGGGAAATTATTAATAGCATCTAATTTAATGGGATCGGTATGTAAACCGTGTTTATCAACAATATAACCTAAGTAACGTAATCTTTCTTTACAAAATTCACACTTTTTTAAATTTACAGTTAAACCAGCATCTTTAAGAGCTTTATATATTCTTTTAAGAAGGACTAAATGACTCGAAAATGTATCACTAATGCAGACTAGGTCATCTAAATAACAGAACGTATTCTTATCAAACTCAGGTCCAAACAATCTATCAACTAATCTTTGAAGTTCAGCAGGAGCATTGGACAAACCAAATGGCATACGGACAAATTCAAACAGTCCTTTACCAGGAATACAAAAGGCAGTCTTCTCTCGTGAAGTAATTTCTAATTTAATTTGCAAAAAAGCTTTAGATAAATCAATTGCAGTTATATACTTGGCACCTCGAAGGTTATCTAAAATATAAGATGTATAAGGCAATGGGTAAGAATCTTTAACAGTTACTGAATTTAATTTTCTAGAATCTAAACATAATCTAATTCCACCATCTTTTTTTGGAACAGTTAAAACAGGAGAACTCCAAGGGGATTTCGAAGGTTGTATAATTTCTTCTTTAAGCAAAATTTCTACTTCATCATAAACTTCTTTTTGTTTAGCAGGACTCAAAGGATAATAACGTTGTTTAATCGGATCGCCAATAGTATTAATTTTATGTTCAGTAAAACCTAATCATCAGTTAAACCTAATCCATTTTTTTCATATGAAATATCTTCAAATAATTTAATAACATTATTTAACTGTTCAGTCTCAGAAGGAGAAAGACTAGCAGCAGCAGTAATAGTATTCACTTGCATATCAAAATCGTTAACAAAAGTTACATTTTTAATCAAATCTTTAGCTAAGTCAAATTTTAACCAAAAGTCAAAACCTAGAATAATATCAAGTTCAAAAGATGGAATTATCATAAACGGTATATATTTAGTTATATTATCACAAGTTATAGGTAAATCAATGATTCCAATAATATTTTGAGACGAACCATCAGCTGTACGAGCTGTTTTATGAGAAGATCTAATCTTGAAACCCATGTCCAAAAATCTCAAGTGACTATTTGCACCCAATACACAACAATTAGCACCGCTGTCCAAAATTCCTGTAAAAATCTTATTGTTAACTGAAAATTGTAAATAAGGTCTATTATCTTGTTTTTTCACTAAAAGCACAGGAGCTACTTTATAAATTTTAAAAAATACTTTTAAGTAATCTAACCATTCTCTAAATTCTTCTCTACATTCTAATTTATTAGGAACAAAATTTTTCACCGAGGTTCGATTCGCTTCAGTTTGAAGAGGAGCTCGGTGAAAGCCTATAAGTTTTTTGAATTAAGGTTCTCTGAATTTGAAATATTTTTATTGCAATTTGGACAAGTAGATGTGATAAAACCCCTACTTCCACACTTGAAACAAACTTTACCAGTTATAATTTTACAATTTTTAAAATGATGACCACTATTTTTACACTTTAAACAAGTTAAATTCTGACTAACAACATTAACTTTTCTAACAAAATTATAATTTTCTGATTTTACTGATGCAGTGTCAGAGGTTAAACTTTCGATTTCCTTGCCTAATCTAATGATTTGGTCAATGGAATCTATATTACGGCCTATGAAATGCATCGCATAAGAGCGCAACATATTATGTTTAATTATTTTAATTAAATTTGGTTCACTAAGTGGGTCAGACAAACGACATGACATATCTTGAATTTCAATAATGAAATCAGATAAAGATTCTCTAAGTTTTTGTTTTCTAGTACGTAAAAGGAATTCAAGTTGGTAATCAAAATCAAGTTTATCAAAATGTTTAAGCAAAGCTACTTTAATTTCAAACCATGACTTAACATGAGAACGAACAACACGATACCATTTTTTAGCTAAATCTGTAAGAAAATCTGAAAAAGAAGTCACAACAAAGTGTTCATCAACATCTCTTGAAACTATATATTCTTCAACGTTTGAAATAAATTCTCTAACACAAGACTTACCGTCAAAAGTTATTTTACTTTTAGAAAAATCAGGACGCTTAAAATATCCATGTTTAGCAGAACTACGAGCAAATAAATCATTAGGCAACTGTGATCCACTAGGCAAGCAAGAATCCAGCAAAGAAGATTGTGCAACCTTATGAGTATGATCCAAGCGAGGTGGTTCTTCAGACATTGTAATTAATTGTGATTCCAAGTCACGCGGAAATACAGTAGAAATTAAGTCAGAAGTGTCAGTAGCAACAGTAATGTATTTGTGTGATGGACCAGCAGAAGCAGGCTTATCAGTGTCCATAGTGACAAAGTTTTACTAATAGTATGATATGATAACGCTATTTCAATATCAATTTAATCAAAGTAAATAGTTGTAAGCGGAAATCTATTCAAAATCTAATGTGTAAATGTATTACTATTAATTTGCAAAGCAAACAAATGCAACAACTTTTCACAAATGTACCTCTTATATCCAAAACATTATTATAAAAAATGTTATTACAAAAAACTTTCAATATAAAATAAATTTCTCAAAAATTTAACTACTAAATACAAAAATCAATATTTTATAAGTTATATTTTGTAAGTTATATTATAATAAGCAAAAGTCAAATTTATTATTGACAACAAAATGATAAGTTAAAATTAAACTTGAAAACAACCTCAAAACTTTAACTGAATAACTTGTTATAAGTTTACATAAAAAATTCAATAATAACTCTCAAATGTTTGGCAGAATATGAAAATTCTTAAATAATAGCTTCTTCACATCAATATCTAAATGATATCTCAAAATACAGTTAATGTTTAATTATCAAAACACATGGGAAAAAATGAAAGTCATTCTTACACAAAAATATGGGAAAAATAAATAAGTATACACAGAACATTTTTTTATTGGGAAATATGCCACTATATAATGCAAATAATTGAATCTAATGTTAAAACAAACAATTGTTTTGTATAATGAAAAATTATAGCAAAAAATTAGGTCAAATGCAACAACTTTAAAATCCACACAACAAAGTTACATAGGTAAACAATATTCAACGTCCCTGTTCGGGCGCCAATTGTGATGTAAAAAATAAAAAAAATAATAATAAATTTAAATTGTAATGGAATGTGATTTTAATGTTGAGTAACCTTTGATCAGGTGGGCCAAAAATAAGGGTTTGTTATACAAAAAAAAACTAAGTTCGGGCGCCAGGCTCACCTGTTATAAATGCACGGATTCAACGGTAAAGATATTAGTCTTTTAATCATAAGGGCAGGTTTATGTTCAATAAAAAACTATGTACTCTTGTTGTGTTTATTATTTTTATCAAATAGAGCCTGAAGGGCGTTTACAACATGCTTTTTAATACCAATTTATAAATGAACTTAAAATAATCTTACTTGCTGTTAACAATTTAGTATCTATGATTTTAAAAGTTGTTGCAACTTGTGAGAATAATAATTTTGGAAAATAAGTGAGGATTCAGATACCTGGCTGGCCATTGTGTGATAGGTGTTAAGGGCAGATGTTGTTACCTCTGTTTTGTCATCACTCACATGGGTGGCGTGCAAACTTGTCTCCCAAAATCTCACATGCAGTCAGTCAAACAATATCGTCCCAAGACGACTAAAGATTACGTGCTGAAGCCGTAGCTACAGTGGTAATAAAAGTAAATGTGGAAATGTAGAAAGTAAACGTAGAAAATGTAAAGTGGCATATTCCTGGAACAAAATTGCGAGGTTTAACCTAAGATTCGTCACGTGTGCATCGACTCAAAAAAACAAAAATTAACAAAAATATGCTTACCCAATGTTCGTGTTAATAGTGAATAAATGTAGGCTTCATGCCTTTTTATTAAAAGGGGCTCAGGGCCTAAGATCCCGGCCGATTAAATTATCGTTTCCAAAAATGCATCTTCCTGTTTGAAGATAGGTCGTCAAGTGAAGTTTGACAGGTGACAGTTGTCAAAGACACTTTTTTTTTTAATTTTCCCATTGATAGGGAAGGCAAAGGGGATAAAACCGTACAGCCATTTTGCCCGAGCCTCATGGTGAGGAGTCATGAATCATGATTCACATGTGACCGTGCAGAAAAACTCATGTGACATGCAAATCATGTTACAATATACCTATAAACTGTTTTGACTCCATTGTCGTTGAGTGGTAATGAATGTTGGATACATGTCAAGAGGTACAGCTTTGATTTCCGGCAGAGGCAATTGTTTGCATGATCAAAACAATGATTTGCTTTTGAATTACGATTGTTCATACATTTACAATAAAGTTCTTAATGATACATCATTTCGTGTAGATAATTGGTGTGTGGGTGTCAAAATACATATTATTATTATTCACACAATATATGTATATTGTAATCAAACTTGATAGCATATATTGAGTGCTGTAGTAGGTAAATAATAAGAAAAGATGGCCATTAAAGTAATTTTATTCACATTTACATATTAAACTTACTAAAATGTACAATGTACAAAAAACACCCATTTATAGATAAATTAATGACATATTAGATTATAGCAATAAATAAAATAAGTTAATTGTAAACTATTTCTATCTGTAACTGGATAACATTACAATTTTATTCATCGCTTATATGATAAATGAATTCCACATTCTTATTCAAGTTTGAGAAAAACTTAATGTGAACTTTACATAGAAATTTGATGTATAATTTGCTTGACATTATAACTCAATTTCAACGACTGAAAATAATAAATACCTTGGCATTTGAGTGGTGAGAAGTGAGATTTTCATTTAATGACAATACACTAGACAGTTTAATTGCACTCGATTGATTTTATGTTTCTTTACTATTGCAAACTTTCATTACAATTTTTTATGAAAACGAATCTCATAATCCACCAACTGATATAATTTAAAGCAAATTTTGCTTTGATAGTAAACAGCCTTATATATTATTTTTGCAAGACATGTAGATGTTTAAACTTTATTGAACTTTAATAAATCTTCTGCGTATACCTACCTCTATCTTCAATGGTTTATTTTGGACAGAATGTAGTTTAATTGCATTGTTATGAGCTGTCAGTGATGATATATGAACTTATAAACCCTTTTTTTGCTTTATTCTATATGACGATAATCCCAACGGACAATTCAGATATAATTAATCATTTAATAAGTTGATGCACCACACTATTTAGTTTAGTTCTTTTACACTTGATTAACAGATGTTAGATGCCCAACATATTACACGAAGTTATCAGCGCCATCGTCTTTAAACGGATACTTGTAATCTGTAAAAAAAATAAAGTTTATTACAATGATATTGGTTTATTGTAATTTGTTGACAAACATAACCTATATTTATTGATGAAATATAAAGTTAACCCATCTCTCAGTTAATTTAAGATTAGTTTCGTAACTTCCGCAGATTAATTACCTGTTTTTAAGTTTATTATATTTGTATATCTCCTTGTTTTTACTATTTGACTTTAAATTGCAGTTAAAGCACAAATTAATATTTTTTTTTCTTAAATTTCCATGTACGGCAAAGAGATCTAGCCCATACAACCAAGTCTTCAGTTTCATATTTTCTTTCTTGATTTCTTGCAATAACATGTGGGTGCCACACATATTAATGCATCTAGGGCTTAGACAAAGAATCCTGTAGACTTGGCATGAGTTTTGACAGCTAAGTGTAAGAAGGATAGGTGTATACAGATACCCATAAGAGTGAAAGAGTACTCATTATAATTTTTGTCCTTGTCAGAGTTTCACTTTTCGCTTATTTGACACAAAATTTTGGTTTCAAAGCAACGACACAACAAACTGTTGGTGATAGTAAATATTCAAAATATTTGTGTTTACAAAGTGTTGTTATCAGTGTGTAAAACGTACAAGTGTTGGAAACTATATCCTGCCTGTGATTGTTACAATGCATTGTTGTGTAATCGGCTGTAAAAGCCGTAGCTACCGAAATTGCGAGAAAATAAGTTATTACTCGTAAGTACGAAAACTACTTTAAATTAGTATTTTATTGGCATTATACAATAAAGTTTAGATTAAAATCGAATAATATAGGATCTCAAGCTTGATAGAAAACTAAAAAAATTATGAAAATTTGCTTACGAAAATATTGTTATTGTCCAATAATTGTCATAGAAATCCGACCAAATTTAGTAGTTTAGTTGTAGTTGTCAATTGCTATATAATTTGACTGTCGGAGCGTCATTTTGTAGATTTCTTATTTTTCTGGATTATACTGCAGTTTAGGGATACCAGTAATATAATTTGAAGCTGTCCTTGTTGTTGGGTAAATACAAAGATTTAAGTTATCTTAATGTTTCAGGTTTCTAGGACATAATATTCATGGATATTCAAGCACATACTGCTGGTCAATCTGTAAATACCATGAAAAGGACATCGCAAAAACGTATCACACTAGGCATTTACGTTTTACCACGCTATAAAAACCAATAAATTCTTGGAATTATCGTTGTCGTTATTTATTTACATTCACGGATATTCAAGCACGTACTGTTGGTCGAGCTGTAAATACATACCATGAAAAGGAGTACCACAAAATCGTATTATACTTTGTATTTACGTTTTACCACGCTATAAACCAATAAATACTTTGAATTGAGTGTTAGGCGGGTTTATGATTGTTTATTTCTTTGATTATACTCGTGGGCGCCACGAGGATAATCAAAATAATAAACTAAGTTTAAAAACTGAAATCTCACTACGTAAACAACTAATGTTAAACACCATGGGATTGGCAACATTACCTACCCCATGGTGTTAAACATTTGTTGTTGTTGCTATAAGCAACGAGGAAATATTAATCTAATTATTTTCTCGTTGCTTAGCAACCACAACATGAGTTTGTGTAAAAACTTAAATTCCTCTCGCCTCTCGGCTGTTGTACTGAGCGGACGTGCTTGTAGTTTTCTCTTCAATTAATATTTAAAAGTGTTGGGACTTCGCCCCTGAGACTGGTGTACCCAAGTTTGCCCGGAGCCCAGAGTTGTTCCACATCAACGAGCGTGGAAAGTGGGTGAGCCTCTTTTATTTTTGTGCTCCTCGGTGGATTCGAACCGGCGTTCCTCGCGTCTGTGGCTTTCGGTCCGCCTTGGTTGACGCTGGGCTACGGATTTGGTGAGGCGCCGCGTCGAAATTGTCATATAGTTGCCTCCGGAAACGTAGCAAGAGCTACATTTCTACGAACCTGCTACAACAAAAACGGCTTGCTACGAGTTTACTACGGCATTCGGCTATATAAGGAGACAAATTATAAAGGATAACATACGTCTATCATCCTACATATTTATATAAAGATTTATTTTACTTAAGGTACATTTATTAAAATGCCTAAACTAAAGAGAACTCCCCCTACTACTCCACTGATCTCCTCTGAGAATTCGCAAGGTACGGTCACAACACCCGCCGTCATCGAAATTGAGTCTTCTCTGCATCATTGTGAATCTGCTCCAGACCTTTACACACTTACGGCAAATATAGCTGACCGTAAGAAAAGAAAGTACGAGGAGGAAGACATAAACATAACTAAAGTAATGGAAGAGATGTTTTCAAGATTTTCCATGGATCAAGAAAAACGCTTCCGGGAGTTGCAGGAAACCGTAAATATAATTAACTTGCAAAATGCGGATTTGCAAAAAAGTGTAGAGCTAATCTCGCATAAATACGATGAATTCCTTACAAAAATAACTATGCTGGAATCGGAAAGACAAGAAGATAAAAAAATTATATGCCAACTAGAGGAAAAAATCGAATCCTTAGAACGCAAGGCGCGTGCTACAGGCATTGAAATTCGAAATCTTCCCAAAGAGGCTGGTGAATCTAAAGATACTCTTACCAAGATTGTCTCTTCCATTGGTCAAACTATTGACGTAAATATTGACAGCAGCAACATAAGGGATGTCTACAGGCTAAACTTACAAGGTACCTCAAAACCCGTAATAGTGGAACTTACTTCGGTCTTACTGAAAGACAAATTATTGAAAGGAGTTAAAAACTTCAACAAAAACAAGAAAAAACCAGATAAACTAAACACCTGTCATATCAGTACTTTTAACCAAAGTCAGAAGCAGCCAATATTTATATCTGAAACTTTAACGGGTGCTACTCAAAGACTTTTTCATCTTGCGAGAAATCTTCAAAAGAGTCATGGATATATGTTTTGTTGGACATCAAATGGAATCGTATATCTCCGTAAAAATGAAAGTTCGCCACAAATTCGAATCAATAGTGAATTGGACATTGAAAAAGTGAGAAAAACAGAATGACTTTCTGCCGCCCTCATTGAGCATGTTAAGCATAATTATGAGATCTTTGCTTGTAATCGATCTTTTTTCATATATTTTCTTTTATCAACTGTAGTTATTTGCTATTTTAATTATTATAAGTTAAAACACACAATATACACACATATATACACAATATACACACAATATATTATTAATATGATAAAAGTTTCACAATCAAAATCTAAACATAACACATACACACACAAATTTGCACATGTATTACCCAAAAAATTATTTACTCGTTTGCAACCTTATCATTGCATAATATACAAATTAATATGCGTAAATTGCAGTTGTTGTTTACCTAAAGTTTATATTTACCTATCGTTGGAGGTAAAAGTCATATATTTTATAATTTCCCCTGACTCACTCATTTATGTAATATATTATTCAAACAATAACAGGTGATAATTTAAACTACAATATTGACGATGTCATTAACTTTGATTCATTGTCTTGTGAAGTTGAAAATATCAAACAATTAGCTTTGCCTTATAAACCCTCTCTAACAGTTTTAACACAAAATATACGCAGTATAAACCGTAACTTTTCAGAATTTGAAGTATTACTTGCCAGAGCTCGTATTACTTGTGATGTATTGATACTTACCGAGTGTTGGCTTTCTTGTGCCTCTATCATCCCACAAATGGAAAAGTACGTCTCTTTTTCCACGAATTTAAACAGAAATCAAAACGAAGGTGTAGTTGTTTATCTCAAAGCATGTCTTAAGTATTCTGTTGTGGAGTTGCAACTAGAGGAGGCTAACGGACTAGCTGTTACCATTGACAGTAATACTGTTATTTTTGCTATTTATCGCTCCCCATCTTATAAAAATATAAACACATTTCTTAGCAAACTAGACGAAAATCTCCAAAAATTTTCTAATTTTAACAATATTATTGTCATGGGCGATATTAATATTGCAATAAATCAGGTAAAGAGTGAAGTAGATGCAGAAAGATATCTGAACGTAGCTGCTTTCAACGGACTCTTTCCTACACATACATTAGTGACACGTGATGCTAGTGACAGCTGTCTGGATCACGTTTTAGTAAAGACTAAAAAAAGAAGTTTAACCATCATACCCCAATGTTACATAACTGACCACAAACCAGTATTTTTTGTCCTACACAATAAACAAACACGAACTTTCACGGACCCAATAATTGTCAAAGTAGATAAAAAGCGTCTTACTAGTGATGTATTAAACATAGATCTCAAACCGATTTTCGCTTCCTTGGACCCGGATTATTCTATTTCTTACTTCATCCGGAGTCTTTCTTTAGCAATTGCAAATCACTCCCACAAAATACATTTGTCTAGGCGCAAGCAAATTATCAAGCCCTGGATAACACCTGGTATTTTGAAATGCATCAAAAATAGGGATAAGTTACATGCTGATTCTAAAAAAGATCCGGAAAATTCCATTATAAAATTAACTTACACACGTTATAGAAATTACTTGAGTAAACTTCTAAAGAAAATAAAAATAAATTATGAAAGGGAAGAGTTTGCCAAATCAGGTAAAGATAATAAAAAAATATGGAAAGTAATTAAAAATATTACACACACAAATAAAAATAAGACGCTTCCAAAAGAATTATTATCCATGGACAATACACCCCGCGACTCGTTAAACTCCGCAAACGAATATTTTATTAATGTAGGAAAAATGTTAGCCAATGCTATCCATAAGAAACCTAACCATAAAATTAAAAAAATAACAAGCGATAGCGTGAATTCCTTTGTTATGCTGAGCACTGATGAACGCGAGGTGAGGAGTATAATTAAGGGTCTAAGGAACAACTGCTCCACTGGTAAAGATGGAATCCCAAATTGGTTTTTGAAGGAACACATTGACTTTATTGTACCACCATTAACATTCATCTTCAATCAATGTCTAGAGATGGGAGTATTCCCGAAGGAGCTAAAGAAAGCAATAATTCTTCCTATACATAAGGGTGGTAGCAGAGACAGCATAGGTAACTATAGACCTATATCCATATTGCCCTCGTTATCCAAAATATTGGAAAAGTTAGTAAATAATAGATTGGTACATTATCTCGATTCAAAGAAATTTATATCATGTAATCAATTTGGTTTCCAAAAGGGTAAATCTACAGATGATGCTTTACATAGCTTAGTAAGCTTTATTGTGGGTAATATGGATAAGGGAAAGAAATGTCTAGGGCTTTTCCTAGACCTTGCTAAAGCTTTTGACACGGTCTCTGTTCCCATCCTTTTGGACAAGTTGAGTGAGTTGGGTGTCAGGGGAAAACAATTAAATTTCTTCGAGAGCTATCTCTCTGATCGCTATCAGTGTGTTGGAATAGGAGACGAATGTAGCACTGACTTACCTGTTACACATGGAGTTCCTCAGGGTAGCATTCTTGGGCCGACTCTGTTTCTTGTTTATCTGAATGAGCTGTGTTCAACAAGCATTGGTTCATGTAAACTGATCTCATATGCTGATGACACTGTACTTCTCTTCACAGGTGACAATTGGAAGGACACTTTTCATAACGCCCAAACAGGGTTCGATATGGTATGCGAATGGCTCCATGACCATGTTCTTACACTTAACTCCGACAAAACAAAGATTTTACCCTTTTCAATCCGCGGAAATGATCTTCCTCCCAAAACACTAAATATTGCCAGAAATAATAGGGCTTTGGAATGCTGCTATGATTTGAAATATTTAGGTGTAACTTTAGACAGTAATTTAAATTTCAAAATCCACATTAAAACATTGAGCAACAAAATTCGTAAACTTATTATCATATTTAAACATCTGCGACATGTGCTGGAGCCTAAGTTGTTAAAATCAATATACTTTTCTTTATGTCAATCATTATTATCTTATGGTATTATAGCTTGGGGAGGTTCTCATAAAACTACTATAAAGACTCTAGAAGTGGCTCAACGAGCTATACTCAAATTATGTACTTTTAAACCATTCCTATATCCTACTGCACTTCTTTATCAATTTTGTGAGGTACCTACTGTAAGACAGTTGTTTATTATTTGTGTAATCCAACGTCAACATAAACTTCTAGACTACAATCCACAGTTAGCACTTACACGTAGGGATAACCGCCCCCTATTTAAATCTTTACAATTTCGCACATCATTTGCACGGAGATTCTTTGATTTCCTGGGTCCGTTTATTTATAAAAAGGCAAATAAAGTACTTAAAATATACAATTTTAATAAAACAGATTGTAAAAGAATTGTTGAGAAATGGATACAACAGCTGAATTACAATGATACGGAAAATTTTATAACTGTAAATTCATGATTATTCAACTTAAATGAATTAAGCGAGTAAATTACATTCACACACACACACACACACACACACACACACTCACACACACACACATACACACACACGCACTTTTTATTTTTATAGGTTAACTTTATAGATAAAAGAAATCAATGTAATAGAAGAAATTAATTAGAAATTATACATACCAACATTACTTTATACTTTATAAGCTTCAAATATGTAACTTTGTTAACAACTCGGTACAATTACTAGTTGAAATCGTTTATTTTATTCATGTGAGAGCACTGATTGCTGAAATACAGGTTTTGTTTAAAACCCAGTTTAGCAATAGTATGGGCATATATTGGTTGATGTAAACTAGTCATATAAAATATAAGCACAAATCTGTAAAAGTTTAATTGCAATAAAGTTATTATTATTATTATTAATGTAGCCTATATTGTCCGGACCATAATATGAGAGATGCTAGAGAGATTTGTAGAGAGATTGCTACTACCAGGGATTTGAACTCGGACTGCTTAATGTGCTAGCTAGCTTTACAGACCACTCCACCACGACGCACGGCGCACTTCAAAAATCCTATTGTCGTCCATCCAGTCATGAGAAGGGAGATGAACTCGAGAGTACACACATTTTTCAAACATTTAAAAATAAGGCAAATCAAAATATTTTAAACATTTAATGGGGTAATATTTTAAAAACCTGGCCTCTTCTGTTGACTTCAGTCACTTCTGTCACTGTCATGTCAACTCTCAGTCTATCCCTTACAGGGTGTACGCGGATGCCCAGTCTACAGGATTCTTTGTCTAAGATCTAGGGAGTGCTTGGCGAGAAATGCATGGTACAGACCTAATAATGATGACTGATGAGAATTGTATATTGGGATTTACAACGACAATACAATTCTCAACGTCATATACACAAAAGCTTTTTTTCAATGACTCCTCATAACTGTTCGTCAACACTGGATGCATAAGCAACGAAACGACACCACTTTCACTGCACAAAATCCACTCCGAAGCAATTTAGAATTATCGAAATAAAGATCGACATCAGTGTTGCCAATGCAAATTTTTAGGCGGCTGTGTATGTATGTACAGTAAAAAAGCCGTGTTTATATGAAAATGGATCAATGGTGGGCCGTTTTACTGCTAAAAGCAAACAATTTTTAAAATAAGCCAAATGCAATAACTTTATAGGGAAAACTGGAAGCCACACTACCAATAAAAAGTGAAGACAAAAAATGTGTCCTTGAAACTTTTTGTCTCTTTCTAACCACTACCAGTACACGTATTAGTTAGACGGTCACGTGGCAGTCTAATACGTCATACATAGTCGTACGTAAGCATAGGTATTACTTGTGTGGAGAGTTAGAAAGTGCAGGTAGGAAACGGAAACATTCAAAGGTTACTTGGGGTCAAAAAAGTTATCTTCACTTCTTTATCGATAGTGTGGCTTCTTTTACCTATAAATTTCTTAGCCAAATAGAACTGTTGTAATGTTTTTAGCATTAATTAAATGTTTGCAAATTTTGCTTATTTTTTGGAATAAATAATAATAATATATTTTCACGCTCACACCAATTATCTAGCCCGAGGTAAGTATCATTAAGAACTTGTGTTACGGATACTAGATAACAGACATTTTTTTTAATATACTTTAATTTTAGATATTTTTATAAATAAACTTAAATAAATATATAAACAACCATGACTCGCAAACAAACATTCGTGTTCGTCACACAAACATTTGCCGCTACCAGGATTCGAACCCGGACCGCTTGATGTGTAGCCAGCTATAGGTACTGACCACTCCACCACGACGGCGTCAATAAAAACAATAATTTTTAATACTATTGGAAGAAGTGAGGGTGTAGTTGATCCCTTGCGCTATTTTTATAGCTTCCTCTGGCGAAAAGTTCGGAATCGGATACATACTCAAACCATGTACTTAAAAGTATCAGTCAAACATTCTAAAAGTAAATTTGATAAAAAAGAATAAATTAATTACCTCAGAATTTGTGAAAAGCCATAGAATTTGCTACGGCCACAGGGTTGCAGCCGTAGGCCGTGGATTTTGAGTTTTTTTGCGCTGAAAGCCGTAAATCACGATAATTGCCGTAGCATTGGCAGCACTGATCGACGTCGGGCCTATTCTATTCTATTCTTAATTAATGGCATTCGCAAATCTAAAAGATTATGCATTTTGCCAATGTCAAGTGAAAACTTAAGTATGTATAGTTTTAAAAAATTGTACGGTAGATTTTGGTTAAAACTGGAGTCTCTCAACACGTGTTTTTGCAACACGAACTCGGGAGAAACTCCGACGTCGGGCCTGTTTAATAAACGCGACAATGACAGGCGACAGGTGACAATTTGACAATTTGTTGTTTAATAAAGATTATTACTGACAAATGTGTCACAGTGGAAAATCTACAAATATGTCGACTTGTCGTGACAGGCGACAGGTGACAATTTGTCAGGAAAAACTTGTAAAATTTGTTTTATTAAACACTAAATTGTCATGACAGGTGGACATATTTGTCGAATTGTCAGAAATTTGCGACAGGCACCCATACCTAATGTCAAGGAAATTCGACAGTGACCTAATAATTTGAAAAAATGGTTTTAACATCATCGACGGATAGTAGTAGTAGTGATGTTACATATTTGATGCAAACGACATACATTTAAACTAAGAATTTACTTTTCTTTACATGTAATGATAGCATATTTCTAGAACGGTTTCGAGTATTTAAAACTCCCGTTAAATACTTAATAAACAAAATTGGACAGCACACACAAAAGCAAGATTATTATATTTATAAAATTACCCTGATATTCATCATACGCATAATTCGAATTCGTGATATGACAAATATGTCAAAAGTGACAATCTTGTCAATTGCCGCGACAATTATGTCAAAGAATATGACATTTGTTCGTTTAATAAAACTGACAATTATGTCAAAATGCGACTGGTGAAATCTGCCAATTGTCGTCTTTATTAAACAGGATTTAGTCTTACAAATATGTCAACTTTTACATGTCACATTTGGACATATTTGTCAGTTTTTATTAAACGACAATGAGTCACACCAACGTTTTTTGTGATCAGCATATCTAAAAAGTAGATAACTTGAGAAAATAGAATCTGTTTTTATTTTTTTCCTATCTTCAAAACTGACTGAGACATTAAACGTTAACGTACGGCTTCCGCGGGAAACTCCGACTAAGCGTCCGCTCCAGCGCATGACGTCACGGCGTCATGTAAAAAAATATATTTTTCTTGGTCTTTCTTTACTTTAAGATACTATGTTGTTTTAAAGAAATTGATCCTTATGAATGACTCTTTCGGTTGGTATCATAAAATACAGGATGTTTTGTTTTTTTTCTCACATTTCACCGGTGAGATTCTCAGCTCCAGCAGGTGATTTTTCAAAAATCTTTAAATGCAGTTTTAATTATTTTTGAAAATAACGGCCACTCACTCGGCGGCTATCAAAAGAGCTGTCAAGAACAATCGGCAGGCGATGACGTCATCACCCGCCGAGGGGTAGCATGTTTGCTTTTTTGCTTTGTGTAACTTCCTTTGTTTATAAATACCACGCTTGTGGTATATCTTTAGATTCCTAGATAAACTAACTAAAATCTAAGACTACTTTGAATAAAGAACATTGTATAATGATTAATTTACAAACATTTGAAACCAGGCATAAGGGTATTTCCGACTTTACTATGTCCTAAATTTATTAAATAACAGCCAATACATCACAAACTACACTTTAAATTTAACAAATTAACGAAACTGATATTATTAAATGAAAAATCTATTATAATCAATGAAGATATTTTAATGTGACATAGCAAAGAAAAGGAATAAATCATAACTTGACATGAAAAGATGTCATAACAGAAAAAGTATGTGGCTATACAACCTCAACACTGCCCCTTTGTGTAGACACTAACAAAAAAACAGTCCATTAAAGAAAAAACTAAAGCTACCACAAATAGAATTAATATAAGTTTAAGCTTTTAACCAAAAAATTGTGTTTTTCTTTTGTGAGTGCCTTTGTTAACACATCTGCTGCTAACTCAGCCGAGGGCCTGTACAAAATCTTTATGACACCCTCATTAACGGATTCACAAATAAAATGATAAAGCACGTCAATGTGCTTGGTCCGTTTAAAAGACTCATTAATCACAAGTTTGTGTGTACTCTGATTGTCATTGTATACACTTACTGGTTCCTCTGAGTTTATACCAAATTTTAACTCTTTAAAGAAATTTCTAACAAATTTAGCCTCTTTAACTGCAGAACCTAAACTGTAAAATTCCGCTTCAGTTGAAGACAGTGCTACAACATTCTGCTTCTTTGCTACCCAGTTTATTACTGAATCCCCAAATAAAGTCAGTACACCAGAAAATGAACGCCTATCTGTTTTGATATTATTAAATGAAAAACCTTATATAATCAATGAAGATATTTTAATGTGACATAGCAAAGAAAAGGAATAAATCATAACTTGACATGAAAAGATGTCATAACAGAAAAAGTATGTGGCTATACAACCTCAACAGAAACATACCTAGAATCTGATAAATATAGCACATTGACAAACTAAATTTGATTAAATAGCGTTTGATTTGACATAAACGGCATTAAAATCGAGTTGCAAACTCGAAGTCGGGCAGTGTGTCATATTATGACACGAGATGACACGTCACATTTTTAATTTTTCTTAAATGGAGTTATATTTTATTGAGGCAAAGGTAACTTAAAGTCCCATCCTAATTGTAAAATCACACGGTACAAACATCAATCGTAGAGTTGAGACTTAACAAATTATCGAAAAAATGGTTTTCAATATGTATGACAGCATGCCATATTATGGCTAGCCGCCCGATTAGCGCATGACAATCGGATCCTTATTAGGGCAGCCGCCGCGTCAGGGATAAAGGAATGTTTCCTTTCAGTAAAATCTGCCATCATAAATATTAAGGGTACTTTTCCTCCAACCAAGGTTTTTTTTCCCACCCAGAGGCTTTAGACAACATGCATTTCGACAATCGCTCTCGCTATCGCTAATTAAAAAAATGTATGGGATTGACATAAGCAATCGATCACTTTTCGATTGCTTATGTCAATCCCATACATTTTTTACTTAGCGATAGCGAGAGCAATTGTCGAAATGCATGTTGTCTAAAGCCTCTGTATATAAAAATTTAATAACAATAATATTTAAAGTAACTGCTAACACAAACACTTAAAATAATAAGTGCAAACCACTTTACAAATCAAATTAAAAGAGTGTAAACCTCGTGTAAACACTCTGCATCACCCACAATCGGACATGACTGTCGCACCGTGACGTCATCTTACGAGCGCGCGAAGGAAGGCAATTTTAATAAACCGGTGAAACTTTACAACGCTGTAATTTTGGAAATCCTGGCCCGATTTCGATGAAACAAAAACTATTATTATTGCCACGAGTACGCGCATTAAATGCAGTAATATTTATAGTAAAGTTTTGATGTGTCGGTGTGGCTCATTGGCGCAGAATCCGACTTATTTGTCAAAAACTGACAAAATTGTCGGATTGTCGCGTTTATGAAATAGACCCCAGACGCCATGGTTTCCCGCTAAACCGTAGACAGAGAAAACTATAGACTGCTGGACATTCTTTATTTCACTTACACTAGAAAAGGATGCTCATATACGCGTGGCTGATGAAAAAAAGAGACAAAGAGAATCATTTTTTGTCCCTCACTGCGTGGCCGGTTTTTTCAAGGCCAGCAACTCAGTTGCTAAACAAACTTTGACGTTTCTTACGGGTGACAAACTAATTATTACGTTTTTGGTTTGTTTCTTCAAATACAAATAACTGTTTTGTGCTATTTATGTGCCTGAAGGTGGTTATGTACAGAGTGCATCTTTAGAAAATGGTCCGGTGCAGCATAATAGAATGTAAAAGTGATAGTGCGAGAAAAATTAGTGGGTTGTCTTTTCATTCGTAAGTAGACATTATTCCCGACTATTTTACTTATTTATCATAGTTAAACATCCTAATTTTACTTTATTTTTAACAAATGATATCAAGACTCATCATGTTTTTGTTAATACTTGAGATTTTAAATATTTTTGTTAACATAACCTCTCAAGTCAGTACTGCTAGTTTTTGGTAGAAAATTTCCCTAAAATAAGGCAATATTCTTAATTGTCAATTTAAGGGTATCTTGTATTGTCATTTTTAGATTTCTTGGTGATCCTGAGCTGAAAAGTTTGTGGATTGCGGCTACCAGAAGAACAGATTGGATCCCAAAACCTAGTTCAAAAATATGTAGTGAACACTTTGATAAAAAAACTACTATGGAAGAAAGGGAATAGAACATATCTCAATCCTGTCGCTGTTCCTAATATGGTAATAATGTATTCAGTTAAAAAAAACTTAATGATTTCTTAACAATTAATATACAATTTAAGAATAAACTGAGTAACCGTTAGGGTTACTCAGTTTATGCTTAAGTTGTTTGTTTAAAACAATTCGCTATTTATTTATAAAGTATATTGTTAAAGAAACATATCTATCACCTTACAGATTTTGCACATCCCAATATTGTTCAGCCGATGGAAGTGGAAAATTGTGAAATTATGTGTCATGAAAGTCCAATTACAGATTGTGTAAGTAATGAAATTTTACACACATTAAATTTGTCTCATAATTATTTTTAATGTTTTTATATACATTTTATTTTTTACCAGAATGAATCTGATGTTATCAGTTGCACAGCAAGCACATCTGCGTCATCAATGGTGAAAAAAGGTTTGAGTGTTTTAAATACTCAAAATTCACCAGGAGCAGTTAAGATTGTAAGTAATCTCTTCATTCACAAAAATATGATCACTATTTTTCAAATAAATATAAATATTAATGTATTTTAATTTTTAGATGGACGAATCTTATGTAGCAAGTATTACAGCAAGCAACATCTTTATCTTCGGTGGTGAAAAAAGATTCAAGTGCTTAAATACTCAAAATACACCTGGAGCAGTTAAGACTGTAAGAAATCTCATCATTCACATAAAAATGTTCAGTATTTTTCTTCTCAAACAAATATACATGCTCCTAATCTGTTGTTGATGATGAATAGATAATCAATTTATACTCAGCAATAATAATTGTTATCAAGTAAGTTTCATGGAACTAATCAATATTTTTATTTTTAGAGTTCATCTCCTGACTATACCCTGCGAACATTAAAAAGAAAATGGAAAACTGAACAAAAAACATCTGAGAAACTTTTGTTAATAAAATACTAATTATAAAAAAAACTCGACTGCATGAAATTACCACTCAAAAATGAAAAACAAGCTCCATGATTTATTGTGAAATGTATGCACCGTGTATTATATTTTATTTGATACCTACATACACAACAAATATATTTTAATGTATTACAGATACTTTATAATATGTTTTAAATCACTGCAGGTTTGGCGTCTAAAATCCGCCACTTTGTTTTCTATTTTTTTATGTACTCAGTGTCAGTCGCGCTATCAAGACTAATCTAACGACACACCTCGTATGTAAAATCCTTCAAGCCATTCAGGCTGTAGCAGGGAATATAAAAATTTACAAACATACACTCAAATAACATAACCCTCCTTCGGGGGCAGTTGGGTCAAAATATCATATACTATACTATCATATACATGCTTTTCCACCCTGCAGTTTCATCGGAGTAAAATGTTTCACTCAATTATAATGTAGCATTCTAATGGTGAAAGAATTTTTGTAAACGAACCAATACTTTGTGTTTATTCGTTACAAACATACAAAAAATAAAATATTTCCAGCATCTATTATTTTGTAATAAATACATATCTAATTTGGCAATGTCTTAGGATAAGCAAAAAGGGATAACTTATAAATTACTTATTTTGTATGAAAAGTTACTTGTAAGTGTTTGTAAATTGTAATTAGTGAATATAATAAAAATATCCTATTATATTTTCGATTGCTTTTATTTTATTTCCAACAATACTTCTTTACTGTACGGGCAGTTTTAAAGAGACAGCCTTTTCATTATTACTTTGTCGTACGTAGTTAAGAGGAAGTCTTGTAATCGTCAAAAAATTCGACCTCGAGATTTTGACGGATTTATACGTTTTGGACCTCCCCGAGTCCAAAAATACTGGTTTTGAAATTATGTTGTTTGTGCGTTAGCACGATAACTCGAGTATGCTTTAACTTATTGCATCCAAATTTAACATACGTGTATGACATCAAAATATAAGGTTTCTATCAACTTTTGAGTCGTTTTTGGTATACCTACGAGAAAGTCAAGGGAGATCACTTCCGATTTTTTTTACATTTATTTGTCGTTTTTCCTTTCTTCTATGTTTATTTCCATGTTCACTGGCGAATACTTAGCAGAATTAGGTATTCCTTTGAAAAATGCATGTTATCTTGAAGTACAACATATATTTATTTATTTATTATTTATTTTATTTTCTTTATTTGGGATAACAACAGCATATTACAACAAGTAATTATTACATTTTGTAAGCCAATTATAGTTATCCATGAACAGATATTAATCAGTACCTACCATGACTTACATTACTAAATATTTGTGAAGGCATATAGCCTTATTACTGGTTGCTAGGCAGCGGGTTGTTGATAAAGTCATGTCAGTGTGCAATGTAAATTATCTAAAATAATAAAACAATTTGTTAGTTCTCCAAATATATATTTACTTAATACTACTAGTTATATCCTCACGTTAGCATCCGTACGTATTCAATTCACAAGATTTATCTCCGATATTTTGGAACTAGGTATGTATTTGTCAGTTGTAATAATGGATTAAAAAGTTTCCTAGTAATATTTTTAACATGTAATATTACCTACTAAGTATTAGCATGTCAGTTTTTTGTATACAAAAAGGGAACAAAGAGTATGGGGTAAGTTTATCCTTACCTGGCAACTCTAAATCTAGTATGTACTTTTTTTCCTGTCCCTTTCAGCGACACGCTTATTAGCTGTCTATAGGTTTCTCTGTCTACGCGCTAAACACTCATGCACAGATTAGAAAGACTATGTTTAGTTATTTTTTAATTTTCCCTATTACGGGACGGCAAAGGGATCTAGCTCATACAGCCAAGTTTTCAGTTTTATATCTTCTTTCTTGATTTTCGCAATAAAATGTGGGTTTCACACATTTTAATGCATCTAGGGAGACCTCATGATGGTAACGGATGAGGTGGAAATCCCACTATGTAATTCTCAATATACACCACAAAACCTTTACTTCAATGATTCCTCACAACTGATTGTAAGCACGGATGCATAGGCAATGAAACGACATCACTTTCTCTGCACAAATTCCACTCCGACATAATTGTGAAATATCGAAACAAAGATTGGCATCCAGACGCACTGGTTTCCCGCCAAACAATCTTGACGTTTCTTAGTTATCGTTTACAGCTCAGACCAAAGTTTACAGGGTCTCTACGCACACAGTTACACAAAACGGTGTATGCAGCGCCTTATAATGAGACGGCCCAAAGCAAAAGGCTTGCTGAAGTTTTTTGACATCACCATAATCATTTGCCTATATTTATATGTATTGTATTATAGATATAAATAAATGCTTATGGGTGATATCAAAAAACTTCATCATCATCGTAGGTATCAGCCGTGAGACGTCCTCTGTTGGACATTGGTCTCCCCAAGGATCTCCTGCGCTGCCCGCTGGATAGAAAACAAAATAAAACCCTGTCATGATAAATTGCTGAGACGGGACATAATTTTTTTTTTAATTTTACAATTTTAAGGGGATAGCAGGCTTGTATGGAGGTTTGGCACACTTACTCCAATAATTTTATAGGTAAAAACTGGGAGATTGAAAAATATGTCCTTAAAACCACTTAATTCCTATTTGTCCCTTTCTAACTTCTTTATAACTACTCTACGTATAACGTATTAGACAGTCACTTGACCGTCTAATACGTGTGCTGAGGTAGGTTAGAAAGGAAAGTAAGCGGTTTCAAGGACCAATTTTTGAACTTCACTTTTTTATTTGAGTGTGGATTCCAGTTTTACCTATAAATTTCTTGACTTACCCCTTTTTTCGTGTTTGGTCACGAAATGAAATACTAATACGCAAATATTGAAATACTATTACGCATTATGACCCTTATTATTTTCTTATTTGTTATGGTACATATACCTACAAACACCTTTTTGGGTGTTGTTATTGATGTGTTTTTACACTGAGGCACTGCACACCAGAATTTAATAAATTTAAAAAGTGAACTAGAAAAACACACGATATATATACTCACGCGAACTTCTCACTTGCATTCTCGACCGATGCGAAATGGATGACTTTGACAGTGCAGCGGCTTTGGTATGGTACAGTGAACGAGAATGTGATACGGTTCTCTTTTCTCGCCCGAGAAACCTTTGAAGCGGGCCAAAAAACCGACACCGAGCCGAGAACATGCGAGCCCGAGAACGAGAACGCGAGAAACTAATCACATTCACGCTTCTCAGATGTCTCGGGGGTTCTCGGCGTGAGTCTGGAGGGCGCATTACTGCGCATTATGTTTGTAGACACAACTTGACCTTTACCTAGGCGTACGTCACGCCCGTCAAACCCGACGCCATTACACTGTGAGCTATTTTCGCGCATTATTGAAAAAATATTGGAAAATGTCTTTCAAACTAAGTTAAACATTAGTTTAGTACCGAAATAAATATTTTTTCGTATATAGTAAATGTATACGTACACTACGAAAGAGAATTTCAAAATCTTTCGTCATGGCTATTGTCAAATGAAAACATGGCTCAAAAGTCTTTAGGCCAAGCTAATTCCGTTCACTCTTCCATTCACTTTAATCGGTCCGATGCTGTCTGATGTTGTTTATGGTCAACGAAGTTGGGAAGCTTGTTTTGGGAATAGGTTGCTAAAACGTTAATCGTCCGAAAGCCGGCCGCAATTGCGGGTATCGTTTTTTACGTTTGGTAATAGACGCCCTGAATCCAAAAAGATACATTTGATTTGAAACAGTTAATTTTTTTTAGCTTTTGTATGCATTATGTTCACCAGACTCTCGTGAGTTGGAGACTATGCATAACATCAGATAGGGATGGCTTAGTTAGTTAAAGACATGGAGTACTAAATCCTAACTATTAAATTTGATGCTTTTTTACATCTTTGTAAAACACTTTCACGACTAAACTGCTTAACTGATCATCATGAAGTTTTGTACACACATTGTCAGAGGTACAGATAAATACTAAGGTAACCTTTTATCTAAAATAATAAGGTCCGTTCTAGAAGTCCACCAATCCGCATTGGGCAAGCGTCGTGGACTACTGCCTAAACCTCCTTCGATGATAAGGAGGAACTCGTGTCCCAGCAGTCGGTCGAATTACGAAGGCTGTTATAACTGACACTGCAACTTTTTACAGAGCAACTGCCAAGTCGGAATGTAATAGATAAATTCTGTATACACGTGCGATTCTAATGCGCGATGCTGTCGCGTGACAGGTGTGTCCTCTAATGGCGACATTGCATCGATTCACACGCGAGTTAGGATAGATACGATCGTAAACAAAGGATTTTTAAGCGACCATTGATGTCGAGGCCTTTATAGCAGGCGGCGTTTAACAAGCGAGGACATTGTGAGTCCTCTAGTATAGAAAACGAAACGCAACTTAGCTATTTTTTGTAGAAGGTATTTCTTAACCACTGGGGGTAGTTGCATCAACGATTCTGCAGGGTACTATTTCAGAATCGAGTTTCTCCGAGTTCTGGTTGTAAAAACCCGTGTTGAGAGGTTCTATTTTTAACTCACCGTACAATTTTTTATTACTTTGAGTTTTTTTTATACTATGATACGGCAAACAAGCTTGCGGCCCACCTGGTGTTAATTGGTTACCGTCGCCTATAGACACTTGCAATATTAAGGGTAAATCACTTAATACTGCAAGTGCGTTGCCATCTTGAGGACTTAGATGATATGCCTTCCATGCCTAGTAATTACATTGGCTACCTTTCCCTTCAATCCGAAAACAGCGAACGCTTCACGGCAGAAATAAGAAAGGCGGTGGGACCTACACCTCTTTCTGTGTTCTGTGGTACCTACCCACACGACCCTACATATGGGTCTACCTAGTACACCTGGTACATTTTCTTTCATTCGACATTGGCAAAATGCGTAATCTTTATGTATGTGTAAGGCAGAATCCTCCTCGTCCACAGTTTCTGCGCTAAGTATTCGTATTGCGAAAACAAGGTATCAGCGCCAGTTGTTTTGGGGGTTAGACAAGGTCAGGAGACTCGTTGTGGTGCTTCAATGGTTGAGGCTGAGTTTCCTATCCAGCACCAACATCGCAAGTTCGACAAAGGTACTCGTGAAGGTGTGCACAATGGAAGTGATGTCCGCCAGCCTAGTTTAATAATATCGGTCACCTAACCTGTAATTCAAACCACCCAACAGAGAATATCTATTTCGATTATTCTCTAAGGCTTTCGAGTTGCACACAGTGATTGCACGAAGTACCCTGTGTGTGTTAACACCTAGAGGAATACGTCAGTTTTTAGTGGGTATGCCCTGACATGGTGAGTCTCACATAACTTTGCGGCCCCATCTTCCCCAAAGTATGCGTAAAGCCTTTTCTGACGCAAAAACGAGGACTTTCGAATTGAAAGGGAGTCTTGTACGCTCCCACGCGCAAGCCAAATGTTATGTAACCATTCAGGGGCCTTCGTGCACTATTTACGGCATACGTTTCCGTTCCCATGCATTTTGACAACAGCTTCACAGCGTATAGATGTCTAAACATAATAAATAGCACGATAAAGAAGGACTTTTCAAGTAACAAAATTCTGCAACTTCTGCAATGTTTCATTGTGCCTCATTAAAATGTGTCCGTCGTTCGCGGTAACACAAGCGGGTCAAGTGAGCTCGCCTGTAACGCCAAATGTTTTATTTTTAGTTTTTCGCTCGCAAAGCCTTCATCCGTGATGGTGAAGCTGCACTGTGTTGTTAGCGAAGGGACCGTTGTAAGTTATTATCGGGGTTTTCTTTTTATAAATCATATTATCCTAACTTATATTATAATTTTTCTTATTAAAATATTTCTTTATCTAGTCTATTGCAGAGTAAAAAGAGTTTGAAGCTCGATTTTAAATACATTAATAGTCTTCTTGCTATCCTTAACGCAATTTGTCTTAACAAATAAGGGTCGGTTCAATATGTTTTTGTAGGAGGTGGTATCTTGACTCCGTGTTTATATTTGTACTTTTCGCCGATCAACTATTTCTCGGTTACTCGATACTGTCTATGTAGCGCTGTGACGTAGCCGCTACACTACTATAGGTTATGGCATATTTATGACTGGCCGTCAGCCTGACCACCTGCTGCCATTGAGGATCGCAATTCTTTGGCCTATCTTATCTTATCTTATGGCGGGGCCGTGAGTCTCCTCACGGTGCACTTCGACCCAGATTCGAACGGGTTCTTTTGTATCTCCCTTCACTCTTGTCGCTCCTTGAATATGTAGGCCATCAGCCCTGAGACATCAGCCTATGTACATGGGCTTGAAGAGCCTGTAGTGCCCTGGCCTTGGATCGGTCATTCCCAGGATATTCGGTTTAATCCTGGCTATGGAATCTCAGTCACACAGTAGATGTTCCATGGATTCGTCGTGCCCGCATGCTCTGCAAGTTGATGTTATAGAAACTTGCATTTTGTTGAGCATGTGGTTTGTGGCTATGTCGGTGACCTTGGTTCTCCTGCAGATCTCGTCATTTCTGATATAATCACGCATTTAAAGACAGACATTTAATTTTTGATCATCGCCATGTGATGCCGGCAGAGCAGAATAGCATCACCCCATATCCTTCAATGGGTGTCGTAGAAGGCGACTAATGGATCAGCAAAGGGGTTTTTAATCACCTTATACTCCGTCCATCAATCCGTATTGGGCAAGCGTGGTGGAATACTGCCTAAACCTCCTTCGATAAGGAGAGGCCTTGTGTCCCAGTAATGGGTCGATTTATAAAGGCTATTATGATGATTTAATTTTGGATTAGGGGACGCTGGTCTGGCAGGCTGCCTTATTAGGTGACTAAGCTATAAGAACACTACCGTCTTCGATGTAGACTAGGTCAATATGTCAGTGCCAACTGCCAGCGCTATTGCGTAAAAGTTGTGCACCATTATTATCCTGCCATTTATTTAATGACTAGGTCATTATAAAAAGAAACGACATGTGTCTTAGGTAATATATAGGTAGATCAAAACGGATTATTTACTGCCCCAAGCTATCCTGAGGACTTATTTACTAGGTGGTAGGCAGTAAACGCAGTGGTAGGCCGGTATGTAGGGTCATCTGGGTAGGTTACACCGCCTTTCCTATTTCAGCCGTGAACCCAGTTTGCTGTGTCTCGGATTGAAGGGGAAGGAAGCCAGTGTAATTACTGGGCATGGAAGGCATTTCATTTTAGACCTCAGGATGACCTGCAATATCAAATGATTTGTTCCTTGTTTTTGCAGATGTTTATAGCTGACGGTATCCACTTATCACCAGGTGGGCCGTCAGCTTGTTTGTCATCTAGTTCTATAAAAAAAGGTAGCGGTTTGTTCGATTCTTAAAATACTTATATAAAATTAATTTTTTTGAAATATTCAACCATTTCAAGTAAAATATTAACAAAAATAATGTTTCAAAAAGTAAATTAACTGGAAAACTTAACTGGTGGAATATAGGTTTTTGTAATTTTTGCAAAAATATGTATTGTTATCAAATACTACATTTTAATTTTGAATTATACCAATATAAATCAACTGACATTTAGGATTTGCTTATTAGGTACTTAGTATTTATATTTTATACTTTATAAGAGACTATCAAACTGTTGTGGACTGTATGCGAATTGTTGAAGTGATGTTAGGTTGTAGGAAGGTTCTTGTTGTTTCTTAGGAGTAAAAGTCTCATCGGTAGTTCACTTAATTTATTTCAAAACACATTGGCTATATACATTTTATACCTATTGCACTTATCACTAGTCTCAACGATCGATTCCAAGATTCAACCTTGAGTTTCAAAAACGGGAGGGTATATCGGACGGAGGTATTGCAGTTAGTGACTGGTAGACCGATCGCGGCGCGCTGTCCTCTACAGCTCTCCCCCCGGCGTAGACTCGTCGCAGCCATCTTTCACTGGGAGGACGGCGAGCTTGGTAGTTGGACGTCGCAGGATCCCTCCTCGTGTGCGGACGTCGGCGGAGCGCACTCGGCCGTCGGGGCCTGGGTGCACCTCGATGACCTCTCCTCGGGGCCATACGTTTCGTGGCAGGTTGGGGTCGGTGATCACGACTAAGTCGCCTCGTTGGAGTTGCTTCTCTCCAGGTGTGGCGGCAGCTTGACGGGGCACGAGTGTAGGAAGGTACTCGCGCACCCATCTCCGCCAAAATTCGTTGGCAAGCGCTTGACTCGCTCGCCAGACGCGTCGATCGGCTGGGTCGCAGGGTCCCGTGTGTGGTAGGCCCATGGAGGTTCCCAACAGGAAATGGTTCGGTGTCAGCGCCTCCGGATCATGAGGATCGACGGAAACGTGGGTGAGGGGCCGAGCGTTGATACTGTGCTCGGCCTCGGTCAGTAGTGTTGCCAGCACTTCTTCGGTCGGTGTCTTTTCGTGCAGGACGCTGGTCAGCGCGACCTTCACTGACCGCACCAGGCGCTCCCAGGCTCCCCCCATATTAGGAGCCCCAGGAGGGATGAATCGCCAACTTGTGCGGTGTCGCTGGCCAAGCTCCTCTCGATCGGCGTGGTGTGCTTGTCGGTGCTCCTTCATCACCAGCAGGCCTGTAAAAGGGTGCCTGCTGTTCAGGATCGTAGGCTCCCTCATGTCGCGCGGTACGTTGGCGTTACGTATGCGTTCGTTCAAGCACAGCACGCTGTCCCGCAGGGTGGGGTCCAGCTTGTATAGCGGGCTGGACCGGGTGATTCCCTTCCCATCCTGTAGGCTTCGGATCTTCGCTTCGAAGCTGTCTTGCTGTGCCCTTTGGATCCACATCTTCTCGGCTTCCTTTTCTATTGGCCAAGTGTCCTCTGGTCCAAGCAGGAAGGCAGGCCCGTCGAACCACCTATCGTTGGCGGCTATGGGCTTGCTCGATATGCGCGTCGCGTCGTCGGCTACGTTGTGCAGGGTAGGCACCCATCGCCAGTGTTCGGGCTCGGTGCGTTCGGCTATCTCCCCCAGACGGTGCGCGACGAAAGGCGTGTAGCGTCGTGCGTTGCGTTGTATGCAGTGTAGCACCGTGCGGCTGTCAGTCCAGTAGACAGTGCGATCTGGTACCCACTCGTGCTCGGTGACGACAGCGTCGGCGAGGCGTGTTCCTATGACCGCCGCCTGTAGCTCTAGGCGGGGTATACTTTTTGTCTTGATGGGGGCCACCTTGGCCTTGGCTGCGGCCAGGGTGACGTCGATGGTGCCGTCGATGCGTCGCGTCCTCCAGTATGCAGCGGCGGCGTAGGCTTGCTCGCTTGCATCGCAGAAGACGTGCAGCTCTCTCTGTTCGGCGGCTCCGTACCAGCGTGGCAGGCGTAATTGCGCGACGCTGCCTCGTAGCGTTCGCAACCAGCATGCGAGGTCGTCAGCTTCGGCGTCAGGCAGGGGCTCGTCCCATCCAAGTTTGTGTCTCCATAGATCCTGCAGTGTGATCTTGGCTCGTATCGTGAAGTGGCTCAGCAGGCCCAGCGGGTCGTATAGCGACATGACCGCACATAGGGCCTCGCGCTTTGTTGGTGTGCGTTGTCGCCCGATGACCTCCTCTGGAACTCTGTGTAGCGTCGTGTTGAAAGCCAGCTGATCTAGCTTAGCGTCCCACAACAGGCCGAGTGTCTTGTCTGGTGCCGGCGCCAAGCAGGTGGGGTTGTTCGATCGGAGCCCCGTTTCGATGTGTTCTCTGACTGCGCGTGCATTGGAGTTCCACCCGCGCAGCTTGAACCCTGCTTGTGCGTGCACGAAGTTCACCTTGTCTCTGATGCTGACGCGCAGCGCGGCGTCGAATACCAGGCGCAGCTTCCCCGGTTTGTTGGGATCGAAAACCGTGAAGTGCGGTAGGTACCACTGCCTCTTGCTGCTCTCTTCGGTCCCGTCGCATGGCTTCATCAGCAGTGCCTCAACTTCGTGTTCGTATTGCGAAGCGAAGCCTGGCTCTCGTTCAAACTTCTTTTCGATTGGTTGCAATCGTCCAAGTGCGGCGTTGCAACTCGGCAGCGTGGCGACATCGTCCCGGCGCCACGGTAGTTGCACCTCGAAGCGGCCGTCTACTCGTCGGGCGGTGGCTTCGAAGATCTCGACGGCTTGTCGTTCGGAGTCCGCGACCCCCGGCGCGTCGATTTCGAAATGTTCTTCGACTATTCTTTCCAGTCGCTCGTTCTCTGCGTCGCTGTGGTTCGGTGTGAACATGTGCAATATCGACGCGCAGTCTCTGTCATATAAAGACCGCGGTACAGTGCCGTGGATCGTCCAACCGAGTTCGGTGAGAGAAGCGGCCGGTTCGTTCTTTCGGCCCATCTTAACTCGCCGTGACACGATGAGGTGCCAATTGTCGGCGCCTATCAGCAGCTGCGGCTTCGTCTTCTTGTAGCAGACTTCTTCTTTGTTCAAATCCTGGAGGTGCGCATGACTCAGCAGCGTGGCCGGTACTGCTTGACTGTGCAGTACCAGTTGCTGTGTGGTGCGCATCTTCACCCGGTGACTGTCGGCGCCTCTCTTGCTCTTGATCTCTGCCTCGATGAGCTGGCTGTTGACTTCTCGGCTGCTGGATGTCGCGCCGTGAATGTGGAGCGGTCGCGTAGGCCCCTTGAAGCCCAGTCGTCTTGCCAGTTCCTCTTCCATCAGCGACACGGTGGAGCCTTCGTCCAGTAGCGCGTAGGTGTCCGCTTCCCCCTTCGGGCCTCCCACGGTGACTGGAACCACCTTCAGCAGCACCATGCTTCTGTCTTCGGCGGCGGCGACAGCTACTGACACGTTCTCTTCGGCGGCAGTGGCAGCGGCGTGTTCCGGCGTCCTGGACTCTTCTCTTCTTTCTTCGAAGTGTAGCAGGCGGTGGTGGGGGCGGCGGCACTCGTTCAGACCGCACGCTCCCCTGTTGCAGCGTTGACGTCGGTGGCGGCTCTCCAGACACTTGAAGCACACGCCGTTGTCCTTGACAATCTTCCATCTTTCGTCGACGCTGGCTGCTCGAAACTTCTTGCAGTTTGGCAGCAGATGTTCTTCGTTGCAGCTCGTACACTCGTATTTTCTTTCTTGCGGCGGTGCTGTGGCGTCCGTCTTCTTCACAGGAAATGCGGTGTCTGCAGTAGTCGTATATATGTTGACCTTCTTCTTCACGGCGCCCGTCGGAGCCGATGTTGCTAGTCGGGACGTCTTCGGTATCGCAGCCGCAACCGGGTGCGACGAGTACGTAAACTGTAGCGCCAGGTCCGCTTCCTCCATCAGGAACTGTGACAGCAAGACGAGTTGTGGGTCGCTGCTGCGCATGCGTTGTTTCGCGTAGTCGCACCACCGGGCGCGCAAGTAGGGGCTCAGCTTTTCCAGTACCTCCCTCGGCAGCATCGGGTAGTGTAGATAGTCACGGCGATCTATGTTTTGTAGCACACATACGATGTTTTAGAGTTTTACTGCGAACGTGTTGATTTCGTTGGCGGAGCTCCCGAGGCGCGGCAGGCGGCGCAAGTCTTCCATCGCCTTGTCTATGATGAACTCTGGTCGACCGAAGCATTGTTCCAGTGTGCGCATTACTTGTGCGGGGCTTGATACGGTACACAGGAGACCGGCGACTGCTTCGCGAGCTTCCCCTCGTAGACAGTTTCGAAGGCGGGCCATGTTCTCGGTGGGCGCGAAATTGTAAGTGGCGGTGGATTCTGTCATCGCCGCTTTGAAAGGTAGCCACTCGTTGACGGCGCCGGAGAATGTTGGCAACTCGGTGGCCTGCCGGGGCGCGGGGCGCACCCGGGACATCCTCTCGAACGCTTCTGTGAGTTGCTCGATCCCCTTCTGTCGTCGTGTTGGCGTCGGTGATCGCGGTCGGCGAGCGTCGTTCTCATCGAAATGCACCCGTTCGTGGTGCCGCTGGGTTGCGTATGTCGGTTGCTCCCCCCGTACGGTCAACGGGGTCCGCAGCGCCTGCGTAGGGACGGCGTCGTCGGTTGTAGGCGCCTTGTGTCCCGGAGTAATTTTCTCCCCCCGTCGCACGGAGGGAATTTCGACGTTCTGTTGCAGCCAGCTATCGATGCGCTCGTTGATGTCGGCGACGCATGAACCTTCTACGTCGACTTCTTCTTCTCGAATGTTCTCGATGTCGACGGCTAACCTCTTCCTAATGAGACTTGTTTCAATTGCGAGTTCTTTCTTCCTTATGTCTGCTAGTCGCTCTTCCGCTTCCAATTGTGCGTTCCGTATGCGGGCCACGGCGCTGCTAGTCGATCTTCGTGATGCTCTGGACCTCGAAGGTGACGGGCGACGTGGTGACTCAGCGCGTAGAGCTTCGCTCGGACGAGAGAGACGCGAAAGGTGCGCAGAGGTGTGCAGCGCTTCGGCGCTATAGCCCCCCCCCTCGGCGCCCATGGCGACAGTCGCGTTTCTGTTGTAGTCCGCAGGTGCGTTGCTTGATGCCTCAGGTCGGTCACGAAGAGTGGCGTCGATCAAACCACTCGAACGTGCCGCGCCTTGGCTTGCGTTTGCCGACGGAGAACGCGGAGGATCCGTAAATACGGTTTTTGGTACGGGTTCTTGAGAGCGTGTCCTCACCATTTTTTCTTGCATTAAATATGGTGAGCGATGAAACCAGGAAACTGTTGTGTCCTGGCGCGGGTTTCTTCAATCTGGCTAACGAAATACCAGCGTGGTTTATTTGAATCCGGCGAACGATGGACCAGGAAACTGTTGTGTCCTGGTGCAAGTTCTTTAAATCCGGCAATCGATGGACCAGGAAACTGTTGTGTCCTGGTGCAAGTTCTTAAAATCCGGCAATCGATGGACCAGGAAACTGTTGTGTCCTGGTGCGAGTTCTTGAAATCCGGCAATCGATGGACCAGGAAACTGTTGTGGACTGTATGCGAATTGTTGAAGTGATGTTAGGTTGTAGGAAGGTTCTTGTTGTTTCTTAGGAGTAAAAGTCTCATCGGTAGTTCACTTAATTTATTTCAAAACACATTGGCTATATACATTTTATACCTATTGCACTTATCACTAGTCTCAACGATCGATTCCAAGATTCAACCTTGAGTTTCAAAAACGGGAGGGTATATCGGACGGAGGTATTGCAGTTAGTGACTGGTAGACCGATCGCGGCGCGCTGTCCTCTACAACTATCATCAAAAGTCAACTCCAATTAAAAATAAGATGTTCCACCAAATTCGTTGCAAACCTTAATTAAAAAATCGGGAGTGGTCTCCCCTTAACTTTCTCGTATACCGGAAACGACTCAAAAGTTGATAGAAACCTTATATTTTAATGTCATACATGCATGTTCAATTTGGTCAAAACGCACAGACACACACACAGACATAATTCCAAAAACGGTATTTTTTTAAAGGTCCAAAACATGTAAATCCGTCAAAATCTCGAGGTTGAATTTTTGGACGATTACAAGACTTCCTCTAAACTTAACTACGTATATGAGAAAGTAAAAATATGTACACTTCAGTACCCAATAAAAAAAATTGGTAACCTTATGCGATTCAGAAACAAAGTCACTCAATCATTACACTAATTCCAAATAAACAGTTTGAGAGATCAAACTATTTTTTGGAATTAAGTAGATAGTATAGTAAAAACCTAGCATAGGTAAAACTTTCATGTAACGCGAGGTCATGCTTCTCTGGCAGTTGTAAAACCACACGTTATTTGCATTCGCCTGTTTTTATCGAAACCAATGTAAATTCAAAACGTATGCGGTCGCCGTAACCGGCAATTTCAGCCAACCAATCGACGCTGAGCCGGCTATCAATCTCCGCGCTTACCGCATCACACGGCACATTCCAAACTTAACCAGACTTGAAAAAAGACTACATTCCTATCAATTCTATTATAAAAATATGTCCTCTAAGAAAACAAAACAAGCGTTAAAAATATTTTTAGTAAGAATATTCTTTTATTGTGTAGTGGTTGGCAGACAAGCATATATCCTGCCTGGTGGTACACAATACCAAAGAAAAAACTACAGTGGTCTTCTTCTGGTAGAGGTACTGATCCAGTTCGGCCTGCTCCAAATTCCAGCGGGTAGTCCGTGATGCCCTAACTCAACTAACCATACAATCTATAAACTTATCTTCTGTAACATAAAAGGCAACTTTTACCGACTGATTTCAAAGCACACAGCTCAAAGCACTGAACAGAATGCGCTGAAATTTGCCACGCAGACACTTATTAGTACATAAAGGGCTTTCAAAAATTCACCTCCTAAGGGGATGAAACGGGGTCCAAAGTTTGTGTGGAGTAACCACTCACAACTCACTCACAGTAGCTTTTTTAATTTGTCCCACTGCTGGCTTACCTATACTCATTTTTCTTAAAAGTACGATCATAATTTTATCCATAAAAAAATATTTAGGTAGGTACAGTCTTCATAATTGCAACTATAACAGGTACATACATATTATCAAGTTCATAATCCTAAAAGGGTTGATCAGAGTTTTAGCCCGCCTAGCATGACCACCGAAACACGATTATGATATAGCCATTTATCGCTTTGAACTGTCAAAATAAATGGATCTAACCACCAACTTGAAATTTTATCGAAACTGCGAACTTGTATAAGGCTTATACATGTTCAGAGTATCGATAAAATTTCAAGATTGCGGTTATATCTAATGATTTTTGCGAGTTCAAAGCGATAAATGACTATATCATATCGTGTTTCGGTGGTCATGCTATGCGGGCTGGTAGCATTTGGTTACACATAAAGAGACATCTGACAGTATGCGATAGTGTCCCTGAAAAGTTGCAGGTTGCCAGCCGTGTAATAAATTTATAAATTTTTCAATATCATACACAATAAACAAAATTACTCATCACGAGTCATCATTGCGAATATGTGCATTAAACTCTTATATTTGGAATTATAGTTTTAGACATTAATTACGCCAATTGAAAGAAATATGTTTATTAAAATGTCTATGTCTAGTCACAATTTTGACAGTAACAAAGAAAAATGACTGAATGATAGGTTTGGAATATACCTGTATATCAATCAACCATCCGTCTCGACATGATCTCGCCACTCGTTCGAGATTCATACTTATACGGCAGTTTAGAAATCAATTTTTCAGAATTTGATTGATCCAGCTCGTTGCTTCTCCGCATACCTATACGACTTATTTTCGCTAGAGACCTTTCAACATAAAGATTTTTTTACTAGTAGTTTCAAGTTTTTATTCTTTATCTAAATACAAACGCGAAGCTGCTGATAAAAATCGCTTAGCATGATGAATTGATGAGCATTACTGAGTATTCATATCACAACTTTTTCCACAGTTGTTCCACACATGGAAACTCTTACTGTCACTTTTTCCCACCATGGTGCGTCAAAGTGAAGCGATTGCGATCGGATAAGGGTGAAGCCAAACTAGCGTAATTTTGTGTTGTTCGGGCCATTTTCACTACATTCGGATTCATACAAAACACACGGTGATGCAAAATTAGTTTTTTTAATTCTACGAAATACGCTCTACTAACAAAATTACGCACGTTTGGCTTTACCCTAATTTTCTCTTTAATTGAGAAATTAGTGATTCCAGATACAAACACACCCTTTTTATCCTCTGAAGGGATGATTTTGGTGATAAAAACTATCCTATGTCCGAAGCATAAACTGAGTCCATACCGAATTTCATCTAAATTGGTTCAGCGTTCATTGTACGAAATTGTCTCTGTTCGGCGACCGCACTTTAGAAACAATTTTGTTCTAAAACTTATCGAGCCGGCGCGGCGCCGCAACAAAAAATAATGGGGTTTAAATTACAAAACCTCCAAGAGGCTATTCTAATAACATTAACATGTTTCTGTTTTACATAATGACCTGACCTGAGCCAATATCACCCACACGAGGACTTGCATAGTCATTCCGAGCAAGATCACGATTTTGTAGAATGATTATTTTCGAAAGTTACGAATTTAGTTTCATAATTTTGAAAAGAAAATAGTAAATATTCCTGTCGTGATCGGTAAAAAAAAACATTTGAAAGTTGTAGCCACACCTATCACTATCAGCTCTGAAAAGGACCGCCTCTTTTTCGGGGTTCCGTACCTCAAAAGGAAAAAAACGGAACCCTTATAGGATCACTTTGTTGTCCGTCTATCCGTATGTCTGTCAAGACTCTATCTCGGGAACGTGTAGAGGTATCGAGTTGAAATTAAAACCATATACTCAAATCTACAGCTCCTTGAAACTGTGAAAAAATCAAACTTCTATGTTAACGCAAAAAAAAAATTTCGACACTCTCAAGGTGTTAGATTCGCAACGTCGCCAATTGATGGCGCTGAACCGAAGCCGACCAATTCTACATGGCCTTAAATAAGGTTTCGGAAACTGATTTTCGGGAAAATTATAATATGTTGTTTCTACGGAACCCTCGGTGGGCGAGTCCGACTCGCACTTGTCCTGTTTTTTTACTATGAACGCTACGGAATAGCTGCTACAAAACTGCTACGAAGCGTAGCGCATCGCCTCTTTTTCGTAGTAACATGAGGCGATACGGTATCGCCCCATTTTAACACACAACAGTGTAAGGTACGACCTTAATGCAGTGATTTATTTGATTTCACTTTGACAGGGTGGTGGTGTTGTCTCACTAAGGGTTTGTGGATTTTCTGTCCCCTTTAATGTAACTAAGCGGCAGGTTGACAACTAGTCACTCTTTTGAGGCACCGCGTGGCCCATACTGGCGGATGTGACTTTATATGTAACCAAGCGTTACCTAAGGCTCTGTTCAACCCCTCTTTTTTTCTTTATTTGGGTAAGGAAAACACAGTACGTGCATTGTATCATCATCAACAGCTCATATAATGTCCTCAACGAGGGGCTAGAGCCTGCCCCACATTAGGGGCGATTGGTCTTTAGATAAGCACGCTGGCCGAGTGCGGGTTGGTCCACTTCACACACAACCTAAGAATTTCTTCTTAGGTGTGTGCAGGTTTCCTCATGATGAACGAACGAATGAACGTGCATATGTATTGAAAATTTAAAAACACACTGGAACATGGCCTCTTGGTAGACTCTTGAACCGATGGCATCAAAATTGACTTTCATAAGTGTACAAATTGTACCTAAATCTAAGATTCAGGCTTCTTTGTCCAAGACCTAAATGAATAAAGAAATTTTGACTTTGACTTACGTGGCAGGGTTCGAACTGGTGCCTCCCGGGTGGCAGACAACGCCCTTACGCACTACGCCACAGATGCGCGCGTGCATTGTATATTTCCTATTATATAATTAAGCTAATTGTACTAACAACATTATCCACAACTCTTGGGATTATGCGCGTGATAATATGATATTACTACTGAAGACCGCAGGGGGTCGATGGCACCGTGGTCGTGTATTCTTCGTAACGATTATGAAAGCTAAAGTATATAACAAATAATTAGGAGTACCTACTTTGCAAAGAAATGAAAATGTCTAATAACTGTACAGAGAAAACTTTGTTTTAATTCGTCAGCAACTCTTGCTCAGCCTGTCATCTGTTGAAAGCAAAGTGGAGAAGTTGTAAAGTCGTATCTTATATGTGTACCTACTCCTCAACTCACAAATTCCTAGATGATTCGCTGGAACTTAGTCGTGCTTTACGGGATTAACTTGTGAAACCCAATCCCCGTGCACGGCAACTTAGAAATACTTAAATTGCACAGAACCTTGAAATTTGTAGAATAAGAAATGTAGATAGATAGGTATATAGATACACTCTTTATTATAAAATAAATAAATAAAATAAAATATTTTAATTTTGGAAACAAAGTTCATAGTGTTAATCGCAAAATAATCTTATCAAAGTATAGCAAGTTTAAAAATAAAATAAAATTGTGAAACTATACTTATTTAAAATTTTATTACACACCAAATTATAAAAAAACTAACAAAATGAACTTAATATAATTACAACACAAGCAAAAAGTGTAAAACACTGTCATGAGGTATATAAATACACTACGGAATTACATAGGTATAAAACGATAAAACGGCACTACATTTCAATAGAAATCGACAGTCAATTGTCTATACAATCAAACATCATTTTGACATGACAGTCGTAGATTCATTTTTGGGCATTACACTTTGCTTAGCAACCACAACAAGATTATGTGTACAAACCTGAGGTACAAACCGTACAAACCACTTACAAACTTCAAAAGAATTTAATTATAATCGGTGACAAGGAAAAAATCTCATACTCCTTCTTGTTAAAGTCGGTTAAAATGTAGTCTATGTTGCTCGAATCGCTCAAAAATCAGATGAATAGCTTAGGCCAGCTTAGGCGCTAGGGTGGAACATACGTAAATACAAACATAGACTACAGACTGCTAAAATTATTACCCTTCCTTTTTGATTCGCCGTTGTCGGGTAAAAGTGTTAAATGGGAAATACATATACTTATCCTAACGCGAAAATGAGAAACCGGGTTTGCGAAGAAATGAGTCACTTCGGAAACACTTCGTTTATCGATATTTAAATGATTTTAGACTCGTGGTGCGGTGAATTTTGTCCCACCGGACCAAGTTGGGGTTCGTAGTCCCACTACAAATCCCACTGAAGGTGGCATTTAAGATTCATAGAAGTAAGTCGAAAAAATAAATGAATATTGAAAAAATAATATAAAAAATGAATAACTTATTGAAAAAAAATACTGTTTTATATTTTTTAATTTTTTTATATACATTTTTTTCTATTTAATTACAGTACTACGAACCTTACTTTATTATTATGACTGGTGGTCCCGGTCCTAGTGACCACCAGTCCTAATGTTGAATATTAGTGGGACCACGAGTCAAAAATAATTTAAACTATGTGAACATAAAACTCTTCAAACTTCTTGCTTGATTGAACGCGCTAATGTCAGGAAAACTGAAAATGATTTGAATTGAAAAAATCGTTTTGTGTTGGATAGTCCATTTATAGAGGAAACTCACATTTACGCTATACCTATTTGTTCCACGCGGATAAAGTCGCGGGCGGAGCGTTAGTGATATATACTTTTATTATATGTACAGGCTATTTTCATATTATTTTTTTTTAATTTATTTATTAAAAAGAAAATTATAAGTACAAAATTATTGGCACAACAAAATATGCCGATATATTTCGAAATAGGTTTCGACCTATGAGGTGGGTCGATTTCATTGCCCGCAAGTGATTTATTTGTTTTGATTCTGACAATTAACTTTATACATTAGAATTAAGTTTATCTATACAACATGTAAACTAAATAACCAACACCCTGAATACAAATATTGAAATCAACTCGGAAGCCGATCCCAAACCACCTGTATTCAGGGTGTTGGTTATTTAGTTTACATGTTGTATATATAAAAATGAATACTGACTGACTGATTGACTGACTGACTGACATATCAACGCACAGCCCAAACCGCTGGGTCTAGAGATTCCAAATTTGGTAAGTAGGTTCCCTATGAGGTCTAGGGGTGCACTAAGAAAGGATTTTTGGAAATTTACCCTCTAAGGTGGTGAAAAGGGGATGAAAAGTTTGTATGAAAATCCGTCATTTTTTAAGTAAAAACCATGAAAATCGGTATATGGCGCTTGGGTTAGAAGAAATAATAAGAAAATTTAAATGCTGCCCGTAGTAACTATTCTACGTGGACGAAGTCGCAGGCAAAAGCTAGTTACACATAAGGACTAAGTTAGCATAGTTTTTGTATATAATATATAAACGTTGGATGGGTGTGAATATCTTCAACGATATTATAGATACCCTATGGCGAGCATCATGACCATTCACATGGAAATGAAGCGCGAGGTCGCGTATTGTGGTGCTTAATTATGTAGTATGGTACATACCACAGCGTAATAACGTACTGTGGTTTGACGTCTTTGAAGTTAAGGAAAATTTCCTCTTCTATCGAGACAGCGTGCAGTACACATACAATGAACCAGCGTGTCCCGAGCGAATGTATGCAGCTCGGGCTCGACCTGCGTCCCCTTCACTATTGCCCTGTCTAGACATGCTCGTCGGACGTGACTGTGATAGTACCATGACTAAGGTGATTTTTCATAGGTTTTGGAATCTATGCTCATGCACATTAGGCGTTAGTAGAAAGAAACATATTAACTAGTTAGAATAAATATATGAGCATAATTTTTCATCAAATTTATTGACTGGAGACAGTCCAGTTTTAAACTATATTATTTGTTTTGCAAATAGAAATTACCTAGATGTTTGCGTTCCCATTGAGGGTCCTGATTAGAATTTTAAGCTTTTGAATGCGTCAGCTTATAGTAAAAGTTCTCAAACAATTCTAAATTCAACCTTTCATTTGTAAAAGAAGACACTCAAAAGTTATAATCGGTTAAAGATGGTCCCTCTATCGTGACTGACGAGGTATCCATATCTTATAATCTAGGTAAAATTTACAACTTTTATAAATGAACACTCTCAGTAAAACGTTAGTAAAACTAATTTTATTAAATATCACTCCTTCCTGTTCACTGAATAAAAAGAAGTAGCATGCAGAAGGTGGTCCCTCAATCGATCGCCATGAGTTCATATTAAGACAGAACCACAATAATATTTACAGTTGAATTTACAATTGTTTTAGAACTTTTACTATTGGCTGACGCATTCAAAAGTTTAAAATTCCAATGCGGACCCTCAATGGGAACGCAAACAAATTACATTGGTTTCATTTCAAAGCTTTTGTTATAATAAACATATTTATGTTAGTTTTTACCGTTACTTAATAGTCAATTACTTTATAATATACAGTCATAATTTACTCGTAAACTCTTCATAATTCACTCCTGAGTATGTGTAACATAATGTCTTTTAGTAGTTATAAACTTGCGTCTGTAACATAAAACGCCTTATTGGCTGTAACTTACAGAAAACTAAGCAGATTGCTTTCATAATACCGTGCAAGTTTTACTCGAGTTAAATGGTTAACTTATATTAAAGTTTTATACATGTACGATCGAACAAAGTGATTCCTAACCCATGGTGGAACCTTATCACTGTAAAAGAAATTATATATTCGCTATCATTGTCATACATTCACGCTCATAATTCCAAAAGGGATTGAGCAGAGCTTTAGGCAACATTTGGTTACATATAAAACCACATCTGGCAATACCCATATTGCCAGATATGGTTTGGCATGGCAGGCACTACATGACCCATCATGTAGTGCCTGAATATTCAAAAAAAGTCAGTTTGATTAGGATTAGGTTCTACTAAGGGTCGGGAAGTAATTTGTTCGATCATATTAATCTACATAGTAGTACCTTTTTTTGATGATGATGGGAAATCGATTTACGGACCATACCGCACGCTGGCTAGGCGCACGACGTGTGTGGGGCTCCCCGACGCTGAACAGCGCCGCAGCCGCCGGTCCGACCCACTAAAACCCCCGGTACCCTCCTAAGCCCTTCTGGGGGCATTTTGGGCTCGGCGTACATTATGTACACCATTCTCCTAAACGTCCCCGGAATCTATATAGACCAAAGGTCTAATCAAAGTTATAAATATTAATGATGATAGCATATATCTTTAAAAACCGTATTAATAACGATTATCATGATCATTATTTCCCTGCTCCTAATTTCATTTGGGGTCGGCATAATATGTTTTTCTTCCGTTTGAGACCTACTGGTCGTTCTGTTCTACCTAGAAAAGATCATAAAACTGGAAGGCAAGAATACAATACAAAATGTACTAATGTATAAGAATGCAATACAAAGCAAGCAAAGGGCCGATGTGGCCGCGGTAACGTTCTAGCCGGTAAGAAAGAGACTGACGTAAGAAAGCCTGGCAACCGGTGAGTGTGTGACGATTAACCCGGTTTTATGATCAAATCAAATCATTTATTGCATGTCCCATTACATGGGTGGTCATGTTGTTGATAAAACGTTTAGATGTAACGCCCTGCAAGGGCATAGCAAATATTTTACAATTTACTGTTATTTACATATTAATTAATTAAGATTAGTATACATTGATAAATTTAATTATTATGTCTATATTAGTTAAATAGGTATTCATTTAAGTTTTACGACATATGAAAGTCAAATATAAATAAACAATAACAAGAGATAAATAGGTCCTAATAAATTTAATTACTGAAAACATCTGTATGTATTATTGTATTGAAATAATTAGTCGTAGTATGCAGTAGTGTCCCGTAGTACGCTACGCAAAAACGCACCGACCCGCTACGCGACTGGGTGTCCTAGAAGCTACGTGCTACGATACACAAGTAACAACTAAAATTGAGTTTTATATATGGTATTAATATAAAACTCAATTTTAGTTGTCAAAAACGGTACGGTTTAAGCAAATTCCTATACTTACAATGATCTATTTAAAAAAAAATTAAAATAACCTTTTTATGGTCGAAAAAGAAAAAAATAAAATAAACTTTAGATTTAAAATGTTATAGTTTAGAAGCTTGTCGCGAGATTTACTTCGATCGTCGTTTATATTCTTACTTTAGATCTCTTTTCCGATTCTCTCGCTGTTTATCGACATAAGTAAATCTCGCGACAAGCTTTTATAACATTTTATATCTAAAGCTTATTTTCTTTCTTTTTAGAGCATATTTAAATAAAACTTCCTTTTTAAAAATGTTTTATAAACATTTAGTTTTTTAGTCAGTTTATTTGTATTCTTCTCAGCAAACCCTTTCATTTAATACCCATATCATGCGCGTGCCCAAAAAATTACATGAATTGTCATCCAAACTAAACGTGTACGCAAAATTTCAGCTAATACGAATACCAAGAATAAAAAAAATATACGAACAGTGCAAGTTAAATAAAAGCTTGTAAAAAAATGACTGATGGATCATTTGAATATTAGTTACGAACTACTTTCAGGGTGTGTGTTATTTGTGTTACATGTTATATAGGTTTATGTTGTATTTATGAGTGTTTGGAGCAAGTTTAGTGGAGCGAGCCCTAACGCCTGATTACACCTCACTGACCAACGCCTTTCGGGCCTATGGGTTTAGGTTCGGTTTGGTTAGAACCCGGAAAAGGTCATCTAGGTCTGACAGTAAGTTTTATTTTTTACACTAATAAATATAATACATACTCGTAATACCAGGCAGTTTTGCATATAATTTTATAAATTATCTTATTATATCTATCAAATGATACACCCGCCATCTTCCCACAAATTCTATTTTTAATCCTATCCATTCTAAGGTTACCTAGAAAAGGTAATCAGCGATAAGGTCGCTCTTTGTACAAATAGTTTATATGTTTTCCATTGTGTACTAATTGTGTAAAACTGGTTGTTGTACAGTCAGCATCAAAGGTAGATTGACAATTTAGTACCATGTCGAAACAACGCGAGCTCTTATGTAGTAATAGTTATTACTGTTTTATATGAATGATTTTTATGACAAGGTACTAAAGGATGCTGACCGTACAATAAAGTTGTATCTATTTTTGTGCAAATTCTCCTTTGAATATTATAGTTTTTGGTATCACAGGTATTGGCTGATTGAATAACTTAAGTTTATTTATGCTATGGTTACTAGATAACTGACAAAATATCTATAACAAAATACGAGTAGGTACTTGTCCAACATTATGTCGCTCAATCAAGAAATGGGATTATCTGCCAGCACACATGTTCATCCTTCTAATAATAAAAGACATTTCGTTGAAAGCCTTCTCAATTTTATGAAGTCAGTAAAATTAAATATAATATAGCTCAAGTAATAAGTATAAGCGTTGTATTGTCATATTTCTCACGTTATTATACTTGCATATTTTTCTTTTCGATTTCAATTTATCTATCTATTAAAGAAAATAAGTACAGCTTGTGTGAAGCAAATCGATTAATACCTTATCCAATATCTATCGGTCAGCATAAGAAGTAGATTAACACTACAGTACCTTGTGATAATAATCATTAATACATTATGGTGGCAACCATCACAAGTGCAACCTGCACAAGTGCTAGCATAGGTATGACGTGCTGACTGCACCTATGTCCTACGAATTATTATAAATGTAAAAATTGGGATGATTTTATCAATCACGTGACATCATTATACCTGTATACCTGTGTACAGCCATATATAACCAGGTATACAGGCACATGGTAATAATATTACCATGGAACATATTATGTTCCTGTAACTATGTCATGCAAAGGGGTATTGATGATGATTCCTCTTGTGGAATTAATTTACTGCTACGGGTAAATGACATCCAAGAGGTCGAAGCCGCAGCAAAAAACTAGTACTACAATAGATATAGGAAACTGTAGATGGGCAATTGAAAGAGAAAGAGCATACTAACACGTATATGAACGTGATAGATAGACGAGACCATTTCACGTACACGCAGGCGGCCTAAGTCGGCCTGTCAGTCACGTAGAAAAGGCAGCAGCTGTCAGACTGTAGTACCTTTACCGAAGTAAAATGCACAATTCGCTTATATTTGTACTAATATTAAAAAGAGAAAAGATTTGTATGTTTGTATGAATAGGTTTTAAAACTGCTAGACCAATATTAAAGATAATAGACGCTCGCGGCTTCGCTCGCGCTAACGTCGGATTTTTTTTAGCCTAGTCTTCCTCGATAAATGGACTATTAAACAAAATAAAATATCTGTCGTTCCTGAGATTAGCGCGTTCAAACTAGCAAACAAACTCTTCAGCTCTATAATATTAGTATAAATTGTTACTCATAACGTACAAAAATGGTGGGTTGTTTAATTTGTTACAAAATCATGGTCAACGTTTACTTTAACATGACATATGAAGAAATGCGGTTCTATAATCTGTTCATAGAAATATTGAGCTTTATAAGGAATACAGGATTGGGTGAGCACAAGGAATTACTTAAAAATTTAAAATTAAAGACCCTTACTTTACAGCGTTTGTACAAATAAAATAACACATGATTGGTGTCTATAAACTTATTATAATCCGGAGTCCGGCCAGCCCTCTGTGAGAACTGAGTGATCCGATATTCAACCATTTGTCTTCGGTTTAATCATTTTACAAATAGAAAGATTGGTTATACATTTAGTTTTAGACCTTGTACAAATTGATAAGCATATATTTATTTATTTTTAGAGTCAGCTCACTCAATGCACACGCACACAAAACTCTTTCACCGTAAGATTGCTACTTTTTCACAGAGTAACGGACGCATTATTTTATTGAAAAAAAAATACACGTGGACATAGTGGCGAGCGGAGCGCTAGTATTTAATAAATTCATATTTTTAATAATCCTTTTAGGTGACGATAACCGCCGGGACCCTGGACCATTGTGATTGGAACATCCCGCGATTGCATAACACACTCAGAAAGCTAAAATACTATTTATTTTTCTTAACAAGTTGCTGCTTTATCTCATTTGAATATTTTAAGAATAAAATGATTTATAGATGAATAAAGATTTATGAAAATAGCTCCATTACCTTCAGAGCTATGTCACTTTTTAATTTAGTAAGACCTATTTTCAAGATTTTTTAATACGCTAAAATGTACAAATGAAATGTTGTCATACTAAATTGGTTTTGTAAGTAGTCTAGTTTCATAAGTATACTTTTTCATAATTTACAGAGAGAAAATTGCGTGCCACCCCTTATCACCCCCTTAGGATCTCAGCACACTTATCAACTCGGAACCGTATCGCCTCTTTTTACTACGAAAAAGAGGCGATGAGCTACGGTTCGTAGTCGTTTCGTAGCCGCCGTTCCGTAGCGTCCATGGTAAAATTAGATGCGTTCCTTTTCCGAGCTGATAAGTGATCGGAATTGGAAATAATATATATTACATCTAACTATTAATGTTTACATTATAAACGCTTTTCGTTATGACTGCATTAAAAATGTGAAAAACGTTGTACATGCCTATAAAATGTGAGGGTTGCCCTCGAGATCCCTGGCTTCCCATCATCAGATCCTGACTTGGTGACAATGGAACCACCTCAGGAGTAAACACTAACGAATAAAAAAGAATTTTGAAAATCGGTCCAGAAATGACGGAGATATCGGTGTACATACATAAAAAAAATACATACAGACGAATACAGAACCTCCTCCTGTTGGGAAGTCGGTTAAAAAGGAGTACATTGTTTTTATGGGTGGTTCAGACTATGTTTATTTCTCTTACTTACTACTTAGTATTAAATTAATTTGATGTTTGAATTTACGTAGTCAAAATTCCAGTAAATTACCGGTAGTGGTAAAAAAATAGTTTAAGGATGTCTCCGATTTTTTTCTCTGTTCTACAAACTGTAGGTAAATATACTCACCCAATTCTGATCACTGCTGATAGGTGTGTTACGATTTTTTACTGTACGAAGAGCCAACATCGCTTTATAGTTTAGTCATAGTATACCGTGGTGCTCCGTAATCTACGCTACGACAATACGCACCGACCCGCTATGCGACTGGGTGTCGTAGAATCTACGCGCTACGACGTAACTAAGCTACGACGATACGCACCGACCCCCTACGTGACTGGGCGTCGTAGAAGCTACGCGCTACGACGTAATCTACGCTACGACAATACGCACCGACCCGCTACGTGACTGGGTGTCGTAGAGCTATGCGTTACGACGTAATCTACGCTACGACGATACGCACCGACCCCCTACGTGACTGGGCGTCGTAGAAGCTACGCGCTACGACGATACGCACCGACCCCCTACGTGACTGGGCGTCGTAGAAGCTACGCGCTACGACGTAATCTACGCTACGACAATACGCACCAATCCGCTACGTGACTGGGCGTCGTAGAGCTATGCGTTACGACGTAATCTACGCTACGACAATACGCACCAACCCGCTACGTGACTGGGCGTCGTAGAAGCTACGCGCTACGACGTAATCTATGCTACGACAATACGCACCGACCTGCTACGTGACTGGGCGTCGTAGAAGCTATGCGTTACGACGTAATCTACGCTACGACAATACGCACCGACCCGCTACGTGACTGGGCATCGTAGAAGCTACGCGCTTCGACGAACAAGCAAACGTAGTTTATGAGGAAAACTCTAATTTGGTATTTCTCAAGCAATATTATTATAATTCGGTACTTATAATAATAGTTTATTATATGGTTATTACGTAATACCTCATCACTTAAATCAGTTAAAGTTTCTAACTCAAAACGTTCTTTATTCATTCGAATTTGAAATTCAAACGCTCTTTTATCTCTTTAAATCTGAACAAAGTTTATTTATTTCATTATTCATATTGTTGATCTTATACAAAGTGGAAAGAAATACAAATATTTTCACATATTTGCAAATTCGTTGCTTAAATGTTAGTATAACAAGATACGCGCAAAAAACATAACCCTTTCCTTGCAGTCGGGTAAAAAACGTAACTGTTTTAGTTGCGAGAGCTCAGGAAAAGCTCGGAAACATGATTTGCGTTTCTTTCTGATAGGGGGGGGGGGGGGGGGGGGCCCTAATCACGTTTCCTATACTAATTGAGCTGAACACACCAAAATCTAGTAACGTTTTTACTTTCTCGTATACGTAGTATAGAGGAAGTCTTGTAATCGTCAAATAAACAACCTCGAGATTTACACGTTTTGGATCTGCCTAAGTCCAAAAATCGGGAGTGGTCTCCCTTCGACTTTCTCACATACCGGAAACGACTCAAAAGTTGATAGAAACCTTATATTTTGATGTCATAAAGGCATGTTAAATTTTGGACACCCATCCGAGCACCGACCGCGCATTTGGTTGCTTTTAACATGAACCAAATTTAACATGCATGTATGACATCAAAATATAAGGTTTCTATCAACTTTTGAGTCGTTTCCGGTATGTGAGGAAGTCGAGGGGAGACCACTCCCGATTATTTTATCCTATAGCTTACAATTCGGATACTCAACATTATTGAGAACCTATCGAATAAGTTTTTATAGAACCTACCTATTTGGTCAAACTACGTGGAAAAAATTTACTCATTTATGCGATTTTTTTTTGAAATTGGTGGACTGTCGGTATTATTATTATCTGTGCTTATATCTACACGATTTTTTTTATATGTGGAGTAATTGAGAATATTATGTGTTTCAACAGTTTTGACATACTTTGACTTAAAAAATTGTGTTACTAAGCTAAATACTAATGAAAGTTTAATGTGAGCGGTAAAGAACCCATGATGGATGGTTTACGGACTTCGGATTGCTGTCATTAGTCGGGGCTGAACGGAATCTGATCTGATAAATATTTATTTATCCGTTCAAGGTTTCAATATACTTTTTTGTACTTAGGCGGTTATAACTACACTACACTGCGGTACACTTATGATACAAGCTATCAGAGAAAGTAATTAAAAGTTGTTATTGAAAGACATTAATAAAGTAATTAGAAAGTATTCCTGTAACCGAACTTACTTTTAATTGATATTGTTATACTAGAATAAAGGACCCTAAGCGGAGTCACTAATTACTGTATCCAACTCCAAATCACGCAAGTTGAAATTTCTAGACTCATTCTTGCGTTTTGTCGCACTTATAAAGTATGGATGTCTCTACCCGGTCAGGATACATACCTTTTTAAATGCTGTATGAGGAAGGTCTTGACCTTTATATTCTAATCATTGCATTATTTAAGTATACAACGAATTTTCTTTTCGTGAATTTAGAAGTTTTGTTTTTGAAGTAAAACTTCTTTAGGCGCGACTAGGGGGTAACTCAGATTTTTCTAACGGAAGTAACGCTCAGTATTCTATAGTCTGTGTAGTTTCCGCTATTTAAAAATAGTAATTTCGATTGGTCGTAAGTATCTGTCATATTTTATTTTTTTTTCAGTTAAAATTTAATCATTTCAGTAATCTACGTCAAAGAAGTTTTACTTCAATCGCGCGTAAAGGTTACACGCACACAATATCATTCACGGCTAGGGCTTTCAAATACCGGATTTTTTCGATACCGGTATCAATACCGGTATTAGCATGTTCAATACCGTGATCACGGGATCACGGTATTAAATATGAACTCAAATAAAATGCCCATTTTATTTCTAATCAGTCTTTATTTCTGTTACATAGGTACCTAATAAAGACATGAAAAACAGGCTAACAAAATATTAAACATACATTGTTATCTACTAACATATTGTTTCTACCCTAATCTTTTATTAATAGTTCGGCGGGACTAAAAATTAAAAAACCCAAAAATTTTTATCAAACAAAATATAAACCCTGTAATGGTAGATTTAAGTTTGTTAAATAAATATTAAAATAAAAAAATACCTTCCCATTAATTAAACTTCGCATGGCAATCACCATTAAAAAAAAATATTATAGGTACCTATATTATTTAACAATCATCTATTTTTTTACCTTGTAACATTCATATAATTACTAATCAAACAATCCTAAATAACAATATTCAAAAGAAACGAAAATAAAATGATAAACATCTATCTATATATATAAAAAAAAATGTTATAAAAAAAATTGCTGTTCGTTAGTCTCGCTAAAACTTTAGAACGGCTAGGCCGATTTAGCTGATTATGGTTTTGAAATGTTTGTCGTAGTCCAGGGAAGGTTTAAACAGTGAGAAAATATGGAGAAATTGAAAGGAAGATAGTAAAAACAACATTTTCATTTTCCCATATAAACTGCCTACTTTCCTGTCAAACATTTGACGTTCGTCGTTTCGATACCGTAGACTCGGGTCCACTCGAATTGAAGCACGTATTAAATTAAGGGTTTTGAATCGACAACATATATCCACATTACTCAGAATATCGCGTATTTCTTAATTTGAGGCGTATTTAATTTTTAATATTTTGATGGTTGTCATTGTTAATTCGTTCAGAAAATTTTGTCATTGTATTGACATACCTAATTATCTTGATGGTTGTCAATGTTTGGGATGTAAATAGAAAAGTCTTTATTGTGTTATTTCACACATACATTTGGCCGAGATTGAAAACTTTTAAAATGGTAATGCCGGATATTACGCATCAAAATTTTCAGCCATTTTAGCGAATGGAGAGTTTTAATGTAGTTAGGATAGGTGCAAAGAAGTTTAGTAGGTACTCCGTGGGTAGGTGATACGAAGTATGCCGGGTCATCTAGTAATCAATAAAACCTTAAGACTTTGGATTTTTTTGTAACTGAAAGTGTGATCTTAAAAACTACAGAGCGTTTAATGACTTATCAGATAGCGAACTTCTCAATTTTTGCATAAATAGTCCAGTCAGCTATTTATGCAACAAAGAAAAAGCTCGCTCAGCTTCTACACTTGTAGGTACCAGTACATATTTGTAAGCTGCAGATAAAAATATTTCCTGACGACCCTGACCGGTTTCGAAGACACACATCTTTACTCTTATTATTGATTCAAAACCAGTGCCTCTAGTTGTAGTTGTACTTTGAGGTAAGGTTCATGCCTAACACTTCGTCTTATATTCACATAACTCTAATAAAGAATTATTGATTTGTAATACCGTAAAATCACGGTATTGACTGATCAATACCGGTATTGAAGAATACCAAGAAAAAAACGTGATTACGGTATTACGGGATCCCGGAATACCGGTATTGAAAGCCCTATTCACGGCGTTATTAACATACGTAGGTAAGATTCTTGTTGTGCACGTGAGACGTGAAGAGATTTTTAGAGCTGGCAACATTGAGGCTGCTGCCGCATCATCTCTGCAGTGGCTATCTTCAAAACTGTTTATCGTGGGTGCAATGCAACGCAATGCGGCTGGGACTGCCAATCCCCAACCTGCCCGATTACTATTACTTGTATTAGTAACACAGTGTAGAAATTTTCCAATAATATTTATGGTCGTTATTAGATTGATAACGTTAAAGCGATTTTTGAATTGAGAAAATGTGAAATCGTGAATTGTGTAGAGTGTCTGTGTGCTTCAAAGTGAATGTTTGTATTACCTATCTATAATCGTGGTTCACGTAATGAGATAAAAATACTGAACAAAAAATACTAATTAATGTATCGCTAAATTTCAGAACAAAAAGTTGGTTAAGCACAAAAATACCAATCCTCGTTGGAATAGAAAACAAGAATTAAGTAGCAATACTACCTACATATTAATCAGACAACGAGACACAAGTGTTAGAAATTGTTGAGACAAAATGTACGTTTAGTTATTGTATATGCTTCACAGATTCATTTCTCCCAGTGACATGTCACACCAAAATGCCACGAATCTGGATACTCTGATATAATATTTCATCATTGTCGGCCTTAGTTGTCGGCACATCGCGCCTGACCCTGACGATCTCATATTTGTCATAATGACATAGCTTTCAGCGTATTACAGACAGGCAATTGTTCGGTGTTGAGAAATTACTATAATTTTCGATTTCAATGGGGGAATATAAATCTAAATACAATTTGTTCCATAGATTAATATAAGGACTTACGTAATTTGTTCAGTGCTTAGTTGTGGTGTGAAAATTATAGTCGGCCTAATTAATTAATTAATTAAGGAGTCATTTATTGAAAGATCACTTTAACATTCAAGTTGATAAATTTCGATTCAGATTATGTACTAAGTAAAACAAAAGATATGGACTGTTCGGAACTATGGTTTAGGAACTACCTATTACGTGCGGCAACCATAGCTTCCTTGAAATCTTTTGGTCAAATAATGAAAACCTACAAAAGTTTAATGCGCTTTTAAGTTTGTACTTTTGTTTTTCGAAAGAGATCGTTTATAACTGAATGTCATTACACATACGAGGGTCTAAAAGTACCGGATACAAAAAGTCCCTCAATTAATCAAGGACATCGACAGACTTGAAGTAAAATACAAAACAAAGTAAATCTTAATACTTATTTGCTTCCATAGTGCCCGCTTTACTAACCTTCAAAATCAAACGATAGCACAGTCATGGTGTGAAGTTATTTCACACGTAGTCCTCAACAAAATCTCGGCATACATTTTTGCCGGTTTTAACTCTTCCGCGAAGAAGTCCTTCTCCGTAAAAAGTCTGCACAGGCCCATAAGCATATCCTACTAATATTAGAAACGCGAAAGTTTGTACGGATGTATAGATGAGGGAGAAAGTTATGTTTTACTCTTTCACGCAAAAACTACTGAGTAGATTTTAATGAAAAATATAGCTCATACATCAGAATAATACTGCGCAGACAAAGTCGCGAGTAGAAGCTAGTAGTTAATAAAATAAAATAAATAACTTGATTACCTCTATGTTCACAGCGTGCGTGGAAGAAGAGTGCATTGACTGGGAGGGCAAGTCAGTGCCACACGGGTTGCTCTACGTGCCGGGGCCGGGCGTGTGCTCGCTCTGCGTGTGCTACCACTCCGAGCCAATGTGGTGCAAGGCCATATACTGCGACCCTCCCTATGTAAGTACACTGTCAGTGCAAGCCCGTGTGGCGAATGGCGAATAGAGCAAGACCGTTACTTGCAAACAGAGACGGAGAGAGAGTGGCCGGCCGAGCCTACGGCCTCGCAGTGTCTGTGAGGCCTCGAGCCTCGACCATATTTCAGCAGAGAGGCCGCGGCCACTGTTGGCCTTGAAGACTTCGGCAATTTTTTTGACGAAAAAATTGACGCAAGGCCCTTTCTGTATCCCCGTACAGAAAGGGGCTTGCGCCGTTTACCTTGCTCACGTCAAATTTAGATCTCGCTCCGCCACTGCTTGCAAAAACTTCCAATTTCTGGCGGCTAATCCTTTGTGCCTTACCTCTATTTATTTAGTATATTTTTACATAATTTATAAAACAAATACTCCAATTACATGAACGGCAACACCCCGAAATCAACCCGACAATGCTAGCAGTGTTATGTTCCATTTGTACAATTGTTAGCTGGAGCACTTGAGCTCACAAAGCTCGAAGGTAGGTATTGTGTGACAGCGTGACACTTAGTGACGGCGAGGACTCTAGCTGTCGAGCACCGGCCTCGGCGCCAACCAGTTTGTTTTCCACATTCAACTGCAGCCATATTTCATTACGAGCGCACAGAAAACTAGGTTTTGTTTTTAATGATTTTTAAACAAAGGTAACAGTTTTGTTTCCTTCTAAAAGGATGTGATGTAAAAAATAAAAAAAATAAAAAAAAAATTAAATTGAAATGGAATGTGATTTTAATGTTGAGTAACCTATGATCAGGTGGGCCAAAAATAAGGGTTTGTTATACAAAAAAATCTAAGTTCGGGCGCCAGGCTCACCTGTTATAAATGCACGGATTCAACGGTAAAGATATTAGTCTTTTAATCATAAGGGCAGGTTTATGTTCAATAAAAAACTATGTACTCTTGTTGTGTTTATTGATTTCGTCAAATAGAGCCTTAAGGGCGTTTACAACATGCTTTTTAATACCAATTTATAAATGAACTTAAAATAATCTTACTTGCTGTTAACAATTTAGAACCTATGATTTTAAAAGTTGTTGCAACTTGTGAGAATAATAATTTTAGAAAATAAGTGAGGATTCAGATACCTGGCTGGCCATTGTGTGATAGGTGTTAAGGGCAGATGTTGTTACCTCTGTTTTGTCATCACTCACATGGGTGGCGTGGAAATTTGTCTCCCAAAATCTCACATGCAGTCAGTCAAACAATATCGTCCCAAGACGACTAAAGATTACGTGCTGAAGCCGTAGCTACAGTGGTAATAAAAGTAAATGTGAAAATAGAAATGTGGAAATGTAAAAAGTAAACGTAGAAAATGTAAAGTGGAAAGTGGCATATTCCTGGAACAAAATTGGAAGTTTAACCTAAGATTCGTCACATGTGCATCTACTCAAAAAAAACAAAAATTAACAAAAATATGCTTACCCAATGTTCGTGTTAATACTGTATAAATGTAGGCTTCATGCCTTTTTATTAAAAGGGGCTCAAGGCCTAAGATCCCGGCCGATTAAATTATCGTTTCCAAAAATGCATCTTCCTGTTTGAAGATAGGTCGTCAAGTGAAGTTTGACAGGTGACAGTTGTCAAAGACACTTTTTTTTTAATTTTCCCATTGATAGGGAAGGCAAAGGGGATAGAGCCGTACAGCCATTTGTCCGAGCCTCATGGTGAGGAGTTATGAATCATGATTCACATGTGACCTGGTAGAAAAACTCATGTGACATGCAAATCATGTTACATTTCCCCCTTCCCCACGAAAAGCATCGAGAATCGAGGCTGACGAAGTTCAAAACCCAAAACAAACAAAATAAAAACAAAACCAACACAACAAAAGGTCAAAAATATCTAAACAAACAACCAAAACCAAAATACCCCAAACCTAAGTTTGTAAAAGAACTTAGATAATACCAACACCAACAAAAACAAATAATGAAACCAATAAAAAACTAAATCCTGTTTATAGAGATCAGTTGGACACCCTAGTCACTGACTCAAAACAACATCCTATCTATCCGTCCTTCCATTTGTTGAGATCAGTTGGACACCCTGGTCACTGACTCTAAACATCTTCCTAACAATCCTTCTATTTTTATTGAGATCAGTTGGACACCCTCGTCACTGACTCATCCTCTCTACTCGTCTTTTTTTTTAAAGGTGAGATCTGAAAACAAAATGTTTAACAGACTCTATAAGCACTATCATGGTCGGCACAACTCCACCAACTTTCCGAACATGAAGCGAAAAAGGCGTAATGTGACCAACAATACGGGTACACAAAACAAAAAAACACAATCACGGCCGGCACAACACCACCAACTTACCGTACATGACGTGGAAAAAGAATGTGAATGATCCAACAATACGGGATCACACATCAAAAAGCAACACAATCATGGCCGGCGCAACACTACCAACTTTCCGTACATGATGTGGAAAGAAAAAAAATGTATGTGGGTTCCAACAATCCGGGAACACTCACATAACAAAAAACAACACAATCATGGCCGGCACAACACTACCAACTTTCCGTACATGATGTGGGAAAAAATGTGTATGAATCCAACAATTCGGGACCATACAAAAAGAACCACCAGACACAAGTCTGAGGAAAAAGTGAAAATAGGAAAATCCGGTATTTGCTCAAGCAATAAATTGTCCAATCCGAGTTAACCTAATAACTAAGACTAACAAAAATATGTCTACAAAAGGACAAAAAACAAAAATTAATGTCTAATAAAAAGACAAAACAAATTATACAAAAATGTACAGAATAATTTGTACAAGAGATTTGTTACAACAAAAGGCAACAATAATATATACAAAAATATTAAAATCTTATGATGCTAATGGAAATATGTTGTCTGGAGACTAATTCAGATATAAGTTAAGCTGAGTCATTATAATTATGTATTATTGTTAAGATATACTGGTGAAAATAAAATTTTGAAAAGCTAAGTTATTTTTTATTAAATAAATTTTAATTTTGAAAATCTGTATTTTATTTTAACAACACTAATTTAACTAATTTTTAATTGTCCTTAATTGCAAATTGAATTACTTCCTTTCATTCTTCCACATTCATAGGCTCGATTCTTTCATTCATCACACTACAAAAAACATTCATGAGCCATAAATAACTCAAATTACAAAAATAAGGTAAAAAATAAGTTTCAAACTTTAACAATATCTTTAACATGATATCTACCAGTAAAATTTTTATCTAAGTCTTTAAGTAAATAAACATTATTGGAAATTTTCTCTATTATTCTACATTTAACAAACTTTGGAGCAAATTTAGCTGAAAAATAATGAGCAGCATTAGACTGAACGAAATTTCGCCTCCAAACCACATCGTTAACCTCATAAGAAGTGACAAGACGACCTCTATTATAATAAGAAGCATTGCGCTTATAAGCTTTAAATAAGGAAAGAACAACTTTCTTAAAAATTTCTTCAAGTGAAGAAAGAGATTTTGCAAAACCAGAACGATCTACAACATCGATCTGTGTTAAATTATCAAAAGAATTACTAAAACGGTGTAAAGAAGCATCAAAAATTAATTCTCTCCCAAACATGAGAAAATTAGGAGTAAATTCAGTAGCTAAATTAACACTACTATTCAAGGCTAATTGAACATGAGGTAAGAATTTTGACCATGTTCTGTGATCATCACGAACAAAACAAGAAATACAAGTCTCAATTGACTTGTTATAACGTTCCACAGGATTATTCTGCGGGGTATAAAGTGTATTATAAAATATTTTATTAATATTATATCCCTGAAGGAATTCTACAAAATTTTTAGAAGTAAATTGTGTACCATTGTCACAAATCAAAACTTTAGGACAACCAAACTTAAGAAAAACATCTTTCTCTAAAAATTTACAAATTGATTTAGTAGTAGCATTGGCTAAAGGAAATAACCAGCAATATTTAGTAAAAACATCTACAATAGATAATATAAATTTATGACCAGAATAAGTTTTTGGTAAAATACCTATCAGATCTAATGATAACATAACCATAGGTCTATCTACTTTTTTAGGATTTATCATGGTACCTAATGGTGGAGAAGTTGAATGTTTATATGCCTTGCAAGTGTCACATTTATTAATATATTTTTGAATATCATTAAACATACCTTTCCAATAATAATGAAGTTTTATTTTATGCAAAGTTTTATGAATTCCCAAATGTCCAGAATTTATATCATCATGATTGGATCTAATTGTATCTAAAATAACTTCCTTTGGAATAACTATTTTCCATTTTAAATTTTCATTCAAACTAAATTTAGATTTACAATAACGAAACAAAGTATTATTTTCTACTCTAAAATTTTTGAATTTACAAGGTCTTTTCTGACAATCTAAAAACATTTTTCTATACCAAGGGTCTACTATTTCATGATCGACAGGTACAATTTTATCAGACAAAACAGTTATATTAGCAATATCATAACGAGAAAGAGTATCTGGTACAACATGTAGTGCACCTTTTTTTATGAATAATATCAAATGTAAATTGTGAAATTCTAGCAGCCCATCTAGCCAAACGACCAGAAGGATTATTTAATCTTAATAACCACTTCAAACTAGCATGATCAGTAACAACTGTAAACTTCATACCTTCAATATAGGGTCTAAAATGTTCAATAGAATCTAAAATTGCTAAAAGTTCTCTTTCAGTGACACTATAATTTCGTTCACATTTATTAAGGGATCTAGAATAATAAGCTATAGGGTGTTGTTCTTTATTATCATCTTCCTGGCTCAAAACGCTACCAATTCCAACAGAACTAGCATCACAATGTAAATAAAAAGGTTTACTAAAATCAGGGCATTGAAGGACTGGTGAAGTCATTAATGAATTTTTCAAAATAATAAAAGAGTTTTCTGCATCTGTATTCCACTCAAATTTAATTTTAGATTTCTTTCCTATCAATTTCGTTAGAGGAGAGGCAATATCAGCAAAATTTTTAATAAATCTTCTATAGTAAGAACATAATCCTAAGAAACTACGCAATTGTTTTAAAGTTTGAGGTCTAGGGAAATTATTAATAGCATCTAATTTAATGGGATCGGTATGTAAACCGTGTTTATCAACAATATAACCTAAGTAACGTAATCTTTCTTTACAAAATTCACACTTTTTTAAATTTACAGTTAAACCAGCATCTTTAAGAGCTTTATATATTCTTTTAAGAAGGACTAAATGACTCGAAAATGTATCACTAATGCAGACTAGGTCATCTAAATAACAGAACGTATTCTTATCAAACTCAGGTCCAAACAATCTATCAACTAATCTTTGAAGTTCAGCAGGAGCATTGGACAAACCAAATGGCATACGGACAAATTCAAACAGTCCTTTACCAGGAATACAAAAGGCAGTCTTCTCTCGTGAAGTAATTTCTAATTTAATTTGCAAAAAAGCTTTAGATAAATCAATTGCAGTTATATACTTGGCACCTCGAAGGTTATCTAAAATATAAGATGTGTAAGGCAATGGGTAAGAATCTTTAACAGTTACTGAATTTAATTTTCTAGAATCTAAACATAATCTAATTCCACCATCTTTTTTTGGAACAGTTAAAACAGGAGAACTCCAAGGGGATTTCGAAGGTTGTATAATTTCTTCTTTAAGCAAAATTTCTACTTCATCATAAACTTCTTTTTGTTTAGCAGGACTCAAAGGATAATAACGTTGTTTAATCGGATCGCCTATAGTATTAATTTTATGTTCAGTAAGATGAGTTAAACCTAATCCATTTTTTTCATATGAAATATCTTCAAATAATTTAATAACATTATTTAACTGTTCAGTCTCAGAAGGAGAAAGACTAGCAGCAGCAGTAATAGTATTCACTTGCATATCAAAATCGTTAACAAAAGTTACATTTTTAATCAAATCTTTAGCTAAGTCAAATTTTAACCAAAAGTCAAAACCTAGAATAATATCAAGTTCAAAAGATGGAATTATCATAAACGGTATATATTTAGTTATATTATCACAAGTTATAGGTAAATCAATGATTCCAATAATATTTTGGGACGAACCATCAGCTGTACGAGCTGTTTTATGAGAAGATCTAATCTTGAAACCCATGTCCAAAAATCTCAAGTGACTATTTGCACCCAATACACAACAATTAGCACCGCTGTCCAAAATTCCTGTAAAAATCTTATTGTTAACTGAAAATTGTAAATAAGGTCTATTATCTTGTTTTTTCACTAAAAGCACAGGAGCTACTTTATAAATTTTAAAAAATACTTTTAAGTAATCTAACCATTCTCTAAATTCTTCTCTACATTCTAATTTATTAGGAACAAAATTTTTCACCGAGGTTCGATTCGCTTCAGTTTGAAGAGGAGCTCGGTGAAAGCCTATAAGTTTTTTGAATTAAGGTTCTCTGAATTTGAAATATCTTTATTGCAATTTGGACAAGTAGATGTGATAAAACCCTTACTTCCACACTTGAAACAAACTTTACCAGTTATAATTTTACAATTTTTAAAATGATGACCACTATTTTTACACTTTAAACAAGTTAAATCCTGACTAACAACATTAACTTTTCTAACAAAATTATAATTTTCTGATTTTACTGATGCAGTGTCAGAGGTTAAACTTTCGATTTCCTTGCCTAATCTAATGATTTGGTCAATGGAATCTATATTACGGCCTATGAAATGCATCGCATAAGAGCGCAACATATTATGTTTAATTATTTTAATTAAATTTGGTTCACTAAGTGGGTCAGACAAACGACATGACATATCTTGAATTTCAATAATGAAATCAGATAAAGATTCTCTAAGTTTTTGTTTTCTAGTACGTAAAAGGAATTCAAGTTGGTAATCAAAATCAAGTTTATCAAAATGTTTAAGCAAAGCTACTTTAATTTCAAACCATGACTTAACATGAGAACGAACAACACGATACCATTTTTTAGCTAAATCTGTAAGAAAATCTGAAAAAGAAGTCACAACAAAGTGTTCATCAACATCTCTTGAAACTATATATTCTTCAACGTTTGAAATAAATTCTCTAACACAAGACTTACCGTCAAAAGTTATTTTACTTTTAGAAAAATCAGGACGCTTAAAATATCCATGTTTAGCAGAACTACGAGCAAATAAATCATTAGGCAACTGTGATCCACTAGGCAAGCAAGAATCCAGCAAAGAAGATTGTGCAACATTATGAGTATGATCCAAGCGAGGAGGTTCTTCAGACATTGTAATTAATTGTGATTCCAAGTCACGCGGAAATGCAGTAGAAATTAAGTCAGAAGTGTCAGTAGCAACAGTAATGTATTTGTGTGATGGACCAGCAGAAGCAGGCTTATCAGTGTCCATAGTGACAAAGTTTTACTAATAGTATGATATGATAACGCTATTTCAATATCAATTTAATCAAAGTAAATAGTTGTAAGCGGAAATCTATTCAAAATCTAATGTGTAAATGTATTACTATTAATTTGCAAAGCAAACAAATGCAACAACTTTTCACAAATGTACCTCTTATATCCAAAACATTATTATAACAAAATGTTATTACAAAAAACTATCAATATAAGTAAAATTAATTTCTCAAAAAATTTAACTACTAAATCTAAGATCAATATTTTGTAAGTTATATTATAATAGGCAAAAGTCAAATTTATCATTGACAACAAAATGATAAGTTAAAATTAAACTTGAAAACAACCTCAAAACTTTAACTGAAAAAAATTGTTATAAGTTAACATAAAAAATTCAATAAAAACTCTCAAATGTTTGGCAGAATATGAAAATTCTTAAATAATAGCTTCTTCACATCAATATCTAAATGATATCTCAAAATACAGTTAATGTTTAATTATCAAAACACATGGAAAAAATGAAAGTCATTCTTACACAAAAATATGGGAAAAATAAATAAGTATACACAGAACATTTTTTATTGGGAAATATACCACTATATAATGCAAATAATTGAATCTAATGTTAAAACAAACAATTGTTTTGCTTAATGAAAATTTATAGCAAAAAATTAGGTCAAATGCAACAACTTTAAAATCCACACAACAAAGTTACATAGGTAAACAATATTCAACGTCCCTGTTCTAAGGCGACAATTGTGATGTAAAAAATAAAAAAATAAAAAAAAAATTAAATTGAAATGGAATGTGATTTTAATGTTGAGTAACCTATGATCAGGTGGGCCAAAAATAAGGGTTTGTTATACAAAAAAATCTAAGTTCGGGCGCCAGGCTCACCTGTTATAAATGCACGGATTCAACGGTAAAGATATTAGTCTTTTAATCATAAGGGCAGGTTTATGTTCAATAAAAAACTATGTACTCTTGTTGTGTTTATTGATTTCGTCAAATAGAGCCTTAAGGGCGTTTACAACATGCTTTTTAATACCAATTTATAAATGAACTTAAAATAATCTTACTTGCTGTTAACAATTTAGAACCTATGATTTTAAAAGTTGTTGCAACTTGTGAGAATAATAATTTTAGAAAATAAGTGAGGATTCAGATACCTGGCTGGCCATTGTGTGATAGGTGTTAAGGGCAGATGTTGTTACCTCTGTTTTGTCATCACTCACATGGGTGGCGTGGAAATTTGTCTCCCAAAATCTCACATGCAGTCAGTCAAACAATATCGTCCCAAGACGACTAAAGATTACGTGCTGAAGCCGTAGCTACAGTGGTAATAAAAGTAAATGTGAAAATAGAAATGTGGAAATGTAAAAAGTAAACGTAGAAAATGTAAAGTGGAAAGTGGCATATTCCTGGAACAAAATTGGAAGTTTAACCTAAGATTCGTCACATGTGCATCTACTCAAAAAAAACAAAAATTAACAAAAATATGCTTACCCAATGTTCGTGTTAATACTGTATAAATGTAGGCTTCATGCCTTTTTATTAAAAGGGGCTCAAGGCCTAAGATCCCGGCCGATTAAATTATCGTTTCCAAAAATGCATCTTCCTGTTTGAAGATAGGTCGTCAAGTGAAGTTTGACAGGTGACAGTTGTCAAAGACACTTTTTTTTTAATTTTCCCATTGATAGGGAAGGCAAAGGGGATAGAGCCGTACAGCCATTTGTCCGAGCCTCATGGTGAGGAGTTATGAATCATGATTCACATGTGACCTGGTAGAAAAACTCATGTGACATGCAAATCATGTTACAAGGATAAATGGATGGCAATACATTTTCATCCTGTGGTCGGAACTTTGATTTCTACTATAATGTATCATAAGTAATCAAAGAATAATCACGCAATCCAAAAAGGGGGCGAGCAGAGCTTCAGGTAACATTCTGTTACACACAAAGCCACATCTGGCAGTATGGGACATAAAGTATCCCCCAAAATGTGAGTATTCTCTCTGATCCGGCGGTATACCTACTCTCTAATCTGTGTTCAGCGGGATGATTAGCGCCGCTGACGAGGTGTGTTCTAAATTTAAAAAGACTTTATAATTTATTAATTAATTTAATAAACAAGGTGATAAAGTGTTAAATTGGTAAAAGGTGGTCATTTTATGCCAGATAATCTCCATCCACAGTCTATAGACATCGTTTCAAATCATTCAAATCTGAATCATAGAGTTGAATACAGGGGGAAAATCTATATATATCTATATCAGAGCTCGACATTCGTAACCCATCGGTAAACTGGTGAATGTAGGAATATAAATGTTATGGAACTTATAGAAATCTCTGATAAAGCTCCAAATTGGTTTGAAATAATTCCAGGCCATTAATACATGAGACATGTTTACCGCAATAACTATTTCAGTTCGTGCATCGGTGCCAAACCTAATATGTGCATTGTGCAAAGCCCGCCTTTCAAATCATTAACCTTGCCAAAATAACGATGCTGCCAACTAGGAAATAAGGACAAGTACCTACTACGGTATGACAAATAAATAGGTATATTTATTACGGCGAGTTATGGATAGCACTAGCATACCAAGCGGTCCGGCTTCTAATCCTAGTAGGGACAAATGTTTGTACGATCAACACAAACATTTAATTTTGTTCACGACTCATACCTAGTATGTTCGTTTATAAAAAAAAATATTTGTCCGTAATCGTAATCTAGTATCATAATCTGCCATAGGTATACTTCTATCTCACTTAAAATTAATATTACCTAAGTTAATTTATGTAATTTAAAACTAACTTTATTTTTAACCCTCTACGCAAAAAGAAGGGTGTTATAATATGAAATAATTTTTGCGTTTACAAATGGGTAAAGGTAAACATTTATAATACTAGAAAAAATACACTGAAAAAAAAACGCATATAAGGTAGTTTCATCTTATCCATAACATAAGGTAGTTTCATCTTAACTGGGCGTCAAATATTTGCAAATAATATTTCGTTCGGATCTTAGAAGTGCAAATTTCAAAAATTTGATTAAACAATGTTTACCCTAAAAACAAAAACATAAGCACCAAGCACTGACAACGACATTCGACAGCGAAAGCAGTGCGTAGTGGTTAACGCAGCCGCCCGGATTGCGGAAGATGCTGGGTTCGATTACCACCTGAGGCAGGTTGATTTTTTTCAGCGTATTTTTCTAGTATTATAAGGGTGTTATAAGTTTGACATGTCTGAGTATCTGTGGGTCTGTAGGTGTCTGTGTGTCTGTGTGTGTGTAGCTCCTTGACAACTGGACTGGAGGGAGTTTCTCCCGAGTTTTTGTTGAAAAAACACGTGTTGAGATTATTTTTTTTTTCCATTTTAACCAAAATCTACCGTACAATTTTCTTATAACTATAATTGAGTTCTCACTTGACATTGGCAAAATGCAGAATCATTAAGATTTGCTAAGGCCATTATTTAAAAATAGAATAGAATAGAACTGGACTGGAGTTTCTCCCGAGTTCTTGTTGCAAAAACACCTGTTGAGAGACTCCATTTTAAACTCAATCTACCGTACAGTTGTCGGTTACTTTAATAAAATTTTCACTTGATATTGGCGCAATGCGTAATCTTTAAGTGTCGCAATCGCCATTCATTTAAAAGAAGAAGAAGAAGAACGACTGGACCGATTTTGCTGCCGTTTTCTTGTTCCAAAGCTGAGGTAATCGAGATTCTAAGCTTATGCTTAGCTATAATTCATGAAAATCTGTCCAGGCGTTTCAAGGTCATCAGTTCCCTTTCTCTCTTGATCTCTGACATTCAAGAAAAATGTAATTTAAGTACCTAGCTATCTATCGGAATTAACGTCCTCGACTAATTTAAAAAGAATTAAATAAAAATAAAATCAAAAATGTTGAGTAATAATATCGGATAACGATTTTCTCCTTCTGTATGGGGATATACTCACCGTACTATTAGGGTTGCCAACCCTCCAGGATTGCCCGGGAGTCTCCGGTAATAATGATTAACCTCCCGACCTCCCGGAGAGCAATAATTTCTCCGGTTCTTCTAAAAATTAATTGCATCTGTCGTTATTCACTCGCTTTGCGGCTACAACACCGCGTGCCGCTCCGCTGCGGGTCTAAAAAACTCACAGAACACAGAAAGTGTGTTCTGTGAAAAAACTGTTCGTCTCGCGGACCCATTGCTTCGCAGTCCTTAATACGCGCGCAATCAATAGTGTAGGTATATTACGGCATGCTCAACTAGAACCATTTTTAACACGCTTATAAGTACAACATGTAAATTAAATAACCAACACCCTGAATACAGAGGCCTTAGTACGAGTTTGTTAGTTTTCGAGCTCGATCAAACGTATCGTCTCTTTTCATACATTGACCACTAGCGCCCCTAGCGTAAACTATCAGAAACAGTAGCCAATGTATGAAGAAAGACGATACGTTTGATCGAGCTCGAAAACTATCAAAACTCATACTAAGGCCTCAGGTGGTTTGGGATCGGCTTCTGAGTTGACTTCAATATTTTTTTTTTCAAAAAACAAAAAAAAAACAAAAAGTACCCAGAAAATATTGTACAACATTTTCTGGGTACTTTTGTTTATTTTTTTTCAAAAAAATATCGTTTTTTTTTTTTAATTTTTGAAATCAACTTAGAAGCCGATCCCAAACCACCTGTATTCAGGGTGTTGGTTATTTAATTTACATGTTGTATTAGTTTCACCTGTATGTTTGTTTGTATGTATGTAACTGACTCGTTTGAACTCGATTTTGACCCACTTTAAACGGTCAGATTTCATTTAAACTTTATAGACTTATCAAAAACCGATGACATTACAATAATTCGGTAAGAATATCTCATTATCCCATTAGAATCGCCGGACTACTAGGGTAAACGTTTGGAATGATAATTCAGCTATACGTCACTAATTGGCGTTGTCATTATTTCTCGCACAAAAAAGTGGAAAATAAAATAATAGTTAAAAAAAACTAAAAAACACGTTAAATAAAAAACTAAAAAATTACTTTTTAGTAAAGAAACTAAATGATGAACGAAAAGTATAATTAGATACTATTTAGAGTGTGCTCAATTTAATTGTACCGATCGAATATTTTCAAGAACTAATGTTAATTGAGCACCCCACGCTTTTCTCTAAATAGTAATTATACTTTTCGTTCATCAGTTTTATGTAGTAGGTACGGCCCCTGATCGCTCACTCGAACTTCCTATGAACTCAGCGATTTGACCGATCTCCTTTGCGGCTGTACTTAACTTTCATTGCTTCGCAGTCCTTATGACGCGCGCAATGAATAGTGTATATTACGGCATGCTCAACTAGAACCATGTTATGTAGTACGGACGCTGATCGCGACACTCGGTCTTACTATGAACTCGACGATTCGACCGATCTCCTTAAATTGATATATCTGTGGTCGCAGCAGACGGCAGCAATTCCCCTTCTAAAAAAAACAATAATTGAGCTCGCTCCGACTGCCCGTACGGCCTGAAGTCGGTACAAGATAGTACAAGTGGATTATTAACTCCCACTGTCATAGCTACGTCACTAAAGCACAATTTTCCCTTCCCCAGTTCTGCAAGAACTTCCGTGTCGGCGAGAGATGCTGCGAGTTCGAGTGTCTGGACCCGCCCGGCGAAGACACGCGGTACAGGGAGCGCCAGCGGCTGAGAGCGCTGATCCTCGCGGGCAACTCCTCGGCGCCGCACCTGGCGCCCTCCGCCGAGCTAAAGACCGGCATCTCACTGCTCGCGGTTGCTGTCGCCAGATTTGTATGAGACTGCGTGCCACGATATGCTCTCTATGATGTAACATGAAGCCCTCCACAGAAAAATCAGAAGTCAACAACCTTTTAACAGGCATAGGCCGCTTGTACGAGATTTTGTTAACCGCTAATTCGAGATAACCAACTATTGAACATAATCGGGAAGCATATGCGGCTAACCTGACGCATAAGGTGTATAAAAGAAGTTCGCAGTACATATTATCTCACCTTGCAATGGACTAGACCGCGTCCCACGTTTAGCCCGCAGCCTGCTATGAAGAATTTTGCGTGCCACATGTAGCTACAAAATAACACGCGGTTAATAGATATCTGCAACGTCAATTGATGAGGTCCACTTATGGACACTAGCAACAGTAGTAGCGCTTGTTATCCACATGTGGCCCGCATGTTGCAGTGATGAAGACCGCTGCCCACGTGTGATCATGAGAAAGAAAGATTATCAGATGTGGCCGCCAGTTTAGGGTTGTGGGCCTCTGGTCTAAATGGTCCGTTTTAATACTTTCAATTACTCTGCAGATATTATGAATACGTGGCGGGTAAGATGATCTGTCCAGTACTTTAAAAACATCCGTAAAATCATATTGAAGGGTCTGAAAATGAAAATTTGGATACTTAAATTGATAATAATTATATTAAATCTACTTTAGTATTTTAATGATGGTCAAATTTTGTTTAGTTATTAGTATTTATTTATTTAACACAAAATCCACAGCTCTTGGTAAATGAATTGGTAATTAGTATGAGTTAAGTACTAAAATTTTATATATTATAAGTAAATCGACAATTTCCAACAATGTCAGTACTACATAGTTAATACCTTTATTCCATGAAAAATGTAGCTCAAAATAGCTAGATTAGATAGGAAATCATTAAAATAAGTATCTACCTACTTACTTCCGGTACCTAAATAAAGAAACAATATTTAAATAGAAAAGTTTTTCTTATAATGTTTCCTTTTTTATTGCACCTCGATTTACTCATGTGACCTCGGCCCGCAGGGCATGATACTATTAATAGTAGGTAACCTAACTGCCAAATCAGACGTCGCGGGTACAAATCCCGGCAGAAGCAACTTAAGCCGGGCAAAAACGAACATAATGTTCAAGAGTCGGGGTTGTTTATTTAATCATATTTTTTATATACTTTTATAATTATTATATGTATATCCGTTGTCTAGCAACTTTAGTAACAAGCTCGTGTTTAATTTGGACTAGATGATTAGTACGAATCTTAGTATATTATTATTAAATGCAAAGAGTTAGATCTTTAGGTACACCAACGTTCAGAGAACATTATAATATCAAAATCACAAAAAAAAGTGTCACTGTCAATAGATCAATGACGAATAAATACATAACCCGCCCTAACTTGTTCGCTTTATATACAACGCTTTCGTTTCGTCCCTTTGCAGGTAAAAAGATGGTGCTATAAGAGCTATTTACATCGCGGCGCGGAAAACTTACCGATCAAACCACAGATGACGAGTGTCTTTTCCATATCACTTGATATTGGCAGAAATGGTCGTAGCCCTTATAACAACCGATTGCCAAACAACTTTAAAAAAAAAATCGAATCAATATAACAGTACCTATCGTATTAGCTGATGAAGAGTCAGAATACCAGTGATTACCCACCCATTACCTATATAAGGAACCATCGATGCTTCATCGATGCATAGAATAATTAATATTTTGTCATCATTCTATTGATACTCGATTTTTTATCCGCATTAGATATTGCGGCCGATATCCAACAGATTATATTTTGTATTATTTGTATTTTGACATCTCGTTACATATATCGTAATTTAATTAAACGTAAATTTTTCGCCTTTTATCGCGGCTTTGAGTTCGTGTATTTTGATATGGGAGTAGTGCGTGGTATCTAACGGTCTAAATCTTTGGCTATCTCAAATTAAGCCACGTATAATAAAATAATACAATTACGTGAAACATCAGTGCCATAATTTATCTGTAAAACCACCAGTTTATACTGGCGAGACGCCGGAGCAAAAATAAAATTTTTGGACCAATTTTAAGTAACAAGTAGCATCTTTGTTTCCGTTTGGTGTTTTCATTTGATCGTTTAACGTCCTGTAGTACCTTTCGAGTTGTTTGTAATGTAGATTCTAGAAGACATACATTCAGAGCACCTAGTTGCGTATTATAAAAATATAATCTGAACCTTGAGAGGTCGTCGTAAATTACTTAGTTCTAAATTAGCAAAATGATTCCTCTTTATTCCTGTAGGAACATAAATGAATGTCGTAGATATGATTGTAATATTATCCTGATGTATTAAGAATTCAGTAAAACCAAAATTAAGGCTTAACATCAAAGTATTTAGCTAGCAAAAAAAATCACAAATATTTCAAGTAAAACTTTCAATAAACTCTTACATCTCACGTAGATAGACTCTCTTGCGGAATTGTAGCTTTAATATAAGATCATATCATCAGCTGTTTAGAATAAAATGACTAGTGCAATAATTAACTTAGGTAGCTAGAAATATAATTGTCTCATTGGTATGACTCCTTAGAAACAAAACGTGATAAGGTCGTAGCACACTTATCACCTCGGAACCGTATCCCCTATTTTTATTGTGGTTAATTATTAAAGACTTGATGTGAATTAGGACTCTTTCCAAGTCAATACTATGAAAACTGTAAAAGGAGCACAGAACATAGATACCTCTTATATCTATGTTCTGTGAAAAGGAGGATAAAACTTGTTGATATGAGTAAGAACAGGAATTAACGCGATTAATTTACCTTTTAGAATTTTATTTTTTAAGTAAATTAATCGCGTTAATTCCCGTTTTTACTCATAATATTAATTATCCAAAGCGAAAGTTTAAAAGTGAAAACATTTTTGAAGTTTCTTGCGTGTTCTTCTCAGAACAGGTCTCCTGGTAGACTCTTCAACCGGCATCAAAATTGACTTTCATAAGTGTACAAATTGTACCTAAATGAATAAAGAAACTTGAGTTTTTTGAGTTTCAGTTTACTATGAGAAAGAGGCGATGCGCTACTGTCCGTAGTCGTTTTGTAGCCACCGTTCCGTAGCATACATAGTAAAAAACCGGCCAAGTGCGAGTCGGACTCGCACACCGAGGGTTCCTCGGTATAAACTGCTGTATCTTTTGATCGCGTTAACTTAGAAGTTTGATTTTTTCACTGCTTAAAGGGACAATAGACCTAGGTATTTGGTATAAATTTCAATTTGATACCTTTATTCGTTTGTGAGAAATAAGGTAGTAAGTTTCATTTTATTAAAATATTTTTATTATATTATATAACTAAAAAAATGTGATTTTCGCAATTTTTCCTATATTTGCATTATATGACAATGCTTCATGCCAAATTTCAAGATTCTGAGTTTACGGGAAGTATCCTGTAGGTTTTGATTCCTTTGCGAGTGTCGGAAATTTGTTCAAAATATCGACATAATCGGCTGTATCTTTTGATTGGCTTGGCTTAGAAGTTTGATATTTTCACAGCTTAAAGGGACAATAGACCTGAGTATTTCATGTGAATTTCAGCTTGATACGTCCACGCGTTCTTGAGATAAAGGGTCTTGACAGACAGACAGACAGACAGACAGACAACAAAGTGATCCTATAAGGGTTCCGTTTTTTCCTTTTGAGGTACGGAACCCTAAAAAGAGGAGTTCCTTTTCCGAGCTGATAAGTATGCGTACCTTTAATCAATATTGGTGTTCTATATTATGTATTAGGTTAGGTACGTAAATACCTTCATTTAGTTTTAGCATTCTAATAGGTACAGAATTTTAATATTATTGTATTTTTTTAATGTGCTATAAATATCTAATGTTATTTTTATTAGTCATTGGTGATGGTTGGTCACCAATTAATGCCCAGCAAACCTTGTTACTGTAAATTTGTTACTAATGATCTGTGAAGTGCAATAAAGAGTTAATAATATTAATTTGATGTAATGTCGCTAAATAAAAAATATATGAGGAAAGTGTTCCACTTGTTTAATTTAGTCATTTAAGTTATGTAGCTTTAAGATTATGTTTTATTTACAAAAACTACTTGTATATGATTGTATGATTTTAAAATACAAACTTTATAACATGTTCATTGCCGCGTGTTTTCGATGACCTTCAATTTGACCTATCACGCAACATGTCGCAAAAATTTCCTAAGAGTTTTGACTGAAGATTAATCCGTGGGCCATCGCGTGGGTTATCGCAAAAGTATTTTTATAGGCCTCTAGAGCAAGGGCTCAACTATTGTAAAGAGGGTGCGGCCTATAGAATCAAAAATGTTACGAGATACCTGCTAAACACAAAAATTTTTGGATTGGCAAATGTACATGAATAAAGACCAATATCGTTTCTAAGACAATCTTGAATTTTATGCTGTAGCTACAAAGCTTAGAAACATTTCTTAGGATTATCTCCATTGCACCCACTAATCTCAAGCTAAGAATATGGTGTGTGTGTGTGTGTGAAAGTGTCTGTGTGTACCCTTTATTTAATATTATTTTTTAAGATATTATGTATCTACTATTTCAATACACAATATAACTATATTAATAAAAACAAACAAAACAGTTGAACTTTAGATTTAACCAAATAATGTATAATACTTAAAATTAAATTTTAAGTATCTTTTAACACACCCAAAAAGCTTTCACCACACTTTACAATCTAACTTACTTCTTTCTAAATAAAACTTGTAAAATATTAAGGAAAATAATGGTATGTGATATTTTGCTGGTTGTTATATATTTTGCAACATAATTGTAAGAAGAACAGCTTTAATGTTTAGATATAAGATGCCAGAATTTTAACAATTCTCAGAGCTATGTAATTAAGCATGGTGGACAATTTAATTTCTTTCATTATTTATTCACATTTTGGACAAAGATTCTGCTTTTTTAATGGCAATACTTATGCCTTTGGAATTGGACCAATTATAAAGGTGTTTAATTACAAATTAATTATGAAGTCTGAAAATGAACTAAAAATCAAATATTATCATCAATTTATTTAAGTAATTTCACAAAAGTAATATTTATATATATGACATAATATGACTTTTAAATATAATTTACTAAATAATAATCATGAAAATGTCAGTATGTATTAAACATATTATTTAAAAATAAATAAATACATTGTACATATTATTGTTATTAAATGCATAATTATGAATTACTTATAAATAGCTTAAATAAATTTAATCACATTAAAAATTTGTTTTATTTACTTTTAGTACACTTTTACAAATTATTTTTGTAACTTTAATAAATTATAAACCTATACCATTTCAGAATTGTAGAATTTTGTCCCATCAACACCTCAGTCCTTTATCAAGCAAGTCTTTCTTAGCTTCAACAATTTGAGCTTTAAGTTCTTTTGCTGCTTCTTCACAGTTATTGAAAGTAAGAACTCTATATAAAACTACTGCTACGGCGTAAAGTCCAAATAGCACGACAAATATCAATGGAGAAACAAGAATGATACTCATGTTTTTCTCAATAAGTGGATGTTTCACATAACCAGCGATTAAAGAATACCATACAGCAAATATTGCTGACGCCACTGACACCCACTCCAGTAATTTCGTCATGATTCTGAAAAAATATACTTTTTTCTAATTAAAATGTTTAATACACAAATGCTGCAAACTTCTCAAAAAAGACAAAAAACTAACCCTTATGCAGCCAATACTAATAGGATAAAAACGATTTTAGCAACTATATCAACAATATCAAGCCTTTTAAAATGAAGAATAGGATAAAAAAGATTTAATAATTTTGGAAGTAGCCAATAAATAAAATCGACGTGTTGTTTACAAAAAAGCTTTGACACTTGATCACAGATTATAAAGAATATGGCACTTGATTGACAACTGACATTTTTTTTTTCTTTTTTTTTTTTTAGTAAAATTTTCCCTGTTACGGGACGGCAAAGGGATCTAGCCCATACAGCCAAGTCTTCAGTTTCATCTTCTTTCTTGATTTTTGCATTAAAATGTGGGTGCCACACTTTTTAATGCATCTAGGGAGTGCTTGGCGAGAAATGCATGGTACAGACCTCATGATGGTGACTGATGAGAATTGTATAGTGGGATTTCCAACCACTATACAATTCTCAACGCCACATACACAATACCTTTATTTCAATGATTCCTCATAATTGTTCGTCAACACGGATGCTTATGCAACAAAACGACACCACTTTCACTGCACAAAATCCACTCCGAAGCAATTTTGAATTATCGAAATAAAGATCGACATCCAGACGCCATGATTACCCGCCAAACACTCCCTTTTTTTTTCTTAAATTTTCCCTATCACGGGACTGCAAAGGGATCTAGCCCATACAGCCAAGTCGACAATTTTATATCTTCTTTCTTGATTTTCGCAATAAAATGTGGGTGTCACACATTTTAACGCATCTAGGGAGTGCTTAGCCAGAAATGCATAGTACAGACCTCATGATGGTGACTGATGAGACGGAAATCCCATTATAAAATTCTCATTGTCATACACACCACAAAACCTTTAATTCAATGATTTCTCCTAACTGATCGTCAACACGGATGTTTATGCAACGAAACGACGTGATATCGTTTCGTTGCATAAACATCCGTTCACTCTTAGTGACTTTCACTTTCTCTTTCACTGCACAAAATCCACTCTGAAGTCCATGGTTTCCCGCCAAACACTTCTGACATTTGAAACTGAGTTTGTAACAAGGAGTTCTATAGGTAATATAAGCTCCTTGGTTTGTAAAATTCCTACGTCATTGGTTTGTAACATTTACTTTACTCTTTGGCTCTTTGGTATACACGAAAGTCATAGGTAAGCCTGGAAGCCACACTACAATAAAAAAGTGAAGACAACTTTTTTGACACCAAGTAACCTTTGAACTACCTGTCTCTTTCTAACACACCGCACAAGTAAAATGATGACGTATGTACATATGACGTATTAGACGGTCACGTGACTGTCTAATACGTGTGCTATAAGAAGTTAGAAAGGGACAAATATGAAGTAAGCGGTTTCAAGGACAATTTTTTGTCTTCCCTTTTTTATTCATAATGTGACTGTATGGGCTAGACTCCTTTGCCATCCCGTAATAGGGAAAATTAACAAAAGGAAAAGGAGTGTTTGGCGGAAAACCATGGCGTCTGAGGCTTTAGACAACATGCATTTCGACAATCGCTCTCGCTATCGCTAAGTAAAAAAATGTATGGGATTGACATACGCAATCGATCACTTTTCGATTGCTTATGTCAATCCCATACATTTTTTTACTTAGCGATAGCGAGAGCGATTGTCGAAATGCATGTTGTCTAAAGCCTCTGGATGTCGATCTTTATTTCGATAATTTAAAATTGCTTTCGGAGTGGATTTTGTGCTGTGAAAGTGGTGTCGTTTCGTTGCTTAAGCATTCGTGTTGACGAACAGTTATGAGGAATCATTGAAATAAAGGTTTTGTGTATGTGGCGTTGAGAATTGTATAGTGGTTGGAAATCCCACTATACAATTCTCATCAGTCACAATCATGAGGTCTGTTGCCATGCATTTCTTTCCAAGCACTCCCTAGATGCATTAAAATGTGCGACGCCCATATTTTAATGCAAACATCTAGAAAGAAGACATAAATACAGACAGGGCTGTATGGACTTGAAATCCTTTGCCCCACAAAAAAAAACAAAAAAAAAGTCATCTGCTTCTTCAAGCAGCGTCCCCACTAGGGCCGCGCGGCTTTAAAGCCGCGCGGCCTGGCCTCGCGAGGCTTATTTGTTTTATTGCAACGCGTCCACACTATAAAGAGCCTCGCGGCCCGCCATGCGTAGTTGTTTTCGAGATGTACGAAGAAGAAGACGTGACTTAAAAGATTGTGAATCTTCTTATCGACTTGGCCATTGTCTACTTCAAGAATTGTAGCAATCTCTATCAGTGCATTGTTTTTTTTGTTTTTATTTTTTAACCGACTTCAAAAAAAGAGGAGGTTCTCTATTCGACTGAGTGTTTTTTTTTGTATGTATGTTCCGCGAATACTCCGTCAATTATGAATCGATTTTGGTGATTCTTTTTTCGTTAGGAAGGTCATACTTCAGAGGTGGTCCCGTATAAATTATACCGAAATTGGATCAGTAAATAATGATATCATCCACGAACACAAAAATAATGACAATTTTTTTTGAACTTGCTATTACCTAATATGCAATAGTGAAATTTCAGTTAGTCCAATAGTCGACACAAAAACTATGACAAATTATTTTGAACTTAAGTTTAATAACTAGGTTCTCTTCAACTTTTAATGCTTCATAGTTCATTAAAACTATACCATTCATGAATATGGGCATTTGTAATGAGCTATGGGGCTGATACGTTATATTATTTGTTAGCCGACTTCAAAAAAAGAGGAAGTTTTCTATTCGTCTGTTTTTTTGTGTGTTTGTTACCTGATTTACTCCGTCAATTATGAGTATTATGACTCAAAAACAAAAAACAAAAAAAAAACGTTTTAGTTAAAGTTTCCGTTAAGTTATAATGAGCGCTTAGTAAGCCTATTCATTTTCAATAAAATATACTTCATTTCCACTTAGATTTTATAAAAATAAAAACAAAAGAAACGATGCGCTGATCGAGATCGCTACAATTCTAGAAGTAGACAAAGGCCAAGTTGATAAGAAGATCCATAATCACACAGCCATTAATTATCACATAAAATCACATTAGCCATTATAGGCGCTTCTATGGAAATACAGCCAGCCAAGGTAGGCGCTTAACATATTTAGATTGTAGCGATCTCGATTAGCGCATCGTTTCTTTTGTTTTTATTTTTATAAAAACAACTCCGACAGTCCCATAATACCGGGCGCTCTCTGTATAAATTAATAAATAAAAGAGTTTTATCGTCTGTCCACTCCATTTTGACGCGAAAGACACACAACTCGATGTGGCCGCCGTCACTAGCTCACTGATCGGCCGCGCGGCCCGTCCTCACCTCCCAGAGCCGCGCGGCTTTCTTTGAAGTAGACCGACAACCGCCGGGTCAGGCGAGGCCGGCCGCGCGGCTCCGTATGGCCGCGCGGCTCAGGGAACTTCCTCTTTTTTTGAAGTCGGCTAACAAATAATATAACGTATCAGCCCCATAGCTCATTACAAATGCCCATATTCATGAATGGTATAGTTTTAATGAACTATGAAGCATTAAAAGTTGAAGAGAACCTAGTTATTAAACTTAAGTTCAAAATAATTTGTCATAGTTTTTGTGTCGACTATTGGACTAACTGAAATTTCACTATTGCATATTAGGTAAAAGCAAGTTCAAAAAAAATTGTCATTATTTTTGTGTTCGTGGATGATATCATTATTTACTGATCCAATTTCGGTATAATTTATACGGGACCACCTCTGAAGTATGACCTTCCTAACGAAAAAAGAATCACCAAAATCGATTCATAATTGACGGAGTAATCGCGGAACATACATACAAAAAAAAACACTCAGTCGAATAGAGAACCTCCTCTTTTTTTGAAGTCGGTTAAAAAATAAAAACAAAAAAAACAATGCACTGATAGAGATTGCTACAATTCTTGAAGTAGACAAACGCCAAGTCGATAAGAAGATTCACAATCTTCTAAATCACGTCTTCTTCTTCGTACATCTCGAAAACAACTGCGCATGGCGGGCCGCGAGGCTCTTTATAGTGTGGACGCGTTGCAATAAAACAAATAAGCCTCGCGAGGCCGGGCCGCGCGGCCACAAAAAGCCGCGCGGCTCTAGTGGGGACGCTGCTTGAAGCAACGCGTCCACACTATAAAGAGCCTCGCGGCCCGCCATGCGCAGTTGTTTTCGAGATGTACGAAGAAGAAGACGCGACTTATAAGATTGTGAATCTTCTTATCGACTTAGCCTTTGTCTACTTCAAGAATTGTAGCAATCTCTATCAGCGGGTTCCCCTTTGGTTGATCAACAGTTATTAAACAAATTTACAGATGACAAGCAACGAAATTCAAAGTTATCATTTCGCAAATCAACGTTCCATTTTTTTATGTTTCACAAACTTTACATCTCATCAAGTAATTGTTTCATATATTGTCGTTTTGCAAAAGAACATTAGTAAACTTTTCCTAACACAAATACGTTAAACGACAAAGATCTATTGACCAATTATTCTTTAATAATATGGTTACTTAGTCTAAAGACATTAGGCAATTTATGGTATGGCACCGTATCATTTCTTAACTTTTCATACTAAAAACATAAGAATTGACCAAATTTTCTTTAATAAATGGTTACTTAGTCTAAAAACATTAGGCAATCATAGTTTATGGGTGCGATTCGGTTCGCCTAAAATTTTGCGATTGCTTCTTGTATTGTTGCTTGCTACATGGATGCTTGCATTGCATGATGTATGCTTGCTTGCATTGCATGATGTACGCATGCTTGCATTGCATGATGTATGCATGCTTGCATTGCATGACATATGCATGGTTGCATTGCATGCTGTATGAATAATTAGACTGCATGCTGTATGCCTGCCTGCGAGATGCTTGCCGGGGGGTGCAGGGGGGCTGGCCCCCCTGCTCGGGGGGGTCGGGGGGCCTGAGGCCCCCCGCTATAAAGAAAAACCATAAGTACGAAAATAAACCTAGGTTAGGTTAGGTTAGACTTGTGACCACGCATAGCGAAGCGAGCGGAGCATTGTATTGCTTGCTGCATGCTTGCTTGCTTGCATGCTGCATTCTTGCTTGCTTGCATGCTGCATGCTTGCTTGATTGCATGCTTGCTTGCTTGCATGCTTGCTTGCTTGCATGCTGCATGCTTGCTTGCATGCTGCATGCTTGCTTGCATGCTGCATACTTGCTTACAAGAAAAATAGATATTAAAAATCGGGTTAGGTTGACATGAATAAAGCCAGAAGCGATTTTAGGGCGTTTTAACTGTGCTTGAAATATAGCAAATTGAAATTAAAGTTAACAAAAAGATTTTTATTTTAAAATAAATATAAATGTTTACGCATTTTATTTTTTAAAACGCATGAATCACGTTCCGTTTTACTTTAGTTTAAACGATTGGACGTGCATTGCGAAAATTATTATTATTTAATGATCATCTATAAATTACAATAAATTAACAATATTTTATTTGAACGTTTGTAATTGAAATTTAGTCAAACAAATTATTTGTAAAATAGCATTTTTGGTTTTTGTAACTTGTTAATTTGAAAAATAGCAAATTGAAATTTTAGTAAACAAAAAGTTTGTAATTGAACTTTAGTCAAACAAATTATTTGTAAAATAACATTTTTGGTGTTTGTAAATTGTTGATATGTCACTATGTCTTTTAAAAATTTATTTAACAATGCATTTTTGAAATGCCTGCTTTTCATATGCATGTTTGCGTTTTGATGTCCTTGTTAAAGCATTAGTTTGCGTAATGAAACATTGACAAATGTTGCTTGCGAAATGGTAATTTGCTAATGAATTGTGTGCGAAACATTAGAGAACCCTATCAGCGCATTGTTTCTTTTGTTTTTATTTTTAACCGACTTCAAAAAAAGAGGAGGTTCTCTATTCGACTGAATGTTTTTTTTTGTTTTGCTTTTGTATGTATGTTCCACGATTACTCGGTCAATTATGAATCGATTTTGGTGATTCTTTTTTCGTTAGGAAGGTCTTACTTCAGAGGTGGTCCCGTATAAATTATACCGAAATTGGATCAGTACTTTTTTGTTGAAATGGTAATTTCATTGGGGATTAAATAATGATATCATCCACGAACACATAAATAATGATTCTATTTTTAGGTACGTCAAGATCAGAGATGGCCCGTATAAATTGTATCTATATAAATTTGACTCTTTTTGAACAAATCATTAATAACAAAAAAAAACGTTTTAGTTAAAGTTTCCGTTAAGTTTTAATGAGCGCTTAGTAGGCCTATTCATTTTCAATAAAATATACTTAATTTCCACTTAGATTTTATAAAAATAAAAGCCCCATAATACCGGGCGCTCTCTGTATAAATCAATTAATAAAAGAGTTTTATCGTCGGTCCACTCCATTTTGACGCGAAAGACACACAACTCGATGTAGCGGCGGTGACTAGCGCACTGATCGGCCGCGCGGCCCGTCCTCACCTCCCAGAGCCGCGCGGCTTTCTTTGAAGTAGACCGACAACCGCCGGGTCACGCGAGGCCGGCCGCGCGGCTCCATAAGGCCCAGCCGCGCGGCCAAGCCTCGTGAGTGTGTACGTGAGCGAGGCCTAAAATAATATGACAAAAAAGCCTCGCGAGGCCGGGCCGCGCGGCCACAAGAAGCCGCGCGGCTCTAGTGGGGACGCTGCTTCACGCTTCTTTTGAATCTTCTTTTTATAGGCCCTCCAGACTCACGCGAGAAGTCTCGGCGAGGAGTCTCGGCGAGACTTGACCCGAGAAACGAGAAGGTATCCACACTCACGCGACCTTCTCACTTGCGTTCTCGACCGTCATGCGAAATGGACGACTGACAGTGCAGCGGCTTTGGTATTTACAGTAAACCACAGCAGTTTGTAGGATCGAAAAAGCGAAGGAGTGATATTATAAAAATTAGTACAACCTAACATTATAATTATATCATCCGTTTTTACTAGGATATTGGTTGTTTTAATGTTGGCAATGAGCTGTTTTAGAATATTTTATAGAGGATACCAAATTAAAAAGAATAGAAAAAAACCTGGGATGTAATGTATAAGTGCTGAGACGGGACTTAAACCTGATCGAATTGCTATGAATTTCGATCTTAACTAAATGACAAAAAAAAATTAGAAGCAATATCAATGTTTTAAACAGAAGATTTAAAGCATGAGTGTAGATAAAATTAATTATTAAGACAGGCCCTGTTTCAAAGCTCAAATTAATAAAATAATAAATGCAAAGCACACACATGCGATGGAAATCACTTCCTACATCGTAGTGAGGCCGAACGAGAACAAACGAGAATGTAATACACTTGCAAACTTTTTTTGACACCTGAAAGTGATGATCATCGAGTGAATTACATATTCATTGCTGTTTTTACACGACAAGTACCTTAATAGCGTGTCGTGTAAAACAGCAATGGCTATGTAATTCACTCAGTGATGATCACTTTCTACTGTCAAAAAAAAGTTAGCGAATAGGCCTGGATCAGGTCTATATATAAGGCCTGGATGGTAGAAAGGAGGGAACACGTGTGCTGGCAGTGAATTCTTTTTTCCTGATTGTGCGACAATTTTTTAGTTTGAATATAATTGTAGCCATAGTTTGTCGGTGACAACTTAGACCACACGGGAAATCCTTAAAAGGAAGGAAGATGGTAGGATTAGAGAAAAAGTTCCTCTGAGCACTAGCCGTGATGAAGACGGTAGAATGCGCTCAATGACGCAACATTGGGACGCAATTGAAGAGGTTCAAGATCACCTCTTCTATTTTTTCTATATTACAATCAAAGATTGTGTTGTGTGTGTTTGAAAACCCAAATGTTTTTTTCAAAAAAAAAGGAAGACCCTAATGTTAAAAATTTAAATAGTATATTAATATATATTTTCATTGCATTTAAAAAATATAGTTTAAAAAACTAAAAAACACGCTTTTATATTAAATCGGACTAAAAAGTGAAAAATAACTTTTGTAGTTAGAAAGAGACAAATAGGAAATTAGAAGTTTCAAGGACAAAATATTTGTCTTCACTTTGTAGGTGTGGCTTCCAGTTTTACCCATAAACTTGCGCCTTACTAAAAGCAGAGATACACAAGGTAATGTATTACTTTTTATTATTTTATTTAAAAAAAATATATAATATGTTTCTGATAATGGTAGTTTTAGGCCCTGTCCGCTCAGCGATAAAATATTAGCGTGGAAATAATATCGCGTTCAATTTGCATCAAACCACAGATTTTTTCGCGCGATTTATTTACCGCATGTGCGAATAGTCCTTTATGATCCTATGTGTCACAGAATTTTGCGAGAAAAAAACGCGCGGTGAAATATCGCTGTGCGGACAGGGCCTTAAAAGTTTCAGAAAATGGTATTTCCGGTGTGAATGTGACGCATAATCAATTTCGAATAAATTGGCAACACTGACCCTTGTGTCGTAAAAAGGTGAGTGAACCGCCTCATTGTTATTTATTGCATTTGTCTCTAATAATACATTAATTAGCCATTTTACAAGTACATCAAGTGCAATAACATAGTTCGCGACAGCCATGCCGATGTGAGTAATATACAAAAGGTGTGTCACGACGCTGGGGCGTTGTTTCGTGGTGCAGTGATATTATTAGTGTGAAAAATATTTTGCCTATCTCGTAAGATGACCGAGTATAAATTGGTGGTAGTAGGCGCTGGAGGCGTCGGTAAATCCGCATTGACTATACAACTAATTCAGAATCATTTTGTGGACGAATATGACCCTACTATAGAGGATTCATATAGAAAACAAGTGGTGATAGATGGTGAAACGTGCCTGTTGGATATTTTGGATACTGCTGGTCAGGAGGAGTATTCAGCAATGAGAGACCAGTACATGCGAACTGGGGAGGGCTTCTTGCTTGTTTTTGCGGTGAACAGCGCCAAGAGCTTCGAGGACATCGGCTCCTATCGAGAGCAAATCAAGCGTGTCAAGGACGCTGAGGAGGTTCCTATGGTGCTGGTGGGGAATAAGTGCGACCTGCAGGCGTGGGCGGTTAACATGGCGCAAGCGCGTGAGGTACAGTTTATTGCATTATATTTATTATTTTGCATTTATAGGTATTTATAAAATTGTCTGGATAGCAATTTTTATCATACACAGTCTCATACCCCTACTGCTGAGATGATTTTGAGTTTAACATCAATCCTGGTTGTTGAATTCTGTATGTTTGTTTACTGAACAATTGTCATATTTTGGGTTTGGTGCCCCTTTTATGTAGGCGACAGGCTGGCACCCTGTCACCATTTGAAGGCACTCTATGGCCCAGACTGACAGATGTGGCTTTAAGTGTAACGAAATATTACCCAATGCTCTGCTCAACCCCTCGGGACTCTTATGTACAGTCTCTTATAATTCTTTGGGGGTAATAAACAATCTTCTTAGATTTAGGAAACAATTCTGATTCATACTATATACAGTAGAGCCTCGATAGACCAAACACCCAAAAAATATACCCTGTTCGGATAAACGCAGTGTTTGGATTATAGTATGTACAATTTTTTATAGAAATTATTGGTAATAAAATGAAACTATTTATATTAAAAACAATGTTTTAATCATGTAAAACTATTACAAAACAAAAGGCTTAACTATAACTGAAACTTTTTTTCAAAAAAATGCATTTTTCTGAAATAGAAATGTCGAGTTCATCTGCCCATTCCAAGCAGATATATAATACACAGCTTTAGTATGTGAATTCCTTGAACCTGGTTCCGATTCTTCTAATTCAAATTCACTTTCACTGTATTGCTCATTTATTACTTTTCTCACTATGTCTTCATCAGTTGAGGAGTAGTGAAATGACTGGAATGCGACCGAGTGGTGCTGCGGGACAGATTAACTACGGTCGTTAGGATTTCCTACTATTGAGACTGTGACGAAATGACCCTGCCGGAGGTGGTCAGTGACGTCACTCTGGGTCGGGATGTAAATCCCGCCAACAAATTAACGAATTGCGGCTCAACCTAAGCTAGCACTTACCGGTGGTAGCTGGCCTTTCCACACCGTGTGGACAAGATGTCCTTGCGAGCTCCTGAGTCCTGGCTGGCGACACTGAATTTGGTAGCCACGCGTGCAGCGCGTGCACACCAAAAATGCTAACTGGCTTTGGAATGTTTACAAAAATATGTTTGTCCACAACACCACACGTCACACAAATGGTTACAATAGGTTTTCCGAATTTTACATGGAAAGTAATAGGTTTTCTTGGCAGTTGTATGAAAACGTGCCTTCCGAGGTTGTGCGCGAGATCAACCACACACTGGCAGCCAATAGTAATTAACTCCCACCGGTATGCCTGTGTAAGGCGACGCTATTGGTTGAGCCGCGCGCGCCAGGAAATCGGCGATAGTTTCGAATAGTTTGAACGAAGAGTGAACATACCGCCCACCAAAATACAGCTGGTATTTTCCGGATACGAAACTTACAAACTAAATAAAAAATACCTACTGCTCGAGAGAAAAACAAAATAAACAAAAACTAAAATCCAAACTAAAGGAAAAACGATTTTTAACTAATATGGGTTATCACGACTAAGGGAACGATGCTACGATAATATTATAATTTAATTTACGATTCTATGGGAAGGGGACATAGTTTAACAAGAGGTCGTTTAATGAGACTATCTTTAGTCTTCACAGTTGCTACACGGATTACTCCGTCCAAGCCCGGATGTAAGTCGGTTACTCTTCCCAAAGACCAATTCAATGGAGTACGGTTATCATCTTTGATAAGTACAACCGCATTCAAAGATAACGGTTTAGACACTTTTGTCCATTTTGCGCGTTGAGATAACGAATTTAAATATTCGTTCCTCCAACGAGTCCAAAAATTTTGAGCAAACGCTTGAATCAATTGCCAGCGGTTCAATCGATATAATTTAACGTTTGAGTGGTCCTCATCTGGAACACTGGTAAGAGGTTCCAGGGTCAAAAAATGACCTGGAGTTAATACGTTTAAGTCGTTAGGGTCAGCACTTAATGCACATAAAGGTCTCGAATTCAGTATTGATTCTATTTGCACGAATAGAGTGGTTAACTCCTCAAAAGTTAGCACTTGGTTGCCAACAGTACGATATAAAATTGATTTTGCAGCCTTGATTTGGATTTCCCACACACCGCCGAAGTGAGGGGCTGAAGGGGGATTAAATTCGAACCTAATATGTTCCGTTTCTAACGCATGCTCGAGTAACGTCAAGTAATTGCGAGCACCGATGAAATTTGTACCACAATCTGCATGAATAACATTGCAACGTCCACGACGACCCACGAACCTCCGTAACGCGGCTATGAAACCCTCAGTAGACAGAGTTGAGACTACCTCTAGATGGACTGCTTTTGTTGCTAGGCAGACGAACAAACACAAATACGCTTTATTCATCTTGGCTCCACGGTGGGTTCCAACTTTGATGCGGAAAGGTCCGCCAAAATCAACACCAACCACCGAAAAGGGTTTCACCTGATTTACCCGGTAAGAAGGGAGATCGCTCATATATGGTTCCAATGGTATTGGACGAGTTCGAAAACAACGAATGCATTGTGAAAGACAACGACGAATTGCTCGCTTCGCTGACAAAACCCAAAAACGCTGTAAAAGTAAATAATGGGTAGTGTTTTGTCCTGTATGACAGTTTTGACGGTGAATAGACTCGATAAGTTTCAAAGTAAATGGATGATCACTAGGCAAAAGTGCTGGATGTTTTTGTTCAAACTCCAAACCAGCTCGAGATAACCGACCGCCCACCCTAAGAATACCTTCTTCATCACAAAAGGGGCTTAGTTTACGCAGTGGTTTAGGTATCGGTTGTTTCAATTTAATTTTTTGAATTTCATTATAAAAAGACGAGTTTTGAACAAACTTTACAATAGCAAGTAGCGATTGATAGTTTTCAAACTCAGTTAAAATAGATCCTGTTCGAGGCTGACGTATTGCTTTATTACGAACGGTATCAAGGAATCGACGAATATAAGACATGATACGAGTTATTTTATCTAACGAGGAAAATTTGTTTAATAAATAATCAATAATTGAATATTGATGATCACCTGATGGAGCAATTAAACTTACAGAATTTCGTTCCTCTGTTCGCACAACTTGACACTCTTCGCCAACAGGCGAAGGGAATTTTACAGAGTTTGGCCAACAATCTGAAGGTTGCGAGAGCCAGGAGGGCCCCGCCCACCATAACGAGTTTCCCAAAAGATCTTTTGGGAGTTGTCCACGAGAGCAAACATCAGCTGGATTGTCGCGTGATATGACATGATTCCAAGATTCAGCAGGAAAAATGTCCTGTATATGACTGACACGATTTGCTACAAATGTGGTCCAACGGGAAGAATGTGAACGGAGCCAGTATAAAACAACGGTAGAATCCGACCAAAGAAAAATTTTACGAGTTGAAATATTGGTCTGGTATGTATCGAGGACGAATTTGGCCAGGTCTGCAAGCATTACAGCCCCGCAGAGCTCTAATCGGGGCAATGAAAGCTTCTTAAGCGGTGCAACACGCGCCTTGGCGCACAACAACCGAGTTTGAATAGATCCATCATTGCACACAACGCGTAAATAAATTACGGCTCCGTAGGCTAGCTCTGAACTGTCACAGAACCCGTGAATTTCGTATGAATTGATATTATCTACAGTGAGACGACGAGGAATTCGCAATTCGGTAAGAATAGGTAGCTGGCTACAGAAAGCTTCCCACAAGCTAAAGATTTCTCTGGGAGGGTCTTCATCCCAAGAGACGCCGAGAACCCAAAGCCTTTGCATCAAACACTTTGCCTGAATAGCAAGCGGTGCTAGGAAACCTAGCGGATCAAAAATACGTGCAATCTCACTAAGAATAACCCGCTTCGTACATACACGGTCGGAGGATTTTACATCGAATATAAAGGAATCTGAGCCTGGGTCCCATTTAAGACCGAGGACCTTAAGAGTAGGAAGCTGACCATCAGAAAATGCCTTAGAGTCAAAAAGACAATCTGACTGAGAAAGATCTGATAAAAGTTCTGGCGAATTGCTTGCCCATTTCCTTAACTGGAAATGGCCTAATTTGAAAAGGTTGGCTATTTGGGCTTTGGCCTCAAATGCATCCGCTAACTTGTCACAGCCAGATATAACATCGTCCACATATATGTCAGTCGATAATATTTCCTTAGCCAGAGGAAAACGAGACCCCTCGTCCTCTGCTAGTTGTTGTATAGTTCTACATGCAAGGAATGGGGCCGATGAAACGCCATAGGTTACGGTATTCAATCGGAACTCTTTCAAGATGCGATCAGGAGCGGTTCTCCAAAAGATTCTCTGATAATCTCGGTGATCATCAGACATTGATATTTGCCTGTACATTTGCCGTATGTCAGCCATAAAGACAATCGCATGAAGTCGAAAACGAAGAAGAACTCCCACGATATTGGACTGAAGTTTAGGTCCCGTTAGTAAACAATCATTTAAGGATTTTCCATTAGCATCCTTTGCAGACGCATCAAAAACTACGCGCAACTTTGTAGTTGTGCTATCTGGTTTCAAAACACAATGATGAGGAATGTAATATTTCCCTTGGCCCAGCTCACTGGAATCTACCAAAGACATGTGACCTGATTCTTCATAGTCCTCCATAAATTCGGAATATTGCTTGTGTAGAAACGGATCACGAGACAGACGGCGTTCAATAGCTCGAAATCGTCTTAATGCAACCTCACGAGAGTTAAAGAATAATGGTTCCACATTATCTTTAAATGGAAGTCGAACAACGTATCTTCCAGTTGAATTACGACATTGAGTAGTGGTATAAAAATGTTCACAAGCGACCTCATCTGGTGTAAGTGATGAAGCACGAGGAACGTTGTCGAGCTCCCAGAATCGTTGAACAATGGAAGCCAAGTCATTATCGGATTTTGAAGTTGCCTGTACTAGCGAGGAAGTGACAAGTGGCGTTCTACCGAGCAGAAGCCAACCAAATACCGAATTGATAGCAAGTGGCTGATTTGCAGTACCCTTTATACGCTGATTTAATAAAGACTCGGCAAAGACATCTGCGCCAAGTAAAATATCAATAGGTCCCGGAATATCAAATCCGGGATCGGCTAACGGTAGTGAATGGATGTGTGACCATCCTGTTGTATTAACTTTAGCTACAGGTTGCTCACCACAAATATTTGAGATGATATGCATGTCAATGTCAAATAAATTATTAGTATTTGATGCGATGGAGCAGCGAACTTTACCGGATATATTTGCAGCAATATCACCCAAACCGTGAATATAGGTATCGCATGAAGTAGGCTTAAGATTCAAAAAGTTAACTGCCTTGCACGTAATTAAGTTGTTCTGGCTGCCAGTGTCAAATAGTGCTCGGAGAGACTGATACTGGCCATCCGAATCTTTCACCTGTACAATAGCCGTAGCCAAAAGAACAGTTGTGTTTGTCGAGGCCTTAGTGAATAAGGTGGTATGTTCTCCCATGGTACCGGATTTCGGACCAACAAACCCAACCTCAGTGGCAGTGGCCTGTGCAGTGTCACGGTCATTATGAAGGAGTGTATGATGCTTATGTTTACATTTTAAACAACGAAAAACGGAAGTGCAATCTTTCAGTTGATGGGATGACTTAAGACAATTAAAGCATAATTTATTTTGAATAGCAAATGACATGCGTTCGTCTAGTGGTGAAGCCAAAAACGATTTGCAATGTGTAATTGAATGAGCCTCTGAACAAAACAGACACTTCAAAATAATTTTATTTAAATCTTTATTTTCTCTAATATTATTATTATTTGTAACTAACGTTTGCAAAACATTTGCTCGTTTTGTATAATTATTATTAAAAGATTTATTTAAAATATTAGACTGGTTATTACGAAATTCTCTAACTTGAGTAGTCTTAGGCGAATCGGAAAAATGACTATCTCTTAAAAGTGCCTCACACTTCGAATTTAAAAATTCTTTCAATTGTAAATAAGAAGGAAGTTCTAAATTACTATACTTCGCTTCAAACTCACGGCGCAATGTTGAGTCTAATTTAGACAATATGTGATAAAGCAAAATAAAATCCCATTGGTCGACTGGAAGAAATTGCTTACGTAAGATTGTTAGATTTTCTTCAATACAATCGAGCGCCCTGCGGAATTCAATCGGGTTGCGTAAATTGAAAGAAATGTTTAAAACGTCTTTCCAGCAAGTAAAGGCTAGTTCACGAGTATGATGATAACGTGCGACTAAAGCCGCGAACGCATCTATGTAGTGATCGCCTGTTACTGGAAAAGTTCGAATATGCGATAAGGGATCGCCGCTTAAGGTCGAAATTAAATAATGAAATTTCTCCACATTACTAAGAGAAGGACAATCGTGAATAAGCGCCTTGTACGTGTCATAGAAACCAGGCCATTGTTTAATGTCTCCTGAGAATGATGGTAACTGAATTTTTGGCAATTTGACGTGTGATAATACGGATGCTCTGGGCATTGATGACGTATCTAAAGATTTCGACTCTGACTTGGTTAACATCTTACGTATTGATATAACTTTAAAATACGTTTCATCAAAACGATTCCGCAAATCATCATCATCAAGCGTCTCATCATCGCCATCCTCGGGCGAGTTAATTAGTTCTAGAATTGGCAGATGCGCTAGTTCAAAATCTGTTCTAAGGTTTTCAACTTGATCACAATACGAAAGGAATAAGTCGTGTTGACTCATATCGGTTTGAGCAAGTTGACCGATCTCTAATGCCTTTGTAATACGGTTTAAAGCGATGGTACGCTTACGACGTAACGCCGGTAAATCATGAACAGTATATTCTTCCGAATATTTCGATTTGGATCTACTCTTCACCAAACTAGGTTTACGAGTAGCCCGTTTCGGATTAAAAGCCATTTTAAAGAGTAACGTATGTAAAACACTAACAATAAAATAAAATAAAACTATCTACCTGGTTTAATTGTATAGCGTTGATGAGTAATGCACCGGCCGACGATCGATATACGGATAATAATAACACAGTATAAATACATAAGACTTCTATAGACTGTGATAATATTATGTAGCTTCGCGCGAAAACAGCTGAGCGATCGAGCAGGTATAAAGATTTTACTTAATAAATATAAAGTAAACCGAATAAAAACAAGAAAGGTATAATGAATTATTCCAAAAAAATAATAATTATTTCAATCGAATGGAGTGTGAAACGAATTAATGATTATTGTGGCCGAATATTCTTGCAAATAAAAACAGAACCTATTTATTTGCGATCCACAATAACTGACGAATATAAAAACAGTGTATGTTGGAGTGTCACAGCCGAATGAAATGTATATAAACTTCGAAAACTGATAGTAGCTTGCGTACGTATGATCTGCAATATTAAGTAGGTACGTATCAAAATATTACAGCCGACTTAGTTATACGTAAACACCGACCAAAACAATAGCTAAACGACAGTTTATATACGATCCGTAACAACACCTACAAACAAAACCCAAATAATTTTTATTACAGCCGAATACAATTTTACATAAAAACGGACCCGTCTATGTAAGATCTGTAACAAAAACGTTTGGATTGTATGTTTTAATAGTTAGATGGCTATTAACAGCCGCTTAAGTTATATACCTAAAACACCGAATAAATTAAGAATAGATTGTATAGGTATGATCTGTAAAACCACAACTATTTTGCGAATAATAAAGTACACGAAAATTCAAAGCTGCCAAATCGATAAATATCGCATTATTTAACAATTGCGTCATGTGATGAGTGACCTACTTTGACGAGGGAATGTTGTTGGAATAAAACGTACTAGAATTATATCGAGTGAAGTATGGAACGATTGAATGAATAAATGCAATAACGGTTACCTGAGAGAGTTCGACGCAAAATGAGCAAACGCAATCTACCCGCATTTAAGATGTCTATAGAAAATATAAAAAATAGTTAAAATTATCGTATTTTAACTAATTTTAGCGTAGGAAAAAACTTTATTGACTAATGAGAACTAATTTATTGACTGATTAGAAGTTTCTAAGCGAGTTTTTAGGTCTAAATTAAGAACTTGACGATAAAAAAAAATCCAAAAAATACCAGCTATATTATCCAATTTTACCACGACTCAAATTGAGTCACAAAAACACCCTTCCCGGGTTTTCGGCACCAAAAAGATGTGACGAAATGACCCTGCCGGAGGTGGTCAGTGACGTCACTCTGGGTCGGGATGTAAATCCCGCCAACAAATTAACGAATTGCGGCTCAACCTAAGCTAGCACTTACCGGTGGTAGCTGGCCTTTCCACACCGTGTGGACAAGATGTCCTTGCGAGCTCCTGAGTCCTGGCTGGCGACACTGAATTTGGTAGCCACGCGTGCAGCGCGTGCACACCAAAAATGCTAACTGGCTTTGGAATGTTTACAAAAATATGTTTGTCCACAACACCACACGTCACACAAATGGTTACAATAGGTTTTCCGAATTTTACATGGAAAGTAATAGGTTTTCTTGGCAGTTGTATGAAAACGTGCCTTCCGAGGTTGTGCGCGAGATCAACCACACACTGGCAGCCAATAGTAATTAACTCCCACCGGTATGCCTGTGTAAGGCGACGCTATTGGTTGAGCCGCGCGCGCCAGGAAATCGGCGATAGTTTCGAATAGTTTGAACGAAGAGTGAACAGAGACCCTACTGTATATATTGTTATAGAAACTTATTTTAATTGTGACAATTTTTTATGACTCCCCCGTGTCATAGTTCTAGCCAAGTTATCAGTAAATATATCCAAATAACATTTATAATATATTTTTTTTCTGTGTTAATCTGACATCAGTATTCTACTATAAGCAGATAGTATGTGATTTTTTTTTTCTCGGGTCAAGTGCATCCTCCAACGAGGACAGCTACTCTTTATACCACTATGCAGTCTCGCTACAGTATGTCTTTTCTTTTGAGATGTTTTTGATAGCTACTTGACTTGTATATTACGAGTTTGTTATCAAGTGATAACATGTGAAAAATTTGGGTATTCTTGTTGACAAAACACTGAATTGGGATGAGCATGTTAAGGAGACAAGCCGGAAAGTAAACAACACTCTTAGGGTTCTTTTTAACTTAAAACACTTTCTGCCATCTAGGACTAAAATTATGCTGGTACAGTCCATTGTTCTCCCGATTATTGATTATGCAGATGTGTGTTTGTCTGATGCCAACCAGCAACTTCTTGATAAATTGGATCGTCTACTTAACTCCTGCATCCGTTTTATTTATGGCTTACGTAAATACAACCATATTTCTAGCTATCGCACTCAACTCAAATGGCTTCCTATTCGTGAGCGAAGAAACCAAAGAGTTGTTTGCTTTCTGTTCAACTTATTATTCGATCCACGAACCCCCAATTATCTGAAATCTAGATTTCGATATCTGGGCTCATCTCATGAACGTAAACTTCGCTCTAACAACACCCTTAGACTCCAAACACCCGTTCATCATACTAGGTTTGTCTCAAAGTCTTTTACTCTCACTGCTATTCGGCTTTGGAATGCCCTACCGCCCTGTATACAAAGCGCTCCTAATAAAGTCTCATTTAAGAAGTTAGTACATGATCACTATCTAAAAAGTACGTAAACATTGTTTCTTTTCTCTGTTAAGAATGAATCTTAAGTATAACATTTAGTATATCTTGTGAAAAAAATATTATATTATATATATTATTATGTTATTATTATATATTATTATTATTATATTATGTATATATTAATATGTATCTATATATATTGTTATATAAGTATAATTATAGTATATACATTGTATATTGTAAATATTTTCAGTCTCGTAGATCCTGACTTCTACACTGTATCTCACGCACCTTTCTGGTTGACTGGTAGAGAATGCTGTATAGCATTAAGTCCACCCTTTGTACTGTCTTTGTGCAATAAAGTTTTTTTAAATAAAATAAATAACCTGATATTTCTACCCAGCATTCTATAGAGGTTTCTGTGCCGTATATTAAGTTGTTCTCTCTTGCTTTTGATATGCTGGTTCCAAGTTAAACGGCGATCTAAGTGTATGCCCGGATACCTCACACTGTCTTTGTGTGTTAATGTGGAATTTTCAAGGCATACAGGAGGTTTTTGTTCGATGTGTGAAAGTGATCTGCACGGACTTTATTTATAATAATTGTAATTAGAAAATAGTTACAAAAACGAAACAACAGTAATATGAATAGGGGTATTTATTTTAATATGCTTATTATTCTGAGCATAGCTTCTCAAAATGGGGCTCAAGTTTAGAAATCACAACTCTAATTTCTTTCTCCACATTTATTTTTGTTCAACTTGCTTGCATCACACAGACCCTCCCTTTTTGCAAGAAATTGTTTTTTTTCTATTTAGTTTATCGCGATTTTATAATGAAATGATGACATAAATGAGTAATGGGGTCAGAGGTCAGGGTCAAAACAATATTTTGTGGATCAAAATATTGTTTTGACCCTGCCCTTTTTGGCATTTTCAACAGTCTGAGCCATTACAATTTTTTTATAGGTATTTGAAGTTAACAAAAATTATATTGTTTGAAAGTGTAGTAGTTTAAATTATTTTAAAAAGATGATTGGTTATTGCGCTTCCTTTTAGGCGCTTTGGTTTATAGTACACAAATAAATTTGAGTGAATGTATCCATGGGTTTATTGGTCGCCATTTTTTACCAAATAATAAAATAATTATATAGTTATTTAGATTTTTTTACTGAATGATCTCCCAGTTCACCTTAACAAGGCAAAAGTCCCGATGCTTACAACCAATACAATAATTTTTCAACACGACGGCTGTCCTTTTTTTTATAAAAGGGCAACGAAATGACTCCCTTCCACCTGATGGTAAGAAATGGAGCAAGTGGAGTCATAATGTAAAGATAGCTAGTGCGAGACATAAACCGCTGCGCTAGACACCCTCGCCTTACCGACCTGCCAGGTGCTTCATCACGCCTCTTTTGAATGACCCAGGATTGTAGGAAGGAAGGAGGGAACACGTGTGCTGGCAATGAATTCCATTTCTTGAATGTGCGACAAAGAAACGAGTTGCCCAATTTCTTAGTTCGCGTTGGAATGGTAGCCACAGTTTGTCGGTGACCCGGTAAACTTGCACGCGTAGTCCTTAAAAGGAAGGGACATGGTGGGATAAGGGAAAAAAGTTCCTCAGAGCACTCGCCGTGGTACAGACGGTAGAACGCGCTCAACGACGCAACAACACGACGCAATTGGAGAAGCTAAAGATGTTTAACCAAACATCTTTAGCTGATAGAAGAGATAACCATCTCTTCATCGCCGATGATGCGGCCACCTATCCAAAGCATCGAGTAAGTACTTAGCGGAGCCATCCCACAGGTGCGAGAAATATTCCACACAGAACCATACTTGCGTCTTGTATTGTATAGCAAGCACAGTTGATCAGGTGTAAAGAAACGCCGAGGGCTGGCAGAAGTTGCTTTGCACGGCTTTGGTCAGACGCCAGTAACTAACGCCAGTAACAAGACTACGTTACCAATTGTATTTCATGACAGTTTAAACAAAATTAGAAAAGCATTGCATCCAGTACTTGAGTCTAGGAGTTAGTTATTGTCACTTATTTAGTACCTACTTATTATTCTTTGTTTTTATAAGTACTGGAATTAGTTTTAAAGTTTAGTTTTAAATGTAATTCTTGATGTTGTGTCAATTTTTGATATTTACGTGTGGTAGCTTGTTAATAGCTTTTAGTTTTAATTATTCGTTTATACATAGTCGTAATGCTGTTAGCTATCCTAAGAAAGAAAATAAATAAATTCGTGGCCAATGCGTGCGATGCGCTGGGCATCCGCTCTTATGTAATCCTTCTCACAGGACTTTGTAGCATTGTTGTAGTGACTCGATATCAGGAGCTTTAAGAGCCCGACCCCTGATCCAAGCGCAACACGCCGCCTGTTTCTGTGAAACAGCAACAGCACAATCGCGGTTGAACCAGAGGTTACGTCTGCCCCTACTGATGAGATCGGAATGTTGAATGTAATATTCCATACCCAATACAATCTCCTCAGTAATGGCAGCGGCGCAAGCTGATATATCGTCCTCACTGAAACAGCGTTGCTTCCAAGGGACAGACGCAAAGTAGTCGCGCATACCATTCCAATCTGCTGACCAATAATACCATACCCGGCGTTTAGCTACCGCCGATTGCGGAAACTGGGCCTGCGGCACTTTGGAAGATATCAGGCAGTGGTCAGATTAGCCTAGAGGGTCTCGGACCTCTACCTGATATCCCTCCGGATATGTCGTAAGAAGAAGGTCCACTAAAGAAGGCGCTTAACTTGCAATGTCTGGGATCCTGGTGGGCTGATCAACCAGTTGTGACAAGTCATGCGTGAGAGCGAATGCATGAGCAGATATCAGTCAGGTCTGCAAGGTCAGTTTTGGAGGAACTTAACCACAGACTGTGGTGAGCATCGAAGTCCTCCAAAAACACCAGTTCTGCATTGGGATATTGCTCCTGCGCGTCATCTGCCACCCGACTAAGATGGTCGAATTGTCTCAGCGTCTCCGGTGTGGGATCTGTAAAGTCACACGTGGACTCTGGCCGAAGGGCCAGAGTCTACGTGAATGACCAGATATAACTCCCCTTTTATGTATGGGGGCAAATCAATGAGCTAGTTTATACAAATGTGCAGATCCAAACAAGTGAGTAGTTAATTGAAAGTAACATTTTTGTGTGAATGTGTTCATAAAATATATCGACCGCTTTCCTTGCAGGTTCACTAAAAAGTTATTTTTGCATCATGAATATCATGATACCGATATCTAGGTGACCTAGATTTTAGCATGCCAATTAGCACTCCATTGAAAGAGATTATCGTAAAGAATGGTGGATGGTGCTCGTCGACCCTTACCAAAGGTGAAAGTATCGCTTCACGCACATGGGAAATCTGATAAATTTGATATAAATAGGCCTAAGATGCGACCGTTACTATTTTTTATATTATTGAATTGATTCCTTGACCTTTCTGTGCCACCACTGTTGTGAGGAAGGGTTGCCACCATTCTAGAGGAGTTATCCAGCTCCCTATTATGAGACCTCTTTTAAATGGGAGCTGGCTAACTATTAAAATCTCCAGCAATGTAAAAGTTATCTGCCTGATTTAATAGCAACATTGACTGTAGAGGATTATAGAAAGATTTGTATGCTTCGTACGGTTGAGAACAGGGTATTCAGGGTGAAAACTTTCAGCGGGGCAGTAAGGAGCAGTATCTTAACCGAAGCAGCTAAATCTTGAGCCTTCTTCTGAGGCCCATTGTAAGCTCAGTCCAGAATAACATAATAATAGATAGGCTATAATTTATACTAATCTTTTACATACGAATTCGCGGGCAGAAGCTAGTAGGTACTTAATACATGATAATAACTAAAATTATAACACATACTACTAGTAACAAGTGGGGCGTGCTCAAAGTGCGTTTTATATTAAATTGTCTTTAAGTTATATTTATCCTTGTAGTTTTGTATATATTGTCCTCATTATGATTGGTTCAAAGTTCTATTGTTTTGTGCAACTCAAGCAATGAGCATCACCTGGAATCTGTGATATACCCAACTCCTCGCAAAATTGCAGGAGCATCGTATTTGGGGCTTTATGAATAGTTAGATAGATAGTGATCGATCAGTGTAGAAATGGAGGAGGAGAAAGTATTCGATTTTTTTCTAAGTTTAAAACTTGTCTTTGTATAGTTCTCGATTTTTAAAGATGTGGTAATATGAACCTACTTTTGAAACACATTCTCACTGCAATAAATAATGATTAATAATTTAATCGTCGCCGTCGCCTTCACGAACGTATCAATCGCGACGATGTTATTGCCATGCCACTAAATTTTCCACAATACCATCCCACGCCAACCCATAAACAAAATAGCTTTTATTTTGATTCAGTTCTTTTAAAGTGATTAGTTATGAATAGAGGAATGCCTCGATGGTGCATGGAATCCTATGGAATCAAATGGAATGGTCGTTAAAATTGTCAAATTGATAAACAGACTGTCAATCGATTGTTATCTACTGACACGAGCCTTGATTACTTTGATGAGATCTCAATTGTATCGGAATCTTCAATGTTCATTATGATAAAGAATTTAAAGGCAATTCATATAGTCAACCCATGTGGTATGACGTTTATTACAGTCGCAATTATTCCTAAACTAGTATTGTAAACATCTATACTTATTACTTATAATATTATAAAGCTGAAGAGTTTGTTTGTTTGGTTGGTTGAACCCCAAGGAGCTTGTTGAACCCGCTATTATCAGGAACTACCGAAACCGCGGGAGACCACTAGTAATAAATAAAAGTAAAATAGTATTTAAATTGCAATTTGAGGTAACATTAAAATACTTAGGAGCCTTAGATTAAAGCAAAAAAAAGGTTAGGAGATTTTTACTTGGAAGTATAAATGCCAAATAAAATGAGAAACAAAATTCAATGTTTACTTGAAAGCAGTTCATAATAATACAGGCTTTGTTGTATCGTATGCTTAGTCTGATACAGGTTAGCCTGGCATCAGCATTGCGCAGCGCATGCATGTCTGAGGCCTGTAAAACGACATGTACGTGATGTACCTTATGTAATTTTACATGCATGTCCCGTTTTTAACACGCTTAAATTAGTTTCATCTGTATTATTCTTTGTATGTAGGTATGTAACTGACTCGTTTGGACTCGATTTTGACCCACTTTAAAAGGGTCAGATTTCCTTTAAACTTTATATACTTATCAAAGACCGATGACATTACAATAATTCGATAAGAATATCCCATTATCCGGATTAGAATCGCCAGGACTAATAAATTAAACGTTTTAGACTGTTAGTTCAGCTATACGTCACTAGATGGCGTTGCCATTAAGTACTTTCATCGGCTGTTATAATTTGCACTAAAAAGTGTAAAAGGAATAGTCTTGTACCAGACCACCTTAGGGCCCACGAAGACCGACAGTCACAGCCTTTAGTCTTCTCCGACCCATCCGTCTACGTGCCGAGAGACGTACTAGTATACCTTTGTAATAATACGAAAAATATTGTAATGTACGATGATGAACTCATTTGCATTTGTTACTGCTTATGACACACACTTAACTGTCTAGTCAAAAACTACTAAGCCGATTTTAATAAAACTTGCACAGTTCCCTAAGTTATACGATACGTAACCGTAAGAAGAGTAAAAAGGATTATTATTTGCAATCCGACTTATATACGTTTTTAAGATTGCTGGGACATACATACAAAAATACCTTAGACAAAGGATCAGTTATTATCAGGCATCGTTTCTGACTGATTTAATCTAGGTAGGTTTGGTATATAAAAATCGTATTCCAGGTCATATTAATTGATCAAAATGAACATAAATTACAATTTTGTTAAAACTTACTTCTGACGTAGTGTCGGAAAGTACTTCGACTGCACAGTAGTGAGTACTCTGGGTCAGATTTGGATCTAGCGCATCGCTGTTCTCGGCCGTAGTGGTCCGCTTCGTATTTCTCGCAATCGCTAATCTGCCGAACCTAACTCATAAAATTCTAAGTGCTCTTACTATAGTATTATATTATCTGTGCCTATATGTCGTTAGTTGCCTGAATTGACTCTCCAACTTTTTATCTTCTCATCAACGCTTGTGGAGACGCCAAAAGTGATAGTCACGAGACCGGGCGAATGCGATGGTAGAAAAATTTAACGCCTCAGTGACAATGAATAGGGATGTGGAGCGAGTGCTCCTGCCTTGGCAACGCTGCTGTGAAGCTCCTGGTCAGTAGGAACCCCCAAGGTGACGCGACGTCGGCACACTTCTCGCCGGCTGGCTTCTTCTGGTGTCTCCTGGGTTTATGGGTGGGTTACACGTAACACAATGTCTATTCACGTGTATTCACGTACGGGTGAACACGTTGGAACGATTCAGGGGCACATTGGACAGGTGGAAACAGAAGTTCCCAAGGGAGTAGGTAACTCGCGACACGTGTCAAATCGCGCGCAATACTAAGCCGCGGCGCTGAAGTCGCACGCGGGCAAAAGGTGTAATTAAAACATAGGTGCACTCAAGGAATAGTGGAGGCGGGAAAGGATGAGGCGTTAGTTCGTCTATCGTAAAGAAGGTGGCGTTAACAGCTTGTATTGTCAGTCACTGTAGCATATAGACGATTGCATTTTTTTCATTTTACAAGCTTTTATTCAGTTTCACCTGTCCCGATGTTTGTCATCAAATCTTGCAAATTAAATTAGATCCACTTCCCGATTGATGATGGAGCTGAAATTTTGTATACAGAGTAAATCGCATGACAATACAATATTATTATTATATTCTTTATTGTACACACATAAAACAGTTATAAAAATTAATACGTGAATAACATGTACAAAGGTGAGCTTATCTCTAACAGAGATCTCTTCCAGCCAACCCTAGCTTTCGTGAGACAATTATATGCGGGAACAATGTGTACCTACTGATACAAAATAAAATATCTACATAAAAATATAATTATTTATAATATATAGGTAAGTGTGTACTTACATAATTATAATCTGATACAAATAAATTATTACCTACAACTACTATATACGTACATACAAATATATAACTATAATAATATAATACATATATACAAATACTTAACACAAGTTTCTGAGGTAGTGCTCTTTCAACTTGTGTTTGAAAGAAGTGACCGATGAACTATCTCTAATCTCAACTGGCAGTTTGTTCCACAATTGTGTGGCAATGATAGTAAAGGATCTGGCATAAAACTTGGATTTGGAAGCGGGACGAACTAAAGTTTTCGTAACACAAGCACGCTTGGGACGAGAACTGGGTGGAAGGAAATTAAAACGGGAACGCAAGTAATCTGGATGTTGAGGATTGTGAAGGATTTTGTAAAGTAGGGTGAGGATGTGCATATTTCTGCGAAGTCGGATAGGGAGCCACAATAACTTTGCACGAAATTCAGAGACACGGTCAAATTTCCGCAAACCGAAAATGAAACGAATTGCCAGATTCTGCAGGCGTTCCAGCTTGTTAAGTAGCTCCTCTGTTGCATCTAAATAGCAGACGTCAGCATAGTCGAGAATTGGGAGTAGGAGAGCTTGAGCAAGCATAACTTTAGTTTCAAACGGCAGAAAATATTGGAGACGCTTAAGTGAGTGATAAGAAAAGTGCATGCGACGACTTACTTCGTTGATATGTGAAGCCCATGACAATGTGCAATCAATAGTTAGGCCTAGGTCTTTGCTCTTTTCTGTAAAAGGTATTACAATTTCATTATACAAAACCTTTGTAATGATGTTACCATGTACTTTATTATGCATCCGGTTACTAGTTACAATCATAGCCTGTGACTTGCAAGGATTAACTAGCAGTCCAAAATATAATGACATGCCAAGTATTATGACATGGTGCTGATTTGATGATGGAGCTGGAAGGTGGCCATAAGAATTTCACAATGAAACAACACATGTCATCGAGTTTGGGCTCCTTTGTGTCGTCTGTAGATTGTCTTTCAATGGTAACCAGGGTCTTAGGTGGTCATAGGAACTCTGTAATGAAACGACGCAACCCTATCGACTTTCGGCTCGTTTGATTCGTCTTGACGAGTATTTTGTTGTTAGATGGTTACCACAAGATCTAAAAGCTTGTTTTTAAAAAGTTTTCTTTTTAAAAAAATTTCTTATTTTCATTTTCGACTGCGGTGTTCTGTAATGTGGAGATACTACCTCAATTTGGGCGGCCCAAGTTCGGGCGCGGTGCCTTACCTTTTTTTATAGAATAGAATAGAATAGAATAGAATAAAACTTTATTGCACATCTACAGAACATAAAAGATCACATACAACAAAAATTGTTAACAATAAAATGTACAATGGGCGGCCTTATCGCTAAGAGCGATCTCTTCCAGGCAACCTTAGGATGGACAGGATTTGATAGAATAACAATAGAGGGAAGATAGCGATGCAGCAACTCATCATAACTAATAAAATATTTGAAAAACTACTTATACTACTATACATATACCTACATATAATATACATAAACCTATTTACATAAATACATACATACGCACATACATACAAATATACATATAAATAAACCTACATACATATATAATATACACTTGATATACTATTGAACAATCGAAAAAAACAAAGACTAGAGTGACAGATAGTGCTCCTTAACCAGTTTCCTGAAAACACTCAAGGATTGTGCCTGTCTGATATCAGTAGGTAATGCATTCCACAGTCGCACAGCTTGTACCGTAAATGATTTGTTATAGAATTTTGTGTAACGCATTGGTGTCGCTAAGCTAAGATTTTCCGATGACCTCAGAACTCGTGAGTGAGTGTCACTAAGATATTTAAAGCGGTCTTTTAGATAGGTTGGTGTTTGAGGATGGAAAAGAACTGTATAAAGGAGGGAGAGAATATGAGCATCCCGGCGAAGACGAATAGGCAACCACTTGAGCTTGATGCGAAATTCGGAGACATGATCAAATTTACGTAAATTAAAAATGAACCTTATACAGACATTTTGAAGGCGCTCAAGTTTATTTAGTTGCTCTTCAGTAAGGTCAGGATAACTGGTATCGGCGTAATCAAGGATGGGTAAGAGAAGGGATTGAGCTAGCGCAATTTTAGTAGCGGTGGGTAAGAAGTTGCGTATTCTCCGGAGTGATCCAGTGGATGCAAACAGTTTCCTGCTTACTTCACCTAGTTGTGGACCCCAAGATAAGTTTGCATCAATCTGTAACCCTAAGTTTTTGACAGTCTGACTGAACGGAATGCGCGTTCCATCAAACATTATCTGAGGCACCTCAGACCACACAACCTTCGACATCATCCTGCGACTACCAATGAGTATGACTTGGGTCTTTAGCGGGTTAACTTTTAGTCCAAACGAATAACTCCAATCACGTATAGATGCCAGGTCCCTGTTTACTATGTGCGCAGACTCGACCAGTTGTTCTAACGGTGTCTGTAAATAAATTTGCAAATCATCTGCATAAAGGTGGTAGGATGAAGATAAATTAAGACTAGATATTGAATTTATAAAAATTGCGAAAAGTAAAGGAGATAGTACGCCACCCTGTGGAACACCGGCAGATATATCACACCACGATGAAATTGAGTCATCAACGCGATTATACTACGAGATGGCAAACAGGCTTGCGGCCCACCTGCCCGCCTAGCATGACCACCGAAACACGATATGATATAGCCATTTATCGCGTTGAACTGTCAAAAATTATTGAATATAACTGCAATCTTGAAAATTTATTGAAACTGCGAACATGTATAAGCCATAAAAATATTCGCAGTTTCGATAAAATTCCATGTTGACGGTTATATCCCATTATTTTTGACAGTTCAACGCGATAAATGGCTATATCATATCGTGTTTCGGTGGTCATGCTAGGCAGGCTGGTGTTATGTGGTTACCGTCGCTTATAGACACTTGCAATATTAAGGGTAAATCACTTAACACTTGCCGTTTTGCCATCCTTGGGACTAAGGTGATATGCCTCCCATGCCTAGTAATTACACTGGCTATCTTTTCCTTCAATCCGAAACACAGCGAACTACTCTACGTCAGAAATAAGAAAGGCGGTGGTACTATCCAGACGACCCTACATATGGGTCTACCACCTAGTAAACCTCTCTACCTATCCTTTTTAGGGTTTACCTCAAAAGGAAAAACGGAACCCATACAGGATCACTTTGTTGTCCGTCTGTTTGTCTGTCTGTTGTAACGTAAATCGTTACTTACAAACTTTAAATACGTTTTAAAATTATAATTAATATTAGTCTCTTTAAAAGTTATCACAAGCAATGCGCGTGGGCTGTGTTAAGGAACCAGTTTTGGAGTTCCTCGTCCCGCTCGCCCTCTGCACCAGCTGGCTGAGGCAGCGGCCGCTGGTCGCCACACACGTAATTTGTTTGACTGGGAGACGCACGCTTGCTCATCTTCAGCGACCTCAGACGTGGTCTCCGCGAACTGTTCAAATTTTTTTAGTTACACGACTATCGCCTTCTTAATTGCGACTATTGTAGTGCAGTGAACAGTAATTGTTATATAAATTGTTCAACCCACGTATTGGGTCCAAAGTCCGCGCTGACACCTTGGCACCAGTCGGACGGACAGTACAATTTCACCAGGCACCTCTGCTCTTCAACCACCAGAACAGGTCACGCAGGAGAGTACTAGCTATTGGGATTGGGAGAGTGCATAGTAAATTGCTAGTAGATTTTTTTTTAACCGGCTTTCTGGACCACGCCCTAATAAATTTTGTTTACTGAAGGGTAGTAGTTTTACTCAGTACACCCTAAAACGTAACACTGTCAAGACCCTTTTTCTCGGGAACGAGTGGAGGTAGGTATAGAGTTGAAATTAAAACCATATACTGAGGTCTACGGTCCCTTGAAGTTGTGAAAAATAAAAAATTGTACGGAACCCTCGGTGGGCGAGTCCGACTCGCACTTGTCTGGTTTTTAAGCTATTGCATAGCTTCTATCGCGGGCCTTGAGCGCGGGGACCGAATCCAGAAATTCCGTAACGAAAAAACCTTATGCTCCCCACTCTTTGTTTGTTTGTTTGGTTGAACCCTAAGATCTCAGCAACTACTGACTCAAATTGAAAAATTATTTTTTCGTTGCATAGTCCATTTATCTAGGAAGGCTATAGGCTATATAACATCACGATACGTCCAATAGGAGCTGAGCATCAATGAATAATGTTGCAAAAACGGGAGAAAAATATTTCTTTTCAAAGCTTTCACTGCGTGCGCTGCGTAAACGGTTAAAGTTACGTAAAAATCATGTATGACGGAATTGGTCTCCATTAAATTATCTAAAAAAAAGTTCGCGACAGCATATGTCTATCTTTTATGGTTGGCTCACTATATCCTTTCTTTTTGGTAATCAAATTTGTTTTAAAATAATGTATTATCTGCGATGGTTTTTTTGTATGCATGATATTATTCCTTATCAAAATAAATACATTATTTATCACAAGTATTTAATTTTGCACAAAATTGTTCATGACTTCTTTTGATTTCAATGAATATCTTAAGAAATATCATAGTTTAAAATAAACGGAAAATAATAAATTTTGCTTTTCAGAGATTTCTTTGCGTGCGCTGCGTAAACGGTTAAAGTTACACAAAAATTATGTAGGACGGAATTATTCTCCTTTAAAAGTTATAAAAACAAGTTACAGACCGCATTTATCTATCTCTTAAGGTTGAATCGCTATAACCTATTTCTGTTAATAAATTTTGTTCTAAAATAATGCTTTAGATGCGAAGGTATTTTTGTAAACATGTTATTATTCCTTATCAAAATCAATACATTATTCATCACAAGTATTTAATTTTGTACAAAAATGCAATTTTTATGCCATGCAATAGCTTTATTTTTTCTTTTGATCCATCCAGCTAGCAAACAACCCAAAAACGGTGGGTTGCTTGCTCGCTTGAAAAACTTTTTTTAATGATAATATTTTTGTTGGAATAACAAATTTGGATAACTTTATCATTTTTGTCACAAACAGATTGGGTATGTATTGCATATTATTATGTCATAATAAAACCCTGAGCTTAATCTCACAAGATTTGCCTACTCTCGTGAAGAATTATAAACGGATAAGACTAGATTCTAGACCTATCTCTGCTCGTTTTTATAATTCACTGTTGCTATCGCTCTGTATTATTTCATGCTAATGAAACGAAAGAAAACTATGAATAGTATTCCACATATTCACCGTGTGGGTACCGGGTCCACAGTGTTCAAAGATGAGTCATATACAACATGTAAATTAAATAACCAACACCCTGAATACAGTTGGTTTGGGATCGGCTTCTGAGTTGATTTCAATATTTAAAAAAAAAAAAAACAAATACCATTTGTATTCAGGGTGTTGGTTAGCTAGCATTACCTCCACTACCCTGGTTTCTCTCTGCCCAGAAAAGTTCTAATAGATTCCGCGTGAGCCTTAGATACACACGTTCCAGCATAAAACTTACGGCTGTTTTAGACATTTTTTTAGGGATGGTATAGGTGACATATTGTCATTGACTTGAAACTGCCAAACGGGCTGCCTATTGAATCTATAGCATTTGCTGAAAGTATGTTTTGGGCATTATTAAAACGAAACTTAACTCATGTTACAGGTCGCGCGTAGTTACGGCGTGCCTTTCGTGGAGACGTCGGCGAAGACGCGCATGGGCGTCGACGACGCGTTCTACACCCTCGTGCGCGAAATACGCAAAGACAAGGACAGCCGAGGCAAGCGCAACAGGAGAGGGAACAGGGGCCCTGGCTCGCGGCGCCGCTTCAAGTGCACACTCCTCTAAATTAAGCATAATAATGTCTAATAGTGAAGTTACTAGTAACGAATAACCTTCTGTTTCGAAAACTCCCAATAACAGCTGGAACTTTTTTATCAGCGGAGTTGGAGAATCATAATTTGAGCCCGACATTTGTAATACCTTAGTCTATGCGCTTCGCTTCAGTCACGCTCTCATTGACTGACTTTTTCAAGGCCTCTCGCGATACCGACCTACGAAAATTATTACAGCCAACTGATAAATTTAAATTAGTAATTAGTATTTTTTGTAGTTTGCAGCCAGCATTGAGAAGTGTATTCGTTACTAGTAATCTATTACATCTAATGTTAGTCCCAAACAGTCCTTTGGCTGATAATCTCATCTGCGTATTGTGCTAATAGATGAGATCGGTATGGGGTCGTAAGTCGCTTACTTAGAGATTGAGTTTTATGATTTAACACTGTCACAAGTATTTTAGGTACTTAATATTATTTATAAAAAGTGTGGCAATGGTATTATTACACACTTTCAAATTCTCAATAGTTTTCTTTTTTTATTTCGATTGATGAATTTTAGTGAGTACAAATGGTACATACTAAAATTACCTACGCGTTACTTTTTACCGTAATAGTTAGATGATAAAGTTGAAAGTTGTATAAACTCAATCTCGTGACTCTCAAGGTGCTATTATAAATCATAGTACACTTGCAGTAGTGGAAGCCTCGTTTGCCATATAATCTTTTTTAAATATTGGTCAAGTGTCGTAGGGTGAGCATATTTCCCAGGTACTAGTGATAAGATTGCTAATTTGCTACACTCGAGACTATTCTAACGTAGGATAGTTAAGTGGATCATTCTTACGTTCCATTGCGGCGGTATCTATTAGGTATTGTTTACGCGGTAACTCCCATTAGTTCCATAACGGCTCTGCAGCTAATATTGAAACAAGCTTAACACCATAGCTGGGCACCGTTAATCAAATAGTTAACTTCGTTAATCGTTAATCCGTTACTAAAAAAATTAACTTCTTTAAACGTTAAAACGTTATATTTCGGAAGATTTAACGCAAGTTAACGTTAATCGTTAATCCGTTAACACGTGATAAAAATTGCATTTTTTATATCGTTGCGTTAGTGATCTGCTTACAAAAACTGTTGTTTTAGGTTCTGGAATTAATGACGCGCCGCCAATACATGCCTACATAGATTCGGCCCGCCCGAACGTACTTATCAGAACGCGTTTTTCGCGACACGGCGTGGTGCCTGCGGTATCTTTTTGGTAAATAGTATGTACTGGATTAACGATTAACGGACTTAGGATAGTTTAACGGAAGTTAACCAGTCCGTTAACATTTTTTAAAGTTAACTTAAAAGTTAATCCGTTATTAGAAATGTTAACTACGTTAATAACGATTAACGGATTAACGAGTTAATGTCCAGCTATGCTCAAGACATCCCGAACGTAAATTTTATACGGAGATGGAACTAGTGCGAATGATCCGCTTAAGTCAACCTGATAAATTGCCAAAATTACAGAGCTTTGTTTCTTGATCTGTAGCATGTACGCTGATACCGCGCTTATAACAATGGTTGTGCACAATACAGTTTACTATTTCAAGTACAATTACGGTTGGTTGTTAGTACCTAATCTGTTAGTATCTTTAACTCGCAACGCGGATGACCCATGACTGTGCACATGTACAGACGACGCAGATCTGGCTACCACACTGACAAATTTCTTCTATTCTATTCTTAATTAATGGCGTCGCGATACAAAGTTACGCATTTTGCCAATGTCAAGTAAAAATCTAAAAGTAACAAAAATTTTACGGTAAATTTGAGTTAAAAATGGAGTCTGTCAACACGTTTTTTACAACAAGGACTCAGGAGAAACTCGGCAAATTTCTTCAATAGGCTTTTGACTGAAAATTTGATGAAATTTGATTTAATCCGCCCTCGTCTGTACAAGCATATTGAAAATAGTTATGGCTTATTCGTGTAGTGAGATAAAAATACTTTAATAATATACGAATTACATCACTCAGTCTATGCAGTGTGTCCGGGAAAGTAGATAGTAATCAAACTTTAAGAGCGTGTTCTATGGACAATCTATAATATAAAAATGAATCGCTGAATGTTTTGCTAAGCGCAAATCTCGAGAGCAGCTGAACCGATTTCGCTAATTCTTTTTTGATAATAGTCCTTGAAGTACGATGATGGTTCTTACGGAGAAAAAATAAAAAAAAAAATACATAATTTAGTTGACTTATTAATTTGCTTTTTTCTGCTATTCGGGACACCGAGTCTAGAATAGCAGAATAAGTATTTAAAAAAATAAAAAATAAAGAATCGACTGTTAGGCGGTACAAAGTTCGCCGAGTCAGCTAGTTTTAACGATAAAAATACCGCAAGTTCAGGTCTAGCTGAAATACAAGAATTTAAATATGCGACAATTTTGCACCTCTACATGGATAGGCAACAATTTGGTATCCTTCGATAGCTAATAAGATTAAATATCAGTAAATGTGGCCAATATACACAAGCCTCATACATTTGAGAGAGTTAGTATTGATTACCTGTCTGTGCCTAGAAAGTTTTTTTCGCGCGCTTTTATAAAACGCTATTAAATTAAAGCTTAGGTTTAAATTAGCATGTGTTATATTATATATTTTCTGACTTTTTTTCGCGCGCTTTTAAAAACGCTATTACAATAAAGCTAAGGTTTAATTTAGCTTGTGTTATATATTTTCTGAAAGCTGAATAAATTTAGCGTGTGATTAATGCGCATGTGAAAAATAATACTTACTGCAGTCTGACAGTTGCTGTCTTTTCTACGTGACTGACAGGCCGACTTAGGCCGCCTGCGTATACGTGAAATGGTGTCGCCTATTTATCTCGCTCTAATATACGTGTTAGTATGCTCTTTCTCTTTCACATTGCCGATCTACAGTTTCCTATATCTATGAGGCAACAAGCTCTTGTTTGATTATACTTTCCCGGACACTCAATTTAATTAAATATAGCGAATGATGTAACGACTATTACGTTTTAAGCTAACATTAACCTTTGCACAACTTGCCTCCGCGGAGGTTTGTTACTACGTGTCTAGGTGTGGATTACTTGAAGAGGCCATTCGGTAGGTAATTCGCTAATAAATATTGTAGTTTACTGCCATTTATTTTTATTTGGATGGCTTGAAGCGCGGCGCCTGTAGACGCAGGCTCCAGTCGCGGTCTGCTGGCGTGACTCGCTACTATGGGCCTTAGCGTATCTCCTCGTTCCTAGTGAAGTGTAACAATGTAAATTACTCATATCAATTATTGTTGAGCCACCAGGAGTGTCCGTGAGTCAACACGTGTATTTGTAACGCTAGCTACATTCAATACCTTATTGGTAGTTTCACTTGTAATAAATAAACAAATACTAATAATTTCAATATCAAATCACTTGTAATTGACATGTATAGTCCTTTCAGAGTCTGAATTTTGTATAAAAACTATGTAACAGTTTAGAATTGCTGTGTAACTCGGCTTATTTTTGTAAATTTGTGAAACGCACCCCTGTAACTTAATGATGATAAGTGTTTTAGACTTGGTTGATCGAATTTACAAAAATAATGACTCGACGTAAGTTCAATATCAAATATTTGTTATGATAGTGTAATTTTAAGGTCATTGTTGAATGTTTTCTACTGTAGCTAATTTTACATGTAGAGAGAATTTTCTTAATGTTTCTACTGCTATTAGTTTTAATAACTTTAACACATAGGATGCTACTACTAATGAAATTTAATTTTTAATTAAATACATAAAATCAAAGTTATATTACGTATACATTAGAAAACTTTTTAAAATCATTAAGACAATTTGTAATAAAATAGTAAATTTAACATATATAAAAATTCATTCAAACAAAATACGAATGTAATTTCGCGCAATGAAACGCAGCTTTTTATTGAAGATTTTATTTATACATTTTTCATATAAATTTATATTTGTTAAAGACGTTAAGACAAATATTGTCTACCATCAATGCAAAAGATGATAATTGTTTTATTTACCATTTTTTAATTTAATATTTTAAACAATGAATACTTCAAACGAATTTTCAAAGTAATCATGGTAAATCATTACTGTAACCCGTAATGACGGATACATTTAGAGTTAAGTTAATATTTTCTAATTATTATATTAGTTCAATATGTATAGTTATACTAGTATTTGATTTATAAGATTTTACTTACGAACGCAAAGCTGCCATGAAAATACCACTCACAATTATATTTTATTTGCCATACATACCTACTTGAAATATAAAATGTTATTTTTATCAAATTATTTAAGATCTATGTCAAAAGTCCGTCATTTATTGTGAATGGAAATCTTCATAATGAAAGAACTTGGATGCTAGTGCACAATTTTGTTGGAAATAGTAGGTATTTTACTATTAATTCTGTAACGATAAAGCACAACAATGCGTGCTAAATGAAATAAATAAAATTGATGAGTCAACTTGTTTTTGTTTGTCTAATCAAATCATGTATCATTCGTTAGCAGTTTGGTGTGAGTAGACAAATTGGCCTTCATCGTCCAACCACTGTACTTTTTACAGTAGGCTTCAATAGCACATGAGTAAATATTTAAATAAATGTGACTACTCGCGCACATTTTCAGCACTCAATACCTAGCTTGTAATAAAGTAACTATAATAGGTTGTTTTAAGCAGTCTAGTCTTTAAGTGTGTCAATAGTTCCGTCCGTGTCTAGTCCACTCATGGTCTGCTCCACTGAGACCTGGACTCATCTCTCCTTCCTAACTTGTAGGACAAAATCCGAAAAAAATTTAATTTATCAATTTTGCGGCTCGACAAATGTCCGGCTGCTTTTAAAAAAAAGGTGTATTTTCTCTTTAAGTATAATAGACAAGGTGTAATTACTTTCTTATTAGAATTAAAATTGGCGCCTGCTTATTCAATACCCATTATGCATTTGATTTCGAATTTGCTCGTATTACACTTCAGGCTTTCAGACATTAAATGAGGTCCCGTAATGGTATAGCTTTTCTTAAAAAACATACATGGTAACATTCCTTTTTGTACCACAATAAAAATGTTTTTTAAATCATCAAAATCGATCCATCCGTTTCAAAGTTATAAAAACAATTTGCGTCAACTGATTTTATTTAATCCGCTGCGGTCTACGGCATGCTAACGGCATGGCCACGGTAATATTAGCATGGCTGTGCGTACGTCACTCGGCACTACATCACTACCGCTGTACTCTGTGTTTCTTGCGAACATAATATCGTATTACATACTACACACTACACATATTTTTTTTTATGTTATAGTGGTGGAAAAACCCCATTCAAGAGGTTTAGTGCCAATAATTATAGTGCAGTTTGAGCAATCCTACTAATTTATAAACACGAAAGTTTGTATGGATCTCAGACCAATGGATGGTGAAAGAAGTATGCGAGCGTATACGTGTACGTCACGTGACGTCATACGTATTAGGTTGGGGAAAAAGTCTTTTCGCATTATAGTATGTATAAACTTGTAATAAAATCTCTTTGGCTATACTATTTGTATCTGGCTGGTTTTGGTATCATTGAAAGTTTAAATTTTAAAGAACATAATTCCAAATTCAAATTAGGAAAATATGTGATTTTCATTTGTTTTTCGTACCGCCAAGATGAGTGAATCTAATGAAGAAATTCGATACATTTTAAAGTTTTACTACAAAAAAGGTAAAAATGCAACGCAAGCCGCGAAAAAAATTTGCGATGTTTATGGACCTAATGCAGTGTCTGTGAGAGTAGCACAAATTTGGTTTAAGCGTTTTCAATCCGGAAATTTTGATGTCAAAGATGCACGTCGCTCTGGTCGCCCTATTACAGATAAAATGGATGCCATTTTTGAAAAAGTGGAGCAAGATCGGCATGTCAGTAGTTACGACGTAGCTGAAGAACTGGGAATTGACCACAAAACAGTTTTGGCGCATTTGAAAAAAACTGGGTACACAAAAAAGCTCGACATTTGGGTACCTCACGAGCTCACTGAAAGAAACCTAATGAACCGTGTACTCATTTGTGATTCTTTATTACGACGTAATGAAACCGAACCATTTTTGAAGAAGCTGATAACTGGTGATGAAAAGTGGATCACGTACGACAAGAACGTGCGAAAAAGGTCGTGGTCAAAGGCCGGTCAGGCTTCACAGACTGTGGCGAAACCCGGGTTAACTCGCAACAAGGTGATGCTGTGTGTGTGGTGGGATTGGAAGGGCATTATTCATTATGAGCTGTTACCACCAGGCAGGACCATCGATTCTGAACTCTACTGCGAACAACTGATGAGATTAAAGCAAGAAGTTGAGAGAAAGCGGCCGGAATTAATCAACAGAAGGGGTGTGGTTTTTCATCATGATAACGCTATCACATCATGATAAGACCTCACACATCTTTAGCCACTCAGCAAAAATTAAGAGAGTTTGGCTGGGAGGTGTTAATGCATGCGCCGTATAGTCCTGACCTTGCACCTTCAGATTTCCACCTCTTTCGGTCTCTTCAGAATTCTTTAGGCAGTGTCAGGTAAACATCACGAGAGGACTGCCAAAACCACTTGTCGCGGTATTTTGACCAGAAGTCCCAAAATTTCTATAGCAATGGGATCATGTCCCTACCTACAAGATGGCAAAAAGTTATCGAACAAAATGGTACCTACATACTTTAGTTAAATGTAAATAAACTATATTAAAAAATGTTTTGAATTTTCTTAAAAAATGCGAAGAAACTTTTTCCCCAACCTATTATTACTTATGAGGGTGTTAAAAAGAGACCGGTAGGAAACGGAAACATTCCAAGGTTACTTTAGGTCAAAAAAGTTTTTTACTGGTTGTGTGGCTTTCAGTTTTACCTATTGAGAAAAACACTTTGTAGGGGGACTAGTGAGTACGGTATTATTGCTCAATGGGTATAATTCTTATTCTTAAATAAGGGGCTGAGGCTGTATCTCAGAGCACTTCGACGACCCTATGGGATCTTTTGTGTTTTCCCTTTCTTTATCACCCATCCCCGCCAACATCGAAAACACTTTGTATGAGTTTCACGATGTTGGCGGGGATAAGGTCTATAAAGTCCTTTGGTTTAGGGTAAGCTAAACCTAGGACCCTTAGTCGCCTGTTGACTAGTGCATCGCAATCACATAGTATGTGCTCCATGCTTTCTTCCTCCTCACCACACATTCTACAGATGGGGTCATCAGCTTTGCCTATTGTGCACAGGTGTCTTCTAGTGGCAAAGTGGCCAGTGAGAGCACATATGAGGCAGCGGATTTAGGTTCTGTTGATTCTTCCCATTCTTTTGAGGTAGCCTATGTGTGAGGATCCTAAAAATTTCTTTGAGTGTGTCAGTCGGGGAGTGGACAGCCATTCCCTGAGGTGCCTCTTTTGACAATACTCCAATGGATATAATCTTAGGTACCTACCTATCTAATCTAATCTAAGGGTATTATCAACCTCATAATGCGTTCCAAAACCAGGTGAAGCAAAGTAGGGGTGCGTTCCAAAACGATCTCTATTTACTCGGGGTAGAGTAAATAGTAGCTCACTATTGGTCGTTATTAAGAAGCGCTTTCACCATTGGTTAGTTTTGTTAAACTATAGTTAATTTACACCAATTAGAAAGCTATCTTACGCTGTCTACTTGGCTTCACCTGGTTTTGGAACGCACTCTAGACAGCGTAAGAAAGATTTCTAATTGGTTTAAAATAACTATAGTTTAACAAAACTAACCAATAGTGTAAGCGCTTCTTAATAACGACCAATAGTGAGCTATAATTTACTCTACCCCGAGTAAATAGAGATCGTTTTGGAACGCACCCTCAAATAAGAGTGCGTTCCAAAACTAGGTGAAGCCAAGTAGACAGCGTAAGAAAGCTTTCTAATTGGTGTAAATTAACTATAGTTTAACAAAACTAACCAATGGAGAAAGCGCTTCTTAATAACGACCAATAGTGAGCTACCATTTACTCTACCCCGAGTAAATTGAGATCGTTTTGGAACGCACCCTTATATGAATGATGACGTTACAGTAATTTTGACAGGAGATGTCAGTGTCACCGGTTTTTGAGCAAGTCTTAGACAAAGAATGTGGATTTTAGATAGATTTTTGTTGTTGTTGGATGTTTTCTAAAATTAAGTAAACAGCAACAAAAATGGACGCCAAAGATATCTGTGTGGAAATAGAAAATGATGAATTCTATAGTAAATTCTTAGACGAAACCGTGAAGCCGATGAGTGTTGATGTTATATCTGTCACAGAACAAGTCACAAAGTTGGCTTTTGGTATAGATAAGTTGGGTAAAAGCCTAGAGAAACAAGTATTAGCCAAACACAATGACCTACTAACTCAAGCAAGTCACATAACTGATTTGGAAAAGACATTACAAACAGTACAGACTCAGGTACAAAGTTTACTAAGAGGCGCTGATAAAGTCAAAGACCGAATCCACACTCCTTTCTTTGCCCTTGAAAATCAAACTCGTATGCTTGAAAGAGTTCAAACTACTTGCAATTTGCTTAGACACAGTTCTAAAATAATTGCTTTGTGGAACAAGCTACTTGATGTTAAAGATAACCCAGCAAAAGAAGCCATCATACTCTTTGAACTGAATGAATTGATAAATGATTACGATTTTGAAGGTATTGTACTTTTAGAGGAGGTGTTAAAAGAGGTTGAACTGAGAAGAAAAGAGTTATTGACAAGTTCCACAGTAGCATTACAGTCAAGTTTATTGAATGGAGACAAGACAAAACTATTACAATGTTTCAAAGTATTTCATAATTTGCAATGCACTGATGAACAGATTAGAAATACAGTGCAAAGCATATTAAATGATCTAAAGAAAGAAATCTCTACAGCATTAAATGTGCAAATGGTACAAATTGAAGTTAAGAAATCAAGTTCTGGAAGAATGGCACCTGGAAAAGCAAATATTATGAATGCCCAGGAATTCAAAATAAAACTTTGGGATAACATAGAGAAATTATTTAGAGTGGAAATCTACAATAGTTGCACAAAAGTCATTATGTTGCAGAATGCCATAAATGAATTACATGCCATTGGTAACTTTAGAAATATCACTAAGAACTTCTGGTCAGACTTGTTGCAAACATTCAGTAGTGAATTAGAAAAGAGCCCACAAAATGTAAGCCAGTCTATGGAGATTGATTTTCCTAGACTTCTGAAGTGTTTTAATGACTTATTATCTAAACTAAAGTGTAAAGATCTAGAGTTGAATCGATCAAGTCTGACTAAATGGGAGAACTCTTTCTTATCCAAGTCTCTGGGCAAGCTTCTGGAACCTGTAAGATCCATGTGGCATCTAAGCTCAGTACCTAATATGGACCAAATAGACAATGCTATAAGAGTTATCACAGAAGCACTGAGCATTTCACTTGGTGACAAACAATTGAGCATAAGCTTGGCTAACAGTGTAGCCAAGTGTATTAAACAAATGAATGTGGAAGCAGAGCAAAGATTATCTATGGATAATGATGTTGCCCAGATAATTGAATCTCCAACTAGTTCCCAGCAGAAGAATGCAGACTTGTGTAATTCACTATATTACTTTACATCCCAAATAAAAAGAGTTCTTGTTAACATGAACTCCATGTTGCCACAGGAGAGCATACAAATTGTACAGAACAGCTTAAAAGATATCACAAGCATGCCTGTCCTGCAATTATTTGCAGAATCAATAAAAAATTCATTATACATTATTCTAATGACGATGCATGATGAGCCAGACTTAGTGAGGAATGATGATCCAAAGGGAAAGTCTTTATCATGTTCCCCTTACATGAAGGAACTTCAACAATTTGTATCTAGATGCAAGGATATTTACCTATCAATGTTTCAAGAGAAGACAGCTCTAAACGAATGTTGCTTGAACATTGCTATAGCCTGTGTTGAACGATTCATACTGCATGTGTGCAATATAAGACCTTTGAGTAAATTTGGCAGAGTGAAACTACAAATTGATTGCAAACACTTGGAAACTGCTTTACAACCTTTGGCCAGTGACATCACAGAACTAGGTGACCACTACAGACAGTTGAAAGCATTGAGTTTAATTTTAGAGAAGACACCCCAAGAAATTGCTAAGAGTCAATCAGAAGGTGCCTGCATACCGTTTTCCTTGGTGATGATGTTCTTATTCTCTTATGCTGGTCCTCAACTACTGGCTCCCCATACTTGTGCAGGATGGAACATTCAGAAGCTAATGCCATGGCTCGACTCACATAGAAATGAAAAAGAAAGGCTAGAGTTTGTTGCTGGGGCTTTACAGAGATACCAGAACCATGTGAGACAAAACCAAATTACTACTTATGATGAGGTGTACCCAGTGCTCTTGCAACTTCTTGAAGATGGAAGAAAATCTTTGAAGAAATAAAATTTCTTATTTAATTAACATAGTACTAAATTTTAAGATAAAAATGAAATTATATGTTTTAAGTTAATGTTTTATTAAAAATATAAGATAAAATATATTTAATTTTAGTAAGCAACTGCAGCATTGTCCATGTCTTGAACCTGTGATGAAAAATAATGATGTTATTAAACTGCATTTGGTATTTTCAATGAATTTAAAGTAGGAATGGGAATTATGGTTATCTACTTCTCACAAGTTGACTTCTTCAAGAAAAATTACACATTATCTTTATTAATATCAACTTAAAAATTTTAAAGGTGTGGCAGATGCATTGCTGTTCTACATTAAATATTTATAGGAGATTACCAGAATAATCATTCGAAAGAAAACTACAGGATATAAAAATCTTAAATTCTTTATAGATAATAACAATTTACAACAAAGCATAACTTTTATAACTATTACTCTTTATACAACCAACACAAACTCAATCTGCATTTATACACTACAATATATTACTAGGTACACTAAAATAACTTCACTCATTCTACTTATTCCTATTCTGTGGAAAAATAAAATATTTATCATGATGAGGTAAATTCCATTTTATACAGCATTCAATAAGATTTAATACCCCATAAATAGCAACTTTATAACTGCAGGGTATTTTATTACACACATGGCTGGTTTCAATATTCTACCCGCTAATAGTAAGCATACTGAAGTTTGGTTGCCTAGCAATTATTGTAATATTACTATAATAACACCAGTCACTTGGTAACCAAACCCTGGCCCTTTGACAATAATCTTTCCAATAAAACCTCATAGCCGCCAAAAGCAATGAAGATATTACATTTATCTTTCTTCCAACTCCCCAATAAGGGAACAATTCGGTATAATTATTCTTGTTAAACACCTTTCACTACACAATATATTTTGATTTATACAAGATACATCTTATCTTTGTGCTTCCTATTATTCAGATTTTGAAATTTAAAGATGCAGTATCAATGATTAACTTTAATGTGCGATTCCATTAGGCAAGTCTTGCGTGCAATTATGATGTCTACAACTTGAACAAACTTACACACAAGCTACAACTTGTATGAGGTAGTTTGCACTTGTACATGTTTTATTCATTAGTTGTACTGTGAATCAACTCACTAAATAGACCGAAGACGCAACCATTCTTATTTTTATTCAATCTGTAATATATTATTAGGTATCTCAGAAATTGCACCGACCACAGCAGCACGACTTCCACCCATGATGTCCTACTCAATTGTTGAACAACTCCACTTGTAAGTAAAACCTGCATGCAATTTGCAAATTCTCGAGATCATGTTTCCAATGCAAGCAACTTGTACGCAAATGTGAAGTCATTAGTCGGATTCAAGACTTGCCTAATAGAAACGCGTAATTAAAAATCTATGATTATAAATCTATGATCGGAACACAATAATGCTGTTAATAATATTATTATGGAAACAGATTTTGATACAACCAACCAAACAGAGTACAAAGTACTCCCTAGGGATCGAACCCAGGACCTCTGGATCTTATTCCGGTGGGCGAAGCACCAGATCCCGGAGGCGGTTTAAAATATACACCTAAAATACTTATCAGTATTTTGTCATTGTCGTAATTTTTACATTGTATATTTTAATTCGTTCGTCTAGTACTAATTACAATTAACAACATTACGGCAACATACTTAGAATACAATACAACTGGACCTGATAATATATCTACAACAAATTACAACATAGTACTGGCTACATTCAACAATGATACTTAGACCAATTTCGGTGGCACTTGTAAAATGAAATAGACGTCCTTTAATGTAAATCATAAGAGTGCTCAGAACAAATAAGAAACGTTAAGACGAATCGTTACAGAGAACGCCCTGAGGCCGGCTTTATAGATTATGCCGGTATATTTAGACAAGGCGTAGTTTTATTTTACCGACCTTAGTGCGTTCGGGGAGCTCCGACTACACTTTTATTTGGTCTGAGGGCAACGCATTACACAACAGGCAAATAAAATCCAGTCACTTTGTAAGTCTAAACAAGGGTAGTTATAGCTAACGGACCACCATGGCCACTCGCACACAATTCTGACCATAACCTACGGCAGTTTTGTAAAACTTTCCAACAGAAATACAACATACGTCAATAGAATTCGGTGTTAAATAGTTCTGGGATGTTCGCCTTAAAGGCTTTAGGACAACAGGGCCCCGATCGCGGTAAATCATTTCAAGTCGAACGCAGATGAAACACAAACGCTGTCAAAGTTACGTTTCTGTTAAGCCCTGTCCGCACAGCGATAAAATCATCATCGTAAATCATTCATCATTCATCTGCGTTCGACTTGAAATGATTTACCGCGATCGGGGCCCAGAATTAGTAAAAAAGATAGGCATGTCCTAAAACGGACGCAACAAGTTCAGTTAACAACTGTGGCCTACTAACTCATATACCGAAACGTGGCCGCTTAGAATGGGCCTCATAAGAAGGCTCAAGGTCACTCAAAAGGCAATGGAGAGGGCTATGCTCGGAGTTTCTCTGCATGATCATATCAAAAATGATGAGATCCGCGGGCGAACCAAGCTCACCGATATAGCCCAAAGAATTGTGGCAGTGGGCAGGGCACATTGCTAGACGTTGGGGCGGAAAGGTTCTTGAATGGCGACCGCGTACCGGGAGACGCAGCGTTGGTACCCCCCACAAGGTGGACCGACGATCTGGTAAAGGTCGCGGTCGGAAGCCGCTGGATGAGGGCAGCGCAGAACCGATCGGGTTGGAGATCCTTGGGGGAGGCTTATGCCCAACAGTATCTCGGCTGATATGATGATGACAGGATACAGGATGATTGGGAAGACATTAGCATCCTTTTTAACCCATTAACGCCCAAATGAAAACCACCTTTATTTTTTTTGTTTTAATGATATTTGTTGTATTATTAGGGACAAAAGAAAAGGTATTTAAAGAAAAATAGAACATAAAAGAAATATATATTGAAATATAGGTATGTACTCGGCCGGGTACACTGGGCGGATTAATAGTGAAATTGTCCGAAGCAAGGTCTTTCTACACATAATGTTTTCACACATTTTTTAGACACATTCACACATTTTTTTAGTTCTATTTACTCCTATTTTGCCTGTAGCTCTGAAGCTTAAGGACCGGAGGTCAACGAATAACTGATATTTTGTGAAAAAATTGTCAAAATTAACGATATGTTCACTAGGAATTACGGACATTTTGTCCAGAAGAGATTTCACAACTCTTGCGCCTAGAGGAGTATCAGCTACTTCGTTATTCTTGCCACAATACACATCGAACGCATAACAGTATCCATCTGAACTTGTGGCTGCCCAATTCCGATATCCGAATCGTATAGGTTTACCCATTATAAATTGTTTTTCGGGGTGACGGCCGATGTATTTTATCATGGATTCATCTATACTGTATAAAGTTCTATAGATATATTCTCATGAAAAATTCCCGATTGGCAAGAGTTTTTCTGTATTTATTTACACAAAGGTCTCATCTTGAAAAGCTTATCGGTGGAACCTTCAGCTAATGAGTTATCTACGAAATGAAGATTACATTTTATCTCCAAGAATCGATTCCGTAACATGCAATTTCATACTAAAGGAAATTCACGTTGCAAATTCAAAAGCACATTCAGTTGGTAGTACAGGAGTGCAGGCTTTCAATTTTTCTACGACCACTTTTTACCGGATATATTAGCAGGATATACTGGCTTCATCTTCCTCCACATAGGTTTATTTGATTGAATATTTCTGGATCGTTTCGAAGGCCTTACAAAATTTGACAAAGGCTCATCGTCACTATCGGACCAGTCTGAAACATCATGACTGGGACAGCGTGGTATGACTTCTACAGTTCGTGGAACTTCTCTAGGAAGATTAGAAGAAACCAAATCATCATCGTTCCCTTCTTCTTCGTCACTTACAATAGCAGGTTCCGGAGGCCCCAGTAGGACATCATATTCCGAATCATCATTTTCATCTGCAAATATACTTTCGATGGCTTCCTCCAGCTTAGCATAGCTATTTTGGCTTGAAGACACGACGGTTCGCCATTGTTGAATAATAAAAATAGCTGATAATATAATTTTGTTATACATATGTGACCATTGTACTCAGCCGAGTACAGTGGAATAAAGTGAATCAAAACGTAAAAATATCGAAATGAAATTCATCAAAAACAAGAGATAATAACAAAATAAAGAGTAACAAACTATTTGTATCAAATTTCTGTTAAAAAAAGTTCTATTTTGTAATAAAAATTCACTGTTGAAACTTACCATATAAACTTTCTTTGCAATCCGTATTTGACAGTGGCAAAAGTGACATTTATTTTCGCGCTACACTAAACTTTTTTATTTTATCAGACGGGTTAACCATCTGGTTATGAAATAATGAATTATTTGAATGACAACCATAGATTATAAAATCTAAATAATACTTTTTGTAGTTGTACTCGCGCGAGTACAGAGGGCGTTAATGGGTTAAATAAGGCTCTACTTATGCTGTTTCGTACAAACTGTTCCATCCAAAAGTGCAATACCTATGCAACTAAAATTTATGGAACAGCTGATTTTTTTAGGTTATTTGATTTGCCTCATATTTGGGGTAAACACTATGAATCATGAGAAGACATTAGCATAGGCCAATAGCCCCCCATCCACGACGTTTATTCCTGCCGGAATGTTCAATCTATAAGGAATGATTTCTAGCGGACGGGCAAAACGCGAAAGAACGACGGTGTTAAAATCTTTTAGTCCCTTCCGTTGCGCCTCCACGACACGACAATCTTGACTTAGTTACATAGAAAGTCGCAGGAAAGCATGTAGAGATGACATTAGTTAGTAATATCAACAGTTTGTATTTATCCCTATCATGATTCTCTACAGTTTATCCACGAGGACAAGTCATACGGAATGCACACTAGTGGATGGGGGCCTATGTCTTCCCACTATAAGGTATACGAACTTCATATGAAGTCGCATTCAAAGAACGAAATCACGGTAATTGTGTGCTGTTTTTATTGACTACTGCAGGTTATCGCTGATGATATTCTGCGTCACCGGTTTTTTATGAAGGCGAAGACCTTGGAGGGTCCTCAAGGTTGTGAGTCGAACTAAGGGGATTACTGGGCGACTGAGCATCTCCCTCTAGGTCTCTCGACCGTCTAACGTCTCTAGGGCGTCCGAATCGGAAGGGTAATTGTGTGCCTTACATCAGTAACCTCGAATAACCGTCAAGGTCTAAGTATCGGAATCAAAGGAATATTTCTACTTAATCTACTAAAGCATTCGGTGTGATATAATTTAAACCTTATCCTCGAAGACAATTCGGAACACGTCCTCGTAGGTCTGCACAAAGTGTATATCGATGCCGTCTTTAATAAACTGCGGTAAGTCTTCGAAGTCACGTTTGTTGTCCTCGGGAAGGATCACGCGAGTCATACCCACGCGCTTTGCCTGTGGGAATTTTGAATATTATATCTTATTTTATTTCTTATTGAATATTATATTTAACTTACATGGTCAACTGGTAACTATCAATTAAATGTGAGAAAACGGGATTTATACCACGTATGTGCCTACCTGTTTTGAAAGACAAAGCTGTCTACTCTTTTTCTAAGCCTTTTATTACGCGCAGCACCCGTACCACTGTTCGAATACTGGGAATGAGAACAGTGGTACTGGTGCCGAGAGTAATAAAAGACAAATACAATTAAACATTAACTCTCATGGACTTTAGTTCAAAAAACAGAGGTACGTGGTATAAATCCCGTTTTCGGGCATTGATATAGTCTAAATTATAGACCATACCTGGACTATATCACGAACGTTTAAAATGCTCGTGCAGGTTGGCCATTTTTAACATTTTTTAGACACGTTATAGGTAGTATTTTTTCGACGTTGAATATTTTGATACCATATCAAAAGGATGTAAATTACTATATAAAAATGCATATTCTATATTGCGGCGCTTTCACGTGGATTTGGTTGCTCGAAATCTCTCTCAAGGAGGACGCTCGGGTAATGATTCACACAGGCGGGCGCTACATGGGCTAGAGACACCTTTGAATGCTATCCGTTTGTGTGGAGCCTCAGAACTCGGTGGTATATGTACTCACCGCGATGATCTTCTCCTTGATCCCGCCGCCGGGCAGCACGCGGCCCTCGGGCGACACCTGTGGCAGCTGTCGTATACTACTCACCGCGATGATCTTCTCCTTGATCCGCCGACGGGCAGCACGCGGCCCTCGGGCGACACCTGTGGCAGCTGTCGTATACTACTCACCGCGATGATCTTCTCCTTGATCCCGCCGACGGGCAGCACGCGGCCCTCGGGCGACACCTGTGGCAGCTGTCGTATACTACTCACCGCGATGATCTTCTCCTTGATCCCGCCGACGGGCAGCACGCGGCCCTCGGGCGACACCTGTGGCAGCTGTCGTATACTACTCACCGCGATGATCTTCTCCTTGATCCGCCGACGGGCAGCACGCGGCCCTCGGGCGACACCTGTGGCAGCTGTCGTATACTACTCACCGCGATGATCTTCTCCTTGATCCCGCCGACGGGCAGCACGCGGCCCTCGGGCGACACCTGTGGCAGCTGTCGTATACTACTCACCGCGATGATCTTCTCCTTGATCCCGCCGACGGGCAGCACGCGGCCCTCGGGCGACACCTGTGGCAGCTGTCGTATACTACTCACCGCGATGATCTTCTCCTTGATCCGCCGACGGGCAGCACGCGGCCCTCGGGCGACACCTGTGGCAGCTGTCGTATACTACTCACCGCGATGATCTTCTCCTTGATCCCGCCGACGGGCAGCACGCGGCCCTCGGGCGACACCTGTGGCAGCTGTCGTATACTACTCACCGCGATGATCTTCTCCTTGATCCGCCGACGGGCAGCACGCGGCCCTCGGGCGACACCTGTGGCAGCTGTCGTATACTACTCACCGCGATGATCTTCTCCTTGATCCGCCGACGGGCAGCACGCGGCCCTCGGGCGACACCTGTGGCAGCTGTCGTATACTACTCACCGCGATGATCTTCTCCTTGATCCCGCCGACGGGCAGCACGCGGCCCGTGAGGGAGACCTCCCCGGTCATGGCCAGCGCGGGCACGGCTCGGCCCAGCGCCAGCGATATCAGCGCGGTCGTGATCGTGACGCCGGCAGACGGACCGTCTTTGGGCGTCGCTCCCTCCGGCACGTGCAAGTGCAGGTGGCTGATCAATAACACACGGTCGCGGTCACAAAATGTTTACCACTTTTGAAATTAAATGCTACATCACACTTTTTTTTATTAAAGTCTACAAAGCCATATCAAGTTACTTATTACCTTTTAAGAGTTATTATTCTATTCTATTCTTAATTAATGGCGTCGCGTCGCATTAAGCGTATGCATTTTGCCAATGTCAAGTGAAAATGTACCTAAAGTAACAAAAATTGTACGGTTGATTGAGGTTAAAAATGGAGTCTCTCAACACGTGTTTTTACAACAAGAACTAGAGAGAAACTCCTAAAAGTTATTATGAAGAATGACACATTTAGAATGACAAGTTGTCATTGACAACAGACAGCAACTGTCAGACTGCAGTACTATGAAGAAGCCGCCATAATGTTTCAGTCTCATACAATATATTCTATTTGTAAAGCTTTAGATGGAATAGATTGAACACTTGCCTAATATAGACACTCTGAAAGACTTTTCACTTCATGAATTGAAGGTTTTGTTTTTGATTATCAATAAAATTTCTTTTTACTGACCTGTTGTTGAGGAAGGTGTTGTCGGGATGGGTGTGCGAGAGGTAGTTCCTGGCGACAGTAAGCGCGATCCTGGCGGACTCCTTCATGACGTCACCGAGGTGGCCCGTCAGCTCCAGCGAGCCGGCGCCCTTCGCGTCAGTCTGACGGTTGCGGATCGCCGTCTCGATGTATAGTGTGCTACCGCCTGACGAATATATTTTAAGATTTTATTTTATCATCATCATAACAACCTTTATATTTATTTTGACGCCGTCGTGGTGGAGTGGTCAGTATAGCTGCCTACACATCAAGCGGTCCGGGTTCGAATCCTGGTAGCGGCAAATGTTTGTGTGATGAACACGAATATTTGTTTGCGAGTGATGGTTGTTTATATATTTATTTAAGTTTATTTATAAAAATATCTAAAAAAAAAATATTATGTATACTTATACAGGGTGTAAAAGACATGAACAGTCAAACGAGAACCATGTATTCTGCTCACCATCACAACATTTTTTTTCCTTTAGACTATACCTGGGAAATTGATAGTTACGATTTTATTGAAGGTCAAAGTCATAATTATTTTTTTCATTTTTTTATGATAACGTATTCTATACGTTATTTCTTCAATAATATCCAAAGAAACATTATCATTTTTTTTAGTATTTCATAACAAAACATGGCTTCAAAACGTTAGCGTTCAATGTAGCTCACTCGATGCGCACGGGCACTAACGAATGGGGCCGCCCCGTCTGGCAAAATTATCGCGGTTTTGCGAGTTGCGTGCTAGTTGAGCCCTTTACATTGCGCGGTACAATTTGCAATTTTTTTTAACACCAAAAAATAAAAATCATTTCCCAGCAATATTTTTTTTGAAATATGTCTTATTTTGATGTATAGAATACATGGTTCTCGTTTGACTGTTCATGTCTTTTACACCCAGTATAAAAAAAAAATGTCCGTTATCTAGTATCCGTAACACAAGTTCTTAATGATACTTACTTCGGGCTAGATAATTGGTGTGAGCGTGAAAATATATTTATTTATCATTTATGATTTGACCTACTACTGGAACACAAGGCTTCTCCTTGTCATCGAAGGAGGTTTAGGAGTAGTCCACCACGCTTGCCCAATGCGGATTGGTGGACGGAGTATAAGGTGATCAATACCCCTTTGCTGATACATTAGTCGCTTCTACGACACCCATTGGAGGATACGGGGTGATGCTATTCTACTCTGCCGGCATCACACAACTTTTGTTTTATCTTGACGACTAATTCATGACCATCTCACGATGGTAAGGGCGATTTCATTCGACAAGTCTTGTATGGAATTATGACGTCAAGTTGCAAATTGCATACAACTTGAACAAGCCTGCATACAAGCCACAACTTGTAGTAGGTATAGTGGAAGTCTTGTAATCGTCAAAAAATTCGACCTCGAGATTTTGACGGATTTATACGTTTTGGACCTCCATGAGGCCAAAAAATACCATTTTTGGAATTATGTCTCTGTGTGTGTCTTTGCGTTAGCACGATAACTCGAGTATGCTTTAACTTATTGCAATCAAATTTAACAGGCATGTATGACATTTAAATATATGGTTTCTATCAACTTTTCAGTCGTTTCCGGTATACGAGAAAGTCAAAGGGAGACCACTAACGATTTTTTATTCATACATCTATACACTCGCGCTCACTAACCCAAAAATGGGTCGAGCAGAGCTTCAGGTAACGATCGGTTACGCACAAAGCCACATCTGGCAGTATGGTCCATACAGTACCCCCCAAAATAATGACAAGTTGTCAGCCTGTAGCCTATAAATCGCCTGGATTTTTTTTAATCAGCCGATAATATTAATGATAGATAATCCATCCATACCCATTGCGGTCCAGGCCAGCCCCATGACGACCCCGGGCGGCGTCTCGTCGTACATGCGGTCATGTTTGAACGTCGGCTTGCCCACCAACCCTTCCAGGTTACTGTCGGTCACTGTTAACTTCTCTTCTTCCTTCTTCACGATTTTGAACGCCACTTTGCGAGCGATCTGAAGCAAAATATTGTTTATGGTAGAGACATAGAAACTCACAAGTTTTAATTTATGACATTCTTATCGGCCTTTATAATTCGACCCACTGCTGGGACACAAGGTCTCTGCTTGTCATCGAAGGTTTAGGCAGTAGTCCAACACGCTTGCCCAATGCGGATTAATGACCGAGTATAAGGTGATCAATACCCCTTTGCTGATCCATTAGTCGCCTTCTACGTCTTTTTTTGACGGTAAAGTTCTGGACCTTCTGATGGTAAATAATGATAATATCGAAGGAAGTGCAAAATTTCAAAGATTTGATGAAACGATGTTTACCATAAAAACATAAGCACCAAGCACTGACAAATTTCGACAGCGAAAAGCAGTGCCTCGGTGGCGAAATTGGTCAACGCGTCCACCCGGATTGTGGAAGGTGCGGGTTCGAGTCCCGCCTGAGGCAAGTCGATTTTTTTCAGTGCATTTTTCTAGTATTATATTTACGCGTTTGTAAACGCAAAAATAAAATTATTCCACAATATCGAAGGTAGTAATGGCGGGTTTCAATAGAATAACTATCAACAATATCCCTACAACAATTTTGGCATAAGTAGGTATTTTGTATAGGATATCTGTCAAAATCTTATGCCTAGTAAGCAAATGGAGATAGTTAGATTAATGAATCCCACTAACAAAGGACTAACTCTTTTATTGCTGTAAAAAAACCGCCTTCAAAACTAAAAACGGAGAAATAAAAAATTTGTTAATAAAAATATAAATGTTTTTTTGAGGTTTTATTACATAAGTATAGCTGCTATGTGTGTGTATTTCATATTTGTGTGACATTTGGCGTCGGTATAAAAGGGCTCCATGTTTTATGCGTTCACTGACTTTGCTAAGTTTTAAATTGTCAAAGAAACGCCTTTATTATTTTTATGCATGAATATGATTGACTGGTACCTTCTCAATATGTTTCTGTAGGTTCCTGACTCCGCTCTCGCGGCAGTAGCTCTTGATGAGCGAGTTTAGCGCCTCGTCCGTAAGCTGCAGCTGGTCCTCGCTGAGGCCGCAGTTCTTACGCGCCGTCGGCAGCAGGTACTGCTGCGCTATGGCAAGCTTCTCTTCTGCTACGTAGCCTGCACCGGAAATTAAAACACGAGTTAGTTTTCGTAAAACATCCCAAGCGTTCTCGGGATGTTTTCACCACAGGTGTCCTTGCGGACGTGTAAAGGGTTCCTCGCGAAACTCACAGACAAATCGTAGAAAATGTCGACGGTTTTAGCGGGTATGCTGGAGTACTACATAACCCTAGTGCGGCCTCTTATCGCAACGGTAGGTAGATATAAAATCTTTTTCTTCCAACTACGCAATAATTTCATCTTAATTAAATAGCGATGAACAAAGCAGCACTTTACTGCTTCGGAGTAAAACGGCGCCGTAAAGTTGTATGAAAATCCATTACTGCTTGTTTGTTTATTAGTTTTCGCGGTAAAGCGACAAATCCCAGGTGATTGTCCAATCGCAGGCTTCATCTTTACAATCATGGCCAACTAGATATGTACCAGTCAATCAGCGCTATTTTTAGTCCCGGGAATGTGCCTTATTCTGCCAATATGAATAAACATATACAACATGTAAATTAAATAACCAACACCCTGAAAACAGGTGGTTTGGGATCGGCTTCAGAGTTGATTTCAATATTTTTTTTATAAAAAAAAACTTAAAAAAAAAAATTTTTTTTAAATATTGAAATCAACTCAGAAGCCGATCCCAAACCACCTGTATTCAGGGTGTTGGTTATTTAATTTACATGTTGTAGTGACGTAATCGGTGCCTTATTTCTTGAGCCCCATCGTTACACCCTGACACCGGAACGTTACAGATAAATAAAATAAAAACAAAAAAAAGTTACAGATACTTAACTATAAAAACAACAAGAGCAGGGAAAACAATCCCATAGCAAATTCTCAATAGCAATATTTGCGGGACTGGACATTTTCGATCCCACGGGACCCAAGTATTTGCGCGATCCCGCATGATTGTACTATAAAAACAACAAGAGCAAGGAAAACAATCCCATAGCAAATTCTCAATACCAATATTTGCGGGACTGGACATTTTCGATCCCACGGGATCCAAGTATTTGCGCGATCCCGCGTGATTGTACTATAAAAACAACAAGAGCAGGGAAAACAATCCCATAGCAAATTCTCAATACCAATATTTGCGGGACTAGACATTTTCGATCCCACGGGATCCAAGTATTTGCGCGATCCCGCGTGATTGTACTATAAAAACAACAAGAGCAGGGAAAACAATCCCATAGCAAAGTCTCAATACCAATATTTGCGGGACTAGACATTTTCGATCCCACGGGATCCAAGTATTTGCGCGATCCCGCGTGATTGTACTATAAAAACAACAAGAGCAGGGAAAACAATCCCATAGCAAATTCTCAATACCAGTATTTTCGGGACTGGAAATTTTCGATCTCACGGGATACAAGTAATTACGCGATCCCGCGTGATTAATAAGCAAACGATTAGTTAGGTTAGTGATTAGTAAACCTCACAAATAAAAAGCAAAAATCGTACATAAACAAAATAAATCTTCGTTAGGGTGTCCTCCTCCCGTGTGCCGCCCTCTCACGCCCCGTGTTTCCGAGTACAAGCAAAGCGATCGTCAGTTGTCACATGTCGTATCTCTTATTGGTCTGTGGTTGTCGCACGCCAACACATGAATTTCATTTTTCTTCAATCCCGCTAATCCCGCGCGGGATTCCGATAATTTTACCAACGGGGTTAGTCCTGCACATGGCAAGCGGGATCCCGGTACTGCATTCCCTAAACAAGACACAAGAATAGTAGATAGGTTACCGGACATATTGATGAGCTCCATGCGGTCTCGCAGCGGCTCGGGGATGTGATCGACGACGTTGGCGGTGCAGATGAAGAGTACGCGCGCCAGGTCCACGGGCACGTCGAGGTAGTGGTCCAGGAAGTTGGCGTTCTGCTCCGGGTCCAACAGCTCCAGCAGCGCCGACGACGGGTCCCCGTGCACGCCCCTGGGGGGACCACAGCCTTAGAGCCCTCGCCCACTCATTAACGCGAGCGAGGCACAATAAATATATTTTCATCCCACCACCTCGGAAAGTGTAATTTTGCGCTTCGAAATCTGGCTGGAAAATTCTATTTTATTCGCTTGAGCGGCAAAGTAGATTTGAATTTAGAACATCACATATAATGAGTACTCAATATAATTGTAAATTCAAAACGTCATTAAACCTATTTAATGTAACCTCTATGCCAAATTTATGATTAGAATGAAGATTATTTTGTCATTTCCTCGCTGAGGTGGGATGAAAAGTTACGTATTGCACTCGAGTGGAAAGATTTTTCACCTTGTGCTCGTTTGTTTCCCTCGCTGACGCTCAGGATTCTAATTTAGAATCACTCGCTGCGCTCGTGATTCAACTTTAGAATCCTTCGCTTGCTCGGTCATCCAAATCGAGCACGCGGTTAAAAAGGAACTTTCCACTCTTGTATAATAAATAACTATTTTCACCTCTCCAGCACCAAAAAACCTCTTTTGCTTCGTAAAGTCACGAAGGAAAAACGCTTTTTGCTGCGAGCTTCGTTCGAACAAGACTGTAACGTTCAATCTAAGTAATTGTTTGTTGTAGTGATCTTACTTTTAATTTTTATAATTATTTTGAAGATATTAAACATGTATATAAATATAATACATAGTATTGCCTTGTTTTTTTTCACCTAAAACAATTTTCTCGCTGGAGAGGTGAAAAGTTGTATGTTTTACACGAGAGCAGATTTTTTTTGTCTCGTGCCTTTAAATCACTCAATGCGCTCAGTAGTCTATTTATGTTAATATATGTCAATTCTAGACTACTTCGCTGGTTCGTGATTTAATATCGGCATTCTAATAATAATAATAACTATTTATTTCAGAAATAATTCTTCATAATAATTTGTTAGTAACATATTTTATCACTTAAAACCTATATTAGTACACATGAAAAGAATTGCATAATAATATTTATTTTGCAGCTAGGTTCGAAGGCTTGACATGGGCATTCGCAGCAAAAAATATCTTTGCTCATTGTTGACCAAATAACTATTTACACACACATATAATCGACGCTCCGGCGTCGGCAACACTACTGATCCGTCTGCCGCTCGGAGACGCGTCGCCAGCTTCATGTCTCTAGCTACGGATGGTGTTCCATAGAAATACATAGTGTCGCGACGACATGTCGTCTGCTGTTGCTGCGTGCAGTCGGCTACGAAATCATACCTTAAAGTAACTATTCCACGAGGACGAAGCTGCGAGCACAAGCTAGATAAAACGCGGCATTTGTATAGAGATCTAATCTAGTGTCCGGATGTGACAAAAGTGTTGATTGCATCAGGAATGTTAACTGGCGGTGTACCGGTGGTGACTTACTTGCCAATCTTGTCGACCTCGTCGATGAGCACGAGCGGGTTCTCTGTGGCGGTCTTCTTGAGGCACTGCACCAGCTTGCCGGGCATGGCGCCCACGTAGGTGCGCCGGTGGCCCTTGATCTCGGCCACGTCGGTCATGCCGCCCACGCTGAACCTGAAGTACTGACGATTCAGCGCGCGCGCGATCGAACGGGCTGAACAAATAATTTCAATAATAAAAGACCTCCCAGAATCACGCCGTAAACGCCCGAGAAGCATGAATCTAATTAGTTTCTCGCGTTCTCGTTCTCGCGCTCGCCTGTTCTCCGGTGTCGGTTTTTTTGCCCGCTTCAAAGGGTTGCTCCGGCGAGGAAAGGGAATCGTCTCACATTCTCACTCGGATTCACTGCGACGTGGGATGTGGTTTGAAATAAGATTCACAAATCCTTGTTCTATTTCGATGAATTTATGTCATCCACCATCGCCTGGGCCTTCTTTATTTTCTTAATATTATTTTGAATTTTAAAATTTACAAGATTGTAATATGCTAATGCACACAATAACAAAGTCGTTGCACTGTGAAAGTCGTCTTTTTCGCATAACGATCGAGAACGCAAGTGAGAAGGTCGCGTGAGTGTAGATACCATCTCGTTTCTCGGGTCAAGTCTCACCGAGACTTCTCGCGTTCTCGATCGTTATGCGAAATGGACGACTTTGACAGTACAGTGGTTTTATTATTGTATGCATTAGCATACTAAGATCTTGTGAAAGTTAAAATCAAAAATAAAATAATTTAAATAAAACAAACTTTTACAGATTTAACTCGGGTGTAATGAGATTTTACGTTTCGTTAATATTGCTGTTTTATTTACAATGTGTAGTGCTCGGACAAATCTAAGAGAACATTAAAATAATTTAGACAGGCCCTGGGTGAAAGCACAGATTAATAAAATAATTAATACAAAGCACACACCATGCGATTGATAACCACTTCCCACGCTGCAGTGAAACCGAATGATAATGTGATACTGTTTGAAGTCGACACCTAATGGAGAACAGGCGAACGCGACAGCGAGAAGGCGAGAAACTAATCACATTCACGCTTCTCGGGTGTTCTCTGCGTGAGTCTGGGGGGCCCTTAATGCTACTGCTCCGCCTACTCAGAGTGTTGGTAGACATTTTTGGGTAGGTATTTGAGTCAAGCTGAAAACCTGTCATATATAGTCCTATAATACCCTAACACAGAGCAGACCTGGCTGGGAAGTACTGGAGCTACATCAGCACTTAAGGTCGTAGCACATTTATCTACTCGGAACCGTATCACTTCTTTTTACTATGAAAAAGAAGCAATGCGCCACGGCCCGTAGCCGCTGTTCTTTAGCGTTTATAGTAAAAAGGACGTTTTCCTTTCCGAGACCTTTATACCTGCAAAGTTGCGATTATTTTTGCAAAAAATGCTCTTGAGGCAATAAAAAAAAAATAGTTTGAAATGTTGCCGGTAAAATAAAACCCTTTGATATGTCATAAAAACCGACACCCCGAGCTATCGCTTAACGTCTAATGCCGTAAGTAATGCCGTTACAAAATTACGACGTTAAAATATCAATATCTTCCGAATCCTCATTTTTTACACGGGTCCATGATGGTCGAGAGCTTCTCAAATAAAAATAAAAAAACTTGAGCTCTCTATTGACTTAAAGTTGTTCATTAAGCAAAATAAACTCACCTATACTAGTCTTTCCGACGCCAGGGGGTCCATGGAAGCAAAGTATCTTTCCTTGAGTGGTGCCTTTGAGTTGCGACACCGCTATAAACTCCAGAATCCTCTTCTTAATATCCTCCATACCGTAATGGTCCTCATCCAAGATCACCTGAGCGTCTTCCAGCTTAAGATTCTCTTCGGACGTTATACCCCATGGTAAGGATGTTAACCAGTCCAAGTAGCATCGTGTGACACTGAAGATTTGTTTGAAACTTGTTATCAGTATTTTGTATAGACTTTTCTGGATATACTTTGGTACACTCAAACCAAAATATAAAACTCGTGATCGCTGTAGATTTCCAGACAGCGATTTGATCAACTTTGTATATTAATGCTTTAATTTATTAGCAACAGACTTACTGCTGCTACTTCAGTTGAGCCGAGCGTGTTTGGCTTGAGTGTAAGGTGTATACAATTCCTTTCCTTTATTGATATGTACTTCGAATTTATAATAGTATTTAGTGAATCATAAACGAAATTATAATTATAAACGAAAAGAAATAAATCATATCTTCCACTAAGCTTTGATGTTTATGACTATGACTTGACTGGTAGTTAGCGTGGTTTAATATTGAATTACTGTATATGAAAAATAAAATAACTCACTTGAACTCTGAGCTGTGACTCTCCAGGAAATTTAGCTTATTGAGTTCTTCATCTATGACAGTTTGCACAGCAGGTGGAACTGTTTTATTTGCTAACCGTTCCCTAAACTTATCTCCTATAGCATCTTTATCATCCTTTTCCAAGCCCAATTCTTTTTTAATTACCTTTAAGAGATAAATGCATTAATTTATTTAGGTGATACAATTTGTTTTGATCAGAGTCAGTCTACTTATAGTCTCAACATTGTGAGACAGTAGTATACTATTGACTTTCTATAAATAATTAGAGGTAGGTAGTTATTAAATAACAGCAATCATAATTACGATAACATTAAATTCTTATAGAAATAAAATTTATGGTATTTAAAGTCATGTTTAAAAAGATATTACACATGTAACATTTGGGTGTAGCTCTTCGGTAGTCACTATAGAGTATTGCATAAACATTTTGAATGCGCCATTTAAAGATGTGTTTAGAAGAGAATTAAAGAACATACCTTTAATTGTTCATGTAAAATATATTTCCTATGCTGTTGTTTCACTTTCTCCTCAACTTCTTTACCTATTTTCTGCTGTAGTTTCGATAGTTCGTACTCTTTCTTCAAAAGGGAAAGAGACATCATCAGTCTTTTTGGAATCTGTAAAAACGATTAATATTTACACATGAAAGACTATATTCTGTGTGATACAAAAAGAGAGTAGAGTGACAAATTCATTGTTATGATCTCAAAGTTCTGTGGAGCTCAATTGGAAATGCCTCACCTGGATTGCGAAAAGTCGCAGTTTCGACTCTCAGCTGCTGCTGATACCAGAACTCGAACCGCGACTTTTTGATTAAGGCAATTAACACACTGCCACGCACCACGCAGCGTAGCGCGTGAATACGTGCTCCAACGTTGCTTGTAAGTATCCGATCGCATATAAAACACGCACAGTCCAACACACAGAAAATGCATCCACACGCGTTCATGCAGATCACGCCCCTACAAGCGAAGAAACATTCAAGCCCCGCGCGTGGGTGCGCGGCGAGACGCAAGGTATGTATGGCACACCGAGTCCCGCAGTACCGTGCGTGCGTCATTTTGGAAGGTGTGTTTAAAAATGGATATCGATATCGATCGATTTATATTCGATTTCTATTAATTTGACTGCACAAAGATTCAAAAGTAATAATAACCATTTTTAATATCAAAACTGACGCGTGCTCTGCACTGCACTAGCGTACAGCTTTGAATGAATCCACAAAACGCAACTACGCGCGTGAGTGCGTAAAAAACCCGCACGATGATGCAGATCCGCACTCCCGCGAGTACGCGCGTAGGTGCGTCTACACGCAACATGCAGCGCGGTGCGTGGCAGTGTGTTAATCGCCTTAGTAATTTATTAGGATTGGTTTTTTTCGTTTCTATTTAAGGTAGGTCTATAGTCAACAAATATAAATTTTTAGAGCAACAAAAGTTATTTTACATACATCCATCTCTTCTAGGACTGCTTGCAGGTCCGCGGTCTCGGCGCCCGTGAGTGCTGCGCCCAGATCACTCAAGTACACAGGGTTGTCCACAACTCTTTGTCCTTGCGCCAGCATGTGATGGAGAGATTCCCTGTCATACAAATTTAGACTTGGAAAACGCAAATGGAAAAACGACAAGAATGCGCTCATTTAGGTAATCCCTCGTCCTGTTTCTTTTTTATCTAACATATTATGTCTCTCATCAAAACTTAACATGTTTTATAGAGGTCTTGATTTTCCGGAATTATGAAAAAGATAAGTAGGTATTTAATCTGAACAGTGTAAACTATTGGACGTAACCTTGGACGTCTGGACGTCCGATAGATATTTGTCACGCAGCCGCTTCCATCAGCCACGTGCGACTGATGGACTCGTCCCACAATTTGTTTCTAGTTTGAGGCTTGCGAGAGATGAATGATGAATTTGAAATAATTATTTTATTTTGGAAACGAAACGAGCCTTATTCTTACCTGTATAATGGATTCATATTAATAATATCCCTAATAGTCTTAATCACTTCTTGAGTTAATGCTTTCACTTCTTCAGTCTGTTTAAACTGCTCATGCATCATGTTCTCAACTTTCACCATCATGACTTGATCTGGGGCAGGTTTCTTTGGAGGTTCTTTATGTGTTTCACCCTCAGGTTCAGTTTCAGTAGAGCGTTGTTTTCGTGAGTTCCTGTATTTTCGCCGTCGCCTCTCAGCGTCTGTTTCTTCGCGCGCAACGTTAAACTCCATGTTAAAAAGGGGAAACTTCAACTTCATTTCTGAAATGATAACGCAAATCATTTCAGAAATGAAGTTTAATATATGTGTATCAAGTAGAAGTTAATTTAATGCACATAAATGTACAGCTATGTTTCTATTGTAAGTTGCTGAGATTAGACCTATCAAAATGTACCTGTACCATACAGGTTGACTGGTTGAACACTTGACATATTGATTACATGATTCACATGCCAAATAAATAAAAATGGATATTAATTATCCAGTAAGAACTAAAAGTGTGAATATGCAATGTGTGCAAGCTGTAATATTGTGCGGGCATAGAAACAAATTTATAAACAGACCAATAAAATCAGACTGCAATATAGGGTCACTGGAAATGTGACGTATTCCTGTTAAGAGGTTATATTATACATATAGATGAGGTCAAAAACAACAGATTTTCTCATGTAATATTGTGTCCTTAACTTAACAGTTTTTGAGTTATTCGAGATTTTGATATTTTTTTAACAATAATCCAGATTGGACGGTTTAAAATCTAAAATAAACAAAACTATTATTTTTTTCCAGCTGTTTAAATATTATTTGAAAGGAGACGATCTGTGTTATCAAAATAAATAACAATTTGGCCAGAAACTACAGTCTTATTCATAATAATGGTCTATGAATTATTTTTTTAGATGTTCAATGCAAAAGTATTTGAATAATACTTTTCCAAATGGATGGATTGGCAGAGGAGTACCCATTGCTTGGCCAGCAAGATGCCCAGATCTCACACTTATGGATTTTTATGTGTGAGGTTTTATGAAAACGTACTTTATGGAGTTACACCAATACCAACACTTGATGAACTAATGTCTCAAAAAATAACTGCAGCTGACGAAATAAGAAATCGCTCTACAAGAGTTCTTATAAGATATACAAATTCTTATTTATGCATGACTTTTTTGTATATCTAAATATGCAAAGAAAGTTATGCATAAATAATATTTAACATGTCTCTTCCAATATTCTTTATTTTAAAGCACAGACTACAAAAAAAAAATATAAAAAAAACCCACATTTAATACTAAATGATACATACCTGCAGGTCCTGTTTCAATTTCTTCTTCTATAAACTGTCCAGTGATCTTTATTCTCCTATGAGCCATAACTACCAGCCTTAACTTATAATCCATGTCCTGCATCTCATGGATTTGGGCAAACACACCAACCTGGTGTACATCATCTAAGTTTGACACCACATCAGACTTCTCATCTTCTTTCTTACGTAAAAAGATACCCACATACGGTTGATTTAGTTTTACTTTTCTTCTGATTAAGTCAATTAAAGTAGGATTAGATATCTGAAAAGCAGAATTAAAGTGTTATATACTGATACTGAGATAAACTAAAGTTTAATATCTAATAAGGACTTTGGGTTACTGTAGACTGACTATGCCTATGCTATTATTTTTATATTTAGGGTCTCCTACCATGCAGTGTACGGTTGCACCTTGTTGCGGCGTCCAACCTCCATAGTGAAGGTCTATGGCCGTTTTGATACTCCTTACCAAACGCTCCCAACAGCCCCCCATGGTTTTATTTACTATATTCTCCAAGTTGCTCCTAGTTGTCGTCACTTGTCTTATCTTCTTGTCAGTATATTCAAATTCAAATTTCTTCAAAATATTGTCGTATAGTCCTGTCACCGGCCATAGACCTTCACTATGGAGGTTGGACACCGCAACACACCTTATATTCTGTTCTTCAAAAACACATATGGAGAGAAATCACTACAGCAAGAAAACATTAATTAATCCCTTGTCAATGGCTTTAAGCAAACATCTAAAAGGCATTAGAAAGTGATCTCAGTCTTTTGACAGTGCCATTATAGGAATAAAATTCCCTTAACTTTATTGAATATTTGATATAGCAGCCTTGTACAACATGTGAAAAAATCATTACCATATTAAATACAGTGGATTTTGGGTATAATGACAACAAAGGGAAACTACTCTAATTTCATCATTATATTTGGAAGTTGTTACAGGTAAAGGTAAAGAGATACAGACATGTACATATGTATAGTTTATATTTATTGTTGAAAATATTTGCAGACATTCAATTGTACATTTATAAAATTGTGAAATATTAGTTTGCTTCAATTTTTTGTGTATGCTGTAGGGTGTATTCTGATTTCATTACTTCATCAATATCTATAATATCCTTTCCATCACCAAATAAACAATATATTTTAAGCTTTGTTACAACACCTAACACAGTTTGTAGTTTGTACTCAGAATATCACTTTGTAACTGAACCATAAACTTAACTACAAAACAAACACACACCTACCTACTAAGCTAATATATATTTAAACATAAGGTAAAGGTCTCCACAGTTGCTGACCATCAGTGTGGATGTAAACAAAAATAAATCTTTGTGTCTTTGGTGGGGGACTCCAGTCGCAATATCTGCATGGGATTTACGCTTAGCTTTAGAAAGACGTACCTTATAGAATAGGTTCATATTTTATGTGTAGAAAGACGCACTATAGACTAACAGATTAATTGCAATATCATTTATGTGAATGTTCAGATAAAATATTCCAAAATTACATACAAAAACAAACACATCGAAAATATTTTATTAAATAGTTCGACAGATGTTGTTGTTTTAAAATTTTATCAATAATGGTAAGGCAAAGTAAGTTATTTCATTCAGCCACAACCAAGCAATAATTAGGTAGCTAATACATTGGTTTAGGTTAGGTTAGACTTGCGACCTAAATGTGCGAGCCAAGCGAGCGTGCTGCGGCAGCGGCGGGCGAAGTGCCAGATACAACTTTTTTACAATTTACTAAAGGACTATTACATGTCTTTTGGGTTTTTATGATGTAATTAGGAATTTTTTAACTAATTTTTTGTCAATTTTGCAGAAGTTGGAAGGTAAAGCAGTTCTAAGTTTCGTGATGATTTAATAGTATTTAGAATGTTCATATTGTTTTTTTTTTTAATCTATGCTAGCAGTCTTACCCTCTTTTCCCCACCATCTCAAAAAAAAATATTTGGTACTTCTGTCTAAAGTGCTTCCGGGATTTCTGGGAACTTTTTACAAATAATTCATTAAAAACAAATGCTACACCGAATTTGGCGTTATCTCCAAAGTCACTATAGCCACCTGAATTTGGTACTATAGTATGCTTTAAGTTCAAGGGATTTAAGAGTTAATATCACTATAGCTAAATGGTTGCTACAACCAAGGTCGTTATACAAACTAAAGTGCTTCAAACACATACCTCAATCAACTTAATGAATCTTGGGAAAACAGGATTTCTATTGATTGCAATGACTGGAACTTGAGGCCACACTTCAGGGACGGCAACCGTAGCCGGCAAGTGGCTTGAGAATATTGGAGTATCCTCTTTGATTTCAGGATCTTCCTCAGGCGGATCACCTTTATTATTTGTTGAATATAATCTCACACTGCCAATTTGCCTCGACGCTAATAAAGATACACCATTACAACTGGACGCTTGACAGTTTTGAAGCTGCCTACTATAGCCAGTTAATAATTTCTTATGAAAATCCACCGGTTTCCTATGTGATGCAACTTTCACAACATTACGAGCAAGTCGTGAAGATTTTAATTTTGGATTGAAAATTATGGAGTTCCTCAATAAAACGCTAGCAGAATGCATCATGTGGATTTTATATCACAAAATATTAAAATAATCAACTAAGTTCATTGAAATACTGTTTCAAGAAAGGTTATTTTTCCAGATTCTTCAAACTTTAGAATAGGCTGTGACTGTCACAAAAGCAGTTCTGTCAAATTGACAATCACCGCGGTCCAAATTGCGCGGTGCTATCGGCACCGATAGCGCGCACACGGAGTGAATCAAATTGAACGTATTCGCACCAACGAAAATATGTGAAGTCATGAGTGACGTCATTAAGCAGTGCTAAAGGTGCACACGAACATGAATCTATACTACAACTGGATTGCGCACTATGAGCTTGAAAACGAGCCGAAAGAGAGGCATAAAAGTAGTAGTGCGTCTCTTTCTAAAGAGTGTCTGTTTCTTAATAATTTCTACGGACACAGAAAAAAATAATATTAGATGAATAATTAGATGATTTATTTTCTGGTATAAAAACTAAAGTCCAACGCGTATGTTGCGCTTTCATAGATTTGAAAAAGGCTTGTGACTGGGCGTATAATCGTGATAACCGATATGGTCTAAGTCACAGTTTCTTTATTCATTTAGGTACAATTTGTACACTAATAAAATTCAATTTTGATGCAATCTGTTCAAAAGTCTACCAGGAGGCTTTGTTCTATGGTGAGCAGCTTCTGATATGATTATTGAAATCTCTCTATAGTAGGCTCCAATGCTTCTGTTACCTTAAATGGTCCGTACACTGAACCGTTTAACATTGGAAAAGGTAATTATTTCGGATTAGAACGTGCACATTAACATAGAAATTTCGGCTACCTAGTCGCGGCTGAGGCCTTAGGTACTATCTATGTTTATGTGCACGTCATGACATGAAATCTAGTTTAACCGGTAAGCTAGTTTGAAATGAAAGAAGGGTTGTATCAGGTATTTATATTTATTGATTCTACTTCTGTAACCTTATTATAATATCCTTATAATACCAGTACCTCTGAAGCCAATTTCTCTGGATCAATTGGAGCAACACCGCCTAAATCAATTGTTCCCCACCATTTATCACTTTTTGCTTCATAATTAGTTGCTGTTCTGATTGCCATGGAATCAAATATGAGAGCCACATTAGTGATATCTTTGCATTGGCTAGCTTTTTGTTTCAAAAATTCAAAAACTTCAGACATAAATCCGACATTGCAGTTGTGAGTGGCCAACATTATCCGGAGTGTAGCTGGGTGTGGCAGTGCAATATGGTTTCTTAAGAAACGATAAGCTTTTCCTGAATAATAATATAATGTTAGAGCAAAAGATTTTACGTCATTGCTATATCTAGCTCCATGAATAGATTTATTTGAGTTTATTTGGTCATGAATGTTTTTAAAATTTATTTGTATCATTTCTTCTACTTCGCTGTAACTGTTGCATTTTTTCTTTAGAATAGCTAGTAATGATTTCAAATTAAGTACTGTAATGTTAAGTCTTTTCAGGCGCTGAGACAGTACTTTTATTTCCCGCTTTAATTTTCTTTTACGGGGTGTATTTGCACATAGGTCTTCGGTTTGAATATATTTCTATTCTATTCTTAATTAATGGCATCGCGTTGCATTAAGCGTACGCATTTTGCCAATGTCAAGTGAAAATGTAACTAAAGTAATAAAAATTGTACGGTTGATTGAGGTTAAAAATGGAGTCTCTCAACACGTGTTTTTACAACAAGAACTCGGGAGAAACTCCTTGAATATATTTCTCTGATTTGTTCTGCAGTTTACGTTTTTTGCTTATTGTGTCTATTGTTGATGGTCCTTGAAGCGGTTCAACCAATGTTAAACTATTGAGCACTTGAATTTTCTTGTCAGGTATAACAATCTGTAAGCATTATTTAATATGTTACTTTCATAAGGGCATACAAATAAATAATGGTTTTCAACCATAGAAATAAAAACTGAAATATCTTCATACCTTTGCAAATATTGAGGGGAGAGCTGTGTATTTTAACCGTTTTCTTGATTTGTTCATAAAGTCTAAATCCTTAAAATGTAAACCACAAATGACTGATGTCTTGTTCACTTTTCCATGAATACTTTGCTTCCATCTTTCGGCCATTACATTGTCCTTAGGAATCCTATAAAATATTATCATATTATAAAGTAATAACCATTACATAACATTTGTACTTTACAGACAATCAGACTATACAGACCGTTTGCCCAACAGAGCCCATTACTATGAGAATTATTACTGCAGGTATGATCATTAGTACAACAAGTGAAAATTAAACTTATTTCATTATCATGATATGAAAATTAATTCTGGCCATAACGCGCCAGTAATATTAGCTCAATGATAGGTATCTGAAGACTATAAACTTGTAACAATGTCAATTTTGTAATTATTGTAGTAGGTAGATACATACATTATTTTGTTTAGTTTTACAAATTTTCTCACATTGTACACATGTATAGATTTGTTTTAAAGAGCCCAGGTCAGATTTTAGATACTTACTACCTACACTCAAAATCAACGCAGCAGTCCGGGTTAGTAAATAATGTTAATTAGGTCACCCTACATCGCTACACTTAAAAATATACTATATTAGCTTACCTGTGGAAAGATAAGCCGCAACCGGGATACCATTCGGTTTTACATCCGTTTATACAACAAAAATAAACCATTTTCACTAACACTTTCGTAAGCTTATTACAACAAAACTGAAAATAAGATAATGTGGAAGTGAAGACGAAAACAACAGCAGCCATATTGAAATTTCAATCCTACCACAACAACAGTACCACCTACGTAAATTACAAAAAACTACTAAAATTTTAAAATATAAAATCATGTCATTTCAAATTAATTATATTGTTTTGTAATTTTATGGTAGCGAAATAATTATCATTGCTTATGAACTACTTTCAAGTAAGGTCCTAAGCAAAATAACTAGTATTTCTTCCATTCCACATACCAATAATTACCAAAGAATATTTTATTCAATACTGGCAGGTAGGCTAGACAAGGACAGACTACTACTTTTGTGCTATCTCACTGAGCTCGGATTTTCTACTTTGCGTAGGATACAGGAAAATCTACTTTATTGTAACTACATAAGGTTTAAACTTTTAAAAGTGTCATTTTGAAGTACGCAATCCAGTTGTAGTATAGATTCGTGCACACGAAAAAGAGGTAGTGTAGTGTGTGTGCAAATGTCAAACTCGAATTTGACGTTTAAGTGTATGAATTATTAGAGTAAACATTTAAGTTTTGAATTAATAAAGACTCGTTATAGCTACTTTATTCGCTACAATAATTTTATTTTACTCTATTAATAATCCTAGAGTGCTATTTTAGTGTTTAAATGGTTTTTACATAACCTCTTCTTAGACGTTTGACATTTACACACAAAGCGTGGATCAAATTGATTGCACGCAAATAGTGCACATAGCACCGTATTCAATTCAGTCCAAGGCGTTTGCACTGTTCGTAACGTTCGTAATGTTTGTGGTAATATAGACATGACTGGCACTCAAGAAGGATATTACTAAATGTCAAGGTGTTTGACTAATCATTCTATATTGTCAGTGTCACCTAATTAATAATTATCTCTATGTAATATTTACTTAAATAAAGCCTTATAATATCGGGCTCTCTCTTATTACAATTTATTTAAGTAAATATGTATCGATATCTAAAACCAGAAAGGTTTGAAATCGACCCAGCTTCGAATCAAAACGCATCCTCTCAATGGACACATTGGAAAGCCACATTTCAAAATTTCTTGGAAGAATCAAAAGCTTCTTCAGATATTGATGCATTCGAACATACGGATGCGATTAAGCTAAGACTACTCATTAATCATATATCGCCTGCAGTCTACGAATATATTGCCTCTTGCGATACGTACTCAGCAGCTATCGCCCTACTGGAGAATATATACGTGAAGCCAAAAAGTGAGATATATGCACGCCATAAGCTGCAGACACGCATGCAACAACCAGGTGAGACTATAGACCAATATATACAGAATCTTAAATTATTAGCCAAAGAGTGCTCCTTTAAAGCTGTATCTGCTGAGCAAAACGAGAACGACACGGTACGATGCGCATTTATAGCCGGCTTAAGCTCATCTAACATAAGGCAAAGACTTCTGGAACATCTAACACTAACGCTTGAGGAAGCTCGTGATAAAGCCCGGTCGCTAGAATCTGCTCAAATACAGTCAGATAATTTTGCTTCGCCACATGTAGCATCCGTGACAAGTTCGACGAGTAGAAGCACCAACAGACCTAGTCTAATGAAGAACACCGCGCGGTCAAATGAGTGCTACTTTTGCGGTAATACTCGCCATCCTCGCCGTTTCTGCCCTGCTTCAGATAGTACTTGTTTGAAATGTGGTAAGAGAGGACATTATGCAAAAGTCTGTAAGAGCCAACCATCTAGTTCTGCAATAGTTTCAGATGAATCAACATCCTGCCTAATTCTCGCTACAGCTGGTTTGCAGAAATGTATATTGCCTATTTCTGTTGACGGCCTACAACTGAAAGCTCTGATAGACACTGGCAGCTCCGCCAGTTTTATAGATGAAGACATAGTTCGTCGTAACAGGTTATGTACGCAGCCATGGCACCAGTCCGTAACTATGGCATCTTCTTCATTACGTCTGGAAATTAAATCTGTGTGTTTAGCTTCAATTAGAGTAAACAATCTAGAATTCTCAACGCCATTACGTGTTATGAAAAATCTATGTTCTGAGGTTATATTGGGCCACGATATATTTAAACAATGCTCTTCATTAGCAATCCAGTTTGATGGCCCTAAAGAAGCATTACGTATCGCTGCACTGAAAGAAGCTGAGATAGAACCTGTAAATCTCTTTGCACATCTAGATCCGAACTTTAAGCCAATTGCCATAAAATCGCGGCGCTATACACCCGACGACTTATCTTTCATTAAATCTGAAATTCAGAAATTGCTACAGGATGAGATAATAGAAGAAAGTGATTCTCCATGGAGAGCGCAGGTCCTTGTAACTTCGGGAACGCATCACAAGAAACGCATGTGCATTGACTATTCACAAACTATAAATAAATTTACCTATCTAGACGCTTATCCGCTACCGAACATTGAGGACATTATAAATAAGGTAGCAAAATATAGAATATTCTCCAAAATTGATTTGAAATCTGCGTACCATCAAGTACCAATTCTGGAGTCAAATAAAGCGTATACTGCCTTCGAGGCTAATGGCAAGTTATATCAATTTCGTCGTATTCCATTCGGAGTAACTAACGGAGTCGCTTGTTTTCAGAGAACAATAGATAGTTTTATTAATAAGTCTAACCTAGATGGTGTTTTCCCATACCTGGATGACATAACTTTGTGTGGACTAGACCAGAAAGACCATGATGAGAAACTCAATAGATTTCTAGAGATAGCTGGAAAATATTCTCTGACTATAAATAAAGAAAAGAGTGAATTCTCGGTAACCGATATAAAGATCTTAGGCTATCACATCAGCAACGGCTCAGTAAAGCCAGACCCAGAACGCCTAAGAGCACTCTTGGACATGCCAGTTCCACAGGACTCTGCCTCTTTGAAACGAGCCATAGGTCTTTTTGCACACTATTCGCGATGGGTACCTAATTTTTCAAACGTATTACGTCCTCTCGTAACTGCCCAAGGATTTCCTTTAAACCAAATTCAAAAGACAACATTTGAGGAATTAAAACAATTAATATCTAAATCATCTCTGACAGCTATTGATCCTTTAGAACCCTTCACAGTTGAGACGGATGCCTCCGATGTATCAATTGCGGCTTCCTTGACTCAAAACGGTAGGCCGGTAGCCTTCTTTTCCCGAGTTTTGAATGATAGTGAAAAGAAATACCCAGCAATAGAAAAGGAGGCATGTGCAATTATTGAAAGTTTGAAAAAATGGAAGCATTATTTATTGTGTCGAAAATTCTATCTTATAACTGACCAGAAGTCAGTGGCATTTATGTTAAGGAATCATGCAAGTAAAATAAAGAATGATAAAATTCAAAGATGGAGGCTAGAATTATCTAACTATAATTTTGATATCAAATATCGGCCTGGTAATGAAAATATTGTAGCTGATGCTTTGTCCAGACAGACCTGTGCTACCTCAATGCTCGACTGTAAATTATACACCCTACATAAATCACTCTGTCACCCTGGAGTGACTCGTTTCACTCACTGGATACGGACTAAAAATCTTCCATACTCTACAGATGATGTGAAAAGAGTTATAGCGAGTTGTCCCGTATGTAATGAGATAAAGCCAAAATTTTTGAGGTATACTGGTACACTTATTCGTGCTACAACGCCCTTTGAACGGCTATCTATGGACTTTAAAGGCCCTCTGCCGTCGAATTCTCGGAACAAATACCTATTAACTATCATCGATGAATATTCAAGATTTCCGTTTGCATATCCTTGTCCAGACATGAGTACTGAGAGCGTAATAAAATGTTTAACCGACTTGTTCTCAGTCTTTGGTATGCCGTCTTATATACATTCGGACCAAGGCTCATCTTTTATATCCTCAGATCTTAGAAAATTTTTAAATGATAAGGGAGTAGCCGTAAGCCATTCTGCTCCATACAATCCTAGAGGAAATGGCCAAGTAGAAAGGCTCAATGGAACACTGTGGCAAACTATCAAACTTGCACTAAGATGCAGTCGTCAGCCTATCACGCAATGGGAATCTGTAATCCAGTCGTCACTACACAGCATTAGATCGCTACTCTGCACAGCTACAAATGAGACGCCTCATGAAAGAATGTTCCTCCATTCGAGACGTTCAGCCCTTGGTCAATCTATGCCTAGTTGGCTTCGTTCTGGTAATAAGGTATTTAAACGAAATTACACTCGCGGTTCGAAGTACGATCAATTGGTTGAAGAGGTAGATGTCATTGAACCCAATCCACAATATAGCCGAGTACGGTTAGCAGATGGAAGAGAAGCAACAGTATCTAATCGGCACCTGGCACCACAAGAAAATGGAATCTCGATTCCTCAAGAAACCCCGACTTTAGTCCAGGAGAGCATGGAAGCGCAGCCTACTGGCGTACAGCCATTGGTAACTCAGTCGCCGTCTCAGACTCAGTCGCCACCTCTACCCACATCTCCGGCTCCGCTGCCGCGTAGCTCAGGTCGTGCTAGACGACCGCCTGCTTATCTGGAGGACTTTGTGAGTGGCATCGTAAACCCACTAGGGGAGAATGTGGTAATATAGACATGACTGGCACTCAAGAAGGATATTACTAAATGTCAAGGTGTTTGACTAATCATTCTATATTGTCAGTGTCACCTAATTAATAATTATCTCTATGTAATATTTACTTAAATAAAGCCTTATAATATCGGGCTCTCTCTTATTACAATGTTTGCGCATTGTGGACCGCAGTGAAGGTCAAACAAATAAAAAATTGACAATTACTGGACAGAAAAGGGATCTAGCCCATACAGTTCAATTTTCTACTACCAACCTTGATTTTCACATTAAAATATGGGTATCACATATCTCTAGGGAATGCTTGTTAAGAAATGCATGGCAAGAGAACATAATTATATGAGTTTCTCCCGAGTTCTTGTTGTAAAAACACGTGTTGAGAGACTTCATTTTTAACCTCAATCAACCGTACAATTACATTTTCACTTGACATTGACAAAATGCGTACGTTAAATCCGACGCGACGCCAGTAATTAAGAATAGAATAGAACATATATATCTACATCAAATCTACATCCTATTTTGCTCTAGCATTTATCCTAGCTCTGAGTTGCTCTTAGCTACATCCAGATCCAGACGCCATTGTTTCCCGCCAAACATTCGACAGCATTAAAAAACGGATGATTTGCTTGTGCAATTTTACGGGCTGTGTAGCATGAAAAAAAAATGTCGCACGCAAAATGTCGTCTGCAGAAGGCTGGACGAAATAACTCGTATAAAATCCTTTTAAACATTTAGAAACTTGTTAAAAAAAAAGGGCTACTTTTACTAAAGTTTACATCATTTTTAAAGACTTAATTGTTTTTAAAATTAGAATACACTAAAAAATCAACCTGCCCCAGGCGGCAATCGAACCCAGCATCATCTGCAATCCGGGCGGCTGCGTTAACCAGTACGCACCCGAGACACTGCTTTCGCCGTCGAAGATAGTGTTTAATGTAAGTATTAATGAGGCAGTTTCTTTCGAGGTCTTGTTGCAAAAACACCTGTTGAGAGACGCCATTTTAAACTCAATCTACCGTACAATTGTCGTTTACTTTAAGTACACATTTTCACTTGATATTGGCGCAATACGTAATCTATATGTGCCGCGATCGCCATTCATATTAAAGAAGAAGAAGTATTAACTAGTATGTGGTTACGACCCCAAGGAGAATTAAAAAAAAAACAACGGTAGTATTTGGCGGGAAACCATGGCGTCTGGATGTCGATCTTTATTTCGATAATTCAAAATTGCTTCGGAGTGGTTTTTGTGCAGTGAAAGTGGTGTCGGTTCGTCACATATGCATCATTGAAATAAAGGTTTGGTGTATGTGGCGTTGAGAATTGTATAGTGGTTGGAAATCCCACTATACAATTCTCATCAGTCACAATCATCTGTTGCCATTCATTTCTTTCCAAGCTCTCCCTAGATGCATTAAAATGTGTGACGCCCATATTTTAATGCAAACATCAAGAAAGAAGAAGATAATAAAACTAAAGACTTGGCTGTATGGCTAGATCCCTTTGCCATACCGTAACGGGGAAAATTAAAAAAAAAAACGTCAAAAGTCAAAACTTTTTTATTTTGAGGTTAAAATTGTGAAAAATAATTTTAAAGAATTAAATATTTATTTTATGTACTTACGTAGAATCTTCAGATATAAAGGGTTGTTTAGACAGGTATGTCTCATAATTATCTTATTAATAGGGTTATGTCGATGATTTTAAGTGTCATACTTAATATGTTTCGTTTTATTATGTATGACCTCAGACCAATAAAAAAGTCTTTTTTATAGGTCTGAGTGTACACACATATTCATCGACATAACCCTGTTATATTATAACCGTCCTTAACACAGTACGTATTCAGTAAATATTTACTTTTAGTGAATTAGCGGTCGCTCACGACTTCATTCGCATTGATGTCGGCTATCAAAATCGGTCTAGTAGTTTCGGAGCCTATTCAATGCAAATAAACAACCAATGAAATCTTTCCTCTTTATAATATTAATATAAATAAATATTTATATTTAATCTGTCTTTTTAAGAGATTCGCTACAATGGAAACAACACTTTCAAGCCATAAGATCATAAAAGAAGGGCCTGCAGAAATCCAGTTAGTAGCTGAAAAAGTTTTCTATAATCCAGTACAAGAATTTAACAGAGACCTTAGTATACTTGTTCTCAGTGTCTTCTTAGAAGACTATAAAACTGAAAAAGAAGTCCTCGCTCAAAAAAAGTATGAAAGAATACAAAAACAGAATAATGATGAGAATGATGATAAAACTAAGGTAAGTTCTACATTAAAACAAAAGTTCAAACCATAATAAAGACTTAATTATTTATAAATTAATAGAGGTTTAGCTAACCTGTATTACTTCTGGACATTTATACATATTTGACTTTATTTTAAACTTACTTTATTTAGGGAGGAATAATCTCAAATGTAGTTTGATCAATTAGATTTTTTTGCATTTTCTTTTATAATGTCACCTATTTTTTTTTGTAACCTGGCTGGACTGCTGAGATGCTTTAAGGTGTAAAATTGGTCCTCTTTGTTGGTTCACTGAAGGTTTTTTACTTTTTGAGATTGATACTCCTTCTATCTAGGTGACAGACTATGTACCTGTTACTATTTTGAAGGACTACATGGGCAATCTTTATGTGTAACCAAATGAAAAGTTACCTAAGGCTCTGCTCAATCCCTTGTGGATTATGAGTGTGATTGAATGACTGTATTGAGGAAACATTTTTTCGCAACATTAAAAATCTAAATTGTTGCCTTACCAAACTGTTTCTTTCTAGGTAGAAATAAGCATACTAGAGGCTCTATCTGCCACTGGGCTGCGAAGCATCCGTTATGCTAAAGAAGTGCCTTTGGTTACCAAGATCGTAGCAAATGATTTGTCAGAACAAGCTGTGGAGACTATGAAAGTCAACATCAAACACAATGAAGTTGACCACATAGTTGAGACCAGTCATGATGACGCATGGTATGTGGAGTAGTTTGTAGGTTATAAGTAATTGTTTTTACAGATTACACAATATAAAATTGTAGAAAATCAAATTATTACAAACAAATTAATGTGTTTTATTTCAGTAAAACTTTTACAATTAAGTTAATTGTAAAAGAGTTACTGAAATAAAGTAGAAACAAATTAACTATCAATTTCGGGACTTCCTTATTTAAAGTCTATTACGGTAATTTGACACTTCTCGTAAACTAAAGTGTAGCTCTGTGTACAAGACAACAGCACATTGGGTTACCACAAACGGTAAAATTTTCCCAATCAATTTTGTACTTTATTTCAAATAGAGTTAGGTTGAAAATCTATTGGAGAAAGATTGGGCATTCTCCTTCGACAGTTTTGTACAGACTGATGTGCTGTTGAGAGACAACAGCAGATCAGCTCAAAACTGTAAAATTTCACCAATTTATTTTCAACCTTAAACGTCAGTATAAGGAGCACCGCACATCGCACGCGGTGCGGCGCGGCGCGGTGACCGTGGCTGGCATATTTTGTATGCGTGTATATGAAGCACTACACATCGGACGCGGCGTGGGGCGATGGTAGTACTAACGTCAACACGAAGTGTCTGCAAGCAATGTCGATAAACCGCGCCGCACCGCGTCTCTTCAGAGCAACGTAATCAGATGCAGCGTTTGCGTCGCGGTGCTCCTTATAAAGCGAAAATTGATTAAGAAAATTTTACAGTTTGTTTGAAAATTTTCTCAACAAGCTCAAAGATGAGTATGAATATTTTCAGCATGAGAGATAAAGCCATTACATATTTTTTACACTCCCCCTCTTTTTTATTGTACTATTGAGCAATTGGAATCCTGTCCCATGGTAGAACCTTATCACAGATAACGAAAATGTATATTTGAATGAATGAATATTTGTTCTCTTAATCAATAAAAGTCAGTTTGATAATACACTACTCTACAATGGGTGAGGATTCTATTTACTGGACCATACAATCAATTCTTTTCGAACAATACTAATTTATTATATTTTCAGTATGCTCATGTACAAACATAAGCACCCATCAAAACGGTTTGCTGCAATAGACTTAGATCCTTATGGGTGTCCTTCAATATTCCTTGATGCTGCTGTGCAGAGTGTTCAGGATGGTGGAATTCTCCTGATTACAGCTACTGATATGGCAGTTCTGGCTGGTAATTCACCAGAAACTTGCTATAGTAAATATGGAGCAATAAGCTTAAAGACAAAGTGTTGCCATGAAATGGTAAGTATTAAATGTAAATAAATAAATGATCAGTTACTAAAACTTAATTGATCAACATATCATTTATATTTTAAAGTCTACGGCTTTTTTGAAAATGTCTTTCATAATCGATTTATTTCAGGCTTTAAGAATATTGTTACAATGTATAGAACAACATGCAAATAGATATAGCCGTTACATTGTACCCTTGTTGAGCATATCAGCTGACTTCTATATTCGTGTCTTTGTCAAGATTCAATCTGGTGCCATACATTGCAAGAAAACTACCAGGTTTGTATTTAAATAAAATCACTAGTTACTATTAACTAATCTCCTTTGTTAAAACTATGACTGATGTTGCTTGTATTTACTAAATGGGACATAACCATATGGCATGTTTTTTTAAAAAGAAAACAATTAAATATACATATGTTTTATGATAATACACTCGTACTATATGACCATAACAGTCTTTATGATTAAACCCATTGCTGGAAATCAAGGCCTCCTTGTCATCGAAGGAGGTTAAGGCAGTAGTCCACCATACTTGCCCAATGCGAATTAGTGGACGGAGTATAAGGTGATAAATACCACTTTGCTGATCCATGAGCTGCCTCCTAAGAGTGGCGTTTCCTGGTATATAGTCCTGGGTTGGCGCCAGGCAGGGGAGAGCAAGACAAATCAATGGGTTACTGGACCAGTGGTTGAGCTTTTTATGGTCCAGTTCTTCACGATCGGCCCCCAACATATATAATTGAGAGGAGATTAATATTTATGTAAATGGCTTTTATAGAACATCCTTTATATGTATATCCCTTAGTTTATTATCAAATGTTGTATTTTAAATTAGGTTACATATTTTAGCAAATTATCTATGGTCTACCAATGCGTAGGCTGCGACAACATGACCTTGCAGCCACTAGGAGGATTTAAACCTAACCCTTCAGAGAAGAACCCGGATCAGATGAAGGCATTCCTACCCACTGGACCTCCGGTAGCATTAAATTGTGAAAACTGCAATCAAAGGCATCATGTAAGTGATTTATTAAATAAACCTTAAAATATCGCAGTACAAAGCCCCTGCCTCTAAAGGCGGGTCTCCTGCTCACTGCTTCAAATTTAACAATAACTACTTGTACATTTGTTCAGCTAGGTGGCCCTATCTGGTCGGCCCCTATCCACGAGCCAGTGTTCGTGTCGCGCGTCCTCGGCGCGCTATCTTCGGACACGCACAAGCTCGGCACGAAGGACCGTATAGAGGGCGTCTTGTCTATGGTTCTAGAGGAACTCGTTGACGTGCCTCTCTACTATAGCATGGAAAAACTGTTCGGCGTGGCGCATTTGGAGACGATGCCTATGTTGGTTATGAGGTGAATGTTAATGATAATAACCCGTCTGTATTTTGATCTTTTTAGGCACCATCATCATTATCATCTTCATCAGCCGCCTGCATCCCCTCATTTCATACTTATTTAGGGCTATAGATAAATGATTTGAATTTATCTATGAGTGTAGATGAAGTAGTGCACATAACTTGGTATTAAAAAACCTTCCACTCGTGTTTTAATAACCCCTATTATATGACAGTTACATAAACTACTCTTTTAAAGAATTTTTAGATAAGCGTTATTAATGAAATCTGTGTCAGGTCAGCGATACTGAACGCCGGGTACAAGGTGTCGTACTCGCACGCGTCGAAGGCGTCCGTCAAGACGACGGCGCCCCCCCGCCTCGTGTGGGACGTGCTGCGGACGTGGCAGAACACACATCCAGTCAAGCCGGCCAGGTGAGAATCGCTCATTTCACAACAACACTTTATTAACAGCACACCAATAAATCAAATCATAGAACCGCTATAATATAAAACTGGATTTAAATGAAAATAATAATAATAATATTTCCACGCTCACACCAATTATCTAGTTCAAATTAAGTATCATATTAGTAACACATTATAGAGAACGATACAGTACTCTGACTCCATTTAAAGTGACGAATCGGCGCATGCACACATACAAACATCGTTTACACGGCTGTTTTGCCGTTCGCCCGCCTAGCATGACCACCGAAACACGATATGATATAGCCATTTATCGCATATCGAACCGTCAACTTGAAATTTTCAAGATTGCGGTTATATCCAATAATTTTAGACAGTTCAACGCGGTAATGGCTCTATATCATATCGTGTTTCGGTGGTCATGCTAGGCGGGCTGAGCATTCTAAGCGGCCGTGTAAACGACGTTTGTATGTGTGCGTGCGCCGATTCGTCACTATGTATGGAGTCAAAGTACTGTATCGTTCTCTACATTGTGTTTGCAATGTTCGTCTTCATCACACAAACATTTGCTACTACTAAGATTTGAACCCGGACCGCCCGATGTAGGCAGCGTTAGGTACTGACCACTTCGTCGCGACCGCATCGAAATAAATTACTTATAAGTAGTCTATAATTTTCTACTTACTCATATTTTATATTATGTATACCTAGTGAGTAGGTATTTCTTTCTCGGTGAAACTGGGCAGAGAGAATTCAAAAGAGATAAAGCCTAAAAAACATTGGACAGGTATTTTTTACATATTAAAATCAGTAAATATTTAAAAAGATATAAGTCAGTTCAGGCGTGGGGGATTGTGATATCACTTTTCAGTAAAAAGAAGTGTCGTGACATGACATTTCAACGCACTGTATCGTCTTCATTATTTGTTTACGTGATAAAAGAATAAATACGTGTCCAATAGTTTTTCGTGTTCTATCTGGCGGACTGGACAGAATTTTTCAGTCATCATCCCTATTATCATTTGTAATTACTTCAGGTTGGAATCAGATCCGGTAGCGAGGTACATCTTGTCCCAAGAAGTCAAATCGCAGGTAGACCTGAGTGAGCGTGCAGATGCCAACCCCAACAGTCGCCGCACGGGCTGCCTCCGCTTCCAGTTCAACCCGGAGCGGTACTGGGGGCCGGGCTCCAGAGCTGTCGTCAAGTTAGTACACGCATTTGGTATTATAGTGCAGGGGATAGGATAGGTATACTAAAGGCCTTGGTGCGAGAGCGGCGCTCGGCGCAGGGGACATCTCATTGCTATGGTCAGAGCCATGCAAGTTAATCAGGGAGTCTGGAAGCCTGCTGTTTCCTGCGAATCCATGATGACGCAGAAAGAGGCCTCGGAAGGGGAGCGGTAGGACAAACGGACCAGATAAGGCAGACGGCAACGACCGTCAGAATAGGGTAATACACTATTTTTTTTAAAAACTTAAAATGACCCTGAGGTCGTAATTAACCAGAAGATTTTTTTTTTAATTAAATTTTATAAAACGAAAAATGCCTTAAAACTTAGTTTTATTTTGAATTTTCGCGCGGAAACGCTAGCAGTCATATTTTTCGACCCGTGACGTCACTCCGTTAGTAAACAAAACAACTGCGATTTCAAAATGAACACAAAGCACAATACAAATCCACTTTGTTTACTTAACGGAGTGACCTCACGTAACATTCCAATATGGCGAACGGCGTTTTAAAGATTAGGGACAGATTAAAAAAGTCGATTTTTAAAATTGAATTATAAAATTTAAATTGCAAATTTATAAATAAATATCGATGTTTATCGTTTACTTTTTGCAATATCTACCATAGAAATGCAATTTTATATTTTTTTCTTTAGTGGTGTAAAATACCCTATTGTCCGGCCCTAAGATGTGCCCTGGTGCATTGCACAGGTCCTCCCGTCTGGGGATTGCCCAGTACCCTAGTGGCACGTCGCCTGGCTCACCATTGGGCCAGCCCGGGGACGTTTGGTTGTAGTGGCGTGCATAAAATACTGTACGCCCCGATCCCAAAACGCCCCCAGAAGAGTACTAGTGGTATTTAGTGGGCAAGATCAGCGCTATTCCGCGCCGGGTGTGTGGCCGTACGCCTAGCCAGCGTGCGGTGAGGTCCGTCAATGGATTTTCCATCGTTAAAAAAAATGTACACATACTAAGGGCCTGCGCAGACTAGGGACTTTTGTCCGCGGAGAACTACAATCCCGACATACACTCGTCAACTTTCCTGCATAGAATTTCTATGACTGAAAGAAGGTTGAAAATAAATTGAACTAATATTTTTTTCAGTGTCGGAGAAGAAAAAATGTCTAAAGCGATCCGCAACCAAAACAAACACTTGAAAAAGAAGAACAAACAAAAACGACCGCATTCGGATAGTGAAGAAGAAGCACGGAAGAAATCTAGTACAGATTTTATACCTAGTACCTAATCTGTAAAAAAATAATATATTTGTAAATAATGAATAACTTGTTTTATTACTTTTAGACCTTTACCACAATGCAAGTCCACTTTGATCCCTTTGTTCTATATTTCTGGTTCTAACCCCTCGAGAATCTTAAAACGCTCCGCAAAGAGACATTTTCTTACCCACAAGGAACACCAAATCATCAGTAAAATCCTAGGTGCTTAGACAATTTAATACGGGACGGGGCAAGCGGACGCTTCCCCTCTGCCAAAGTTCATGTCAGTTTATAAACACTAGTTCGCCGCGACGACCGACCGCCATTTTGAATTCGTATCTGTCGCTAAGCGGACCTCGTAAAAATTATTGGTTGCCTCTGCAACCAATAATTTTGTAAACGACGACCAGAAACATTTAAATTATCCTAAAACGGAGTTGCTTATCACACGGAAGTAATTTTCTATTCAAATAAACTACTGTTTCACATAACAATACAATTTTTCATCTACAAATTTTGCGACAGAAACAACGATATATATAACAACGTTAGGCGATATGGTGGTACGCGTAAAAACGGCAGAATGTTTTCAGTACTAAATCTGCGCTATGCCACGTCCCGTGTTAAATGGTCTAAGCCTAGCTGTCTCCGGTAGCGTCAATCGGGTACAGTCGCTGTTAGCTTTATAGCAGATACCTACTTTTATCTCACGAACGCGGTTGTGTATATGTCGCAGCCATATTGTATAAAACAACGTATTACAAAAAGGCGCGCCGGATTGTAAAACGTCGCTGTTATGTAATGTGGCTACCTCACGTTAAGCCGGATTACAATTTGGCTGAAATAAAGTACGCCGTATTGTATTAGCACTGCGTTCGTTAAGGTGGCGCCCGAATACAAACGGGCGCATCGTCGATACCCCACTTTGAAAGTTTTAGTTGCAATTACATCATACGCGTTCGTGAGATAAAAATACATAGGTACACTGCATCCTTTGTCTAAGTATACGGAACACCATAGGACAACAACTATGGATAAAGCATAAAGTTACGGTCTAAGGTCCGCCAGCCGTACAATTCATTTTATTATATTTCATACATCATCCTTCCATGATTACTTGTAGTACTCGCCTCGCGTACTAGCTATCTCACGAATTTAAAAGCCGTTCCCATTTTTTTTTTTTTTTAAATGGGAACACCCAGCCTCTTCCTTTCTCTGGCAACACTGTGTTCGATACGTCTTTCGTTTTCTCGTGCAATTGCTATCTACACGTGCTTTTTATTTTATTGAATAATTTTACAATGAAAATTAAGAAATTACGCCAAAAAGATGACTTATTCGACGAAATTTTGCATTGGAAAAGATGGAGAGTTGATAACTTATATTTCAGATTGCCCAGCGTATTTGGAAACCTCTGAAAAGAAATGTAGTCCATATTGGATACATATCGCATCGGCAATGAACTGCTTATGTCCGAGCTATCACCACTTCGGTGGGGGTTAGCCAAGGGACACCATCCACAAAGCTTTCACTATTTAAGTATAGGGGTCAGCAACGTGGTTTGGTACACGACATGGAAATAAATATGGCCACAGCATGCAGTTTGTGTCAAGTCCGAGCTATCACCGCTTCGGCGGGGGTTAGCCAAGGGGCTCCATCCACAAAGCTTTCACTATTTAAGTATAGGGGTCAGCAACGTGGTTTGGTACACGATATGGAAATAAATATGGCCACAGTACGCAGTTCGTGTCAAGTCAGAGTTTCCATCGCTTCGGCCGGGCTTATCTAAGGGACTCCATCCATAAATAAAATAATAATAAAAAAAAAAAATAATAATAATATAAAAATAAAGCTTTCACTATTTAAGTACAGGGGTCAGCAACGTGCTTTGGGACACTGTAATAAATATCACTGCAATCCGTGTCAAGTCAGAGCTATCAGTACTTTGGTGGGGGCTAGCCAAGCGACTCCATCCACAAAGCTTTCACTATTTAAGTATAGGGGTCAGCAACGTGGTTTGGGACACCACTGGAATGTATATTGTCTGCAGTTCGCTTCACGTCCGAGAGCTCTCACCGCTTTGGTGGGGTTAGCCAGGGACACCATCCACGAGGCTGTCACTGTTTGATTAGTTATATGGGTCAGCAATGTGGTTCATAATCCATGTCTTTTCCAAAACTGGACCTTGGCAAAATTGCCAAATCTTACTAGAGGCAATAATATAAAAATTGAATTGAATTGACAAAAATAAACACAATTTGCTTCAAGTCCAAGAGCTACCATCGCTTCGACCAGGAGACTTCATCCACAAAGCTGTCACTATTTAAGTATAGGGGTCAGCAATGTGGTTAGGCTGATACAATAAATATGCCACAGTGAATGTGTTGTAACATGGCCTGAACAAGATCAGTAGTTATATTTGACAAAGCTGCCACTAAATCATTTAAAGGGTCAGCAATAAGAACAATGTTTTTTGGTAAGTTACATTGTACCTACTAGAACCTGTCATGTGGTTGGAGAAAGAATTTTATTACAATAATATAATTTCTGGGCAACAGGCAGGCATCCTATTGCTATTTGTCAGGACTACATGGCCATGGCCCATACTGCCGGATGTGGCTTTACATGTAATGATATGTGGCATAAGAGTCTTGCTTTACACGATTTGGGTTATGAGTGTGATTGTATTACTTATACTCTTCACTGCATTTGTAAAATATGTTGCCTATAACATTTAACAAATTACTATTGTTAGCAAAGGCAGACTTTTCTCTAGAAGATTTTCTATAAGTGTGAATCTGTAATTGGTTTGCTAGCATTTAACTGTATGACTTAGTTTATTGATCAAACTGTTGAATCACCTATAAAATAAAATAAAAGAGATCTCTTCTAGTCAACCAATTGAAGTGTGTAATAAGTTTTACAGACTGTGTAACATGTTGATTCCTTATCTGCGTTAGTTACTAATGAGAGTGCAGAAAAACAAGTATTCTATCTGACAATATAAATGTTAAACATAAAATAACAAAATATCTAAGTGACTCCACACTCTTATTTTGTGACTTTCTCTCTAAATAACTAAAAATTTCTCTTATTTAATGAAAATCATAACCCGCCAAACAAATAAGTGAGTGGTTATGGCAGAAGGTTAGACATTGCAAATCGTAGATAAAGGAATGGTCAATTTGTAGATCATAAAAGTACACAGTTGCCAAAACAGTATCCTTGAAAATCTGGGACAGTGATGCAGCAGCGGTTCAACAGTAACGCTGTTCGTTGCTAAACTTATATATTATTTTAACGCTTGGTAGAAGATTGCGAATTGTGATTCCATTATAATGTCATGGATATCTGGGTATGAGATCCCATTTATAAGTCAACAAACCTGGACTGCTGAGATGATTTTGAGAATAACATCTGTCCTAGTTGCTGGTTTCAGTTGGTTTGTTTACTGAAGCATTGTTAATTTTTGGGTTTGGTGCCTCTTGTGTAGACAACAGGTTAGCAACCTGTCCCTATTTTGATGTATGACCATTGCTGCCAAATTAGGTACTCTAAAGATGTTGAAAATCATTCTTTTCTATTACCTTTTTGATTAATATTTTATTTTAATAGATATTTGATACCAACTTAACAACTTACTCTTTGGGCTAAGCTCTGTTGTAGCATAAGTGTTTAATAGCTTGAAAACGCCATAAGGACTTTCTATAAACTAAACAACAGAGAGTCACTTTTTAATTAAAATGGAATGATGAAATCATTGAAAACCTACTTCACATTAATGCCAAAGGGATCTTTCTTAAGTTACCAGGTACCAGAGACTAAGAGTCCTTTGCACCCAAGATTAAATATAAGACATCCTTATGAGAATTTATAACACAACAGTTAATCTGATAAAGGTATCAAAGAAAAGGGGAGGGGGGACGACACAGTTCCCTCTATCACACTGCTAAATAATTTGGACATTGGACAATGGTTTGAGAGGCAGAATCAGGGTGTTACGAAGTCTTTGGGCAGAATGGTGGATGTTGCCTTTTAGATTTACTCTGAAGATAGTCATGAGCCTGATTATAAATCTAATAGTTCATAAAAATTAAGCAGAATGTATAGGATATTGTTTGTTAGAGCTTTACTATATTGATGCCTTTAGGAAAAATTGGTCTTGTTTTTTCTTCTATGCCATTTCTCCATAGAATAAAACAGAATAAACTTTATTATATCAGCAATGTCATGCAGTTTGAACAAACACTAGAAATAAAATAATAAAATGTACAATGGGCGGTCTTATCGCTATACAAGCGATCTCTTCCAGACAACCTTTCTTCATAATTAACAAACCAAATATCAGATTATTTACCAGTGCTCTACTTATTGGCCTGGTAGGGTTGCCAACTATACTGTTAAAAACAGTATTATACTGTTTTTTACTCCATTATACTTTTTACTGTTGAACAAAAATACAGTAATACAAAATACTGTTTACCTACTGCATTGACTGTGACAAGGCCTATGAGGCTTTTAAAAAATATGTCTTTAAAACATTAAAAAACAAAATACTGTTTATTTTTATATAATACTGTCTGATTATTTAGGTATGTACATACATGGATACTGTATATTTTCCTTCTCAGACCTAAATAAATATATGTATATTTATTTTTCTCTTGTACAAACTTTAGCAACTCTAGGTCTGAGGCTCTCTATTGGAAAAGTAAATTTTTCGTTTTCCACTATAGAGAAAGACTCGGACCAATAAACTTCTTTATCGGTCTGAGAGAGAAAGATTAATAAGTTTAATGTAAGATATACTTTATTATTGATACCAGGGTTAATAATATCAATAATTTTGAAAGCAAGGACAAATCATTGCTTTCGTCTAATTATAGAACACCACAGCCATTGCACTAGTAAAATCTTAAGCTAGCTGCAGGGATCTTATCTGTGAAGCCTTATATAAGGAGGATTAGGTATTGAAAGTGAGCATATTATTGACTTCAGTAAAAAACAGTATCTACACCAACTAACAAACCATAAAAATCTGGTAAGTATAACGAGTTAGGCCAGGTTTTTTCTGTGCTCAACTCAATAAAAACCATCAGTATCCAGCGACTCATTAAGTTTCTGATGAAAATGTACAAGAAAGGATCATTATGGGTGTCTCAACTCTATGAAATCAAGCATAGGACTTCTAAATGGTAATACAAATTATAGAAAATGTGTTTAATGTTTTATGAGGGGTGTATACAATTAAGACCCTCTAAACCAAAATACCTATCTATACGAAAACTTGATATAAGTAAGTACTTACTTATTTCAAAAGTTCTCCCTAGGGTACCTTTATCCTCTCTAAGTAAAAACTCATCTTTAAATAACTTATGTAAAAGAAAATTAGGTACCTATACCGTTGTAACATTATAATTATGGGCCATAGGATGCAGACTTTATATATAATAGTCACTCAATTCTTTCATTAGTAATCTCAGACCATTGTTATTGGTCTGAGTGAACTCTTAGCAATCTAATAAAACAGTAATAGTTATTTATTAATTAAAAATAATATTAATAGAAAATTCGTGATTACATATATTTGGAAATCTGTACTTAGTTGATTTCAGCTTCCCCTTTATTTAGATATTTATTTTTCTTAAATATCCTAATCCGAGAGACAACTCCCCAGTTGTCCAATAAAATCCATAAACTCGTACCTGCATAATGTCAGAATACAGAAATACGTAGGTACCTATATATATTGATTCTATAACCAATACTAAGAGTCCTCACAAAAGGGGCCTCCGGGATCCACAAGTAGTTGGATTGAAGATATGTAGTAAAAATCTAGTTTAGACACATAGGTCTAGGATGCATCAACCTCTGCAACCTATGGATGAGGTTCAAGTGTTGACACAAAAATAATATATAGATCATTAATGGATTCCAAACAATATTGTTTTTAATTATCTTGTGGTAGATATCTACCGATCGGGGACCAAGGTGTTGACAGCTGCAGGTTGGACCTAATAATCCTATAACATTTAGTAATAATATACTTAGGTACCTACTTAATATTATATTTTACAACAAAATTTGCTCCACTTACATACAATTATATTATAGCTAACTTATTAAAGATATTGATTATAAGGAGCCAAACGCCATATGGCGGCGCTCGCTGCTGCCAATGTGGGTACTAAATGTTGCAATTACCAGCGGGCTCGGATCGATGCCTTTATGTAATAAGTACTGATTATTATTTACCTATTTATGTGCTTAAGACTAACCTTTGATTTGCTAAAAATAATTGTTGATTTAAGCCTTGAATTGCTGAAATTACTTAATTGATACAGTTATCAGGATAAACCACTGGGATGGACACAATTTCTAATTAAACTTTTAACATCCTACAAGTAATCATGGAAGGATGATGTATGAAATATAATTGAATGATCAAACGAACTTACCTGTAAGTGATGTTCGATCATAATTATATGAAGAACATCATCCTTCCATGATCGGCCCACCCAGATTATATATATATATATTTTTCTGGATCCCTTCCCATTATCTGCAATAATATAGAAATTGTGTGTTTTCAACTTAAATCTAGCGGGCTTTAAACTAGAATGACGTATCGAACACAGTGTTGCCAGAGAAAGGAAGAGGCTGGGTGTTCCCATTTAAAAAAAAAAAAAAATGGGAACGGCTTTTAAATTCGTGAGATAGCTAGTACGCGAGGCGAGTACTACAAGTAATCATGGAAGGATGATGTTCTTCATATAATTATGATCGAACATCACTTACAGGTAAGTTCGTTTGATCATTCAATTTCTATTGAGCTTTCTATAATATTTATCTTTTTATTTATTTTGGCTAACACGATTCCGTGTGCTCGGTTGAATTTTCGAATCTGTGACTCGCACTGACTGATACCCTTTCTAATCTGTGCACATGACATTTGTGATTGTGACAAAAAAAAGGCGGGAAAACCTTCGAAGCGAGAGCGCGCAAGTTTTGAATATTTTCTAGCTTTACTAATAATTTCTAAGTAAAACCAACTAAAAGTGTATTTCTGTAGTCAATAAAGTAATTTCCAATGTAAATTATTAAAAGGGGCACAATGGGGAAGAGAAAAAAACCCAAAATAGATGGAGATCCTTTTCCTACAGAATCGGACTCCGATGAAAACGAAGCCGATAAGTACAAACCTTTTAAAATTGAAAATTACACAAGACAATACCCTGAGGATGGCGGTAATTTTGAATATTTAGTTATTTATGAAAGTTTGATTGAGGGGAAACCTATAGGAGATAGAGATTTGATGTCATTAGGCGCTGTCTTGAAGCGACATAATAAGGGCATTAAGAGATTTAAGAGGATAAATAGATTTAAGGTTGCAGCTATTTTTGAGCGGCCAGGGTTGGCTAATATGGCCTTGAATAATGTTAAGTCTCAGACTGAATTACAAGTCAAATGTACTATACCAGCTACACTCACGGAGATAACCGGCGTCATTCGTGGCGTCCCCACATATATGTCTAACTATAACATTTACAAAGGAATTTGCAGCTCCAAGGATGTCGTGTCCGTGCGGCGCTTAATGCGTCGTGGGCGCGATGAAGACGACAACCCTGTGTTACTTCCCACCCAGACAGTTGCCATTACATTTTCCTGTCCAACTCTTCCTGACAGTGTCGATATTAACAGCTGGTTCTTCGAGGTAAGCTCGTATATTCCACCCGTTACACAATGCCTACGTTGCCTGCGCTATGGGCATATTGCCAAATTTTGTAAAAATGCCCAGAAATGCTCTATATGTAGTGATAACCACCATTACAAAGAATGTAGTAAACAAGCCAAAGATGCTGTCTGTGTACATTGCAATGGAAATCACATTTCTATTTCATCAGAATGCCCTAAAAGAAAAGAGGAAATAGAAAAAAATAATGCAAAATACAAAAAAAGATCATATGCTGATGTTTTTAATAATAAAAATTTCCCTGAAATATCAAAAAAACCTGAAAAAATAATACATTACTTATTACAATCTGACACCATGATTAATCTCATTATATCTGCTATACTTAAATTAAACACACAAAAAATATCATCCGACAATCCAACTCCAATAACATCGGAGACAATTAAATCTGTTTTGCTAGAAACATTTAATTCCAGCAAACAAGACTCAATTAGTAAAAATAATGGACCAGGTTAACATAGTACAGTGGAATGCTCAAAGTTTGCTAAGTCATAAGCATGTCTTCACACAATATCTTTATGAAAATAATATACATATTGCCCTTATTTCTGAAACTTGGCTTCAATGCACTAAAACTTTAAACATAAGAGGCTATAATATTGAGAGATTAGACATAGGTTCCAAACATAATGGAGTTGCTATTATAATCAGACATTACCTACACTATCAAAAGATACAAACATATTATGATAACTCTTTACAAAATATTGCTATTACTTTACAAATCAACAATGAAACAATATGCATAGTCAGCTTTTACAGTCCCACTTCTGCTACTCCATGTAATTTTGAATATTCATATTTAGATAATTTAATAAAATCATTACCCAAACCATTAATACTAGCTGGTGATTTTAATGCACACCACACTATGTGGGGTTGTGCTTCCACTGACACTCGTGGATCAACATTGTTGGATGTCATAAATGATAACAATCTATGTCTTTTAAATGATGGCTCTGTAACAACCGTGGGTTCACATAACTGGCGTTCTAATGCCTTAGATCTTACTATAGTCTCTCCGAGTCTGGCTTTAAGGTGTAACTGGGAAGTACATGATGACTCCTTATGCAGCTACCATTTTCCTGTTTTTACAAGTTTATTATGTAGTTCTGTAAATATTAATACTAGTAGTAATATAAGTGTAAATTATTCTAAACCTAACTATAAGACTGTTGACTGGGAAAAATATAGGGAGTTAACAGATATAAAGTTAAGCAATTTTGATTTTGATATATTTAATCCAGAAATGTCTTATGATTTGGTATTTAAATGTTTATTAGAATGTGTATCTGAAGCAAACTCTTCCACAAAACTACCATTTCAACAGCAATCAAACACTAATCGTAAACTCAGAAAAAAGTTAAAACTTCCTTGGTGGAATGATATATGCAATCAAGCAGTAAACAGTTGTAAAACTGCTTATATAAAATTTAAACAGAATCCTACTGAGCATAATTACATATCATTTAAACAAAAACAAGCACAGAAAAAACTAACTATTAATAGGGAAAGGCAGAATGCCTGGGTAAATTTATGTAACACATTCAATCGTCAGACCCCTTTATCTGTTATATGGACTAATATCAGAAAATTTAATAAAACATATCACAGTGCTCCAAATACTATTAATTCTAACAATTGGATACAGTCATTTTTAGATAAGTACACCTCTAATGTACAGTCTCAACCATTAAGTGACAATCCTAACAGTAGTCCTCAAGCGGAACAGTTTTTCATGAAGACCTTTACTTTAAATGAATTATTAGCTGCCATTTATTCTCGAAAAGACACTGCTTTTGGTTTAGATAATATATCTTACAAAATGTTCAAGAATCTTAGCTCATTAAGTCATAGAATAATATTGAATATCTTTAATTCACTATGGAGTAAACAAATAATTCCAAAATCTTGGAAAGTTGATTGCCTTGTTCCCATTCTTAAACCTGGTAAGGATAAAAACCATCACGATTCATATAGACCAATAGCATTAACATCTTGTGCAGCTAAGGTATTTGAACAGTTGGTGAAACAAAGACTAGAGTACTATATAGAACATTATAGTTTATTGCCTTATAACCAATTTGGTTTTAGGAGGGGTCGTTCAGCAGTTGAAAGTTTGAATCATCTGTACTTAGATATTTATAATGCTTTGCTTAGTGGTAATTTCTTAGTATGTATTTTCTTTGATATAACAGGTGCCTTCAATAATGTTGATCATAATGTTCTTGTTGATGAGTTGTTTTCTCTAGGGTTCCCTGAAAAATTAAATAAATGGATTTTTAACTTCTTAAATAACAGAGATGTCTACATCAAATTTCAAAACAATTTATTTGGACCACAATCATCTCGTAAAGGCGTTTGTCAAGGTGGAATATTAAGCCCACTGTTATTCATTCTATACATACATAAATTAAATAGTATAATAGGAAATGATGTCAAAAATTTACAATATGCCGATGACCTCACAGTTTATTGCTCTGGCACAAATATGGTACAGGTTGAACAAAAATTAAACAATGCCATGGTAAAATTGAAAACATATTTTGATTATTTAAAATTAGAAGTTAACTTAAATAAAACTAATGTTGTAGTTTTCAGTAAAAGGAAAATATTACTTACTAATATTCTGTATGATGGTAGCTTGCTTCCTATCAGTAATGAGGCAAAATTTCTAGGAGTTATTTTCACTCGGAATCTTTCATGGGCTAGGCATGTTTGTGGCTTAGCAGATAAAGCATTGCGAGCATTTAATATATTAAAATCACTTGCTCGGACATATTGGGGAGCTGATCCAAAAATTTTACTGATCTTGTACAAAGCCATTGTTCGCTCTCATTTTGAATATAGTTTCCTCTGTTATGCTTCTGATACAGTACTTGTAAATAAACTGGAAAAGATTCAAAATAAAAATCTCCGACTTATCACAGGGGCAATGAACACTACCCCTATAGTTTCCATGCAAGTAGAATGCAATATTCCATCTTTGTTATTAAGATTTAAGTATTTAAAATTTAAATTCATTCTTAAATTGCATACTTTAAAAAACTGCACTCTTTTAAATGAACTACAAAGTAATAATATTCATATATTACATACCTCTTCTTCAACTTGTAAATGTCCTTATATTCTCCATGATTTGCAAGAGACATCAGCATATATCTTAGAACATAACATAAATATTGATGAACACTTGGCTTGTTACTGTGGTTCTTATGAAAGTAAATTTCCTGAAATAGAAATAGATATCGATCATGATCTTAGAACCAAAGAGGCGGTATATTGTAAGCTATCAAATTGGCCAGATTATCAGATAATTTACACTGACGGATCGAAAAGTGATACTGGAGTCTCAGCGGCGTATTACCACACGAACCTCAAGTATGGCAAAGGTTACCGATTACCAGCTACCTTCAGTGTATACTCAGCTGAAGCCACTGCAATTATGTTGGCTCTAACTTATATACAATCAGATATCATATGCTCTGACAAAAGCAAGTTTCTCATAGTTTCTGACAATATGTCTGTGCTTAAAGCACTGGGAAAACCAGGCTTTCATAATGCACACTATTTACTTTTTAAGATTAAGGAAACATTGCAAAATATATCGCTTTTGCTTTTGAAGGAACTGAAGGAAGTAAAGTTTGTTTGGACTCCAGCACATGTCGGTGTGACAGGTAACGAAAATGCCGACCATCTTGCCAGATTAACGAATACTCTGGGTGGCAACATTAAAAATATTTCAATTCCATGGCAAGATTTGATACCCTGTTATAAGGAGAAAATAACTGCGCAGTGGATGGAGGAGAGATCAATTATAACTCAATCAAAAGGATCCTGGTATGCAGGTATTAATAAGGAAGTTGGCCGAAAACCCTGGTTCGCTGCATCTGAAAATTATCTACAAAGGAAGTTCTACACACAGATAAATAGATTGAGATTCGGACACTGCAGATTTAAAGCTCACCTGCATCGTATGCGCCTAATATCCTCACCAGTATGCACTGAATGCAACTCACAGGAAGATCAGACTCTTGAACATTTTTACTTGCCCGGCATTCAACATACAGCGACTGTTACTAATAGACCGGCTCATGAATACACAAAAAAATATCCCGCCTTCATTACAGGAAATCTTAGCTTCTCCAGAAAATTTTATACCCATTTACGACTTCATATGCTCCACCCTTGGAGAAATTTGATTTGACAAACTCGGATTATGAAACACACTGGAATATACTTTACCGGAGATGACAACATACAGTTAAATTTTATAAAAAAAAGAACTTAAGATTTGGCCTTTGGGCCTGAAAAATTACGCACATAAACTCAAGACGGCTTATTTTCCAATTTTTTAAAAATCAAGAAGATAAACAAACGCAAGAATTGGCAGTATGGCTTAGACCTTCGCCTGTCCTAAGAAAGGACGAATAATACTACTACTACTGATTGTGACAGTTCTTTTGTTGCTTTTTATTGTGTTGTGTAGAAACGTGATAACGTGATGTATTTAGAATTTGAATAACTCAGTCTCTCACTTCATACAGTGAAATTAATAGCATTCGTGCTAGACGAGTGGATAACATTTAGTTTATTTTACAATATTAAATACTACAGTACGGAGAATACGCTTGTTGTGAACAGAGTACTCGTGTTATTTATAACGTACCTATACATGGATAGGGGCAACAATAAAATTGATATTGTTTAGTAATCATCCAAGATACATAATTGTTTTGTCTCTAAAAATGTTTCATTACACGATAAAGTCTTTCGTTCAATGTTTATTTATCGTTTTTGTATTATCAAGTGTAAACGGTCAAGATAGAAAGGTAATCTTAATTTCTGTTGTGTTGGATCATTTCTTTCTTTCAGTTTATATAGTTGGATAATTCTTTAAATAAACTTACATGTTTATTAAGAAATAATATATGAAATTGAAAACACCTATTATATTTACTCAAATGGACATTGAAAACACATGTTTTAAGCACAATGTTCAGTACCTACTTTTGGTTTTATTTTATCAAAATTATGACGTCAACAGCTGGATGTGTTAGACACACACCATTTTTATTTGCTTGGTTTTGAAATGCATTCCAAATTAATTACCTTATTGTTTTTAATTGGCTATTTGATAATTATTAACTTAATATAAGTAAATTGTGTCATTGTAGAAACCTAAGTATAATGCCTAATGATCATGCTTTCAACAGAACTACCACTATGACCACATTTTCAATCTCTTTCTCTACTTAATAGGTATTTGTGATGGGTCTGCATCTCAATTTTTTTTTATAGTATTTGATAAGACATTGTATTCTAAGTATAAGATAGTTTAATAATTTGAGGATGATTAATGATATTCAGACACAATTGATTTTAATTGTCTCGCGGTAGATATCAACCAAGTGGGAACTAAAAGGTTAAATCTCTTTTATTATGTTTTAGATAAAAGGGGAACTGAATCCAGGATGCATTACATGCACAGTAAATGATACCCTAGTGTACATCAAAGCAGAAGGCACACATGACACCATCCATCAGATCTGGGATTTCACACATGATACTCCAACAGTTATCTTAGTTGTAGCTGGTGTCAATTCTTCAATGAATGTTACCTGGGAAGACACATATCCTATCAAATTTACTTCATCAGAGAAACCAAAGTATAGTTTTGCTACTGTTATTGATAAGGTAAAGTATTATTTTGCTATATTATGCAATAAAATGTGACAAGAGTTTCTTGGCTTGACTTTTTAACATAAGGACATAGCAGGTTAACTTCTTAAGAGTTTCACCTGAATTCTTTAATGTGTTGTGAGACTCTATTTTTAGCTCAATAGACATTACAATTTATTGTTACTTTATAACATTTTCTTGTTTTACCTTTCTTTTCTTTTGTAATTAATAAATGTACTATTTTTGGGCATTTTTTGTTTAACTAGGTCAACTAAAACAATTTACTGCAAGATGGCTAAAACATATACATAAAATTGCGAGAGAACGGGATTTATACCTTAGCTATATGGTATAAATCCCGTTTTATCATCCACAAGCTTAAATTTTTTTTAAATAGGTGTGTTTGGCGAAAATTCCATGGCAACAGACCTCATGATGGTGACTGATGATGTAATATCCTCTATAAAATACTCAATGTCATACCCACTACCAAACTTTTATTCCAATAATTCCTCTTAACTCCCCATCAGAACGGATGCTTGTGCATCAAAATAACACCACTTTCACTGCACAAAATCCACTCCAAAGCAATTTAGAATTATCGAAACTAAGATCTACATCTAGATTTTTTCCTTTTAATCCATGAGAATGGATTGCGCTAATGTAATGAAACTTAAATTACAATGAATAAAAACTACAAATGTTTTAGCTTTCTTGCAGTAAATTTTAGTTTTTGGTTCAAACTAGTTAACCTTAGGAATATTTATTATTTATTTATTATTATTTATTATTATTATTTAATTATACGGGAGTATACCCAATTACATAATTAAATCATTTAAAAAATTATCTAATTACAATAATATGTCAATTAATTAACAATAAAATACCCAACAACATATCTACTTAAATAAAATTAACAAGAATAATAATTTTCACAAAACAATAATATTGCACAATAAACATAATTACGGCTATCGACAAACACATCTAAATCGGGGTAGTTCCTCAGGAGTATATGATAAAATGTCCATTAATAGTATATTTATTAACTAGGGTGTTAAAATAAAGAATGTGTCAAATCACAGGTATTTGATGCCTGAGCTGAAGGTCAGGTGCTTAATATGCGATCTGAGGCTTTCTTTTTTACGACCCAAGGTAAGGACAATATTTTATGTCACCCCCTGATCAGGAGAGTAGTGGTCAGGTGTGGCATAAAATATCTTAATTTAGCAAAAGTAGGCCATTAAATAATACTATTTTTAATGTTCATTAAAGTGGATAGTCCGGCAAATTCTTCAGAGTTACTTATGAACCATGAAGTCACCTATTAGAATTTTTGATTTAAAGTTGTAATATTAAAAATAATTCACCAAACAAAATTTTTTTACTTTGGACCAACTTTTTTAAAACTCATCAAAATTACGAACCTGATCTTAGGAATAACAGTGCAACTCCAGTTCAAAAACTCCAGTTCAGTGCAGTTGCAAAAAATTATCTCCAAAAAGTCTTCTACTTCTTGTGTAGAATTTTTTCAAGTTATTCAGGTTGAAAATTCCCAAAATTTCAGTTAAAAATTCAGAACTTAATAACTATGAAAAATCGCGGAACATACATGGGGGTGATACGGATACCCCAAGAAGTCTTATACTTTTTGTGTAGAATTATTTCAAGTTATTCAGGTTGAAAAATCTCAAAATTTCAGTTAAAAATTCGTAACTTGATAACTATGAAAAATCGCGGAACATACATGGGGGTGATACGGATCATACGGATACCCCAAAAGGGATGCTCTATCTTTGGACTTCCGCTCGACGCTATTTTATGGGCCAACCTGTATAAATAATTATTTTGATCCAGCGCTGTGGTAGGGTCATGATGATTTGAAAGTAAATATCAAAGTTTCTCTATTAAAAAGAATACTTTGGTTTTGTTTTCGTTATAACAAAGAAAGTTAGTTTCAAAAATGTGTCACATTTTTTTGTGGTGTTTAATAAAAAATATTCAATATTACTTTAATCATTCAGCTCTAACAACAAAATTATCTGAAAAATTAAAACCTCTATAAAAAAACCGGCCAAGTGCGAGTTGGACTCGCACACCGAGGGTTCCGCCGTACAAACGTAGCGATTTACAATTTATGACGTATTAAATCAAATTCTGAGTTCACGGGAAGTACTTTGTAGGTTTTGATTCCCTAGCGTGTGACGGAAATTAAGGTGTCGGTATAAACTGCTGTATCTTTTGATCGCGTTAACTTAGAAGTTTGATTTTTTCACTGCTTAAAGGGACAATAGATTTAGGTATTTGGTATAAATTTCAATTTGATACCTTTATTCGTTCGTGAGAAATAAGGTAGTAAGTTTCATTATATTAAAATATTTTTATTATATTATATGACTAAAAAAAATGTGATTTTCGCAATTTTTCCTATATTTGCATTATATGACAATGCTTCATGCCAAATTTCAAGATTCTGAGTTTACGGGAAGTATCCTGTAGGTTTTGATTCCTTTGCGGGTGTCGGTTTGTCTAAGGTGTCGGTATAAACTGTTGTATCTTTTGATCGCGTTAACTTAGAAGTTTGATTTTTTCACAGCTTATAGGGACAATAGATTTAGGTATTTGGTATAAATTTCAATTTGATACCTTTATTCGTTCGTGAGAAATAAGGTAGTAAGTTTCATTTTATTAAAATATTTTTATTATATTATATAACTAAAAAAATGTGATTTTCGCAATTTTTCCTATATTTGCATTATATGACAATGCTTCATGCCAAATTTCAAGATTCTGAGTTTACGGGAAGTATCCTGTAGGTTTTGATTCCTTTGCGGGTGTCGGTTTGTCTAAGGTGTCGGTATAAACTGTTGTATCTTTTGATCGCGTTAACTTAGAACTTTGATATTTTCACAGCTTAAAGGGACAATAGACTTAGGTATTTGGTATAAATTTTAATTTGATACCTTTATTCGTTCGTGAGAAATAAGGTAGTAAGTTTCATTTTATTAAAATATTTTTGTTATATTATAAAACTAAAAAAATGTGATTTTCGCAATTTTTCCTATATTTGCATTATATGACAATGCTTCATGCCAAATTTCAAGATTCTGAGTTTACGGGAAGTATCCTTTAGGTTTTGATTCCTTTGCGAGTGTCGGAAATTTGTCTAAGGTGTCGGTATAAACTGCTGTATCTTTTGATCGCGTTAACTTAGAAGTTTGATTTTTTCACTGCTTAAAGGGACAATAGACCTAGGTATTTGGTATAAATTTCAATTTGATACCTTTATTCGTTCGTGAGAAATAAGGTAGTAAGTTTCATTTTATTAAAATATTTGTATTATATTATATAACTAAAAAAATGTGATTTTCGCATTTTTTCCTATATTTGCATTATATGACAATGCTTCATGCCAAATTTCAAGATTCTGAGTTTACGGGAAGTATCCTGTAGGTTTTGATTCCTTTGCGAGTGTCGGAAATTTGTTGAAAATATCGACATAATCGGCTGTATCTTTTGATTGGCTTGGCTTAGAAGTTTGATATTTTCACAGCTTAAAGGGACAATAGACCTGAGTATTTCATGTGAATTTCAGCTTGATACATCCACGCGTTCTTGAGATAAAGGGTCTTGACAGACAGACAGACAGACGGACGACAAAGTGATCCTATAAGGGTTCCGTTTTTTCCTTTTGAGGTACGGAACCCTAAAAATATTATTCACATAACTGATAGAAATTCCCAGAACATTTTATACCAGCAATTTATTATTCATATGATTGTTGTTTCCAAAATTTTACAAAAAGGGGGAGTATTAAGACACCTTTGTTATCCTAAACGAGTAAATTGGATCACACAGAGTAACAAATTACAAATGTGACTAATAAGTGGTCCAATATTTTATTGAATGTACTTATAATTTAATCAAAACAGGAGGGCGCGTGAGTCATTGGGTCACGGCCTTAATCACTGGTTCACCGCCTGTGTAATATAATTTGATGCAAGCTAATATGTTGATGACAAATAATCGCGAATTAGTTCACATATGGCTGATATTTATTTTAATATGACTAACAGAATTCTTTTTTCGTCTTTCAATGCCTCTACTTTTTTCTAGTAGTTGTTTAGAATGTTTATAATTACTAGGGCACGGATAAATATGTATTTAAAACATCAAAATATGTACATATAATATGGACTGAAAAATTTAAAATATGGAAAAAATATGGAGTATAAAAAAGCATATCTTTCATATTAAACCCTGTTTATTGTCAAAAATTACTATGCAATAACAGTTGCATAAAAAAATTACAAAAAAATTCAAGTAAATTCAAATTAAAACAAAATTATTCATCTTCCTCTAAATCTGCCTTATTAAAATGATTGCAATACACAATCACATGCTTTTTTAAATTATCGAAATTAAAACTTTGCTCGATTTGGTCTAAATATGGCCTTATATTGGCTGAATGATCTTTCCACGTCACATAATGGGAGCGTACTTAAAGGGAGTTTACTTCCGAAATTGTGTAAGGCACGTCTGCAGTACCCTGAAAGCTTCCACTTAAAATTTATTAATTGTTTTTAGGGTATCAAAAATCGAAAATATGGATGATAGTGATATTTTTTTTGTAAAATATGGACTTACCCATGAAATATGGAAAAATATGGAAATTAAAAATGAGTTTTTCACTATCTACAGGGTTACAGGAAAAGTCGACCTAGATCCGTTAAGAGAGTGTAGTACACATCATTTCTGAATGATTTCACTATGGAACCCCCCATCCTAAACTTAACCGTTTTGGAGATATTCGTGTTTTAATTTTTTTTATGAAAATGCCCAATTTTTCGGCTATTCAATTGAATATTTTGAATTTTTTTGATTCTAATGATTATTGTTTTGGTTTTTTACATGGATAATGAGATGGTTAATGACCTCAATGACTAAAATTGCACGTAAGTTAAGTAAATAGGTCATTGTAGACGATCTAAACTTAAGAAAATAAGTACAAATTATAAAAAAATATTTTTCTTTTCTGGATATCTCAAAAAATTATCATGGCACTTGCTCTGCAGATGTGCTTAAAAACATCTACATTTTATCAGCTATCCAACGAGGTATAACAACCTAGGGTTGTATTTAAACTCATAGAAAAAAACATAGTTAAAAAGGTTCAGGTAGTAGGTCTAACCGTGAAACTTAGTTTCTAAGGCTACATGGGGCAGTCAGAATAAATAGCGCTTATTTAATCTAATTAATTTGACTTAAGTTCAGCATCATCATTTCAGCTTAAGTTCAGCATCATCAAAATTTTATAGTTCATGTTCTACGTGTCCACCTCTATTTCGCACACATTTTCTCATTCTTTCACGTAGTCCACTTTTCACTACACCAGTGGTTAATGTTCTTCTTATGTCGTTAGCAGCATTAATTATCCTTTCTTTGAGAACTTCCACTGACGATATGGGGTTGAGCTCACTGTAAACGAGGCTCTTCATGTGCCCCCATACATAAAAATCCATGGGGGTCAGGTCGGGAGATCTGGCTGGCCAGGGTAAAGGTCCACCTCGTCCAATCCATTTGTTAGGATAGTTAGTGTCCAACCATTCCCTAACGCTTCTTCTGAAATGAGCAGGGCAGCCATCATGTTGAAACCACATGTCCCGCAGTAATTTTGTCTTGTTCCTCGTCGTCATCAATGACACGTGGTCTTCCTAAGTCCGTACGTCGTCGCAAAACAGAGCCAGTTTCACGAAGTCGTCGGTAAACTCCGTCGAAAACGCTCACATCAGGTACTCGACGGTCGGGATAGCGTCGTATGTACTCAGTCCGAGCTTGTGCGGACACGCAATTGCAGTATCCGTCGCAGATAATCATATCCGCATATTCTTCGTTCGAGTATGTTGCCATTTTCAACAGTCCAGTATCACAAGCACAAATCAGAGTCCAGTAAACAAGCACAGTAGTCACAGTTAGAAAAATCAGTCCAGAAACAAAGCCAAGTCGTGTAGGAATCCGAAAGCACAATAATTCGCATCTACCATGGACGAATCGCATGAGCAGACTAAAATGGATGGCAAGCAAACATACGACCAAATACAAAACAGTGGGCATGTTGTATCCCCAAACTTGTTTTTGCACATTATTTTTCTCACTCTCACCTGCATAAATCGTAAGTTGTCTCGCTCACACGCACCGGATTAACTTGAAGGACAATAGCCGAGGGACCCGTTAGACCTACTACCTGAACCTTTTCAACTATGTTTTTTTCTATGAGTTTAAATACAACCCTAGGTTGTTATACCTCGTTGGATAGCTGATAAAATGTAGATGTTTTTAAGCACATGTGCAGAGCAAGTGCCATGATAATTTTTTGAGATATCCAGAAAAGAAAAATATTTTTTTATAATTTGTACTTATTTTCTTAAGTTTCGATCGTCTACAATGACCTATTTACTTAACTTACGTGCAATTTTAGTCATTGAGGTCATTAACCATCTCATTCTTCATGTAAAAAACCAAAAAAATAATCATTAGAATCAAAAAAATTCAAAATATTCAATTGAATAGCCGAAAAAATGGGCATTTTCATAAAAAAAATTAAAACACGAATATCTCGAAAACGGTTAAGTTTAGGATGGGGGGTTCCATAGTGAAATCATTCAGAAATGATGTGTACTACACGCCCTTAACGGATCTAGGTCGACTTTTCCTGTAACCCTGTATATAAGCTAATCTAGGTAGAGAACACATACGTGACCTAAAATCTTATAAATTAAAAATATGTATTTACATATTAATCCGGGCCCTAATAATTACTTCATACCAAGGACTTTATGGGGTTTAAACCTACGTGTATGTAACCCACTAAGTCACGTCTGCCAGCATGTCGTCTACACAAAAGACGACAAATGTGGCTACCATTCCAACGCGAACTAAGAAATTTGGCTACTCATTTCTTTGTCGCACAATCAAGAAATGGAATTCATTGCCAGCACACGTGTTCCCTCCTTCCTACAATCCTGGGTCATTCAAAAGAGGCGTGAAGAATGACCTTGCAGGTCGGCAAGGCGAGAGTGGGCTAGCGCCGCGGTTTATCTATCGTACTAGCTATCTTCACATTTGGACTTCACTCCTGCTTACCATCAGGCGGAATGGAGTCATTTGCTTGACCTTTTTATATAATAAAGGGGTTCCAAACAAAAATAATATCTTGTATCATCTAAATATTCTTCTTGTTACAGTTATATGAATATGACGACCTTCAAGACAACGGGTATATCGATGCCAAGAGTCCTCAGCGATTGGTACCGCTTTCGCGAGTGACGTGGACGAGACAGAACTTGGTGCATACGGAGAACGAGGTGATGTTGCAGATACGAGGACAGCTCAGCAAGAGGAGCGCCGGCATCATTGACTTAAAGGTAACTGGGAAATTATTCAGTTTTCTTGTTGTGCAAGTAACCATTCCGGCGTTGCCCAAATGTAGAGACGTTTTATTGCCGTCACGGCATACCGTCACAGACGAGCATAATTGCTGGTCCGGTAGCTGGTTGTCTTTTACCGACATGGGCATGGGCATGCATACTATTGTAAGGATATTTGTTGATGTTGTTTGTGTCTTCAACTGTTTCCAACCACCTACACCAAATACTTTTTGACGTGACAACGTCTTATAATTCGATAGAGCCGGCTGCACGCACGAAAAAACATGACGTCATGCGGCGTTACCTCGCTCTGAATCTAATTCTCTAATTTGAATTTGGAATTATGTTCTTTAAAATTTAAACTTTCAATGATACCAAAACCAGCTAGATACAAATAGTATAGCCAAAGAGATTTTATTACAAGTTTATTCATACTATAATGCGAAGTCTATTAAACAAATGAAATTAAATTTTTCTTTTGAAAAATGCTACCATTCCATCAGTATTTTCTTAAGACGGTGTCACGTTCAACTATCGTCAGTAAACCGACTTTACAGACAACCAATTTTTTTTATTGAATTTTTCAAGGGGGCGTGGATGGCCAAATCCAAAAATATGAGGAATAACGAAAATTTCTCAAAGTAAGGGCCCGATTTTGATGAAAACTAAAACTACATCTCTTTTGTGACTCGTTTGTGTATGTTTCGTTACTCCTCATAGCTTCGGATTTGGCCATCCACGCCCACTTGAAAAATTTATTCTGTATTATTATGTTGAGTTTAAGTAATTGGACACGGTTGCGCAGCTATGCCTCTGACTATCTTGTTCTTAATAATTCTTTCGCTAAAAAGTTCGTGCCATAACCATAATGTGAAGTTTCAAAGCACGAAGAAAGAAGTTGAAACTTTTTTGTCATCTATACAACATGTAAACTAAATAACCAACACCCTGAATACAGGTGGTTTGGGATCGGCTTCAGAGTTGATTTCAATAATTTTTATTTGAAAAAAACGATTTTTTAAAAAAAAAAAAAAAAAAACAAAAAGTACCCAGAAAATATTGATTATTGAAATCAACTCGGAAGCCGATCCCAAACCATCTGTATTCAGGGTGTTGGTTATTTAGTTTACATGTTGTAAAGGATCAATCGCGCACTTAATTGCTTAACTTGTAGCGATAGTTGTATAGAAAGCATGACAATAACGTTTTGGATATTTAAGCTGTTATTTAATTGTTGACCATTTTTGTAACTTGAATAATATTGTGTAACGGCTGTTCGGACTTCAAAAGACCTTGGGATAAACAATTCGAAACCGCGTGATGGCCACCGTATCGGTGAAATAGTCAGATAAATTTGCGCCAAAATGGAGGATGTAGGAGTTCAACCGTGACTAAGCAGCATTTATATCCCGTTGATACATTATTTCACTAGTCACAGTATTCATATGACGAAGACTATCAGTATAAATTATTTGTATAGGTGTAGTATAAATACAGCTAAACTTTGGAAATAACCTTGAGAAAAGAATATAAAAGACAAAGGCCATTTTATACATGCGAGAATTGGAAAATTATACTTATTATAAAAAAAAAATCTCTTTTTAAACATGACGAAAGATATTTTCGGGGCAGTTGAGTTTGTCTTGGAAAACTCTTATAAGAAAAATGCCACACATAGAGTCGAGGAAGATCGTAAGCAATGATTTATATTCCCAATCGCATTCAACAGGTTTAAATAAATTAATGTGCGAAAGAAAGTTGATATTCTTTATCTCACTTATATTACATAACTTGCATAAAGAGTCAAGGCAGATCGTTGACTTAAAGAGAGAGATACTGGAAACTTTGCAATCATTAAAGTAATTAATTGAATGTAACAGATGTTTAATTAATTGTTGCTTTCTTTGCAAGTTCTTAACCTTTGACCGTAATTTTGTTTGTATTGTCACAAGTACAAGATATAAATTCCTTGTGTCGGTCATTTATTAATTGAAATAATAATATTGATTCATTAGGAATTGTTTGAGTTTTAATTTCATTCAGTAGGTATTTTATTTTAATTTCATTTAAATGACTAATTACGAAGATTCCCGGAATCAAATCTTAAGTTTAAACAATCCTCGCTTTCTACAAGAGTCTAATATAGGTTACCATCAATAAATTTTAAAGTCATAAAAGGGATACAGTTTTAGTTGTTTATCTTTCGTAATCTATTAGTTAACAGGGCTTTTCTGATCCATTATTGCCAAACATGAAAATTCGTCTTCATTCAGAGAGTCATGTTCTATTTTGCTTTGACATAATGTGATTTATCGTTCTAACAGCTCTTGTGCAAATAGTGCTATTATAATGCACTAGTCGTCGATTAGTCGTGTCGTGTTCCACGTGCAGTATACGTACTTACATATTATGTGGATCATATAATTGGACATTAAAGCGAATGGATGAAAATCGACTACACATTGCTGAGATGAGAATGCTACGATTGATATGTGAAGTAACAAGAATGGACAAAGTGATGAATAAGCATATTAGAGGAAGTTTGAAAGTAGCACTAGTGGCAAAAAGACTTAGATTGGGATGATGAGCATGTAACAAATAATGAAAATGAATATGGCTCGATAGAGGGAGAGGAAGGAAGTGGAAATATTATTTTTCTGCACTTCTTCTCTATATGAACTTTAATTCTACCAAATTTCACACTCGTCTGTGCTTGCAATATAGTTAATAAGGATACAAAGCTTTTTCTTCGTGTTATAGTAGATATGCATATTCGACTTTAGATGCATCTATCGTCCTGGTAAAACGGTATGACATATGTTGAGCTACCTTTGATATACACTTTACAACCAATATACAGGGTTACTGGAAATGTGATATTCCTCTTAGGACGTTATACAGTGTGTAAAAGACATGAAGAGTCAAACGAGAACCATGTATTCTATACATCAAAATAAGAAACATTTCAAAAAGGAATTGATTTTTACTTTCTTAGTGTTAAAAAAATTGCAAATTGTACCGCGCAATGTAAAGCGCTCAACTCGCAAGCAAATCGCAAAACCGCGATAGTTTTGCCTGACGGCGGCCCCGTTCGTTTGTGTACGTGCATCGAGTGAGCTACATTGAACGCTAACGTTTTGAAGCTATTTTTTGTTATGAAACTGTTAATGTCTTTTACACCCTGTAGGTGAGGTCAAAAGGAACAGGTTTTGTCATATAATGTTGTGACCTAAACTATATGGTTTCGGAGTTATTTGATATATCGTATTTTTTAACAGTAATTTATTTATTTATTTATTTATGGTACATCAACAGCAAGACACGTTGAACACTTACAATAGGTAGGTATTTAAAAAGCTAAAATCTTTACATGTTTGCCAATTACAGATATACACAGCACTTGCTATAAAAGTAGGTATTTAAATATTTATCTATTTACTGAGTAGTTATAATTAACTTACATTAATTTAATTTACTAAATAACCTAAAACCGAAACAAAGATTACGCTGAGTGTGAACTGACAGGCTGCAAGAAATGCAGTAATTTATGCCTAAAAGTTAAGAAAGAATCATTGAAAATGTCAATGTGGGGTATTTTGTTTGATATTTCATAATACTTATTGCATATTCTCGCCAAAGTATAATGCCGCCCCAAGTTAGTTCTGGAATATGGTGTGTGAAAAAGTTTACGTATTTTATGACGAGGATATTTGTGTAATCCAAATTTGACCTCTAGAAATGGAAAAATTACTAAAATACTATATTTATTCCAGCTATTTAAATATTATTTCATAGAAAACAATCAGTGTAATCAAAAGTTAACTGTCAACTGTCATACGATTAACATCATAGAATTCGCTGCTCCCGATTTTATTTTGTAAACTCGTTCCAAAGTGGAAAATAGATAAGTGGAAACTGTTATTTATAAACTTAAACTATTACAGTGCACATTTAAATAATAGAATCAGTGAAACAGTGAGCGAAAATTGGATATGTGTGTGAACCAACATGACACATTACTCACGGTCTCGAATGTAATTGTTTTTCGTGCATCTAACTGTTAAAATCTGTGTATACTTATTAACAACACTAGTAGATGTTGTGTTAGTGTTATTTCCACTGAAAACTGATATAAGTGTGTGAAATCTGAAAATTATTTACTTGTTTGACATTAAATAGTGTGAAAACTTGTGCCTACCCTCACATTAAACAAGTAGTAAACCACAGAGTATTGTAATTACACCCAGGCAATACGATACAGTGTTGCTACTATAATAAAAATATTTACCCCAATCAAGTGCTAAATAACCAGTTAAATAAAAATTAATACTACTAAAATGAGTACCAAGAAAAATATCACCACCCATCCACCACAAGGAAAGTGCGCCAAGTGCAATAAGATTCCAAATGAGAAAAAAAACTTCTGTTACTTGTGACTCTTGTAAGCTGTTATTATGCGGAGACTGTCACGGTCTATCACCCACTGAAGTTCGTGTGCTCGAGTTAAAAACTGTTGCACGCCTCATGACCCTTCTTTGTGGGGACTGCAAGTCTGTCATGTTCCAACTGCCGGTAATCATGAAGAAGCTGAATGATTTAACTGAAGAAGTCAAACAACTGCGTCTGCGTCAAAGCATGCTTGCTACCGAATCTGTGATCCAAGAAATGACAGAAAGAACCAACAGATCTCATAATGTTATCGTTTATGATCTACCAGAGTCTACAAGCGACATTCCTGATCAGAGGAAAGAACACGATAAAAAGGAATGTAAGGCTCTCCTAAAAACCGTTACGAACAAGGTCAATTACGATGGTATTAAAGTTTTTCGTCTCGGCGTACCAAGGTCAGGAACAGACAACAAGCCACGCCCGTTGAAAGTTATTCTTAATAACAGGAATGATGCCTTGGAAATTCTTCGCAATAGGAATAAACTTAGAGACCCAGCATCACTAACATCAGACCAAACTCCTCTGCAAAAAGAGTATTTGAAACATCTGCGGGAAGAACTTCAAAAGCGCATTAGTGATGGCGAAACAAATCTCACTATTAAATATGTCCGAGGACAGCCAAAAATTTTGAAAATAAATCAGCAAAAAAACTAAGTTCCAATGGGCGCAACAAGCTTAAACAAACACCAACACCATATAACAAAGTAAATAACACCACAAATAATAAATCTTTGATAACATCAATTACAGCAATAACCATACTGTATACGAACATACAATCAATAAACTCCAAGTTAGACCTTTTTATTGCAAGAGTGGAATCATTACAGCCTACATTAATCATAATCACTGAAACATGGCTGAAACCAAATATACCGGACTTTATTATAAACATACCAGGTTACAATATATATCGAGATGATCGAATCGGGCGACGGAGCGGTGGAATAGCAATATATGCCTCAAACACAACAAATATGACAACAAAACTAAACAGTAATTTTAATAGAAAACATGAATCTTCTGAATGCCTGTGGCTTGATGTAAAAATTGGAAACAATAGGTTTTTATTATGTGGACTATACAGGGGCCAAAATTCTACACTAGACCAGGATAACAGCTTACTAGATCAAATTAATAATATCTCTGAAACTAACACTGTGGTTATATTGGGGGATTTTAACTATGGAGGAGTAAAATGGCCACTAAAAGATACAACATATGTAACTCCACAGGAAGATAATTTTATAAAATGGTATAATAATAGCAACCTCCAACAGATTATAAATAAACACACCAGATTTAGACAAGGCAATCAACCTTCATTACTGGATCTTCTACTAACGAACGATACTTCGCTAATTACACATGTGGATTACCAGGCACCTATTGGCAAAAGTGACCACAACTGCTTATTAGTGACCATACAATTACAAGAAAAAAAAAGAAAACAAGAGACTATACCCAGATTTAACTTCAAGAAAGCGGATTACAGGAAAATTAATGAAAAACTAACTTCTACATTGCCTGCTTCTATAACTGACATAAATTGTGTAAAACAGCAATTTGAAGTTTTGCATAGTGCAGTGAGAGAAACATTCAATTTATATGTACCTAAGACTAAAGCAAGAAAGAACATCAATAACAAGCCATGGATCTCAAAAGAAACAAAAGAACTTATAAGGAAAAAGCTTCTCCTGTGGAAAAGATACACTCTAACTGGACTTGATAAGGACTACATGAACTATAGAAAATTAAATAATAAACTAACAAATCACAATAAAATAGCTCGACTAAATTATGAAAAAGAGATAGTGCTGGCTGGACCAAAAAAATTTTACTCCTATATTAGGCAACAAATAACATCAAAGGTTAGCATTCCATCTGCTTTAATCAACAAACAAGGTCAAACCGTTACTGAACCTTGTGAACTTGCAACAATTTTTGTGGACCAGTTTGCAAGTGTCTTTCAAACAGAAACACAGAACCAAGTACCTGTATTAAGCTCATCATTAAGAGTCGAGGACACCGTTGAAGAAATATTATTCACTGCAGACAAAATACATGAAGTCATAAAAAAAATGAAAAATGACACGTCATCAGGGCCGGATGAAATCCCTGTAGCATTATTGAAAAACTGTAACCTCACAGAAAGCCTCGCAAAAATAATGCAAACATCATACGACACGGGAATCCTCCCGGATTTATGGAAAACTGCTATAGTGACTCCTATATTTAAAAAGGGAAACAAGCTGGAACCACTAAACTATAGACCAATAAGCTTGACCAGTGTAATATGCAAGGCAATGGAAAAGATTATCGTGAAACACATAAGAGACTTCTTCTCTAATCACAGAGTTATCACCGAAAAACAACACGGCTTTTGTCCACGTCGTTCTACAGTATCTAATCTACTGGCATGCCTGTCAGTATGGACAGAAGAATTTAACAGGAAGGAACCTATTGACGTAATTTACTTAGACTATGAAAAAGCCTTTGATAAGGTGCCTACAAAAAGACTTGTACATAAATTGGAATTTCTTGGGATACGCGGGAAACTTTTAACTTGGATCGAGGAATTCCTCCGAAACAGAACCTTGCAAGTTCGGGTGGGTGACACCGTATCAGATCCTCGGGAGATATGCAGTGGTGTGCCTCAGGGCTCAGTTCTCGGCCCAGTTCTATACATATTATATACCTTTGATCTGCCCCATCACTTACAGTGTAATGTTAGTATCTTTGCCGACGATACTAAAATATTTGGAAACCCATTGGTTGACTATGACCGTCTTCAAGATGATTTAAACAACGTAGCAAACTGGTCTAAGGATTGGCTGTTGAATCTGAATACCTCGAAGTGCACCGTGTTACATATAGGCAATCGCAATCCACATCTGAGTTACAAACTTGACAATATTCAACTGAAAGATGTAAAAGTGCAGAAAGACCTAGGAGTAAATATAACAGAGGATCTTAAGTGGGAAGAGCATCTGACATCAATTACAAAAAAAGCGAAGGGACTTATTTACCTTGTGAGGAAGGCATTCGGAACTCTGACACCAGATATTATGTTAAGAATATACAGAACCTTCATAAGACCAATATTAGAATATGCTTTTCAGATTTGGAATCCATATTTTATTAAAGATATCGAACTTCTGGAGAAGGTACAGAGAAGTTTTACAAAATTACCCAGAGTCCTAAAGCGCATGACATATGAAGAGCGACTGAAAACATTAAAGATAACTACGCTAGAGGATCGCAGAAATCGTGGGGATTTAATAGAAACTTATAAAATTTTAAATGGGCATTACGACATCGAAGGTTTTGAAAATATGTTCACAAGAAACCATAATGCCCAGTTAAGAGGCCACCACTTAAAATTGTGTACTAGACCTGCACAAAACAACCCATATAAGAAATTTTTAACCAATCGAGTAGTCGCATCATGGAATAAACTCCCAGAATATGTAGTATCAGCGCAAAATATTAACCAATTTAAGAACCGACTGGACAAATACATAAATAATAAATAAGAGAAAAACTAATAAGAATAACAGGATATAGGCACCTATCAGTTGTCTACAACTGTTTGCCTGATAATTTATAATAATAAAAAAAAAAAAAAAAAAATAAGAATTTGGCGTGAAACTACAACACTTTTTATGAAAATGATCTTTCTATGCGTAATTTTTTTTTTTTAAATTTTAACAAAGTTAACACATATTTTCATTTCAAATAAAATTTGTGTTATCTTTTTAAAATGTAAAAAAAGTTTAGGTTAAGTTAAGTTTAGTTCACAACATTATATGACAAAATCAGCTTTTGACCTCACCTATATGTCCTAACAGGAATACGTCACATTTCCAGTAACTCTGTATTATGGCCCTTATCAGGTTTAGGCTGGCAACCTGTCATTATTGAAGGCACTGCATGGCCCATACTACCAAACGTGACTTTATACTTAAGGCTCTGCTCTACCCCTCATGGGACTACGAGCGTGATCGTATGTATGTATCTTATTCCAACAGCTCGATCTACTTCCCTTCAAAGACTACGCAGTAGACCTGCCTCACCTGATCCATACAGCCAACTCTACGCTGATGGACGTGAGCCTCGTGAACCTGACCATGTCGCCGGAGTACAACGCGTCGAGGTTCGCGCTGCACCTGCTCGTGGTCAGCGTGGACCAGGCCAACGATACCATGCGATACACCATGAGGAAGAGCTTGGATGATGAGCATACACCTGGGGTGTTTGAGGTGAGTCACTAAAGCGATTTTCAGCTATGCCTTGGGGAAGACCTATCTCCAACAGTGCGCTTCTCTCGGTTAACATAACTTGACATATATGATGATAACTGCATATCTGCATATGAAGTTAAATTGATCGTTCTGTATGTGCGCTTAGAACTTTTAAACTACGCAACGGTTTCTATTGCACTTTTGAGTAAAAGATACTTCAATAGGAAGTCGAAATGTATAAAACATTAATAAATGTAAAGAGATTCCGTGCGAAGCCGGGGCGGGACGCTTGTTAGTAATATTTATTACCATTTTTTTTATTATGTAACCTATTTTTGAGAATTTCTTGCTTTTTGTTGCTACCTCTTTTTCTTGTGAATATTAAAAACCATACTAATAAAAATTTAATATTTTTGGCCCAACGAGCAATATTGTCGTCTCGCCCGCCCGATATTGTGTTTAGGTAGATGGGACGAAGTTAAAGTGGCCACTTTACTTAGGAGCATTAGTTTTTGAACCTATTGCTTATGATGATTCATTGTTTTTATTATAAATAAATAGTATTGTCGCATTTTTTTTTTAAATTGTGCTTCTATTTTTCCATAACACAAACAGTTCTGTTAATAATTATGTTTATCACACAGATTGTGGAGATAAAGTCTCCTGGAAGTGCGCTGCGGGGTGAGGGGGGATTCCTGCAGTTCCGGCCGGTAGCCTACACGGAGCCCACGCGTGGCGTCGCCTCTTCCACCTACGTCCACGTCTCCACGTTCAACAAGTAATGTTGTAGATGATATAGTACTGATGGATGAAATAAACAACAACCTCATTACATATTTATTTTGGTCCTTCCGCGACACATTATCTTTTTAAAAAAAACCACAAAGCAAAAAATACCGCTCTGTTAAAATACCACTATTTTTACTGAGAATTAGTTGAATAGTATAAAGCTAGTCTCATTGCAGAATTTCTTAATCTCTTTTAGAAATAAGCTCACCTTTGTACACGTCCTTTCTTGTTTATGTTATGACTCGCTTTGATTGTACATTAAAAAATATATGTATATTTCGTCAATAAATTTTCAACTTTATCCTTCAGTATAATCATAGAGTTCAAATTCCATTGAGAAAATTGGACAGTTGGTATCTAATAGGATAAGTTGCAGCCGACCATACATATAAAGTACATGCTTTTAAAGATGTAAAGTACTTACAGCGGATATGCCGTTCGAATATCAAGGTCGTTGTGACCTGAGAGACCTTAGAGAAGACCAGACTCAAATAACACTATCCTTTGGTAGGTCTATTTCTGAAGTTTTTTGACAGCTGGAAATGAACAACAGAAGCAAGTGTCTATATCTAAATTTTAAATTTACATAATCCCTAGGCTTTGTTTTCGCATCATCAAAGTTAAAAGCAACTAATTTGTCTCAGAACCCGCATTCCCGAGGCCAGCACACTGCGGACGTTTTACAACGACTTTGACTGGAGTTCGCTACTGGTGCAGGACATGTTCGTGTCCTTCGGGGAGGCCGGAGACGGGTACTACAAACATAGCAACTACACCTCCTGGTCAGTTATTAGATTATATATACGTACTAAAATTATTAAGGGGATAGGTACACGAAAAATGGTAAACTATTAGATACCCTAACTAATGGAGAATGCCCATTTAGTATGAGACTTGGGCCATGATTGCGCTTTAATGAAATGATTTCCAATGTGTGGGAAAAATCTATAATCTATGTCGGGTAAATATCATTAAATTATTTTTGAGGGGTTTTGGTATTTAGTAAGGTATTAGTGATTTCGAGGTTACATTAAATTCAATTAATTAGCAGAATGACAGCTGTAGTTTTTTGTTCTTAAATTCACCCTATTTTAGAGAAGGCAAAGGGATCTAGCCCACACAGCCGCGCCTTCGGTATTTTTTTTATTGAATTTTGTATTCAACGTTACTCATTTTTAGTAAAGTTTTTAAATGGCAAATGTAAACTCAAAGGGGTTTGAGTCCATACAACCTTGTTTTTTGTGTTCTTTATTTCTGGAATAATGTATGATATCAGTCAGTGTTGTATTCTCAATGTTAATAGTAGACCCTAAAAATATTATTTTATTAGGCTTTTATTAATTGATATAGAGGTTCTTTATTTTATTTTGTATTTAGATGTTTAGAACTTTTAAATATACAATCAAGTTTAATAATGTTAATCCAATCAAGCTTAACCTCTTGTATACCGAGGGCACCATTACAGGCCGTCCAGTTTGCACCGTAAATTACAAATAAATAAATATAAAATATAAATAAATTTGAAAACTAATATCCCCTATGTGTCGGTAACTAAGGAAAAAAGATTAATTCTTGATTGAAACCACTATAGAGAGATATTTTAATTTGCACTTATAGTTTTGTAAAGCGAGGAGAAGCTTATGGCGCAGTTTAACCCCTTTGGTCCTTGTCCATTTCAATAGACATAGTTATAATACACGACATAGTTATAATATAACGATTTAAGTAATTATCCTATTCAATAAATATCAACGAAATATTGTTTGAAGCCTAAACACTAATTCAGGTCTGAAGGAGTAAGAAAAATGCAGTTTGGAGGTATCTTTCAGATGAAATACTAGCATTATAATGGCAAATAATACTTCGCAAAAAAATATTTTCCAATAGAAAATATCCTATTATATACCACTTATAGATCCTAAATAAGGAAAAAATTGAGATAGGGACACCAAGAATGTTTATAAATATGACGATTTTTACAATGTATTTAAAATAAAACTCATTTAGTATGCTTATTATATTAAAACATATATACCTAATGCTAGAGATAATAATGATATTAGAACATTGTGAAGTGCACTCAGATTATTTTAAATAATTATTTGAAAAATGGTCTAAATCCGAGTTCGCGGCCATTTTTCGATCGTACACCCCGAGTCTTCCTAGTGGACATAGACACGTGTATCTAACAGCAATACAGCGAAAAAAATATTGGTACTTCGATGAATGCACGCTATTTTTGATGCTTGGGAGAATTCACAAAATGCTCTTGGAGTATTTAGCTCGGAAGTTAGGGCTACATTATAATCTTTGCATTGGTGACTGTTACAAACAAGCATATTTTCATTTCCACAGGTCGCTCACAGTAGGATACGGGGCGCCACCAATGGAAGGCTTCTCTACATTCGTGATCGCTATCATAGCGACAGGTCTGGGCGTGCCGGTCGCCTTAGCGATATCGGGCGCAGTGTACGCCATCGTGCGGCGACGAAGACAACGAAATGCGCCCGTTCGCTTCACCGACGAGCAATGACTGGAGTACAGATTCACTCTCATCAGCGATGACTGCGACTAATATACGATGACACGGTAAGGATATCTTTAGTAAACGTTGACAATTTTGAAAAAATTTCAATTAATGTCAGGAGCTGTTCTAGAATTGATTATAACAATAGGGATGTTGATTGTCAAGTCAGTTGAGAGATACTCTTTATTAGCTGTTAAAAAATGGTTTGTTCCATAGATTTTGTATAGCATTACGAATTTGTAAAGTCATAAATTCTTATATGATATGATAACTGACTGAATATTAAAATATTTTGATAAGATTAAAAATCAAATTCTAAAGATTATTTTAAACGATGGCGATTTTCTGCTGTAAAATGCTACCACCTTTTACGAATTTTACACCTTGTAATTATTTGTGAATGGTGTCAACATCCCTATTCCATTGTTAAATTATATAGGGATTATTTTCGACTACTTTACTAGCGGTAAAAAGGGAAATATATCGTTTCAACATTTTTATGGATTGGAATTGGAATATTAGGAAAACTGTCAGATTTAAACACATCCCGCTTTTCATTATTGATAGTGATGGTGGGGGAAAATAATCCCATTTCGTAATAGCTCATATAAGTCTTCAAATTGTTCTTCCTGACATCGAATTGACCATCATGCATGATTGGATGTTTTAATTAATCGATATCTTATATTAAACTTTGTTATTACATCACGTGTCCAAGTGGAAGTGTACAAAATTTCTCTTGCGGAACACAAGACTACTAGACGTTTATTTTATTTCAATTTAATTCAATAGCTTGCTAGTGAAAAAGTGGTGAATCAGTAGAAATATTTATTTTATGGTGGAATAAAATAATATGAGGAACAAGATTTTTATATTATTCTGATATTAATAACTTATTTAAAAAAATATGGTCCTTAAAAAATCGGTAATGCAGGAAATGTCATCATCGACAACCCGCAGTATTGCATAAAAAATATATATATCAAAAATACTAGGCCTTGTATGCAAGCCAAATGAGGTGAAGGTAAATTATTGAACTTGGTTTTGAAGAGATTTTCATATCGGCTAGCATTATGTATAGGGTTGCCATAGTTCTTTTAATGACATAAAAACGTATATGTAACCAACCATGTTAATATAGATTGATATTCATATTTGACAACCCTTGCTTGCTAGAAATATATTGTTAAAATAATTTTAAGACATTATGTACATGATCTCTTATACATATGATAATTGTTGTATAAATGTAGTGTATATAAATAAAGAAAAATAGCAAGTCCCAAGTGGGGCCATTTATTCTAATATTATTTACAAATAATTATGTGTTTGTATGTGGTGATCACTACCTGTATGTGAACAAGGAATAAAGGAAAATTTTATGTGAACTAAAGATGACATATTGCTGATACAAAAAGATGTCTTGTTCAGTTCAAAAAACTGTTGTGACAGCTGCTGCAAACTTCTTCAATAAATTTTCAACCTGCTGTTCTATTCTATTCTTAATTGGACCGATTTATGCAAAAATTATCTATCCCACATTAACTACATTTAGATATTCAATGACAAAGTATTTTTAACAATACCTATAGGTACTATCATTAATTAGGCCTATGTATCCTTTACTTTATATTTTTAAGTAAAAGATTCATAAGCATAATTAATGATAGTAGGTACATATAGGTATCGACAAAAAAAATGACATTTCGGATCATTTTTGCATAAATCGGTCCTATTAATGGGGTCGCGACTCATAAATATTACGCATTTTGCCAATGTCAAGTGAAAATGTATCTAACTAAAGTAACAATACATCAATGAGATCTTTTGTGTCTCCCAAGTCTCGTTCACTCTTGTCGCTCTTTGAATATGCAAGCCATCATTCTAGCTATATCCATGGGTTTGAAGAACCTGTAGTCTTCTGACTTTGGATAAGCTAATCCCAGGATATTTATTCTGATCCTGGCTATGACATCGAACTAAGGGGAGGGGGTCAGGAAATCGTCCAATCTACAATCGTCCATACACAAAGTAACGCCTTTCTCCCACGGGGGTAGGCAGAGATCACTTATTTCCACTTGCTACGATCCATACATATTTCATTCGCTTCATCTACTTTCATCACAGTCCTCATACAAGACAACTTTTAAAATAGATTCTATCAGGCAGCGCCTACTTATGCAATACCCATTATGCACTTGATTTCAAATTTGCTCGTATAACTCTTTTCGTATCAGGCGTTTAGACAAAATAATATCAGAAAGCTGAATTGATTATAACTTTTTATCCTTAAAAGCTATGAGGTCCAAAACTATACAACATGTAAATTAAATAACCAACACCCTGAATACAGGTGGTTTGGGATCGGCTTCCGAGTTGATTTCAATATTTTTTTTTTTAAAACGATTTTTTTGAAAAAAGAAACAGAAACAAACACTTGTTTTTTTTTTCAAACAAAAATCGTTTTTTTTTTTTTTTTTAAATCAACTAACTCAGAAGCCGATCCCAAACTACCTGTCTTCAGGATGTTGATTATTTAATTTACATGTTGTATATAGAAAGGTAGCAACTATTCTAGTCTAGTAGCAACCATTGGTTTAAAAAATACTCCATTCACTTGCGCAGTTTGTTCTCACTGAATAGGTGACCAGCCATTCTGATGTCGGAATGGCCCGTCACCCCAAAAAGTAGTTTATTTATTTTTTAATCAGGGGTAGCAACTATTTAACGATTAGTAGCAATTAGAAGCAACTAGGTAGCAACTGTCTATAATTATTTCGATGTAAAATATGGGTAGTGACCGGCCATTCTGACACTCACGTGAGACGCCTCCTAGCTTACATCATGTTGTCTTTTATAGAGCTCTAAAAAGTGGTTCTCAACGGTCTCTAAAGTTTTTATTTTCACCTGTATAAAGTTGTTGGTAATGTCGTCGTTAGTGTTGAAGAATTACATTAATTGTTAAGGTACACCTTCGGATCTATCGGTACATAAAAAGTAAAAGTAGTAGTAAAATTATTTCCCACTAACCAAAATAGATGCTAGTTTGTGATAAAAATTTTCTTCAACATAACAACTCTCTCACTACACTACCTATGTACACTACATAAGTATTCCTCTTATCTGAGCTCAGAATAGCTACATACACCTATGGAAAAATAATAAACTAATATGTATTGTATTGCAATGCAATTTCGTTGTTATTGATATCTCACAACTCAAAAAACCTACTGAGGCTGTGCAAGTAGACAAATGACGTCCAAAGTAATTCTTGGTGACGTACACTAACTGACATAAAATACATGTCTACCGCGTGATTAGATTGGCACATTTATGGAGAATGAGGACTATCATAATTAAATAATAATGATATGAGTGTTTATGTCGAAAACAATGATAATGAATTTAAAACACTCTGCTGCGTCAGACGCCACATTGCAGCGTTAGCCGTCGTTTTGAGCTGAAATGAGAAGGATCCTGAATACTTCTACTATTGGAAGCGTAATCTCTAGTATTTACAGCAAAATGGAATCTTAATACAGCAACGTCAGAAGTCATTTATAACCTTATTAAAGGAGCTTCATTGTAATGAAATTAATTTAAACTTCGATGATGTATTTTACTGTTGCCTATACAGTATTTGTAATAATTAATTTATGTAATATTATTATTCATTCAATTACTGGAACCTGGGTTTTTGTTTATGAATATGAAAATTGTTTCACATTTACTTATAAATATAAGATTAGACAGAAAAGTAGGAACTGGCACAACTTAGATTCATATTAACCTCGCATCTGGCAATGGCAATATAAAAAGTAATTGTAAAATATATACAATTTCCTATGACATTTCATTGTATATTTACTTTGTTTTATTTTAACGAAGTTCTGCTTTGTAATCAATGTAAACAACGTGTAGAAAAAAGAAACGACGTCCCAGAAAGTAGTTTGGTTAGTGGTTATAGTATTTTTCATTTTAATCAACATTCAAGGAGTACTAGATGTTTATTTTACTATTATATATTCACTGATCGGGTGATAATTAATTGTTAGCAATTTTTACAACTTTAAAACAAACTTTCATTTGTTTGTTCGTTAAATTTCAGTTTCATCGATTGAATTGATCCAGCAGCCAAATCTTAACTACTTTCAGGGCTAGCGTATATTATGTTGTGTACCATGAACAATTGGTTTTATTATTCAAGTATTACTATAATATAAACACTTTTGCATTATCAATAAAAAAAATATTAATATATTAAATGCAAAAAATATATAGTACTTAATATAATTGGTAAATCCTAAAGTGCCTATAGTTTTATAATCATGACTAAATAATCGTGCATTTCAGAAAATTTTCAGATTTGAATAGAACGAGTATTATAATGAACATTAAGATAATGGAGATTTTCTAGCATCAAATACAGATCAACACTTGGTACCTACTTCTTTACATGTTAAATTACTGGCAATATAATGTGACAAGGCACATTATGTTAATTTATGAAAATCTAGCAAGCGACAAGCCTTTTATGGTAATTCGTATTTTTACATTATATATTGAATTTTAGTAGTTTTATCTCACGAACGCAGGTGAGCCATGGCGGTTTGTGTATATGTCGCAGGCGCATATTACATGACGGCGTCGCGGATTGTAGTGTGTGAGAATTTTTAATGAAATAAAACCGTTGTTTATAAATCCGTAGTAGATTCTCTCAATGTAAGTCTATAATCGAGCGGAGATCACTTATTATTGGTTGGTTCAGGTTATTTTTTTATGACCAAGCAGAGTGGAATTATTGTCACTCATCACTCTCACACACTACAATCCGCCGCGCCCTTTTGTAATACGATCCGCCTGCGACATTATACACTTATGTGAAATGAACAAATCAAAATCTACAATTAGTAAATAATAACGATTAACCCTGTTAGTTAAACCTGTTAGAAAAACAACTGTGTAGGAATAATATTTTTTTGAATAAACAATGATTCAGTTAACTTTTGACACTGCACAGTCATAGAGATATCGTATATACTAATATATATGTATTGCTGAAGAGTTTGCTTGTTTGTTTGGTTGAACTCGCTAATCTCAGAAACTATAGATTCAAATATGAAAAACTATTTTTGTGTTAGATGGCTATAAAATAACCGACAACGTAAATATGAGACGAGACGAACGGTCACTAGTAAGTAAATATGAGAAACAGGGGTTTCCAAAGAAATAAGTATATTGTCAACAACATTTCGTTTATCGATGTTTAGGGTATGTTAAAATAAAGCCTATGAAATTTACTTTTAAATTATGTTTACAGTTGTTGTTTGTCTAGTCTTATATTGTATATACCTATATATTCCGAATCGAAATGAGGTTGATTTCATTGCACGTAAGTGTACATGCATATTGTCGTGTGCGTCATTCAGTGCTGGCTTCCATCATGGCTCACCCGAGTTCCTGAGATGAAAATACTATACGAGAAGATAATGTGGTATAAAGTATTGCACAATATTATAGTCGATTGGATTTATGGCTATGAGGATGTTATTCTGTTATTTTCTCATTTATGTTCTAAGTAGCACAGCATTTGAGAAAATCAATAGATTATTTTTAGATGAATCTGTATATTTTGTAAGTTATTGTTTTAGATCTTATTAGCAAATGTATTTTTGATGTGATATTAATTTGATTGACCTTATGTTTATATAAATGTACTGAATAAAAATATAGTGAATGTAACCTAGTTTTTCTTTTCTCCCTTTTACATAATAAATAGCTTAATCTTTCAACACTGCATATGATTTAAAATATGAAAGTGTTGCAAAATATAATAGTTACTTGGGGACTTGATGTACGTGCGCCTCTGCCTCCGCTGCTGTCCTAGACGTTCAATATGCCCAAAGCATCCACACAATGTCCGCTAAGATCATTACGCGACATAAACGTATTGAAACACTCCATGTGCGAATATTTTGTTCGTCGGCACTTAAGTACTACCATATAGATATAGAAAACTGTAATTTAGTTAAAAGCCTGTCGATGTCTTGTTTGGGGGACTGTTTGCACGCAAAAGCAGCATCTGCGCAGGGCTTTAGAAACCAAATATTATTAGGTTAAACATATACTGAACAGTGCATACTGTTGGACGTAACGTTGTGCGTCCGGAGCAGCCTGGACGTCCCATAGAAATCTGATGATGGACTCGTCTGATAATATATTTCCGGATGAGTCCAATAAACAAAATTGATTTATTGTTACAAGAAATAACTGAAAACGTTTGCCGTGCCATAACTTCATTATAAATTCTTATCTTCACCTATATAATTCTTATCGTTCGAATGGAAACTATCAGTGCTGCAAAATGGCATTCATCACTCATCAAGATGTTGTATACAACTGCATTAATTAACCCGAGATAACTTGGCACGAGTGCGACGATTACACACGACACGACCCAGTCATATATGGAGATATATGGCACTCGGTTTCCATATCAAGTTTCATGTACGTAACAGGATGTAAAATAAAGTACCTAATGTAATATGGCCAAACATTTTCATCATCAACAGCTCATATGTCCCCACCGAGGGGCTCGAGCCTACCCCATAATAGGGGCGGTTAGGTCTTAGTCAATCACGCTGGCCAAGTGCGGGTTGGTCGATTTCACACACAACCCAAGAATTTCTTTATAGGTGTGTGCAGGTTTCCTCACGATGTTTTCCTTCACCGTAAAAGCGTACATGTATACAGGGTGTAAAAGACATGAACAGTCAAACGAGAACCATGTATTCTGCTCACTATCATTACATTTTTTTTCCTTTAAACTATACATGGGAAATTGATAGTTACGATTTTATTGAAGGTCAAAGTCATAAATTTTGTTTTTCATTTTGTTATGAAAATACGTTTTCTAATATATAAAATACGTATTCTATACGTTATTTCTTAATTATTGTCCAAAGAAACATTATAATTTTTTTTAGTATTTCATAACAAAAAATGGCTTCAAAACGTTAGCGTTCAATGTAGTTCACTCGATGCGCACGGACACTAACGAACGGGGCCGCCGTCTGTCAAAATTATTAGCGGTTTATGTGGCTCAGGCTGTCTGGACAAATCTTCAAAATAGCTTACATTTAAGTAGGTCAATAGGGCATTTTATGTGACGGCTAACCACCCTTACTTCAGAAGTGGTGACGCTACAGAATCTTAGATAATCGATCGAAACTGTGTCCAGCCAGCTTGAAAAACCACTTTTCGCTGGTCTCTCAATCTCGGTAACGGAAGTGATTTTGACGACTTTTTGCATGTCAACGGGCGTCACATAAATTTGTGACGGGCATCGAGCTAAAAGTTTCGTGATACGTACAGCGGTTTATTAGAAAAATGCAAAAATCTGTGTCCAGCCAGCTTGAATTTACGTATAAAACTTCTGGCTGGCACTTCTGAATCTCAATAACGGGAGCGTTTTCGAATATGGTTCCTCTACTAACTAAATGTGACGCAAGTTGTGACGGTAATAACGTTTGATTTATGGCGTCACGTGTAATGGTTTACGAGAAATCAATTAAAAACTGGTGTCCAGCCAGCTTGAAGTTCAAGCTGGCTGGACACACATATCTCCGATGCCTGATGGTCTACGGCCTTCGTAATATGTTAAAGTTTTTGTGACGGGGACGATAATGATAATCTGATGTTGTGACGGAGAAATTTTACGTAGTTTCAAAGATATTGATCATTAAATTATTTTCATACAAACACTGCAGTAGGGTTACCAATATTGTTGGTTTTATGTAGAAACAAGTATATTATTTTAAGGCTTTAATGAACGAAAATACGTGTATTGGTGATATTAATACCTACCTACTAACCTACATTTACAGTACCTAGATATTTTAATTGATAGAAGACAAAAGCGTAGAGGTGTTGAAAGGGGGTAATTTTTTGCGTAATTGATTATTTACGTGCAGATAACTACTCTTTTTAGTGGGTAAGTATTGGTGTTTTTCATGGTAAGCATAAATAATTAATGCTATTGCATAAATAATGCTATAGCAACACAGGATACAATGGTTTCTTTTTTCTTCTAAAAATTCTATTAAAAGTAAATACTTCCCGGCAAAGAGAGTCAAAAATATTTTAAGTATATTTAGTTATATTTTACTGTAAACATATTTTTTAGGAAATATCTTGGTCACGAAAAGATACTGAACAATTTCTGAACGTGCTCATACGCTGCCGCAGACCGACTTGGGTTCAATAGGTAGGTAGTTGATGTTGGTGTCGCCATCTGTTGCTTAAAGTTGGTACTACTAGGACAACTGTTCGAATCATAATTATGTTCTCTTCCTCTGAATCAGACTCTTTCATCACCCGCATGCTATACCGATTATGGCGCGCCCTACGACTAGGTACTTACTCTGGGTTTTCTCAAAAAAATGATAGTTAATATTTTCTCATTGAGGTGGGAAAAAAGAAAACAAATTAACGACGGTAAAGCATTTATTTTAATTAGGTACCTTATTTATTCTTTATTGCACAAAAAATAGTAGATGTGGGTACAAATCTTCATCCTAGCGAATATCCCAGTTGCATTTCGAAAGCTTTCACTTGGAAGCCTGGCCCCTAATCGGAGAGTAAGTAGATAGGGTCGGACTTCGAAACGAGTCGCCTGAATCTGAGGAAACTGAATGTGTAGGGGGCTCAAGGAAGCTCCGTAAGATCACCCTAAAACAATTTCGGCTGCCGGAGTTGCCTTTAAATATTTTTTTTTTTTTTTAAATTCGTATTTATTGTATTGTGATTGCGTGAAACAAAACGTAATTTCTATACTTTTTTAGGTTATGATAAGATTTTAAAACTTTTGAAGTTAGTTTGAAGTACTAAAACGCGTGAAACGAAACGCCAATCCACTATTTTGATAATAGTTTTGACATTTCTGACAGCGTTAAATTGCGTCATTCCGTTGGTTGCTTTCGAGTTTTCGTGTCTAGTGTTTTATGCACCTACATGGCTGGGTGATAGGTAGGTTAGGGTTTTTTCATATATTTTGAGGTAAATTTTTTATAAAAAAAAGTAAGCATTTCCGGCATTCGAAATTTACGGGGGGCGACTTCCACCCCCTCCCTTCCTTCCCCCCACCCTCCTCTACCTCCAAAAAAGGAGACTTATTTCGAAATTCTTACCAGTAGATATACAAATGGTGGACTTAATTAGGAAAGAAAACTATTCTGACAATCTGACTATTCAACTCGTAAAAACTAATGATGGGCAAAAAGTAACACAAAATAATAAGTGGGGGCTCTTTTTAGGCAGCGCTGGTAGTCAATTCTTATTTTGAATTAACACTTATTTACGCTTTTTTAACCGAATTCAAAAAGGGAGGAGGTTATTAATTCGACTGTATGTTTTTTTAGTGTTTCTTACCTCATAACTCGTTACTGAGTGGACCGATTTTGAAGATTCTTTTGACCTTTGGAAGCTAGTGCTTGTCATGGGGTCCCATTTAAATTTTATCGACATCTGACAAATAGTTTTTGAGTTATCCCTAATAATGCCTATTTAATTGACATTGATGATATCATAATTTTATCACTTGTGTGTCTTGAGGTAGTTCGTAGGTAGTAGGTAAGATCTTGAAGTAGTTTCCTGAAAATTTCTATACTTAAAACACAAAATGGAGGAAAAAACCACCTTCAAAACTAAAAACGGGAAAAATAAAAATTTTGTTTATAAAAATCTAATTTTTTTTGAGGTTGGTGCCAACCTCAATATTTGTAATAAACGTTGTCACTTGTATTCGGGACCGACCTCTAAAAACATTTAGATTTTTATAAACAAAACTTTTATTTCTCCCGTTTTTAGTTTTGAAGGCGGTTTTTTTTATTTAATTTTTTTTTACTGCGGGAAAACCTATTCTCACGGAAAAAATCAAATACAATGCAGGTGTGGCCACAACCGGCCGATAAGTCGATTAAAAAGAAATCCTTTATTTGTGTAAAATTATGGTCACCTAACATTATTAATAGATGTTTATATGGAAAAAATTAAATGATCAATATCTTTAAAACTACGTAAACTTTCTCCGTCACAACATCAGATTATCATTATCGTCCCCGTCACAAAAACTTTAACATATTACGAAGGCCGTAGACCATCAGGCAGCGGAGATATGTGTGTCCAGCCAGCTTGAACTTCAAGCTGGCTGGACACCAGTTTTTAATTGATTTCTCGTAAACCATTACACGTGACGCCATAAATCAAACGTTATTACCGTCACAACTTGCGTCACATTTAGTTAGTAGAGGAACCATATTCGAAAACGCTCCCGTTATCGAGATTCAGAAGTGCCAGCCAGAAGTTTTATACGTAAATTCAAGCTGGCTGGACACAGATTTTTGCATTTTTCTAATAAACCGCTGTACGTATCATAAAACTTTTAGCTCGATGCCCGTCACAAATTTATGTGACGCCCGTTGATAAGCAAAAAGTCTTCAAAACCACTTCCGTTACCGAGATTGAGAGACCAGCGAAAAGTGGTTTTTCAAGCTGGCTGGACACGGTTTCGATCGATTATCTAAGATTCTGTAGCGTCACCACTTCTGAAGTAAGGGTGGTTAGCCGTCACATAAAATGCCCTATTGACCTACTTAAATGTAAGCTATTTTGAAGATTTGTCCAGACAGCCTGAGCCACATAGCGGTTTTGCGAGTTGAGCCCTTTACATTGCGCGGTACAATTTTCAATTCTTTTTAACACCAAAAAATAAAAATCATTTCCCAGCAATATTTTTTTTGAAATGTCTTATTTTGATGTATAGAATACATGGTTCTCGTTTGACTGTTCATGTCTTTTACACCCAGTATGAATTCAAAACTTGAAAACACATTGCTACACGGCGGGTTATTAGTTTAGTTGGAGGATTAATTTTAATGTGTTGTTGCTAGGAGTGGTTTCACGTCGGTAGTCTTAACGGCGGCTGCGGTGATCGAACTCTCTTTATACAAAGTCCACCTCCTGTACGCGTTCGGCTAACGACGGTATTGTAATTTTTTTTCCTTTCCTATTACTTGAGGATGAGATAGGACGAGAGACTTAGGTACCTAAGACCTTAACAGAAGAACGAATTCGCCGCAAATCTTTACGCGCGAACACATAGAAACTCGCGCGAAGCTTGTTGACGCAATGTAGGTATTGAGCCCCAGTACCTCACCAACGCGCGTTGAGTTCACGTGTAGAGCGAATTCGCTCTTCTGGACAAGGTAACTAAATGGAATGCAAGCGTAAATGAATACGGAGCAACACCGCTAGAAATTATGTGAACAAGGATTTCTTCAATTCCCCCAATTAATGTAGTGACATTTTTTAAGGACGCATCAAAGCACGATTTCAACAAGGCTGTTTTAACAGTCCCTATAGTCTATTCACTAGTTCAGGGTTTCCCAAACTGTGCCCATCGAAACTTGAGCCCCATTTAGAGAAGCTATGCTCAGAAAAGCAAGCACATTTGGGGGCCAAAATCCCTAAGGGCGTCACAATAAAAATAGTTTGGGAAGCCCTACACTAGTTCATCCACCATAATCATACGTGTGAACTGAGGGACTACACTGTTTCGCAAAATCGCGTAGGTTTTGGCAGGGCTTGTTAACAGACTTCAAAAAAGGAAGAGGTTCTCATTTTGACTGCTAGTTTTTTTTTTTCTTTTTTTATGTGCGTTACATCAGAACTCTTTACTGGGTGTATTGACTTTGAAGATTATTTTAGGCCGTGCGCTGCGTCCGCGCTGATTTATGTCATCTCCATATGCTGCGGCCGCACACATCGCGAAGTCGCGAATATTTGCGTTATCGCGATGTGTCTAGCCAAGTATTCGCGAATACTTCGGCACTTCGTGCGAAGTCGCAAGGACATCGCGCCGTTGTCGGTAAACTGGCGCACATTAAAGCGTTTTTATCGTGATGTCCTTCGCTTGCGTGGCCACACTTCGTGGTCTTCAGTCGCGGCGCACAGACATCGTGCGCATCGGACGTATTGGTTTAAATTAGTTTTCTACCATGGATTGGAATAACGACAGGATTTTAGAACTTATTAGCAATTAGGAGTGTGAGTCAATATTGTTAAGCCTTGCTTTTTTCTTAAACATAAATTCCTGACAGATTAAAAAATAATTGCCCTAAAATATAGGCCGACCGCGGCGTCAATTTAGTTTTTCGCGTAACATCGCGATCACATCGCGACAGACTTTACAGCGCGCAATGTGTGGCCATGCACATTCGCGGTAGGCCGAAGGCGAAGATTATCGCACGAATGTTATCGCGATGTGTGCGGCCGTAGCATTAGAGATGCCCGCGTCGCGTGCGACGGGTGACGCAGCGCTGCTCTATGGAGATGGCATGAACAAAGCCCGCCGCGGGTGCCCGCAAGGTGCATCCGCTTAAGGCAGCGCACGCCCTTAACGTTTGGAAGCTGGTAGGTACGTGTCATGTGGTCACATTTAAATTTGATTGACATCTGACAAGTAGTTTTTGAGTTATTCCTAATAATGCCTATTTAATTGACATTGATGATATCGTTATCGTGTTATTACTTGTTTAACTAAAGGATCTCGAGATATTTTCCTGAAAATTTGTATACTTACAACACTAGAAAGCAAAAAATAAGTTATTTCTAAATAAAAAATAAACGCCTTCAAAACTAAAAACGGAAACATAATAATTGTATGTTTAAAAAAAAGATGTTTTATGAGGTCAGTTCTGTAGCACTTGTATTTGGGACCGATACAAGTGCTACAGAACTGACCTCATAAAACATATCTTTTTTAGCATTGATTTTTTAAACACAAAATTTTATTTCGCCGTTTTATTAAGATGATTCCAAAATGTCCTCCAGAAATAACTTTAGAGGACACCAATGGTCATAAGTGGGTATCACCGACGTCGCTGGCCGTCGGATGAGTCCCAAAGAAGCCGCGTAGACTAGCTAACAGTGCGGAAGATCCGTAATCGATTTTCCATCGTCAGAAAAAAGGGTATGTTTTAAGATGGTCTGGCAAGCTACTAGTAATCTCAAAAAAATCTGTTGCAATCACAATAGTGTTATTTTTTGATTGCCATTCCTTTAGTGGATGAGAATTTCAGGTGAAACTCACTTTCACTTACAGTTTTAGCATCATGAAATGTGGCAGATGGCATGAGAAGAATAATTTTAAATGAAACTTACCCGCCCAAGTAAAACAACTGCTAGGTAGTTAGGCTATTAAAGTATTTGTATTCATTGATACAAATGTAATTGACAATTACAAAAGTAGAATAAAGAATGTTAAGAAAGCAGCTTTCTTTTGAGTTTAACCAATTCATGGATTACTTACTCATCTCTTCAGGTGAGACAATCCAGTATGGCTCGTTTGTCAAATTTGAAGTTGGCCCAAGAGGGAGCTATGAAGTTAAAATAATCATTATTTTCTTCTGGTGCCTCATTGTTCTGATTACCGTCTTTTGCTATAGGAGAGAATGTATTTAAGGTTTGATTATTTTGAGGTGTGAACAGTTGTCGTTTCGTAATCTTCCTCTCTTTCCTATTACTTGTTGTTTGAGTATTACCATTTTTTGAGCTACTACCCTGAGACACATTTAGATTGTGTGAGGGGGTTTGGCTCGGATTATTATTCCCTTGATTGTTATTAGTATATACATTAGTTTTAGGTTTATAAGTAGAAGTCTGTTGCTGGTACTCCTGGATCTCATTCTGCAGCCCTTGAGAGATAGGTTTATTCTTATTCTTGCTGGACGAGGATTCAATATCTCCCATAGACTTGTGTCTAGTTCGTTTTGTACTGTTAGTGAATATTTTAGGGTTGCGTTCAGCGACCCAACGCCGCATACGTTTCACAAAGGGCAACACCATGAAAAATGCATTTGGACTATATCCCATTTTGACTTTGGGGGTCATGTCCTTTTTGTTTGCAGGCAGGTCAGCCAGTGGGAACCATTCACAAGCTTTGATTTCATTCCTGGTTCGTGGCTGAAACTTGGTGTCTCTTGGTATGTAGCCAATTATGTATAAACGGACTATTTGATCGTGAATTACAGCTTCAATGTAGTCATTTTTGTTGATTAACTTACTTATATCAAAACCAGTTTCTTCTAGCACCTGTAAAGAAAATAAATTAATACAAAAAATAAAAAAATACATAAGGAAAAATTTAGTTTTTTTGTTAGAATTGATATTTACAAATTAATTCATTTAATTTTGAGGTAGGGCACAGAGGACTAGCCGCTCGAATCTGGTGCAGCCTAAATGGGGGTAGTACCTCCACCTTACAGAAGACCACAGTCTAATAACACTACATTTTTGTTAGTCAAAGTATCTTTATTCATTTAGGTACAATTTGTACACTTATGAAAGTCAATTTTGATGTCATCAGTTCAAGTCTACCAAGATGCCTTGTTGGTAAGGTCGCCAGGGGTAGAGAAAGGGACTAGGGTTGGCAGTGCACTAGTGTCACATCAGTGTTGCAACTGTCTATAGGCTACGCTTGTCTGCCAACCACTTGAAATAAAAAAAAAACAGAATTCATGTCATGTGATACTACATGAATTCTGTTTTTTTACAGTAAATTATTATAATTATTGTCATCTCATAGGAGGTATTAGTACAGTCAATACACTATACAAATCTCTAAAAACATTCTATTTGATTTTCAACTTAATGTCCAACACATAGAGTTCCTTTTCAATTAAGCAGTTTTGTCATTTTGTGACTGAACATGTTTTGAAATTTTATAATTTTTTTTTTGGAAGTGATTAAAAAATATGTTTCCCAAGGTACCTTCTTCAATTATTGATTTTTATTTTAATTGCCTAACACATGTTTACTTTCTGCATAAGTGTAAAAAAGAAGCCAAATTTCAGACTCTATTGTCAGCAGATATTTAATTTTTATCATTTACTAAGCATGGAAAACTCAACAAGTTTACTTTTTTTATATTAAGGGCAGCAAAATATTTTGATAAATCTACCTAATTACCTCTCTGGCAGCACATTTCCAGGGTTCCTCATCCTCATTGACTTTTCCCTTAGGGAATCCCCATGAGGCCTTTGTCCAATAGGACTGCACAAGCAGCACATGAGTCAAGTCTGTGTCTAAGAGAATTGCTCCATATGTGGGCACTGTCTGTTTATATTCCCTCCAGTTTCCCAAGACCTCATCAAGGCTTCCTATGTGCTCTCTGAGCTCAGGTACATGCTGAAATCAAAATACAATTTGATAATCAATTTCAGAAACTTTAAGACAAAAGATAATGTGGCATGGCAGCAATGTTATTGTCCACTTTAAGAAAGGACTTATGTTCAAAGCAGGTACCTAGCGAACTAAAATAAAGACATTTAACAAATGTCTTTAGGTCATGGTGACTGCGAAGATAACACTGGCTATGTGTTTTGCAATTAGATAAAAAACTTGAAACTTCATAATACTTGTAAATCACAATATTGCATGAGCATAAGAAGTTACTCTAGCATAGCATTTTATAAACTCTTTTATAGTTAAAAATGTATGGGAGTAGTATATTTATATGAAAACTGATTAAGTACTATTATTTCATAATATTGGAATTAATATTAGAAGAATGTTCTACATTTTCAATTTTTACCTACCTGAAAAATATGTGCTGCAAACTCTCTTATACCACAAGGATTTAATTTAGTTTCATCAGTACAATAATAGTCCAAGTAGAACCAGTGGGCAAGTTCGATTTGAAAACATATTCGTACTAAGTTCCCTCTGTCTTCAGGTGGAAGGTTTATGATGAAACGACTAAAATCAGAAACAGAAATTAATGACAAGTGTATTATTTCATAATTATTACTTGGGCTGCCTTAATGAAGATTTAAACTGATGATAAATAAAGTAGCCTAGCCTTACCTGCATAGATCGTCTAAAATATCTATAGGTATCGAATGTTTGGCCTTATTAGAATTTATTATTGTCGAACCCATGTTACTTTATAAAATATTTAAAGAGCGGTTTAAAGTAAATTCTTTTAACACTTTACAAAAACTTAAAAAGAAAAAATATCTGCAACTTGTTTGCGGCTCCACGCGATTTCAAATTAAATAAACACAGATAGAAGACAGATGAATGAAGGCAAATCAGGCTACCACAAACTTTCCAATTTCTTCAATAGATTCTAGAAATATTATGTTCATCGAATAAACAATAAACTAAATTGTAAATTGTTATTGAGAGGAGGTAGGTACCTAGGTAATCCAGAATTTGACAGTTTTGCTTTTTTTTCTTAAATTTTCCCTATTACGGAACGGCAAAGGGATCTAGCCCATACAGCCAAGTCTTCAGTTTTATTAATCTTTCTTGATTTCTTGATTTTCGCAATAAAATGTGGGTGTCACACTTTTTAATGCATCTCCTCAGACCTCATGATGGTGACTGATGAGGTGGAAATCCCACTATAAAATTCTCAATGTCATACACACCACAAAACCTTTATTTCAATGATTTCACATAACTGATTGTCAACACGGATGCTTATGCAACGAAACGACACCACTTTCAAAATCCACTCCAAAGCAATTTGGAATTATTAAAACAAAGATCGACATCCAGACGCCATGGTTTCCCGCCAAACCAAGGAGCTTATATTTATAAGCTCCTTGCGCCAAACCTTCGCCAGACATTCCCTCCCTGACAGTTTTGCTTGCTATCCATTTTTGTTTTGAGGAAGGCGAAGAAAGGTGCGTTCCAAAACGATAGGTGTGCACGTTCTCACCTTCTCACGAGCTCTAAACCGTTCCAAAACAAACCCGAGTGTAAGGTAAAGGAACATTTACTCTGGCAATTGCTCGAGTGTTACTGTGGGATGACTTTGGGGAGAGAGTAATTTTACGCACCGAAGGCCGGTAAAATTTACCTGACAGCTGTTGTGCCGTAGGTGGGCCGCAAGAAAACGTTACATGAAGTCAACGATAAATGTTTCATTTCAAAAAGTTCATTCCCTAATCTTCGCTAAAGTTATGCAAAGCATGGTTTTCACCAAGAAAAAATCTAAAAATTAGAAAACTGAAGACGTGGCCGTATGGACTAAATCCCTTTGCCGTCCCGTAATAGGGAAAATTAAAAAAGGTAATCAGAGTGTTTGGCGGGAAACCATGGCGTGAGAATCGTGAGATGTTACAATGGGATGAGTAAGAATATTAATTTAAACAGTTTAAGATTAAAAAGAATAGATTATGCTATAAAATATGTAAATTATTAAATCTTGATATCATTTTCCCTCATAAATAATGCTAAAAGTTTATAAATATCTGGATTATTGTTATATAAAAGGATGGAAATGAAGTAGGAAAAGGAACGTTCAGTTTGATTAGAGATTCTAGGAAGAAATCTCTTTCAAAACGTGGGCAAATAAAGATGATGTGATTTGTATCACCCTCAATGTAACCACATTCACAAGCAGGGTCGGTGAATATTCCAAATCTAGCTAGACGCTCGGGCGTACAAACATGCCCAAGACGCATACGTAATTTTGTAAATATCCGTTTTCCTGCCTTTTAACCATCTGTCGAATAAAAAGAAAAATTGATAAAATACAAAACTAGTAATCTGCTAAACTTGGATATGGCAAATGGCAGCACTACCACTGTTGGTAACGTTCGTAATGTTCTATTCACAGACTACAGGATACTTGGTTCTATTCTATTCTATTCTTAATTAATGGCATTCGCAAATCTTAAAGATTATGCATTTTGCCAATGTCGAGTGAAAACTTAATTATATAGTTACAAAAAAAATTGTACGGTAGATTTTGGTTAAAATGGAGTCTCTCAACACGTTTTTTTACAACAAGAACTCGGGAGAAACTCGTTCGTAATGTTTGCGCATATCGGACCACAGGGTACGTCAACGTCAGCGGCTGTCAGCGTCACTTCGTAGTATCTCTAAGGTGTTTTTGGCGGGAAATCATGGCGTCTGGATGTCGATCTTTATTTCGATAATTCAAAATTGCTTCGGAGTGGATTTTGTGCAGTGAAAGTGGTGTCGTTTTGTTGCATAATCATCCGTGTTGACGAACAGTTATGAGGAATCATTGAAATAAAGGTCTGTACTATACATTTCTCGCCAAGCACTCCCTAGATGCATTAAAAAGTGTGGCACCCACATTTTAATGCAAAAATCAAGAAAGAAAATGAAACTGAAGACTTGGCTGTATGGGCTAGATCCCTTTGCCGTCCCGTAACAGGGAAAAATTAACCAAAAAAAAAAAAAAAAGTAGTATCTCTGAAGCAGCGTCCCCACTAGGGCCGCGCGGCTCCGTGAGGCCCAGCCGCGCGGCCAAGCCTCGTGAGTGTGTACGTGAGCGAGGCCTAAAATAATATGACAAAAAAGCCTCGCGAGGCCGGGCCGCGCGGCCCCAAGAAGCCGCGCGGCTCTAGTGGGGACGCTGCTTAAAGCAGCGTCCCCACTAGGGCCGCGCGGCTCCATGAGGCCCAGCCGCGCGGCCAAGCCTCGTGAGTGTGTACGTGAGCGAGGCCTAAAACAGTATGACAAAGAAGCCTCGCGAGGCCGGGCCGCGCGGCCACAAAAAGCCGCGCGGCTCTAGTGGGGACGCTGCTTAACTAGTCTGTGCTTCTGCAATAAAAAGTCATTTAGTGATTTTTTCATTCAACAAACTAATATATCTCTCTTGGCTTAAAAAAATGGATATAACACCACTTTTTAAAGCCTGTATAAAAACTGTAAAAACTCGTAATAAAGCTTTTGGTATTCAAAGCCCTTTAAGTGAAGATAAACAACGCATATTGAGAACCAAACCAAAAAGTGGATTTGTGAGTACAGCTAGGGATATAACTTTACAAATCACTAGATTAAGGGATTTCCTTTTAGAGCACAGGGAAAGGTATTTAAGTTTCTTCAATAATGTGACCGGGGATGAGATGACGGAGTCTGAGAGAGATCAAATAGATACTGGTGCCCAGAGGATAATAAACACATGTTCTCACTTACTAAAAGAGTTTAGAAACGACAATAGGAAGCTCTCCGTTACACATCAAATGCGGGACTACATGGACGGAGTTATAGATCTAATAGATATGTATTTAAAAGCTGTTTGTAAAATTCATAGTGAACTGAAAGCTTTGCGCGTAAAACGCGCTTTGGACATTAAAAAATTATCTCGCTTAGAGCAGCCTACAGTGAAATCAAATATTCCGAATCCATTTATCACTGAAAAACGAATGGATAGTGATAAAGAGGAGGAAGCTGCAGATTCAGAAGAAACGGACAGCACTAAGAGAAATTTAGATTTATCAGAGAATGAAATAGCTGTAATGACTGATGAGGGTCAGCTAAGTGCTGAGGAGTTGCAAATTTTTGAATCTGAAAATGTGCAACTCCTGAATGAACTGAATAATATGACTGAAGAGGTGCGCCAAATAGAGAGCAAAGTTCTCCATATAGCAGAACTGCAGGAAGTATTTACTGAAAAGGTATGTAACTATCTATTTTATTCTATTTTTCATTATTTTCTCATTTTCCTTTGTCAAATAGACATTTCACTAAGTTTGGTTTATTTATTAATAAAGCCAGAATTTTTTTATCTAAATATTATCATCTGTATAGTCTAAGACAGCTGTATAGCAAAATTTTCTTCAGCTTTGTGATAAAGCTGAAGAAAATTTTGCTATACAGGCAGTGTGATAACTAGCCTTTTATATACCCATTGCAAACTTGTATAGCATTGCAAGTGTGACCTAAAACTTGGCCCTAGTCTGCTCTTTTCTCCACTGCCACTCCAATATCTGCATACTGTGCTTGGACTCTGCTCGCACCAAACTTAAAAATTCATATTTTGTTTTGTGATTGAAGGACCGCTGTCATATGTTATGTTATGCATTATCAGTAGCCTCATCTAGATACAATATTTGAACATAGTCTCTCAGTTAACATACAATAATTCTATTCTACATAATTAGTATTTATCTCATTTCAGATATTACAACAAGAGCAAGACATTGATCGTATTTCTACAAATGTAGTGGGAACAACAGAAAATGTGAAAGATGCCAATGAACAAATAAAGCAGGCCATACAGAGGAATGCTGGTCTCAGGGTTTACATACTTTTCTTCTTGCTGGTCATGTCTTTTACTCTTTTGTTTTTGGATTGGTATAATGACTAAATATTGTTATTTATGTAATAAACTATTTATTATAATTATAAGCAGTAAGTGTTATACTTTATACCCAATCTACCCGATTGGGTATAAAGCCCTTTGGAACGATCTTGCAAAAAAATTGCCTCTAATGAGATGTGAGGACTCTATCATACTTATTTTGTTCATTTCAGCTACAGGTTATTTATTATATTATAACTAAGGGCAGATTCACACCTGGATGGCAGTAGCCGGTAGCAACGCGATCGACGACGTGGCTGTCAGGAGCCGGCGAGATAATTTTAAACTTTATTTCAATACTCAACTAATTAAAGACCAGTATCACTTATATTCTCGAACGGCTTACGTGATCCCATGTGGCTGCTCGAGGCGCCACACAGTGGTCTCCCTCCACCGTACCGATTTATTATTTATTTATTTGTATGTACCGATATGGCGCATGTCCTACCGAAATGAATCTTGAAACCGATTTTATTAGTTCTTCTCAGAATAAGGCCTCTTAGTAGATTGGTTAATGAGCTGTACCCGTAGTGTTGTAAGTTTTAGTATAAAATACGTAACTATAGTAGTTGCGTTAAGAGCGCAATTTGTATGGGAAACACTATATACGCTTCTTTCCGCTAGAGGCGCTATTCGCGTTTCCTATATAAATCGAGCTCTTAACGCAACTACAAATAACGTATTTTAAACGAAAAAAACTTACACTAGAGGGTAACTATCATATCAATTGAGTCCCAGATTAGAGAGTAGGTATATATGTCTAATTGATTATTGAGATTATAAATGGCTAACACTCATTTTTAAGTGTAGCTCAGCAGCTGGCAACGACTATGGTTTATTCTAGGTAATGGGAGTACCTTGGTTGAGTTATGTATGTTCTTAAACAGCAACTTACGCTTTGGTCAATGAAATCAAAGATATGTAATTGTAAATATGGTGGTTTTCACTGTTATTGTGGATGTATCTGAACTGAATAATAACGTCAGTAATAAAAATCAGTGTTGAATAAAAAAATCTTATTGTAATATAAAAATAAACTTGGCTGTAAGAGACTTACTACGTTAATAAAGAGAAATAAAAAAATATCTTCTCTACCACTGCGGTCCAAAATGTGCAATAACCGCAATAACGATGAATGATAGCGCGCATACGGAGTAACGCTAGGACCTACACTACCGAACCTACAGAGCACACGTGTTATAGAAAGGAAGTAAGCGGTTTCAAGGACATTTTTCTTTACTTCACTTGTTTATTGGTAGTGTAGCTTTCAGTTTTACCTGTAAATTTCTTGGAGTAACCCGATTTGAACGTATTCGCACCAACGATAGTAATGTGACGCCATCAAGCCGTGCAAACGCTGCACACGAAAAAGGTGTTGCGCAAACGCAACGTTTTGCGTCTGTGAAGATGTCAGTAAACATAAACATTTAACTTTTCAATTGATAAAGATTTTTTATGCTACTTAATTTACTACAAAAACTTTTTAAAACTCTATTAAAAATCTCACACACAATACCGGGAGCAGCACCCGGGGGACTTCGGGCGCGGTCGTGGCCCTGAAAAGGGCCGTCCGGAACTAGCCGTGGTGGGAAAACAAAAACAACTCGACGTTGGCATGTGACTTCGAATGCCAAGGGGACACACTTGACATCAAAAGCCACACACCCGCTGAGAAAGTTTCCCCACCACGTTACCAGGTTCCGCCACGAGGAGGCTTCCGGACGTGGACCCCTGCCTAACCAACCCTCATAGGGAACGACGGCTATCTTTCGACAATAACCGTGACGACCAGCGGTAACGTACCTTCCCAAGCACGGAGGAAAATCGAGATGAAGATCAGTCACCAATCCGAGTACCGATCGCGCACTTGGTAGCTTAACTTTCGTGATCGTTACTAAGAAAGAACGACTGCAGCGTCATTGACATTCTCGGTGAAAGCTGTGGATGTATATTAAAATTTATGTAAACGTAAGTGATGTTTTAGGGACTAATAACTACTACACTTATTCAGCTTTTCTCCATATCAAACAACGATTTTATATTCGAGTACGCATCCGTTCAGTTTTCCGCAGCTTAATGGACGCATACTCATCCTATACAACTTTTTACTTTCTCGTATACGTAGCATAGAGGAAGTCTTGTAATCGTCAAAAAATTCGATCTCGAGATTTTGACGGATTTACACGTTTTGGACCTCCCTGAGTGCAAAAATATTTTTTACTTTCTCGTACGTAGTAGGAAGTCTTGTAATAGTAATAAAATTCGATCTCGAGATTTTGACGGATTTACACGTTTTGGACCTCCCTGACTGAGTGAGAGAGAAATTTTTCTTTTGGAATTATGTCTGTGTGTTAGCACGATAACTCGAGAATGCTTTAACTTATTGCAACCATATTTAACATACGTGTATGACATCAAAATATAAGGTTTCTATCAAATTTTGAGCCGTCGATCACGAAAGTCAAGCAACCAAGTGCGCGGTCGGTACTCGGATGGGTGACCAAAATTTAACATGCATGTATGACATAAAAATATAAGGTTTCTATCAACCTTTCCGGTATACGAGAAAGTCAAGGGGAGACCACTCCCGATTTTATTTTAGAATTATGTCTGTGCGTTAGCACGATAACTCGAGCTTGCTTTAACTTATTGCAACCAAATTTAACATACGTGTATGACATCAAAATATAAGGTTTCTATCAAATTTTGAGCCGTCGGTTACGAAAGTTAATAAACCAAGTGCGCGGTCGGTACTCGGATGGGTGACCTTAACATGCATGTATGACATCAAAATATAACCTTTAGAGTCTTTTCCGTTATACGAGAAAGTAAAGGGGAGATCACTCCCGATTTCTTTTTGTTGGAAAAGGGGACAAAAAAGCAGACGATTCACCTAATGGTTAGTGATCACCGCCGCCCATGGACATTTGCAACACCAGAAGAAACGCAAATGCATCCTTTTGAAGATGTTGGAAGTCGTATCTGTTCGGGAACAACGCTGGCGGAAGTTGGTTCCACAGTTTTGTGGCCTGCGTTAGAAAATTGGGCGCAAAACACACGGATGTGCACAAACAGGCATCAAGTTCGTGGGGATAGATTTGGCGTTGCGAGGAACGATGGTGAAATGCAGCAGCTGGTTTATCTCCAAACAACTCTTCTAAACACTCCCCGTGATACAGGTGTTAGAAGATGCGGGATAATGCCACATCACTATGCAATACCAAAGTGCTTAGCCGATCCAGGCGACCTATTCCCTAACTTTTTTTGACAGTTGAAAGTGATCATCACTGAGTGGGTTACATATCCTGTATTACACGACACGCTATTAAGGCAATTGTCGTGTAAAAACAGCAATGGATATGTAATTTGCTCAGTGATGATCACTTTCAACTGTCGAAAAAAGTTAACGAATAGGCCTGGATCGGAATACACATAAAGAAAGGGCTGGTTCATCACAAATTCGAGCTGCTCTTCATTGTATGCGGTCTAATAAGGGTAGAAGTTGATACTGGGGTGCACCAGCTCACAGATGAGAGGAGTATTCCATGTAGGGCCGAATTTGGGCTTATATTGTTTACCTGTGTGCGATGGACTGGCTTGAAATCTTGAAATACCCCTTCGATCTGTTGAGCACACCAAATTTGATAGAGGCCAACTTGAAAATGAAAATGAAATGAAAATGAACGGTAAACTCGCAAACATGTGTCTTCGTTAGGTTAAACTGGACCAATTTTGTCGACCCTAATCCGAAACTCTGCTTTGGCAGATCTTAATTTCGGACACAAGTTTGTTTCCGCACGTACTATCATCAGCATAGCAATGATTATTGCTTACTTGCAACAAATCTTGATGTGCAAAAAAAAACATAGCGTAGGGGATGGTTCACCCTTGTTTGGTATAACAACGTTTAGTCGAAAATCACTTTGTATAAGATCGATTAATATAATTTTCATTTCATCGAATGTTTATTTGCCATAACAACATTTGCGCTAATGATCAAAAAGTATAATGTTTAATTGATGTATTGTTCAGGTGGTATAATTTTCATTTCATCGAATGTTCAATTGAACAATAGGTTAGCGAGGAGCAAAGCGACGAGCGAGTTAGGTTGACATGAACACAGCGCACGAGCCGAGCGAGCGTGCCACGGTAGCGGCCGGCGAGTGCCAGAAGCGACTTTAGGGCGTTTTCACTGAATTGAATATTCGATACGATCTTTCGACTAAATCTTTATTAGTCTAGTTAAACATTAGGTTAAATAAAATAAGTGCATTTGAAAATTCGGTGAAATGACATTATGTCAAAGAAATAATTATGCTAAATAAAATTCCACCAAGCAAATATTCGGTCAAATGAATAATTATGCGAAATGACTTTATTGGAACTAAAATTAGCCGAAACGATTTTCGACTAAGCGTTGTAACCAAACAAGGGTGAACCGCTTCGTACCATGTCCGAGCAAAGGCCTTCGCTATATCCAAGCTAACCGCTAAAGTCTAACCCTTCAACTCAATTTGTTCTGCCCAACGGTGGGTCAGATAGACCAGCAGGTCACCAGAAAAACCACACCAACCGAATCTGTACCGAAATCCATGGATTATATGGAGAAAGGCTGAACAAAACTGAATAAGTGTAGTTTGTCCTTTTCCTTTACCCTAATGACTAGGTACTTACACCCACAAGAGAAATATACTTTTAGGAATTTAACCTTTCTCTGTTTATTTTGCTTTTAATGAATTCAGAAGTTTGGTTTTTGAATATCTACTTCTGTTGTTAACTGTAGGTAGGTACTTACTTGCAGCAAACCTACAGCTATTAAATGAAAAATAATAACAAATATTTGTAAAAAAAATAGTTTTGTTAATTTTTCATCGTAGTCGTAAGAATTATTTTAGGATAAGATAAGAGTAGTAGGGCGCTTAAGGGTTGTGTTTGATTTGATACTTACGACCGGTAATGATATATAAGGCAGTGAGCCACTCAACACAAAATCGTTTTTTTGTTGGAAATACAAGAAAAAAATCGATTATTAAAAAGTTGATTAATCCTAATTTTAAAATCTATTTTTAAGAAAAATAATCGATCGGTTTATAATAATGTATTAGTTTTTTAACTCTATATCTGTGATTCTGTGAACTAGTCTGTGTTTCAGACATATTCTCTCTAATCTGTGGGCTTTAGACAACATGCACTTCGACAATCGCTCTCGCTATCGCTAAGTCAAAAAATGTATGGGATTGACATAAGCAATCGAAAAGTGACGTCATCAAGATAATCGAGTCGAAAATTGCTAGCCAAATGTCAGTTTTCGTTTCTATTGAACCGAAACGCAAGCAATAGAAGGCGTCGCTCGCTAACTTCCCATACAATGCGTAGCCAACGTGCAGCTTTGAGACTCGAAACCGACAAACTAGCGTTTCGATCGATCGCTTGGCTTTCGATCGCCGAGACCATGTAGAAAACGCTTGTGAAACACGTTATTGATTAAAATATCAGCAAAAAAAATAGTTTTTATTATTTCATACGCTACGTAGGCGTAATATAGTGTTATTAAAGTTTGTAGAGGTGCATTCTGGGATATACTTTTATGGAAGGAAGGACAGAAACTCAAAGCAATAGCCCTTAACACAGCTGGAGGATACAGTGGAAAAGATAAAGAAATTAAAGTGGAAATGGACGGAGCCCATATTTAGAAATAACATACAGAAGTGGACAAGAGATGTTACTGAATGGGGGACCCATTCAGGTATCAATGTAAGAGGAAAAAGGGCAGACAGAAGAGGAGATGGTCAGATGACATTAAGAGGGTAGCAGAGCCTTTGTGGTTACGGTTGGCCAAGAACAGATTAGATTAGTACCTATGGAAAAGGCTGGATGAGGCCTACGTGTCAGGAGGACACACCGAAAAATAAAAACAATAATCAAAATAGTGGTAATACTGTAATAAATTTAGATTATAATGTAAAACATTTTCGGTATTAAATGGGTTTGAAATTGAATAGTTGTATTTTTTAGTAAGAATATACATTATTTGTACACAGTGGTTGTATATTAAAGTTTATATGTAATAGTTATTCTCATGACCGTGTCATGCTGGCAGAGTAGAATAGCACCACCAACCCTATATCTATAAATAGGCGTCGTAGAAGGAAGCTAATGGATCAGATAAGGGGTATTGATCACCTTATATGCTGTCCACCAATCTGCATTGGGCAAGTGTTGTGAACTACTGCCTAAGCCTTCTCAGATAACAAGGAGAGGCCTGTGTCCAGTGAGTGTAATTAAAAAGGCTGTTATGTTATGATGATGAATTGTTTGCTTAGGTTATCATTTAAAAATACATTATCTTAATTTGTTGTGGGCTGCCCGTAACAATGAGTGTATCTCATGCACCCAAAACATATTTGAGACTAAAAACTATAGACTCTCTAATCTGTGAAACTAATAGAAAACTTTAATAAAATGCCTGATTGATTTATTATTTGGAGATAGATTTACATATTCCACATTTTGAACACTGGTGACAAAAGAAATGCCTATGGAACTTAACAACAATTTCACATTATTTTACAATCAAAACTATGTGTGTGCTTGTGAAAGTTTTCATGTTAGGGATTTATTTGTATGAAACAGGAGATCATTCACCCCCTAAAAGAACAGACCTAAGGTATTTGTATGTATGTACATACAACTATTTGTTGATGTTTTTGTATGAACATTGTGAATGCGTGGTGTATAGTGTGAATCTATATCTTCCGGATGTAGATTTTTTGACTCGATAGTAAAAATTGTTTCGGAATGGATTTTGTGCAGTGAAACTGATGTTATATTGATGCACAAACATCCATGACGACAAGCTGTTAAGAAGAATCATTAAATAAAAGTTTTATAATGTTAATTTATTTAATTTTATGTAACTTTTAATTTTGAGCAACAGGAAACATTAATTAGATTTTCTGTTCCTCATTATTCAAAGTTTTATTCCTCCAGGATTGAAGATTCCTAGTTTTGATAAAATAAAACAATTACATTAATCTTTTATTTATTTTTTACATAAAGCTAACATGGTCAGCAAAGTTACTCGATTTTTCATTTAAGTCTACAAATCCAACAATGTCATCCTTGCTTGTTGTATATGTCAGTTTCCAGGGCCATTTCAAAGAATAATACTGCTTACATATTTTTCCTGACCCAGTATTTCACCTGATGCAACTGTAGGTGTTACAGTAACTCATTAAATAATTATAATGGTAATTTGTCAATTGGTTTGCTGATGATCATCTGAAAAATAAAATAAGCATTTTAACTTTAGGTTGAAAATTACAGGATTTATTTTCCTAATAATTTATATACTAATTCTACACTAATTCACAGAAAATTGATTAAACCTTTTTATCTAGAGAGAAAGAGATAATCACTCAGAAATTCTGTATAACTAGACGTTAATTTGATGCTGTTGTGGTGGAGTGGTTAATTTAGATTGCTTAGATTAATTAGGTAATGGCTTAGAATATTGGGTAACTTGATAAACCTAATAGAAAGTGCTGTGTGGAGCTTTCTGATTCAAGATGTAGGTACATACTGATTTTAAACTGCGATCAAGACCACATACAGAATGAAATAATCATAATTATTCCTGTCTTTTGAGAAATCTCATAAAATATTAAAAACACATAATACAAATACCAGAAACTTCTAGACAGGCTATCTTATGTGGTTTTCGCTCATAAGGTGCATAAGAATGATCATGACGCTTTCTCGAGTAACTCTTATCACGGAATTGATCTGAAAATGAAATAAAAATATATCATTAAGAAAAGTAGTCATCAAAGTCATCTTGGCTTAACTTTTGCAATGTACAAATTTAATTAAATTTGTAACTACACGTGCAAAATAATGGTTAATAAGAATATATGTATTGTTAGATAGATAAATGTTAATAAAATATTACCTATTTCTGTGGGAACAGTTGATGGTATTCCTCAGTATTCAACAGTTTATGGTAAGATATCTCGAGTTTCAAAAATAAAGATGGACAAGCACCAATCTTCAATTTATCTCCATGACAATTTTTTTCTCAAAATGTTTATATAGGGCACGTAGGTAGATGCATGTTTTATGGTTTTTTCACTAGGAACTATAACCTAGGTATGTCTTTTCATAGAAAATAGAAATGATTTTATGAAATTGATGAAACTTATAGGTCCTGTTGTAAATTACTTCGGTCGGTACGCAACACTTGTGGTGTGGTACATTATCGTAAACCACCAAACCACCGATGGGACACATAAGTAGATTCAAAGTGGCGAAAACGCCGAAAACTCTTCATGAAATAAATTTAATTTATTTAGGTTATGTTAGTTTGTCATTTTCAATTTTTGACATTTCTTCTCTCGCTAACTATAGACAAAAATTTTGAGTTATCGATACGACGCCTCGATTAAGCGATCGCTACGTTACTGTCACTTTGGCTACCAAACGATAATCGCTATCGCTGAAGCGTTAGCGATTAGACAAACCGACTCGCTTGTAAGCGTGAGCATGTTGTCTAAAGGCTCTGTCTACGGTTAAAACGTAGTGATTACCTTCTCTGTGCAATTTGTTAACTGCCTTGTTTCCCCCTGTATATTTAACTCTATGCTGCCTTGTTTTTCGGTTTTTGTTTGCTATTACTATCCTAATAATAATATTAATTATTTGCTGTCGGATTTTGTTTGATTTGAACACAAACCCAACATAAAAAGTCAATACCTACCTACTATTATTGTTCTATAATTGCCATTTAGTTAATTTTAATTAATTAAATCGAATCTAGTATTTCTTCATACCTATTCAAAACGTTTGAATAAATTAATTAATGCTGTTTAAATCTAATAATTTGCACTTACTTCACCGATACTTAATTATAAATGCAAATCAATTCGTATCACGAATTGTTAAAGTTAATTCGTTTAGTTTAAGTATAAAAATGGAAGCATTAAAAACAATGAAAGACCTGGGATATGCATTCAATAATGGTAAGGTCATTAATTAATTTACAACAAAGTAGTTATGTACAAAGTACATATTATATATTATTAGTACCCCAGTGATGATTTATCATTTCTATATACTTCCATCAAGTTTAACATTGTAGCTTAGCTAAATTTAAAATCAATAAACTCAATTTAAGCAAAACTCTTAAACAATGTAAATATGTATGTGATTTTAACACAATAATTATGATTTTAGTGGGTCAATTGAGAAAAATAGGCACTGATGGGGAACCAAGTGATGAACCCTTTCAATTTAATATCAGTGATCAACATCAAGAGTGTCAGGCTCATTATGAAGAATTGGGAAATGCTATCACACAATATATTTATTATTTATTAGAAACTGAAGTGAATCTGACTAAGTTACCTGTGCCATTGGATGCTAAACCAAATAATGGAACTTTCATATTTGTATCCAAGAATTATGATCAGAAGGATGTGCTATTAATATTAATTAATGGATCAGGAGCAGTCCGTGCTGGGCAGTGGGCACGATCGTAAGCATTAACTTTATAATATTTCTGTAGTATAAGAATTTTGTAACTATTCAGATTCATTTACGACATTGTAATACCCAATAGTGCTATTATACTTTACAAGAGTGATTAGTTTTAAAATGTTACAGTACATACATACATTTAATATGTAGAAATAATTCGGTTTTTTCAAGTACATGTTGAAAATGCTTATTTAACTCGTTAAGCCCCGTTCGCGCTCAGGAGCGCGAGAACACAATTAAAATCAATTGTGTCTGGATATTAATAATCGTCCAGGGATTAATGACTATATAAATTCATATTATCATATATAATCTTTACTTGTCCCAACACCCTTCATAGAATAGTTTATTTAGTCTAATGTGACGTTTTTAAAGGATTATTATTTTACAGGTTGATTATTAATGAGAGTTTAGAGAAAGGTACACAGATACCTTATGTGCAACGAGCAGCTACCAAAGATTATGGTGTCATGATTTTGAACACCAATGACAACTGTGGAGTTGATGGAAAAAAGATACCTCACAGTGGTGATGCTGAGGAGCATGCTCGATATGTGTGGGATACATATGTGACTAAAGCAAAAGCTTCTTCAATTGTTATTGTGGCACACAGCTATGGAGGTGTTGTCACTGTTACACTCGCAGATCAGTTAAAAAGTGAATTCCAGAAAAGAGTGAAAGCAGTAACCTTTACTGACTCTGTTCATGCATTTTCACCTATAAAAATGCCAAAGTTTATGAAAGAGGTAATTTAAAGATCTTTGTAATATACATACATTTTAAGTGGATCACTTAAATATTTTGCTTTATCTCATAGATAGCAAGAAACTGGATCTCGTCATCAGCTCCACTGGACACACCTATGAAAACACCAGACTTTGACTGTCCCAGAGTCTCAGCAGGTATAGTTACATTTCTTAGTGTTAATGTAGGACTGTAACAAGTGAGAAATTTTATTTTACTAGATTTTTTTTATTTATTTACTAGACTGGATCAATCCTAACCAAGCTCCCTCCCTGTTTTATAAGTAATGAAGTTGCTTACAAACACTTGTTTCATGTAGTGGTTAAATGAAAGTATTTTTGGGTTTGTAATTTGTTTTTATACCTGGACTGCTAAGATTATTTTGAGTGTAACCAGGGGCGGCTTTACCTTCGGTGCAGGGTGTCCGTTTCACACGTGCGCCGCAGAGTCGTTTTTATCTGTGCGCTTAGATAATACTTGAGGGTGCTAAGGTAATTATTGCACACGGGCGCTACATGGGCTAAGGACACCTCTGAGTGTAACCTCTGTCCTGGTCATTGGCTTTAGTTGGTTTGCTTACTGAAGGATTGTAGATTGTTGGGTTCCGTGTCCCTTTTGTATTGTAGATAGGCTGGCAACCTGACCGCCTAGCATGACCACCGAAACACTATATACGCTACTATTTATCGCATTGAACTGTCAAAAATTATTGGATATAACCGCCAACATGAATTTTTATTGAAACTGCAAAATTTTTTAAGGCTTAAAGATGTTCGTAGTTTCGATAAATTTTAAAGATTGCGGCTGTATCCAATAATTTTTGACAGTTCAACGCGTTAAATGGCTATATAGTCACACACAAAGCCACATCCAACAGTACGGGCATACAGTACCCCCAAACAAGTTCCAGCCTGCCTAGCATGACCACCAAAACACGATATGATATATCATATTGTGTCCCATACTGCTGGATGTGGCTTTGTGTGTGAACAAATGTTACCTGATGCTCTGCTCAACCTCTTCTGGGTCTGTGAGTGTGATTATATGTATGTAATTTGTTTTTATAATAATGTGTTCATAGTAAATTCTTTATTACAGGTCATCCAAAACATGAGATGTCATCATATTCATGTATAGATGCAGTTTTTCAATATATAGAAGAAAAGCTTAATACCAAATAATCAACATAACCAACCAAAGCCCTCACTTTTTGCACATATTAGTGATGAATGAATGACACAAATCATTGATGTATAAATATTACTTTAATTATAAGATAAATAGATTCTATTTTAACATTGTTCAGTTTCATTTCTTCTTTCCTTTAGAGTAGTGCTTCATCCAATACTTTATATTTTGTTTGTCAGCTCTGACTCCAAGAACAGCAGACTTTGAGTTTACATCTTTCATAACAAAAGGTGAAAAACCAGCCGTATAGTCAGGGTCCAGAGCATTAGTTTTGTTTCTAGCTAGCTTGGTAGCAAATCTTTTGTGAATATGTTGATCTTCACTAAGTATTGGGTACTGGAAATGTTGACCACCCTTGGGTGTGGGTAAACTGAACTTCTTCCCTCTAGAAGTTAGAGGTTTACGACCATTTATGTGAATGTGCTGATTGCCTTCACTATCAATACTCACACCAACTTTTTTCAAAGTGGCATGACCACATTTGGGACAGAACAATTTGGTCATCACACTTGTAGTTTTGAAACATGTTGTGCATCGAAAAATAAATGTTCTTAGCTGTCTAATTATTCTCCCATCTATTGCTGTAACATTCAACCCAATTTGTTTAAGGACATTTTGCATTGCGAAATCTGAAGTTATACAAGCAACTTCAACATTCTTTTCTTCAAACTCGCCTAACTCTTGTTCTTTCTTCTTTTGTGAAAAATTTTCTGGTGTAATCCACTCTCCTCCATCACTATCAGTGTCAGATTCCTCTTCACTAGTTTCGTCCTCATCTGAGTTCACTTTTATAATAACATTGTCAATTTCGTCCTCTTTTAAGTCTAAACTATGTATTTGCTCAATAATGTCATTAGTAACCTGATCAGTCCTATTAGGAGATTCTACATTAGCAGTATCATCGCCATTAATGATTACTTCTTCTATATCGCCCGATAGTTTATTTTGAGAATCTGAAACTTCTTTTTCATAGTTGGTTTCTTCTGAATTCTTTTGGGTTTGAGGGTTAAACCCAGATATTCCTGTTACTTTTACTGTTCTCTGCATTGTAGGCTCAAATTTCAAATGTGAGGTACCAATTTTTTCCTTTTCAAGTTGATAAGAGAGAGCCATAACCTTTATGTCTGTGGCAGAGAGACTAGTATAATCCCCAGTCTTTTTAGAGAAATCTGTTATAAATTTAATATTCTCTGAAAATACATCTTTAACCTTTAAGTCGTAAGGCAATACTACGAGTTTTCTTCTTTGTCGATCATTTGTTATTTCGTCAACGACCTCTTGCACTGTATACACATTTTCGGCTAGGTCTTGCAAGTTTGCTGCTTTTATGAAAGCTGTTGTGTCGACGACTAAATGTTTTATTTTCTTAGACATTTTATAATAATTTTTTCGTACAAATTAACGAATCATATAAAAATGTACATACACATGTGCACAGACACATGTGGGTTAAAAAGAAAAGGAAGAGACCACAGACTAATTAGAGATACTACGTGAAGCGTAGACAGAGAAGTGTGAAGAGACACAGACCAATGACGTACAGCAAACCACAGAATAAAAAGGAAGAATATGTCTAAAGACAACACACGTCGCGCGTCGCGTCTCACGTAGGTACACATTTTCTCATGAAGTTTTATCACGCTCACAAAGGACTTAAATTTGAAGTAAATATTTTAAACTAAAGATGATTCATGAGATTAATAGGTACAGATAACAATTATATATATTGATTACTTTTAATAATGGGGGGGTGTTTCTTTCCATTTTTTTGCTATTAAAAAACAACGGATTTAGAACGAGAGAGCAATTCTTGTAGAGATAAATTTTCGATGTGAGTAGGTACTCTCAGTATATAAAAATTAGGCTAAATAAGAACCTATCAATATCTGAGCAAGTTTGTTCTAGTCTTTCTAGTTATAAAAATAATTGAAATTAAAAGTGAAAAGAAATAAAAGATTGATATTTAAATAGGTATTTATTTACAACTATCCACAATGTTAATACAATTCTACTTTACTGATTTCGCATACCATACTATTAGAAACATGGTGTCGCGGCGTCCAGCCTCCTTGCGAGGTAAACGTGACTATAGACTGACTTTGACAGACCTTTGAAAATACAGATATGACATTCGACGACCGACGACAACTAGACTAGAACGCTTGCTTGGGAAAATAAAAAGTTTAATAATTTATCTCCAGAAAGTGGTTTTATTAGACACGTACAAGACCGTACACATGGTTATGGCAGCTTTCTTCATCAACTCCAGAGGCTTTAGACAACATGCATTTCGACAATCGCTCTCGCTATCGCTAAGTCAAAAAATATATGGGATTGACATAAGCAATCGAAAAGTGATCGATTGCTTATGTCAATCCCATACATGAAATATTCAGTATCGTTAAATACGCGTTGCCAATAATTTTAAGGCCTTGTTCTGAGAAGAACCGGCAAGAACCTCAACAAGTTTTATCCTCCCTTAACAGTTTTTATAGTGTTGATTTGGAAAGAGTCATAATTCACACGTTGAAGTTATTATTAGTAAGCCAACACATTACTTTGGAAAGGGCTTTTTAATATCGTCAACATTTTCTGTTTGTCTATTTAGTTTGAAAATAAGGGAAGTATAATCTGCAAATATCACTGAAGTGTCATAATATTCAGAAATCACAATAACACTCTGATCAAAAATAAATAATAAATATATTTACGACAAACGCGTTATATCATGGTTACTCTAGTTAGTTTTCCTTATAGTCCGGGAGATAGCGTATCATTTTTTCTAGGAATTTTAAACCGATTGAATTTTATTTTAAACAGTTGTTTAATGTTCGAAAATCAGTAAAGTGAGCGTCAGTTGTCGCGCTAGTGGTGGAGCTAAAGGAGACAGAATGATAAAGTCATTGGAAAAAACTTTGCTCCGATGATTTTCATACAAAGCAAAACCGTATTAAATGATTGTATTAATCACATTTTTAAATAAAATAATCGTCAGCTGTATGGATGATGGGGTTCAATGTGAGTCACGTGCATAAACCTCATTTAAAATTTCTTAAATAAATTTATTTTATACCTTATGAAATTTAAATAATCTCAATTTTTATACTTTTAAAATAATAAAGAAAAGTGTTAGCTGTACTTTTAACGGGGGTAACACCGTCAGTCAGCCTGAGGCTTTAGACAACATGCATTTCGACAATCGCTCTCGCTATCGCTAAGTCAAAAAATGTATGGGATTGACATAAGCAATCGATCACTTTTCGATTGCTTATGTCAATCCCATACATTTTTTTGCGATTGTCGAAAGCGATTGTCGAAATGCATGTTGTCTAAAGCCTCTGATAAACATGTCGCGCGATCAACGCATTCGAGCGTTGCATAGTCCTTTTGAAAAATAAACTGACGATCTTTACACCCATAACAATCAGCGGACGACGATTTGTTGTTTCTTTTACATTTAAATTGTCTTTTACTTAAAATTGTATAATGCAATAATATATTTTTATTTTTTGCTTGCGTCTGTTTTGATTGCGTCCCAGTTACATTCTACTGACGTATCTATCTGTCAAAACGGGCCTGTTAAATTGCGCGGACTATGCGTGTTCCTCTGTCTACGGCGTGTTCTCTAGTGGTTAGAATGAGACAAATAGGAAATAAGAAGTTTCAAGGTTAAACTTGGAGACATATTCTTTGTAATCTGTGCTTGGAGAAAGCTTCATGAGAAAACAGAAAACCGAACTAGGGTTAAAACGATACCTCCGAGGTATCGATACTTTTACTCGCTACAGTATCGGTCGCGAAGTATCGATACTTACTGGAAAACGGTGAAAAGTATCGATACTTACTCATATCGATACATTTTAGTAAAATTTCGAAAAATCAAGTAAATGCAGCAATTAACATTAATATTATTTATTCTTATAACAATATAGGTAATTAAGTTGCTTGAATTTAACACATGTTCGCGGTTTGCACTGGTTAAAAAACCTCGTTTTATCCATATTTAAGATGCAACGCGAAAACTTGAAATCTTACATCAAAAAGAATTTGTTAATGAGTTACACCCGTATTCACAAATATTACTATGAGATCTCACTACTCTTGGATAAGAAACGAACCAATCACAGAGCTCTATTCAACGCAATGGCATTGAATACAGCTCTGTGATTGGTTCGTTCCTTATCCAAGAGTCGAGTGATCCTATGATTCATGAGTAATGTTTGTGAATAGGGGTGTCAATGTAATTGAGTCCAATCACAGAATGACAAGAAAAACAAGACTGCCAACAGAACGAAAAGAAAGGTTACTCCCAAGTTACTCCAATTTCAATGACGAAGAATGACGAGCAAGAAAGGTTGCCAACATTACCCTTAATATGAATTTTGATAGTTTTCGAGCTCGATCAAACGTATCGTCTCTTTTCATACATTGCCCACTGTTTCTGATAGTTTACGCTAGAGGCGCTAGTGGGCAATGTATGAAAAGAGACAATACGTTTGATCGAGCTCGAAAACTAACAAACTCATACTAGGGGTACATAACAAACATATAGAAAAATACGTTCATAAACTAGTATAAGTAAACGATACGATACGAGTATTTCTGACCGATACCTACTCGGTATTTAATTGTAAAGTATCGATGCCAAAAGTACTCAGTATCGAAAGAAAAGTATCGAGTAAGTACTTGTATTTACTCGTATCGTTTCATCCCTAAACCCGTAGACAGAGAAACCTATAGACAGCTAATAAGCGTGTCGCTGAAAGGGACAGGAAAAAAAGTACATACTAGATTTAGAGTTGCCAGGTAAGGATAAACTTACCCCATACTCTCTGTTCCCTTTTTGTATACAAAAAACTGACATGCTAATACTTAGTAGGTAATATTACATGTTAAAAATATTACTAGGAAACTTTTTAATCTATTATTACAACTGACAAATACATGGTACCTAGTTCCAAAACATCGGAGATAAATCTTGTGAATTGAATACGTGCGGATGCTAACGTGAGAATATAACTAGTAGTATTAAGTAAATATATATTTGGAGAACTAACAAATTGTTTTATTATTTTAGATAATTTACATTGCACACTGACATGACTTAATCAACAACCCGCTGCCTAGCAACCAGTAATAAGGCTATATGCCTTCACAAATATTTAGTAATGTAAGTCATGGTAGGTACTGATTAATATCTGTTCGTGGATAACTATAATTGGCTTACAAAATGTAATAATTACTTGTTGTAATATGCTGTTGCTATCCCAAATAAAGAAAATAAAATAAATAATAAATAAATAAATATATGTACTTCAAGATAACATGCATTTTTCAAAGGAATACCTAATTTTGCTAAGTATTCGCCAGTGAACATGGAAATAAACATAGAAGAAAGGAAAAACTACAAATAAATGTAAAAAAAAATCGGAAGTGATCTCCCTTGACTTTCTCGTAGGTATACCAAAAACGACTCAAAAGTTGATAGAAACCTTATATTTTGATGTCATACACGTATGTTAAATTTGGATGCAATAAGTTAAAGCATACTCGAGTTATCGTGCTAACGCACAGACAACATAATTTCAAAACCAGTATTTTTGGACTCGGGGAGGTCCAAAACGTGTAAATCCGTCAAAATCTCGAGGTCGAATTTTTTGACGATTACAAGACTTCCTCTTTACTACGTACGAGAAAGTAATAATGAAAAGGCTGTCTCTTTAAAACTGCCCTTAAAGTAAAGAAGTATTGTTGGAAATAAAATAAAAGCAATCGAAAATATAATAGGATATTTTTATTATATTCACTAATTACAATTTACAAACACTCACAAGTAACTTTTCATACAAAATAAGTAATTTATAAGTTATCCCTTTTTGCTTAGCCTAAGACATTGCTAAATTAGATATGTATTTATGTAGCGTACGCGGACAGGGACTAGTGAAACAGCTGGTAGTTCGTAACGCACTCATTTATTGGCAACCAATCATAGGTGAAGGACGCGACCCCGGGAGGGGCGCGGGGTATGCGGGGACGCAGCCTCGCAACTCTTACTTACATACCTAACAATTCCTCCCTCTAATTACAACATTAGTTTTTAACAGCAATTTAAAATACAATATCAATCCAAATCCGACCAGGGACGTCTAGGTAGCGATCTTTGACTGATACCAACAGCTTCATCTATCACTTGATTATCATCCGCTGTATCATCGGCACTATCAAATTCCTCAGCCGAAACCGAGGGACTCCTCGGTTCGAATATCTCCTCTCTCCTCCCTCTTAGTATCTCGGTCCGACGTTCTGGTGAGCTGGCAGGGCTCGGCGACGACAGCGCGTCCTCCTCCTCTGGAACGTGTGACTGTGCCATCAGGCAGGATTCTCCGACGCTTTCTCTCAAGGGTAATGAATTGAGAGGCCGTTGCGGACGCAGGGGTGATGGATCGACCGACGGCGGCTCGGATGGCGATTGTGGAGACAGTGGTGTGACAACGGCGGCCGCGATGGCATCAGACGGCGCGGGCGGCGGTGGAGAGGGCGCCGGCGGTGGCGGCGACGATGGCGACGGCGGCGAACACACCGGTAAGTTTGAGTCTGTATTATTTGCTTTGTTATGTAGATCGCTACCTCTCCCTTTGTATACTATTAACTGATTTACATGACGTACATAACAATTTGAATTTGAAATATCTTTAATTACGTATAGCACTTTACCTAACTTTTCCTTAATTATACCTTTACGCCATTTATATTTACCATTGTTAAAGAAATTTTTGTACAATATAATATCGTTTAATTTTAAATCTTTTGTTTTATTTCGATCCTTAGTATGCGAGCACTGTTTGTTTTTAATGCGGTTAGATGCGGTTTGTGACAAGGACGACGACGGCACTGAATGAAGATTAATTAAATCTAAACGCAACCTCAACTTCCTACCGAAAACTAGCTCAGCAGGTGACAAACCGGTGCTGCTGTGAACCGAATTACGGTAATCCATTAAGTACTTTAATAATTTTAACTCGGATTCCCTTACAGAACAGTTACTCATAATGCAAGATTTGATACCCTTTTTGACTATTTTAACGAAACTCTCGGCTTGGCCGTTACTGGCCGGGTGATAAACCGGCGAAGTTTTGTGTGAAATACCATTTGAAGTACAAAAACTTTTAAAAGACATTGAACAAAAAGATGTACCATTATCACTTACTTCTCAATTTTTTCTTTACTATTTCTTGACGCAATTTTGAAGATTTCCCCAGTAGACACAGAAACGCTCGCGCTCGCTGCCGCTGCTTCCCGAGCTCCACACAAGCTTTCAGCTAACTCCACGGCCCTCGCGAACGTCAGGTTACTCAGATCTTGGGCGTAGAGTTTCTCTTTCTCGGTACCTGGTCGCAGCCCCATGATGAACTTATCGCGGAGTGCCTCTTCTAAGTTCAAAAACCCGCAGTGAGCGGTCATTCCACGCAGTCTAGCTGCCCACTGACGATGCGACTCACCGGCCTGTTGAGCGGTGGCATAGAAGTTATGACGCTCGCTGAAGCCAATACGTTTTGGCGTAAAATGGTCGTCTAAATACGCAAGAATATCCTCATAGGGCACCTCTTCAATCCTTTTAGGCAGCGCTAAGTCTTCTACAAGCTTATACGTTTGATCGGCGAGTGCGCTAAGAAGAATAGCTTTCCGTTTCTTGCCCGTCGTATCCGCCTTTTGGTCAATATCGTTAGCGATAAAATATTGCAGCAACCTATTTTTATAGGTATTCCATGTTTGGACATTGTGGTCGAAACTATTCAAAATCCCGAATTGTCCGGCCATAATAATATTCTAATATTACGCTTTTACTATAATAAGTAGGTCAACACAACACACGCGGGAACGCAGTTATCTCGTCGCCAATGTAGCGTACGCGGACAGGGACTAGTGAAACAGCTGGTAGTTCGTAACGCACTCATTTATTGGCAACCAATCATAGGTGAAGGACGCGACCCCGGGAGGGGCGCGGGGTATGCGGGGACGCAGCCTCGCAACTCTTACTTACATACCTAACAATTTATTAAAAAATATTAGATGCTGGAAATATTTTATTTTTTGTATGTTTGTAACGAATAAACACAAAGTATTGGTTCGTTTTCAAAAATTCTTTCACTATTAGAATGCTACATTATAATTGAGTGAAACATTTTACTCCGATGAAACTGCAGGGTGGAAAAGCATGTATATGATAGTATATGATATTTTTACCCAACTGCCCCCGAAGGAGGGTTATGTTATTTGAGTGTATGTTTGTAAATTTTTATATTCCCTGCTACAGCCTGAATGGCTTGAAGGATTTTACTTACGAGGTGTCGTTAGATTAGTCTTGATAGCGCGACTGACACTGAGTACATAAAAATATAGAAAACAAAGTGGAGGATTTTAGACGCCAAACCTGCAGTGATTTAAAACATATTATAAAGTATCTGTAATACATTAAAATATATTTGTTGTGTATGTAGGTATCAAATAAAATATAATACACGGTGCATACATTTCACAATAAATCATGGAGCTTGTTTTTCACTTTTGAGTGGTAATTTCATGCAGTCGAGTTTTTTTTTTTATAATTAGTATTTTATTAACAAAAGTTTCTCAGATGTTTTTTGTTCAGTTTTCCATTTTCTGTTTAATGTTCGCAGGGTATAGTCAGGAGATGAACTCTAAAAATAAAAATATTGATTAGTTCCATGAAACTTACTTGATAACAATTATTATTGCTGAGTATAAATTGATTATCTATTCATCAACAACAACAGATTAGGAGCATGTATATTTGTTTGAGAAGAAAAATACTGAACATTCTTATGTGAATGATGAGATTTCTTACAGTCTTAACTGCTCCAGGTGTATTTTGAGTATTTAAAGCACTTGAATCTTTTTTCACCACTGAAGATACAGATGTTGCTTGCTGTAATACTTGCTACATAAGATTCGTCCATCTAAAAATTAAAATACATTAATATGTATATTTATTTGTAGAGAAAAATAGTGATCATATTTTTGTGAATGAAGAGATTACTTACAATCTTAACTGCTCCTGGTGAATTTTGAGTATTTAAAACACTCAAACCTTTTTTCACCATTGATGACACAGATGTGCTTGCTGTGCAACTGATAACATCAGATTCATTCTGGTAAAAAATAAAATGTATATATAAACATTAAAAATAATTATGAGACAAATTTAATGTGTGTAAAATTTCATTACTTACACAATCTGTAATTGGACTTTCATGACACATGATTTCACAATTTTCCACTTCCATCGGCTGAATGATATTGGGATGTGCAAAATCTGTAAGGTGATAGATATGTTTCTTTAACAATATACTTTATAAATAAATAGCGAATTGTTTTGAACTGTGATTGAGGATAGACAAACAACTTGAGCATAAACTGAGTAACCCTACCGGTTACTCAGTTTATTCTTAAATTGTATATTAATTGTTAAGAAATCATTAAGTTTTTTTTAACTGAATACATTATTACCATATTAGGAACAGCGACAGGATTGAGATATGTTCTATTCCCTTTCTTCCATAGTAGTTTTTTATCAAAGTGTTCACTACATATTTTTGAACTAGGTTTTGGCATCCAATCTGTTCTTCTGGTAGCCGCAATCCACAAACTTTTCAGCTCAGGATCACCAAGAAATCTAAAAATGACAATACAAGATACCCTTAAATTGACAATTAAGAATATTGCCTTATTTTAGGGAAATTCTCTACCAAAAACTAGCAGTACTGACTTGAGAGGTTATGTTAACAAAAATATTTAAAATCTCACGTATTAACAAAAACATGATGAGTCTTGATATCATTTGTTAAAAATAAAGTAAAATTAGGATGTTTAACTATGATAAATAAGTAAAATAGTCGGGAATAATGTCTACTTACGAATGAAAAGACAACCCACTAATTTTTCTCGCACTATCACTTTTACATCCTATTATGCTGCACCGCACCATTTTCTAAAGATGCACTCTGTACATAACCACCTTCAGGCACATAAATAGCACAAAACAGTTATTTGTATTTGAAGAAACAAACCAAAAACGTAATAATTAGTTTGTTACCCGTAAGAAACGTCAAAGTTTGTTTAGCAACTGAGTTGCTGGCCTTGAAAAAACCGGCCACGCAGTGAGGGACAAAAAATGATTCTCTTTGTCTCTTTTTTTCATCAGCCACGCGTATATGAGCATCCTTTTCTAGTGTAAGTGAAATAAAGAATGTCCAGCAGTCTATAGTTTTCTCTGTCTACGCCTAAACCGAACCCATACCAAAGTTACCGAACCGAACCGAAATTCCCAATTCCGAACACAGATTAGAGAGTATAATTCCGAATCCCAATGAATGACAGTTTGTCAAAACATGATAAATAAAACTTCAATTGAATTCTATGTGCTCTAAAAAGATAAATTAATCGCGATTTATTTATTTTATTTGCGTGTGTCAATAACTTGGAGCTTTTAATTTATTATGATTAGTGGAGTTTTAGCTTCAAAATGAGTTCGAATTCAAAAAAGGGTAAACGTAATTTGGGTAACAAACATTTTCCAATAGCAGAGTCAGTTAGCATAGCGCTGAAGATCCAATTGGATAAGTTTCTAAGTGATGAAAATGAGACCGAGCTTAAGTTTCCGACGTTCTTGTCGGCCCAAGAACGCGGATTTATCCATGAGACGGTAGCCAAGTTAGGCTTGAAATCAAAATCGCGCGGGAAAGGTAAGAGCTAACGCAGACCATACAATTTAGTTGGCCAACTATCGTACAACTAAATTGCGTGCTTCCACAATTTAATCGTCCTTACATAGAAGACCATTCTTATGCTATCGGCCGATAGTTGGATGCGATCGTTTAGTTGTGTGATTCAGTTGTATAGATGTGCGGCCTTCTATGTCTACTGCAATAGTCGGCCAACTCAATTGTATGGTCTGCGGGGTCCTAACCATACAATTTAGTTGGCCGACTATCGTACAACTAAATTGCGTGCTTCCACAGTTTAATCGTCCTTACATAGAAGACCATTCTTTATGCTATCGGCCAATAGTTGGATGTGATTGTTTAGTTGTGCGATTTAGTTGGATAGATGTGTGGCCTTCTATGTCTACTGCAATTTAGTTGCCCAACTAAATTGTATAATCTGCTGTGACCATAAGACTCAGTAAAATATACTTAAGTGAACACAGTTTTGTTTTAAATACTATATTTACATATTTTAATTTTAAAGTTTTATCATTTGTTTCAGGAGTCAATCGTTACCTTACAATATACAAACGATCAGGCTCTACTATAATTCAGAACGATGCTAAGCTAGTTTTAGATTCTAACATGAGATGTATTATTGCTGAGCTGTTCAATGCCTTCCCTATTACTAGCAAAGAAAAGGATGACTTAAGTTGTTGTCCAGAAAAGGAAAGAAGTCCACAGTTAACTCATAAAACACTTGGACAGCTGAATAATGGAGTTGCCCAGGTAATATGTAGACAGATTAATAAATGTATAATATAGTTTCTAAATTATGAAGTATTGATTCTTGAAAATTGTAAAAAATATGTATTTTTATATACTTTTATTTTTATACTAGTTGTCACCCAGAGGTGGAAATTCGACAATAATTTATTTAAATATAGTTAAATAAAAATAACTAGCATTGCTAAACTTTGGCACGAAATATGAAAATAAATTAACTACTTAATTTTACTTTACTTTAAAAACAATAATAAAACTGCTTTTTACTCTTGCGACCTATTCACTCACAGAAAAATACTAAAAAGGGGTACGAAGTTCACATATAGGGGTTTAGTATAGTACCACATATTAATATGTATAGTGGTGTAAGAGGTTCCGAGCAACATCTTAAGGAACCCAAGTCAACCTCACCTGCACATGGTACACCCTGCTGAACAATAGATGAGGCTCAGGCGCTCCCCACCAAAACACACTGGGCTAGCGTTGGTAGGAGAAGGCCCAAATCCGTGAATTGTTACCAAAACCCAAGGCCCCAAGTGTCCAACGGTACCAGAGCAAGTGCCAGCGGTGATGGACGTTGGTGAGGCGCCAGGACCAGGGATGCCAAGAATCCCCGGGTGTTGATGACCTCCCGAAAAAGCAAATTACATAAAGTTTTAGTCGGTATTTTAGCATAAGAAAAATAAGTTTGTTTTTTGAAAGGTGTTTTATCCGCCATATTTTCTTTTGGCTGAATTCTGCCACCTCACAGGAGAGAAGATAACTTTCTTTCTCATGACTTTCAAAATAGTAACTTAATTGTAAATTTCCAGGTGCCAAATACGACATATAACCCTGATCTGTACAAGTTTAGAGAGAAGTTGCCAGTTTATGAGCAAAGACAAGAATTGCTTAACGCTATTTTACATAATCAGGTAAGGTACACATTATTGTCATTTAATTAAGGTAATAATTTATTTAATTCAGACAGTTAATATGTATAATATTTTAAATGTCTGAATTAAATAAATTATTAAATATTGAATTGAACTGAATTAAGTAAATTATTTTCCATAATAATGATGATAAATCTGTAGTAGACTCTATCAATATTAGTCTGTATAATGTCCCTTCCGACACGGACTCCCTAGGAACGCTAGGCGGTCGAGAGACTCCCCTCGGGGGAGATGCTCAGTCGCCCAGTAATTCCCTAGGAACATTCGACCTACAGGCTTGAGAACCCCCCAAGGTCTTCGCCTTAAAAACCCTGTGTCGCAGAAAATGTCATCAGAGACAATCTGCAATAGAATATAAAAAAAAGTCTGTATAATCAGATCGCTTATTTTTGGTAGGTCCTGAACCTACCAAAAATAAGCGATCTCCATTTTATTTTTTATGACCAAGTGGAGATCATTATATTTTTTTATGACCAAGTGGAGTAGAATTATTGTCTAGAATTTTAAGATCTAAGACTTTGGTTTGAAGTTATTTTTGATAAAACTTACTATTTTCTAGAAAAATCAAAAAAAGCTCAAATTTTGACCTCTGACCCCGAATAACTTTTGTAGCACACATAGGATCGGCCACACTCGCTTTACAAGCTTAATCGTCAAATAATATAGTCCTTAAGTCGTCTGCAGTAGATAAGATTACAGTGATCACAGTCAGTCATTTCTTGTAAATTTTGTTTATAGTACAGTCAAGTGTAAAAATATGTATCCACCTAACCATTTTTACTTCATGCTAAAGGAATTTCATGTTATGTTCTCTTAGATTTGCGCGAGCACTACACATTATAAATAAAACAACTTTTACGGATTTAACTCGCGTGTAAATAGATTTTACATGATGTTATTATTGCCCGACGTTTCGTAACACTTTTCAGCGCGTTCGTGGTCACGGGATGACTAAAGATGTAGGTTGTCAAATTTTATGAAATAGTTAAATCTACCTTCACTTTAATTATTAATTTGGAGTGTTCCGTTTCACGCAAACGGAGCTCACCGTGTCATTAATTCTTGCTGTGTGGTGGTTTGCCTGAGTTTTAATAATTCATAACTTCTTCATTTATAAATATTTATTAATTAAATTTTCACTTGATATTGGCAAAATGCGTAACTTTTATGTATCGCGACTTCGCGACGCCATTAATATTTATGATTTATATTTGTAAGAACCACAGATACAGGAAACTGTAGATCAGCAATGTAAAAGAGAAAGAGCATACTAACGCGTACCTATATTAGAGCGAGATATATAGACGAGACCATTTCACGTAGGTAGGTACACGCAGGCGACCTATGTCGACCTGCCAGTCATGTAGAAAAGACAGCACTTGTCAGACCGCAGTACTATTTTTCACGAACACATGCGCATTACTCATATATTGGTGCATTTTTTTGGTCTCGCCCTAGTCGATTCATCGCCAATCTATAAACGTTAGTAATTAATAAATCTATAATAAGAACCGTTTTAATAATATATTTATCAAACTCTTTTTTGGATACATATTTATGCATTTGACTGTACATTGATTTATACTTCGATGAGCGATAAAATGATTACATCATCATAATCATAACAGCCTATTTAATTCGATCTACTGTTGGGATACAAAGCTTCTCCTTGTCATCGATGGAGGTTTAGGTAGTAGTCCACCACGCTTGCCCAATGCGGATTAATGACGGAGTATAAGGTGATCAATACCCCTTTTCTGATCTATTAGGCGCCTTCTACGACACCCATTCGAGGATATGGGTGATGCTATCCTACTCTGCCAGCATCACACGACACGAAAAAAAAAGATTTGATTATCAATAAATACAATATTTAAGTTCTTTATTGAATGTTATCTAGGTGATAATCGTGGCAGGTGCTACAGGATGTGGTAAGACAACACAGCTGCCTCAGCTGGTGTTGGACTACTGCCAGGAGCACAAGCAGCCCGCGCGCATATACTGCACGCAGCCAAGGAGGATATCAGCTGTGTCGGTGGCGGAAAGGGTAAGCGATAGTCAAAATCAAAAAGTTCTTTATTTAAATGGACTTTACTAATTTTGTCTTTGACTTCCTTCGATCATCTACAATCGTGGATACAGCACGTCGTACAATAACAAAGCTGAAACTTGGCACATGTGAAAAATTCACCATATTATGCTTCTACTGGCTTTGTCCATACATTGCCGCAGACACCTCAGTCCTTTAAAATGTCTTCAGTCATTACACAGTAATGTAAAAAAACAGTCACTTGAAGCTACCTAAGGTAATTTTTGAAGCTGAAACGAACAAAAAGTGCAGAGGAGTAGCAACGAGCTGTTATTTTTTATTTATCTAAAAAATATATTTAGTTTTCTTCGTTTTTATTTTCTACTCTTTAGATATTATGCATTCTAATTAAATTCATTATTATTAGTAGATAAAAGTCGATGACTTTTAATCAAGCCGAGTAGTCATGTGAACGACGTATAGTTTTGAATACTTGATAAAGATAATTTATTTAAATAAAACTTGAAAAAATATTAAGTTGAATAAGTAGCTGTGTGTATAAAGTATTTTTACTGAGGTCTGCGGTATTTATTTCAGGCTTAATTACTTGCCCTGAAATAAATTAATCTTGTTTCAAACTTGCCTTTTGGAGTTACGGTTCCTTTCAAAATTTTATTGTTGTGAAGTGTGTGATTTTATCATGATAAAAAAACAAGTAAGATTTTTAAATGACTTATTATTATTTAAATAAGATAACCCAATACTAGGGTCTGCACTATTTATTTTATTGTAGATTACGTGCCCTGAAATAAATTTATCTTGTTCCAAACTTGTCTTTTAGATTTACGTTTTTTTTCTAAATTTTCTTGCCTGGAAATATAGTGAAGTCTTAAATCGACATATTTTTCGATAATGGCCTTCGTCAGATGATAGACATGATGAAATTGATTGAAAGCTGAAAATAGATCATTTTAATTTACTACACTAATTTAAAAATATATATGAATGGCTATACGAATATATAGGAACTCCATTTCTAAAAACTTGACTATGTTCCGATTTTATTACGTATTTTGTCTCACTTTGGCTATGAGTGTGAAAGGGATGGCTAAGGGCCGTTGTTTTATGAAATTATTTTATAATTTTCAATAACCAAAGCGTATTTCAAGCTAGTTTTAGCATAAGTTCAGTCTCAAATTTTATTAAAAATACTAACTTACTGGTGGTATGTCACACCATGTTTTTTAACTAGAATTTAGGAGTGATTTTTACAATCTTTTACGGAGCACTTTGACATGTTTACCGTTTGACAAATCATGCATCACTGAATGCGAAGTCCGCTACGGCTGCGTTTTAGCGGAGTTTGAAGTGTGCCACCGACGCTATTGCCGTGCATTATCCACGGTTGTAGATGATCGAAGTTGACTTCAAGTACTTTTAAATCGTCGAAACCTTACCATCGTTTCGGGACAAAATATTAATTATTTCACTTAAATAATTATTATGCTGGGATGGAGAAGAAACAGCTATAGAAACTCCACATATTACAATTTCGTAATGATTTCAAAACATCATTACAGGTCAATACATAATATCAATATGTTTGTAATTAAAATTACAGTTTTACGTGCATAAATTTTGGGCAGGTAAATGATCATATAAATGATCCAAATGCATGGGAGTAAAACCCACGCATTTGGATCATTTATATAATCATTTATCTGATAAAAAGTTTTTCTCATTCTATGTAATTTAACTTTTAACATACACACACCAATACGCACACACCAATACGTTACACACCACCAATTTGTGTTAATGCCAGATACACTCCTTTCAGTTTAGGTGCTAAGCATACACTTATGATCCTCTGGTTAACAATTATTTAAGAATAGATATTAAAATAGTCTTTTGTAGTCATTGTCATGGCCATTATTACCGAACATCAGCTACAAAAAAAAACTTGTCTCAGTGCGTGCCATATGGCAAGCCTTTTGAGATCTCACAGTGCGCGTGGACGTACAGGCTCGTAAAACTTATTCATAGAAAATATTTAATTTAAGTGGGGATCGGCACTAATACGAGTGTAACACGCACAGACAGTCATGGTTCACCTCGATATAAATACTAAGATCGACAACGCACATGTGAATCCCATTGTATTGCAAGGGTCCATAGGGTGCGGCGACCACTTATCATCAGACGGACCGTATCCTTGCCACTAATGTGGTGTGAAAGATCGGGAGTGGTCTCCCCTTGACTTTCTCGTATACCGGAAACGCCTCAAAGGTTGATAGAAACCTTATATTTTGATGTCATACATGCATATTAAATTTTAGTCACCCATCCGAGTACCGACCGCGCACTTGGTTGCTTAACTTTCGTGATCGACGGCTCAAAAGTTGATAGAAACCTTATATTTTGTTGTCATACACGCATGTTAAATTTGGTTGCAATAAGTTAAAGCATGGTCGAGTTATCGTGCTAATGCACAGACACGCACACACGCACACAGAGAAATAATTCCAAAAACGGTATTTATGGACTCAGGGAGGTCCAAAACGTGTAAAACCGTCAAAATCTCGAGGTCGAATTTTTTGACGATTACAAGGCTTCCTCTATACTACGTATACGAGAAAGTAAAAATACTGTATACTAGCACAGATAATATAATATAATACTATACATACTAGTAATCCTTTTTTGGATGTTTTTAATGTGTTCTTTATTTTATAGGTAGCGTATGAGCGTTTGGAAAAAATCGGGCAATCGGTGGGCTACCAGATACGGCTGGAGTCCCGCGTGAGCCCGCGCACCGTGCTCACGTACTGCACCAACGGAGTGCTCCTGCGGACGCTCATGGCGGGGGACTCCTCGCTCACAGGTACTGCAGCCGCCTCTTCGATATCGCGGGGAACGCATAACCTTTGTTGATTTAGGCATAGACAAGGCAATTGCTGCAAAGTGGTTTCTGCGAATAACAACGCCAACTCTAGGCCGCGGACTCTAAATCAGCGACGAGCGGGGTGACGGCGACAGCGGCGCGATTCAATGTATAGATTTAAATGGAACTGGCCTCGAAAGCAGCGGCGCTACGAGCGTCACACGAGCCATGCGCTCCAGGTAAGCGGTGCCCGCGCCTCTGTGTTAACGTAGTATTGTGCATTTTATTATTTCTTTTTATCTACCGACGTTTCAAAATGTCCGCCTTCGCCGTCGCCCCGCACGTCCCTGACTTCGAGTCCGCGCCATAACATTTGACATGACAGTCACCATAGTGATTCCTCAGTAATACCTACGTCAGTTTCATACATTATATTCTTTTCTTTGGAATCGATTAGCCACTTGTCTAGGCTCTTTAAATCCCTTCCACATATTAATTACTTGACCTCATCAGCTCGCACACACACTTGAGTTTATACTTGAGAAGAAAAAAAAATCTTTTTATTTTTTTCCACGATAGATGAATAGAGCGACTCTTATAAGGCAATCTACCCCGTCTCGCTAATATGTGCAGTCGACATTGTTCTCGGTATTATATTATAGCAAACAGAACCCTTTAAAAGGCTGCCCTGCACCAAGCCCCGCCTACTTTTTACTCCGGCCAATAGAATATTAACGGAATATCGCGTAGCCAATAAGGCGCCGCGTCTTCACTCCGCTTCCGCAGGCCGCCTCCTCTTCGCGCAGTCGCTCTAGCTATAGCGTGGCCGACGACATAGTCTGCTCTTATTGGCTCTTACCGGTATTGTGCGGCTGGTCGCCTCACAACCGGAAACGTCGGTGCCATGCAATTACCACCTACAAGTGATACACCGGGAATTTTGTCATTGGCAGGGGTGACCAGTAGGGGTGACGATCGTGTTAATGACAAACATGCTGTGAGACTTGATAGGTTGTTGACCACTGGATTAACAGTATAGCATAAGTGGGTAGATGAAGCTTTCATGCTACACCGTATTGGCAGGGGTGTCGCACGTATTCGTGGACGAGGTGCACGAGCGTGACAAGTTCAGCGACTTCCTGCTGATCGCGCTGCGGGACGCGCTGCCCAGGTTCAAGGAGCTCAAGCTCATACTCATGTCTGCCACCATGGATACCCAAATATTCTCCAGGTTTGGTTTTCATTTCTACGGCCTGTTTCACAACATCCATCCAAGTTGTTGTAAAACTAACAAGCTACATTTGACATGCCACACAACCGGCTCCATATTACATATTCATTATACCTAGCTCATTTCACTGCATACGTCCATTTGTAAAGATATAATTTTTATTGTTTATTTCTTAATCAATGTTATTGTTAAAATATTATTAGTGCATGTTTGCATTCTAATGAGATGTCCGATTATCCCCTACTGAGGACAAAATTGTGAACTCTATCTGTTTGAGATATCGTTCGATTTTGTTAGTTAGTTTACAGGCATACTCATGCTATGTTTACAATTTCGCTTAATTCACATTTACTTAATTTTAATGTAAAAAAGTTGCATCGTTATTATTTCTGGGTAATTTAGGTATATTGTTTGTATACGAAAACACCCCACAGGTATTTCAACAATTGTCCGGTAATCACAATCCCCGGGCGGCTGCACGAGGTGCAACGGTTCTATTTAGAGGACATTCTGCGGATCACACAGTACAAGAGCAAGAAGATGATCCAACTTGAGAAAGAGCTCAAAGCCAAGCTCAAGTCTGGACAGAGCTACTGGTCGCATTTGGAAGGTAATTTAGTAAATATTGTAGTCCGTATTTGTATTGTTACGTGGCCGGAAGGAGACGTAGGGGTAGAGAGTACACCTTTTAAGTTTATAGACCTTGTTATGGCATAATCCAAAGTGGACGTCCAAACCTGCACGAGGAGAGCACGGGATAGAACCACCTGAAGAGAATTAGTGGGAAATGTCTGTGGTGATCACATCCCTCAGTAATAAGGTGTTGACTTAGGGGAGATTTGTATTGTTATTTATTAACCGCAGTTCATGTAATAGTTTATAATAATAACAATAATAAAATATTTCCACGCTCACACCAATTATCTAGTCCAAATTAAGTACTTAACTTTTTTTTAACACGCATAATAATTTTAGATATTATTATAAATAAACTTAAATATATAAATAACCATGACTCGTCAACAAATATTCGTGTTCGTCACACAAACATTTGCCGCTACCAGGATTCGAACCCGAACCGCTTGATGTGGTAGGCAGCTATACTGACCACTCCACCATGACGGCGTCAAAGTATATCGTTCTCATCATCACTGAATGGGCGGACACAGCTTTCTCCTTATGGTAAAACATTATGTTTATGGAGTTTTGAAGTCTTATATTCATCAGTATATCTGGTATAGCATATATTTACTTAGATATTTTGAGATCCTGGGGAGAGAATAGGATACTTTTTTGCGCGATAATCGACATTAATGCGAGAGAAGCCACGGGCGACAGCTAGTAATTAATATTTGTCATATTGTTTTAGGACAAAAAAGCTCAAGCGATAGTAGCACTTCTAGTAAGGAAAGCGAAGAGAAGGACAATAGTTTGGATCCGGCACTTCAAGCCGATATGGATGAGTTCCTCGACGAGTGTTTCAAGGAGGGCAGTCTGGTGAGTCATTTTAGAATTCGTAAATAAATTATATGACAAAAATTCATATCATGTGAAGTCGCGGAAAAGACTCAAATTCTAATAAATAGTATTTTTTTTCGGTCGCTGTCGAAGGTAGATTTGCTGCCGATGGCGTAAGCTGATCTTTTTAATTGCGATTTGTGTGTTAGATCATTCTGTGTAGAAATTGCTCCGCTGGACCCGTCGTTTGCTAAACACTAAAGTCGACAAAGATTTTTTTTTTAAAAATTAACGCGTGGTTAAATGTTTGTCGTGTTGTCAGGATTCGTTCTGCCAGCTCCTGTACATGTACCTGTCGGAGGGCGTGCCCGTGGACGCGGCGCGGTCCGGCGCGCGCCGCACCGGGCTCATGGCCGCCGCCGCGCACGGCGCCGCCGACACCGTCGCCACCATGCTGCAGATAGGTGCGCCGCACGGACCACTACGTCGGCGATACTTAGTCGCTCAGTTTATAAAGGAGGTTCTCGTTGTCTAGGCGCGGATCCCAGCGTGAGGGACGCGGACGGCAAGACCGCGTACTCGTACGCCGTGGAGCGCGGGCACGGCGAGTGCGCCGCGCTGCTGGCCGCGCCGCCCGCGCCCGAGCGGCCGCGCCAGCTCGACGACGAGGAGCTCCTGCTCGACGCGTACCACCGGTCCGTGCCCGAGGACCTGGTCGACCACGAGCTGATGCTGGCGCTCGTGCGGCACATCCACACGACCATGCCGAAGGGCGCCATCCTCGTGTTCATGCCGGGCTACGACGACATCGCGGCGCTGCGCGACCTGCTGCTCGCCGACGCAGAGATGAACGCGCACAAGTTCCACGCGTTCACGCTGCACAGCGAGATGCAGACCGCCGAGCAGAAGAAGGCGTTCGCGCCGCCGCCGCCGGGCGCGCGCAAGGTGATCGTCGCCACCAACATCGCCGAGACCTCGATCACGATCGACGACGTGGTGTACGTGGTGGACTCGTGCCGCGTGAAGGAGAAGCACTACGAGGCGGCGGGCGGCGTGTGCTCGCTGCGCTGCGTGTGGGCGGCGCGCGCGGCGCTGGCGCAGCGGGCGGGGCGCGCGGGCCGCGTGCGCGCCGGCCGCGCCTACCACGCGTGCTCGCGCGCGCGCGCCGCCGCGCTGCCCGCCGCCGCCGCCGCCGAGCTGCCGCGCGCGCCGCTGCACGAGCTGTGCCTGCACGCCAAGCTGCTGGCGCCCGCCACGGCGCCGGCGGCCGAGCTGCTGGCGCGCGCGCCGGAGCCGCCGCCGCCCGCCAACGTGCGCGCCGCCGTGGCGCTGCTCAAGACGCTGGGCGCGCTGTCGCCCGCCGAGGACCTCACGGAGCTGGGCCGACACCTGCTCGAGCTGGCCGTCGAGCCGCGCCTCGGCAAGACGCTGCTGTACGCGTGCGTGCTCAAGTGCCTCGACCCCATCCTGACGATCGTGTGCTGCCTGGCCAGCAAGGACCCGTTCCGCGTGGCGCCCGAGCCCGAGGCGCGGCGCCGCGCGGCCGCCGCCCGCCGCGACCTCGCCGCCGACTCCTACTCCGACCACATGGCGCTGCTGCGCGCCTTCCAGGTACGCCCACCGTCGCCCACACTCGATGCTCGCTCCACTTGCTCACAAACTTCTTTTTTTATAATTTCTCCCTATCACGGAATGACAAAGAATCTAGTCCAAGACGCCTTCAGTTTTCGATGTTCGCATTAAAACGCGAATGTCACACATTTTAACGCATCTTGGAAATGCTTGACGAAAGAGGCGTAGCAACACGAACGGCGAAGTTCTTGTCGTTTCCCTCGATATCTCCAAGACTTTTGATAGGGTTGTGCACACAAGTCTTAAAACTTCTTTCATATGGAATCGCTACCATACTTTGCAACTGCATTGCGGATTTTCTGGGAAGCAGATTAATTCGAGTAGTCATCAATGGCTCCTCGTCAGGTCTGCTTTGTATCAATGCCGATGCCCTCCAGGGTTCTGTTATCTCCGCAACTCTATTCCTGCTGCATATCTTTGACCTGCTTTTAGCAGGTCAAAGATATGCCCGTATATATGTAGACTCCCGGTACCTTTGGGTAAGCATTCGCAGACGACAACACAGCTTCGGAGGTACTTGTCAGATGCGAAGTCTGGTGTAAATGCCCGATCTTCAAGGGAGTGAATGCAGGCCTGGAAACTGTTTCTCTCTGGGGTGAGCCCAACTTAGTTCGGTTCAAATCGTCCAAAATGCAGGCTTTTAATTTTTCGGCGAAATGGATTCTATTTCATCTGATTCCCACTTTCCGAAATGTCTCTGTGTCGGTGAACTACCATTTGGAACTCTTGGGTCTGGATATTTGTACCAATCTCAATTTCGGTAGCTATATCAAATCCATTGCTGGATTCGATGTAGCGATCGACATTGAGAAATTGCGCTACACATTCTAACCGTGCACACCCCGTGTGAGGGTGTCCTTCCCCTCGGACCGCGCAAGCGTTTAGACGTGTGTTTCTGTATAAAATTGTTTGTGAATTTCATTTAAGAATCAATTTAATAAAGCCAAATAATAACTCCACCGAGCACCAGGAAGCCATAACTTGCGAGTAAGTTATTCACCGTTAGAAGATACACCGTTGCGATAACAATAGCACGCGTCATTACCGCCGTACTAACTTTGTTCGCAATTTCACCGGGTACCAGGCGCCCAGAGCGCGCGAGCAAGTCAATTGGTGATAAAAAGAGACAACGCTATCGCGACAACAATACTCTGCGAGCTGCGCTGCGTAAGCGTCATCGTTCCCGCACCACCGAGTATCAAGCGCACGTAATACACAAGTTTCTTGAGCGCGTTATAAGTGTACACTCGCTATGCCTAACAGACAAACAGAAAACGCAATGAATAAATCACACTCTGAGACCAACATTGCTGGACTTACGGGCGAGTCCAATTCACCACACTTCGTAAGCCGGCGCGTAAAAAGGAAATGCAGCCACGACCTAGACTGTGAATTTAGTGACTTCAAACAAGAAATCAAAACCATGATCTCGACGATGCTGACAGCACAGGATAACCAACTTCAGAAAATTACCCCAGTCTTGGCTGAAATCAAGGAAACCAACAACAATATTGAGAAATCGATGGCTTTCCTTGCGGCCCAAAACGAGGAACTAAAAAAGAAATTAGACGCCTTCGAGCTTCAAGCCAGGAAAGACAGAGAATACATAACTCTCCTGGAAGATAAAGTTGAGGACCTACAGAGAGAAAGTAGAAAATCAAATATACAAATTAAAAATACTCCAAAAATGGCCAATGAAAGTCAGACAGAATTGGTAAACATGGTGGTGAAGTTATCGGAGAACGTGGGCCTTTCCATTACGCAGGCAGATATAAAAGACATATACAGAGTTAGAAACAAGAAAGATGAAAACAATAGCCCGATTGTAGTGGAATTATCGTCTACCATTTTAAAGAGAGACTTCTTAAGAGCCGCCAAGACATTCAATATAAGGCACAAGGAAAAACTCTGTGCCAAGCACTTAGGACACACCAATAACGAGTACACCCCTATATACATTTCCGAACAGTTGACTGCCAAAGGTGCCCGACTCCACTTCCTCGCACGAGATCTGATAAAATCGAGTGATTTCAAATTCTGCTGGACAGCTCACGGCCGTGTCTATGTCAGGAAGAGTGAAAACACACCAATAATTCTAGTTAGAAGTGAACAACAGGTGCAAAACTTATTACAGTTGAAATGACTAGAGTCTAAACCTATCTGGCTGTTACCCTTCTCATCATTTGTAAGTTCTCACATACAACTAACGTCTAACTATACTTGTCTCCTATTCAACAAATTAATTTTTTTAAATCATTATACACTCACAAACAAACACTTTTATAAACCAATAAATAAACACAACGCCAAAAATCTTACTAAAAGCATTTACACTCACTGTCTCAGACCACAAACAATACCAAAATCTGTACCACAAAACACTTATAATATTTGTTTTTTACCCCTTAATACTAACGAATTGAGATTTTTTAAAACTAAACAAAATACAGACTTCACGATAATATCCCAAAATATTCGAAGCATATATGCCAACTTTGATGACTTTCAAGCAAACGTATCAGTTCTTGACTTCAACACCGATCTTTTCATCCTTACTGAATGCAAATTGAACCCTGATAAACACATCCCTCAGGTAGCAGGTTATAATTCTTTTCAAACATCTAATCATCTAAATCAATCCGATGGAGTAGTCGCCTATGTCAAAAACACTCTGGTAGCCAACGTATCTGAAGTCAATTTAAAACATGCGTCGTGCCTCCAGATATCTACGCCTCGGCTTACAGTTCTTGGTATCTATCGTTCACCCTCTAATCGTAAAGCCGATCAATTCATTGACTCATTAGGTATTCACCTGGAACTAATTAAAGGGATTAAAAATATTAGCATTACCGGAGACATAAATATCAATATCATTCATAGGCATGACGAACAACCCTACGAACGCACTAATAGACATTATTACCTAGAAATGTTAGCTTCACAGGGCTTCCTCCCAGGTCATTCCATTCCAACAAGAGGACCTAATTGTCTCGATCATTTTATTCTCAAACTCGACCGGGCTCACCAAAATGCCACTATTGCTATACTCGATACCAGTATTACTGATCACAGCACGATCTTATTAAAAATATCCTGTACTTATAAACCAATCATAAATAACAAAACTATAACTAAAATTAATTACGAAAAAGCCCTAGATTTCTTAAAAACAACAAAATTATCGGATTTATTGAAATACACTGACGCAAATGTTATAACTGAACTTTTAATTAAAAAACTACAACAGAGCTTAGAATTATATAAGACTATTACTTCCATCTCAGCTAACAAAAGGATCTTAAAACCTTGGGTTACTCCTGGTATGCTACGCTGCATCAGAAATAGAAATAAATTGCAAAGAAGTCTTAAACTTGACCCATATAATGACACTCTAAAAATAACATATAAAAGATACCGCAACTATTGTAATTGTATTCTAAAAAAGTTAAAAAGGAACTATGATCGAGAACAGCTCACAAAAGCCCAAAAAAACCCGAAAAAGTTATGGGATGCTATAAACGGAATAACTCAACGTAAGTCCCCCAAAACCCAAAACCTTGAGCTATTGCATGCAACTGCATCTCCACAGGCATCGGTAGATATCACTAACACCTATTTTGCAAATATTGGAAAAGAGCTTGCTGAAAAAATTACCACCTCTAATTCTTTTTCAGTGAATTATAGCGCAAGCATCAATCAGGTTTCATCTTTCGTCCTATACGACACTGATTGTGCAGAAATATGTGATATTGTTAATTCCTTGAAACTTAATAGCTCCCCAGGATGGGATAATATCCCAACTTCTTTTCTAAGGCTTGCTCTTAGTGAAATAGCGCCAATTATCTCCCATATGACTAACCTGTGTTTCGAACAAGGTATCTTTCCAACTGTACTTAAGCAAGCTTTAATAACACCGATACACAAGGATGGCAGTAAATGTGACCCCTGTAACTACCGTCCGATCTCTGTTCTCTCATCAGTATCCAAGATTCTTGAAAAAATAATTAACATTAGGCTCACAAAATTCTTGACAAAATATAACATCATAGCAAAAAATCAATTTGGCTTTCAACGTGGCTTGTCAACTGAAAATGCTGTACAGGCTCTTACAACTCTAGTAGTACAAGAAGTTGATGCGGGAAACAAATGTCTGGGAGTATTGCTCGATATGAAGAAGGCATTCGACACAGTTTCGGTTCCTAATCTGTTGAATAGACTAGAGGAAGTAGGGGTGAGAGGCACTCCTCTCAAATTATTCAAAGATTATCTTACTAACCGAAAGCAGCGTGTTCGAATAGGCAACCACACCAGCCACGAAGCCACTTCAACGTTCGGTATCCCACAGGGGAGCGTACTGGGACCAACGCTTTTCCTGGTGTATATAAATAATCTCTGTCGTCTCAAACTGAGCAATGGTACTGTATTTTCTTATGCAGATGATACAGCTATCGTGTTCTCTGGCAAATCCTGGTGTGAAGTAAAAATTACGTCAGAAAGGGCTCTGGCAAAGATAGCATCCTGGTTAGATACAAGCCTCCTTACCTTGAATGCAGCTAAGACTCAATACATCTGTTTCAGTAAAAATATCACTACTCAACCCCCTTCAAACTATAACATAAAAATCCACAAGTGTGGTGACCCCTCTAACACTGACTGCCCGTGTACTGGAATAGATAAAGTCGCTTCCGCTAAATACTTAGGGGTTCTCGTCGATCAGCGTCTTTCTTGGCACCAACATATTGAATTGACCATGAAAAGAGTGCGAAAGCTGATTTGGACTTTTAAAACTCTACGTCACATTGCGAGTAAAGAATTACTTACTCAAACATATGTTGCACTGGCTCAATCCATACTGGTATATTGTATATCAGTGTGGGGATCAGCTGTTAAAACTGCTCTACTATCTCTGGAACGAGCCCAAAGGTTGCTAATAAAAGTAATGTTGCTAAAACCATATAGATATCCCACTGAAAATCTTTATAAGGAAGCTAATCTTCTATCAGTTAGGAAACTATACATATTAGATATAGTTCTAAAAATGCACAAATCTCTTCCCTTTGATGCAAAATTACTAACAAAGAGAAGAAAACATAAAGTTGCCATGGTTCCCACAGTAAAGTCAGACTTTGCAAGACGGCAGTACTCAATGCAGGCTGCCTCAATCTATAATAAAATAAATAAGTACCTTAACATTTACCCCCTTAATAAAAATAAATGTAAGAAAACGGTCTGGAAATGGTTAAAATCATTAAGCTACACGGAGACAGAATTGTTGCTTAAAAACTAACATATTACGCATAGGTTTACATAGGTTTTACTAAACTTAAAATGGGTGAGTATCAAGTATAACACAAGGACAACACACGCACACACAATCTCGCACACTCAGACATATACGCACACACATACATTTGTATACACATACACACATATACAAATACACACCACATATACATACACACACCGCAGACATATTAGCAGTGAGAAAGGATAAGAGCATCATATTACTTGCTTGTTTAGTATTTAATGGTCGTAACTTAGTTAAGTAACTAATTGTTAAAAGAGCGGTTCTTCCTAACACAGGCGATGTTTTGCCTAAAGGGGAGTACCCACACCTAATATTTGTAATAGACTAAGTTACTGAAATAAAATATTTTGTATTATTTTTGTATTTTTGTGTCGCATTTAGGTGTCGGTGTGTGTCGCGCTAAGTAAAAAATATTATGTTAACTTTTAACGCGTTCAAAGACGTAAAACTTTAAAAACTGACGATCGTTGGAGTGAAAAGTCGGATGTGGGCCGTTTTAAACTCGTCATAACGCGTCTGTTTGTCGGTGCGGCAGGGCTGGCAGGCGGCGCGCGCGGCGGGCACGGAGCGCGCGTTCTGCGCGCGGTACCTGATCTGCGGCGCCAGCATGGAGGCCGTGGTGCTGCACCGCGCGCGGCTGCTGGCCCAGCTGCGCGCGCTCGGGCTGGTGAAGGCGCGCGGGCCCGGCGACATCAAGGACGTGAACGGCAACTCGGAGCGCTGGTGCGTCGTGAAGGCCGCGCTCGTGAGCGGGCTGTACCCGTGCGTGGCGCGCCTCGACCGCGCCGCCGGCCTGCTGCGCACGGCGCGCGAGCCGCGCGTGCAGCTGCACCCCGCCTCCGCGCTGCGGCCGGCGCGCGCGCGCGACCCGCCCAACCTGCCCGCCGACTGGCTCGTCTTCGAGGAGATCTCGCGCGCCGGCCGCCTCTGCTTCGTGCGCACGTGCACGCTGGTGACGCCGCTCACGGTCGCGCTGTTCGGCGGGCCGCTGCGCGCCGCCGGCGCCGCGCTCACGCAGCGCGCCAACCCGGCGCCGCTCTCCAGCGACAGCGACAGCGACGGCGAGGGCGGCGCCGCGCCCGACGCGGCCGCGCTCGCGCTCGACGACTGGACCGTGTTCGCGGCGGGCGCGGCGGACGCGCTCGCCGTCGAGTACCTGCGCCAGAAGCTGGCGGCGCTGGTGCTGCGGCGGCTGGCGGCGCCGGCGCGCCCGCCCGCGCCCGCCGACGACCAGGTGCTGGCGGCGGCCGCGGCCGTGCTGGCCGCCGAGGAGCGCGCCGCGGGGCTGGGCGCGCCGCCCGGCGTGGGGCAGCGGCCGCGCCCCGCCGGCCCGCCGCCCGCCCTGGGCCCCGCCCCCGCGCCCGCCCCGCCCGAGGAGGCGCGCTACTTCGTGGTCCGCGCCGACGACCCGCACGCGCTCGACGCGGCGCACGCCAGCGGCCTCTACCCCTTCGCGCCCAACACCGCCAAGAAGCTGCAGAAGGCGAAGCAGGTCAGTTTTGTGGTCTTTCAACCCGATTCAAAATTTTGTCTAGTAACGAAACAGATGCCTTAGACCGGATTAACGATTCCAATAGTCTGGATTCATAAGACCAACATATGTAGGATCCAATGTTATACTAGAGTAACTTAACCATAGGTGCAGTTCTTTTTTTTTAGTGAATATAGGAAAGCATTTGACCACACTCACCTGATCTTAAGGGAAGATGTGGCCTACGATGTTACATGCTTACCTAGAAATAGCCTATTCACTCTTGTTCAAGCCACAAACTGAACATTGGACTCTACGGCTGCGTGGTCAGCAACGAGGCAACAAACAACTCTCCGCGGATCAGCAACTACGTGCACCGTCGGCTAATTATACCTATGAGAGACATACAAAAACCTATCAATGTGTACATTCAAACAATGTAATATATAAACATAATCAATAGCAATAATAAACAGATCTCAACCGTCCGTGTTGGGTCTCACTACCTCCCCGCTGCTGTCTGCCAGGGCTACTCCCTGGGGCAGTTCCTATCACCGCCGTGGTGCCTGCCAGGGCGACTCCCTGGGGCAGCTCCTACCTATCACCAAATCCTTGCTGGTCAGACTTAGACCCTGGCTCAGCATCCTTTCCATGTACTTGTGGAAAGCGGCGCCTTACAACCGCCGCGACCTGCTCGTACATAATGGTCCTTCGAGCCGACCTGCTCGTACAACGCATGCCTTGAAGGCACCCAAGTTATAAGTATCAGGAAACACATCAGCAAGCAACAAGTTCCACTCCTTAGCTGTCCGCATTATAAAAGAGTTAGAAAATCGCTTTGTGCGGATGGTAGGGACATCAACAACATAAGGGTAGTAATTTAACCTGCGTCTTGTGTCCCGGTAGTGAAATGGGGCTGGTGGAATTAATTCGTGTAATTCCGACGCACACTCTCCAAAGTGTATCCTATAAAATACCGATAGACTAGCTACTTTTCGACGATGGTCGAGACTTGCTAGCTTGGCGTCAGTGAGTTTTGGGTTGCCAATAAGTCGCTTAACTCTTTTTTCTACCGAATCCAAAGCTGCAAGCTGGTATTTCGCTGATCCATCCGAAAGATGGCAGCAATACTCCATAACCGGGCTGATTTGTGCTTTATATAAAAGAAGCAGTTGCTGTGGTGTGAAGTATCGCTTAACCTTCGAGAGTACACCCAGCTTTTTGTCAGCAGTTTTTGCTATGGATTCGATATATTCGCCGAAGTTCAGATCGGATGATGTTTTCATCCCTAGTAGCTGCATGTGATTAGTCACCGGTATGGATACACCATGGAGAGCCGGGGTCAGGTGGAATGGGCTCCGTTTTGTGGAGAATAAACACGCCTGTGTTTTCGTTGCGTTCTTGATCTTCACCAAATTGGCATCGCTCCAATTGGAGACATCCTGTAGGGCTAGATCCAAACGCTCAATTAAAGCCTCTCGACAAGACCGGATTTCCTCTCTACCGGCCCTCGCACTCGAAAGGTATCTTTCCGCAACAGTGCTGTCGTCTGCATACCCAAAGGTGCCGGGCACAAGCAGATCGTTGACGTGCAGCAAAAAAAGTGTTGCGGACAGAACTGACCCCTGAGGAACTCTGGCGTTAATAGCGTGTTGATCGGATGTGTACCCATCCAACACAACGCGAATTGTACGCCCTCTCAGGAAATCAGATATCCAATTACAAAGGCCAGCAGAAAATCCGAATGAGGGAAGCTTGCTTAATAAGCCCGAATGCCAGACCCTATCAAAAGCCTTGGAGATGTCCAGAGACACTGCGAGAGCCTCTCCATATCTTTCAATGGCCTCACTCCAAAGATGGGTGGCATACACAAGAAGATCACCAATCGAACGACCGCGACGGAAACCGTATTGACGGTCGCTGAGCAAGTAGTTTTCTTCTAGGTATGCCAACATGCGACTGTTCAGTACACGCTCCATAATCTTACAGAGTATCGAGGTGACCGAAATAGGCCTATAATTGGTAGGGTCAGCGCGGCTACCCTTCTTGGGCACAGGTTGTACGTTAGCAAGCTTCCACGACTTAGGTACTTGTCCAGTCTCAAGTGAGAGGCGATACAGGCGCGTTAAAACAGAATTAGGTTAGAAAGTGTTTAGATTACCTGCTATTATTGTATTTTCAGATGTTGGAATTGTTTGAATGTGGTCTTGTAAGTACTCCTAGAAGGTGTAATACCTCTAACCTAAAGTGCATGTGGTCAGGAAGGCGCGCGCGTGGTGGTGTTCTTCCTGAGCGGGTCCCCGGCGCGGCTCGTGGCGGCCGGCGCGCTCGGGGCACGCCTCGACTGGCTGCCCGCCGCGCACGTACCGCCGCACGCGCTCAGGTCAGTACACCGCCGCCCACGTACCGCCGCACGCGCTCAGGTCAGTACACCGCCGCCCACGTACCGCCGCACGCGCTCAGGTCAGTACACCGCCGCCCACGTACCGCCGCACGCGCTCAGGTCAGTACACCGCCGCCCACGTACCGCCGCACGCGCTCAGGTCAGTACACCGCCGCCCACGTACCGCCGCACGCGCTCAGGTCAGTACACCGCCGCCCACGTACCGCCGCACGCGCTCAGGTCAGTACACCGCCGCCCACGTACCGCCGCACGCGCTCAGGTCAGTACACCGCCGCCCACGTACCGCCGCACGCGCTCAGGTCAGTACACCGCCGCCCACGTACCGCCGCACGCGCTCAGGTCAGTACACCGCCGCCCACGTACCGCCGCACGCGCTCAGGTCAGTACACCGCCGCCCACGTACCGCCGCACGCGCTCAGGTCAGTACACCGCCGCCCACGTACCGCCGCACGCGCTCAGGTCAGTACACCGCCGCCCACGTACCGCCGCACGCGCTCAGGTCAGTACACCGCCGCCCACGTACCGCCGCACGCGCTCAGGTCAGTACACCGCCGCCCACGTACCGCCGCACGCGCTCAGGTCAGTACACCGCCGCGCACGTACCGCCGCACGCGCTCAGGTCAGTGCACCGCCGCGACTGTGCCCGTGCAGTAGAGCTTGTCCGGCGCGGCTAGAGTGCGGCGCAGTGCACACGTCTCTAGGCGGCGAGCGCCGGACTTATTCGCGAGCCACATTACATTTATACACAGATTTGTCTGCGGACTTATCGCTATCGATAAGTTCGGCGGATGGGCGTGCCTGTGAATAGGGTTTATTGTTGTGTGATGTGTGCAGGCACGTGACCAACTCGCTGGCGGGCGGCGCGCGTGTGTCGGGCGCGCGGGACGGCACCGAGATCTGCGCCGGCGCCGCGCGCGCGCTGCTCGCCGCCGCCGCCGCCCGCGACCCGCGCCGCCGGAGACACCCGACCGCGCACGACGTCTGACACACACACACACACACTGCACGCCATACATGTATAGGGACGTTCATGTCGCACGCCAAACCTATAACACGCCCTATTACAAAACGGCACGGCTGACACGTCACACCATACATAGGGTATACGATGTCACAGGCTGATCATACAACACGCCATATTAAAAAACGGCGCCACGAATTGTAGTCTATGACATTACACTTTTTTTAAATAGTTTTTTTTTATTATATGGATGGAAAATAAACGTTCAAAAGACTCGCACACATATTTTTTTATTGAAGTAAAACTTCTTTAGGCGCGACTTGGGGGTAACTCAGATTTTTCTAACGAAAGTAACGCTCAGTATTCTATAGTCTTTGTAGTTTCCGCTATTTAAAAATAGTAATTTCGATTGGTCGTAAGTATCTGTCATATACTCCGTGCTTCTCGACTTATACGCCAGCTAGTGGCAAAGATCATAATCAATTAGGATTATTTTTTTCAGTTAAAATTTAATCATTTCAGTGATCTACGTCAAAGAAGTTTTACTTCAATCGCGCGTAAAGGTTACACGCACACAATTTTTTTTCTCTAATTTTGATTCTAAGTATTTTGATTTAAAATTTCAAAACTTACTATAAAACGACGTAAGTGCAACTATTAGATATTTGTAGGTTAACGTCATGGGCTCTAAAAAAAGATGACAAAACTGTCAAGTTTTTCAAGTTAAGTTTGGTTATGTACGCCATAAATTAAAAAAAAAAGATGGATGGCAAAGAATTTTTCTGTCAGTAATCCTACGCTGTCCATTTTTGGTATGTTTAGTTTTTTTTTATCTCATAATTCCAAAGTTAATAAAATACCATTATTATAAAACATAACAACAAACTAAACCGAATAAAAAAATAACATAACAATAACTATACAATAAAACCAAATTAAGCAGATGCACTTTTTAGTATGAATTTTCGCATCTCAAGATTGAACAGGTTTTGTAATCATTAGCTGATTTGATGTTTTTCTATTAGAAAAAATGTAACTGTTGCATGTTGTTGTAACTAGACTGATGTATAAATATTTACATGTGTAAATTACTTAGAAGTAGAGTCTTGCCCCATGTTTATAGTTCAAAAAAAGCTTTATGAGCACGTTAAAATTTAATCAATATATGTCTTTAACTACATCGGTCATGGAGCAAAAAAACAAAGGTATTTTTGTTACATACTTCGATCAAGTTTAATACTGTGACTGTGACTCTCGAAAACTGTGTCGAAAATGTGTAACTATTAGCAAAGTAGTAAATAAATGACTGCAATTTGTAGGCGACGTAAGTGTGAGAATGCCAACAACAGATTAGACGATCAGTCTCAAATATTGAAGATGTATTTTTCAAATCATAATTAACTTTTTTTAATGACTGTAAAGACGTAACTTTGGTAATGAGTGTCAGATAATCTGCTACATTATTAACTTTGTGTTGGGGGTGGAAAAAAATGAAAAATGTTTTTCAGTACCATAACTGCACTGAAATGCAACAGGTATCTATCTACTAAAAGGGGTAGGTAAGATACTCATAGGACTGACCGTACAAAATATGGATGGAGATGGATTTGTGTATTATAACCAGTGGTAAATAATACCAGCTTCGTTCGTGGAATTAGAGCCTTCGCACATGGCTCGTCGCGTCAGCGTACTCTTATACCATGGGTAGGCCGACACGACGACAGTCTACATACGGCTCGTTACGTTCGAATTGGACCATAGATTTATTACTGACGTTTATATATTGGCAACGAATGACTAGTGGGAGACCAAAAAAATCAACCAATGTGTGTACCAAAAAATAGTACTGCAATCTAGCAGTTGGTTGTCTTTGTTACATGACCGACAGGCCGACTTGGGCCGCTTGCGTTGTCTTGGAATTGTCTCGTCTATCTATCTAATATACGCGTTAGTATGTTCTTTCTCTTTCACATTGCCGATGTACAGTTTCCTATAACTATGACTTGGACAAAATTCTATAGTTTGGTAACTGACTTTCATGTATTGATACGCGTGCTTGCTGCAATCATGGGGGCAGTACGCTTATCGTCATGTAGGATGCACGCCGCGACGATGACGAGTCATGAGCGAAACTGTTAAGACTTCTATGCGCTCGGCGCGCTCTGGTACTGCATGTAGCGTACGCTACGATTACGCGAAGAGCCATGTGCTAAGGGCCTAAGCCAGTAAGGTGTTTGGTTGTCGGATGCGTTTAGCCCCGACTTGTGATCTCCAAGTCTTTGTGATTATTGCAGTTAATATTATGTATTATTGAGCCAAATTCGATAAAGCATAATTGATGTAAACAAACCAAATGTCATTTTGTATAGGTTTGTCCCTTTCACTCGCTACCTTTCTCGCTCATCTCATCACTCATCAAAATGAGTTTTTTTTTTATTTACTTTTTATTTTTTATCGAATTTGGCTCTAGTATAGTTTTATTTAGGTGAGAATTAGAGTTGAGGTGCAGCTCATAAGTTTTACTAACAGTATCTATAATGCTTTATTTTAGTGAGATGTTAACTAACACTATGTTACGTACTAGTTAATAAATACTTCTAATTTTAATACTTACATAAAATAAGTTTGTCAATTCTGTTTGGTATTTTATACTGCAACAAAATAAAATATAGTCTTGTCTATAAATGAGATGTCATTGAATAGCAAAATTACTTTTAATTACTTTATTACTAGAGCACCCAACTTGTCGATAGATTTTATTTATATAGTCTATTAACATAATTTTATTTTAAGATGTTGTTTCTTATTCTAATAAACAATTGTGCAAAAACCTTTTTTTTATTTTAATACATTAAAATTAATTAAAAATAAAACAACCCAAGTTATTAAATAGAACATTTTATTGACATTTTCATTGGTTTAATGTATGTTTTATTGACAAGTTATAAAAATAATTTGTACTGTGCAACATACAACTCTGAATCACGAACAATTACTTCCAGCCACTCAAATGGATGTTTGTGAACATAATTTGTTGGTCGTTGAGATTTCCCTTGTTTTACTTATAGCAATCTTAAGTAATCTCTCCACTGTTCCGATTGTTTGGTCCTTGTCGAATTCGACAAAGAAAACGAAGTCTTTAATAAGACTTCCAAAACTACTTCTAGTCCCACTATCCCCATTGCAAATTGCACAAAGATTACGGGAAAATTATATTATTACGAAGGATCTCACTCAAGTTTGATGGAAAATATCTTACGGTCAGTGGGCACTTTGTCAATGATTTATTTAAATTGCATTCTTACAATTACATATAACATTAAATATAGTCTACCAATTTGTTTTTAATAAAAAGGTCAAGCAAATGACTCTATTCCACCTGATGGCTAGCAGAAGTGGAGTCCAAACGAGATGATAGGTAGTGCGAGAGTTAAACCGTCGCTCTTGCCGACCTGCAAGGTGATTCTTCAAGTCTCTTGAATGATCCAGCATTGTAAGTAGGGAACTCGTATGCTGGCAGTGAATTCCATTAGGACATTGAAATGAGTTGCCAATCTTCCCACAAGCACCATTCGACGAAGATTCACACTGGTGACACTATCACTTCTGTATGACCTGCTTCTCGATCTTGTCCTGCTGCTCCTGCGACTGCAGCTGCTGCAGCGTCAGCAGCGACACCCCGAGCTGGTCCTCGCGCGTGAACGGCTGGGCCATCTGCCGCAACCACCGCTTGCAGATCTACCACATTCAATATTTGGTAAGGCCATTTGTCATAGGTTCCGTTCATTGTTAACGTCACCACCAAAAGATACCCCTAGGGGTGACGTTGACAAATAGCATTTTTGTTAGAGACACCACCGTAATGTTGAGATAATATAGCGTTTATTGAGCTAGCATACTCATACTGATTTTGACGCTTCCTACAATCAATTATATTATGGGGGATACTCAAGATACTCAGATGCTCTATGAGTAATGTAACAATATAAATGTTTGTTATCTTGATGTTAACGTCTCAACTTCACAAATGATTTTTAAAAAGGGAAGAATTTGCTATTTAAACTGACAATAATCATTGTGAAAAAGACAATGTCAGTACACAAACTCAAAACTGCTCGGCTCGGCTCTGCTTGGCTACGACCGTCGGTAAGCCGTCGTGTAGTGAACAAGCGCGCGTGTGTGTGTGTGTGTGTGTCTCTGTGTGTGTGTGTCTGTCTGTGTCTGTGTGTGTGTGTGTGTGTGTCTGTACCTGCACGGCCTCCTCAGTGCTGAGGTTGCAGAGCGAGTCCTTGAGGTGCTCCTGTATCCAGCGCGGCAGCTTGCCTCGCTTGTCCGCGCGGCTGAACCGCTTGTCCGCGAATATCATTATTCCGTAGTCGGTTTTACCTCTGAAGCAAGCAAATTAGTTTTTTCTATTAGGTCTAGAAAATAACTCCGGGGATAGAGATGGTTCCAGGATGGAATCCAAATGGAAATAGCTAGTGCTAGAGAGTATGTAGACTTGCACCAACCACCCTCATTTTTCCGACCTGAGGGCCAGGCCGAAGAGGATATTATGTATGAAAATGACATAATACTGAGAAAAAACCATGGCGACCATCATGGCAAATGTTAGAGTTGACGTTGTTACTCGTAGAAACGATTTGTATCGTTTGCCATTTGTCTAGGCCCTCCGCAAGGAAGGGCCTTTCTATAAGAAATATACAATATTTTTTTTAGCGTTGCTGAAGATTGCAGTGCATGCACGAAGTTGTAGATTGACATTATATCGATCCACAAACGCAACTATGCTTTTCTCTCTTTAAAAATCTGTCAAACAAAATTTTGTTGAGTATTCTACATGCAATGCTGCAAGATAGCAATATTGCTGTAGCATTTGTTGTAGGCGTTGCCGCGCGTATTTAATCTTTGTTTGTTTGTCCCTTTGTCTGTAAAATTATTTCAACGCTTTTTTGATTTATTTTTTTATAAAAAACCTATTTGTTATCTCAGTGGCTTTTTGCAAATTATCTGGCAGTCAAATTATATGTATGGGTTAGTTCCCTTTCGCTACTTGCCATTTGGCATTGGCATTTTAAGCGCTCGTGATGTCATAGTCTATTCAACAAATTAAGTATTGGGCTAAGTTACTTTATATGTATTTATACTAATAATAATTATAAAGCTGAAGAGTTTGTTTGTTTAAACGCGCTAATCTACTACTGGTTCGAATTAAAAATATTTTTGTATTGGATAGACCATTCATTGAGAAAGGCTTTACGTTATACAATAACCGAAAAAACGCGAGCGAAGCCGCGGGCGACCACTAGTCTTTTATATTGTAATTAGCTGACAGTAAAAAGGATATTTTTTTTATATTCAGCTTAATATTATATTATTAGTATAGATTCAATATACAGTGTGTCTGGTCATGGACTAGCGATAATTTAGGGGCGTCAAATTTACCTAATATTATCGACAAAAACACCCATAAGGGTGGTCAACCCCCCTCTTTTTGAAATAGCTGCAATTTTATTTTTTTTTAGTTTCGTCTTTCTTAAAAATATCGATTTCTCTGGACACAAAGCAAGGAGCTTATATTTTACCTTGAACACAAAGGTACTACAGACATTTAAAAATTGTGGTATGGTAGAATAATTGTAAAAAACAGTATTTTTTTGTTCTATGTTTAAACTTTGACCTACAAAACGTGCAAAAAAAATGTTTATTACAAAGGTTTGAGGTTTGGCACTTATGTAGGGCAATATTCGATATACCATAATTTTCAAAGTATGCAACTTAGAGAAATGATTTTGATGTAATTTTTTAGATAATATCCTTGTTTATTAGAATATTACAAAAAATACTTACGTTAATGTGCTAGTTTTAATGGTATGGTAGAATAATTGTAAAAAACAGTATTTTTTTGCCTATAAACAGTAATAAACATTTTTTTTGCACGTTTTGTAGTTCAAAGTTTAAACATTGATCTCTTTTACTTAAATGACGGTATTGTTACCTTACTAACACATTTTTTTAAATGTCTGTAGTACCTTTGTGTCCAGAGAAATCGATATTTTTAAGAAAGACGAAACTAAAAAAAAAAAAAAACTAAAATGGCCGCTATTCCAAAAAGAGGGGGGGTTGACCACCCTTATGGGTGTTTTAAAATGTTAAATTAAATTTGACGCCCCTAAATTATCGCTAGTCCATGACCAGACACACTATATAAACAATAACTTGTTCTACATTATTTTGATCTCACGAACGCGTCTGCGCAATGACATTATAGACTGAAAATTATGATGAATTTACCTTAAAGCTCTTCCTACGCACTGAGCAGCGTGTCGCATCGCGTCGAATGTTAGGAAATCATTCTCACGAATCTGTGAATAAAGTTAATGTTATATTTAGCCAGTAAATATTTTGAAACGCAAATCCAAAACATCTCTTAAGCTCAGTGTCCCAAGCACGAATATCATATCGATAAACTTTTTAAAACTACAAGAAATAAAATCTGTATCAGGATTTCACTAACATTTCTTGGGAAATTATATTAATTTAATAATAACAGTATAAACGTGTATTGAATTCTTTTAGATTCAAACAAAAAAAAAACTTTCATACTTGATGAAAATCAATAAATATTTCTGGCGGTTATGAATGGTTTATCATTTATCACGAAGTTTTCGAGATTGTGATTATCAAAATCAAGAAGGCCACAGAAACCGTTCATAAGCCAATAATAATTCAATAACAAACAAGATATATTCATTGATTATCATCTGCAATTAACGTTGAATTTTTTAATTTAAAAGAATTTAATACTATATTAACTATGTGTGTATAATGTGAATATTAATTTAATATAACTTCCCAAAAAAATTAATTATCCTGATTTAGAAGTACGATTTATTTAATGTGGTTTTAGAAAGTTCTTGATAGAATTACGTTACTAAACGTGATTGGGGGCACAGGACAGAATACTCTTTCATAAGCTCAAGATAGCATGGGTTATATTCCGAGAGCTGGCAGCATTTCATACGCAATGCTGCAAGATAGCAACATTGCTGTAGCATTTATAGTAGGCGTTGCATCTAACAGTTTAAGTATCTGGAAAAGTTAAAGGACCGTCTAAATGAATTGGCTTATTTATTTTCTTTCTCTTTAAATAATTCATTTAATTTTTTAACGTGCCTTTCGAATCACGGTGAAAATCGATTTGAAAAATTTTCAGTCACCCATCCGAGTACCGACCGCGCATTTGGTTGCTTAACTTTCTTGATCGTTACTAAGAACGCACGACCGCGGCGCCATCGAACTCTTCATTTTTTTCTCTTTAACTATTCTGTTTAAAGTTATTGACTCAAGGACAAAACATTTGCAACTTTGGATTGGAGATATACGAGCTCACTTAGCCCCATTACTTCCCAGCCAAATCTGCAATTCTGTGTTAGTTACACATATCACAAGTTTCAGCTTGCCTCAAGTACCTACTCAAACATGTCTACCAGCTCTCGGACTTCTATGAACACCATACACATAAGTTCTGTTTCGGAGGAAATCACTAATTAAGATGCAGGATAGGCATAGTTTAGGATTTTAGACTGGTTATCATTTATTACCTGGAACTGGTCCCGCAGATATTCGAGGCGCGCCTTGAGGATACGGCTCTGCGTGAACACGTACGGGATCCCGAACATGAGCACGGCGCGGCCCAAGTGGTGCTCGAAGTCAACGCCCTCCGACACCTTGCCGCGGGCCACCGACAGTAGCACCCCGCCCCGACCGCTCTCACAGGCCTGCACACACACACACCGACAGTAGCACCCCGCCCCGACCGCTCTCACACGCCTGCACACACACACACCGACAGTAGCACCCCGCCCCGACCGCTCTCACAGGCCTGCACACACACACACCGACAGTAGCACCCCGCCCCGACCGCTCTCACAGGCCTGCACACACACACACCGACAGTAGCACCCCGCCCCGACCGCTCTCACACGCCTGCACACACACACACCGACAGTAGCACCCCGCCCCGACCGCTCTCACAGGCCTGCACACACACACACCGACAGTAGCACCCCGCCCCGACCGCTCTCACAGGCCTGCACACACACACACCGACAGTAGCACCCCGCCCCGACCGCTCTCACACGCCTGCACACACACACACCGACAGTAGCACCCCGCCCCGACCGCTCTCACACGCCTGCACACACACACACCGACAGTAGCACCCCGCCCCGACCGCTCTCACACGCCTGCACACACACACACCGACAGTAGCACCCCGCCCCGACCGCTCTCACACGCCTGCACACACACACACCGACAGTAGCACCCCGCCCCGACCGCTCTCACACGCCTGCACACACACACACCGACAGTAGCACCCCGCCCCGACCGCTCTCACACGCCTGCACACACACACACCGACAGTAGCACCCTGCCCCGACCGCTCTCACACGCCTGCACACACACACACCGACAGTAGCACCCTGCCCCGACCGCTCTCACACGCCTGCACACACACACACCGACAGTAGCACCCCGCCCCGACCGCTCTCACACGCCTGCACACACACACACCGACAGTAGCACCCCGCCCCGACCGCTCTCACACGCCTGCACACACACACACCGACAGTAGCACCCCGCCCCGACCGCTCTCACACGCCTGCACACACACACACCGACAGTAGCACCCCGCCCCGACCGCTCTCACACGCCTGCACACACACACACCGACAGTAGCACCCCGCCCCGACCGCTCTCACACGCCTGCACACACACACACCGACAGTAGCACCCCGCCCCGACCGCTCTCACACGCCTGCACACACACACACCGACAGTAGCACCCCGCCCCGACCGCTCTCACACGCCTGCACACACACACACCGACAGTAGCACCCCGCCCCGACCGCTCTCACACGCCTGCACACACACACACCGACAGTAGCACCCCGCCCCGACCGCTCTCACACGCCTGCACACACACACACCGACAGTAGCACCCCGCCCCGACCGCTCTCACACGCCTGCACACACACACACCGACAGTAGCACCCCGCCCCGACCGCTCTCACACGCCTGCACACACACACACCGACAGTAGCACCCCGCCCCGACCGCTCTCACACGCCTGCACACACACACACCGACAGTAGCACCCTGCCCCGACCGCTCTCACACGCCTGCACACACACACACCGACAGTAGCACCCCGCCCCGACCGCTCTCACACGCCTGCACACACACACACCGACAGTAGCACCCCGCCCCGACCGCTCTCACACGCCTGCACTCACACGCGTGCACACACACTCACACACACACATCGAGACAAGGCCAGTAGCAAAGACATATCAGTTTATAGATGAAATTTTATCGAATTAGACGAAATAGTAAAGTCAAAGTTTCTTTATTCATTTAGGTACAATTTGTACACTTATGAAAGTTAATTTTGATGCCATCGGTTCAAGAGTACCAGGAGGCTTTGTTCTGGCAAGAAACTCAACAATTTTTTCCTCCCTTTACAGTTAGCATTGATTTGGAAAGAGTCATAATTCACATTGTCAAGTCTATTACAATTTATCATAATAATGTAATAAAATAAAGACTAATAATTAAACTTACAATAAATAAATATATAATAGAAATGTGATTTAAGACTCTTCCCTTAGTAACGCTTCCCTTAGTCGTGAAGTAGTAACGCGAGATTTTAATAGTATCCACGAGTGATTTTATACCAAGTTATGTGCAGTACATACACTATCTACACTCACACATAAATTCAAATAAATAAAAAAAAACTAATATTACGTTTTGCAAAACAAGGGTTTTTGTCTCAATTTTCCATTTCATTAATTTTAAATCTTTGTTTGTTTGTTCCTTTTTCTGTAAAATAATTGCAATGCCTTTTTTTGGTTTTTCTGGCAACAATTTATTTGTTATCTTAGTGGCTTTTTGTAAATTATCTGGCGGACTCAAATTTTCTGTATGGGTTAGATCCCTTTGCCTTCCCGGTTTGCCTTGTTTGTTATTTTTTAAGAAGAATAACTAACATAATAGTCGAACCGGTGTTATAATTGTCATTACTTAGACCATTTAACACGGGACGTGGCATAGCGCAGATTTAATACTGAAAAAATTTTGCCGTTTTTCGCGGGGGGTGAGGCAAACACGCATAGCACACATTTACTCACTCGTGCACACTGTTATGAAAATTGTAATCGCTATTATGAGCGCACACTCGCGGGCTCGGCTAACCCGCGTACCACCATATCGCCTAACGTTGTTAAGTATATCGTTGTTTCTGTCGCAAAATTTGTAAATGAAAAATTGTATTGTTATGTGAAACAGTAGTTTATTTGAATAGAAAATTACTTCCGTGTGATAAGCAACTCCGTTTTAGGATAACTTTAATGTTTTGGTTCGTCGTTTACAAGAAAACACTCCGCAACGAATAATTTTGTCCTCTTAGCGACAGATACGAATTCAAAATGGCGGTCGGTCGTCGCGGCGAACTAGTGTTTATAAACTGACATGAACTTTGTTCATGTACTTTGGCAGAGGGGAAGCGTCCGCTTGCCACGTCCCGTATTAAATTGTCTAAGGGTCATTACATTATGTTACATATTGTTTTGTTTTTATTTTGATTATCTGTATTTAAAAGTATATGTCATTTTATCTTCTCCTTTGATATAGTAATTCGAATATTATAACATGAGTAGATAAAGTCTAGTTAACATGATATTTTTAACAAACATATAAACAAAACTATCCAATTCGCTCTTTTTGCACCTTACCTTAATGTAATTGATGAGAGCAAAACTAGTCTCAGCTGAATCTTGTGTTTCTATGAAAAGTAACTTATGCCTCTGAAGACTTGCCACCACACCTGAAAAATATTTCAATTGGACTCTTATGGCGATAACATGGACAGTTCAATCAGTACGCACTCCGGACTTTGTACTGTCTTTATGCCTACGCAGTACGTTTTACTGTTGAATAGCATTGTGTTGATCTGCACTCATTGTAACAGTAATTAACAAAATAACCGAATTAGATCATAAAAAATCTACTCCAATCTTGCCCTAACGAATTAAAGTTTATATTAAAAATAATATACATAAAACGAGATCATGATTTCTCAAATTTAAAAACTTGTGCTCACTACATCTAGGTGGTATTTGTGATAGACATTTTGTACTGTTGTTTTTTTTGGTTGCAAAATCAGCAATTACCAGACAAATGAAGGTGTTAGTTAGCATTTCGTGTCTTGTATTTGATTGCAAGTAACATTTGCTTCTGATGGGTTAATAATTTATTCAGTTGTTAACTGTTATTAAAGCTCTTCACATGTGAAATTATCAAATGTTTGAGCTGCACCTCCTTCATTCTGTATATAGCATGAAAGGGATGCAGTACAATGTTTGGAAAATACGGCACCTGAAGTGCCAGCATGAGGTTTGAAAAAATTACCTTTAGAGGTGTGTACCTACCTTGATCATACCAGGCACCGACCACGCTCTCTAAATACAAGTAGGAAGTGAAGAAACACACCACGCCGTCAGGAACACACGCCGATATCTACCGAACAACATATAAATATAATAATAATATTAATATATTTCCACACTCACACCAATTAACACTAACCCAAATTAAGTATCATTAAGAACCTGTGTTACAGATACTAGATAACAGACAAATTTAATATACATAATAGTATAGATATTTTTATAAATAAACTTAAATGAATACATAAACTACTATAAATAATAAGAGATTAATTTTGCCCCAGCTCCGGCGCAAAAGTAACTTCAGATTTTTGTACATTTTGAGTATAAGGAGTTTCTCCATTCTTGTTGTAAAAACACGTGTTGAGATGAGAGACTCAATTTAAATTCAAATCTTCCGTACAATTTTTGTTACTTTAATTAGATTTTCACTTGACTTTGGCAAAATGCGTAATAACTTTCATGTATTGCGACGCCATTAATTAATAATAGAATAGAGTATTATAAAAATAAATGGTGTGTTTGGCGGGAATTCATGGCGTCTGGATGTCGATCTTTATTTCGATAATTCAAAATTGCTTCGGAGTGGATTTTGTGCAGTGCAAGTGGTGTCGTTTCGTTACTTAAGCATTAGTGTTGACGAACAGTTATGCGGAATCATTGAAATAAAGGTTTTGTGTATGTGGAGTTGAGAAATCCCACTATACAATTCTCATCGTTAGGGACAAAAGAAACAAAAATAAAAATAAATAATATTAATCGAGGATATGCATAGATGAGATTTCGCGAATTTATTGTTAACAGAAATAGAAAAGAACACACACCTCGACCAACAATTGCCCGTAGTTTCGTATGACCGCCACGTCCTCTCTCGTCTCGTATTTGGACGAAATCGCCACTTGGTCGCTGCCTTTGGATACTATCTGAAAACAGGTCTCATAGTCCATCATAATATTATTGACTACCAACCCGGCTCTGGTAGTCTTTAATATTTGTTTGTTTTATTCAACTCCTTTATCACGTAGGACTTTTTATTTACAAATGTTTCTAAAGTTAGCAAAGCCACTCCATCATGGGATTACTGGGCGACCGAGCATCTCCCCCATGGGGTCTCTCGCTCGCCTAGCGTCCCTCGGGCGTCCGAATCGGAAGGGAGTGACGCGCCTGAGGGTGCCTCTAAAGGTTCGGCTCTCGGCTCGGGCGCGTCGTGTCGTGGAGGAGGTCTTTATTATAGTAGGGAGTAGCACAAAATAAATGAATAGCCCCGTAGTTGATGATAGCCAGTTCCTCAGTGGGTCGAGGGCTCTGGGTGAAGCTCGTTCTCACCTTGGCTTTTTATCACTTACTATCAGAGGAAATGAACTAAAAGCTTCCCCGTAAAGCAGAAAAACTAATCTGAGCTGAGCACAGCACAGCACAGCGCAGCATAGTGTTGCCTCTAGTGGAGGCGTCAGCGAGTGCCTCATAGGCAGGTGAGGTTGAAGTCGAGGATCTTGGGGTACATGTCCAGTGTCTCACCATAGGCAGGATGCAGGGCCGCGCGAGGGTCATGGTGAAGGAGCTCATGACGACGGGGTTGAAGTCGAGGATCTTGGGGTACATGTCCAGTGTCTCACCATAGGCAGGATGCAGGGCCGCGCGAGGGTCATGGTGAAGGAGCTCATGACGACGGGGTTGAAGTCGAGGATCTTGGGGTACATGTCCAGTGTCTCACCATAGGCAGGATGCAGGGCCGCGCGAGGGTCATGGTGAAGGAGCTCATGACGACGGGGTTGAAGTCGAGGATCTTGGGGTACATGTCGAGCGGGGACAGCGTGCCCGACGTGATCACCACCGACTGGAAGCGGGCGAACACCGGCCGCATCGCGATCGACGAGTCCATGCACCTGGACATTACAATTTCCAAATTGACAACATTTCAAAAAATAAGTTATGATGATTACGAAACCATTTGGAGCTTTGGTCATCTAAAAACTATATATTTTTTTAGAATTTATTACTGGCTAAATTACGAGATAATATAAAAAAAACTAAATATGGTATAAGTATTTAATTAAAATGGGCAGTGTAGGATTACTAACAAGAAATGTCTTTGCCATCCATTTTTTTTTATTGATGGCCTACATAACCAAACTTAACCTCAAAGATTTGACAGTTGTCATCTTTTTTATTTTTTTTGTAGAGCCCATGAGATTAACCCACAAAAGTCCTACAGTTGCCCTTACGTCGTTTTAGAATAAGTAAGTTTTGAAAATAAAAATACTTAGAATCAAAATCAAAGAAAAGAAAAAAATACGTTTGAGTCTTTTAATGTCTATTTTCCACCCATATAATAAAAACCGTACAATTTACAGCCAATCCAATTATTGGCTACTACCCGCAAAGTTTAAAAAAACAAAAATCATCACTGCTTGTCCTGTTCCCAATTTTATTCGTGGTCTGGGTAATAGAGTTCTTTTCCTCACATCTCGGTCAGTCATCATCTCAGTATTATCTCTTTTCTTTGCCATATCATCTCTCACTTGCCGTTTGATGCCGGAGGAGTAGAATAGCATCACCCCATATCCTCCAATGGGTGTCGTAGAAGGCGACTAATGAATCGGCATAGGGGTATTGATCACCTTATACTCGGTCCACCAATCCGCATTGGGCAAGCGTGGTGGGACTACTGCCTAAACCTCCTTCTATGACAAGGAGAGGCCTTGTGTTCCAGCAGTGGGTCGAATTATAAAGGCTGTTATGAAGATCATCTCTCACATAATCTATCCATCTTTTCTTCGGCCTTCCTTTTCCTCTATATCCGTCCAGATTCGTTTTACAAAAACCAAGAAAGGCGTTCCTAAAAGTGTTCGATACCAGAAAAACTTCTATTGCATGTGCATAAAAATATTTAATAAAATTCCAGATATTATAAAAAATTACCTTTCAGTAGATTCAAACGAGCATTGTACAACTGGCTGAGTGAAAATTGTTTTTATTCTAATAATATTTGAATTCTCATTGACAAGTCAAGAATTATTGTGATGAAATTATTTATATTTGTTTGACTACTTCATGAATTATTGTAATTAGTTTGACATAATTTTTTAAATTCTCTAGTGATTATTGTATCATGCAATTTTATTTATTTTTTGACATTTTGTAATTTTATTAGGATTTAAATAATACAATTAATTTTAAATCTTACTGATAGGCACTATTATAATTTTGCATGGTATCTTTATATGGCTGAATAAGTTGAATTTAATGTTACCTGACCACTGATATTATATTTAAAAAGAGGTAGATAGGTTACCTTCATACTAATACTAAGTCAAAAATGGTCCAAAATGTCATCATGTTACACGATCAAATTAACTCGGCACCTAAAGTCTACGATTTCATGTTGTCGTATGTGGCGAGTTAACATGGCCGTATTGTAAGTTGTGAGTAAGACAACATGATATCTAGCAATAGAGTAAGCGAGAAAGACATATGCTCGGGTGTGCTAATTAGCTTACTTTTAGGGTGCCACTTTTTGCAAGCAAGTAACCTATCTACCTCTTTTTAAATATAATATCATTGGATCTAAATAATACAATTAATTTTAAATCTTACTGATAGGCACCATTATAATTTTGCATTCTATCTGTATATGGCTGAATAAGTTGAATTTAATGTTACCTGACCATATTCCGTGCACCTTGTTCAAATGCAAATAAACAAATTTCAATTTCAAGAATACTCACGAGAAATGCAAAATGGGGTTGGAGACAGTGGGCGTCCTGTCGTCGAAGGGTTCTATGATGATGGTGAACCCCTTGGTGTAGGTGGAGACGAGCGTGGCGAGGTGCGCGATGAGGGTCAGCGCGCCGAAGTGGGAGGGGTCAGGGATCTGCAGCGTGCGCATCAGTGACGACAGCCGCGACGCGCAGAACCGCAGCGGCTTGCGCTCGATGCACACGCGGGACGACACGTCCTTCAGGAAACCTTGGGATATCGCACGTCATGGCTCAAATGGTTTTTCACCACTCCAGCACCAAAGGAGCTCTTTTGCTTCGTAAAATCTCGATGGAGAAACGCTTTTTGCTGCGAGCTTTGAACAAGACTGTAACATTCAATCTAAATTACTTTAGTAATCTTACTTTAATTTTCAATGGTTATTTTTAAGATAATAAACATGTATTAAAGTATTGCCTTGTTTTTCTCACCTACATATAACAATTTTCTCGCTGCAGAGGTGAAAAGTTGTATACAAGAGAGCGACTCACTGCGCTCAGTAGTCTATATATGAATCAGTCGACGTACTTCTCTGGATCTTAATAAAGTCGGCACTCGCAGCAAAAACTAACTTTGCTCACTTTTTGAACAATTTGGCACATCAACTTCTATAAACCTACTCTTTATAACAATAACTGGACAGGCTGGCAACCTGTCACCATGACTCATACTGACTCAACAACTTTAGGCTTATAGTGTAAAAACGATGTAAAGAAAAAATATATAAAAAGAGTAAATTACCTGCCGGCGACTCCTGTACTACATGTTGTATCCTTAACCTAGTCTTGATGTACTCTATGAATCGTTTTAGGAACGCCAAGAAATGTTCAGCGTTTCTTATGTTACCAGGAACCACCTCTGGAACATAAATAATAGGGCATTGCTATTTAATGTGTTCATGTATCAAGTAATATGACCGGACTTTGTTCGACCCTTTAATTAGTTCGGAGTTTTTGGTTTAGAAGGAATATGAGTTATAAAATTTACATAAGTAATAGCAAATAAGTCTTTCTTCTTTATTAATTTTCCACTCATCTAAAAACATCCGAGCGATCCCCGCACCCCGCAACCTCCTCCCAGATTGGAGCGACTGTTCGCTACCATGTCCATACCACTGTTACAAAATGCGTACCTGATGTTTGCATTTTGTGATTTAATTGTCTGGACCTTTTTTAAACCGTCAGGACTTTTCCAATTTCTAAATGGTAACCCTACGCACAATTTTACCCGCGTTCTGATACACTACGCATAGTATCACATGCAGGCATAAATGTTATTGTAATTTATTTATTAACAAAACATAATTATTTCGATAATTAACAACATGATTAAACCCGTTCAACCGTGTAGCGAAAATTTATTTATTTTTGCCTGGCTTACAATTACAATCAATACTAATTACATCGATACTAACAAGCAAAACATTCAAAAAACTGTAACCCGACTACAGAAGAAAAAGAAAGGAATGAAATCGGTTAAATTCAGGGTTTACAAGGTTAAACCAACTCCTCCTATTGTTAAAGTCGGTTAAAATGTAGCCATGTTACCCGGACCATAATAATGAATTGATTGACACCTTATTCATCAAAATCTAATGAATAGTTTAGGCCCTACAGAGGAACATACAAACATACATACATATACTGCTAAAATCATAACACTTCTTTTGGCTTCGTGTAGTCGGGTAAACAGAGAAAAAACCAATTGAAATAAGTGTAAAGTTAACCATTGAGCACTTCATCTGGCAGGATGGGGTTCCCCAGCACGAGGTCTGTGTCGCGCGCCACGGCGGCCTCGCGAAGTCCCTCCACCATTTGCTCATACTCCGCTGTCAGGCGCGCTGCGTCCTCCTCGCGGATCCTATATACACACATTTTGTGCTTACACTTTTACAGCCTTTCTCCATTTAATGCTCAGATATTTAGGGTCCTTACACACCACAATTTTAAAACGAACTATCGACGAGCTTCTATATACACGATACTCACGCAACCCAGCATGTAAAGGCCTTCACACACAGCGCCCGATCCGATCAACCGATCCGTTCTGAACGCGTGCGATTCCTTTATGTATGCTTTCGCACTGCCTAGAACGCAATGCGTTCAAGTGATCGCACGCCGCTCGTGCAATCTCTGTCTCCAGTGACAGATGATCGCGTGATCTCCGTACCAACATGATGCTTTTAAGGTGGCGGATAATTTTACTGAAGCTTTGATTGATGCTGTGCCTAAATATCCCGTATTGTATAATCAACCAGATTATAGATAAGCAATAATTTAAGCGGTCATTATAAGATTGACATTTTTTATTCGTAATAATCAAGCTTTTTTTTTAACTTTATAGCATACACAGGTAGCCAGTGGTTACAGAGAACGCATGCATTCAGATCACGTTGTCAAAACGGATCGGTTGATCGTATAGGGCGCTATGCATGCAGCAAGATATTTCAGATCATGAGGTACGACGAGACAACACATATTACCACACAACCAAATGTGGAGTTGACGTCGCTCATGAGCTGTGTGCTACATATGACGTGTGTAGTAACTCAAAAAAGTTTTACCACCAACTTAAGTATCTGAATAAATGTGATTCTATTCTATTCTATGTAGTTTTTTTAGAGTACTATAAAATGTTAAGTTTGTTGTTGTGATGATTATTGTTTTCTTTATGTTAAGTTTTGCTAGAGGAAGCCAAAATTGTTGATTTTTACTGTATATTTTTTAAAGCCTTATTCCTATTAATAAGTTTCTATTTTCATTATGATTTTAGTTTCTTTTATTACTTTATTAACTGTAAATTAATGTAGGTAACAAATAACATATTTTTTCTCAAATTCTTCTTCTTCCTCGCTTCCTCATGACTGAGGGTCGTGACCACTTGAGGTCGTCATTTTGTGCACCAAGGCTCTCCACTCCACACGGTTTTCCGCCTTCCGGATTGACGTCTGTAGAGTTCCCTGGCAGGCTTCCTTCACTGCATCGGTCCACCGGGTCGGTGATCTTCCACGACTCCTTTTTCCTTCCACGTGGCCAACCACAATAAGCTTTTCCAAGCTATCTGGTTCACGTCTAGCCACGTGACCGAAGTACTGCAGGATCCGCTGGAGGCAAATGGTCGATAAGCGGCACTTGACCTGTAGTTCGGCCAGGATGGACGCATTGGTGCGACGCGCCGTCCAAGGTATTCGTAGCATTTTGCGCCAGCACCACATTTCGAATGCGTCAATCCTGCTGCGAATTCGCGCCTTCAGAGTCCAAGTTTCTGAAGCGTACAGAAATATAGAGAAGATCAGGGTTCTCATTTGCTTCGTTTTGGTTCTTCTGCTAATACTTCTGTTCCTCCAGATCTTCTCTAGTCGCTTCACTGCCGCTTTTGCAATCTGGGCTCTCCTTACCACCTCCTTCTCACAGTCACCGTCCGCAGCAACCAGAGATCCCAGATAGACAAATTTGTCCACCGTATCAAGGTCAGACAGCGCTCCCGTTCGTTCTAACGCGCCCGCACGATCCACAAACATGAGTTTAGTCTTAGTCCGATTGATATGTAGGCCATACTCCACGCTCACTTTTTCGACTCTTTGCAGAAGCTCGGCTAATTCTGTTTCGTTCGAGCCTATAATAGTAGTGTCATCTGCAAAACGTAAATTATTAATGAGCTGACCTCCAATCCGCACGCCCCCATGCCAATCCTCCAGAACCCTTCTCATGATGTGTTCGCCCACGAGATTAAATAGTTGTGGCGAAAGAATACACCCTTGTCTAACGCCACGGTTGGTCTTAAAGGCATCTGATTCCTTGTCTTCGATTCTGATCCTTGAATTACCGTCGAGGTACAGGTTCTGCACAAGAAAAGTAAGGTGGTCCGGTATACCCATCTCTCTCATGACCTCGAACATTTTCCTCCAGCTGATGCAGTCAAAGGCCTTAGCATAGTCAATGAAGCATAGTGCCATAGGCACGTTGAACTCTCTGGCCTTTTCGATGAGCTGCCTGATGTTCAGTATCTGTTCGCGTGTACCTCTACCTCTCACAAAGCCTGCTTGCTCCCTTGCAATCTGACCGGCGATGAAACTTTCGAGCCTTTTGTTAAGGATATGCAGAAATACTTTGCTCGCATGTGATGTTAAAGAGATGGTACGATAGTTCTCGCATTTCTTCGTGGAACCTTTCTTGTGCAGCGGAACCACCACTGACTCCATCCAGTCCTCAGGCCATTGCCCAGTTCTCCAGACTTTCAGGCATATGAGATGAAGAACCTGTGTGCCTTCTGAACCCAACCACTTAAGCATTTGTGCGGATACTCCGTCCCCACCACAAGCTTTGTGTTTTAGGCGCGAAACCGCAGCTTCCACTTCATGTAGGAGGATGTCCGGCTCCCTTTCAGTGAAATCCATCCGATCTTCGACGGATTCATTATGCGCACTGTATAGCTCTTGGCAGTACTGGCGCCACCTCTCCAGTACAAGATGTTTATCCATCAGTGGTATGCCCATTTCATCCTCTATTGTCCAGCTTTTTGGTTTGAAATCCTTAGCAAGGACTTTCACCTTTGCGAACATGTCTTTGGTGTGAGCATGGTTTGCTGCGCTTTCAAGATCTTGACATACTTCGTCGATGGCAGCGTTTCTGTCCCTCCTGCATAACCTTTGAACCATGCCATTCAGTTCCCGATACCGCTGCCTTTCCAACTCCGAGCTAAGTCCACCCTCCCTAAGACTTCTTCTGGCCTCAATGAACGACCATGTGTCCGCTTTCATCCAGTCAGCCTTGGGACCCGACTGTCTAACCCTTCCTGCTACCTCTTTAGCCGTTTCCAGAGTAACAGACTTTAGGGTCTCCCATGAAGCGTGTGCCGAATCAAAAGGATCCACTTTCAACTTCTTAAGGCGTAGTCGCGCCATCCTCCGAAATTCATCTTCGGCCTGCACTGGTAAGTTGATGGGTTTCTTCGACGATTTTATACGAGCAGCCTTCAGGCGGATTTTGACGGCAGCTGCTAGAAGTTGGTGGTCGCTACCACAATCCGCTCCCGGTCGCGTCTTAGTGCAAGTGATTGACGACCTCCATCTTGTGCCAATCATAATGTAGTCGATTTGGTTCCTATGTTTCCCATTCGGTGACGTCCAGGTATAAAGTCTGCGCGGGTGTTGTTTGAACCACGTATTCATGACGGTTAAGTTATTCTCCACGCAGAATTCTAGCAACATTTGCCCTCGCTCATTCCGTGCACCCAAACCAAATCTGCCTACAACTTCTCTCAAGTGCTCATCCGATGAAGTGGCTCCTATCTTCGCATTAAGATCACCCAGCAGAACCGCAACCTCTTTAGAGGGTATGCCTTGATAGACTCGACTCAGTGCATCATAGAAGTCAGTGATCTCTGCCTCGTCAGACGCAGATGTGGGTGCATACACTTGTATCAAATTTATCGGGTGAGGCCACGCTCCCAACTTCAAATGGGCTATTCTGTCACTTATGAGGTCATATCCCAAAATTGCGGTTGTGAGGTGTTTTGCAATTAGAAAACCGACTCCACTGAAACTGTTAACTTCACTACCCGCATTTAACATAGTCATTCCGTTGCCTGTCTTCGAATGCCCACTTTGCTTAAGATGCGTTTCGCTTAAACCCAGTATATCTAGTTTGTATCGATCCATTTCTGCCTCCACTACCTCCAGTTTTCCCGTTTTGTTCAGTCCGCGTACGTTCCATGTGCCTATCATTAGAGCCTGATGTCTGGTGTTAAGTCTTTTGTCAGCAGTAGTCCAAATTCTGCAAGAAGCCTGGTGACCCACTGCCTTGCAGCCGGTAGCCAATTTCACACCAGGAGACCCGGAATCCACCTGGCGCCGGGGGTCAGCCGGGTGGCATGACAAACTATTACTCTGTGTTGACCTCATCATAGTTTTCTTGGGATGTATTAGTTACGGTAGTGTCCCATTCCTTTCCGCACCAGAATTTTTTAGGAACCATTTATGTCCCAAGGCTGCTGCAGCCTCCTCTAGCTGGTTACCCGGCTAGGTGTATGGTTATCCCGCCATTTACTCGGTCGCCATCGCCAGAGCCTTTTCTGTTGTCTAGCAGGGAGCACCACGGCCACCTATTGGTGACCGCCGCCATCCGGCGCGTGCAGGTGAGGTTGACATTTGGGTCGGAAAGATGTTGTGTTCCGTTCTCCCCTTACTCCCCTATATTTTCTCAAATATATACCAAAATATTCACATTCCTTATCTGGGTAATGATGACCCAGCGCCCACGTCGGTGTAACAATTTTCCACCCCCATGACATCGGGTTAAGAAAATAATTATAGAATTTTAGTACAATTTAAACTAAGCCTTACTGCGCAACAGCCTTCTCTAGTTGCTGTAGAGCTTGAGTACTCTTGTCTATGGTCCGCCGCGTGACCTTCACACTGAGTGAGTCTATGCACACATTGTCTATGTTGTGTGCCTCGTCAAACACCACCACCGCTTCTTTATTTAATTCTTTAGATACTACTTCTGCAATTTTAGGATCTAGGAGATAGTGATATGAGTATACTATAATTTCTGCATGGACAATCTGTGAACAAATAGGATTGATATTACTCTCTGTTGATTTATAAATCAGATTTTAATACATTAAACTCTGTTTCAATTCTATTAAAGACAATTGTTTGTACTTACAGCAAATCGTGCCAAGAAGTAGGGACACCAATTTCTATCAGCTCCATATTGCTTAAGATCATCAATTGTATACACACCAAATGGCATCATGGATTCTTTGCCTTCACGGCTGAAACCTTCATAAAATTGACCTGAAAAGGAATATTTCACATTTAACGTTAACTATAAAGACAGAGGATCCATATGGTAATGGAATAGGTTGAGAAGTACACATTGTTCAGTGTCAAGACTATTTCAGAAATGGTTTTCTTCTCAAGCTAAACTCAGTCAATGAAAGTGAGAAATATGTATGATGTACACTTATGAGCAGACAGGCCCTTTTAAAAAGTAGATTACAATTACAGGATTTTTAATCCTTTAAACTTACAAGTAGGTACTGAGCTGTCTCTCTCATGTCTCTCTCTGATATAGCTGGCTGTCAGTGAATGACATTTTCCATCAACTAACTTGCCCTCTCTTTCTCTAGATACCTGGAACAATTAGTCAATTAAACTAATATTATAAATTAAAGCTCACAAGGATGTTAATCAATAAACTCACATCGGGATGTATGCACAGATTCTTTCTAGAACTGAGCACAAGACCAGTAAGATTGGGTTTCTCTCCCTGACTCTTCTCATAGTATTTAAACAAGTTTTTTAACTCTTCTAACACTTTTTCTATTTCTGGCATGGTTCGAGAGCAGTAAATTAACTTTCTGAAATGTAACACCATAGATTGTTTATACTGTGTAATAAAAATAAAACAACAAACAAAAAAATACATATTTTTTATTTGAACTATTTTACCTGACATGATGTGGGTTCTGGATCATGTAAGCCACAATAAGCGATAAAAGAGATATTGTTTTTCCAGTTCCTGATGGCATTTCCAATAATCCATGACCCTAAAAGAAGAAAAAGTTAACACCATAAAACCTAACCAACAAATTATTCTTAACCATAAAAATAAACAATTTACCTTAGCATCCAGAGCACGTTTCAGTTCTAACATGTAAGCGTACTGCTCTGGATAAATATAATCATAAGGAAAGTATACAAGCAGACCATCAACAGTTAACCTAAAACAGTAGTTTATTTTAATACAGGAGAAAAAACACAAAAAATATTTCCTATAAAATAAATAATATTAGCATACTATAACTTACTTCATCTTTATTTATATTATTATACTTATTCTGTAATCAAAGCAAACCGCAAACACCGACCGAAGAAATTCAGTTTGTTATTTTATTAGTTTACTCAATCAAAGTACGTTCCTCTACAACTTATATTTTTTATTAGTGTTTCAAAATTAAACCCGCGTCTAATAATATTTTCATAGTTCCATTAGTTTCCATAGTTTTTCACCATCATTTAGAGACGACAATGGTAATTAATTTATTCTGAGAAGGAACACACAACACACAAACAGACAGACACAGCACAAACATAAAATTTAACGTCAAAAAATGACAAATGTCACTTCTATTACTACCTACTTTTAAAATTTTAAGGCAAACGGCACGAGTCACTAATCCTTACATCTGTCATCATTTACAATTTCTATTCTCTCTGAAGGCATGAGCACTGTGTTCCCAGTAATTACACTGTTACCTTTCCCTTCAATTCGTAACACAGCGAACTGCTTCTCGGCAGAAATAAGAAAGGCAGTGGCCTAGCCTCACGATCTACCACCTAGTCATCAGTCACCATCATGAGGTCTGTTGCCATGCATTTCTCGCCAAGCACTCTCTACATGAATTAAAAAATTGTGACACCCACATTTTAATATGAACATCAAGAAAGAAGATAGAAAACTGAAGACTGTATGGGTTAGAACTCTTTGCCGTCCCGTAATAGGGAGAATAAAAAAACGGAGTGTTTGGCGGGAAACCATGGCGTCTAGATGTCGATCTTTATTTCGATAATTCAAAATTGCTTCGCAGTGGATTTTGTGCAGTGAAAGTGGTGTCGTTTCGTTGCATAAGCATCCGTGTTGACGAACAGTTATGAGGAATCATTGAAATAAAGGTTTTGTGTATGTGGCGTTGAGAATTGTATAGTGGTTGGAAATCCCACTATACAATTCTCATCAGTCACAATCATGAGGTCTGTTGCCATGCATTTCTTTCCAAAGACTTGGCTGTATGGGCTAGATCCCTTTGCCGTCCCGTATCAGGGAAAATTTAACAAAAAAAAGAGTGGTTGGCGGGAAATCATGGCGTCTCGATGTCGATCTTTATTTCGATAATTAAAAATTGCTTCGGAGTGGATTTTGTGCAGTGAAAGTGGTGTCGTTTCGTTGCATAAGCATCCGTGTTGACGAACAGTTATGAGGAATTATTGAAATAAAGGTTTTGTGTATGTGGCGTTGAGAATTGTATAATGGTTGGAAATCCCACTATACATTTCTCATCAGTCACAGTCATGAGGTCTGTTGCCGTGCATTTCTTTCCAAGCACTCCCTAGATGCATTAAAATGTGTGACGCCTATATTTTAATGCAAACATCAAGAAAGAAGACATAAATACAGACAGGGCTGTATGGACTTGATATCCTTTGCCCGTCCCGTCAGGGATAAAAGAAACAAAAAAAAAAACAAAAAAGGGGGGTGCTCAGACCAAATATCATTGGTCTGAGGGGGGGTGCTTGGCGGGAAATCATGGCGTCTGGATGTCGATCTTTATTTCGATAATTCAAAATTGCTTCGGAGAGGATTTTGTGCAGTGAAAGTGGTGTCGTTTCGTTGCATAAGCATTCGTGTTGACGAACAGTTATGCGGAATCATTGAAATAAAGGTTTTGTGTATGTGGCGTTGAGAATTGTATAGTGGTTGGAAATCCCACTATACAATTCTCATCAGTCACAATCATGAGGTCTGTTGCCATGCATTTCTTTCCAAGCACTCCCTAGATGCATTAAAATGTGTGACACCCATATTATAATGCATACATCAAGAAAGAAGATAATAAAACTGAAGACTTGGCTGTATGGGCTAGATCCCTTTGCCGTCCCGTAACAGGGAAAATTTCATGTGAAAATTTAACAAAAAAAAACTTATTAGAGAATTTCTAGTGTGCCAAAGTTCTAATGAGACCATCCATGTCAAGGAGCTTATACTAAGAAAATATAAGCTCCTTGATCCATGTCCACAAAGAAGCCACATTAAATTGAATAGAACAGATTGTTCATGAGCAACATTCGAGCCTAGTTTGAACAGACTATTAATTAATATATATTGGACAATAATGCTTAAACAAATGATTAAATAACTAATATGAGGGAAACTCCGGAGAATGATAATGATACTCACCTTTGACTTTTATTAATGATAACACTACTGATGAACTATTTAAATTCAATAATTTAATCACAAGTTATAAGTTATACTTCTGTTGAAGAGCTCATGAGGAGCGATAAATTAAAATGGTGAAAATAGCAGTGATAGGTGCCGGCATAAACGGCCTGGCTTGTGCAGTAAAAATTAGGGAATATTATCCAAACTACGAAGTAAGAAATTAATTAGTGTATACAATTTAAAGTAATTTATTCATCATCAACAGCTCATATAATGTCCCCACCGAGGGGCTCGAGCCTATTCGCCCCTAATGTGGGTTTAGGGGCGATTAGGCCTTAGTCAACCACGCTGGCCAAGTGCGGGTTGGTCGACTTCATACACAACCTAAGAATTTCTTCATAGGTGTGTGCAGGTTTCCTCACGATGTTTCCTTCACCGTAAAAGCGTCGATAAAACGTACATATGAATTCAAAATTTGAAAACACATTTGGTACGTGGCGGGGATCGAACCAGTGCCTCCCGGGTGGGAGACGCGCTCTTAGTCTTACACACTACGCCACCGACGCTTTCGTGAGTAATTTATTATGCGTTCTTTATTATATTGTGACCGATATAAATAAAATATACAAGAAACTCAGTTCCTTTTTCGCCCGAACTAGGACGAAGCGTCGTGGATTCAATTCCCATTTCAGGCGATTGATTTTCTCGTATCTTTCTGACATTTTTATTTTTATTTTCCATAATTATAATAGGTAGTACATACTTGGGGTCCACGTCCGGAAGCCTCCTCGTGGCGGACCCTGGTAACATGGTGTGGAAACTTTCTCGGCGGGTACGTGGCTTTTGATGTCAAGGGTATCCCCTTGGCATTCGAAGTCACATGCCATCGTCGAGTTGTTTTTGTATTCCCACCAAGGCTAGTTCCGGTGTCCTCGTCAGGAGGACGCGCCAGGTCGAGCAGCCGTCGGCGAGGAGGCGGCCTATAAGGCCGGCGTCAGTCGGTACCCCCTTGTGGGCTGCTGGCCACCAATTGGTGCACAAGGAGTGCCTAGACGGGCAGCGTTGGGACGGTCTCGGTGTAGTTGCGCTCGCGTGCGCAGATCCCGAGCCGTCCCGTAATAGCGCATTGGAGGTCAGGCCAGGGAGGGTGGGTATGGAGGGAACGCCTCTCCTCGAGTCCCACATATCCCCTGTGGTTGGCACCACCCCGCAGGGACGATGCGTAGATGCATTTGACTTCCCCGACAAAAAAAAAACGGTAGTACATACTAAAATATTATGTAGATAAAATAATAGGTAGGTATTTACTTCAGCTATGAAGGCAATCATTTATTTAGCGATTTTTTAAGATCCACTTACATTCATTCATCAATAAAAGGTATAAACTTCACGAAAAAAATTTAGAATATTTACACCTCGCAGGTTGAGCTGATTTCAAGCGAATTTTCTCCAGACACAACTGGTGACGGCTCCGGTGGGCTATGGTATCCTTACATATGCGGAGACACCGCTCCACATCTTCTGGCGTAAATAAATCTTCTATATTTATCGTAAAATTTAATTAATAAGAAATAAAAAAAATCAATACTTTTTACTTTCTCGTACGTAGTATAGAGGAAGTCTTGAAATTGCCAAAAAATTCTACCCTCGAGGTCGAATTTATTGACGGATTTACACGTTTTGGACCTCCCTGAGTCCAAAAATATTTTTTTTGGAATTATGTCTGTGCGTCAGAACGACAACTCGAGCATGCTTTAACTTATTGCAACCAAATTTAACATGCGTGTATGACATCAAAATATAAGGTTTCGATCAACTTTTGAGCCGTCGATCACGAAAGTTAAGCAACCAAGTGCGCGGTCGGTACTCGGATGGGTGACCAAAATTTACCACACATGTATGACACCAAAATGTAAGGTTTTTATCAACCTTTGAGTCGTTTCCGGTATACGAAAAAGTCAAGGGGAGACCACTCCCGATTTTTTGAAAAGTGTTGCAGTTAGGAAAATGGTAGGAGTAAGGTAGGATAATTACTATTTACAATTTTTATTTATTATTTTACAGTAAATGGGGTTCCTCATCATACAAGTTTCTTCACAACTTGTGGTTAGAAGGCGGCAATGATGTGTGCTTAATTCCTATATACTGTTTCTATAAAAATACGAAGCTAACGATACCAAAATGGGCTGACATTACGTTTGGATACGAAGTGTTCAGCCAGCGTCAACTGGATTACTATAGTAATTTATATAATATGAAATATGGGTAAGATCACAATATTTCAAATTATTTATAGTAAAAATACGAATGTTATACGAAATCATTAGGTAGGTTCAGACGACGACAGGATGCTGGCAATATGATAATAGATTAAGGTTGAAAGTTTAGGTAGCCTGCTTTGCCGTCGTCTCTTCTGTACTTAAGCAGGTACTACTACTAACACTGTCGGAACGTCTAGCTAGCCACAGTCCAGTGACGAAGGACCAGTAAGCCTATTCGCTAACTTTTTTGACACATAAAAGTGATAATCAGTGAGTGAATTTAATATCCATTGGTGTTTTACACGACACGCTATTATTGTACATAGCGTTTAAAAACAGCAATGTTTATGTAATTCACTCGGTAATTATCACTTTCAAGTCTCAAAAAAAGTTAGCGAATAGGCAGATCTGTCTCACCGAGCAGTTTGCTCCGCGTCGTCGCCGCACCGGGTGGCAGACTACATCCCCGTGCTGACGCATGAGATCCGAGTGATCTTCATGCTTAGCAAACCGTCATCTCATCACATTCTAGGTCAATACTTTTACTTCATTATGATTAAAATGGATGCACTCATTAAACACTTTTATTGGCAGGTCAGGTATACGGTTTTCAACCTTCGTAGTGCAATCCACAAACTTCTTGCAATATTTTATGGATAGATTCAAAAAGGCTAATGGCAAAGTCAAGCAGAGTCAAATTAGTTCACTGAATGACCCCGTGCTAAAGGAATACGATGTGGTGGTGAACTGCTCAGGACTAGGCGCCAGAGACATAGTGCCCGATAAAGAAGTGTTCCCAGTTAGGGGGCAAGTAACGAAGGTAAGTTGTTCTCGTTTCATCAGTTCAGAATATATGAAGAGACGAAGAAACTCGGATGCGGATGGTATTGCCATTTAGAGAGATGAATGAAATGAAACTAATTGACGAAGCAAAAATTAATAGGATTCGGGATGGAAAAGACCTATACAACATGTAAATTAAATAACCAACACCCTGAATACAGGTGGTTTGGGATCGGCTTCTGAGTTGATTTCAATATTTAAAAAAAAAATTAATCATCTCAGAAGCCGATCCCAAACCACATGTATTCAGGGTGTTGGTGTTTTAAAAAATAAATTGAAATCAACTCAGAAGCCGATCCCAAACCACCTGTATTCAGGGTGTTGGATATTTAATTTACATGTTGTATATAGGCAAACGTTAGTTAGAGTGCGTTCCAAAACCAGGTGAAACCAAGTAGACAGCGTTAGAGAGAAGTTTTTTTTTCTAATTGGTGCTGTAAAATAACTATAGTTTAACAAAAAATGGTGAAAGCGCTTCCTAATAACGGCCAATAGTGAGCTATAATTCACTCTACCCCGTGTAAATTGAAATCGTTATGGAACACACCCTTAGACGATCAAATCCAGTCTCTCTCAGTGATCTGTGATCAAATCGACAACTGGGATCCAGGGATTAACGTGCCTTTCGAGGTACGGGAGGATCTACAGAATATTTTTTTTTCAACTGGACTAAACTAAAAAGAAATGTAAACACGTGACCCTGCCACAGAGCTCCTCCCCTCATTGGTGCAAGAAAGTATCTATGCATACATCACAAGCCAACAAAACATGATCAACATCATCAACAGCTCATTTAATGTCCCCACCGAGGGGCTCGAGCCTACCACATTAGGGGCGACTAGGCCTTAGTCAACCATGCTGGCCAAGTGCGGGTTGATTGACTTCACACACAACCTAAGAATTTCTTCATAGGTTTGTGCAGGTTTCCTCACGATGTTTTCCTTCACCGTAAAAGCGTCGTTTAATTCAAAAATTTAAAACACATTTGTACGTGGCGGTGTTCGAACCGGTGCCACCCGGGTGGAAGACAACGCTCTTACGCACTACGCCACCGACGCTTACAAAACAAGATGTCGAATAATAATTAATTTAATATTATATTTCCACAGGTCATAGCTCCGTGGGCAAATCACATTATTGTTGATGAATTTAAGGGAAATTATATAATACCAAAGTAAGTGCTATTTTACTTGATTTTCTATACCGCAATAAAATAAAAATTAACGATCCACTAGTGGATTTTAGTTAACATATTAATCGTAAACATTTTGTTAGATGCCACTTATTCTGGAAGAGTTTTTTTTAAGAGTATACTAGTAGACTCTAAACTCTAGTGGTTCGCCCACTCCAGACCAGAAGTCATGAGTTCGAGTTTCGACTTGCGGAAATAGGGATTGATGGCTGTTTTTTTAAGCTTAACATCAGAGGAGGTGTCAGGCAGGTGGTCGGCCATAAAATTACGCTAAAACCAATACAACAAAGGCGATCCTACCAAATAAATGGGGTCCAAGCTAATTCGTTGGGTCCAAGAGTGTGAAGAAAAACGAGAGGTACATAAAAACATAAACGTCAATTCTTCCTCCGTCGCAGAATGTATAAAAAGAAGGGGAACAAATTTAGTGTCCACCCACCAATAAAATAGTACACTGTTCACCAAAATAGATATTTTTGCCACCAAAAACAACTTTTGGTGACAATTTACACTTTTATGGTGAACGTTTATCCTTTTTTGTAGGTTAGGTTAGGTTAGTATGGTGTTGGCAATCGCCAGTGGGGATTGGAAGTAAGGGCTCTGCCGGTTTCCCAATCCTCCACTATTATGGCGAAGAGGGAGTGCCGCTGGGTTTTTTAGTGGGTAGACCCGGGGTTCAGCCCCGGGGAGTCCCACATACCCCTCCCGTCCCCCGACGAGAGGGCATGCGTAATGCATTTTTACCCAGGGAAAAAAAAAAAAAAAAAAAAGGTTAGTATGGTGTTAATTTAAATACAAGCCACCTTGTGTTGTTTTACAAAATTCACCAGCAAATAATAAATCAGAACTCCATGCTTCATAATGAGAAAATTCCAAAATTGACAGCGTCGAAACCTGTGTACTGGGGGGCACGCACCAGGAGCACGACTTCAACCGACAAGTTGACGACGGCGATACTAAGTTCATCATTGACGGCTGCAAAGAGCTGATGCCGGGATTACAGGTACACACACAGAACACTGCTGCTTATTAAATTTCAACGTACTTATCAGTTTTTTCCGCCCGATGGTAAGCGATAATACCTAACCATATGCGACTCCCGAGTTCCCCTTAAATTAAAGGGGAAAATATGCACAAGCTAGACCATAATAAGACCTGTTGCTGTGTACGGATCAGAAAGATGGGCGGTAAAGTGGACGGATGACGCCGTAGTCGACGACATGCGTATGCTAAGATGAATGCGTGGAGTAAAAAAATGTACAAGGTGAAGAACGAGTAAATTAGGGGCAGCCTGAAAGTTGCACCAGTGGCAGAAAAATTGAGAGGTGCATGAATAGCTTGGTATTATTGACATGTGATGAGAAGGGATGATAATCAGGTGAAAAGAAGGTGATGAACAAGAATGTGGACGGAGAGGAAGACCGAAGAAAAGATGGATAGATTGTGTGAGAGATGATATGGCAAAGAAATTGATTATGGTAAGAGGTAAAATATAAGCTTCTTGATGGTAAGCGATAATCGTAGTGTCAACCCCACCCTCTACCCGTCAACCACGTGGAGTTGGAGCTTCATGGAAACCTTACTTATTTATCATCGGAAACACGACTCTACGAAGAGGTGGTTATTTGACTGAATTTTTTTTTTGCTATCTTTCTACTTACAAAATGTATTGAACCGGAATATTTTTTATCATTCATATTTTGAAAGTTATTTGCACAAACGATTGTAAAACAATTGAAAGTTATTAATGATTAGATAATATTTTCACTATATGTATTACATTACAACTTAAATTCAATCAGCAGTGCTTCCACAAGAATCCATTGCAATGAAAATAATTTAGAAATTTGAAAAGAAAATATTTACGCGTTTGTAAACGCAAAAATTATTCCATAATTTTTTTTTACTGAACTTCTATTACTGGGGCTGAAAATCTAAATACAAATTCTTTACTAAACAGCACGCCCAGATTGTAAACCATTGGGTGGGCTTGAGACCTGCGAGGTACGAGATACGACTGGACGCCGAAGAAAAACACGGCAAGCTGTACATCCACAACTATGGACATGGTAAGACATTAATGTATTTATGAAATATATGTTTTTTACTTTCTCGTATAGGTAAGTAGTATAGAGGAAGTCTTGTAATCGACAAAAAATATGACCTCGAAATTTTGACGGATTTACAATTTTTCACGTATTGGACCTCCCTGAGTACAAAAATATTTTTTTGAAATTATGGCTGTGTGTGCAACTCGAGTATGCTTTAACTTATTGCAACCAAATTTAACATGCCTGTATGACATCAAAATATAAGGTTTCTATCAACTTTTGAGTCGTTTCCGATATACGAGTAAGTCGAGGGGAGACCACTCCCGATTTTTTTACATTAAATGGTTGTCAGACAAGCATACGGCCTGTCTGGTGGTAAGTAGTCACCGCAGCCTATAGACGCTTGCAACACTGATGTGACACTCGCCCGCTGCCAACCCTGATCCCCTTCCCTACCCCGTGAAACAAAATTTTATAGATCTTAAGCTAAGCTCTCAAAATTTTTCAACGCACTGTTGCCCGGATGAAGGTCATGTGGTAATACGGACCGTATCACACAGATCCTTAGGATCAAATGCCTATACAAATAGAATCCTTCCTATAACAGCTCGCTCCTCCAAGCTAAAGTTCTCGTGACCCTAAAAACTCCAATGACCTTAAGCTTAGCTGCAACCAGCGACAGCGGCTAATCTAAGAATAGGAAGCAAGGAGACAATGAGCCGCCGATACCAGTAAGGATGTTGACACCATTTACAAAAAATGAGGAGTGGTCTCCTCTTGACTTTCTCGTATACCGAAAACGACTCAAAAGTTGAAAGAAACCTTATATTTTGATTTCATACATGCATGTTAAATTTGGTTGCAATAAGTTAAAGCATAGTCGAGTTATTGTGCTAACGCACAGACACACACACAGATATAATTCCAAAAGCGGTATCTTTGGACTCAGGGAGGTCCAAAACGTGTAAATACATCAAAATCTCGAGGTCGAATTTTTTGACGATTACAAGACATCCTCTATATTACGTATACGAGAAAGTAATAATTACAAGGAGTTAAATTGGTAAAAGGCGATGGAATTTTATGCCAGAAAACTTTCAATCGTTTCAAATTATCTCTGGAATTTGATTTTGATTTTTAAGCGTATTTTGATACGGCTTATTTTAATTACTTAATATTTAGTCATTTCACTCCTGAGGGATGTATACATACATGGGCGTATCCTCCTCGTAATCTCGGACGAGGAAATTAGACGTGATCATTTTTTAAATCTTTTTGGATCTACCCTAAAATAACAGTAAATTCTTATTCTTAAATAAGGGGCTGAGGCTGTATCTCAGAGCACTTCGACCCTATGGGATCTTTTGTGCTTCCCCTTTCCTTATCACCCATCCCCGCCAACATCGAAAACACTCTGTATGGGTTTCACGATGTTGGCGGGGATGAGGTCTATAAAGTCCTCTGGTTTAGGGTAAGCTAAACCTAGGACCCTTAGTCGCCTGTTGGCTAGTGCATCGCAGTCACATAGTATGTGCTCCATGCTTTCTTCCTCCTCACCACACATTCTACAGATGGGGTCATCAGCTTTGCCTATTGTGCAAAGGTCTCTTCTAGTGGCAAAGTGGCCAGTGAGAGCACCTATGAGGTAGCGGGTTTGGGTTCTGTTGAATCTTCCCATTCTTTTGAGGTAGCCTATGTGTGAGGATCCTAAAAATTTCTTTGAGTGTGTCAGTCGGGGAGTGGACAACCATTCCCTGAGGTGTCTCTTTTGACAATACTCCTTTAGTGCCATTTTTATGGTACTTCTAGATAATCCTACAAAAGGCTCGGGCCCATTGATGTTTTGAGCCGATCCTTTCCTTGCTAGTTTGTCAGCATTTTCGTTACCTTCAATCCCTACATGTCCCGGTACCCACACTAGTTTCACTAGGTTTTGTTTGCCTAGATTATTTAGTGTGTGTATCGCGTCCAAAACTAGTTTTGAAGTGACTTTGTAGGTAGTTAACGCTTTAAGTGCCGCTTGGCTGTCACTAAGAATGTAAATAGTCATTCCTTTGGTGCCCATTTCTAGGTTCTTCTGAGCACAGGCAATTATTGCATATGTCTCAGCCTGAAAGACCGTTGCATATTTGCCCATGCTTTGTTGGTACTCATACCCGTTGGTGTAAATACCTGCCCCTGTACCTGGAGGTCTACTCCGAAACCGCGCATTCAAATCTTCGGATCCGACCGATAGCCGATCGAAGTTTATGCCGTGACCTTACTCCGAAACAATATCGGGCTCAAGAGGTTATATCGGAGTCACGTGACCACTATCGTGAACGAACAAGAAAAGAACGATAGAGTTATTCGTAGCGGATATTTGGATCTTGATTACGGATATGTTTTTATATTAAATTTTCTAATCATTTATGCGTTTTAGAGTTTAAAAAACTATGTTATTTAGTTCAAATGTGAAGTAGTATTTACATTTAAGTAATAAAAATAATAACATAATCTCGTAAATTAATAAAAGTCGTAGGTATATGGCTGTCTACTGCTTGCCTTTGTCTTTATTAAGAAATACATGTGTCAATTGATTACTTGACTGATTTACGACATTTGTGGAGAGGCAAAGTGAAGAGCAATGGTAAATTAAAATATTTTTAGGGACATTTTAAACATACCTATTTATAGAGAGTGAGCTACTTAAAAGTTTTTCTGTAATGAATAATTATGACTTACGGGTTACAAGTTTGTCATTCATTTAGAGTTAGACATATTAAATAATACTGCGCAAGAACCCCTCATGTAAATGTGTGCAATATTGAGGGAAATAGTGTCAAGTTGGTAACACATTTTGTATTAGTATTTTTTTAATAATTATTATTAATGAATAAAATAATTAGGTACCTACGTTTGTTATTTATTTCTAAATAAATTTAAATAACTATTTATTTACTCATTAGAGAATATGAAAATCATAATTTTATGTATGTAAGTCCCTACTTTATTACCAAAGTTCTAGTTTTAGTCGCAAAACTGTTTTTTGCTAAATAACATATAAGTCATACTTTAAGAACGGCATCAATTCCATGGCTACCCTTTTAGGACGTAAAAGAGCCGAACTAACAATAGAATTATAGGTCGGTACACATACACAGTACACCTTAACTTATCTTCACACCATCTATTTCACTTTTACTCATGTTTAATCACAAATTAACGGCTATAATGTAATTTATTTTAACTCCAACAACGCTTACGACGAACAAAAGGCACCTATTTTGCTATCGTGAATTTTGACACTGTTCTCCCGAAAAATCGTTTGTCAAATTCAATACTTCGATCGTGTTTTGCGCGTTCGGAGTAAGCTCCGACACGAGTAATGTCATTGATAGTTCGGTCGGTCCGAACTTCGGAACGAATGTATTTCGGAGTAGGAAATGCCACGATATATCGGCCGAAACTTCGTAAACTGACATTCAGAGTAGACCCCCTGACTCCATCTTTGATCCGTCAGTGTACCATATAAGACTGTTTTCCTTAGGGGTTTTGAGTCCTCGCTTCCATTCCTCCCGCGTGGGTATATGGATACTGAATGATCTCCTAGATACAAACGATGGTTGGTTTACATCACTTGTCATTGCTGTGACGATATCTAGGTTTAGATCCTTTTCAAATTTGGTGTGTCGTGTCCTCGGCTGTGAGTCCTTCCATGTTCCACATACCTGTAACCTATGGAGAGTGTCTCTTGCTTGTGATTCGATGACTACGTGCAGCGGTGTTAATCCAAGGATATTTTCTATGGCGGCCGTTGGTGTGGTCCGGAATGCTCCAGTGATGGCCAGGCAGGCCATTCTCTGAAGCTTTGCCAAGTCACTTTGACATGTAGATAACTTGGTTCTGGGCCACCATGCTATGCTACCATATGTAACAATCGGTCTTATTAACATAGTGTATAGCCAGTGCATTACTTTGGGCTTTAGTCCCCATGTTTTGCCGTACGTAGCCCGACACAATCCGAAAACCCTTTGGCATTTCTTTATTGTGTTGTCTACATGAGTTTTCCACTTTAGTTCTTTATCCAGTGTTATTCCTAGATATTTTACTTCCGTGGACCATGGCAGTTGCGTTCCATAGAGTGTAAGTGACTTGGTCTGTTCAACTTTCCTCTTCCTCGTGAATAGTATTACTACTGCCTTTTTTGGGTTGATAGAGAGGTGGTGGTTGTTGCACCATTGTTCCACCCTTTTAAGGGCTTGTTGCATAAGCACAGTTACTGTGCTCATGAACTTTCCTCTTATCGTAACCACTATGTCATCCGCGTAACCAACGGTATATAATGGTCCATTATTTAAATCTTTCAATAGAGAATCAATGACTAGGCACCACAGTAGTGGAGACAGTACACCACCTTGGGGGCATCCCATTGCGGTTTTGATACATGCACTGTCTCCCATCAGTGAAGCTGTTATTGTTCTCCCTTTCAGCATGTTATTGATCCACTTACAAAGTGTTGGATCAATACCATGACATATTGCAGCCTTGTGAATAGACTCATGCATGGTCTTATCAAAGGCTCCTTCTACATCTAGAAATGCTGCCATGCAGATTTCTTGTGCCTCTAAGCTTCCTTCTATTTTATCTACCACCAGGTGCAAGGCCGTTTCAGTCGATTTGCCTGGTTGATATGCACATTGAAGCCCGTGAAGAGGTTTTCTTTTCAATGGCTCTTCCCTAATATGTCGGTCAATGAGCTTTTCGAGGGTTTTGAGCAAAAAGGATGACAGGCTAATGGGCCTATAAGCTTTTGCATCCTCGTAGTCACTCTTACCAGCCTTTGGTATGTACGTCACCCTTGTTTTCCTCCAAGCTTTTGGAGTGTACCCAAATGCGATACATGCCTTAAATATCTTTGCAAGGTACGGTATAATAATATCCGCTCCCTCCTGTAGTATTATTGGGTAGATGTCATCTGGGCCAGGAGTTTTAAAAGGTTGGAAACTTTTAATTGCCCAACTCAGTTTCTTGTCATCCACCACCTTTTTTGCGACTTTCCAATCAGTTCGTGAGGCTTTTGGAGTGTACCCAAATGCGATACATGCCTTAAATATCTTTGCAAGGTACGGTATAATAATATCCGCTCCCTCCTGTAGTATTATTGGGTAGATGTCATCTGGGCCAGGAGTTTTAAAAGGTTGGAAACTTTTAATTGCCCAACTCAGTTTCTTGTCATCCACCACCTTTTTTGCGACTTTCCAATCAGTTCGTGAGGTGCGTGTAAGTTGTTCCTCTTCACTGATTGGCTCGCCTTCATATGCGTTGATTTGAAAATAACAGTAAAAGTACAGAAATAAATATTGTTTTAATTACAGGAGGCAGTGGATTGACATTATTCTGGGGTTGTGCCGACGAAGTTCTGGAGATATTAACGGACAAAATGAGACACGCGAGCAAGTTGCACAACTCAAAACTTTAATATCCGTTAACAACTCTACATAATTGACAATGGTCCTACATAACTAATAACAATAATTAAATATATCGTCTATAAAAATAAAAATATTTTGGGTCGTTCGTTAACAAAAGCGTGAGTCAACACACAATTTGAACTTTAAGGCACAGCAATTTGAGCTTTACAAATTCTAACGTTAACAATATTTTGTGTACAGACTGCTACTTAGGTACACATAAACTACCCAAAACTATCAAATTTCTTAAATAAATTTAACTTTATTATATAGTAATGAGGTTCAAAATCTATTAAGCAAATTTTACAGTTTTAACAGCTGTCTGTACAATTAACCGACACTTTACTTTGTTTTAATATAAGATTTCTATTTAATTTAAATATTATGCACTATCTATTATGTGCGATATGTACGTGTAAATGTGTATATTGATTTTTCTGTAAATGCATTTGCACTTTGCAGCATGATTGTAATAATATGTATTTATATTGTCATAAATAAACAAAACTATTAAAAATATTCATTTTTAATTATTACAAAATATTCATTTTTAATTATTACAAAATCGTGTTTTATTTTTAAATTTATTTTAAGCTAATATCGATTTTCTCGGATCACATTAAAGTTAATTTGACATAAAGATTCATTTCCTTTGCCTTTAGGCATTTACTCTATGATTGCGCTTTTATTATTATCGTTCCTCAGAGTAATAACAAAAATGAAAATAGATTTTTTATAGTAAGTCCATAGCTCCGAGCATTTCTATTTTAAAAATAGGTAATATAACTAAGCGAAATTCTTATTTATTATTTTGGTCCCTAAACATTCGCCAAGAGGTCAAAATTCATTTATATGTTAGGAACTGTATCCAAACTAATCAATGAAGAAATATGGTATACTTATTTTTTCTTGAGCACGGTGTCGTAGATATCCGTCCTCCTCTGCATCTTGATTGGAATTTGACTTCTGACTTCTTCGACGGCGGTCAAGTCTGTGAAAAAGAATGTCATCAATAAGTATTTCAAGAAAAGCCCCTCCATGCTGCATTCTTCGATATTATTAGATTTTTTACTGCTGTCCATTATATAATCCGAAAGTCAGATTTTTAGATGGGTTCTAATATCCCAGCAGGCTAACTTTTAAAAGATCAACTATTCAATTTGCGTAGGTATTGCAACTTTGTATGGAATAATAGCTGATTTTGTTTTTCGCGATTTCAGAAATGCTTTCATAGTAAAAGATGCTAGTATTGATTAGATCTTCAAATGGTTTGAAGGTTGTTCATTTATTACAAATACCTAATCCTGTATATTAGTCAAATTAATTTGGACACAGGGTAGAGAAGAGAATGAAGAACAATCGCCAAGACTCACCAACGTCAGCGAGCAATGTCCCCGGCTCATGGCCCAGCTGCGCAGTGACGGCGCCCCAGGGGTCGACCAGCAGCGAATGTCCCCAGGCCACGTACCCCGCGGCGGGGTCCCGCGCGGGACTCACCAAGCCCACCCATAGCTGGTTGTCTGTGGCACGGGCTCGCGCAAGCAACTCCCAATGCTTCGGCCCCGTGGTCATGTTGAACGCACCCGGGTAGATTAGCAAGGAGCAGCCTGAATTAAAATAATTCTAATAAGCAAGACAAAGATGAAAGTAAAAGGTATTTATCTACGCCTCCTCTACGATAACACCTAAGATCGGACGGATATCTAACCCATTTTTCTATTACTTCTACTATGCTGTTACAGTTTTAACATTAAAAGATTTTTTAAATGCCTAACAACTATTTTTAAAAAAACTAGAAGAAAAAGTTTTATACAAATAGGACAAGCTTTTTTTGGAATCTTGATTTCAGAGTTTCGCCCACTTGCAGATGCACCAGTGGCGTAGCGTAGGGGGGGCAGGGGGGGCGGCCCGCCCCGGGCGGCACATTTGAGGGGGCGGCAAAATTTCACAATAAATAAAAAAAAATTGAAACCATTTCATATTTTTATTGCAACTACAAACTACCAGGGCACTGCTTTCGCCGTTGAAATTTGTCAGTGATTGGTGCTTATGTTTTTATGGTAAACATCAAATTATTGAAGTTTGCACTTCTAAGATCCGAACGAAATATTTTTGCAAATATTTGACTTTTTTCCTAGTATTTGACGTCCAGTTAAGATGAAACTGCCTTATAGTGTGGAATATTTTTTTGCGTTTACAAACACGTAAATATTTTTGAGACTAGAAAAAATACACTGAAAAAATCGACCTGCCCTTTATTCAGACAGGCGGAAGGGTTTCTAGTGTTAAAAATATTTACGCGTTTGTAAACCCAAAAAATTATTCCATATGAAATTGTTTTAATAAGAAAAATGTATTTTCGAATAAAATGACACGTTTTCCTGTCTCTAGCAGTGATAATGTAATTTGTACACTATTGAAAAACACAGGAAGGCATTTTTTCGAACGAGAACTTAAAGTGTTGCAATGAAGTGCAATCGACCAACTGAAATACGAGAGCGTTCCCAATTCTTTTTTCATTAATTCCAAACTGAATGTAAATCCGGCAATTGCCTGACTTTTTCGTTGCCATTTTCGAGCGAGTGCAACGCATCTAAATACTTTTTAAACTTATTATTGTGTAATGTATAGTATACATTAAATTAAAATACCTAAATAAGAGGGCGGCAAAATTATATTCCGCCCCGGGCGGCCGATACCCACGCTACGCCACTGAGATGCACTAGTGGGTATAGTTGCGTTTTTGTTAAGATAGACGCATATTTAGCGGAGTCGAAGGCGCCGAAATCGTTGCTCATTACATGTGAATAGAATGAATGAGAGCGCATCGGCCGCACCGAATCTGGTGACGTCATGCAAATTTCCGGGGTATAAAGAAATCTAAAATTAATTTCGTTTAGCGCGTTTGGCTTAAGCGTGGGAGACATTCGGTGCATACCTATTCTAACTAGTCAGAAATTTTCCGTTAAATGTGCGTCCACCTATACAACATGTAAACTAAATAACCAACACCCTGAATACAGGTGGTTTGGGATCGGCTTACGAGTTGATTTCAATAAATTTTTTTTGAAAAAAATTATTGAAATCGACTTGGTTTACATGTTGTATAATGACGCTCTGTTGAATCGCGCCGCTAGTTTCATATGGTGGCGTATTTGCATGCGCGAACTCTTAAATCAACCTAATGACTTTTCTTTACCTACGTAAAATTAAAATCAACTTGGAAGTGATCTTGTCTTTCTAAAGTAATATCTATTATTTTTTGTTAATTCTGAGACAAACAGTTAGCAATGTAAACATCACACTGATTCCTACCTTCTTTAGCTAAGAGATGCGCCATTTCCCCGAAACGCAAGTCATAACAGATGCCCAGGCCAATCCTCACGCCGTGGTAGTCGAACGTGGTCAGCTGATCTCCCGGCGACAGAACTTCCGACTCGCGGAACGTGATCTTATTGGGGATGTCTATGTCGAAGAGATGCATCTACAAACAAAGATAACTGCCATACCACGGAAGATGTCAATTTTTAAATTACAGCTTTAAGTCTCTAAACACACAACACAACTAATGGAATCTTTGTCCATTGTGGTGGACAATGCAAAATTATCAATTTGTTAATTTAATTTACAACTATACGTATTCGACAATTTGTTGGTAGTCCGCAGCAGAGGTGCGTTTACCAGGCCATTCGGATTTGATAACACATAAACACAATACTAGTAAATATAATGTGTTTTTGACTATGGTCTTCGGCATAGCTGGGCATAAACTCGTTTAATCCGTTAAAATTAACGAAGTTAACATTTCGATTAACGGATTACCTTTTAAGTTAAAACTCGAGGAAACAAAAGGACTCGTTAACTTCCATTAAATTCCCCAAGTCCGGTAATTGTTAATCCAGTACAGTACAGTAGTGCCTTCGATTGTATTCAAGGAGACTCAAGCATATCTCGGGTCACTGCTAGTGTTACCGACATTTGTAGAAACTGTCTTTAAATTAAATAATATAAGGTTAAGGACCTAGTAAATAATGTAAAACACAGGATTAGCCAATGCCTCAAATATGGCATAGAAAAAAGGTTTGGATCACTTCTGGACGTAGGATAGTGCCAAATTGCTGCGGCTTCTCACCGAATTTCAGGTTGATATGGAAAGGTAGAAAAGGCGTTAAGAAGCTGCAGAAAGTTCGAAGGATAGATATATTTTAACATTTATATCTCTGTCCTCCAATAGAACGGCGTACGATACGATTACGTGAGGAGCCATGTACCAAGGGCCTGAATAACGCTGCATTTCCCGGCACGGCCATAAGTCCTCCTCGCAATAAGCCCTTGCCAACTGCCACTTAAGGTTTGCAAATTCTTTGGGCTATGTCGGTGACCTTGGTTCTCCTGCAGATCACATCACATCATTTCTGATATGATCACACAGAGAATCTTCGAGCATAGCCCTCTCCATTGGGTGATCGTGAGCATTCTTATGAGGCCCATTGTAAGCGGCGACGTTTCGGTTCAATAGGTCATAAGTGGCAGGCAATACACACGAATGAAAAACTTTCGTCTTGAGACAACGCAGTGGTCGGGCCTGAATATGCCGCATATCTTCCCGAACGCTACCCACCCAGTAGAGTTGGATTCGTTGATTGACCCTCTGTCTGGACTGGAAGTTGTTCCAACCAAGTTAAACTGTTTGTCCCAGTTAAACATAATCGTCGACCACTTCCAACCTTTATAGGACATGGAAATTCGACGTGATTTTCGACTTATCCATGTTCATTTTAAGACCCACTTGTGCCCAGATCGATTATTGTGCCCAGGAGTTCCAATGTCTCAGCCATGATTACGATATCATCTGCAAACCGAACGTGAGTGACGTGCTCGCCATTTATGTTGATGCCAAGTCCACTCCAGCCCAGAAGCACATACAAAGTGGACTGACTGGGAAGCCGCTGGATGCGGGCAGCGCAGGACTGAACGAGATACCTACTTGAGAGAAGCCTAAGTCCAACAGTGGGACGTCTCTCGGCTGAAATGATGATGATGATATAAAGTTGTTACCGCTACCCTTTGGTAAATTCAAAGTAGGGTATACCTTCCTATGCTGAGCGAGCAGCTTCCCCGAGGCGTCCCAGACAGTGCAAGTGTTGTAGAGCGCGGCACCACAGCGCTCCGGCACGGTGCCGCCCACCACGCACACGCCCGCCTCCGCCGCCGCCCGCGATAACGCGCGGCAAGTCTCGCCCGCGGGCACCTCTTCCGCATATTCGTCAAAAAACTCTGAGAAAATACTAATGTTTAAAGCTTGATCCACACACATCCGTACCGTGCCCGGGGCGTGGACAAGACGTATTCCGTTAGTGGTCGTCAAAACTATAATTGCGTGCTTATTATATGAACTCGTTTAAACACGTACGTGTACGCGACGGAGCTTCATAGTACGAGCACCAGCCCGACACGGCCGGCCACTTCCCGGGTGCGATTCTGATGTGTGTAGATAGTAGAGTCTAATTCTTGTACTTATAAAGGTGCTATCAGTCGGTTAATTTTTCGTTTATTTTCGGCTTGCATTTGGTATGTTTCAATCGAAATGAAGTGTGTGAACACAAAATGCCACACAAGTGTCAACTGCTGAATAAAAATTAAGTATCACTGGAGTGAACATTCATACGAGTGAACTGTCTGATCACACCTTGAGTATCATTTATCCTTATAAGGATAAAAAGATACTATAGTATCTTTTTACAAATTTACTTGACTTAATTAGAAGTCCTTGAAAATTTTTTGATACTTCTCCAACACTTATCACCCATTTCTATTTTTGCTTTCCTTGTCCAGCATTTTAAACAGACTGCTGACATGTTTGAAACTATAATTATTATTCATCCTGGTTGTTGGCTCCCAGCAGATTTAGTTAAATAAACTAGATTACCAAGACAACAAATTAGTATGAGAATTTTTTTATATGTTTACTTCGATCTATCGTTTAGCTTAATCACAAGTAAATCTCGCGACAAATTTTTATTTTAGTGCATTTAATTTAAAATACAAGCTTTTTTAGAAATATTTTTTAAAGTTAATTTTTAACTCAAATCTACTGTACAATTTTTAGTTAGGTACTTAAATACTTTTTCACATTACATTACAATAGAATAGACCTCAAATAAATTTGGGAGGAGGGTAGGAAAATGAAGTCTTTGAAGCACATAGTGATTGCGCAAAGTACCCTATGTACGTTAAAGCCACAACCTAGAGGAACACCTTTTTTAATGGGGATGCCCTGACAGGGTGAGTCCCACATAACTTTGGGGTGGCCCCACCTGCCTCAAAATATGCGTAAAGAATTTTCAGATGAAAAAAAAAAGGGTAGGGAAATGAATGATTATGGTAGGTCTATATTCTATGGTTGTATGTTATGGAGATACCTATACTTACTAGTGCCATATGGTGAATTAAAGCACTCTGGGAGGGCTACCAGTTGCGCTCCTTTCTCCTTAGCCTTATGTATTTCGTCTACTGCAGCAGCAACATTTTTACTTTTGTTTGGGCCCACTGACAACTGGACCAGAGCTATTTTGAGACCTACAAATGTCATTGTGTAGATAAACACTTTTCAATTATTGACATAATATTTGATTCCATTCCTATTCACTGCACTTGATAAATAAAGAATAATGCATTTGTGTGCTTAATGTTATGGATTAAACATTAGTAAAAGCTTATTAGATTATCTCTTTGGTTTAGACCAAAGAGCTCGGCTGAATGGTTTGACCACCATTCTCAGACCCAGAATCCAGTTAATAACTGAAGCAATGGCTTACATAAAGTAATCTAACACAACACATTGCTGACAAATTGACTTTTATTTACTTAGATTTAAATAACATTTTACGAAAGAGATTTGTCTGTTTATCGGAATACTGGTTGAATAAAGGTATGCCTTTAAGATGTCAGAAGATATTTAAAATGTATATTTATAGTTTGTAAATGTATCACACATAAGTGTATATTATGTTCTTGTTATTTAAGATAAATGTTTAAAATAAACATTATTTATAATACATAAAGTATTAAAAGTTGTTTAAGTAATTGTGACATTATGTTATTAACAGAAACTCAATATGAGTTTAATTTCAATGATATGATAAGGCAAATATCAGATGAACTTTACTAAAGTTAACCTAAACATTTTTTCACATAGATCTAGTAGATATTAGGGTGCATGATAAGAATGATGAATGTAGCTACAATAATAGTCGAATCAAAATACTATACCACCAAGTACAAGCACTGGTTTCTGTAAAAAGCGAGGATGAACTGCGTCTACCGACGACTGACGCTCACACATGTTGGGGACTCTAGCGAATATTTCCTAGAAGAAAATTTTGTAACAATACAGTTTAAGTACCTCTTTTTAACATAGCAGTTATAAGATACCGGTTATGCAAAATTCGTATCGCAAATATCGCAGTTTAATTAACAAGAATATTTTTTGCTTTTGAAAATACACCAATAAAAGTGGACGAAATCGCAAATCGCAGATTACAATGACATATGTCATTTTTGACAATCAGCTGATCCCGTATTGTCAAATTATTTGGAGGCAAAGGTTAAGGTGCGTTCCAAAACCAGATGAAGCCAAGTAGACAATGTTAGAAAGAAATTTTTGAATACTAGAAAAATGCACTGAAAAACATCGACTTGCCTCAGGCGGAAATCGAACCCGCATCTTCCGCAATCCGGGCGGCTGCGTTGACCATTACGCCACAGAGACACTGCTGTCGAAATCAGTGCTTGGTGCTTATGGTTTTATGGTAAACATTGTTTCATAAAATCTTTGAAATTTGCTCTTCTAAGACCCGAACCCCAGACGCCCAGTTAAGATGAAATTACATTATGGGATAATTTTATTTTTGCATTTACAAACGCGTAAATATTTTTTATAATAGAAAAATTTCAGTGCATTTTTCTAGTAAGTATTAAAAATATTTTTATTTTTCAGTGCATAAAATTATTTAATTTAATTAAGGTTCCTTGTGAGGTCCAGGGTTGCACTAAGAAAGGATTTTTGGAAATTCACCCTCTAAGACTCTAAGGTGGTGAAAAGGGGGTAAAAGTTTGTATGGAAATCCGTCATTTTTAAAATAAAATCCATAAAAATTGGTGTATGGCCTTTCAGTTAGAAATTAAGGAAAACATATTTAGGATTTTTGAAAATTCAATCCTTAAGGGGAAAATAAGGGATGGAAGTTTGTATGAAAATCATTTTTTAAAGTAAAATCGATGAAAATTGGTATATGGCGCTTGGGTTAGAAGAAATAAGAAGAAAATTTAAACGCTGCCCTAAATAACTATTCTACGCGGACGAAGTCGCGGGAAAAAGCTAGTTAGTAATATATCTGAATTGTGCTCTGTACAAGGAACCTAATTCCTTATTCAGAGTAGTGAATATAAATATTAGACTTTAGACTGCACGATACACTTGTCTGCTGAGATCACAGATTTATAATACCTATTGGATACACTTTAAATCTATACCTGAGTTCGCCATGTATATTTAACTCCATGATCAAATGCATTGGAGTGTTATGTCTATTTACCTCTTAATTACTACGGTTCTGTCTTGGTTGTTGGCATAGATTAATAATTACCGACTTTTATAGATTCGCAATGAATCTACTAGGGAGAGACCAAAAAATGCTCCAGTGTGTGAGTAATGCGCATGTATGCGTGAACAATAGTACTTCAGTCCATTGAGCTATTACTCTTGTAATAATAGCTCAATGCTTCAGTCTAACAGTTGGTCTTTTCTACATGACTGACAGGCTGACTGAGGCCGCCTGCGTGTACGTGAAATGGTCTCGTCTATCTATCCTGCTCTAATATACGCGTTAGTATACTTACTCTTTCTCTTTTACATTGCCGATCTACTGTTGCTTAGATCTATGGTTGTTGACTTTTGTTTTGCCTTGAAGGTTTGGTATTTTTTAGGTTTGATGCCTCTATTTTATTCTCCGTGCTTCGGGAGGCAAGTTAAGCTGGTTGTCATGGCTGATGTTCGATAGATATCAGTCGAAGGTGTTCCCTAACGAGGGTTAGACATATTCTTTATAATTTGTGAATGAGGGTTGTTGTCAGGCAAGCGACCGATCGTAAAAATTTAATGCCAACAAAACCTATTAATAATAGGAGTACCTACTGTTGACACAAGGCTGCTTCTTCTTCTTTTAAATAAATGGCGTTCGCAACACCTTACGATTAGCGTTTCGTCAATGTCAAGTGAAAATGTACATTTTGGTACATTATTTATAGTGTACGCAGGGGTATCGCCAAAGGGGGCAGGGAGGGGCAGCTGCCCCATAGAGATTAAAAATAAATGCAATCTAAATACTATTTATATTTTTCTCACATCCTCCATAGTACAACTAGACCTCTAAGCCACAGGCTGGCAACATCCTTGAGTGTACGGTAGTATATTGAGTTAAAAATGCAGTCTCTCAACACGTGTTTTTATAACAAGAATTCTGGAGAATCTCCTAAGACATAGGTAGGTACTACATCGACCCCAAATAAATTGAGAGCGAGTAGGAGAAAGAGATATGACTTATAGTACTATGTAGTTTATGATATATTTAAACTTTTAAACCATGAAAAGATGTAATTTATAAGCAGGCATTGCTCTCATAATTTTATATTCTCTTCAACGTGAATATATCTCAGAACAAAAAATTGTAGAAGGAGCGCTGTTAAATATATAGGGGGAAAGGGGCGCTGCGGAGAATACACTGAGGCAGGTTTTATAGAAATGTAGTGAGTGCCGGTGCCGGTAGCCGGTGTTTTTATGTATAAGGCAAGACGTAAGAGTGCCTGTAACTGTGTACGTACACGGGCGATGGTCGACGCGTAGTTTTATTTTACCGGCCTATGACATAAAAAAATGATGTGCCACCTACGCCACCTAAATAAAATATCTGAATATGTTGCCAAAATATAGTTTATTATAAAAAATTTACTATAGGAATACAACTTCAAGCAAACATGTTATATTCTTTTAAAGATAAATATACCTATATTTGTAAAATCAATTACATGCTAAAAAATTATATTTGTAAAATTGTGCATTTTATACATTTTGGAATAACCAAAATTATTTTAAGAATTATTGAGATCTAATGACTCGATACGAGCCGATAGGCAAGTAACTACCTTTACATCTTATAATAATAATATAATTAATAAATAAAATAAATCCAAAAGGCGGACAAAAGAGAATTTTGTGATTTATATATGATTATCTAATCAAATCAAAAGAAATCGGAAGCTCATTAACTATTTTCAAAATATTGATTATTTAACAATCTACTGAATTTTATTAAGGCACTATAATGTGTGATTGAATTCTAAATTATATTGCCATATAAAAACTATAACTATTATACTCGTACTATACTGGGTGTAAAAGACATGAACAGTCAAACGAGAACCATATATTCTATACATCAAAATAAGACATATTTCAAAAAAAATATTGAGTACCTACTCTAGAAAAATGTAGAGTCCGTGGTCGCGCGCGGGACAGGTGGGGTGCGGTCACTAGAGGTCGAGGCCGTAGAGTCCGTGGTCGCGCGCGGGACAGGTGGGGTGCGGTCACTAGAGGTCGAGGCCGTAGAGTCCGTGGTCGCGCGCGGGACAGGTGGGGCGCGGTCACTATAGGTCGAGGCCGTAGAGTCCGTGGTCGCGCGCGGGACAGGTGGGGTGCGGTCACTAGAGGTAGAGTCCGTGGTCGCGCGCGGGACAGGTGGGGCGCGGTGACTATAGGTCGAGGCCGTAGAGTCCGTGGTCGCGCGCGGGACAGGTGGGGTGCGGTCACTAGAGGTCGAGGCCGTAGAGTCCGTGGTCGCGCGCGGGACAGGTGGGGCGCGGTCACTAGAGGTCGAGGCCGTAGAGTCCGTGGTCGCGCGCGGGACAAGTGGGGCGCGGTCACTATAGGTCGAGGCCGTAGAGTCCGTGGTCGCGCGCGGGACAGGTGGGGTGCGGTCACTAGAGGTCGAGGCCGTAGAGTCCGTGGTCGCGCGCGGGACAGGTGGGGCGCGGTCACTAGAGGTCGAGGCCGTAGAGTCCGTGGTCGCGCGCGGGACAAGTGGGGCGCGGTCACTATAGGTCGAGGCCGTAGAGTCCGTGGTCGCGCGCGGGACAGGTGGGGTGCGGTCACTAGAGGTCGAGGCCGTAGAGTCCGTGGTCGCGCGCGGGACAGGTGGGGCGCGGTCACTAGAGGTCGAGGCCGTAGAGTCCGTGGTCGCGCGCGGGACAGGTGGGGTGCGGTCACTAGAGGTCGAGGCCGTAGAGTCCGTGGTCGCGCGCGGGACAGGTGGGGCGCGGTCACTAGAGGTCGAGGCCGTAGAGTCCGTGGTCGCACGCGGGACAGGTGGGGTGCGGTCACTAGAGGTCGAGGCCGTAGAGTCCGTGGTCGCGCGCGGGACAGGTGGGGCGCGGTCACTAGAGGTCGAGGCCGTAGAGTCCGTGGTCGCGCGCGGGACAGGTGGGGCGCGGTCACTAGAGGTCGAGGCCGTAGAGTCCGTGGTCGTGCGCGGGACAGGTGGGGTGCGGTCACTAGAGGTCGAGGCCGTAGAGTCCGTGGTCGCGCGCGGGACAGGTGGGGCGCGGTCACTATAGGTCGAGGCCGTAGAGTCCGTGGTCGCGCGCGGGACAGGTGGGGTGCGGTCACTAGAGGTCGAGGCCGTAGAGTCCGTGGTCGCGCGCGGGACAGGTGGGGCGCGGTCACTAGAGGTCGAGGCCGTAGAGTCCGTGGTCGCGCGCGGGACAGGTGGGGCGCGGTCACTAGAGGTCGAGGCCGTAGAGTCCGTGGTCGCGCGCTGGACAGGTAGGGCGCGGTCACTATAGGTCGAGGCCGTAGAGTCCGTGGTCGCGCGCGGGACAGGTGGGGTGCGGTCACTAGAGGTCGAGGCCGTAGAGTCCGTGGTCGCGCGCGGGACAGGTGGGGCGCGGTCACTAGAGGTCGAGGCCGTAGAGTCCGTGGTCGCGCGCTGGACAGGTAGGGCGCGGTCACTATAGGTCGAGGCCGTAGAGTCCGTGGTCGCGCGCTGGACAGGTAGGGCGCGGTCACTATAGGTCGAGGCCGTAGAGTCCGTGGTCGCGCGCGGGCCGCTGGCGCCGCTCGAGGCGCGCGCGGGAGAGGTAGGGCGCGGGTTGCTTGAGGTGCACGGTGCGCACGTGCAGCTTGCGGCTGTTGGACTGGCCGAACGCCTTGCCGCACACCTCGCACTCGTACGGCTTCACGCCAGTGTGGCTCTGGACGGGGAGAAATTAACGTATAAATTGAATTGTTGCAACATTACTTAAACAGCTTACATTAGTCAGTCAACCATTCAACGATTAGCCGTAGAGGACAGGTAGACAGCGGCCGTGGTCACACGTACCCGGTAGTGTCGGTCGAGCGCGCCCTTGCACTTGAAGCCCTTGCCGCAGACGGAGCAGCCGTAGGGCCGCAGGTCGGAGTGCGTCCGCGCGTGCATCAGCAGGTTGGCGCGGTTGTAGAACGCCTTGCCGCACGTGCCGCACGAGAACGACCGCTCCTCCGCGTGCGTACGCTTGTGGTACACCAGGAACGCGTTGCCCTGACCATACATATACAGAATTATTGTAGGGACGGCTTACTTCCGATAGCCTTATAACTACTAGGGAGTGCTTAGCCGGTAGGAGTCCGACATAACCCGAGGGCTATCCTTCGTATATCTATGATGGTTCCTCCTCCTTCCCTCGAGGTCTGAAAGGTCTCATTAGCTCCTTCGTTTCTGTCTTTCGGTCGTTGTGGTGTTGTGAATTTCGTTCGTGGAGGAAGGAAAGAGAGAGAGAAACAGAGGGGAATAAGGGAAAAAACAGTCCACAGCATATCAAGCTACCCTATTCTGTAAAACTTCTTCAATTTTATTCCACAACTACATAGTTCAATCAAAATCTATGATAGAAATCTGGCAGTTTGTGGTAACCTGATCTACCGTCGGCTAATAACCAATTAATTAGGATACCAGCGCAAAATCCGCGCTCAGTGCTATATTTAAATAAACCAAAATCATTAAATGAACGGTTATTATAGGCATCCAAATGTGTTAGCTTCCATAATACTTAGTCAATCAAATTCTAATGAAACTGTAAATTGTAATGAAACGTAACGTCATAATTGCGTCTCTTTAGTATAGAGTTTAGTTGAGGAGTATACTGTAGATGTTGGAGGCAAACTGTAGATTGGACATATCGAAAGAGATATGTGTGCAACAATTATGATCCATATGATAATTTAAAATTTATAACGCACCAATATTCATAGAACAAGATTGGTTATAAAAATAATTATGCGTCAAAAGATACAAAAATAAATCTTTGATGCACGGAAACGTCCAACATACGCATTCATAACCGGTCTATAAATCTATTTTAGTTCAAAGAAAGTCAAATTGCGTTTTCTAATTTTGCATACTAGTGACAGGAACAAAACGCTTTATTTAAGTAAGTACAAAGCATTTCAATAATTTTACTACTTTTCATTTATAATGAATATCTAAGAGGTTTTAAAATTAAGTGTCTGTTCTAATGCCCACGCGACAACTTAGAACGATCTATAATTGCCGGCGTTGCGTATTAAAGGCTTTATTCTAAATGGATTAATATTCTATTAATATACACAATACTAAATCACAGTACAGTAAAGAAACCAGATAAAAAGAGGACCTATCCACAATAATCCTATGTTTACCTAATAAAAAATATCTAAAACCGCGTGTACATACGACCGAGTTGCAGCTATTTAAATGTAAGGCGCTACTTCCCCGCAAGTCCAATGAAAGGATGGTGGGCCAGTGTGTCATTCTGTGCAACGAGGATATTGTTATTATTAGGATCTAATCTAAGTTGGCAAATGATTCTGGTAAAAACTGTCCCTGAGAGTGATATAATCCGACTCGAAGGACTATAAAGACGTAAGAGTTGCTGTTTTACAATCGTTAGTGATAGAAATGATAAATAAATATAAAGTCCTGATGTGATAAACTATATATAGTTCTTGATTTTACAATGATTTTTGTTAACAGTTACTTTAAATAACTTGTCTTAAATGTAAAATTATTAAAGAAAAAATTGGTTGTCTGTAAAGTCGGTTTACTGACGATAGTTGAACGTGACAACGTCTTCTGATGGAATGGTAGCATTTTTCAAAAGAATAAAATCTCTTTGGCTATACTATTTGTATCTGGCTGGTTTTAGTATCATTGAAAGTTTAAATTTTAAAGAACATAATTCCAAATTCAAATTACGAAAATTTAATTTCATTTGTTTAATAGATTTTTGCTTGCACTTCAAGCCTTACATGGAACGCCTCAGAGCGAGGTAACGCCGCATGCGTCATGTTTTTTCGTGCGTGCAGCCGGCTCTATCGAATTATAAGACGTTGTCACGTCAAAAGGAGTTGCTGATGTTACAAAAATTGTAAAGACCGTAGAAAACACAGACGGTGGAAATGTTACTGGTGCTGCTAATTATGCAGCGTTCATCCACTGTAAACATGAAAGGTTTTTGTATGTCGCTCATAATCATAAGTGTAAGTTGCTGAAGGTGCAGCACCAGAGTCCAATGTTCAGCTTTTAGATCGAACAGTATTATTTTTATGTTAAATGGTTGTCATACAAACATACGGCCAGCCTGGCCCTACACTCGTGCGCTGCCAACCCTAATCCCCTTACCTACCCCGTGGAGCTCTGGCAACCTTACCAACAGAAACACAGCACCACAAAAATGTAGTGTTATTTAATTGTGGTCTTCTGTAAGGTGGAGGTACTACCACAGTTCAGGGGCTCCAAATTCACCCAAGAACACAGGCAACTCACCCTGAAGCTCTTCCCACAGACGTCGCAAATGTAGTCCTTCTTTATCGGATAAGTCTTCTCGGGGTGCGAGCGTCTAAAGTGGGTCCAGTAATCACGCGCGTTCTCCAGCACCTCTGGACACTGCAACCGTTCATAATATAATACAACTAGCGGCACGCCCTGGTTTCGCACGGGTGGACAAATCTATTTTTTAAACATTTTGGGATAAACGTAGGAAAGATTTGTATGTTGGTGACGAATAAACTCAGAAAGTACTGGACCAGTTTTGATAAAAATAGGTATGAATATTGATTAGACGTTGGGAAAATACATAGGCTACTTAATCTCGTGAGAAAAGGCTTGAAAGGTTCTAAATAAGAGATGGAAGTTCGTCATTTGTAAAGATAAAACCATTACACTTAGAATTTAAGAAAGAAAAAACTTAAAGTTGCAAATAATAAAGTTACGAATAATACAAATAATTTAGGCACTTGATAAGAAATAAATAAATATTTGTTCTATCCTTTTTGAAAATATGACCTGTATCTGTATGGGGATGAAGAGTATAGGGGATATAGGTAGGGGATAAAAGGTAGTCTATGTGATTTCCCAACCACTGATCTATATTTGTATCAAATTTCATCAAAATCGGTCTAGTAATTTTTGAATTTATTCATTAGACACATACAAATCTTTCCTCTTTATAATATTAGTACAGAAGTATACATAGTATAGAGGATAAAACCAGTGTGGGCATGAAATAAGCACGCCCCTCGGCGATTTTTCAGTACGCCGCGCCGCACAGAGTACATTTTATCCCCGGTAGCTGTGCTCCTGCGTGGACTCGTTGCAGAGTTGCAAAAAATGGCGGGATCGACAGAATCTCTTATTTTACATATTCAAAAATTCCCGTGTTTATGGGATATGCAGTATGTCCTTTTTTACAGACTTTAAAAAAGGGGAGTCATCAATCCGACCCATATTTGTACTTACCCGTGTATAGGTACTTTTAATAGGTACACTATTAAGCTTAAAGCCATTTGATGATCTCACCAACACAATCAAAAAAGCGGGCACCTACCCAAGCTAAATATAGTCGTATAAATACGATGGCGATATTAAGTTAAGTTATATAGAGCATTTGTAGTTTTTTTTTTTTTAATAAGTTATACGTCGCCATCTTCTCTAGAGCATTTTATATTAAGCCTATCCATCCTAAGCTTGTCTGGAAGAGATCGCTCTTTAGTGATAACGTCGCACTATGTACAATTTTGTAATTTTCCATACACATTTTGTTTTTCACATGTAACTATTCGTATGGAGAAATCAACATATTTTTTACAATTTCAAATATTTGATATCACCATAGTATTTAGTAGGTATCGTCCAACTTAGGGAATGTGCTAATTTCACCAAAATCGACTTGGTAGTTAATTGTGGGTCATAAGCATGAGTTCATCATCGTCCATTACGATTTTTTACATATTATTACAAACAACACTTGTGAAGTATTATTACCAAACGTTTGTCAGTTAAATTGATAGAAAAATTAGTCACGGTGTTATAACTTTTTAGATGTTTGCCTTTTGAATCTGGAGAATTCGAGAATAAGATCAATTTATTTCCTTCTGGACTACTTTAATACGAATAATAATATAAAAAATTAGTAGAAATAAATAAATATATATATTAATGGCCTCAACGTTTGTACAATTAATCAACCTAGCAGAATTTATGTTGCTCACGTGTATGCATTTCGTTGGGAAGCTCATAGTGGTAGGTCTCTTGCCATAGTTCTTCGGTCTTTTCTTGGCATGTTCCTTTCTATGGTGCTGTCGCATCTCTTCAGTAGTGTTAAACATCTCACCGCAGACGCGACATCCATTTCTGCAGATAGAAGATAATAATTTGGGATGCGATGAAAATTCGGAAGATTAGAAAATTTAAACATGGTAAATATTAATGAGAAATTGAACCCACTTGTGCCATATGGTACCCACCCTTGACTTCAATTACTAGGCACGTACGAAATAAACTACTATGAATAATAAATTCATATGGCCAAGATTCATTTAATGGTCTTTGTGAAATAGAGTAGTAGCCATGGAAGTAAAGGCTGAAACAAACCTTATAAACACTTACTGATTGTTCAAATTCTGAATGTGCTTAACGGATGTAACCAGGTGCCGTTTGTACGCTTCCACCGATATAAACTTGACGTCGCAATCAGCACAGAATGGCCCCTCCTCAGTTAGCGCTCCTTCCGATTCTTTTTCCTGTTCCAAAAAGGTAAGTGGCAATTTAGTAGGTGGTGGAAAAAGCTATAAATTACTTATGCGCCCTCCAGACTAACGCCGAGAACACCCGAGAAGCGTGAATGTCATTAGTTTCTCGCCTTCTCGTTCTCGCGCTCGCCTATTCTCCGCTGGGTGTCGGTTTTCTTGCCCACTTCAAAGGGTTTCTCGGGCGAGAAAAGAAAAGCGTATCACATTCCCATTCGGTTTCAGTGTGACATGGAGAGTGGGCCTTCCTTTTTCATAATATAATTTTTGATTCTAACATTCACAAGATTGTAGTATTCTAGTGCACACAATACTAAAGTTGCATCACTGTTAAAGTCGTCCATTTAGCATAACGATCGAGAATGCAAGTGAGAAGGTCGCGTAAGTGTAGATACCATCTCGTTTCTCGGGTCTAGTCGGGTCAGTCTCGGCGAAAAGAGTAGGGTAGGGCCTATTATAATAAAACAATGTTGAAATTAGCGCTTTCTTGAGCAGACTAATAGCAAATGTTCAGCCGTTCTATTCTGTAAAGATGTCACTTCGACACTCACTTCGATTGCATGTCAAAGTTTCCAGAAAATCTTTAGTTATGTTGCGTAAACTGGAAACGAAGTTAGGCGTGGTAGTGTTTAAGGATATTAAACCTAATTTAGAAATCATATTGATTAAAAATATCACTTTCATAGTGAAATATTCGTTTGCGCTTGTCTTCTAAATCGAAATGAGATGTGAAGTGAGTTCTTTAATAACAGCACGGCAGCTGCCCGTACATGATCTGCAGAGAGTTGCACAATGCACAAGGATGTACGGTTTATCTCTACAGTTCAGCCAATGCCATAATAACGGTCTATCTTCAGATGAAACTAATGGGTTGAAATGCACTACATTCATCATAACAGCCTTTATAATTCGCCCCACTACTGGGACACAAAGCCTCTCCTTGTCATCGGAGGAGGTTTGGGCAGTAGCCTACCAATCTTGCCCAATGCGGATTGGTGGCCGGAGTGTGGTGATCAATACCCCTTTGCTGATTTATTAGTCCAAATTTCATCGAAATGCAGTCTAGCAGTTTATGAATTTATTGGTATGTATGTAAGAGGAAAGATTTGTGTTTGTATACATACTATGTATACAAACACAAATCTTTCCTCTTTATAGTTATTTGTATAGATAGATATAGATTAGTATAGATGGGATAGTGAACTTACAGCAACGTTCTTGTGCATCATACTCCGATGCATGTTAAGGCCCAGCTTGCTCACGAAAGAGTACCCGCAGATGCCGCAGATGAACTCCGATGGATGCTTAATACGTACGTGGCTCAGGTATGATGTCCATTTACTAAGCAGAGTTACTTTCATTAGGGCGCGATTCCGTTAGGCAAATCTTGCATGCAAGTATGAAGTCGCATTTGTGTACAAGTTGCTTGCATTGGAAACGTGTTTTCGAGAGCATGCAAATTGTATGCAGGTTTTACTTGCATACAAGTGGACATGTTCAACAATTGCTGACGACGAATTGAAGACGTGCTGCTGTGATCGGTGCTGCTTGCCGACTCATTACTGAGATCATAATATATCTATTACCGATTAAATAAAAAATGTACAACTGGAATAATTTTATTATTGCGTTTACAAACGCGTAAGTATTAATACTAGAAAAATGCACTGAAAGAAATCGACTTGCCTCAGGCGGGACACGAACCCGCACCTTCCGCAATCTGGGCGGCTGCGTTGACCAAATGTACAACTTCCAACTATCTCATACATTTTGTAGTTTGTATGCAGGTTTGTTCAAGTTGCTAATGGAAGAATTAGGCAACTCTTGCATGCATTTATGACGTCAAGTTGCAAATTGGACACAACGTGAACAAAGGGATAGGGTTAATCATGTGATTTAATACTTTTTATTACTAATTTATATTAAATTAGTAAAAAAAAGTATTAAATCACATGATTTACCCTATCCTATGTGATTCAATTTTAAGCTATAAAAGTGTCAGATTGCCTCAAGGACAATTTTTGCCAAAAAAATTGCAACTTTAGAGATATAAGGGCTGGCTTAGCCCTACTACTTCCAAGCCAGCTCTGCAGCTATGTGTTAGACCATTAGGGTATCATAAGAGAGTTATATAATAGCATTTCTGTTTTCCTAAACTACATACTTAAATATGTCTATCAACTCTCGTAATAGTAGATAATATGTCAGGGTCACATTCGACAGCAATTCTGGACAATCAATTTACAAAAGCTACTCACGTTAAAACTTCTTTGCAGTGCTGGCATTTGTACGTTACGCCTTTATGCCACCTCTGATGTTGTTTAGCTTGAGTCCTATTAGAAACATACAATAATAATGCATAAATAAATATACTTAAACCTACCCAAAAGTTTGTAGGGATGTATCTACCGAAAAATTAGATGCCCTAAAATACTACCGGCGAGTTTACAGACACAATACTGTTGTACAGTTACGAGCAATAATAATAATAAGTATCCACATTTGACAGATCGTGACTCTTATTGTGCAGGCAATAAGGGTGCTGAAATGTCAAGTGTTTACATATCATTACTCGTGACTGTACGTGTCATACGTAACCTATGCACGTATTGTGTAGGTTTGTCAGGGTAGGTGTAATTTTTTTATTTATTTAAACAGAATATTAAAGTGGTTTGAACAGATGACTCTTTTCAAACCACTTGATTACTATATTTTCAGGGCATGTAATTTTTTGGTCTCAATGTTTGCACCACTATCATTTGCGGTTTTACTGATAGAGACTAGAATTCGATAGATAGATATTGTCTAGAATTAGTACTCCGTGTCTAGAATCGACCTAAGCAGGTTGCAGTTTCATACTTAGTTATGATTGTTTAAAATTAAATAACAATAAAACTTAGCTATTAAAAAAAAGATAATTCTTTACAAGGAACATAAAAGCACAGCCTTAAGATTTATACTTTTTTAACATACACATATACTATGTAATTTTTAATTAACTTCAAACTCACGTAGTTTTAGACACGTAGGAGCAGGATTTACATGCGTATTTCTTTTCGTGGTTCGATGTATGTTTCTGTAGGGCTCTCTTAGTTTTGAATCGAAATTTGCACACTGGACATTCCACGTCACCTGATTTCTGTACATAAATGCGTTGGTATAATATTATTTAAGAGCAATATACATAGAAGTATGTAAAAAATTTTGAAATTTGTACCAAATTAAATTGTGCCAAATTTTTGAAACAAAACAAGTACAAAAGTCTCCTCTCATGCTAAATAAGTTGTACTTGAGCATGAGAGGAGACTTTTTCTACTATCTAAGTAAAGTGGAGGAACCTGCGATATTTATTGACATCATCAAACGATAGGTTAGAGCAAATTTATCGTGTTCTCTGTCCTCTGTAGCTGAGTTAGAAAAGATTCTGATTATTCTTATAAATTATTAATTACTTAGTAGGTAATACATTTTTCAAACATTGCATATTACGCCAAATAAAATATAAAAGATGCTTAAAAGTAGACGCACATTTAGCCGAGCCGAACGCGTCGAAAAATCCGGCTGTAAAAAGACCGAGACAAAGCCGAGAACTACGTATTCCGCTCATCATTAGGACCATTTTAATCTTGCAGACTATACCTGAGAAAGCAATAGCTTTATGAAGTTATTGAAGGTCAAAGTTAGAAAATACCTAACATTGCGCGGTATATTTTTGAGTTTTTTCCACACCAAAAAATTAAAATTGTTTCTTAGCAACATCCGAATCCGAATTTCCAAGGTATAAAGAATTCTAAAATTCGGCGCGTTCGGCTCGGCTAAATGTGCCTTTAGAATATTGCCGACTCTAGAAGTAATAAACTCTATGCACTAAGTTCCGCCAAATTACTAACTGAAATGTTGAAATCAAAGAAATATAGGTAAATGTGAAATGTTAACTCACCGGATCATGTTTTTCAATGTGGTGGTTCCAAGCATCAGTATCAATGAAGCCACGGTAGCACAATTTACACTGAAACGCTGCGTTCACATAATTAGACGAATTCTGTCTCATATTCACCTCTTCTATTTGTTCCTGTAACTGTGTAGCATTAAGAAAAAATATTATTAAATTCACAAATCAGCAGTTCTTATAGAATGCAAAATTAAATTGGTTTTGGTCCTATGAGTAGGATAAAATATACATCTACCTTTAGCTATGCCACAATTTTGAGTCCAGTTGATATAAACTAAAAGTAAATAAATGCAAAATACACAAGAGAGGAACCAGTAAGTCGGTATTACTTTTTAATGGCACCTATACATGCCGGCAGCCCAAATTGGAGACTTGAGTTACGCATACCACCACCAGCATCAATAAACCACCTGGCACATTCCGCATAACTGCCACAAAGCCGCAGAGCATCATTTCAGATGTGAGAGCCATGTTCATCACCCAAGTAGTGAACAATATATTTTCCTAGCAGTGTATAATGGACAATGAAGCCTAGTATGTATGGCAAAGTCAACGCGTTGACTCCAATAACCGCCGGGAATGCCGCTGGGCAGACCAACCAGGGGGCCAAGCCGCCCGCCGGCATTGTGTGAAGGAGTTATAAGCTCGCAAACTCTGGTAGAAATAGCAGACTCCAAAATCTGACCTCTCTCTCACATGGATAGTGAACAAGAAAACATGTTTAGTAAAAACATACCTATCGTTTTGGACACATTATCGTATCCGAACTACTTGAATTGTTACTAGATTATCCTCCTAAACAAAATAAAATGTACCACAGTGTTTATTAAGCTTTAAGTAGGAAACTCACGATCACTCCAATCCTCATCACGCCATGCCATCACTCCGAAATACGCTAAAATCGTTCCGTGTGTTCGGAATCTCACGTGGCTTGACGATAAATTATGGATTTAAAATCAATTTAAAATCCATCGCCCCAAACTCCGAATCCGCGCGTTCATGTGTTGCCGATCCCACAAGAACCCCGAGAACACAAGTTGTAGATATAGAATACTATGAAAATAACACTAGACAAATACGTAGTTTCCGGTCAGATAAAAAGATAATAAACGCGTCCATACCACAGGGTAGTGTTATTGGGTGTCTATTATTTTTATTGTATATAAACGATTTACCAAATATTATAGAAGATCATTGTGTGCTTTATGCCGATGATGTATCGGTACTTACTTCTTGCCAAGATGATTCTGATGTTAATAAGAAATTACATACTATATAACAAAAAATAACAAATTGGATGAATAGCCATAACCTATTGATAAATTATGAAAAAACAAAGATAATGTCCTTCCGACCCTTTCAGAGAAAACCTTTAGAAATAAACTTTACCTTTAACAATACAAAAATTGATTTAGTAAATGAACATTCCCTATTAGGCTTAGTTGTAGACACACATATAGATTGGAAAGGTCACATAAATAGCTTAAAGTCCAAATTATCGAAATTTACGTATGCCCTCCGCGAAACAAAAAAACAGACGGACGTACAAACAGCACTCACCACCTACTATGCGTACGCCCACGCGTGGCTCAGCTACGGTGTTATATTATGGGGAAACAGTACCGATTCTCCGTCAGTTTTTATTCTTCAAAAAAAACTCCTAAGAATAATAGCTAATATACACCAAACCACCAGCTGCAAACCACATTTCCAGCGCTTAAACGTTCTAACCTTGCCTTGCATATATATTTATGAGATTTGTAAATTTGTGAAACTACATCCAAATCTTTTTACAATGAAACAAGATTTAAAAACTAAATACTCCTTACGCAATAAACATAAATTAGTACTGCCATCCTCGAAACTTGAGTCTCACTCCTGCAGTCCCTTTGTAATGTCGATAAAGATATTTAATAAGCTACCGCATTCGCTACAAAATACGCATGACGAGAAAACTTTTCTAAATAATTTAAAAGCTTTACTCATATCAAAAAGTTACTATTCATTACAAGAATATATAAATGATAAACATGAAAAACATAAATAACTAAATACATACATAAAAACATAATATTATATTTATTTATATTATAACAATATATTATAATAATGATTAATAACTTTAATACATAATAACTATAATATTATTAATTTTAAGGATTTAATTAAACTTAATTGTGGAATATATAAGGGGTTCCTCCTCTCTCCTAATTTGCTGTGCCCTTACAGGGTCCACAACGAACTGTACCTATTATTAAGATCTTTCATACTTTGTGGAATGGCAATAAATGAATATGAATATGAATATGAATATCCCACGTCCATTTCGTGACGTGTCAGAATTCGCTGCATAGAATGGAAGTAAATTAGAGTAAAGCCATCGTGTGTTTGCTCAATTTTTGGATGACATCCACATCGCGCCGTGTGATGGATTTCCATCTGGAGTGATCGTCAGTTCCCCACTTTATAAATTATAAATCATATTTACCGATAGTTTAATAACATTGACGTATTCTTCCAAATTTATATCTTCAAAGGCCACTCCACCTGTGTTCTGCGTTCGACGTGGTTTCTCTTCCTTGTCCACGGCAGGCGGCGGCGCATTCTTCCGCGGCCTACCTGGTTTTCGTTTAGGTGCCACATTCTCCAATATTGGCAGCAATTCTGATAAATCTTTTAAAGCCTACAGAAATGATAAAATAACTATTTTTGGTACCTATAACATTGTTATATTTACATAAATTTTCAGAATAATGCTTGGTATAGTACAAAATATGGTAAATGTTATTTTATAAAGTTAAGAACTATTAGAATTGCTACAATATTAATGCATAGTCATTACCTCTACACCTTCCATTTCCTGTACAATATTGAAATCTAAATTCACCTCTTTTTTCTTACGACCTCTTTTTTTCACAGTTTTCTTTTTATGTTTCTCTTTGTTAGTCTTATGAACGGACAGTGGTTTGTCCTCGTCACTTGAATCCTGAGAGGCTGGTATATTATCATTACGAACTTCCTCTTTTATAACCTCTGTTTCCAGATCATATTTTTCATCATGTTCATCTTCATAATTCTGCCCATTATCATCGTAACTTTTGTTATCATCATCTATGTTAAATCGGATAGGTGGTTCATGTTTTATATCATCTAAAACCTTCTGATCATATTCATAATAGAATTCAGTAGCTTCATGTGCATTTTTATTAAAATCAAGATTTGAAGTTAATTTCAGTTCAAGTCTGTCTATAGTAGCAATTTTCTGATATGATACCTAAAATTAAACCATACTAATGTGTAAGTAACTTATTGGAAATGAATTTAGATGGAGATCAAAATTTTATTATATTATAAGGGTGTCATAAAAACAAGCACACGAGGTTCACATCACAATCATACTCTATAATTACTTTGACTTATAATTACTTACAACCAAAATAGACTAATATATTATTAACAAACTAGCTTTTACCCGCAACTTCGCTTAAATTTTTTACTAATCATAGACATGTTTATTTTATTTATTTCTTATGAAGTGCCTAAGTTTCATGGTTTTTCTTTGATAATGACGAAAACATAGCCATTTCAGACTTTGTCACCCCCTTCCCCCTTTTAGGGGTTGTATTTTGAAAAGACCCGAAAGACTTCGTTAGTTATTTGTCAATAGGAGTACTCCTGCAAAGTTTCTAATAAAATAGTCTAACTAATCTTGTGTCCCCATACAAACTTTCATCCCCTATTTCACTCACTAAGGGTTGAATTTCAAAAATCCCACTGTATTTGTCTACATCATAAAAGGAACCTCAGTGCAAATTTCAGCTATCTAGGTCTAAGCTATGGGCTGGGCGTTGATCAGTCAGTCAGGACGTCAGGATATTAAGGTTATCCACTCAAGTCAATCACAGCCACAGACAAAAAATTTACGGGCCCCCCTTCCACATGCACTGCCGAATTGTCATGCCAAATTGATTGTGTATGGCGTCCATAAGACTATTTCTATTGTAAAATGAGTGACGGTGATGATGCAGTGTATGGTATAACCAAAGATGGTCTGTATGACAATGTTTATGATTTTTTATTTGTATATAATAATAATAATAATAATAGTAATTAGACCCCATGCAAATTATTTAAATACCTCTCCAGTAGTTTCCATGACATTGAATAGAATAGAGATACTTTTGATACATTTTTCTCTGAAGGCATAACACTTTCTTACAAGTGCAGCACACTCGTAACAGACATATTGTGGTAACTTGCTATTATCCAGCATCTATGAAACCAAATATAGAATGGAATTTTATTAAAAATATGTGAATTAGTATTACAGTGATATTTATATTGATAGACGATTGGAATTAAAAGTGGTTTTCAATAATAATCTGCAATGTAGTGTTTAATTTATGAAACATTAGGAAACCAAAAATAAAATTAGCTTTTTATATTTTAAAGAAAAATAAAGTATTCTTAAAACTATAGATTTGTGTAAATTAACCCATTTAAAGCACAATGAATAAAATAACTTACACTGATTCCTGTACATGACAAAAAGTAATTTTCATAGGGGAATGACTGCATATTACACATCCTCACGTTGGCTATCAAGCATACCCTACAAACTTTTACTTCCTCCATAATCCTGTATTTCACTTAGAAAAACTATTTAAATCCAGCCAAAACTTTATTCATAGATTCGCGCTAAACGATAGAGTTAATAAAAGAATAGAACTTCTTCCACTAGCGGAGTGTTTCGTTTAGCTTGAATTGTCCAGAAAAACACATATTTATATAATTGAGGGAATTATAATAATTACATTTATTTTATTCTTATTGAAAAATTGGCTATCAATGATCGTTTTCATAAATAGAAAAAATATCAAAGAATGTCTAATTTTCCACAAGACGCTAACAAGCAAAGAGTATATAATACACTACGTTTAAGAGTCGGGACTTCATACAAGCTTTTTGACTGCAGTTTAAGCTCAGATCTAGTACCAACAGAGACAGACAAAAAAAGTAATGCCAACATGACAAAATCAAACTAAGGATGTGGTGTACGCTACAGAATATGTCGATATCGATAAAAAAGAATGGGTACCCTGCCCTGCACTGCAGACAGGTTTTTAATAATACAAAAGGAAAATAAAAACCTCTGTTAGTTTGGGAAATATTGAGTTTTATTCAATTACATGTAATTATTTTCATACAATGGAATATTTTTATTTTTGCGTTTACAAACGCGTACATATTAATACTAGAAAAATGCACTGAAAAATCCCTTCTGTCCCGCCTGAGGCAATTCGATTTTTTTTCAGTGCATTTTTATAGTTTCATACAATTTATGTCACTACAAAAAATAATAAAGTTAGGATTACAATGTGGGAATTAAATTGTTTGTAGGATGCACTAGAAAACCTTTTCGGCATAATGAGACAACATTTATAGAGTACCATATGCCAAAATATTTTATGGTTTAAATTTTTATGCAAATGGATAGTGAACCCTATTCTGCAACAGTGTTAGATTGTAAGCAGGCATTTATCTGAAATAATAAATAAACAGAGATTAGTAAATAGTATCGTTTGAGTTTACGGTGATCATCAATTCAAATTATAGTTCACCACTTACCATCGCGGACTATGGGTAACGCGTGCCTTGGTCTGGTGACCAATCAAAGTCACATCTGGTCCTGAAATAAATCACTCATTAGCTTCAGGAATTGAGCTATCATACCATGTCAGAAAAATAGGTTATGTAACTTACCAAGGGTGGAGTAGGAGCCGTGCTTATACGGTTGCAAGTAATGATCATACCCGACGGGCAACGTGTTCAAGGCGGCAGTCACGTTGAGATCTGAAAATATGGAAGTGGGGTTAAACCCAGAAAAACTTTTGATGATGATAATGAGAGATGTTAATCTTCTGGCAATGCTTATCTTCTGTGCAATACATAGGCCAGCCCTCTGATCACGGGAAACCTCAATTAATTAACCTCAAAAAATTTCTTTGTATTTAATTTCCATTATTTTATACGATTAGATAAGGATTGAAAATATTTTATATGTATTAAACAAATGCAGTAGTAATGAAACATCTCAAATACATTTTATACTCAAATGTACGAATATAGTTTTATCGATAATTTGGTACGTAGTAAGGACATCACTACGGAGCATATGGTTTTTGGCTTTTTGGTAATGATTTTAAGACAAAGTATTAAAGTGACCAGAAATTCTTTCTAATTACTTAGCGTCAATAAAATAACATGGAAAACTACTTACCGCTTCTCATCTAGTGGGAATTGAGCCATGAAAACCCGCTTTTGGTTAAATTTCCTACCAGATTTTAGTCCACATATTTCACATCTTGTGTAATACATTTTGCTGTTATGCACTTATATAAATGATAAAAACCAGTATACACTTAATGATAATAATCAACGAAAACAATAAATACGCACACAGATGGAAAAATAAACTAAAACGACGTTTTTTTAAAATTTTCAAGAACCGCCCGCCGCCATATTGACATTAGTGACACTCCAGCAGCGCGAGACAAGGAAGGGTAGATAGGAAGTAAGAGACAAAACACCAGTCGCCATTAAAAATTGCCCAAACTCCATACATTTTTTCTGCAGTATTGAGTTTCGGCCACGAATCTATACTACAACTGGATTGCGTACTTCAAAATGACACTTTTAAAAGTTTAAACCTTATGTAGTTACAATAAAGTAGATTTTCCTGTATCCTACGCAAAGTAGAAAATCCGAGCTCAGTGAGATAGCACAAAAGTAGTAGTCTGTCCTTGTCTAGCCTACCTGCCAGTATTGAATAAAATATTCTTTGGTAATTATTGGTATGTGGAATGGAAGAAATACTAGTTATTTTGCTTAGGACCTTACTTGAAAGTAGTTCATAAGCAATGATAATTATTTCGCTACCATAAAATTACAAAACAATATAATTAATTTGAAATGACATGATTTTATATTTTAAAATTTTAGTAGTTTTTTGTAATTTACGTAGGTGGTACTGTTGTTGTGGTAGGATTGAAATTTCAATATGGCTGCTGTTGTTTTCGTCTTCACTTCCACATTATCTTATTTTCAGTTTTGTTGTAATAAGCTTACGAAAGTGTTAGTGAAAATGGTTTATTTTTGTTGTATAAACGGATGTAAAACCGAATGGTATCCCGGTTGCGGCTTATCTTTCCACAGGTAAGCTAATATAGTATATTTTTAAGTGTAGCGATGTAGGGTGACCTAATTAACATTATTTACTAACCCGGACTGCTGCGTTGATTTTGAGTGTAGGTAGTAAGTATCTAAAATCTGACCTGGGCTCTTTAAAACAAATCTATACATGTGTACAATGTGAGAAAATTTGTAAAACTAAACAAAATAATGTATGTATCTACCTACTACAATAATTACAAAATTGACATTGTTACAAGTTTATAGTCTTCAGATACCTATCATTGAGCTAATATTACTGGCGCGTTATGGCCAGAATTAATTTTCATATCATGATAATGAAATAAGTTTAATTTTCACTTGTTGTACTAATGATCATACCTGCAGTAATAATTCTCATAGTAATGGGCTCTGTTGGGCAAACGGTCTGTATAGTCTGATTGTCTGTAAAGTACAAATGTTATGTAATGGTTATTACTTTATAATATGATAATATTTTATAGGATTCCTAAGGACAATGTAATGGCCGAAAGATGGAAGCAAAGTATTCATGGAAAAGTGAACAAGACATCAGTCATTTGTGGTTTACATTTTAAGGATTTAGACTTTATGAACAAATCAAGAAAACGGTTAAAATACACAGCTCTCCCCTCAATATTTGCAAAGGTATGAAGATATTTCAGTTTTTATTTCTATGGTTGAAAACCATTATTTATTTGTATGCCCTTATGAAAGTAACATATTAAATAATGCTTACAGATTGTTATACCTGACAAGAAAATTCAAGTGCTCAATAGTTTAACATTGGTTGAACCGCTTCAAGGACCATCAACAATAGACACAATAAGCAAAAAACGTAAACTGCAGAACAAATCAGAGAAATATATTCAAGGAGTTTCTCCCGAGTTCTTGTTGTAAAAACACGTGTTGAGAGACTCCATTTTTAACCTCAATCAACCGTACAATTTTTATTATCTACGGCAATAAGAATGTTAGCGGACATAAATATACTTGTTCACTGTTTGACTTCTGATGGTGCTGCGAGTAATGTCAAAACATATAGAATATTAGGATGTAATGTAAATTATCCTAATATTCAGCCCTTTTTTAAGCATCCAACCAAAGACAATATTAATGTGCATTGTATACTGGACCCTGTACATATGTTAAAATTAGCCAGAAATGTTTTTTCTGAGACTTCTTTAATCTCTGAAAAAGGTGAAATAAAATTTGATTATATAAAAAAACTGCAAAAACTGCAAGAAGAAGAAGGACTGAAACTTGCTAACAAAATTTCAAGGGCACACATTAATTTTTTTGGAAAGAAAATGAATGTTAGGTTGGCAGCGCAAGTTCTCAGTAGTTCAGTGGCTGATGCACTTGATTTCCTGCGATGTAGTGGACATATTGATTTTGCACTGGTAGTGAGGCAACTATTGAATATTTAAGATACTTGGACAGGATTTTTGATTTACTGGACTCAAAAAATCCTTTTGGAACCGGATTTAAATCTCCGCTGCGCCCAAATAACAAAGACGTTTGGGTTAATGTCTTCCAGGACACAAGGGAATACTTGTCAAAATTAAAAGTAAATGGCCAGAGGCCTTAGACAACATGCATTTCGACAATCGCTCTCGCTATCGCTAAATAAAAAAATGTATGGGATTCGATTATTCTGATGACGTCACTTTTCGATTGCTTATGTCAATCCCATACATTTTCTGATTAAGCGATAGCGAGAGCGATTGTCAAAATGCATGTTGTCTAAAGCCTCAGAATATTTTAATGCATAGACGACATATCCCTGTTCTTGGTATCATAATGGATACATATAGTTTCACAAATCTAGCTACAGATTTTTTTTGATGAAAATGTTCAAAGTTATCTTTTAACACACAAAGCTTCTCAAGACCATTTGGAGTTATTTTTTTCATGTGTAAGAGCTTGTGGGCGAACAAATTTTAATCCAGATGCGCTACAATTCATGTACATTATGCGTAAATTACTTTTTCGTAATAGTGTAAAACCAAGTATTAACGCTAACTGTACTGAAGAGGATTATGAATCTTCCCCTATACTTGAGTTTAGAAGTGCAAAAAGATCATCAATTTCACAAGACCCTAATCATGAAAGTACCGAAGCAGATAAAATTTATTCATTAATACAGTTAATTGAAAGAACAAATGTTTCCGATTTTAAAAGAAACATTTTGTATTATACAGGGTTACAGGAAAAGTCGTGCTAGATCCGTTAAAGGCGTGGAGTACCCATCATTTGTGACTTATTTCACTATGAAACACCCTACCCTAAACTTAACCCATTTCGAGATATTCGACTTTTAATTTTTTTATTGAAAATTGCCGATTTTTAATTTTAAATTTTTTTTAAATTTTTAAACGTTGATATTTTTAAACCCATCTTCGGAACAAATGCCATACTATTTTTTTGTAATATCCCTTAGAGAAAAATGAACTTTCTAATATTTGTTTTCATTTCTTAACTTTAACTTGTCTACTACGGCCTGTTCAATTAACTTATACACTATTTTAATAATTGACATCCTATCGCATCTTATTACACATGTAAACATGCAATAATAATAATAATAAGACCCACAAAATAAACAAAATTTAATTTAGAAGCTTAAAAATCGGCAATTTTCAATAAAAAAATTAAAAGTCGAATATCTCGAAATGGGTTAAGTTTAGGGTAGGGTGTTTCATAGTGAAATAAGTCCCAAATGATGGGTACTACACGCCCTTAACGGATCTAGCACGACTTTTCCTGTAACCCTGTATATCGGGATATATCGTGGGAAAAATGTTACAAAAAATTACTTGTGAATATTGCAAATCTGCCTTGTTAACTAAACGGGAGCATGTAGATCATGCCTATTTTGTTGACATTTGTAACTTTTCATCCTTCACAGCTTTCGTCGACAGAGGCGGTCATAAGCATGCTTCTAAAATAGTTTTCGATATTGTGAAGTACACGGAAAATTTGTTCTTAACGCTATCATTGCAATCAAAACAAGATTTTAAGAGAAAATATATGATGAATATAATCACACAACATTTTTACACCCAACTAAAAAATATTCCCCACCCAGTACAGTCACGCACCATCGAATCAAAACATGAAATAGAAGTAATTAAATGTGTAGCAAACAATTATCTTAACATGAGACTCAAAACGTACGCGAAAGAAGAGACCCTCAAAATTATGGGTAATCGCATGACAATGCGTCAAAGACTACATAAGACTATTTTATTTAGCAATGTATAACATGATTTGCGAATTATGAACATAGAAAGCAATTATTGTCTTACATATTATAAGGATATTATAATAAGGTTACAGAAGTAGAATCAATAAATATAAATACCTGATACAACCCTTCTTTCATTTCAAACTAGCTTACCGGTTAAACTAGATTTCATGTCATGACGTGCACATAAACATAGATAGTACCTAAGGCCTCAGCCGCGACTAGGTAGCCGAAATTTCTATGTTAATGTGCACGTTCTAATCCGAAATAATTACCTTTTCCAATGTTAAACGGTTCAGTGTACGGACCATTTAAGGTAACAGAAGCATTGGAGCCTACTATAGAGAGATTTCAATAATCATATCAGAAGCTGCTCACCATAGAACAAAGCCTCCTGGTAGACTTTTGAACAGATTGCATCAAAATTGAATTTTATTAGTGTACAAATTGTACCTAAATGAATAAAGAAACTGTGACTTAGACCATATCGGTTATCACGATTATACGCCCAGTCACAAGCCTTTTTCAAATCTATGAAAGCGCAACATACGCGTTGGACTTTAGTTTTTATACCAGAAAATAAATCATCTAATTATTCATCTAATATTATTTTTTTCTGTGTCCGTAGAAATTATTAAGAAACAGACACTTTAGAAAGAGACGCACTACTACTTTTATGCCTCTCTTTCGGCTCGTTTTCAAGCTCATAGTGCGCAATCCAGTTGTAGTATAGATTCGTGACAGTAGCAGACAGCGGACGGAGCTCAACTTACAATGGGATGGGATGGGATACATTTGTCCTTTCATTTTCATTTGCCTGCACTGCACTCTTCTTATTTTTATCTGTAACTCTGTCTGCCTCTATGGCTGTCTGTTTGTTAAGATTTATACTACAACTATACTACTATACTACAACTATACTACAACTGGATTGCGCACTATGAGCTTGAAAACGAGCCGAAAGAGAGGCATAAAAGTAGTAGTGCGTCTCTTTCTAAAGAGTGTCTGTTTCTTAATAATTTCTACGGACACAGAAAAAAATAATATTAGATGAATAATTAGATGATTTATTTTCTGGTATAAAAACTAAAGTCCAACGCGTATGTTGCGCTTTCATAGATTTGAAAAAGGCTTGTGACTGGGCGTATAATCGTGATAACCGATATGGTCTAAGTCACAGTTTCTTTATTCATTTAGGTACAATTTGTACACTAATAAAATTCAATTTTGATGCAATCTGTTCAAAAGTCTACCAGGAGGCTTTGTTCTATGGTGAGCAGCTTCTGATATGATTATTGAAATCTCTCTATAGTAGGCTCCAATGCTTCTGTTACCTTAAATGGTCCGTACACTGAACCGTTTAACATTGGAAAAGGTAATTATTTCGGATTAGAACGTGCACATTAACATAGAAATTTCGGCTACCTAGTCGCGGCTGAGGCCTTAGGTACTATCTATGTTTATGTGCACGTCATGACATGAAATCTAGTTTAACCGGTAAGCTAGTTTGAAATGAAAGAAGGGTTGTATCAGGTATTTATATTTATTGATTCTACTTCTGTAACCTTATTATAATATCCTTATAATATGTAAGACAATAATTGCTTTCTATGTTCATAATTCGCAAATCATGTTATACATTGCTAAATAAAATAGTCTTATGTAGTCTTTGACGCATTGTCATGCGATTACCCATAATTTTGAGGGTCTCTTCTTTCGCGTACGTTTTGAGTCTCATGTTAAGATAATTGTTTGCTACACATTTAATTACTTCTATTTCATGTTTTGATTCGATGGTGCGTGACTGTACTGGGTGGGGAATATTTTTTAGTTGGGTGTAAAAATGTTGTGTGATTATATTCATCATATATTTTCTCTTAAAATCTTGTTTTGATTGCAATGATAGCGTTAAGAACAAATTTTCCGTGTACTTCACAATATCGAAAACTATTTTAGAAGCATGCTTATGACCGCCTCTGTCGACGAAAGCTGTGAAGGATGAAAAGTTACAAATGTCAACAAAATAGGCATGATCTACATGCTCCCGTTTAGTTAACAAGGCAGATTTGCAATATTCACAAGTAATTTTTTGTAACATTTTTCCCACGATATATCCCGATATACAGGGTTACAGGAAAAGTCGTGCTAGATCCGTTAAGGGCGTGTAGTACCCATCATTTGGGACTTATTTCACTATGAAACACCCTACCCTAAACTTAACCCATTTCGAGATATTCGACTTTTAATTTTTTTATTGAAAATTGCCGATTTTTAAGCTTCTAAATTAAATTTTGTTTATTTTGTGGGTCTTATTATTATTATTATTGCATGTTTACATGTGTAATAAGATGCGATAGGATGTCAATTATTAAAATAGTGTATAAGTTAATTGAACAGGCCGTAGTAGACAAGTTAAAGTTAAGAAATGAAAACAAATATTAGAAAGTTCATTTTTCTCTAAGGGATATTACAAAAAAATAGTATGGCATTTGTTCCGAAGATGGGTTTAAAAATATCAACGTTTAAAAATTTAAAAAAAATTTAAAATTAAAAATCGGCAATTTTCAATAAAAAAATTAAAAGTCGAATATCTCGAAATGGGTTAAGTTTAGGGTAGGGTGTTTCATAGTGAAATAAGTCACAAATGATGGGTACTCCACGCCTTTAACGGATCTAGCACGACTTTTCCTGTAACCCTGTATAATACAAAATGTTTCTTTTAAAATCGGAAACATTTGTTCTTTCAATTAACTGTATTAATGAATAAATTTTATCTGCTTCGGTACTTTCATGATTAGGGTCTTGTGAAATTGATGATCTTTTTGCACTTCTAAACTCAAGTATAGGGGAAGATTCATAATCCTCTTCAGTACAGTTAGCGTTAATACTTGGTTTTACACTATTACGAAAAAGTAATTTACGCATAATGTACATGAATTGTAGCGCATCTGGATTAAAATTTGTTCGCCCACAAGCTCTTACACATGAAAAAAATAACTCCAAATGGTCTTGAGAAGCTTTGTGTGTTAAAAGATAACTTTGAACATTTTCATCAAAAAAAATCTGTAGCTAGATTTGTGAAACTATATGTATCCATTATGATACCAAGAACAGGGATATGTCGTCTATGCATTAAAATATTCTGAGGCTTTAGACAACATGCATTTTGACAATCGCTCTCGCTATCGCTTAATCAGAAAATGTATGGGATTGACATAAGCAATCGAAAAGTGACGTCATCAGAATAATCGAATCCCATACATTTTTTTATTTAGCGATAGCGAGAGCGATTGTCGAAATGCATGTTGTCTAAGGCCTCTGGCCATTTACTTTTAATTTTGACAAGTATTCCCTTGTGTCCTGGAAGACATTAACCCAAACGTCTTTGTTATTTGGGCGCAGCGGAGATTTAAATCCGGTTCCAAAAGGATTTTTTGAGTCCAGTAAATCAAAAATCCTGTCCAAGTATCTTAAATATTCAATAGTTGCCTCACTACCAGTGCAAAATCAATATGTCCACTACATCGCAGGAAATCAAGTGCATCAGCCACTGAACTACTGAGAACTTGCGCTGCCAACCTAACATTCATTTTCTTTCCAAAAAAATTAATGTGTGCCCTTGAAATTTTGTTAGCAAGTTTCAGTCCTTCTTCTTCTTGCAGTTTTTGCAGTTTTTTTATATAATCAAATTTTATTTCACCTTTTTCAGAGATTAAAGAAGTCTCAGAAAAAACATTTCTGGCTAATTTTAACATATGTACAGGGTCCAGTATACAATGCACATTAATATTGTCTTTGGTTGGATGCTTAAAAAAGGGCTGAATATTAGGATAATTTACATTACATCCTAATATTCTATATGTTTTGACATTACTCGCAGCACCATCAGAAGTCAAACAGTGAACAAGTATATTTATGTCCGCTAACATTCTTATTGCCGTAGATAATAAAAATTGTACGGTTGATTGAGGTTAAAAATGGAGTCTCTCAACACGTGTTTTTACAACAAGAACTCGGGAGAAACTCCTTGAATATATTTCTCTGATTTGTTCTGCAGTTTACGTTTTTTGCTTATTGTGTCTATTGTTGATGGTCCTTGAAGCGGTTCAACCAATGTTAAACTATTGAGCACTTGAATTTTCTTGTCAGGTATAACAATCTGTAAGCATTATTTAATATGTTACTTTCATAAGGGCATACAAATAAATAATGGTTTTCAACCATAGAAATAAAAACTGAAATATCTTCATACCTTTGCAAATATTGAGGGGAGAGCTGTGTATTTTAACCGTTTTCTTGATTTGTTCATAAAGTCTAAATCCTTAAAATGTAAACCACAAATGACTGATGTCTTGTTCACTTTTCCATGAATACTTTGCTTCCATCTTTCGGCCATTACATTGTCCTTAGGAATCCTATAAAATATTATCATATTATAAAGTAATAACCATTACATAACATTTGTACTTTACAGACAATCAGACTATACAGACCGTTTGCCCAACAGAGCCCATTACTATGAGAATTATTACTGCAGGTATGATCATTAGTACAACAAGTGAAAATTAAACTTATTTCATTATCATGATATGAAAATTAATTCTGGCCATAACGCGCCAGTAATATTAGCTCAATGATAGGTATCTGAAGACTATAAACTTGTAACAATGTCAATTTTGTAATTATTGTAGTAGGTAGATACATACATTATTTTGTTTAGTTTTACAAATTTTCTCACATTGTACACATGTATAGATTTGTTTTAAAGAGCCCAGGTCAGATTTTAGATACTTACTACCTACACTCAAAATCAACGCAGCAGTCCGGGTTAGTAAATAATGTTAATTAGGTCACCCTACATCGCTACACTTAAAAATATACTATATTAGCTTACCTGTGGAAAGATAAGCCGCAACCGGGATACCATTCGGTTTTACATCCGTTTATACAACAAAAATAAACCATTTTCACTAACACTTTCGTAAGCTTATTACAACAAAACTGAAAATAAGATAATGTGGAAGTGAAGACGAAAACAACAGCAGCCATATTGAAATTTCAATCCTACCACAACAACAGTACCACCTACGTAAATTACAAAAAACTACTAAAATTTTAAAATATAAAATCATGTCATTTCAAATTAATTATATTGTTTTGTAATTTTATGGTAGCGAAATAATTATCATTGCTTATGAACTACTTTCAAGTAAGGTCCTAAGCAAAATAACTAGTATTTCTTCCATTCCACATACCAATAATTACCAAAGAATATTTTATTCAATACTGGCAGGTAGGCTAGACAAGGACAGACTACTACTTTTGTGCTATCTCACTGAGCTCGGATTTTCTACTTTGCGTAGGATACAGGAAAATCTACTTTATTGTAACTACATAAGGTTTAAACTTTTAAAAGTGTCATTTTGAAGTACGCAATCCAGTTGTAGTATAGATTCATGGCTACTGTGCCCTGTTCATTTATCTTGTCATTGATAAGTGCTGAGACGGGACTTAAACCTGCGACCCGCCATTGATGACGTAATCAGAGACGAAAGACCCGAAAGACAGCTCACAGCTCAGAGCCTTTAGACAACATGCTCACGCTTACAAGCGAGTCGGTTTGTCTAATCGCTAACGCTTCAGCGATAGCGATTATCGTTTGGTAGCCAAAGTGACAGTAACGTAGCGATCGCTTAATCGAGGCGTCGTATCGATAACTCAAAATTTTTGTCTATAGTTAGCGAGAGAAGAAATGTCAAAAATTGAAAATGACAAACTAACATAACCTAAATAAATTAAATTTATTTCATGAAGAGTTTTCGGCGTTTTCGCCACTTTGAATCTACTTATGTGTCCCATCGGTGGTTTGGTGGTTTACGATAATGTACCACACCACAAGTGTTGCGTACCGACCGAAGTAATTTACAACAGGACCTATAAGTTTCATCAATTTCATAGAATCATTTCTATTTTCTATGAAAAGACATACCTAGGTTATAGTTCCTAGTGAAAAAACCATAAAACATGCATCTACCTACGTGCCCTATATAAACATTTTGAGAAAAAAATTGTCATGGAGATAAATTGAAGATTGGTGCTTGTCCATCTTTATTTTTGAAACTCGAGATATCTTACCATAAACTGTTGAATACTGAGGAATACCACCAACTGTTCCCACAGAAATAGGTAATATTTTATTAACATTTATCTATCTAACAATACATATATTCTTATTAACCATTATTTTGCACGTGTAGTTACAAATTTAATTAAATTTGTACATTGCAAAAGTTAAGCCAAGATGACTTTGATGACTACTTTTCTTAATGATATATTTTTATTTCATTTTCAGATCAATTCCGTGATAAGAGTTACTCGAGAAAGCGTCATGATCATTCTTATGCACCTTATGAGCGAAAACCACATAAGATAGCCTGTCTAGAAGTTTCTGGTATTTGTATTATGTGTTTTTAATATTTTATGAGATTTCTCAAAAGACAGGAATAATTATGATTATTTCATTCTGTATGTGGTCTTGATCGCCGTTTAAAATCAGTATGTACCTACATCTTGAATCAGAAAGCTCCACACAGCACTTTCTATTAGGTTTATCAAGTTACCCAATATTCTAAGCCATTACCTAATTAATCTAAGCAATCTAAATTAACCACTCCACCACAACAGCATCAAATTAACGTCTAGTTATACAGAATTTCTGAGTGATTATCTCTTTCTCTCTAGATAAAAAGGTTTAATCAGTTTTCTGTGAATTAGTGTAGAATTAGTATATAAATTATTAGGAAAATAAATCCTGTAATTTTCAACCTAAAGTTAAAATGCTTATTTTATTTTTCAGATGATCATCAGCAAACCAATTGACAAATTACCATTATAATTATTTAATGAGTTACTGTAACACCTACAGTTGCATCAGGTGAAATACTGGGTCAGGAAAAATATGTAAGCAGTATTATTCTTTGAAATGGCCCTGGAAACTGACATATACAACAAGCAAGGATGACATTGTTGGATTTGTAGACATAAATGAAAAATCGAGTAACTTTGCTGACCATGTTAGCTTTATGTAAAAAATAAATAAAAGATTAATGTAATTGTTTTATTTTATCAAAACTAGGAATCTTCAATCGTGGAGGAATAAAACTTTGAATAATGAGGAACAGAAAATCTAATTAATGTTTCCTGTTGCTCAAAATTAAAAGTTACATAAAATTAAATAAATTAACATTATAAAACTTTTATTTAATGATTCTTCTTAACAGCTTGTCGTCATGGATGTTTGTGCATCAATATAACATCAGTTTCACTGCACAAAATCCATTTTGAAACAATTTTTACTATCGAGTCAAAAAATCTACATCCGGAAGATATAGATTCACGCTATACACCACGCATTCACAATGTTCATACAAAAACATCAACAAATAGTTGTATGTACATACATACAAATACCTTAGGTCTGTTCTTTTAGGGGGTGAATGATCTCCTGTTTCATACAAATAAATCCCTAACATGAAAACTTTCACAAGCACACAAATAGTTTTGATTGTAAAATAATGTGAAATTGTTGTTAAGTTCCATAGGCATTTCTTTTGTCACCAGTGTTCAAAATGTGGAATATGTAAATCTATCTCCAAATAATAAATCAATCAGGCATTTTATTAAAGTTTTCTATTAGTTTCACAGATTAGAGAGTCTATAGTTTTTAGTCTCAAATATGTTTTGGGTGCATGAGATACACTCATTGTTACGGGCAGCCCACAACAAATTAAGATAATGTATTTTTAAATGATAACCTAAGCAAACAATTCATCATCATAACATAACAGCCTTTTTAATTACACTCACTGGACACAGGCCTCTCCTTGTTATCTGAGAAGGCTTAGGCAGTAGTTCACCACACTTGCCCAATGCAGATTGGTGGACAGCATATAAGGTGATCAATACCCCTTATCTGATCCATTAGCTTCCTTCTACGACGTCTATTTATAGATATAGGGTTGGTGGTGCTATTCTACTCTGCCAGCATGACACGGTCATGAGAATAACTATTACATATAAACTTTAATATACAACCACTGTGTACAAATAATGTATATTCTTACTAAAAAATACAACTATTCAATTTCAAACCCATTTAATACCGAAAATGTTTTACATTATAATCTAAATTTATTACAGTATTAACACTTTTTTGATTATTGTTTTTATTTTTCGGTGTGTCCTCCTGACACGTAGGCCTCATCCAGCCTTTTCCATAGGTACTAATCTAATCTGTTCTTGGCCAACCGTAACCACAAAGGCTCTGCTACCCTCTTAATGTCATCTGACCATCTCCTCTTCTGTCTGCCCTTTTTCCTCTTACATTGATACCTGAATGGGTCCCCCATTCAGTAACATCTCTTGTCCACTTCTGTATGTTATTTCTAAGTATGGGCTCCGTCCATTTCCACTTTAATTTCTTTATCTTTTCCACTGTATCCTCCAGCTGTGTTAAGGGCTATTGCTTTGACTTTCTGTCCTTCCTTCCATAAAAGTATATCCCAGAATGCACCTCTACAAACTTTAATAACACTATATTACGCCTACGTAGCGTATGAAATAATAAAAACTATTTTTTTTGCTGATATTTTAATAAATAACGTGTTTCACAAGCGTTTTCTACATGGTCTCGGCGATCGAAAGCCAAGCGATCGATCGAAACGCTAGTTTGTCGGTTTCGAGTCTCAAAGCTGCACGTTGGCTACGCATTGTATGGGAAGTTAGCGAGCGACGCCTTCTATTGCTTGCGTTTCGGTTCAATAGAAACGAAAACTGACATTTGGCTAGCAATTTTCGACTCGATTATTCTGATGACGTCACTTTTCGATTGCTTATGTCAATCCCATACATTTTTTGACTTAGCGATAGCGAGAGCGATTGTCGAAGTGCATGTTGTCTAAAGCCCCAGAAGAGCAGTCGCCTGGATAGCGAAAGGCCGCGGGTTCAAATCGTCTTTTTTTTATAAAAAGGTCAAGCAAATGACTCCATTCCACCTGATGGTAAGCAGAAGTGGATTCCAAATGCGAAGATAGTTGATGGGAGAGATACACTGCCGCGCTAGCCACCCTTGCCTTGCTGACCTGCAAGGTGCTTCTTCACGCCTCTTTTGAATGACCCAGGATTGTAGGAAGGAGGGAACACGTGTGCTGGCAGTGAATTCCATTTCTTCATTGTGCGACAAAGAAATGAGTTGCTAAATTTCTTAGTTCGCGTTGGAATGGTAGCCACAGTTTGTCGGTGACAACGTAGACCAGCACGCGTAGTCCCTAAAAGGAAGGGAGACGGTGGGATTAGGGTGAAAAGTTCCTCAGAGCACTCGCCGTGGTACAGACGGTAGAAAGCGCTCAATGACGCAACATTGCGACGCAATTGGAGAGGCTCAAGATGTTTAGTCACCTCTTCGTCGCCGATGATGCGGGCCGCGTGACGCTGCAACCTATCCAAAGCATTGAGTAAGTACTTGGCAGAGCCATCCCACAGGAGGAAACTTATGGGTAGTTACATACATACTTATAGTGTATACACAACAAATTATGTATTTCATTAGGTTTGGGATAGGTGATTCTTTGTTTTCTTTCCTATTTAATAAAAAGAAAATAGCTTGTTCTAGATTTAATTTATCATATTATTTTTTATTAAATACTTATAGTGGTCCATTCATTCGTATGTATTAAATCTCAAAGACAACAAATAGTTATTTTTGTTGTTAGGTTCCAAAAAGTACTAACTTAGTAAGTACGAACTTTACTTTTTTTTTGTAAGTAGTGAGAAATAAAACTAAGCTAAAATATTAAAAACTATGCATTGCGTATCATGTATTTTCAGCTTTTAATATACCTTCCTTCGAGTCAGTCAACTCAATTACTTGACATAAAGGTTCTTGGGTTGAATAATAAAAATCGTCTTGTGTTTCTGACGAGACTGCGTCAAAGCCCGACGCTGGAGAAAGATTGCTTGATACAAACATTGGAGAGGCAGTAGATTTCAAAGCAGGGTATTCAGAAACTTCCATTGCTTTCTTGAGTACTTCAGACCGAAAAAGCATTTTTTGGTAATTGTCAAACGTCTGAGTTATTGGTAGAAGCGAATAAAAAAATGCCATGTCATCATTTTGCATTATCTTACTGCTTTCTTTAAAAAATTTCAACATGGACATGTCGAAATTACCTTTATCGTTATCATTATTTATCAGTCTTTTACGCTTCCTTTGGGGGTTTGTAATAGTTCGGGAAGAGATAGACGTCTTGGTGCTATTTGAAGAATGCTCTCTACTTTGTCTTGTCGAATTTGGTGTCGGTGGGTCTGATTCAATTAGTTTGGTTTTACGAACTTGAGTTGGTTTCTTAACGGTATCTTTTCGACTGGTGGATGGTGCGTCTAGGGTTTGATTTTCTTCGTCTGTAGAATAATCAGCATCATCGGCAACATCAGAAGATCCTGTTACGTTTCTTTTATCTAGAAACTTTAAATGTTTGGAAAATATATAAGTTGTCCTCTTTACTGCACCTGGTCCCGATTTCCGATTTTTTAAATTTTTACTTCTTATGTAGGCATCACGTGCTGTTTTCCACCTTTGTTGTATATTTCTTTCTGAAAAAAAATGAGAAATAGTACACTTGAATCAAAACTAGAAACTTTAATGAACATTGTTTTCGAAAAATTGTGGTATTCTGTAAGTATAATGCAATTTTCGAAGTTATTATAAAAAAAAATGGTTTATCTACTATGACTATCATCAATCATGCTCATTAATGTCCCCGCCGAGGAGCTCGAGCCTACCCCACATTAGGGGCGATTAGGCCTCAGCAGTCAAATAACCGCGCTGGCCAAGGTGTAGTGCGTGTCGGTCGACTTCACACATAGCGTAAATTTTTTTTCATATTCATATTTCATTTTAATTCATAATTTGAAAATACTTTGGTACGTGGCAGGGTTTGAACGTATGGCAAGCCTAACTATAATAAAAAATATTTTTAAGAAGAAATAAAAACATGTTATTACAAACACTTTACATAGATATGTACTTACCAATACTCATTTTATCTATTTCTGGCAAATCATCGTATTTAGGGTAAATACAATTAAATACTTCACGCCATGCCTTTAATTTAGAGTTACGGTCTTTATATAAATCGTGACAGCAATCCCATAATGCTGGTCGAACTCGAACCTCCGATATTAGCTGCTCTGTGTTGATATGCACATGCGACGCGCTAAAATAATTAGACATTCTGACGTAGCTCTGTACGCGAGATCGAACTTTAAAATATTAATCGGTAGGTATCTGTCCGTCGGTCAGTACCTACAGTGATAAAGACAACTGACGGAAAATCGAACACTTGTCCGCGTCCGCAGACAGTCCGTTACTAAAGCTAAAATATCATACGCCGAGGTCAACCGACGCGTCGGTCGCTGACGTCGGTCATGCTCGTGTCTATTGTTCATGTAGCGTCGATAAAAAAGGGACGGGGCGGACGGAACGGAATTGAACGCACGCAGGTGAATAACCAAAACCTTTCCTTCATTAGTTTATTTCATTTGTATTTAGCTCCAGATCCCGACCGACGCGTCCCTTCGGTTGGTCGGTTGACTGACTTGGATCACAGACTACCAGACTACTATGAGATACTACGTACGTAACTTGGATAAATTATTGACTGCCGATGCCGGTTCATAGACAGGGTTGTCAGTTGTCAGTACCTAATCTCTCTACTACTCAGACCAAAGGTCTGAGGTCTAGTAATTTAAAAATTCTCTGCTTGTAGGTGCTCGTAGGCATTTTACTATGTATGTATTTGAATACGAAGCAACACAGCCCTAACTTATTTTATAAATTATGAATATTGTCATTCATGGTTTGGTTTAGAACCCTGCAAAAAAATTGAGAGCATCATCGGAAGCAACACTTCCGCCACACACAAGTGATTGCTCGTCGAAATCTAGCAACCTTACTCTCCGCAGAAGCAAAATTACAAAACCAATGATTTAGAAGCGATCTTCTATAAGGCGGGAAGTGTGGAGGAGCCTACTCAGCTTAAAAAATTATAGATACATTTAAAAATTACGCTTTCGCCTCATTTTATATTTAGGCATAATATTTCGGCTTTCGAAGATAGGATAGTTAGTTTGTTCTGTATTCTGAAAGAAAGAAAGTCGATATGTCGGTATGTCGAAGAAAGAAAGTCGGTATGTCGCCGAATCGGACTACTTACCACTCAGCTTTATGTCCCAGTTAACAGGCTGAGACGCTGATTTTCAGTGGCACCCGTTGATGTTGTTTAAATGGCCCTGACATCGAGCAACACTTTAGTGTGCAGATAGGAACCTGAAGCATAGAATTCTGAGCATAGTTATTGTCATCACAGTCTATAGTTACACTGTGGTTATATACATAATTACACCATAATTATAAGCTTGTCCATCTCTTTTGCATAATATATTCTTTCTACCTACCCGCTGTACCTATCTGTAGTTGTGGTAGGTAGCATGTAGATTATAGCATGTTGATTGCTCAGGTTGATTGTTGTAAACAACGTGATGAAACCGAAGACCTTTTGTCATGAAAAGGGATCCGAATCTGCAACCTTTATCTCAAGTCTGCTCTAACTGAACCAACTACACTTTTAGGTTCTAACTAGATTCCTACAGTTAGGTAATAGAATAGTATGTATTTATGTAGGTACCTACAATTGATAGATTACCTACCTAATTAGATTACTTAGTACGCACAAAAATAGTTTTAGTTCAATTAAGTTGTGTAGGTATGTATTTATTTCAGACCAATAAATTTATCGGTCTGAGGCACGGAGTACTAGTCTGAGGCAATGATATTAAATTATAAAACCGCTATTATTGGACTTATCAAGAAATTTTAAAAAGTCTCCTTCAATGATATTATATTGGTAGGTATGAGATTGGCCCTAGATTATACTTTATTATGAAATAAATACCTACCTAGGCGAAGTCGTGCCAATTCTTGCTCATTATTTTTACTAGGTAGGTAAAAAAAAATACAGTCGAAACTTTTTTATTGGTCTGAGGGTCGAAACTATTAAAATTCATTAAAATTGTAAGCTACCGCTATAAAAGCTAAAAACCAGGTACCTGCCTACTCAGAAATGTAGGTTAAAGTACTTACGTAAGCTTGTAATTGCATTATGTACCTATGTAGATACCTACCTAAGTTCTCTTTACGTTCATAGTAAAATACCTAAACATTTGACATCTACTTTTTAGTTGTCGCTGTCTCGCTCTCTCACGCAGGGGATTATTGTTCGTGGAATGCGCGCGTCGGCTAGTCTCGCTACATATGTTCGTAAAGGTCAAAACTGATTACGTTTGATATCGAGAAGACTTTAATGCCTTGTATTAGAGTTCATTTTCATGAGATGTCGAAATGACTGAATGTCTAATGGGAACGAAAAATTTGTAGCGAGACTACTCATAGTGACTACTTTGTAAAAGTACATTCATAAATTATTATTAAGTTAAACGTAAATTTCGGTTTTTCTCCAATTAAAGTGGACAATAAATTTTTATAATTATAGTAAAAATTTATTATATTTTTCTATGCTTTTTGCTCGTGTTTTGAGGAAGTCTTGCTTATTATATTTCGATTAAATGAGAAGTCCTTGAGAAGTAGTCTCGTGGGGAGTGCGGTTACGTCATCACGATAGAACTTTTGTAGGTATGTATGACCGCCATCAGTGACCCGATTGGCCAACAAAGCCTTGCTGGCGGCCATTTTGTCGATGCTGAGTCACCAAAAGGTGAAAAATGTACTGAATTAATGCGCACTCCCCACGAGACTACACAACGGTATTGGGCATTTCCCTGAACTGATACTGAACACAAAATTTGGGTTTCATGTTCCAAGAGCGGCGTGGGTATTGAAGTTAAAAAATCTTTACCAGTTTAATTAGATAATTTAAGTTCTACTATTTACAAAAACGACCGGGAAAGTTGTTTTTAAAAGTTAGTGTCAGTCGAGTTATCGCATATACTTGGATTTTGTCAGTATTTTGGATTTCTTGGACCTTCATCACATGGACCGTCAAAAGTGCAAGTGTCAGTGCTGTGTTTGTTAAAATATTTGGTAAATATAATTATCAAATTAAGAATAAATTATCATTCAAACTAAAATTCAAAGATAAGTGTACGACACGCGCGAATAGTGCGTTTGTTTACGTATATTTTGCGTGAAAAGTGCTATTGGATCGGTGCAGGATGTAGTCCTGCTTGGGTCGCGATGTGTCAAAATATTCTGAGGACAACTTTAGAACCTTTGTTACTACGGCTAACGTAAGTAAATCACCGCAAACATGACGGACCAGGCGGTCAAGGTGAAGACCGAGCGCCCTGATGAGGCGGAGATCAGGGAGTTGGCGGCGAAGATGGTGGAGGCTAACAAGGCGAAGGCGTTGGCAGCATCGGTGGCGGCAGCGCGGCCCCCTCCGGGCGCCATGGTCGGAGTGCCTCCGCCAGGCGCTGGTGGGCAGATGGGCATCCTTAATTTCTTGACACGCAAGCCTGGCGCGCCCGTTGTGCCCGACACGCGGCCCGCGCCCGATGCCGAAAAGAAAACACCGGCGCCTGACGAGGCTAGCTGGAAGGGTCACTTCGGCTGGGACATGCTCGGCAAATGTCACATTCCATACATATACCGCTCCGGCGAGAAGTACGTGGCGGTGCGAATGGTGGAGATCAAGCTTCTCAACAAGTACCTGAACTACCTGCATGCGGACATCTACTCGTGTACCTGCATCAGGAGCTACTACATCACCGAGATAGAGGCGCGGCTTTTGAACGAAATCAATAATAGACATTGTGATGGCCAGTTTGGTCGTGATCCCTTCACACAGAAAGACTTGGTGGTGCGGTTATCGGACGCTTATGAGTTTTACAACTTCTTAGATGTGTGCTACAACAAGCTGTTGAGAGGCACAACCAACAGCAAGGATAAGTGTGGTTTTATTAGGATAAATAAAGAATCAGTAGTTCCTTATACAGTAAGAGATGGTCAAAAGTTTGTTCCTCTATTCTATTTTGAAGGTGAAACGGACAATTTGAAATTAAAAGCCGATCAGTTGAAAGGATGGGACTTATCATATCTTAAATTTTGTTGCAAAGTGCAAGGCATCAGAAATGAGTTATTTGCAAGTGAAACTTGTTCAGTGATTAGTTTATCAGACATTAAAAGTTACTTTCCACCTGGAACGGAGTTCGAGGAGTATTGGCCGAACAAGGTTGTTGATTCACAACTGCTTATATCTGCTAAAGGTGAATATATTTATGACATAATGGAAAACTTATTTTTTTTTGTTAGTATAATAGATAAAAATATACATAAGTTTTTTATTTCTACATTTAGCTTATTAGTTATATTTATTGTACATGTTTATACCACTTTTAGGCACAAGAAAAAAAAATGAAAACTATTTAATATAAAAGTAAGTAAGGTAATATGTAAAACAAATTATTTATTTATCATTTAATTTCATAAATCATAACCAAACCACACACAACTGTTTTATTATAGAATAAATATTTATTCAGCACACAAACATACATACAATTATTAGTAAGTCCATTATTTAAGATACAATACTTTAGTATTGTAATGTTCAATTGGAGTCCAACTCAGCATGGACTCAGGCCAGGCGTCTTAGATTCCACAATGCTGGTCTTCCATAGACATGATATGCATGGGACACACAAACAATGACAATAATAATGCCAATTGGGAAATGAAAAAATAGTTACTTACTAGGTACAATATGAATATAAAGTACTAATAACTTTTAATTGCTTTGATCTGAAAACACTGCTATGCACATTTATTTGGTTGAAAATTCAGAAATAATGTCACTAAACTTAATTATACAAATTGGTCTACCTACAAGGATCCCAACTTTAGTTAGCATTTACACATTTTAGTCCATATTTTAAAAGCTTATTTTTCTTAATTTTTATTTAAATTTCTGTTGCATTACTATTTAAAATGCTTGCTTGTTTTTGAACAGATAATTAGTTAAGAGGTCTTTCCAGTTTGCTTCACAATTAGATATTAAAGAAGTGTAATTGTCATACATAGCCTTTATAATCCAAAGAAAAAATATACTTTATTGTCATTCGTACTTATCTCAAATTAGTGAAGTTAAAAATTAGGTGTCAACTATTAATAATTGTACTATCTTATAAAAGTTTTCTACTGTTATTTACTTAATGTGACCACAATGTCTTGCTTTATGCAGGACAGTCCTGCTTTATGCAGGACAGTCCTGCTTTCAGATCTCCTACTGTGCAATGTCGCACTTTAGCAAAAAGTATGAAAGGAGTTTTTCTCTTATGAATAAAATAAATATGAAAAACACAAGGCTTCAAATTAGCAAATATCCATTAATTTTTACTTTTCAATTCATATTTAAAACAAGTGCCTATAGATGCTCCATGAATTACCCTAATTGAACTTCCATCTTGTAAGTAAATAAAAAAAGGGTTAAAACAACATTGTTTAAAAGTTTATTCATTTTGAAGAAAAATATTTTACTTATTGTTTGGTGACAGCTTGACTATAATTTATAATTAAATAATGGTTTTGTGAGTTTATTTAAAAAATAATTGAATTGAAGCAAAACACACACTGATTGAAATCTTATTAAATTAACTTTAGAAAGTTCTACTTAGAAATAGATATGTTCTAACAAATTACTCATTTCTACAACAACATATTGATAGAGTTCTATTCAAAATATAAATCTGTAGTTGTCTTGTTATTCATATTTACTTGATAATCATTTTTGCCAATTTACACATGTGCAGACTTTCAAATTTCGGTAAATTTTCCTTAATATATGGAATAATATTGAAAAATTATTGAAGTAATTTGAGTGTTGAGTTTTCTGTTATGCAACTGTCTACACTGTACTAAAAATACAAAAGTTTCCTTAATACATATATTTGAATAAAGATAAAATTAAATGCTTAATAGATAATTAATTAAGTTTATTTTATTGTTTCTATTAGAATTTATCTAATATGAATTATATATTTTTGATAACACAACTATCAATTTGACCTTTCTTATCTTTTCCTTATTCACAATATACATAAATTTTGTGACATGAATAAAAAACTTGATAAAAAAATCTGAAACAAAATAAGGACAATAATACAATAGAATAAGTTTTATCTAATGTTAGAATGAATAATTAATATTTTCTTTAATTAGTCTTACTATGCAATTACAATCAAATGTTCATTATGTTACCAATTATACTATAAGCAGAATGTATTAAGTTTATAGTGACAAGGGTCATATCTGTAAATTATACCAACATATATGTCAGTATAATATACATATTATATTGACTCTTAATAATTTACAGCTATGACCCTCCTCACTTAATATGGTGTCATATCATATAAGTAATAACAACAAGACCAAGAACCAGTATAATAGGTCCTGATTCCAAAACGATATATGTCAGTTAAATTGACAGTTTTGTAAGGACTATCTGCCAGATAAATGATAAAGGGAACTTATTTGGAACCTATTAACCTTGGATCTATACATTAATGGAGGTTGAGTACTGAGAAAAGTGACGGACAGTGCTTCCAAATAACTCCAATAACATGTCTAGGGAGTTCAGAACTTTCCAAAATCAGTCATTAATATTGTGAAATTGTAATCTATATTAGTTGTATAATCTTAAGTTTATCTGTAAATTAAATACTCTCAATACATCCCAATTTTCGAATTATATATTTTTATCATAAAAATTAATGTGGCCGTGCATTCACATCTAAACTCATGTTAATCATCTATAAAACTGTCTTTTTCATTGATACTGTTTTGGAATTCAATTAAGTTTTATGATATACTGACTTAATTGAAATCAGACTACTGGTTTTTAAGACACAGTATTGACATAGATTGAGTGCTATTATAGTAAAAACACTATGAATTAGTTTTAAGTGTTAATACTACTACATCTTAATAATTTTACTCTCTGTTATTATCACAAACAAGGGTACAGAAGGCAAGTATACGTTTCGCACTGTACCTCTCAACTCAAAATTCTCACAGACTAAATCTTAGATCATCTCAAAATAGTCCAATCACGATTCGGGAGTGATGTCATTATCTTTGATTCTGAGGAAGTCGACTTGCGTAACATTAGAGCATGCCTCCTGTATTCTGTATTATGTGGTAATCATTGCATTGGTTTTTCACTCAAAACAACATTTTGAGTCAAAAACATAATAGGTAATACTGATAGGTACTTTTATATAAGAATGGATGCAGGTACCTAGTGTATTAATGCGTGGTGTTATCGTAGGCGCGGTATCAGGCGGGGGACAATGGACCCGCGCTCCACCCGCGCCGCCGCCGGGCGTGGCGGCGGCCAACGTGGGCATGGGCCCGGGCGCCGGGTCCCGCGGGCGGCGCGCGACGTCGGGCGCCCGGCACTCGCCCGCCACGGCTGCCATGCAGCTGCCGCACGCCGGCATCTCGGCCGCCGCCGTGCAGGCGCTCACCAGCGGCTGGAGCCTGCCCGGCACTCTTACGCAGGCGCAGACGCAGCAGGTGCTGCGCCTCGCACAGGTACGCATTTACCTTGGTCAGTATACGTTGCGGCCTCTCTAGAGCTCACTAGGCCTTGGCTAACATCAGTTCACCAGGTCCTCTTTTCTGTAACCTGAAGACGCAACAATGAGCCCCATACAATCTTAATACTTGGCGAAAAGCGCTAGTCGCAGAGCAGCTCTCTCTCATCTTAATCTGAGAACGTAACAAAGAGTGCCATAGGTACCTGCAATGCAGTTCTAATGCCCGTCGTAAAGCACTCTACGCAGTATTGAATATCAGACGATATCAAAAAGCTACATCGATCTAAAAGTGTGGCCAAAAGTGTGCGGTACTAACACGCGGCATTTTGCTGCGTTTTGTCTAATAGCTATACAAACAGCCGCGCTCAGCGCTTGAGAGAAATGCCGCCTCTCCTTTAGATTGTACTTCAAGAAGAAGTGGCTTTTCTTAACACTTTCGATACCATGGGGAGTACTAGTTTGTGCGAGAGCCGATGGCTACGACACAACGGATTAGTCGCACAGAAGTCCACCTGCCCATTGGAAAGTGGAATGTGCGGCGATTTGGTCTTTCTAGTTGATTTACACATTTTAAGAATAACAATACCGAACGGTTACACCCTCGCATTCTACGTGTACAGCAGACAAAAGATTATAGGTTTGGACCCTCCTGATAAATCCCTCCTGATGATAAGGTATCACCATAACCCTTTGAGTTGTGTTTGCAACAATATAATCATTGGCGCTCTACCAACGTGACCCCTTCCTGCCGTGCTGTCAGAGCTCACCGAGAGTAACAGAAAACTACGAGAAGGTGGATCTCCACTTATAGAAACTTAGGAAAGGCGTTCAGAATTCGAATAGTTAAATCATCTATCCATTTTTAATGAAGAATATAAGCTATTTTTTTGCTTTGTATGAAACTACTGCATAAAAGAAAAGTAAGTTACACGTGCACATGCGTCCACAACCTTGTACCTCATTAAAACTAGACTGAAGGCCAAGCCTAAGTCGGCAAATTGTCACAATAAAAAACAACCTTGTACTTATGAAAAGATTTGGAACTAATTACGCAATCAATGTGCCAAATATTTTGCACAGGATTTATGGAGTTGTTTTATTTATCAATTCTATAATTATTTAAAAATCACCAGATAGTTTTCTACGAACATGATTTAATTTTACGGCAAAAAACCATCTTATTAAAGGAAACAGCAACCCAATACCTAGAAATAGAGAGGAGGTAAATTAAGGAAATAAACATTGCTGGTACGGGTTTTTTTTTCCTAAAGCCTATTTTATCTCGTATTGTTGAAAATTATGTGGTCTAAAACGTTCCAGTGTCGTCTATAAAAAGTCCTTCTGTTGTAGTTGCAGTTCTAAAATTGTTTCTCCATTTTACTAACAATACCCGTTCTTTAATATAGTAGGTGCTTAGGAATTCAACTAAAAAGGAAGTTAAAAGGTTATAAGTATGTTACATAATATATGTATTGATAGGTTGCTAGAATTATAGAGCAGTAGTGGTGTAAGACCTAAGAGCTTCTGTCTCTACCTAGCCGATGGCTATTTAGTCACCCTCAAAGGCATAATAATTTTATATTGTATCGATCTAAGTCTATTGATGTCCGAACGACTAGATAAGGCAAATATTCTATCGATAAAGAACACCTAAACTCGTCCAATTTTGACCTTAGATTACTATCTATGTATTGATTGGAGTAGAATAGCATGACCCAATATCCTCCAATGGGTGTCGTAGAAGGCGACTAATAATATAATAATATATAATATAATAGATAATATATTTCCACGATCACACCAATTATCTAGCCCAAAGTAAGTGTCACTAAGAACTTGTGTTATGGATACTAGATAACGGACATTTTTAATATATATAATATTTATAGATATTTTTATAAATAAACTTAAATAAATATATAAACAACCATGACTCGTCAACAAACACTCGTGTTCATCACACAAATATTTGCCGCTACCAGGACTCGAACCCGGACCGCTTGATGTGTAGGCAGCTATACTGACCACTCCACCAAGACGGCGTCGGATGATAATGGATCAGTAAAGCGTATTTATCACCTTATATTTCGTCCACCAACCCGCACTAGGCAAGCGTGGTAGACTACTGCCTAAACCTTCGATGACAAGAAGAGACCTTGTGTCCCAGCAGCGGGTTGAATTATAAAGGCTGTTATGATGATTCTGTGAAAAATGTGCACCTATCATTGTTTTAGGCACAAGTGGCTGCTCAGGCACAGGCGGCGGCCCGGTACAATAATGCGGCGATTGTCGCAGCCGCAGCGGCTGCAATGCCCCAACATCGTACGCAGCATCAACGTAACGTACAGGTGATTATCTACTTAATTTATTCTTGGTTTTGTTTCACATTCGCTTAAATAAGTATCCAAATTTACTTTCTTGTTAAAAAAAGATTATATTGATTTATGTCTGACATTCACTTTGTTAAAAAGAGTTGATATAATGTCATGGAAATTTTAGATTAGAAGTTTATATTGCATGTTCACAATTTGATTCCGTCCGTCATATTCTAATCTGTAGGTTGTTGAATGTTAATACGAATCTGATCGAAAAGCTCCCTTCCGATTTGAACTTCCTAGGGATGCTTAGATCACGTGAGACTCGCGGGAGAGACCTGTAGAATAGAAATCCTCTAGCTGAGGGATGTTTGTCGTACAGACCGTAGGTCCTCCTTCAACTTCTTAAAATCTCCGGAGTAAGACAAAAAATGCGCGACACTATTTTATTCGGAACTGACATTAATTTAAAATCTTATAACTGAATAGGTACAATATCACTATATCATATACTTTTTGCGTTTCCTTTCTGACTCAGCATCACCAATAATCACTAAGCTTGTACGTGTATGTCGCGCCCGCATAAACCATGTTTCTGTTTATCGTTTATTTCAGTTTCCGAACAGTGCAATAACAATGGCGATGGGCCAGCAGCCTCCTCCACCTCTGGTGAGGAGCTCAGCCAACACCTCGACAATGAAGTGAGCATATTTAAATTGAATCAGTAGTTGATCAGTATGAGAACAGCTTTTATTATATTTTTTTAACTCTAAACTTGGCTCGGTACACCACCATGCTAAAATTTTTAGTGCAATATTAGTGTATTTATTACGTCATCAAACTCGTAAAAAAAATGTTATTAGCTGATTTTAATTTTAATAATAATGGCTGGTCTCACCTTGTTAACTTCCATTCGCCATTGTCTTGACACTGTTTGTATTATATTCAATTATGCCTAGTGCTGTTTTGATTATTTTTATTTACTAGATACCTACCAATATTAATTTGAAACCTTTATTTATTATTGTAGATGGCTCACATACTATAATTTTATAGTTGAAAGCTTATTATTAACCTAACATCCTAATAATGAGTGTGTTTGAGAAACCAGATCGTAACTCTAAGGTTGTCGCCAAGCGCGTTTTAGTTTCGGGTACATTTATTTACTGACATTTTATCACTGACTCTGTATTGGTGCGGTATCGATTCGTTCGTTATATCGTGAGAGTTGGGGGCGTGTATGCGCTCACAGAATGTTCAGAAACGACGCATTCTGTAAGCTCTCATTTCATTACATGTACTTGGTAAAGAGTATGTACAGATTTGGCACATTCTCGACTACCGCGCGCGCTATAATAACGTTTGTCATTTTCCTTACACAAATAATTGGTTTTGTCTTGTTGAAAGTAATATTAACAACTTAATTTTGGTGAAAAAACTCCGACAAGTGTCTACTCTCTTCAAAGTGTGTATTTACAGTGGTGAATAACATTATCTTGTGGATTTTTAATCAGTTGATTATTATCAGTTGCAAAACATTACCGTCATTTACTCATATCGTGGAGTATTACACTGCTACGCGTAAGCGCCGTCGATGACACGGCGCTTAAGACCTTATTCTCGCGAACTCACTTTAGCGAACCCATTTTGTGTACACAATACAGACTATATCGCCGTGTCATAATACTATTCTCCCAGACTGTATCTAACTAAATTATTGATTTCACTATGAATTGCGCTGGCTGTGAAACCCGTCTACAAGAAAACGAGTATTTAAAATGTAATTCTTGCGCATCATTGTACTGTTCAGCTTGTCTAAGTATTAATAAAGGCAAGGTTACCGATATTGACCCTAAACAACTAGCCAAACTAAAATGTCCTTCCTGTAGTAATGTGACCAAGCGCCATAACGACGACAGCTCGCCTGCGCGTCCAGGACATTCCGGTGGTATGCAGAAACCAAATACCAGTATCAACCATAACAAAAACAACAAGAATAATGGTACCCCGGTGCAGTCTTCACAGGGAGGTTTCGATGCAAGTCAGCATGCTATTTTGGAGGAGATAAGAAGTTTGAGGTGCGATATGAACAAACAGTTCGAAGCTCAACAGGCTAATCTTGAAAAATCGAACAGTATTTTGTCTAGTTTACAGAAGGAAGTGCTGGACCTTGGTGCCAGATTTTCGTCAATGCGGGCTGATCTAGATGGAGCTATTGACTCGATACAGTTTCTATCGGACCATCACGATAGTCAAATAAAAATTAACAGCGAAACTATGACATTGGTCTCTAAGCTAGTGAATGAAAATACAGTGCTGCAATCTCAGGTCTCTAACTTAAGTTCTAAATTATTGATAATTGAACAGCAGTCAAGAGAGTGCAACATCGAGATACAGTGTGTTCCCGAATTCAAAAATGAAAATCTGCTTACTACTTTGCAACAACTTCTCAAAGTCATATCCTGTGAACTACCTAGCTCTGACATCGTGTCCTTTCACCGTGTTGCCAAGATCAATGTCGAATCGGAACGCCCTAGGAATATTATCGTCAAACTCTCGAGTACTCGTGTGCGTGATCAGGTGTTGGCTGCAATTAGAGTTTTTAACAGGAAAAATAAGAGTAGCATGCTAAACACGTCTCATCTTGGAATTGCTTCTGAAAAACAGTCGATTTATGTGACAGAACATCTGTCACCCACAAACAAGCAACTTCATGCCGCTGCAAGAGTGTTTGTCAAGGAAAAGCAGTATGAGTTTGTATGGATTCGGAACGGGCGAATTTTTATTCGCAAAGACAATAACCACGCTCCGGTACTAGTGAAAAATATTGAATTTCTAAAAACATTGTAATTAGTGAAAACTGTTATTTTTGTGCCAAAATAAAGGTACTTGCACGTTTTTTAGGTTTATTTCATCCAAATTCAGTCTAAAAATTTTTTACCAAAATGTTAGGGGCTTGAGAACCAAAACTGAAAACTTGTATTTGTCTTCTTTATGTACCGAATATGATGTCATAGTGCTTACGGAGTCGTGGCTTAATGAGACCGTGCATGATCGGGAACTTTTTGATGACCGTTATGATATTTTTAGGCGAGATCGATCCTCTTCATCTTCGCATACGTTAAAGAAAGACGGAGGGGGTATTTTAATAGCTATTCTTAAAAAATACAAAGCAGTACGTAAAACTAAATGGGAGTCATCTTGTGAAGAATTATGGATTACTTTAAAACATGACAGGGTTTCTGAAGTTCACATTTGTTCTTTATATATACCCCCACCTTTGAATCCTGAATATTTGAATATTTTATTTAACAATATTACTCAAGTTATTCAAAACTATATACCACAATCATCCTCTACAATTGTTATGGGTGATTTTAATATGGGCGATATTGTTTGGACGGCAAATAGCGATTTGAATGGTAAGTTCTTGGTCCCATCACCTTCATGTCACACGAATGAGAATATTTTAATTGACTTTATGTCGTTTGTTGATCTTTACCAATGCAACTCAATTAAAAACAAAAAAATGAGAATACTGGATCTGGTTTGTTGCAACAAACCAGAGCATTTGACAGTTTGTGAGGCTGATGACCGCTTGGTGGATAAGACTGATGAACACCACCCACCTTTAGTAATAAACTTTTTAATCTCTAGTAAAATATTTATGAAACCTAAACGCATAAGAAGGTTAAACTTTACAACTTGTAACTACGAAGATATCAATAAGGATTTGGCTTTATTAGACTGGTCTATGATTTGGGGTGCAACACCTGATATTGATGAAATGGTGACAAAATTTTACGACAGCATAATGCCACTTATACATAAACATACTACGTATAGGATCCAACGTGATACGAAATACCCAATATGGTTTAGTATGCCTCTTATTAAGACTTTAAAAGAAAAAGCTAAGTACCACTCGAGATTTAAAAAATATAATAATCCTATGGACAAACTCACATTTGACATATTAAGGGAACGATGTGCAATCTTAATTAGGGAAAACTATAACAAGTTTAAGGATCAGGTAAAAGTTAACTTACGTAATAGACCAAAGTATTTTTGGAATTTTATTAATAGTAGAAAAAATGGTCGTACTAATATTCCTAACGATATGGTCTTTCAAAACGAGTCTGTAAGTGGAGGTCAAAAAGTTTGTGACCTGTTCTCCAAATATTTTCAATCAGTCTATAATAAGTATAACAATATGAGTTCATTGTGCTGTCGTGATATTTTTCAGCGTAACGTAAACACACCTTCGATTAGCGCTTTCTCCATAACGGAAGATGAAATTCTAGAATATCTCTCTTCAGTGGACTGCCATAAGGGGGCTGGACCTGATTTGTTACCACCTCTTTTTTTTAAGAACTGTGCAAAAAGCTTATACAAACCGCTATGTCGTATATATAATGCATCACTACAAACAGGAGTATTTCCGGAGGTATGGAAAGTTGCTCATCTGACCCCAATTCACAAGTCAGGAGATCTCAGCGATATCAGTAACTACAGGCCCATCTCTATTCTTTCATTACCTGGTAAAATTTTTGAATCGATTGTCCAAAAACGAATCTACAGCCATGTGAAAAGACTGATACACGTCGATCAGCATGGATTTCTGCCAGGAAAGTCGACAGCTTCGAATCTAATAAGTTACGTAAGTGACATTTATGAAACATTAGACAAACAAGGAGAAGTTCACGCTGTCTATACTGATTTCAGTAAGGCTTTCGACCTTGTTGACCATGAGATCTTACTTCTTAAGCTGGAGGGCTTCGGTATTCATGGCACACTACTCAGGTGGTGTGAATCATATATCAGAAATCGATCACAACTTGTTTCCTTGTATGGATATAATTCAGTTGCACACCTGGTCCCGTCCGGGGTACCACAAGGCTCCCACTTAGGACCTTTATTTTTTGTGATATTCATCAATGACTTATCTACTTGCATTATGTCTCAGTTTAAAATGTATGCTGATGATCTAAAAATTTATCGAAAAATAAATAATATTGAAGATGTTTATGCACTACAATCAGATATTAATAGGATTCAAGATTGGTGTAAGTTCAATGGCATGGTGCTCAATTCAAATAAATGTTTTGTTATTCCCTTTACAAAAAAGTTACATCCAATATCTGCAACTTATTTTATCAACGAAGTTCCTTTAAGTGTGGTTTCTACTGTAAGGGATTTGGGAGTTTTAATTGATAGCAAATTAAGTTTCAATCAGCATATAGATAGCATTATAAAAAAGGCATCTAAGCTCAGTGGTTTCATCACACGACAAATGAAAATTTTAAGAGATCCAAACGTCACAGTGCTTATTTTCAATAGTTTGGTCCGCAGTATTTTGGAGTATTGTAGCACAGTGTGGAACCCCGACTACCAGGTTCACTCAAATAGACTGGAGCGAGTACAAAAGCGATTCTTGTACCACCTTAGCTACGCTGATAACATGTGTCACCATCTGCAATCGTATGATGCGCGTCTCGCTAATTATGGCTTAACATCGTTACATACCCGCCGAAAAGCTTCTGATATACTTTACCTCTTTAAAGTAGTTAACGGTCAGGTTGATTCCTCAAACATCTTAGAACGTTTGCTATTTACGTTACCACGCAGTTCCAGCCGTGTTGAAAACCGAAAAACATTCTCTATTCCATCTTGCAGGACACGACTCGGTCAGCACTCTCCCCTAAACCGCATGTGTAAGTTTTATAATTCAATGCGTATTGATTTTGACATATTTAACGGTTCTCTCGTCTCCGCCAAGCGTCTTATTCTAAAGGCTCTTTTGAAATGTTCAAATAAAAAAATAGAATAGGAAAAATTTTGTAATGTCTGCTCTAATCTTAGGTAGTAATAAATAGTATATATTCATTTAAGTATGCTGTGCTTACATCCAGAAGGGATAATCACTGTAAGATGTGTTTTGTTTTTTAAGTATAAGCTAGTTGATTTGATTGTACCCAGTTTTGTAAGCCAAATAAATAAAAAAAAAAAAAAAAAAAAAAAAATAATTAAAAAGGAATTATTCGGTCAAGAAGAAGTCTTAGTGTAAAAGCACAAATGATACTTCCGCTTGACAGTAGTGACAGGTGACTAAGCCATACGACACAGTGCTGCCACCACTTGGCTAATGGTTTAGAAAACCCATAATGTGGGAATGATGCTTAAGGTATACTACCACCATACCATACTTATCTGAGTCAAACGAGTCGGTAAGAGAAAAAACTCTTTTTGTATTTTTGACTGAAGCGGGACATTTTTACTCTTGCTGGGGACAGACAATCTAAAAGCAGGACTATCCCACCTAAAACGGGACGAATGGTCATGTTACACTGAGGCTGGAGTTCACCAATACATAAACAGGCGATTATTGTTTAACTGACCGACCGTTTTTAACATTTATTTATTTATATAATTATTTTATGTTAACTCAAGCTTAGCCTTGAGTTCATCAATGCGTAAAACGAGCGATTAAAAGTGAACTGTCAGTTTTTGAAAATTCTTTTATAAAATAATATGCCAAAAATATTCTGATATATAATAATAATTGCGGAGTTTCTCCCGAGTTCTTGTTGTAAAAACACGTGTTGAGAGACTCCATTTTTAACCCAAATCAACCGTACAACTTTTATTACCTACTTAAGTTACATTTTCACTTGACTTTGGAAAAATGGGTACGCTTAATGCGACGCGACGCCATTAATTAAGAATAGAAATAATAATCGCGGAGTTTCTCCCGAGTTTATTGTTGTAAAAACACGTGTTGAGAGACTCCATTTTTAACTCAATTTACCGTACAACTGTCTTTTACTATAAGTACATTTTTACTTGACATTAGCGAAATGCGTAATCTTTGTGTCGCGAACGCCATTAATTTAAAAGAAGAAAATCGTCTGCTTAAATGTTGATGAAATCCAGTGTTTTAAATTGCCAATACTAAATACGTTACTGAGAGAGAACAGTTTGTTATGAAAAATTAGTAACAATTAAATTTAAAATGCTTTGATTGAAATAGTTGACACAAAACTCTAACTAAAGGTATTTTAAATCATTTATGTAGGGTTATAATATGGTCCTTAGTACTAAAGAATTAAGTGCTATTTTGTGTTCTTCAGTGTGCCCCCTCAAGGGACTGGGACAATGAATGGCCACTCAACCTCTCACTCCGTGGACAACCGGAAAAGGCTTACACAAATACCAGATATCAACATTACTGGCAGCCATACGCCGTATAAGGTGAGACGAAGTGATTATCTACTTTCTTCAAGTTTAAGTTTACTTATAGCATATCAAGACTATGATGCATCATAGAATCCTCCAAGAAACTAAATTAATGATTATAAAACCTGTATTTAGAGGTTAATATTGTGTATGTTCGGCAGGTGCAAAAAGCTCTTGTGGAGAACACGATGGTGCCGTGCATCAATGCCAAGCCGTACCAGTACACGGAACTGCTGATGACGCTGCCCGACCTGGCCAGCCACTTCTTCCCGCGCGTGTCCCTCGCCACCTGCCGCGCCATGCTGGACGCGCTGGGCCTCACCCTCTACCGCCCCAACCAGTCAGTGCACACTACACACTAACATGACATGACATGACACTGCTGCCTCCTGGCCAGCCACCTCTTCTGCTTGTTGACTGCGTCGTTTCGATACAGATTCTGTTCAGAGTGCATATACGCTGCTCTGTACCAGTCAATTTACCCTGAAATTGAGTCTAAAAAATGTTTTCAGTGTAACAAATTTGTATAGATTCTGTACCGAAACGAAGAAGGGATTCTCTTCTTATTCCTTTTACCCAAACTAGTCTGCTTAATTACAAGTGAATTTATTTTCTAATAATGAACATTCTATTACGTTAGTTGTTTACTGGTACCGTGTATACATTTGTGTTCAATTTGATCGGTAAAAGGGCTTTTAGGTCCACCAGGGTAATAAGTCTGTTAACATTATCTCATCCGCTTGAATAGAAAATGTTTATAGCACTGATTTGTTTATCTGTCCTGACAAAGAATGCAAACTGATGTACTTTAGGGAAATCATGTGAGATAATTTTGTTTCCCTTAGAATATTTCATTCTACTATACTTAAATTACACGTTCTCGAGCAATTATGTTGGAATCAAATCATAACATAGAGCTCATTCAGTAACAAGTAATTGTTACATTCTTCGTTAGGAATACTATAGGGTAAGGTAGTCTCCCAGCCGATCACTATTTTTAGTTGAATTCTCGAGTATTAACACGTCCGTTTCGTGTACAGGGCACAGCTCCAAATCCTGCGCAACTCTGGCAAGTGTAAATCAGCGGCGGCGGGTGACAACGGCATGGCGCTGGTGCAGATCCGCGACGTGATGCAGCACATGCCGCAGTTCAAGTACATGCTGCGGTCGGCCGCCGACGAGCCCGCGCAGCGCTCGCACGCGCCGCCCGCCGCGCACGCCAAGCGCGCCAGGGCCAACTGACCGCTCGACCACACCTACCAGACAACTATGCCGCCCCACCACGGCTCGCCGTACTGACCACTCAACTGTGCACCTCGACCAACAACCTAAATACTTCATATCAACCAAAAACAGCCGACAGACGCCGACAAAGTTCCCGGTGTACCACTTGCAGGAGAAAGTCGCGAGGCAATGACGTGTTTGTGACATCTCAAGAAAATCGGTGGAGCCATATAATAAAAAGGAAGAAGAATCAAGAAATGGAATTCACTGCCGGCATACGTGATCCCTCTTACAATCCTGGGTCATTCAAAAGAAGCGTGAAGAAGCACCTTGAGGTCGGCAAGGCGAGCGTGGCTAACGCGGCGGTTTCTCGATCACTAGCTATCTTCGCATTAAAAAAGTACCGGGCCAATAAGAGTAGACTGTTCTCGGCCACGCTAGAGTGACTGCGCGGAGGGGCGGCGTTCTGCGGATTGGTGTGAAGACGCTGCGCCATATTACGTTACTACTCTATTGGCCGCCGTAAAAAGTAGGCGGGGCTTGGTGCAGAGCAGCGGTTGAAATTATTCTGTTTGCTAAATGGGATACTAGAAACTTTGTTGACTGGACTAGCCTCCCCGAAACCTTTACCAACAAAAAACACCCACCGAACATAGCCAGTGATTGCCTCAAAGCCAGCAAAATGGAGCTAGTTATCAACATTTACAGTCTGATTAGATGTCTGGCAGTTAAATTGACATCTTTGTGTAGACACTAAAGGGAACTTACTTGTAACCAGTGAAATAAGCCCAAAGCTAGTTATACTGTACTTTGAGGTTGTCCGAAGAGAGTCTCAAAGTGGAAATATTCCAGTCCAAAAGTCAGCTAAACTACCAAAATGCAGGCGATCAAAACACTGAATGATTAATTGTAGAGCAATGGATGGGGTGTCTTACAAGAATTCATAAAGAAGTTGGTACATATTCAGAACTCTCTGGTCTAACCTTTGGTGAAAGTGGCAATGCGACATTCGGCAAACTGAAAAATAAAATGTGCAGTATTTAGTGTTCAACAATGTTGCTCCATGATGCATGATACAGGTTGATGTGTTAAATCTAAGTTGGACATTACAAGGGTTTGATAGTGAATTATGTTGGTCTGTGTGACGGACGCATCGAGTTCTCCAATCCAGATGAAAAGCACAATATTAGGTAATTTGTATTTATTGAAATTTCTAGCGAATTGATCAAGTAGTGGGCTTCCGAGAAGTGTAATTACAGAAATGAAGTGATCCTTATTGGTGTTAGATACTTTAAGGTGATGGTTAAGGCTCGGTGTCAGTGAGAATGTAACGAAGACTTGTACATTGTAGATCTATGCAAATATGTGTCAATTTTTCATAATATTGTACAAAATGTATAAAACATTTGTATATTAAAATTACAGATCTAATTTATATTATGATCTATTATTAACTATTTAATAGAAGACTGAGATTTATTTTTAAATTATTTCGTAAACGAAATCTGTAAGAAAGTGAGCATATTTTAATTCAGTAAAGTTTTCTAAATGGGTGTTTTGATGCGTTGGTTTGTTTGATTGTCGTTTTGAAGGATTGTACAATATTGTAAATATAGGTTGTATAATTACGCTGCATATATGCAGTCTTGTGGTCTGTAGCAATACAACTGATAAGGATATGTAAAATAATTCTAAAAATTTTAGTGTTGTTTGCTAAAAAATGAGTATTATTTTATGTAATTTAATCATTCTTTCGTATTGCTTAAAATTAACGCTAAACTGAACACGTAAAGTTATCATCACAATTTTTAACACAACAAAATTCCTAGATGTCACAAAAAATATAGGATTTACTCTTGATTTGAGAATTCTTTTTAAACTAGACTATATGATTTAGTTTGAAAATAATGATCTGAATGTTATTTACTGTTTCTTAAAAAGGATATAAACAAATAGTGGCTTACAGGTGTACTAATAAAATAGAAAATCGTTTAATTTATTATAGCAAATACGAACAAAGTCTCATCAATGTCAACATATTATGTTAATACCAGAGGTATTAAATTAGGTTCTAAACATTATTTTGTTTGCTTTTTCTGTCAATGGGAAATATTGTTAGTGGTTCCTATAAGTAATAAACCTTAATTTGGACAATGTCTAGAAAGTAACAGTCAATATTTACAAATATTATTCTTAAATAATTGCACATTAAAATTTAAATCATTTAATAGTTGTGAACAATGCTGTGGTTTAGAAAATCTTTTATTGGAAAAGTTTACTAAAGGGCAAGTGTTAGTGAAAGAAATGTTTGTAAAAATTACTGTGGCACAAATTTAATTTATGTTCAATGTAAACAAAATGGAAGTAAGATCTTTTTGAATCTCTAATTCGCTAAATGATATAAAGTATAATGGTTTAAAACTGCGTTTGTGAAATCGGAAATAAATGTAGGTAATATTAAATATATTGTTGATACAATAATAAATAATTACGGTCAATATTTTTTGTACTATATAGAGTACATATACAAACGGTAAATTCAGTTTTCATAAAGTTTCAATATCATACTTCCATATGTTAACCATACCTACTCATTATCAGCTAAACATGAATTTGTTTTATGTAATCAAGCATGCCTGTTAATTCTCCATAAAAAGCTCACTTACTTTTGAGGGAAAAACAAGAATAATATTCGCATTAGCGTAGGTCTTCAGTTGCGCAGAAGATAACACGAAGAATGAACCTTCATTTAATTCAGTTTCAAAGGCAAAATTCCGTTTGCGGTCTAGTGACTTATCTAAAAGTATTTTTTTCTAATCAAGAAAACTTGTGCTCATGGTTTGCTCTGACATTTAGGGCCGGACTCCACCAAAACGGAGACTAGAGGAGAGGAGCTGTGTTTTAAACAACCAATAGAAATTGATTATTCACACATCATGTGTCCGCTCGGCTTCAGTGGATACGACCGAACGGAGAGGTATCTTATTTGTATGGCGCGATCGAGCTAGCGGAGATGTGAGCTGTGCCTTGCAAGCTGGCGTCGGCCGACTGAACGCAGCGGAGACGAGAAGAGATGTGAGCGGCGTCGCTAGGTCGCCGTATCGAACTAAACTGCAATCTTAATGCTACGGCGACACTTGATGACAAAGATTCGTGTTCGCGTTGTCGCGATAAAACTTCGTGTTCGCTCTACGACGAAGTGCTTGGCTACATCAAAAAAAACTTCGTTACTTCGCGATAATCTAGAACTTCGCGCTAAATTCATTTTGCGAATAAAAATGGATGAGGCGGTTGCGCTATATTATATGTCTGCAAATAATTATTTACTGCATCTTATTATTTGAACAAAAATAAACTAAGTCAACTAAGCGCGCGAAGTGGAGCCAACCGCACGAACTTTGTCGCGATAAAACCCTTTGATGTGCGGCATTTTACCGACACCCACGCGAAAGGCATTCGCATTCGCGAACATGATTCGCGATAGGACGAACTTGTTGGCCAGACGTGTCGCGACAACGCAAATCTTCGCGTTATCGCGATAGTGTAACAGCCGTAGCATAACAAACATCGCACACATCTCCACTACAGTCTAGTCAGTACGCATCTCCGCTCAGCTTTGGTGGATGCACCTTTGTTGAAAAACATCTCTTCTCGTCTCCGCTTCGAATATCTCCGCACATTCCACTTTGGTGGGGTCCGGGCCTTATAGTTAGTTAAGATGTTTTAACACCATTAAACAGTTACAAAAATGAACTTAGTTTATCAAATAAAATATTCTTGTATTTTCTTCGCAGGCATGTGGGTGGACTGTTCTTTGTGGAACATTGATGTGATTATTTTGACTAATTTATTGCTTTTGGAATCCTAAAATGTATTGGAATCACTATCTGAAAGGACGACCAATTATCAGTTTAGCTTCACAAAATTCAATCTGCTGAAATTTTTGATGTCTTTCATAGATTCCTTGAATGGTTTAACAACATAAATTTATCAGCACTATGGGCAAAAAAGCCGCGAGTTGCGCTAGTTATTATTACCAGCATTGTAGTTGGTAAATTATTAAATATTTAGGCCTTTCTAGATAATGAGTGAAATTCTTAGATATAAAATTTTATAGTATGCGAAGCTGTGTACATTATATGTTAATTTATTTATGACATAGCTGTAAGCAACAGGTTTATTATAATATCCTATGTAAATTGCAATTTTAAGCAAGAGCTCTTCAAGCAGCGTCCATTTGGACTACTCAATTCTGTATTTAAAGAAATAAAAAGGATTCTTATAATTCCATTGTTTTTGAGTAACCCTTTTTGATTATTATTTATTAGATTCTATTCATCAATCATCATCAACAGCTCATAATGTACCCCCCAAGGGGCTCAAGCCTACCCCACATTAGGGGGCAATTAGGCCTTAGTCAACCGCGCTGGCCAATGGCGGGTTGATCGACTTCACACACACACAACCTAAGAATTTCCTCATAAGGTGTGAGCAGGTTTCCTCGCGTAGTTTTGCTTCACTGTAAAAACGTTGATTAAACGCTCCTACATATGATTCAATAAAACATTGTTACGTGGCGGGGTTCGGTAACCGGTGCCTCCCGGTAACCATTTTTTTTACTATTATTTATAATTTGATTATTTCCACATTATTAGGAGTAACGCACGTGTCGCGAGCAGAGACGCGGTGCTGCGCGGTTAGCAATAGCATTGTGAAGGACACCACGACACTGCACCACTGTGTAGTGCCGTTTACATTTTTTTAGATAACTACACTACAATAATGAACTTCTAATATAAAACTTATGTATGCATTTATCGATATTAATTATTTATCATTCGCACCATTCACCACACCACACCGTCGTGGTGTCAAATAAGTGCCAAATGTTTTGTATTAGAACTTCATTACTGTGGTGTACAAGGAGCTTATATTTTACCTACAGAATTATAATTATAATAATTCTTAATATAACTTCTTGGTGGTGTAGTTACCAAAAAAAAAATTAAAATGACACCACAGGAATTCCTACGTCATTGCACCACACAGTGGTGCGGTTTCATGGTGGCGTTGACAATGCATGCACGCTTTGATGCACGCATACAAAACTCGCCAGTCGCGTTTACCGTGCCGCGCCGCACCGCATGCGAAGTGCGGTGCTCCTATGGCTGCTTCAAAGAATACCTTTTGGCTTAGTTCCGTCTGCGCTGCTCTGCAGCCCTATCAAAGAGCATTATAAGTATAGGGAAAAGCCCTATTCATTTGCTAACTTTTTTTGACAGATGAATGTGATAATCCTCCTAGAGTGAATTGAATTACATATCCATTGCTGTTTTACTCGACACACTGTATGGATTGGTATGGATCTGTAATTCACTTTCGGTGATTATCACTTTTATTTGTCAAAAAAAGTTATCGAATAGGCCGGCTTGTCCACAAGCAGTGTACATGTTTTATAATACACTGGTGTACGCCCGCGGCTTCGCTCGCGTTAACGTCAGATTTTTGACGTGACAACGTCTTATAATTCGATAGAGCCGGCTGCACGCACGAAAAAATATGACGTCATGCGGCGTTAAGCAGCGTCCCCACTAGAGCCGCGCGGCTTCTTGTGGCCGCGCGGCCCGGCCTCGCGAGGCTTTTTTGTCATATTATTTTAGGCCTCGCTCACGTCCACACTCACGAGGCTTGGCCGCGCGGCCGGGCCTCATGGAGCCGCGCGGCCCTAGTGGGGACGCTGCTTTACCTCGCTCTGAATCTAATTCTCTAATTTGAATTTGGAATTATGTTCTTTAAAATTTAAACTTTCAATGATACCAAAACCAGCCAGATACAAATAGTATAGCCAAAGAGATTTTATTACAAGTTTATTCATACTATAATGCGAAATCTATTAAACAAATGAAATTAAATTTTTCTTTTGAAAAATGCTACTATTTTCTTAAGACGTTGTCACGTTCAACTATCGTCAGTAAACCGACTTTACAGACAACCAATTTTTTTTTAGCCTAAAGCCTTCCTCGATAAATGGACTATTCAACAAAAAAGATTTTTTCAATTTGCGTTGAAACAAACAACTTTATATGTATAAATTTTGTATAGACGCTGTGCACACGTGTGGCCGGTGGCGGCCTTGCTCTTCGGCTTCAGCAGTGTCCAAGCGGTGGCCGCTGCCACCGGTGGCGACCACTGACCACATTCTTTTGCGCGGTTATGGACGAGGCGTGCGGTGGCAAACTTAGACCACCTTCGTTTGCGCGGTTCACAAAAGGACTTGGTGATAGATAATAGATAGAGAGACGATGGTCGATAGCCCATGTGCTTTTTTTTTTTTTTTTTTTGTTAGACTACTGCAGTTTGCCGCTGATGGCATTTACTGCTCCACCGGATTTCGTTTTTCCGTCTCTCGACCGCCTAGCGTCCCTAGGTCATCCGGATCGGAAGGGAGCGACACGCCCGAGGGTGCCTCTAAAGGCTCGGACCTCGGCTCGGGCACATCGGGTTGTGGAGGACACGGCGAGAAGCGCCCCGGCACATATCTGTACCGGGTATAGCGCATCGTGTGTAGACCGGGTCGACGCACCCTTGTTCGACTAGTGCGGTGATTTAAAAGTGTAAAAGTGTGACACTAGTGCTTGAATGTGAAGTGTTGTTTGGAGTCGGTAGCGAGGCATTTGCGCTCGTGATTGAGTCGTCGGGGTCCAATAGGACGTTTGGCCCATGTGCGTCCCGCAGAGCTTAATAAGCCATTCGCCCACGTTAGACTTTTTGTGGGATCGACAATCTGGGAGATTTTTACTACTTTTATTTAATTATATTTTCTGATAGACTTTTTGGTAGGACGGTTCACTATTGCAGTCAATACTTTCCATTGATATTATCATACGTTCCATGTTTCCCCTACAAAAAATAGGTTACCAAATATCGAGCGTGGGCGGGCGATAATTACTTTTTGTTGGATTTCCAAGTCATCAGTCACCATCATAAGGTTTGTTACCATATACTTTTCGCCAAGCACTGCCTAGATGCATTAAAATGTGTGATACCAGTAGTTTGGATACCAGCGGCAACAGTGGTACACTTGTTATTGCGATAATCAAGAACAATAGATAAAACTGGAAACCACACTACGAATAAAAAAGAGAATTCAAAATTTGACCTTCTTTTTTTTTGGTTACATTTTCCCTGTTACGGGACGGCAAAGGGATCTAGCCCATACAGCCAAGTCTTCAGTTTCATCTTCTTTCTTGATTTTTGCATTAAAATGTGGGTGCCACACATTTTAATGCATCTAGGGAGTGCTTGGCGAGAAATGCATGGTACAGACCTCATGATGGTGACTGATGAGAATTGTATAGTGTGATTTCCAACCACTATACAATTCTCAACGCCACATACACAAAACCTTTATTTCAATGATTCCTTATAACTGTTCGTCAACACGGATGCTTATGCAACAAAACGACACCACTTTCACTGCACAAAATCCACTCCGAAGCAATTTTGAATTATCGAAATAAAGATCGACATCCAGACGCCATGATTTCCCGCCAAACACCCCGATTTGACCTTCTATTCTATTCTTAACTAATGGCGTCGCGTCGCATTAAGCGTACGCATTTTGCTAATGTCAAGTGAAAATGTAACTAAAGAAACAAAAATTGTACGGTTGATTCAGGTTAAAAATGGAGTCTCTCAACACGTGCTTTTAGAACTCGGGAGGAAAAACCAATTTGACCTGGAAAGCGCTTATCTATTTCTAACCTATCCTACCTATCTCTTTCTAACTCATAACACAAGTAATGTGATTGATTACGTACGTACGTATGCTGTATTAGACGGTCAGTGTCAGTCAGTGTGCTGAAGATGCTAGAAAGGGATAAATAGGAAGTAAGCAGGACAGGACTATCAGTCAAGGACTATTTTTTGTCTTCACTTTTTTATTGCTAGTGTGGCTTCTAGTTTTACCTATCTTTATCAAGAACATAGAAAACTGAAGATATGGTTGTATGGGCTAGATCCATTTGCCGTCCAGTAATAGGGAAAATTAAAAAATATTGAAAAATGGCGGCACTTCAAAATGTCACATGTCAGTCAGTCAAATGTCAAAAATCGCTATTTTGGTTTTCTCGTGTTTTTGTTTCTACCAAGAATTCGGGCTTGATTTGGAAAAACTTTAATTGAAATTAAATAAATTTAATAAATTGGAAAATGAAAATATAAAACTTAGTATTCCAATTAATTTTTTCAGCTTTCTGTAGAATTGCTGGTGAACATGGGACCGAACAATGAACTTTTCCTTGGTCATTTCCATTGATTTATATTTTCTTTGACTTTATTTATAAGAGTAGCAGGTTTTATTTATGAATCTTTTAATTTTTAAGCATTCTCATACAGTAGATTTTTACTTGTTTGTTAGGTAGGGTTAGAATTTGTCTGTTTCTCAGGTTTATTATTACAATATGAATATTCAAGTATGTAGGGATCCTTCTGATGCTGTGGTGTTGTATTTACCACAGCGTCTTTACTTAAAGTCTTTCGCAAAGCTTAATATTTCTGTCCAGCTTCCCACTCACAAGGTACACGGCAAGTCTATCTCCAACTGGGAATTAATGGAAAAGTTTCGAAAAATGATCCTACCTGATACGTTTTCCGTATTAAAAGTGACGAAGCATAGTTCTGAAGTGATAAGATTCGAAGCAGAGATAGAAAACCGCGATAAACTAGATAGAGTGCTATCAAGGCTTGAAGATCGTATTATCCAATTGAATGATTATCCTGATCCACTAAAAGTGAGAGTGACTGAAACGAAGTCCAATTTCCCAAGTCGCCACTCTTGGGATTCTTTCTTTCGTGATGCTACCGATATGGATGAGATGAAACCTGGAGAGAGACCAGACACTGTGCATATTTCAAATTTACCAATTCGCTGGTTTGTTCACGACAGAGACCAGAATGATGACTCTCCTCCATCGGAAGGTCTTTTCAAGAAGATTTTTGAAAAGTTTGGTACTATAAGGCAGGTTGATGTACCTGCAGCTGATCCTTATAGAATGCAAATGAAGTCTTCCATGAGAGGTATAACACTACCTCCACAAGATACTCAAGTGTACTTTGAAGGCTACATACAGTTCAGTGAATATGTCAGTTTTGTTCGCTGTATGGATGCTCTTAGAGCTCGTAAATTGTTGAGGAAACGGGAGGATATAGCAGAGTGGTGTGGCATTACAGTTGATTTTGATAAAACTAAGCACATGACTGATGCTGCAGTGAAGCGTAGAGCTATTGTTCGTGAGAGACTCATGTCACGTCAGAAGGCTAAAGAAGAAGAAGAGAGGCTCGAGAAGGAGAGAATTGCCAAGAAAGAAGCCAAAGAAAGGTATAAAATTTGTACATTTTGAAATTTGGTTACTCTTAAAATTACTATCACTAACTACTACTGCTAATCACTACTGCTACTAAAAATTAACAAAAGCAATTGAAGTGAAAATATTATTTTTTCAGACAGAAGTATGAGAAAACTGAAAGGGAGAAGCTAGAAAAAATGAAAGAAAGGGAAGAGCGAAGAAAGAAAAAACAGTTAGCTAAATTGATGGAACGTGATGATGTGGACCTCAACAGTCGCGTGGCAGAAGAACGTAAAAAGTTGTACAAGGAGCAGAAAAAGCTACAAGCCCTTAGACTGATTGAAGAGCTGTTTAAAAGAATTGAGGTTGGTATATGTATATTTATCTTTTTTTGTCATAGACAAAGAAAAGCCAATATTCTAGACAGAGATTCATAATGTCATATACTCCGTTTTATACTAAAACTAGTTTAGTTTTATACTAAAACACAACCGAACTACAATTAGGTAGGTATAATATTTAAAAACCAGAAACAACATTTTTATATTTTACTGAAGGGCTATTACAAGTACGTAAAGAAGTTTAGGCAGTGGTCTTGGTGGAAGGAGTATAAAGTGATCAGTACCCCTTTGCCGATTCATTAGACAGGTAGATAACGCACGGTTTTGAATTGCATGGGTACCAGGTGGTTCTCATTTTATATTATGAGCCGCTTGGTCTAGAATGAACAAGTAGTACGATGCCAACATAAGAAAGTCCCGCGTGGTTTGTACCCGCGTGCATTCCGCCGTATCAGGCCGTCTGAACGTATATTTGTTTCGAATTTGTCAGAAAAACTTATCTATTGTTGACACTTTCCTTACTTCAGTTACGTCCAGACCTGCAACGCAACGGTCACCGTGCGGAGCGCTACTACGCAGCGGGCGAACGCTCCGCCCGCGCCAGGGTCGTCGAGCGGTTCAAGAGGCAGCAGGAGGACGCACTTGAGGCGCAGAGGAATCACCTCAAGAGTGCACTAGACGGTGAGAAAATAATCCAGTTCCATAATTATTGTGAATTTTAGAAAAAAAAATTTTCTTCAACCTAAACTAGTAATTATTATAGGTTTAAAAATTTTGTACTTATAAATTAGTTAATACTTTATGATATCACAACAATATTGAAAGTTTAACTATGAAAATGCGAATTATAGTTCAGACATGTTGCTGATCAGGCTGCCCAAAATTGTAAAAATTATTTTAACATTTTTCTTTACGTCATGGCCAACATGGCATAGTTTATTTAGTTTAATCGCAAAGAAAGAAGTTATTTTTAACTCAAATTTAAGATTCATGCACTTCAAATTCGTTTTGTATAAATTTTTAGTATATTTTAGATCTAAAATAAAGGAATAATTGTAAATTTACACACTGTTTTCAGGGCGCATTGTGATAAGATCAGCGTTGGACACTAAGAAGCCTAAACGGAACTCGTCGGTGAGCTCCGAATCGTCGGTGGAAGAGACTAACCACAAGCGGGTTAAGACAGAAAAACTTACTACTCCTGAGCGGGAAATGCACTACAAAGGTGACGGACATATTAAAGACTCAGCTGGTTTCACAGGTTCTGATAAGGAATCTTTGACATTTCGGCAAAGATTTGTCCACTGTTGGACATAGATTTGAAGGATCTCCAACCCGAGCGGTCCTGCTTTGCCTGCATCCAGCGGCTTCCCGTGACCTTTACCAGATTATCAGTTCTCCTTGGCCCCTATAACCAACGCTGCGTCCCCGGTACATGGTCGCCCTGCCCACTGCCACTTAAGGTTTAAAATTCATTGGGCTATGTGGGCGACCTTGGTTCGCCTGCGGTTCTCATCATTTATGACATGATCGCGTAGAGAAACTCCGAGCATAGCCCTCTCCATCGAGTGACCTTGAGCCTTCTTATGAGGCCCATTGTAAGCGGCCACGTTTGACTTCCGTAGGTCATCACTGGCAACACCGCGTATTAAAGAGTTTTCGTCTTGAGACACTGCGGTAGATGGGCTGAGAATATGCCGCGTATCTTGCTGAACGCTGGCGCTGTCGATCGGCGGTGTACCTACTGTCAATAAAAAAAGTTAACTACACAAGACGAGGTGTTGCTGACTATAATGTTGGTGTTGACTATAAGAGTTTTTTGTATTGAACTACTTATTAAAATAGTTTCGGCTCTACAGGCTCTAAAAATTCACCATGCATAGTTTTTCTTTTTAAAGAGTGCAGGGGTTAAAAATCGTCTTATGTAGTAAATGAATGAGCCCCTAAAAATTACTTTGTTAGGTCTCCTCACTCGTTATTATGTTGACGTGTCATACGCAGCTGGCTGAATGCAGCGAGTGGGACAAGGCGTCGGTGGGTCAACATTTCAGGTCACATAAACAACTATAGAAAGCACACTGAAGTCCCGTTGACGACCCGTCTCGCTCTCTGTGTGCAGCCAGCTTTATTAAATCTTCCGGTCTTCCGATTCCTCGAGTTTATGGATTCAATTAACTCTTTTTTATTAGACAAATGCATTTATAACGCGGTGTTCTACGTTAGCGACAAACGCGACGCGATGCGTCACGGCCACAGAAATAATAATAAAGAGGATAGAAGTGCCTTAGTAGCGTGACATTGGTGCCGCACTTGTGTCTTGTAGTACACAAGCGCGAGACTTGTGGCTCAGTGCTGCTCGAACCATCGGTGTGATATAATTGCCTTAAAATAGTGTTTTGCAGTATTGGTAATTGCGGAAACTCATCCAAACCGTGTAATTACACTAATAAGGGTAAAAACGTTTCATTGATAAGTATGATTTTAATGTAATCATGCTGTTTTCATCAAAATACACCTTGAGAAAAGCTTTCATTATGAAATATTGGTATATACCTTGCGTATTAGTGTGGTGCGGCGTCGCGTTTGCAACTAACATAGATCCCCGAGTAAGATTTAGGTACATTTGTAATGATGTCAAATATTTAGTATTCACTTTTATTTCACGCTTGCAAGGTGTGAGCCACGTGCAAGGAGGTAAGAATTATAAAATATATAAATAATTAAGTGTCACGAAGACCTATTGTTACTACACATTGAACTAGGGAAATAAACTGTGTTTGTTTAATACAACAACCTCTAGGTATAATTTTAGTTATACCTACAGGTCGTTGGGTACCTGCATGGTATAAAAGCCCGCACCTACCCATGCTAAATTAGTATTTTAATGCTATGGTGTGTACTTTTTGCTCTGGCAACACTGATAGATGTCTTTGAAACAGCTGATAGGAGTTAGGAATATCGTTTGTTTGGAAATATCGGCAAAATTATACTTAATTCGGACAAAAACTTACCCAAAAATAATTAATATGATTTGGTAATTAAAATTGAGTTTTATGTAAGTAATGGTAATAATATAAAGTTTACAAAAATGGTAGATATGATGTAAACAAAAATAAAAATTCAAGGGTACAGTTGGTTGCGCTTTACACCTTGTACCATCATGCAATATACCTCGTTTATTAGAGATTTAACTACATAACCTGTTACAAAAATTTCGAGTGGTTTAATGGTGTGTAGTTATTATATGAATTTATAATTATTTTAAAACGGTGTAATAATAGTCAAATTGGCCTTTGGCGAACTGGCTTTTTTTATTTATTATGTTTTTATTTCGTTCAAAACTGCCTTATAATTATTTGGTCGTTCGAGCCGGATTTGTACCAGCGACCTATGGCTTTGGTTGAAATTTCTTTGAACTGTGTACTTTATAAATCCTTCGTAAGTGGTTTAATATTCAATAATTCTCAACAGGGATGTACGGCATGCCGCCGTATGGATTCGGGTACCCGTTCGCGCCGATGACCTTCGCGTACCCACCGCAAAGTATGAGTATCACTACTTGATCTTAATAGTTATTCTTAGATAGTTTCCTTTAATTTAATAGTCTTCATTACTGGGCTATGTTGCGTTTACAAACGCGCAAATATTTATAAAACTAGAAAAAATACATTGAATAAAATCGAACTGCCCCAGGCAGGAATTCCATAAAAACAAGGACCAAGCACTGGTTTTCGACAGCAAAGGCAGTGCCCCAGTAGCGTAATTGATGTCCGGATTGCGGAAGGTGCTGGGTTCGATTACCGCCTGGGGCAGGTAGATTTTTTTTAGTGTATTTTTTCTAGTTTTGAAGACAACTTTTTTGACCTCAAGTAACCTTTTAATGTTTTCGTTTCCTGTCTCTTTCCAACTCTCTGCACAAGTAACATGAATACGTACGTACGTATGACGTATTAGACGATCAGTGTGTTCTAGAGGTTAGAAAGGGACAGATAGGAATAAGCGGTTTCAAGGACATTTTTTTTCTTCCCTTTTTTCAGTTTTACCTATAAACTTGGTTGTGACATATCGCACAACTGCTGCATTAAGGTGAACGTTCATTTAGGTTCATTTAGTAGGTACGCGCCGTATGAGTTGCATTTTGGAATTCGTTATATGAAATTATATTAAACCTTGCATATTTGATCCTCATTGTACGCGCTGAATTGCAAAAATATATTGAAGGACGCACGCTGATGATGTCATATAATGCGGCGCGTACGGGGCGTATGGACAATGTGCGAAGCCAAATGCGGCTTGTGAGGCGCATACGATGCTGAATTGCTGACTTAATGTGCTTTCTCCTTTAAAATATTATTTGTCTCTAAACCGCAGCCGCCTTTTAAATCATGAATGAGTCGCTGATATCAACTCGAGATGAGTAATAGAAATACTTCAGTGTCTTTGAACTTTATCAAAAAGTACTATCTTAAGTTCATGATTAGTTGGCAACTTTTACCTACACCATTTATGTACTTACACTGATTTCATACAGTGAAAGAATATAGTGGATATGCCTCAAATCCCGAGATTAATTTTAAAGAGCAGAAGAAAAACTCCGTGAGTTATTAAATAAAAAAGCTATTTACTTTTACACAATTTAAACCACCGCAGGTGCGACGTTGCCAAATTTACATCAACTACATCGGATGTCAGAAGTTGTAATATTCCAATGTCAGAAGCGAACACTTCAAATCTTAGTTGTACAGTCAAAAGCACGTCGGGCTATACAAAACTGTCAAATGTCTCCAAACGATTTTCAACCTAAGGCTACTCAATATAAAGTGCATAATCGATTGGGAAAATTTGACAGTTTGTGGTAACCCAACGTGCTGCTGTCTGTACTTTAAATGAATCGGACAAGGAAAATTATTCTGATGGACCGTTTGAATAAGCAAACCCTCTCGACCTTGTCTAGGCTAGAAGCAAAAGTATTTTTGTATTTATAAAAGAGGCAAGTATAAGTATGAGAATTTGGTTAAGACTATTTATGATTGGAATGGTGTAATAATACAGGCTGCGTTTTTTCTTCAACATCATTGCATTCGATTCCTCGCTAGGATTATTGATTTTTCAAAAATCCAATGATGCAGTTTTTGTCTTCATCAAAATCGGGCGCGCGACTCCTTTGAGCGTTTTTCGATATTACTTATAGTGTAATTACTGGGCATGGAGGGCATATCATCTTAGTCCCCAGCCCGCATAGCATGACCACCGAAACACGATATGGTATAGCCATTTATCGCTTTGAACTGTCAAAAATCATTGGATATAACCGCAAACTTGAAATTTTATCGAAACTGCGAACATGTAAAGGCTTAGCTATACTTGTTCGCAGTTTCGATAAAATTTCAAGATGGTGGTTAAATCAAATAATTTTTGAAAGTTCAAAGCGATAAATGGATATATCATATCGTGTTCCGGTGGTCATGCTAGGCGGGCAGGATGGCAAACGACTTGCGGTGTTAAGTGATTTACTTTTTATTGCAAGTGTCTATAGGCGGCGGTGACCACTTAACATGAGGTGGGCCGCAAGCTTGTTTGCCATCTTGTAACATAAAAAATAATAAAAAAAAGGATTTGGCCTTGACGGTCCACTTGAAAAGTTCACGCTGTATATTTCATGTCAACTCGTATTACATTTGAATATGTGAAGACACTTCAATGTGTGTGTAGCACCGTACTACCCTCCGATGCGCGGTGCGTACTACCCCCCGCCGGAGTCGTACGCGCCGCGGCGGGGGCGCGGCCGGGGGCGGGGCCGCGCCAGGGGCTACCGGCCGGGGTACGACAACAATACCTACCATTACAAGTAAGTACTAGACATTATTGTATAACTACCTCTGGAGGCTTGTTACTGGCTTCTTGTAATGTATTGCAGTGTATTCTAAGTAAGCTGTAAGCCCCCCAAATAAAAAAATTGTGTGTGTCAGTTCCGACGCACGACTGGAGTTTACTCTGAGACAGGTGAGCACCTGCTGTCATCCGTGTTTTGACAATTAGAAAGTTGCGCGACATAGGATGTGCACCAATTATGACTTTGACCTTCAAAAACGTAACGAGGTAATTCATCGATAGATTTTACTCCTCACATTTTTCTCATACCGGGCCCCTTATAGTATATGCAAATCGATTCATAAGGAGTAAACTCCAATAAAATAAAAAAAAAATTGTGTGCGTGTAACCTTTACGCGCGATTGAAGTAAAACTTCTTTGACGTAGATCACTGAAATGATTAAATTTTAACTGAGAAAAAAATAAAATATGACAGATTTTACGACCAATCGAAATTACTATTTTTAAATAGCGGAAACTACACAGACTATAGAATACTGAGCGTTACTTCCGTTAGAAAAATCTGAGTTACCCCCTAGTCGCGCCTAAAGAAGTTTTACTTCAATAATAGACTTAGCAAAAAATCGGGAGTGGTCTCCCCTTGACTTTCTCGTATACCGGAAACAACTCAAAAGTGAAACCTTATATTTTGATGTCATACATGCATGTTAAAGTTTGCTCACCCATCCGAGTACCGACCGCGCATTTGGCTGCTTAACTTTCGTGATCGACGACTCAAAAGTTGACAGAAACCTTATATTTTGATGTCATACATACCTGTTAAATTTGGTTGCAATAACTTAAATCATACTCGAGTTATCGTGCTAACGCACAGACATACAGACATTATTCACACATAGGTATTTTTGGACTCAGGGAGGTCCAAAACGTGTAAATCCGTCAAAATGTCGATTTTTTTGACGATTCCAAGACTTCCCCTATAAGTACTACGTAAGTATATGAGAAAGTAAAAACTATGCATACCTACAGGATGTAAAAGACATGAACAGTCAAACGAGAACCAAGGATTCTATACATCAAAATAAGACACATTTCAAAAAATAATTGCTGGGAAATGATTTTAATTTTTTGGTGTTAAAAATATTGCAAATTCTACTGCGCAACGTAAAGCGCTCAACTCGCAAAACCGTGATATTTTTGCCAGACGGCGGCCCCGTTCGTTTGGGTCCGTGCGCATCGAGTGAGCTACATTGAACGCTAACGTTTTGAAGCCATTTTATGTTATGAAATACTAAAAAAAAATATAATGTTTCTTTGGACAGTAATTAAGAAATAATGTTTAGAATATGTTTTCATAAAAAATGAAAAAAAAAATTATGACTTTGACCTTCAATAAAATCGTAACTATCAATTTCCCAGGTTAGTCTAAAGGAAGAAAAATGTTATGATGGTGAGCAGAATACATGGTTTTCGTTTGACTGTTCATGTCTTTTACACCCGTTATATGAGTTGACCTATAATAAATGTAAAACTAGTACCTATAGTATTATATTATCCATGTTAGTACTAATTAATTATTTGAATAGTTTGTGTTATAATCAGACATTACTTGTAATTTGTAGGTAAATAATAATTTATATTATATAAAAATAAAATATATGAGTACAATTATTATATTAAAAACAAAACCGTAAAAGCGTCGATTAAACGTACATATGAATTCAAAATTTGAAAACACATTGGTACGTGGCGGGGTTTGCATCGGTGCCTCCCGGGCAGCGCCGTAAATAGGGCGGTGCCAGCGGTGCCAAGGCACAGGGCGCAGACCCTGGAGGGGCGCAGAAATGACCAGACCGCCCTACTATTTTTCAAGGGCGCAGTTTTGAAAGCTCGCACCGGGCGAATAAAAGTCTAGTTACGGCACTGCTCCCGGGTGGGAGACGACGCTCTTACGTACTACGCCACCGACGCTTAAAGTAAATAGTCATAATTTATTACACACTCTAGTAACACAAAAATGTTATTGAAACCCGTCATAAATATAAATAAATAAAAGTTTTATTTATTTTATAACATTACTTCAAATATTGTACAATGTAGTCCTTAAATTAAATCAAATTATAAAATAATGGTACCTAAACTAGGTTTAAAACCTGTATCTTAGGTGGCAACTAAGATACAGGTTTTAAACCTAGTTGGTTGGTAAGAGGGTTGGTGTCGGGCAGGCAAAAATCTAATGACAAATCCTTTGACAGGGTTGTCAATATTAAGACATACTGTAACCGACCCATAATTGGGGCAGGTTGGGAGAAGAGGAGGTGGCTCGCGCCAAACTTTCGAGTTCGCTCTGAATACGAGGCGATTACCTGAACAGTAGCGAAATTAAACCTTGTTTGTAGGTGGTACGGCTGTGCGTACTGCAGCGGAAACAAGTTCAGAGCGAACTAGAACTTTTGCGCAAGCTGTACTATTATTATTATAATATTTGTGAGAAATGCGATTAAATTGATGAGTAATTAATTCCAGCTACAACAAGAAAATCCCCAACGAACACGACGAGCGAACTCACTCGCACTCTCGGTCTCGGTCGCGGTCGCGGCGCCGCTCGTACTCGCGCTCGCGGACGAGGTCGAGGTCAAGGTCAAGGTCGCGACGGAGGTCATACTCGAGGTCGAGGTCACGCAGCCGCCGTTCCAGAAGCCGCCGCTCCAGGAGCAGGCGCTCCAGGTCTAGAAGTAGGAGGTCCAGGTAAATAATACTGTAGAACTAAGGTTAACGTCGAGGTCGCAGTCGAGATCGAGGTCGCACAGCCGCCGCTCCAAGAACAGGCGCTCCAGATCTAGAAGTAGGAGGTCTGGCTAAACAATACAGTGGAACTGAGGTCAAGGTCGAGGTCGCACTCGAAATCGAGCAGCCGCCGCTCCAGGAGTAGGCGCTCCAGGTCTAGAAGTAGGAGGTTCAGGTAAATAATACTGTGGAACTTAGGTCGAGGTCGAGGTCGCAGTCGAGGACCGCGCAGCCGCCGCTCCAGAAACAGGCGCTCCAGGTCTAGAAGTAGAAGGTCTAGATAAATTATACAGTGCAACTGACGTCAAGGTCGAGGTCGCACTCGAGGTCGAGCAGCCGCCGCTCCAGGAACAGGCGCTCTAGGTCTAGAAGTAGGAGGGGTCCACGTCCGGAAGTCTCCTCGTGGTGGACCCTGGTAACGTGGTGGGGAAACTTTCTCGGCGGGTGTGTGGCTTTTGAAGCCAAATGTGTCCGCTTGGCATTCGAAGTCACATGCCATCGTCGAGTTGTGTTTGTTTTCCCACCACGGCTAGTTCCGGACGGCCCTTTACAGGGCCACGACCGCGCCCGATGACCCGGGTGCGGTCCAATGGCTGCTCCCGGTGTCCTCGCCAGGAGGGCGCGCCAGGTCGAGCAGCCGTCGGTGAGGAGGCGGCCCATGAGGCCGGCGTCGGCCAACGGCCCACAGGGGCTGGCGTTAGTCGGTAGTCCCATGTGAGCTGCTGGCAACCAATTGGTGCACAAGGAGTGCCTAGACGGGCAGCGTTGGGACGGTCTCGGTGTAGTAAGCAAAAATGATTCGACGCACTGAGCGAATCAAAAGATATTAGACAAATAAAATTAGTGTCGTGACGAAGAGCAAAGTTACAAAAACATTTTCACACTTTCAATTCATTAATTCTTAGCAATTTTAAAACATGATTTTTGATGTAATATATTAACTACATGAAAAATCATGTTTTAAAATCGTTAGCTAATTGCGTCGTATGCAACGACTGGAATGGCTTTTGAAATAAGGCAAAAACGATTTAAAGTAAAGCAGTGAGTGAATCAAAACATATTAGAGAAATAAAAGGAGTGCCTTATATTAATAATCAGCAAAGTTACAAAAACTCGTTTTATTTATTTCTTAGCAAATATTTTTTTATTTATAAAAATAATCTTTTAAAATCATTACATAATAATTACCTACATGAAAACTGTACGAACTTGATTTATGTTGGCTTCTTACAAATATTTATGTATGGCTCAAAAGGCTAGATGCTAAAGACAAAAAAGGAGATTAAAAATGGATTCCAAGTTACAAATGCGAGAATACTTTTAATTAAGAGTTTTTCTCTCGCTCGCCTTATTAAGTTATAAATCCCACTAAAAATAATAAAATAATTTATATTTTTATTTACATTTTATTCTAACTCTTAGACCAGTGGGGCAAATTTGGCATTGTCCTTTGTATTATTATTTTTACGTTAATAGACAGAGCTATACATCAGTCATCATCATAACAGCCTTTATAATTCGACCCACTGCTGGGACACAAGACCTCTCCTTGTCAACGAAGGAGGCTTAGGCAGTAGTCCACCACCACTTGCCCAACGCGGATTGGTGGACGGAGTAAAAGATGAATACCCCTTTGCTGGTCCATTAGTCGCCTTCTACGACACCCATTCGAAGATATGGGGTGATGCTATTCTACTCTGCCGGCATCACACGACTAATACATCAGTATATGGTATGAAAGTGCGCACCTTCCCATCATATAAAATACGGTAAGACCAAGACCTTTCAGTCTACAGTGTTAAACATTTTGACTAGTGGTCCAATTTATAAAATTATGTAAAATTTTATATTTTAATTACATTCTGTATTATTAGCATTATTCACAATGTTATGCGGAGCTCGGGTTATTGATCAACTAGCCATAGCTATTACCGATGCAATGAGGCATTTGGTGTACCTATTTGCTGTTAAATACTTACTTTACTTAGTAATTAATTTAAAATTCCCCAAATGAAGTTAAACTCTGGTTAATAAGTAATATTTTAGAGAATTCTAACTCGCAACTTTGAACGAACATGTGCACACGTTAAGACTTGGTTACTATGTTCGAAAGGTTTAGAATCTCTAAAAGGGGCGGTCACTATACCTGTGTGAGCGTGACAGCAACATAATTGCGCAGGGTCGACAAGGAGCGTCAATGTACGAAATTATCTCTTCTTGGCGACTGCTGAGAATGGAGAGGGCTATCCCTCCCCATTCCCTTTGAGTGAACTTGAGTCTTCTTATGAGGCCGGAGGCCCATTGTAAGCGGTCACATCTCGGTTCCGTAGGTCATCACTGGCAATGGCAACACACACGTATATTAAAGACTTCGGGAGTGTTTGGCGGGAAACAATGGCGTCTGAATGTCGATCTCTGTTTCAATAATTCAAAATTGCTTTGGTGTGGATTTGTGCAGTAAAAGTGATGTCGTTTTGTTGCATAAGCATCCGTCCGTGTTGATGATCAATTATGAGAAATCATTGAAATAAAGGTTTTGTGGTGTGTATTACATTGAGAATTTTATTTGGTCTGAGGTCCCAACCTTCACAAGAGAGAGTACGAGATGGGAATTCGACATAATTTTCGTCTTTTCTATGGTTCATTTGAAGTGAAATGAAATGAAAAAGCTCTTTATTTAAATGGACTTTGCTAAGTACTTTTAAATCGTCAAAAGCCCTTCCGCCATTTCGGGACGAAATAATAATTATTTCACCTAAATAATTATTATCATGCTGAGATTGAAAAGAAATTGCGGGAGAAACTCCATCTGACGCGACTGTACGTCGTCGTGTATTTGTGTGCTATTGAGAGCTGCACTTAATACGCAGGTGGAGTTCAATTTTCAACTTGTTGCAGATCTCATCACAGCCGGTCCCGGTCTCGCAAGCGCTCCCGCTCGAAGACTCGCAGCCGCAGCAAGACTCGCGAGGGGCCGAGGCCCGCGGCGGCCAGTGCCGCGCCGACCCTCCCGAGTCCGAGCCAGACCCCCGCGCCGCGCGCCCGCTCCAAGAGCTGGTCGCTGCCCAGGGACAACGAGAAGGCTTGGTCCAAGAGCCCCAAGGATAACTAACGACTTAATAAAATATATGTACATTTGTTTAGTTTGGTGTTTTCTTTATTGATATCTTTTTTGAAGTAAAACTTCTTTAGGCGCGACTAGGGGGTAACTCAGATTTTTCTAACGGAAGTAACGCTCAGTATTCTATAGTCTGTGTAGTTTCCGCTATTTAAAAATAGTAATTTCGATTGGTCGTATCTGTCATATTTTTTTTTTTTCAGTTAAAATTTAATCATTTCAGTGATCTACGTCAGAGAAGTTTTACTTCAATCGCGCGTAAAGGTTACACGCACACAATTTTTTGTTGACGGGAGGTCAAATGCATTTATGCATCGGATATGTGGGACTCGAGGTAAAGGCGTTCCCTCCATACTGCTGACCTTCAGTGCGCTATTGCGGGACGGCCCGGGATCTGCGCACGTGAGCGCAACTACACCGAGACCGTCCCAACGCTGCCCGTCTAGGCACTACTTGTGCACCAATTGGTGGCCAGCAGCCACTACTCCACCGACGGCTGCTCGACCTGGCGCGTCCTCCTGACGAGGACACCGGGAGCACACATCGGACCGCACCCGGGGGACTTCGGGCAAGATAGCATGTCATTTCGAATGCCTTCTTTATTGATACCTACATACATTCAATAGGGGTGACGACTGGGGAGCAAGTAAAAGATACGTTATGTTATACGTAAAAATATGATCCGAAATGCTATAGCAACACACATGCACACTTCTATTATTTACATAAAATTCACTACATTGGCAAAAATTTGAAATGAATGGGCATTAATTATCCAATAGGAACAAAAAAGACAGCTAGCGTTTGACTGCCATAGCAACACTAAGCCCAACAGGCAAACAGGCAAAAAGTGATGTCTGTTTTGATGTGCAATTTCGGCAAGACGTATCTATTTCTTTTTAACACGCTTATATTAGTTTCACCAGTATGTTTGTTTGTATGTATGTAACTGACTCGTTTGAACTCGATTTTGACCCACTTTAATTGGTCAGATTTCATTTTTAAACGTTTGGAATGTTAGTTCAGCTATACGTCACTAGATGGCGTTGTCATTAAGTAAGTACTTTCATAAGCGGTTATAATTCGCACTAAAAAGTGGAAAATAAAATAATAGTTTTAAAAACCCGCTTTTATGTTAAATAAAAAACAAGTTTAGAAACTAAATGATGAACGAAAAGTATAATTACTATTTAGAGGAAAGCGTGGGGTGCTCAATTTAATAGGGGCTCGAGCCTACCCCACATTAGGGGCGATTGATTAGGCCTTACTCAACATATAGGTACTCAAGCACGCTGGCCAAGTGCGGGATGGTCGACCGACTTCAATCACAACCTAAGAAATTCTTCATAGGTGTGAGTAGGATTCCTCATGTAGTTTATTCCTTCACCGCAAAAGCGTCGATTAAACGTTTTTAAAACGAATTCAAAATTTGAAAACACGTTGGTACGTGGCGGGTTCGACTGGTGCCTCGCCCGGGCGGAATAGACAACGCTCGCTCTTAGGCACTACGCCATCGACGCTTTATATCTGTTATTATAGTCTGTTAGATATGTGAAATTAATTAATGAGCACATTTACGCATTAATTTATTGAAGATATCCGTATGACGGTACCCGTAGAAGTTTTTTAGTATAAACAAGACAAGATTTCCTCTATACTACGTATACGAGAAAGTAAAATAGTACATTATGGTACAAGTGTGTAATGTTGGTGATTACCGCTGAGGCGCATTGAGGCCCGAGCCGTCAGGCGAGGGTCTTAAGGAACCGAGGACGGTAATCATCAATACACACGTGTATCATACAACGTTTTTCAACACACTTCTGAATAAAATAATACTTAAATAAAATATTTAATTAAAATTAATTTAACTAACCTTTGTAGCCAAATATTGGTTATCTGGAGCATCTTTAATAAATTTTTCAATATCGTCAGATGATAAAACCTTTGATTTTTTGCTTCTAAATCCATCAGATAGTCTCTTTAGATAAGCTGACAAATTCGAGTATGTTTTTAAGTTCACTCCATTCTTTGTTCGGACTGTACTTTTTAACATTGAGTAAATACACCACAAAGAGCTAGGTTTGTACTTAGAAGATAATTCTTTAAAGTACGCCATGAACACATTTTCTGAAAAAGACTGCGTATTCTTGTTGTTCTGCCATTGTATGAAATTTTGGTACGCTAATAGATATTTTTCCTTTGAGTTTTCTGGTAGTAAACTTTCCATAACGTTCTGGGCTTTACATCTTATATCGGGCGGTGTACAACATAAATCATTTTCTTCATAAATTGTATTTGCAGACATCTTAATTAATAACTAACTAAATAACTTCAAAAGAGAAAACGAGACGTGTTGTGAAAAATGTTTCGTAATGGCGGGAAAAATTAATCAGTTTTCCTATGCGCGCGCATCGGCCATAGACTAATAAATTTCGTAATGGCGGGAAAAATTAATTAGTTTTCCTATGCGCGCGCATCGGCCATAGACTAAAAAATGAGGTTTCTTTTTTTTGGGCTTTTCGCGGATAGCTTTTTAGCGCAAATGTAAGCGTAACTCAACCAATAATATTAAAAAAAACTATTACTCACTCGTGAATAATAGTAATGAAAAAGTCACAGTTTGATTATAGGTGTCATTATGTGCCTAATTGCCATGGGATTAGAGCCACTTTATGAGGAAGTGTGTTGAAAAATACGTTTATATGGGAAACATGATTTGCGCTTTGTTCCGCTAGGGGCGCTGTTCACGTTTCTTATACAAATTGAGTTCATAGCGCAACGCGACTAAAATTTTAACTGAAAAACCTCTTACAATAGTAGGTATTCAAATACATACTTAGGTGCTCCATTAAATACAACATTGTAAACATGTGGCCTGCATGTTGTCGTACGGTGTAGGTAGTCCTTAGCCCTGGGGCTCAATTCTCGTGCATTCGAACTTTTTCCGTGTGGTAATTATTTCTATTCTACTGAAAAGTTCGAATGGTTTCCTAAAGATCGTATTCTCAGTATCAATAGAAGAATTACCAATCGAACTATGCTGTCGTACATAGCATAGACAAATAATTACGTTTCGTTTCGAACGTTTTTAAAAGCCCCGTGTCAAAATTTTTTAATTGTAAATAATTATAGTTTATAGGCTAAAATTTTATGCTGAGTTCATTTATTTTTACATTATGATACAAAATATATAAATTGGTTGGTACTGATCATCACAGAAAATATAAAAGGAAGTCGAATTTATATTATTTCCTAACGTGCATTTAACTAAACGGAACGTCGCATCTGTCAGTCAAGTTCAACAGCGGCTCCCTTAGGCGGCTCCGCTCCGTTATTTTTCAAAAGACTTTTTTTAGAAAATAGGTACCACGTAAGAAAAATTAAAATAAAATAATGGAGAACACAAAAAATATGCCAGCGCGGAGCAGTAGAGGCCGATCCGCAGTTGAGGAGTGGAAATTTTCTTCCACATTCTCAAAAGCCAAAGAAAAAGAACGTTGGGAATGGGATTTTACTGTAGAAATACAAATAAAAAAACATACATCCACAACAATACAACTTAACCTCAATATCTGGAAGTTTGACAGGTAGATTCGTATACGAACTCCGACTTCTACTGGTATTTAGCACTCGAAGCGTTCGAGCGACGTTCGTTCAAAATTATTCGATTGTGAAGTCCTGAGAATACACAAACAGTGTTTCCTTCGAAAAAATTTCGATCTTCGAATTTTTTTACGAATGTGAACTTTTTTCGAATGCACGAGAATTGGGCCCCTGAGCTGAGTGAGACGCATGCAGGCTGCAAACAGGCAACTGATGTAAATAGGAAGCTTATGTCAATACAACAAAAAAAACACAAAAAACAAAATTGTATCCTCTTAAAAAAATACATAGGTACCTTTCATCTACCGTAGAATTATTGTCGAAAGTTATCAACATAAAATTGAATCAACTTTATATTCCTTTAATGATGCGTAACAATTAAATCGTGACGTGAGGCTATCAGACGTTATTTACCTAATTATGATAAGACGTACAAATTAATTATCATTTTAGATTAGTTATTAACAAAAATCTGATTAGGAAAATCCAACTCGATATTACCTACACATTTTAATGGCCCCGTGTTTCCATTAAAAAAAGATATTGATAAAAATACGAAGGACATTGGCTGATGGTACCTAATCATGTTAACTTTCGAAGTTTAGGTACCTATTTGTTAAAACATAAAAACTCGTAGAAGGGATTGAATAATTTTCGGTAGACAACTCAGAACAAAACTTTTTTATTAGTCTGAGGTAGACAATAGCTTCATTTCAGTAAGTTTTGTCGATAGTAATAGATATAATAAACAACTTTTTAAAAAAAAAGTCCAACCGACTTCAAAAAGTATAAAAATAACATATTATTAAAATGTGTGCTAGGTACCTGCTGTACTGTTTGAACTCGGTGCCAAGCCATGCCAATCGTTCAGCACCACGAGCCCCTCATCACCTAAGCTGGCGCGTTCGGTCGGTCGCAATAGCGGGATGGTGTGATCCAGTGTGATCAATGAATGTGATGTGGCAGGCGGACCTATAGAATACCTAGTGGGCTTGGCACCGACTTCAAACAGTACAGCAGGTACCTAGCACACATTTTAATAATATGTTATTTTTATACTTTTTGAAGTCGGTTGGACTTTTTTTTTTAAAAGTTGTTTATTTTTCTATTTTTAGTGTTTTATGTGGAATAATTGTTATTTTATTATATATATTACGAGATGGCCAACAAACTTGCGGCCCACTCGGTGTTAAGTGGTTCCGTCGCTTATAGACACTTGCGATATTAACCATAAATCACTTAACATTAGAAGTGCGTTGCCATTCGGCGGGTTACTTTTTGGGTTTTGTGCCCCTTTTATGTAGGCGACAGGCTGGCAACCTGTCACTATTTAGAGGCACTGCATGGTCCATACTGCCAGAGGTGGTTTTATGTGTGAGAAAATGTTACAGTTTTGTACAAGTTTAACATCCAAATACTAACTATTACGGTGCTTTGGCTTCCATCATCAGCTCACCTAACAAGCTGAAAGAATACAACTTTCGGTCTTTAAGTACCTACCTTTAATATTTAAAGAATTATCATCCAACTCTTAATCGTTATGGAGTTTCTCCTTCCATCATCAGCTCACCTGAATAGCCTCAAAGAATACAACTATCGCTCTTTAGGTACCTTTAATATTTAAAGAATTATCGTCCAACTCATAACTATTAAGGAGTTTTACCTTCTATCATCAGCTCACCTGAATAACCTGAAAGAATACAACTATCGTTCGTTAAGTACCTTTTATATTTAAATAATCATCAACCAACTCCTAACAGTTAAGGAGTTATTCCTTCCATCATCGGCTCACCTGATCAACTTGAAAAAATACAACTAGCGGTCTTTACGTGCCTATAATCTTTAAAGAATTATCATCCAACTCCTAACCGTTAAGGAGTTTTTCCTTCCATGATCAGCTCACCTGAATAACTTGAAAGAATACAACTAGCGATCTTTGGGTACCTTTAATATTTAAAGAATTATCATTCAACTCCTAACCATTAAGGAGTTTTTGTTTCATCATCAGCTCACCTAAATTACCTGAAAGAACACAACTATCGGTTATTAGGTTCCTTTAATATTTAAATAATGAACAACCAACTCCTAACAATTAAGGAATTTTACCATCCACCATCAGCTCATCAACATGAGATGACTACCACACGCAATAATACTAGAATTGCTTTATAAAAAATATGAATAACCCTCCATTTCCGTTGTTTTTCGAGGGTTGCCCTCAATTTTCCTAGCTTCGCATCATCAGATCCTGACTTGGTGACACTGGGACCACCTCAGGAGTATACACTATCGAATAAAAAAAGAATTTTGAAAATCGGTCCACAAATGACAGAGATATCGGTGAACATACATTTACCTTCCATCATCAGCTCATCATCATGAGATGGTGACTACCAGACGCAATTGCTAGTATAGCTTTAGAAAAAATATGAAAAACGTTGTACATGCCTATAAAATTTGAGGGTTTCCCTCGATTTCCCTGGCTTCCCATCATCAGATCCTGACTTGGTGACAATGGGACCACCTCAGGAGTAAACACTATCGAATAGAAAAAGAATTTTGAAAATCGGTCCAGAAATGACGGAGATATCGGTGAACATACATAAAAAAAAAAAATACATACAGACGAATACAGAACCTCCTCCTGTTGGGAAGTCGGTTAAAAACCGCCCAAGTGCGAGTCGGACTCGCGTACAAAGAATTCTGTAAGTACCATTATCTCTAAAAATATGGATAAGTACGAGTCGGACTCGCCCACTGAGAGGGTTGCGTACAAAATTGTATTTTTTTGCGGCATAAACGGCCGTATTTTTTTTGCGTTAACTTAGAAGTTTAATTTTTCATAGCTGGGACTGTAGACTTGAGATATGGTTTTAATTTGAACACGATACCTCCACGCGTTCCTGATAAAGGCAAACCTCGATATTACGAACTTTAAATAAAGACTATATTTTTATGATCTAATTACAAATTTATAGTTTTCAGAGTTTTTCCTGTACCTGTGGTATAAACATGAAGTACAAGACGATATTACTTGCCAAATTTCATAGTTCTAAGTCAACGGGAAGAACCCTATGAATTTTGATTCAATTATGAGTGTCAAAATATACGTTTTTTGCGACATAAACGGCCGCATCTTTTTTTGTGTTAACTAAGTAGTTTGATTTTTCACAGCTTCAATGGAGCGTAGACCTGAGTACCTATATGGTTTTAATTTCAACTCGACACCTCCACTCGTTCCCGAGTTAAAGATCTTGACAGACAGACAGACGGACAAAAAAAAGAAAGTGATCCTATAAGGGTTCCGTTTTTTCCTTTTGGAGGTACGGAACCCTAAAAAAGGCAAATGATGGCGCTCGGATAATGATTGCACACGGCCGCTACATAGAGACGCTCTGACTATCACGGTTCATGAGAACCTGGTGACAGACGGACGGACAGCGGAGTCTTAGTAATAGGGTCCCGTTTTACTCTTTGGGTACGGAACCCTAAATTATAGGTCTTTAATATAGATCTCAAAAAACATTTAGATTTTTAAACAAAACTTTTAGTTTTGATATTTTCAGAAAACTATCGCGAGATCTTTTAGACAAACAAGTACCTAATAAGATTACGATATCATCGATGTCAATTAAATAGGCATTATTAGAGATAACTCAAAAGCTACTCATCAGATGTCGATCAAATTTAAATGGGACCAGATGATCAACACCAGCTTCCAAACGTTAAAAGAATCTTCAAAATCGGTACACCCAGTAAAGAAGTATCAGATAACATGATATAAAAACAGTCGAATTGAGGACCTCCTTTTTTTTGAAGTATGTATGTTAAAAAAAGTGACGTAAAATCAACGGCCTCTGTCCGTCTACTCTACTGAATACCTACTATTGATACTCCTCTAGTATCGACCATTTAAAAATATTTTAAGCATTAGCAAGTTATCTACCTACGCTCCATGTAATTTTTGCTTATTCATGCATTAATTGATTGATAACCAATGTACAAATTAGGTAGGATTTACTTATCTACTAATGTCCTCTGTTTAGCGATTTAAATTTATGTAACATTTAAGTAGATAAGAAAACTATACGTCTTAGGCCCGTATTACAGATTGACACTCAGAAGTCAAACATGTCTTGAGAATCGTCTGTCACTTTCTATCACGCACAAAGTGATAGAGACGTAGGACGCTCAAGTCGGCGTTCATTCTTGAAACTTATTCTATAATACGAACATTAGATTTAGGTACCAATTGGATCCAGTACCCGTAGTGTAAGTTTATTCGCAACGTCAATAGTTACGTTTTTATACGAAAAATCTTACACTACGGGAACACAAGCCCCGGGTCAGGTCCCCAGGGGAGAACAAATTTGTACTCTGTTTGGTTGTTAGGACTTTCAAGTCCGCCTCGCTAATGTAGGTACCCCATCTTATCAAAATCTGTCGCCGCTGAAGACAATATAGGTACTTTTTCTATAAAGACAAATATTTGAAATAATTATACTCAAGTGAGATCAGCATCTTGCGTATATGTATTCTTAAATGTACCTATCATAATCAACGAAATTAATAAAGTTCAAGAACAATCAACGTAACATAAAATTAAAAAAAAAACCGCCTTCAAAACTAAAAACGGGAAAAATAAAAATTTTGTTTATAAAAATCTAAATGTTTTTTGAGGTCGGTGCAAAATACAAGTGACAACGTTTATTACAAATATTGAGGTTGGCACCGACTTCAAAAAACATTTCGATTTTTATAAACAAAATTTTTATTTTTCCCGTTTTTAGTTTTGAAGGCGGTTTTTTTTATTTAATTTTTTTTTCTGCTTTTTAGTCTTTTAAGTATAGAAATTTTCAGGAAACTATCTCAAGATCTTTTAGACACAAGTGATAAAATTACGATATCATCAATGTCAATTAAATAGGCATTATTAAGGATAACTCAAAAACTACTTGTCAGATGTCGATAAAATTTAAATGGGACCCCATGACAAGCACCAGCTTCCAAAGGTCAAAAGAATCTTCAAAATCGGTCCACCCAGTAACGAGTTATGAGGTAACAAACATTAAAAAAAAAAACATAGAGTCGAATTCATAACTTCCTCCTTTTTTGAAGTCGGTTAAAAATATAACACAAATTGCACTTCGGTCGACGTGTGTAAGACGACAATATTTTTTTTATAAAAGGTCAAGTAAATGACTCCTTTCCACCTGATGGTAAGCAGAAGTGCAGTCCAAATGCGAAGATAGCTATTATAGGGTAAAATGACATAGTACCTATGTTATCTTAGATTTTAAAGGATGTCATTTTATAGGTACTTAAACTTACGAACATAGTTCGCAAAGAGAATGTGGTAAGTACACAGAAATAATAATTGAGAGGTGAGAGACCCTCTTTATTATTATTTCTGTGGGTAAGTACCTATGTCATACCCAATAGGTAATGCAAACTTCATTTTAATTGTTGTGATAAAAACTTTGAATTTAGAATGTTTGACGAGATGAATGATGAAATGAACGAATGACAAGACTATTGTCGAACTTACAAACTAACGATAATATCAGAATTTCTACAATAGCATACAGTGGTGTATCTTCAGGATGGTATTGTTAAAATAGAAGCATCAAATATAAATAAACTTGTACTACTTCTCCATTACACACAAGAAGGCGTCGAACAACGAACAGAGACAATAACATACAGTAGTGCCACAGACTATACAAAATTACCAATGGTGTTCTCAGCCCCTCCTCGCCCTCCCCTCCAAATCATTTTATAATTAGAAACAATCAAACATTGCACAGTTAACAAAGACACAAATATTTATGTCTTGTGTTTGTGTCATACTCAGACCAACAAAACTTTTTTATTGGTCTGAGGTGTCATTATAACAGTAGGTATACGAGTATAATAGTTTTAATAGACATTCCAAATTAGTTTTACAAGAAGCTCCTTATATTGCTATTATTTTCACCACCAAACAAAAGAGACCCAAGCAAAATTTTTAATCACATCAAAATCACAAAAACACGCGCAACAGGTTTGCAATCCGCGTTCGCCTGTTGATGTCGCTGTTGTTGCCATTGAATGGCAACATCAGCGACATCTACAGGCACTGTCTAAGCTTGTCTAAAAAATGGGGAGTGGTCTCCCCTTGACTTTCTCGTATACCGGAAACGACTCAAAAGTTGATACTTATAAACCTTATATTTTGATGTCACACATGCATGTTAAATTTTGGTCACCCATCCGAGTACCGACCGCGCACTTGGTTGCTTAACTTTCATGATCGACGACTCAAAGTTGATAGAAACCTTATATTTTGATGTCATACATGCATGTTAAATTTTGGTCACCCATCCGAGTACCGACCGCGCACTTGGTTGCTTAACTTTCATGATCGACGACTCAAAATTTGATAGAAACCTTATATTTTGATGTCATATATGCATGTTACAATAAGTTAAAGCATACTCGAGTTATCGTGCTAACGCACAGACACACACAGACACAAGATTCCCAAAAATACCATTTAATTCCAAAAATGGTATTTTTGGACTCAGGGTGGTCCAAAACGTGTAAATCCGTCAAAATCTCGAGGTAGATTTTTTTTACGGTTACAAGACTTCCTCTATACTACGTATACGAGAAAGTGATTGATTCAATAGCAGGTAAGTATATTTAAATCAATATTGATGGTGTGTCATCTTATCTGACTATGTCATCATAAGCACAAATCGTCTATTGTATGATAAGATAGTCCCTCAGTGGTGTGGTCTGAGGGTCGATTCCATCTTCGACCGTAGGTATCGTCACTTATCTACCATCACAGCTGAGACAAGACGGTCTCCCTGTCAAGAATGAGAAAAATGTAGATAGCAACTGGCGACGTATGAACCGTTGGGCCATTTACCAAAACTTTTCGCCAGTCGAAAATTATTTGGATTAATAAATATTTATTCCTTTTTATGAAATATTCGTTAGCGTTTGACAGCTAAGTTCGGGTTCAAGCAGTGGCGCATTTACCAGTAGGCTGAGTAGGCTGGAGCATAGGGCGGCAGATTTTAGTTGGCGGCAAAGGAGATTGCTCAGATCCCATACATGTTTTGCCCTAGAACCAACAATCATGAAAAAATATTTTCTAGGTTCGAAATTATAAGTAAATGACTGTATAAACATTGATTATTGACGGACACTTCTGAGAACTTAATTATTAGCATACTACTTACTGATATTGAGGTTATGTTTCCAAACAAATAAAAAAAGAAACTAGTAAGTAAACTAGGGAAATCGTGCAAAGAATCATTTACAAAGTCCGTAATTTAAAAAGATATCAAGTCCATTGTCCGAAAGGCCAAGTAAAGTTAGAAATAAAAAATCGCATCGAACACCGTAAACAAACACAAACAACAAACACAAGCACCTTATATTTTTAAAATTCTCTCTTCCTATTAGGGGAAGGTAAAGGGATTTAGGTCTTACAGCCATGCCTTCAGTAGTTTTATTTCTTTTTTAGGTTTGTATTAAAACATTTTTATTGTGTAACACCTTTTAACGTACCTATCTAGGTAGTGCTTGGCGAAAAATGTATGACAATAAACTTCATGGTGGCGACTACCATCTTTATTTTTGGCTTTGCATGTTTGCATTTAGCGTAAATAATGTTGAAAATAATAATATTGTTATTGATTGATTAATAAAATGTAATTTCATTTTAATCAATCTCTACCAAAGAGATTGTATTTTTGTAAATTAAACAACTTCGATAAATCTTTGGCTGTATGTTAGAACACCAAAGCCATTAAAAAGGTGATCTTATGGTTTCTAAAACGGTAGAATGTTATAGTCCTTTTTAAAATGAATATAATATGCAGAAGTGTCCGTTAGAATCTAATGACCGTTAATTATAGCATAAATTATAACAAGAATTATGAAATATCCCAATATTTTATTGGTTCTTAGGCCAATTTGAGCAATCTCCTTTGGGCCACTTTTTTTTATTACACAAAGAAAACGAGCCACGAAAATTTTATTATGATGTGGATAGAGCACAATAAAGTTGCAAATGTAATTAATATATGATTGTGAACTAGGCATATGTTCGATGGAACTAGGGAATCGAATTTCAGAAGTAAATAGGGGCGGCAAAAAATTATTTTCCTTCTGGCGGCAAATTTGTAAATCCGCCGCTGGGTTCAAGTGAGAAGTACTTCTTTATAAAAAAGCAAGGTTTTTCAAAGCAAATTTTCATTACTTTGTGGATTTTCGTATGTAGATAAGTGTTACTTAGTAGCCAAGAAAACAAATGCGTGCAATCTTATCACCGTCATAAATCCGTTCAAAATCGATAAGTCCGTACGTAATGGATTTTAGGAGGACGTATCTCCAAAACCTCAGGCACCCTCATTAATCTCAATTTTATCAACAGATTACTGCGTAATGATCCATATAAATGATAAGGGCAATATGTAACGTTATTTATAAGTTAATTAACTAATTTCGGCTCTCAGTGTGTCGCGAATTGTGCAATCATGAAGGGTCTTTTGGTTTTGTTGGCCATCGTAGTCCTAGCTCAGGTGAGTCTTCCTTTTTTATGTTATTTTGTTGGCAGACAAGTAGCTAACTTATCTAAAACAAGTTCTGCCACCAAAAAAACTAAGAACAGATTTGTAGTCCCCTGGTGACGAAAGGGTCTATCAAAATTCCGCAGGCGAACCCCTAGATCATGGAGGCGGTGTAATGCGTAAAAATAGAAGATAAGTAACGTAGGATTCTCTCATCTCATTGTCCAAAGAAACATTATCAATTTTTAGTGTTTCATAACAAAAAATGGCTTCAAAACGTTAGCTCACTCGATGCGCACGGACACAAACGAATGAAGGCCGCCGCGCGCCGTCGGGCAAAATTATCGCGGTTTTGCGAGTTGCGTGCGAGTTGAGCGTTTACATTGCGTACAATTTGCAATTTTTTTCAACACCACAAAATAAAAGTCATTCAATTATTTTTTGAAATGTTTCTTATTTTGATGTATAGAATACATGGTTTTCGTTTGACTTCATGTCTTTTATACTCTGTATACTTAGATAAGTTAATTTTCTCAAAGGTTTCTTGGCTAATCAAAATACAGGATAACAAAGTAAGTAACGTAGGTATAACTATCCTATGTTTGTATTTCTTAGAGGGACGGAGAGAGCTCAGCGGATTTCGGTATCTGAAAATATAGATGTTCAGAAAAAAATAAAGTTTAAGTAACTGAAGGTTACTTACAAAAATAACTAAAAAGAAAAAAAAATCTCTCGGCCTTTTAACTTCATTAAAAGAATCTATTAATACTTATACAAAAGTGTATGTCCCAAAAATGAAAACTTGAGTGGCGATCAGTTTCTCCCGAGTTCTTGTTGTAAAAAACACGTCTTGAGAGACTCCATTGTTAATTCAATCTACCGTACAATTGAGCGTAGAATAACTATTATCACTCGACATTTGCTAAATGCTTATGCGAAGCCATAATTAAGACTCAGACGAATTAATCTGAGCATTAAGATTAAGATTTGATTAAGATCGCAGTTTAGCCTCAAAAAGAAAGTAACTAGAAATGTCTTTAGCTAGCTAGGTATGTGTTAGTACCTATACTTTAGACATAAATATATACTGTGACTCTATATTGATAGTATTTCTAAAGTTCCTAAGATATATTTTAATAAGCAGGCGCCTATCAGTTTAATTTTATAACTTCTACTTCTTCTTCAATTTTTAAAAAATTAAAAGGGTGCCGAGCTATTTAAATGCCTGCCAATTTTATATTAAACTTAGGAACTCTATTGCAATTGAAAAGAAATATTCTTATAATATCATACTAATATTATAAACTCGTTCTCGATGTCGGTCTCGATGGATGGATGTATGTTTGTATGTTTGTTACTCTTTCACGCAAAAACTACTAAATGGATTTCAATGAAACCTTACAATAATATAGCTTATACCTACGTCAGAATAAAATAAAGCCTATATAATTTATTACTTATATCTACTAATCCTGCGCAGACGAAGTCACGGGCAGAAACTACATAGTAATAAATGGTTTATTAGTTAACTAGCTGTGCCCGTATATAGCCTAGAGCCTTCCTCAATAAATGGACTATCCAACACAAAAATAATATTTCAATTTGAATCAGTAGTTCCTGATATTAGCGCGTTCAAACAAACAAACAAACAAATTTTTCAGCTTTATAATATTACTATAGATTTATTGAATGATACTAATCGAATCATTCGATTAGTTTTAAAATAGGTTGTGGCCTTAGGTGGTGATCTGATCACTTCGTCTTAAAACTGATTTTTAATCATAATCAATGAACGAAAACGTGTGCCTAAAGTTATCAATAAATAGGTAGGTAGAAGATTTATGAATTTCGAGATTGCGACCGTTTTATATTTTGTTTTTCTATAATTCATAATGATTTAGAAATTCCAAAAAAACATGGCGCTGGATATAAGTAGGTAGCTGGTGTCTGTATAAATAGGGTAATCTAGATCAGTTATACTTATGAAATAGGAGTTGTTAAATGTTTCAACTACAATCAGAGGCGGATTAAACGTTGAGAGCGCCGTAGGCAAGCACCTCATCGGCGCCCCTAGGTATATTAAAAACTAGCTTTTGCCCGCGACTTCGTCTGCATGGAATAAGTAGTTACTTTGGGTAGCATTTTTATTTTTTTAGGGTCAGTACTTATTTGATTACTATAAATAGCTTATTTTAATACCTTTTTATTAACTAAGTTTTTTGTTTTTTCATCTTATGCTAACTTCCATACGACCTTTCATTCCCTAGTTCATCCCTACACGTGTCAAAATGCCAAAAACGCCACAACATTTTTTGTACTTCTTATCACGTGCTTAAATATAATAAAAAAAGTTTATTGGTTTTATCTTCGATGAGGAATTCCAAACAAAGTTTCATCCCTTCTTTCAACCATTTTTACAAGTAAGTAGTAAGAAAGAAATAAATATTAAATAAATTCAAAGTTTCATGGTTTTATCTTCAACAATGACCAACTTCCATACAAACTTCAATCCCCTATTTTAATCCATTCATGCCTATTTTTCGCAATAAAAAGTATCCATGTCCTTTCCCGAGCTCAAGTCTATATTTGTACCAAATTTCATCAAAATCGGTTCAGTGGCTTAGACGTGAAAGCTTAACAGAGAGACAGACAGAGTTACTTTCGCATTTATAATATTAATTAGTAGGGTCAAATCTTACCATAGTATGACCGAAACCGCTGTACCGCGCCTTACAAAAAAGGGGTGACATGGGGCCAAGGAAAAATGAGCATGAGTTTACATGAGATATTGTCGGACAGCTCTTACGATTTCGGTTTACAATATTTTTAATCTTTAAGCTACTGAAAGCCGGGTCCAGATATGTATCATTTGCCTGATCCGATCAGCGTATCCGTATCGCCGACGCGTATCATGATACGCGATCTTGATACGCCGTTTGTCATACGGAGCAAATCGAGGCGTCCACAACTTGATACGGGGCTTCATACATGATTCGCTGATACGGATACGCTGATCGGATATCGGGCAAATCATCATTATCTGGACCCGCCTGTACACCCCAGTGGTATGAATTAAGTTATTGAACAGGATAAAACAAATTAAATCAGTGTATCTAATATTTAATTTATATAATTAACTAACTTTAATATATTATAGTTACTTAATTCGACCTCGATAGTATAGAATCTATACTATCGAGGTCGAAAGATCGTATCTATACTATAGATAGTGGCCTAGGTGTCTGCTGTAAGCGCGGAAGGTCCCGGATATCTTTCTCGGTCCGGCAAATGTGAGAAACGAACGCCGTCGTGAATTGTCTAGCGTTTTTATTTTAAGAATTTATTAATACTCGGTAACTAAAAAAAATTAAGCGCCCTACCCTCATCCCCGCAATTTTAGAAGCAGGAACATCCGATAGTCGATACTCACTCGCGGTCGACGCGGTCGACGCGACGAAGCATTGCAGTCGTATCTTTCCAACTTCAATCAGAGATCATGTACCATTGGCAAGGTTCTTTGTAGGCGTGTTTTAGTGTAATGGCGCACACTATGTGCGACTGCGACGATCCCAAAACGGCCCCTTATGGGCATAAGAGGGTACCGGTGGGTTTTAGCGGAGTAGGACCGGCGCTGTTTCGCGCCGGTGAGTCCCGCACACGCCCGCCGTACGCCCAGCCAGTGCGTGCGGTATGGTCCGTAAATGATTTCCCATCGTCACAAAAAAAGGTTCTTTGTAGGCGTAAGTTTTAGTCAGTCATCTTTTGTTATATTATTATATTATATGTCAAATTGAGGTTGTAAGCAAAAATAATAGTTTTAATTTGTGTAATTTATGCTATAATTCTTTTTTTTCTAACAATTCCGCCCGCGCGCCCCTTTCTATCCTCGCGCCCCTAGGCAGATGCCTCTTTTGCCTTTAGGATAATCCGCCTCTGACTACAATGCCTCCACGTGTACCTACTTAATTAGCTAGTGATATGAATAATGATGATAAATAATGGTATGAAAATAATTATTTTAAGATATCTATAATTAGTGTACCAATTAATTGATAATATGAAACTATTAGGAAATACTAAGTATTTAATTCTGAGATAAAGGATTACGTTTTTCCATTATCATGCCATGAATAGTACCTATTCTATGTTTTAATTTCATCAAAATCCGAGCAGCCGTTGTTACGTGGTTAGGCGGGTCTTCACCAAGCGAGCAGCCTCGTGTGAGGCCCGCCGCACGTGGCAAACGTTCTGCCATCTATGAAAAAAATTTCAAGTCTCAAGGTTCAGCGGTTTGGGCTGTGCGTTGATAGTCAGTCAGGGACAGTACCCGTAGTGTGAGTTTTTTACTATAAAAAACGTAACTATTGTAGTTGTGTTAAGAGCTCAATTTGATGATTTGCGCTTCTGTACCCGTAGTGTAAGTTTTTTAGTATAAAAAACGCAACTACTTTAGTAGCGTTAAGAGCTCAATTTGTATAGGAAACGCGAACAGCGCCCCTAGCGGAGAGAAGCGCAAATCATGTTTCCCATACAAATTGAGCTCTTAACGCAACTACAATCGGTGAGTTTTGTATACTAAAAAACTTACACTACGGGTACTGTCCGCTAGGGGCGCTATTCACGTTTCCTATACAAATTGAGCTCCTAACACAACTACAGTAGTTACGTTTTTTATACGAAAAAACTTACACCACGGGTAGGACTTTGATTTTTTTTGTCTGGTTATCATGCAATCGGTCTATGAGCAGATTGAATTTTATTAGATAAAACTAGTTTCTACATTTTTACCTCATCAAAGTCTGTCGCCATCATAATAATCATTTTAAGAGGGCGATAACGAAGGGTGACATGCAATTTTCGAATTGATTCTAATGATCATCACGTGAGACTGTATATTTTGAAAACATACACTTAACTAGAATATGACACAACAATATTAGTATTAGAACATTTTAAAAAAATTACATTTTAGTGTTTAAAAAAATATTGAAAATAGGTCTTAGCAAAATAACAGCTCGAAAACCACTGGAGCTATTTTCATAAAATTTTCTTCATTAGATAATTTAAATAGGTATGTATTTATAAGTAACTTATTCAGTTAAGAAAAATCACGAAAAATCAATAGTTTTTAATTTTGCCAAAATCACCAGAGGCCTTAGTATGAGTTTTGATAGTTTTCGAGCTCGATCAAACGTATCGTCTTTCTTCATACATTGGCCACTGTTTCTGATAGTTTACGCTAGGGGCGCTAGTGGGCAATGTATGAAAAGAGACGATACGTTTGATCGAGCTTGAAAACTAACAAACTCGTACTAAGGCCTCAGACCCTCACCTTTCTATCGTGGTCGCCTCAATGATAATATAGACAATCAGTTAAGGCACGGTAATATTATCTATACAGTATTCTATCTTCATACAAACGGTCGGAGAGCGCGTCATGCTACGCGCCTCGAGTTCGCGGGGCACGTGGGCATCCAGTCGCGAATGCGCCGCAGCGACTACCGAACGGTGTGAATTGTTTTTTAAGCAGTTAGCCGTGCATAAACGTGCGATTTGTATTGAGAATATTTGATTGAATTGAGTAGATACCTACATAATTCAAAATGGCAAAGAGCAATATTTTTTATGTACCTATCTACTAGTACGTAATTTGTTTTTAATATTTAGGTATTTCAATTTTTCCATCGGGCAGAATCTGGAATAATATATAAATAAGTGGATAGGGTGAAAAAAGACACAAACAAGTAACCTACCTACGCTCGCGTTAAAAACAAAACTACATAATACGTAGGTAGGTAGTTTCCTAGACTAGGCCATCTACTCACTTATGTACCAACATATAACTTAACTATAATATGATGAAATATCATTATGAAATAATTTACGAGAGTAATAAATGGTAGGTATTGTAGTGATCGGATTTTTTTGGTGTATACTGGCAGGTTGTTAGGTAATTTGGAAAAGAGACGGTTGTTGACAGGAATTGATAGATGGAAAATTATAAAATAGGGATATTTGTGCGGAGTTTAAAAAACCATAAGTATTTTGTTTGTTGATAATAATATGTAATTTCTTGAAAATAAAAGTGTTTCAGTGACAATATAGTACCCACGTCTCAGTCAAGGCGTAAATATTTTTGTCTCAAATCTATAATTTTTTTTTATTAAATATTACCTAAAAAAACATGTATTTTATTGAACACTTCCTATTTCATTCACAACATATTTTTTTACATATAAGTAAAATAAAATATTTACAATCATAGAACAAGAAATGTAGAAATTAAATATAAAGTAAATAGTAGGTATATCATGTGTGTATGTTTGTTTTTGTTAATGTTTCTTTTCTTTATGTATGTGTTGTTATAGTTTATTAATAATTAGGTAATATCGTGCTCTGTGAAGGCCAATAAATTTATTTTCTTTCTTTCAAATTAAAATACTGTAGGCGGGCAGCCCTTCCGCGTGTTTACGCCCCGCTCGGCCGTAGCCAGCTATTTCAAGGACAGGGCCGAGACACAATACTGATAGATAATATTACCGTGGTTAAGGGTAAGGGTTCCAGGTGTAGTGTAGCTTCCGTCACTTACCATTCGGTGCGATTTAGGTCAAGAAAACTCTTGTACCCCTGTGAAAAATATTTTAATTAACTATACTTATTGAAAACGTAATTCTCTTTTACAGGCACGCAGCACGGGTCTTGAAAGTAAGTACACAATATTTATTATTATTAAGCCTATAAAGATTAGCAGAAAAAAATCACCAAAAAAAATGGTTTAATGGTGTATCCACACCCAGACACATCAGGGCCGGCCGTGTCGGACGGACGCTCGGGCTATGAAGCTCCGACGCCGGCCCGGACACTTAATATGTTTGTACAAGTTTATATAAAAATACGCAATGATATTTTTGACAAACACTGGTGGAACGTGTGTGTATTAATAGTCGCATCGTGCTCCTTCTGAAGCATGACCGCTTCACAAAAGGAGACCACTGTTCTCCAGGAAACAACCCTACCTTTGCAGCGCACGGCCTACGAGTAAAGTTGATGTAATAGAACCTACATCAACTTTATTCGTAGGCCGTACACTGTAAAGGTAGGGTTGTTTCCTGGAGAACAGTGGTCTCCTTTTGTGAAGCGGTCATGCTTCAGAAGGAGCACGATGCGACTATTAATAAGTGGTAAGACTTGAAGCACACTTTTTATCTCGGAGCCGTATCGCCTCTTTTTACTATGAAAAAGAGGCGGGTTCGTACTCGTTACATAGTTCATAGTAAAAAATATTTTTAAATAAAAAAAAACCGTCTTCAAAACTAAAAACGGAGAAATAATAATTTTGTTTATAAAAATCTAAACGTTTTTTTGAAGTCTGTCCCAAATATAAGTGACAACGTTTATTCCAAATAAGTTATAACGGTGCCGCTATAATGTAATAATATTAGGTCCCCACCTATGAAATTGGCGTTTTTTTTCTTACAGACTATTAGCTGTGTTCTTCTTTGATTTAGTCGGTGTTTCAGTTTCAAATAAGGACTATACTGTTACGGATCCGCATGTAGTAAACTTATAATTATTTAAATGTTTATTTAAAAAAATAAATAAATAAAGTGACTGTTTTATTTGCTGAGCAGAATCAACTCTTGAAATCGTTGTAACTCATGGACAGGCCCATCTTTTGTCTAAATCATTGATGCAATACTTAACTAAGTCTTGCTCAATTATACACTCCACATTTCAAAAGATTTGGCAACGGAGTTTTTAGAAATTTTAAATAACGTTAGTATGGAAAATACACATTTTATTAAAAATCTTCATAAAAATTGTCGTTGTTCCATACTAACTCTATTTTTTTTAACTATAAATCCTAATGTTACAAAATTTGTAGGAAATAAGCGAACAACCCTCGGCTAAGTCTAGCATCAATAAATTATGAAAAAGTCAAGTCTGTCCATGAGTTAGTAGGCATCAAATCGTCAATTCTGATGAAGAGATTAAAGAGTCATTTTCACATTTTTTTCAGAATTTAAAAATTGAAATTTAATTTAATTACAGACTAAAATCTTGTAAAGAGTTTAGTTTCAAAAAATAATAATAATATGAACCTAAAACAACTATTGAATTAAAGAAATTGCAAGTTTAGGTACAAGATAATAAAACGCCAATTTCAAAGGTATAAGGGCCAACTTTTGATGCTGATCTTACAATGTATGTTCCACAGCTCGTGAGGTGGCAGCCTCTTTAGGCGAGAACCCATGGGTGGTGCACCTGCGTATGGCCGTTGAAAACGGTGGTATGCTCAATACCTGCGTTGGCTCGCTCATTGCAACCAGGTGGATCCTCACCTCCAATAGCTGCGTCGAATCGTAAGTACCGTCTAACAGAGTGCAAGCCACTTTGTTGTGAGAATTTAATTCTAAATATTAAAATGATTTTTCATAAATTATGGTATATCGAAAAAAATCAACCTGCCCCAGGCGGGAATCTAACCCAGCATCCTCCGCAATCCGGGCGCCTGCGTTAACCACTCGTTAACCACTACGATACCATTGCTTTAGTTGTCGAAATTTGTCAGTGCTTGGTGCCATGTTTTAAGGTTAACATTGTTACATCAAATCTTTGAAATTTGCACTTCTAAGAACCGGAATATTTCCGAACGAAATATTTATGTAAATATTTGACACCCAGTTAAGAATAGTTAAGATAAAACTACCTTTCTAGTTTTAAAATTTTCATAAAGTCAAACATTTAGAATTTCGTCGTGACTGCGTAGATTCTATCTTACTCTAATAATAACATTCTAGATGTCCCTTCAATTCTACAGAGCGATACTCCCGGGAATGAACATCAATTTCGTAGAAAAGAACTGTTTTACATACCCTTCAGCAGGACATGTTTACTGCACAATAAAAATATAAATTTGTCAGATGTGCTAGCAGATTCAGTTGTACTTTTAACATAAGTGTACAAATTGTACCTAAATGAATAAAGAAAATTTGACTTTGACTTTGAAAATGTATCCTCAGTGGCCGCTTCTTCTGGCTCCGTTACGGCGTAGTGACTGTATGGACACCCGAGCTGGTGACGGAGACCAATCAGATCCGCAACAACCCCGGCGGCCTGGCTCTCATCCACATCAACAGGAATGTGCACTTCACTGGTATGTCTATAATACTTTTTTTACTATTAAATGACCTCAACTGATCGTAAGCGGAATTATAGTAAAAATGTATATATTTTTTTTTAAGTTATTTGATAAGACACAAAACAGAGTACAGCTAAGAAAGAACAAGGAGAATGTTAAACATTACAATTGAAAGAAAATTACAAGTTCTACACAAACATATGTAAATATACAATGCAAGACAAACTTATTTAAGAATATTATTAAGACACCTCTTGAAGACACCTGCACTCAAATTCATGACATCTACATCTATACTGTATATCAATCCACGTCACGGTCATTACAATATAGCTCTTACATCAGAATAACATAAAGGCTATATTTTATACTGATACTGCGCAGACGAATTCGCGGACAGAAGCTAGTATTAATATAACTTAATAAATTGGTTGCTTACAACAAGTCTCGTTTTCTAACGTTTCATTTCCACTTTGGGAATGAAACGTTACAATAGGTACACCTTTCGACCACGGTAATATATAGATAATATTACCGTGTTTCGACTGCCAATAAGACTCACAAAAGTTATACTCAAATGCACCAATTATGCCATTCCTGTAGATAAGGCATGTAAATTCCAGACACCAAACAGCGGTCGTAAACTAATATACGGCTGAAACCATTGCTTCATTAATAACAAAATTCCGTTGGGAAATTAAACTATTCCGGGTGTAGGTGTGTGTATTAAAATGTCTCATACTTGTGAGCAGATTTAATCTAGAGCAAAACTAACTAAAATTTAATCTTGAGGGAATTTTAGATTGCCTCGGTCTCTGGAGTTGTGTGTATCTATGATACTGTCAATTTATCTTCAAAGAACTAAATCCGTATCGTAGCTGATGGTACGACCTGTATATACCAACTATGGCGCTTCTCACCCGAGGTCCAACCCCTTAGAGGCAGCCTCATGCGTCCTGCTCTCTTCTAGCTTGTACGTCCTAGAGACTAATCGATGCAGAGAGAGAGACACGGGAGATATAGATTAAGAATCCTATAGGTAGAGTCAGACCCAATTTTGGCAACCTCGTACCTTGGCTCAGGCGTGCAGTGACGTGGAGGGAAATTTTTTTTTTGTTTCTATCGAAAACTTGGTGCTTCCATTGTTTCAATATAAGTACCCAATACTTGAAATAAGGCTGAAAAACTCGGAAACCATTTTTCTAGTTCACTTTTATCCGCTTAAACAAGTAGGAGGTAGATGTCCTTATTAGAAATATTTAAAGTGCTAATTATTTTTATAAAAAATAATAAAATTGCTTGCTACTCGAACACTACAACAATATCACCGGTTTCGTGAAATAGTATTAAGGGAAATGGCAACACAAGTCAGTCACTAATGTCACTATGGAACTTTGTACCACAAACGACAAAACGGTGCCCTTTATAATTGAAATTATTTATTTCGTTACGGGCAACTGGCATGTCCCGCTTCCGAGGTCTGTGGGCCCGGTGCCCCACCGCCATTGGGTGACAATTAAAACTTGTGGAGCCACTCAATGGTCTATTAATTAAAAAGTTTTCACCAAGTTGGTGCCGGTCGCCGCATCACTTTAAGCTGCGATGAAAAACTCGTGGTTTTAAGTTTAACTATTTTCGTGTCTGCTCGTAAATGATAGCGAGACTTGCATTTGAAATATGATATTTATTTACTGGCAGAATTTAAAGTAGTTGGACCTAAGAGCAAATATTTGCTCTTAGAGTTGGACTTCTTATTTTTTTTAATGAAATCGAATAAAATGTCATTTATTTAGACACATTCCCGATTTAAATGGGCGTTATATTACTTCACAAAATAGATATGATGGAGTTGTTCATTTAATAATGTCAATAATGTAGTGTCCGAATTAAAATTACCTTGGCTGTATGATGCCGGCAGAGTAAGATAGCCATGTGATGCCGACAGAGTAGAATAGCATCACCCCATATCCTCCAATGGGTGCCGTAGAAGGGATCAGTAAATGGGTATTGATTACCTTATACTCTGTCCACCAATCCGCATTGGACAAGCATGGTGGGCTACTGCCTAAACCTCCTTCGATGACAAGGAGAGGCCTCGTGTCCCAGCCAATCGAATTATAGAGGCTGTTATGATGATGATGATGACATGGCTATATCATCGCAATACGGAATAGATACCACTTGCTATCGCAAAGTATTCTTTACCATTATAATGCTTTTGTATTTCATCTGAAAGATAGCTCCAAACTGCATTTTCGTAAGGTTCTCCTCGCTTTACAAAACTATAAGTGCAAATTAAAATATCTCTCTATAGTGGTTTTAATCAATAATTAATCTTCCTTTAATATATAATTTCTTTGCAAAGTCTGTTCACATCGCTTCAAAATGGTCTGAAAAATCCACAAAATGTGACAATTTTGACATAAATCGAGTGCACGCCCTTATTCTGTTTTTGATTGTGTTTTGTTTTTATTTCTAACAGACAACATCGCGCCTATACCTCTCGCTTTGGACGATTCCGCGCCCTTCACCAGCGGCAAATTCTGCGGCTTCGGCGCTTCTGACGATGGTAATAATTTGCTAAGTTGCTTACATTTTTTTGATTCCAGTGATTTCTATTGGCTTTCATCTCTATTGAGTGATCATTGTGATCAGTGAGTGACGGTAGGACCGATGATGAACGTGAGATTCGAGCACTCAAGATTGCTTTTAGTCGAGATACGGCGGAGCGGAGTATAGTCGCTTGAATTTGGAGCCCCCGAACCGAAGTACCCTATAGAAGACCACGGTGAAATCATAACACTACATTTTTGTGGTGTTGTGTCTGTTGGTAAGGTCGCCAGAGCTCCACCGGGAGGGAAGGGGACTAGATATGGAAGCGCGAGTATCACTTCATTGTTGCAAGCGTCTATAGGCTAGTGATTACCACCAGGCAGGCCCTATGCTTTTCTGCCAACCAAATAACATAAAAAATACTGTTAACACAATTTTGTTATTACGAAGCACTTGGATAAGATGGTGGTCTAACCAGGCGGACTTAAAACAAATCCTATTATCAACCAAACATAGCACAAATTTTGTAGGATCGAACCCGGGACCTTTGGAACTATTCCAGTTCATTAGACCTCCGAGGTGGTTGAATCAAAATCAAAATAGCTTTATTTGGAACAAAATGTTAGTAGAGCGTCGATTAACCGAACGACCGCTTATCCGAACTACTACTTACGCCACAATGCTCGTGTAGTCGTGCACTTTTCGCGAGATGTTAATTGTACTCGTATGTCACTTCCAAGTAGCCGCTACGCTAGTCGATAAACGTTGTTTAATTCCTATTTGTCTTTAAAGATACCTATAAGGCCGTGCGCTGCGTTAAGCGGGTGCACGGCGCGGACATCCGCGCGGCGTGCTGATTTATGTCATCTCCACAGACATAGATAGTAGTCATCTCCATAGACGTGCCCGCGTCGCGTGCTACGGAAGACGCAGCGCTGCTCTATGGAGATGGCATGAAACAGCCCGCCGCGCGGGTGCCCGCGCTGTGCACCCGCTTAAGGCAGCGCACGGCCTAAATCTAAATAAAGTGAATTTGTATGGTTTTCATTTACCTGTACGTAAGTGTATGGCTGAATCAATACAGTTCGATTATCCGAAAATACTGGTTTTCCGAACACCCGTGCCCCACACTAGTTCGGATAATCGACGCTCCACTGTAACATTAACGATGTCCGCAACAAGGATTGTACACTACAAGGTTCCTATTTCATGAATAATTCATCACCAACTCATCACCACTTCAGCCTACTTCTTTGGGCTAAGTCGATAATGTTTAAAAGCATTTATTTCTATTAGGTTCAGTTCCCGGAGAAACCCTTGGCTGCCGCAACATCGAACTGGCTGCTTCAGAAGATGGCCGTAGCTTCAAAAGCGAAGAAGGCATTTCTCGGGTAATACTCATACATACATATTACATACATACATAAATCACGCTCATTATGCCAAAAGGGGTGTTGAGCAGAGCTTAAGGTAACATTAAGTTACACATAAAACCACATTTGGCAGTATGAGCCTTGCAGAATATACATACATATTATCACGCTCATAAACCCAAAAGGGTCAACCAGAACTGTAGTTTAATATTTGATTACTTATAAAGCTGCATCTGACAGCATGCAGTGCCTCGAGAATAACAAGAAAGGTTGCCTCGACAATAAAGGGACAGACACATACCCAAAAAGTAACAAAAACTTTAGTGAACCAACAAATACGTCATGTTTTTAAAACTATAAAAATTACAATCCGGGCGGCTGCGTTAACCACTACGCTACCGGGGCACTGCTTACGCCGTCAAAATTTGTCAGTGCTTGGTGCTTATGTTTACGGTAAACATTGTTTCATCAAATCTTTGAAATTTGCACTTCTAAGATCCCAACGAAATGTTTTTGCAAATATTTGACGCCCTGTTAAGATGTAACTACTATAGATTATACAATAATTATTGCGTTTATAAACGCGTTTTTTTTTCTTGTTTTAAAAATATTTACGCGTTTGTAAGTAAACGCAGATATTATTCCAAAATACGTAATGTCTACAATCCTGTCCAAGGTTGTCTGGAATAAATCACTTTTAGTGACGAGACCGCCAATTCTACCACTATTAAGTTCATTTTGTTTGTGTGTTTTCTCTAATGTGCAATAAAATGCACCTTTGTTCTATCTGTCCCATGTTACACGCTAATTAACGGATGGTTATTTCAATATTCTATTCACAGTTAAAAATCGCCCTGCCAGGGTGGTTGCTAAGCGACCGCTGTTATTTTTATTAATTTGACAATAATTGCTAGGCAAACTTCAGTAAGCTTATTTTTCTAGCGATTAGAATATTGAAACCGGCCGTAAAACATCAGCAACCTGAACCAATCAAAAATGTCTTGGAAAAATTTAAGAAAATCAATGTTTTGATCACCTATCAGAGTGATCCAAAGCGCCTGCTGCGGATGAGGTTCACTGCAGTATAATAACTAGTATAGTATTATATTATCTGTGTATAATAATAATGTTTTCAAATCAATAAATTCTATATATAAAATTTTCAGTTCGACTTCGGAGGTGCTCTGGTAAATGACGGCGTTCTATATGGTGTCCTGGTCGATGAAACTAGTAAGTATATTAACTTATTATAATATTTCTAATAATCTATCATAAGATATATTAATAGTTAAAGAGTAGAAACATCTAATGTAACAAGAAACAGAAATGCGGTTTACAATTAGGTATCTCTATCAAAAAAAAAAATTTCGTCTCTATTGCATCACTAAGCTTACGTATGCAAAGCAACACTAACAATGTCGAAGATCATTGTAGACATCTTCAATACCCGATGAGATATTTTAACAAATAAATATGTATAGATTGTCGCAACTACGGGTTGTGTTGTAAAGAAAACAACCGGCTAGCGTACACAAATTTATTGGGGGGGTCAAAAGGCCCGACTGATAACTTGCCTACGCAGAGACAGACTCCCCTGGTTTGCCGAAGATGAAAAAAAACCTTGAAACAAAATTCAATAATTGCGGTAGGTGTACCATTTGACCATTCAGGTGGTTGAAGTCAAATAGAAAAAAACATTTTTGGGAATTCCAACTGCACAATCGCTACGTTGTATAAGAGCGCTTATACAACGTAGCGATTGTGCAGTTGGAATTGAATGAATACAATATTTACCATGTTCCGATCACTTCATATGAATTGTTCTAACTGCCAGCTCATATTTTATTGAACAGAGCCAGCCTCGATTTCTCATGACTATTCATGTAATAGTTGAGAACAACTGACGCTATTTGACATAAATCGAGTGCTCGTGAATTGTATAAATTGTGAAATCAATTTACCTATTTGCATTGTTACGCTGGGTAAAAAAAACACGACCTAGTTTTATGAAGAAAGGCAAACACCAAAGAATATATTATTACGTCTATTAAGTATATTGTTGTGGGGTCAGCATAATAATGCCAATTGGAGAATATCTGTCAGTTTATTTTTGCTCAATAAATATTTCAACGAGTTTCTCCCGAGTTCCTGTTGTAAAAACACGTGTTGAGAGACTCCATTTTTAACCTCAATCAACCGTAAAATTTTTGTTACTCTAGTTACATTTAAACTTGACATTGGCAAAATGCGTAGGTACGTTTAATGCGACGCGACGCCATTAATTAAGAATGGAATAGAAATATTGCAACAATTATTTGCCCGTAGATAGCTTTCACATCGTCATTAGGCCCTGATTTACCCACAGGCTAATTGGGCTAGCGAGGCTTGGTGAGACTTATTTCCAATTAAACATGCGTGACCTAGGGCGCAAGACCCGGGGCTGAGACGTAAAATACGTAGGTACTTTAATTTGAAAAAAATCTAGTCCTATGCAGGGATTCAATCCTAAGGCTGTCTGAACTGCAAACTATAAAATCAGGCGCCACCAGGGGTTTTAGCCTTTTTACTCTCGCCCTGAAGGCACCCAAGTCATATTTATCAGGGAACACATCAACAGGCAACAAGTTCCACTCCTTAGCTGTTCGCATTATAAGTAAAAGAATTAGTAAATCGTTTTTGCGGATGGTTGGATATCAACAATTTATGGGTCTTGTGTTCCGGTTAATGAAACACCGAATATTGAAATGACATGATGAACAATATAGTTAGATATTTTTGAAAATTTCCTCTAGTTCTGCGAAAATAAAGTTTCCGCTAAATATATTTTATTACCTACATTAGATCAATGTACCTATAATTATATAAAAAGAGGCATTAGATGATGAAATAAGCAATAACAACAAAAGTAATTTGAGTCGGAAAAACTTTTATTAAATTGCTTACATACGCAATTACTGGAACATTTGTGTTACGACAATAATATAATATAATGAAGCAAAGACTAGTTACTACAATAAAGTGATTTGCTTTTAATTTCAGACAAATTATTGTTCCAAATTTCGATTTAGCGTTATAAACAGTATGCATTTTGTAATGAATTAGGTTCTTAATCTGAGTTGACTTGAATTGCATTTTTAACTTCAACAGTTTTTAATCTATAATAATATGTATTAGACATTGAGAAGTTATTTTTTTTATTAATTATTTTGGATTTTTTAAAAAATAATTAATAAAAAAAAGACTTCATAAGTCTCATATTCAAGAGAGATCAGACGTCAAGAAGAATCTCTCAATGGCGCTAAATTTGTGGTTCACATTCAACGAACTTCCTAGATAGATTCGCTTTTAATTTTCTATTTACGTTATGAGTGTTCCACTAAGTGATTATTGTTCCAGCTTTCGTCAGCCCCGCTCCGTACATAGACTGGATCGAGCAAGAGACAGGCCTGAGCTTTAGGCCCCAGTCGAGCCCCGAGCAGAAAGCTGTCGACCCTACCCGCGTCATTGTCGTCGATGCCTAAATTTTATTAACAACATGAAGAACTAACTCCCTTTAAAACGGGAGTATCACATTTTGGTTCAACTTTACAGTTACTTAATTCATGGTCAAGAATGATTCCTCAAATCGCTTCAATATGTCGCGCGTATTATTTATGAAATAAACTTTGTCATCAAACAATATTGTCTTTTTTTTTGTTTAGTTATAGGGCTTTGGTCAAGAGTTGTCCTCAGTAACTTTTATTCTTTTTTCTTAATGTTTGTATTAAAATATGGGTGGCACATATTTTAATGCATCTAGGGAGTGCCCGGTGAGAAATGCATGGCAATAGACCTCTTGATTGCGACTGACGAGGCGAGAATCCCATTATAAAATTGTCAACGTCATAGACCCTAAAAAAGCCGTTTATTGCCCGTGTTACTACCATTCTTACTACCAATAGTAACACCGGTATAGTGTTTACCTGTCTTACTACTGTAGTTGGAAGTTGTTAGAACAGCAATAAAATATTGCTCGTGTTACTACCGTTTCATTTTAATTACAAAAACAAACAAAATATAGCGAATTTGTATTTTTAACAAAATGCAACTACACACTTCAAAAGTATCTAGGGACCAAGGACTTTTTTACTACAAAATAATGTCTAGTTAACCTATATTAAATCTTAAAAATTAACATGGAAAAAAAACTTTATTTCAATGATTCCTTTTAACTGATTGTCAACACGGATACTTGTGCTATAACACCATTCTTATTTTACTGCACAAAATCCGAAACAATTTTTGTTTATCAAAACAAAAATCTTCCTATGGAATAACTTTTGTGCTTACAAACGCGTAAATATTTTTAAAACTAGAAAGAATGCACTGAAAAAATAGACCTGCCCCAGGCGGGAATCGAACCCAGCATCTTCCGCAATCCGGGCGGCAGCGTTAACCACTACGCCACCGGGGCACTGCTTTCGCTGTCGATTTTTTTCTCATATTAAAAATATTTGCGCGTTTGTAAACACAATTTTTTTTCCATAATGTAAGGTAGTTACATCTTAACTGGGTGTCAAATTTCTAAAATAATAAAAATCTAATTTCTAATTAATTTAGAGATATTTAACATGTATAATAGTATTGTCTTGTTTTTTTCACCTAAAAACATTTACTCGTATAGGTGAAAAGTTGTATGTTTCACACGAGAGCAATTTTATTTCTCGTGCCTTTAAATCTCTCACTGCGCTCAGTAGGCAGTCTATTTATCAATCAAAAGTTAATTCTAGACTACTTCGCTGGTTCGTGATCTCGCAGCAAAAAGTAACTTTGCTCACTTGTTGACCAAATAGCTATTTTGAGGCAGATTACCTCGTTAGTGTTTGACAGTTATAATTGAATTCGGAATAGGGAATAGGTAAGTACCTACTGACTACATACTCGGCAGGCAGAGTGCGATAAACATCTTAGGTTGCAGCCATTTTAAAAAAACCTAGGTTTTCTACACCTAGATATTCGAGTAGGTTCGATAACCATGTAACCATCAGATGAGTAAGTTTATGCTGGTTACATAAATTCCAATGATGCAACTTTTGGTGAGTAGCAGTTGACGGCGCGGGCGGCGCGCGGTTTTGACCGACAAACGGCTACCAGAAGGCGGTCAGTAGACCAATGACCTGGGTTACGGATATTGTAGCTTATGCTAACAATCAATATAATTTTCAATTATTGTTTTTTTTTTTACTTACAATGAGCACAAAATATGCTTCCCTTGAAAATAAATGAAAAAAATTTTTTTGCTGCTTGGTTTGCATACAAGAATCCTGCCCGCCTGGCAGTTAAGAAGTAACCGTAAGTAGCCTATAGAAATCAAGAAGGAAAGAAATGTTTATTCTGCTAAAAATACTCAGAAAAAAAACCGGACTACCACTCACCTTTTTGTCCATGTAGGTACTCTGTATTTATGTCACATCACATGCTAAGCTGAGATTTTCAGTGGTAGCCGGTGATGCGGGTTAGATGGCGAACCGTAAAATAAATTCATTCATTCATTTCATTTCATTTAATTATTGCTTTCCACAATGAGTCTTAAAATAAAATATTTGTATGTACATCATGGACCCTGTCAGGCACAGCCACTTAGGAGAGTGGAGGCTATCTTTAATAATTTTAATTAATCTTATGAAATATTTTTATTTCATGTTATATAGGGGTAAATGGAGATTAAATGATTAAAAAAACGGTTGAACAATATACCTAACTATTTTTTTTAATTAGAAAATACATTGAATAAAATCGACTTGTCTAGGGCGGGAACAAGTTGACTTTTTCAGTGTATTTTCAAATTTTAAGATATACATGGAATTTCTATTATTAACTACTATCGGTAGGTTGATGGCCTTCGAATGACTTTCGATCGAGAATAGAACAATGGGGAAGAAAACGCAAAACTTTTTTACAGAGGGCGCTGTGTGTTTGCTACCTGTCAAAGTCTGTTGTGAACAACAACATCAGTGAATTAAACACAGTTCACTTAAAAATTAATGTTTTTAAAATTATTGTATATAAGTACATACATTAAATGTCTTTTGAAATAATTATATGTCACTTGTGTGCTGAACAATTTTTTTTCTATTCCATTCTAAAAATATTAATATAGGTATAAATGTGTTTACTGGAACACACCTGTTTGTCTGGAAGTAGTTTCAAAATCAGATTCTTTGAAATGCTTGCTGCATATTCTGGAGTACTTAGTAGCTTTAAAATTTACCCTTCTCAAAGCCTTTTCCCACTTTTTCCTGAGAAACAAATCTGTAGAAAACTTGTGTGTACCGGTTTCTACGCACTGGAAAGCTACACATCGTCCCATATTTCTGTTTATCTAGAAATACTAAGAAATCCCTATGAAATGTACTGAGTTTGACACATCCTTTGGAACAAACACTCAGCGCCACCTAGGAGAAACTAGTTGACAGTTGTCTTCCCCATTGAATTAATCAACTGTTTGTGCCGTCGTCGTTTGTATTAAGTTAGAATTGTCATTTCACACACTTTAGAAAGAAACCCAGAATAGATTTCGCAGCAAATGGTTTAAAACTTTAAACAAATTTCATGTAACATATAATATCTAGAAAGAAGCGAAGCTATGAGAAGCGTCGGTGGCGTAGTGCGTAAGAACGTCGCCTCCCACCCGGGAGACACTGGTTCGATCCCCGCCACGTACCAATGTGTTTTCAAATTTTGAATGCATATGTACGTTTAATCGACGCTTTTACGGTGAAGGAAAACATCGTGAGGAAACCTGCACACACCTATGAAGAAATTCTTAGGTTGTGTGTGAAGTCGACCAACCCGCACTTGGCCAGCGTGGTTGACTAAGGCCTAATCGCCCCTAATGTGGGGTAGGCTCGAGCCCCTCGGTGGGGACATTATATGAGCTGAGGATGATGATGATGATGATAATATCTAGGTATATTGTAAATTTCTTTCAGACTCAGCTTAGTGATAAATGAAATTTACATCGTTTTTCTTAAATTAATCCAATACGTCTTCGCGTTAACATTATAAGCGTGAAAGCGCTTAAGTCGAGTGCCTGTCACGATAAATATTTCAGGACAAATTGAGTGAAACTTCGGATGGACGAAGAAAACACGTGAACTCACTAAATTTTAAAAAATGCTACCCCACTTTGTTCTACTCCGTGCGTGGTATTTGGCAGCTCACTGTAGTAATAAAATTTAGAGAAATCTATGAATAAATAATAGGTACTTACTTACTTACTTATAAAGAAAAATGTATCTAATAAAAAATTACAAAGCAGAGTTCTAACTCTGTTTTGTGAATTTTTATCACATTTTCATTTGAAATTTTTTATTTTATACATAAAATCCAAAGAAAGTCAAACTACTGGGTCGTTTTTGAAACTTCTTTAGCACCGTTGTGATTTGAAAATTCCGATAAAACGAAAAAGCGTTTCAAAAAGTTTTTGACGCATAGATTGTTGTTCAACATTTTGTCAACCAATATAAACATCTGTTGCTTCGGAATCTGAAATCACTTTTGGTACATTTCTGAAGTTTCACTCCTGCCTTGAATGGCACACACATACGTTTTTGTCATTTATGAATAGATATATGTCGGTGTAATCACCGGTCACGAAACCCTGTTCAGGCCATCGTACCAAGAGGCCGGGGCCACTCGTGTGATAGCGAGTTATTTTTAATTTCTCGTATAGAGGAAGTCTTGTAATCGTCAAAAAATTCGACCGACACGGTCCAAGACGTGTAAATCTCCTCCTCGCTGACCTCGCCGAGTCCAAATTTTTTTTTTGGAATTGTATATGTCTGTGTGTGTCTGTGCTTTAGCGCGATAACTCGAGCATGCTTTGAATTATTGCAACTTAATTTAACATACGTGTATGACATCAAAATATAAGGTTTCTATCAAATTTTGAGCCGTCGATCACGGGAGTTAAGCAACCAAGTGCGCGGTCGGTACTCGGATGGGTGACCAAAATTTAACATGCATGTATGACATCAAAATAATTATAAGGTTTCTATCAACCTTTGAGTCGTTTCCGGTATACGAGAAAGTCAAGGGGAGACCACTCCCGATTTTTGTGTTAAGAGAATGTCAGACAAGTTATACGGCCTGCCTGGTCTGGTGGCAAGCAGTCACCGCCTATAGACGCTTGCAACAACCCTAATCCCCTTCCCTACCATGTGGAGCTCTGGCGACTTTACTCACCAATAGAAACGCAACACCACATAAATGTAGTGTTGTTTGGTCTAAAACAATTAGTCCAACTGTGTTAGGACTGCACGTCGACTGCACACCTACTTCAATTTGGCAGTCAGAATGCAGTGCGTCCTCTAGTCTAGAGCCTAAGCCACAAACAACAGCATTACCAGGTGTCAGGCAGGTGACCGCCCCAATGACTTTAGTATTCCTAAGTCATTGAACTGCCCATTAAACTATGGACGCGTGGTGACAAAACTGACGTGGTGACAGGAGGTAATCCTCGAAGCGCTCCCATTTGGGCTCCCACATTGAACAATAGGGAAGAGCATGAAGTAAACGTAATATACGATATCGATGATCTTTTAAAACTCATTTGTTCATCATCACGAACAATCTAATACTCGTAATGTTTCATCACCATACTACCATACAACATACCATTATCTCATAAAATCAACCACGGTCCACGAGTCTTGTAAATGTAGCAAATTATTTCATTCAAATTAATGAAGACATCATACTTTACAGACGGAAAACCACCGAGTCGCTCGTAAAACGAAATTACGATACATTGAGCGTAACATGATATCATTATTGTAAACACTGTAGTAAGTGTATGAAATCGAGAGCGAAGGTTTACGCAATACCTAAATGCATACTCGGCCAATTGTTTTAAATGTACTATAAGATTTGGAAAGTTAGAAAATTGATGTGACCGAAAAATACATAGATTTACCTATAAGTACTGATGTTTATACATAGATTGGCATGATTCGACTACACTACTACGGCGAGATCAAAAAAATGCACCAATGTATGAGTAATGTGCATGTGTGCGTGAAAAGTAATAGCTACTGCAGTCCCACAGTTGTTGCTTTCCTACGTGACTGATAGGCCTACTTAGGCCGCCTGCGGGTACGTGAAATGGTCTCGTCTATCTATCTCGCTCTAATATACGCGTTAGTATGCTCTTTCTCTTTTACATTGCCGATCTACAGTTTCCTATATCTATGCACAGGGCCGGATTTAGGGGAGGGCAAGCGGGGCTACAGCCCAGGGCCTCCACAAAAGAGGGGCCCCCACAATAGACTTCGGAAAAAAAAATTTCAAATTCAGACCAGTAAACACCAGTAAACAACTTTTCCTTTCATATTTTATTTCATAATAAAAAAAAATATAGATAATAATTTAATAATAATTATAGATAATAACTTAATAATAATAATAAAAAAAAAAATATTTCGCATTTTACCTTTACCTACGGTACTTTGTACAAACATGATCACATGAATAATAATAATAATATCTTTATATTTTGTTCGTTGATTAAAGGTCGTAAAGTAGTATGCCTATTTTTTAACCGAAAACTCGATTGAAAAAAATTGTTCATTTTATTTGGAAAATAATTTGGGGCTAAGGGGCCTCCACTCCTTTGTTGCCCCGAGACCTCTAGACCTTTAAATCCGGCCCTGTCTATGCAAAAATATCACTGAAACAAGGAAAACGAAGTACCTACCTATACGATTCTATGTATAGGTTGGTGATTTTTTAAAGATATTAGGTTGTAAGACAAGCACACGGCCTACCTGATGGTGAGCAGTCACCGTAGCCTATAGACACTGGCGCGCTGATAAAACTAATTCTCCACCCGAGGAGCTCTAATGACCTTATAAACCCACACAATACCCTACAAAGCAACAAAAATTGCACCTAGTGTTATTTGACTGAGGTCTTCAGTAAGGTGATGATAGCATTCGGACTCTTTTTCTCAAGATACGGAAAAGTTTTATTATTACGAGTAAGTACATAGTTACAAAGACAGGAGGCGTCGGTGGCGTAGTGCGTAAGAGCGCCGTGTCCCACCCGGGAGGCACTGGTTTTTTGAATTCATATGTACGGTTAATCGACGCTTTTACGGTGAAGGAAAACATCGTGAGGAAACCTGCACACACCTTGAAGAAATTCTTAGGTTGTGTGTGAAATCGACCAACCCGCACTTGGCCAGCGTGGTTAACTAGGCCTAATCGCCCCTTATGTGGGGTAGGCTCGAGCCCCTCGGTGGGGACATTATATGAGCTGTTGATGATGATGATGATGACAAAGACATCAAAGTGAACTTCATTACAACCAAATAAACTTTTAAGTACTTTGGGAAACGCGTTGCTGTTTACGTTACTTAAGTAGTTTGAGCGTAAATAAGTCATATAATTCGTTTTAATTGTAATTTATAGGAACTTAAACCTGTCAGGTTTTAAGTTATTCCGTTAATAGGTAGGTGCTCAGAATTACCCGGTCATGTAAGTATTGTTCCATAATAGAATACAATGACTGCTATCAGAAAAAGTTTTCTTATGTAACAGTATCTATGTAACAAACTTCTTCAAAGATGTTACATAAAGAATTGATCTGATTCAGATATAAACAACAAGACTTCTTTTAGTTCTTAACGAAAAAAAATTAATTTTGGCGTTTACTTAAACCACAGTGTAATTACATCTTCAGAACTTCCTATAGACTATGCTTATGTGTACAGAGACAGAAATAATAATAAAGAGGATATAGAAATGACGCCGTCCACGTTGTGGAGTGGTCAGTAACTCTGCTACACAATGAAGATCGGGGTTTGAATACTGGTAGAGAAAAATGTTTGTGTCATGAACACGAACACTTATGATCACGAGCTCAGTTTGTATGTTTGTTCATTATCTATAACAGAAATACCTATTTAATTATATGAATACTTAATATACTATGTATAAGGTCGTATCGACGGTATCTTGTTTCTAACGGTTGTCCTATTTATCCCAGATATTTCTGACTAAGCTTTTATCTTAAAAGTATTGCTGTCTTCGAATTTTACGAGTATTAGATATTTACCTTCATTAGTATAAAGAAAGTTCCTAAAACGCAAATACCTACCTCCTTACTTAATCGGAGTCGATAGTCTGAATAGTTCTCGAACAATCTGAGTGAGAATTGATGTAAGCATGTTAACATAAACAGTCTTGTTTGAAGTAAGTAGTCGTAAGTTGTTCGGAACATCTGAGATCTTCTACAGCTCTGACGTAACGGACCTTCGCTCAAGAGCAGAGGCGCAATCAGATATAAATCCGGTGGAAAAGTCAGGCACGTACTCAGGTCTAAATAGAATAAAGGCAATATACCTGCCTACATACATACATAGAGTTATACGTGGGCCGATCGTATCGCAGATCGTGATATGGCGGGCACATAGTGATACGCCGCAATTATGTCGTAGGCGAAGACACTCACAAACAGTCCACCCCGCTTGGTCTTAGCTTAAAAAATAACCCTAAACCTAGAGATCACTCCCGACCACTACCATTTATGGAAAATGGGTTAATTCAGTGGTCGAGATTTTTATGGTTCAGTAGAGTTGCGCGATATGCCCAACTATATGAAATGAAAAAAGCTCTTTATTTAGATTAACTTTGTTAATTACTTTTAAATCGTCAAAAACCCTACCACCATTTCGAATATTTAATAATATGCTGAGATGGAGAAGAAATTGTGAAAGAAACTCCACAGTTTACAATTTCGTAATGATTTCAAAACTTAATTACAGGTCAAAATAGATATATCAATATGAATAAATTACAATTTTAAGTGAGTAAATTTTGGGCACATTTTACTCCCACGCATTTTGATCATTTAAATAATCATTTATCTTATAATAAGCTTTTTTATATACTTAATTTAGTCTTTACAGTTTTTTTAAACTTGTTAACAGGCAAATCTCTAATATTCTTCGGAAGCTTATTGTAAAAACGTATATTTTTATTCTGTGGAGACGAGTTTTATATACAACCAGATCACAGAAATAATAATAATTATTATTTTTGTGAAACAGATCGTGTTTCTTCCTAGTATTTACATTATGTATATGGCATTTCTCAGAAAAATGCATTATATTTTTCTTTACATACAGTAAGTTTTCCAGTATACCTATATTGTGATTTGTGATCTCAGACCAAATTTTTATTTGGCCTGAGATTGTCATGACACCGTTAGAATCTCCTTGAACTTTTCCGATCAATCTTTATACGATCGGCCGACGACATATAGGTACTAATAATAGTGCCTACATTTATAAATAAGTATCACAAGGGGGGATAAGGACTAACATGCAATTGTCGAACAATCATTATATCGCGTAACCAGATTAAATTTGTATGAGAACATTTATAATTTCACTTAAATAAAAAGTTTATTAGTGGCTCACTGTTAACATTATTAATCGATAAAGAATAAGCAAAAGAAAAAGCATATCGGTTCCGATATGCTTTTTAGTAAAGGTTTGTTTTGTTATTTTGTTTGGATTTGAAAAGCTAACGATCGAATACGTCAACGCTTCATCATGTACACCTAGTGTTCGTTATATGCAATACAAAGTAAATGTGTATCAGCCGTAACAACTTTAAGCGGTCACTTTACCAAGTTAGCTACTTAATAGATTTAAGTATTTATTAGTAAGCATCGATGTATGTACTAATTTAAAATTACATCGAAAACCGTCGAGAATATTGCGAAGATGTCATAATGTTGTTATGTTTTGTTGAATCATTATCACACCACCGTTAACGAGCTACTTTTTAATGCCACCTCTCCGTGTATGGAGACCGTTTATCTCATAATATCGGATGTATCTTGACTACGGCCCTGTTTCTAACTTTCTCTCTTACAGCATCACGCGTTCGTGCCCATTGCCTGGTTATCGCATTTGAACTCTTTTGCGTTGAGTCGCGAGGCCATTCAAGCTCTGCAGATATTTGAGCACTTGGCGCGCCAAATTGTATTATTTTATTTTGGAAAAGCTAAATACGCCTCTGTGTTTTTGAAGCTGCGCAGGGATTGTTCGATTTTTAATAATATATCGGTATTAGTAAAATAAGTGTTCGATATTTAAATAAATTCGTTTAATTTTCGCGCGTGTTATTCGTAGGTTTTTGGAAGTTTTTAAAGTGATGTGATAAAATGAGGTGTTGAGTGTTCTAAATAATACTTATTTAAGTACTCAAATTTCTAAATAATGTAGACGAAATAAGTAAAAATTTGAAAAAAAGTGTAATATCGGAAATTTAATTTGAAAAATGTTCGGGTTCGACCACAATACGTCTCTGCTGGTGATATGGCTGGCGTGGGCTCTGCAATTTTATACCTTCGGCAATCTAGTCTTATGGTATATTTTCGCTGTTGCCCTGACGTTGTCGGCTTCGTATGCCTTGGGGACATACGACCATCGGTATTGGAGTAGAAAGGGTATATTTTCTCCGCCAGCCTTCCCGTTTGTGGGTCACATATTGTCAGTTTTGTCCTTCAAGGAGCAAGGGGGATTGTTTTTTAAAAGGATCTACGATGCTCATAAGGATTTGAAATATTTTGGTGAGTTTTTTTTATTATTTAGTTTGTCTGTTTGAGTTTGTTTTTAATAAGTACTCATCTCATTATTGAGATTAATTAACTATAAATATGCCGGCATATTTTATCTATCTTTTTTTTACGCTATGTGGTTGTCGTGGTATAGACCAATAATTTCAAAACATGGGCGATATAAGCGCCCCCTTTTACCCTGTTTGAAACTTTTAGGGGGGCAGTACACGAAGTACTTACAGTAGAAGTTACACGTTTGAATTAAATAGTAACAATAGCTGTTTTAAATGTGTCTGTAAAATAAGAAAGATGCTCTAACTTTAATAAAAGTTTATTTGAAATATTTTATTTTTATACAACGATCAAATGAAAAAGCATATCATTTGAGTTAATTGCATTAGACATACATAATGAACATTTCCTAAAATGTTTGTTTTCACTAATACGTTACATAGATGTAATATGTTTGACAGTCATAAAGTTTTTTGAATATGACTTTTCTGGGGCTTCACCTGCTGCTGACGTGGCACGCTAGGTTCGCTCGATCTCGCATCCGCACACCCTCAAATTTCGCCCCTTTTGCCTAAAATTGTCCTTTCACCCCTCTTGACGGGGCGAAAATATTTTTGAAGCACTCCTTCGCCCCTTGAAATATTTAAGTCAAAAAACGTATAGTCATACCTTAAATTTAACTATATTTTGCAAAAAAACTAATAATTATACTGTCTACATGTAGGTGGCAATAAAACGAAGATGCTATCAGAAAATTCAACAGCTACTTCGTTGAACAATTGTTTTAAAATCAAATTATGAAAGGAAGATGACTGCTCCAACCTAAACTACTCATCTACCCTCCAGGCATTATTAAAACTTACTTATTATTACAATTATTAGTGGCCATAATACTGTTTATCTCAATTAAAAAGCATTTGCCATCCATTTGTATTTTTCTATACCTAATATTTACAAATAAAACTATTATTTTAAATAAGTTTTTTGTTACAAATATTTTGATATAACTGTACTTGGAGATATTTTTGGCTTAGGGGCGAACAGAGCTACTTTAACTTTCAAGGGGGGCGTAAGGTTCAGTTTAGGCATAAGGGGCGTAACATACGGGGCGAACAGGTACGAGTCCATTCGCTCACTGGGCTCGCGCGTTGTTTTGGTCACAGTTCCAAGACCTAACATAACCGAACATACACTATTCCAAATTCTAGCGGTGAATCCGCAGCAAACTACCAAATTCGAATAGTTACCTCTACCTCTCGCAATTAGGACACCTCGTCATTGCTAAATACGGGCCTCGTATATCAATATGAAATTTAGGTCGTTAGCAAAATTTTAGATCAATCTTCCTGCTATTGATTAAAACCTGTCAGGGCGTGGTGTGCGATATGTTGCTTTGTGCCTCAAATACTTAGAATTCAGATTTAAGCTGTAGTAGCTTCGTTCCGCTAAGGGCGCTTTCACGTTTCCTATAAAAATTGTGCAACTTTTTACTAGGTGACCCAGTGTACTTCGTATCGTAACGTCATTTCGGTATAGTGTCGGGTCAATTTGGCTGTTGGATCGGTGGCTTGAATAACAAGTGTGTGTGATGTCGCGTAAAGCTCTCCGTAAAAGTTTTCAATCTCGGCCAAATGTATGTGTGAAATAGCACAATAAAGACTTTTTTCTATTTACATCCCAATAAGGGTGAAAACCTTCGCCGCGTCTGGTCGTCCGGTGGTGAACTGAACTGATAGTGACCACGTTAGTTTAAAATATTACATAGGCCTCTCCTTGTCATCGAAGGAGGTAGCTAGCTACCTTACACCCGTATTCACAAACATTACTATGAGATCTCTCGACTCTTGAATAAGAAACGAACCAATCACAGTTTGTGAATACGGGTGTTAGCTGTGCGTTCATTTTAAAGTACCTATGCACAGTGCCGAACCCCACTCAAGTATTATCTATGCATAGGTATTTACGACCATGTGCGTCCACGTGCCCTGTGAGAGTTCATGGTAATGTTTGTGTAGGCAGGCAGTAGTCCACCACGCTTGCCCAATGCGGATTGGTGGACAGAGTAAAAAGTGATCAATACCGCTTTGCTTTGCTTTCATTATTCGCCTTCCACGACACCCATTGGTGGATATATAATAATAATATAATATAATATACTTCCACGCTCACACCAATTATCTAGCCCAAAGTACCTAAGTATCATTAAGAACTTGTGTTATGGATACTAGATAAGGGATTTTTTTTTAATATACATAATAATTTTAGATATTTTTATAAATAAACTAAATATATAAGCAAACATGACTCGCTAACAAAAATTCGTGTTCGTCACACAAATATTTGCCGCTACCAGGTTTCGAACCCGGACCGCTTGATGTGTAGGCAGCTATACTGAACACTCCACCACGACGACGGGGCGTCAATAAATGGGGTGTCAGGATATGGGGTGTCAGGATATGGGGTGATGCTCTACTATGCCGGCATTACATAGCGAAGCAATAAGCTTTCCTATTATAACTTTAAAAAAATACATATTCGATTCCATTTTAATGTAAATTAACATGTTTAGGTACTGCATTTTTCAGGCATCCACCAGTTTTACCAACGCACTCTGGTAGTCAGGTCGCCAGAGCTGATCAAACGCATGAGCGTCAACGACTTCGCCCACTTCATAGACCGAGGATTCTACTTCAGAGAGGATGTGGACCCCCTGGCTGGGTCCGTGCTGTACCTTAGGGGAGCCAGCTGGAAACGGCTACGGGCGAAGATATCTCCTATATTCTCGTTAGTATATTTTTTATGATATGCTATAAGCAACCAATTATGGAATACAATTTAATATTCTTAATGAAAACAATAAAATTGTAAGATTCAATATAATGATGAATTGTGAGTGATTTTGTCCAGAGCGGCAAAATGGCTAGATCGGGCCCTGGTTAAAATAAATCTAGGTAGTTGTACAGTAGTAACTGAAGTTTATGTAAAAAAAACCATCTAAATGTTGACCCTCTCCTCTATCTACGACGGCCTCTTCTTAACCGCGAGCAGAAGTTATTGAAAACTTTCTTCAGTGACGCTGGTGTAATTGCGGCCATTTCCCGACGGATATTCTCCTTGAGCTGATCGATATGTTTCTCGGATTATTAGTATAGACTTTGTGTTTGAGGTATCCCCATAAAAAAGTCAGAAGGCGTCAAATCTGGACTACGAGGAGGCAATGGGATATCACCTCTTTTCGAAATCAGTCTACCTGGGAATTATTTGACCACAATACCTGCCGTTACGTATTGCGAGGATTTGTGTGTGATATACGAATAAGTCCGCTAGTATGTGGATAAGGTTTTCTTTAGGGTTTGATTAATTTTAATGAATTGTAGGCATTTATTTATTCATTCATTCATTTGTAGTATATTTTGTCAAAGTCCTGTAGTTATAAATTGTATTTATGTATTCTTTCAGACCAAACAAACTACGAGGAATGTTTCCGTTAATAGACAATACAGCCGAAGAATTCTTGAAACGAGTGAAGGAGAGATGTAATGTAAAATCTCTAGATGTAAATAATAATATAAATAATAAATCAAATAAAACAGAGGAAGTGAAAGAAGAATGTTCAGTGTTAGACGCTGAGAAACTGGTTGGAGGTTTCACAGCAGATGCTATCGTGCCTTGTGCTTTTGGCCTCAAAAGCAACGTCATGGATAACGAAAAGGACCCGTTTGCTGAAGCTCTACACGCGTTCTATCAAATGTCCCTGTACAATATATTTGAGAAGTGAGTATGTGTAGAATTAATTGTAGAGAATAATCACTACAATTCGCTATCTACATTTAGATTATTATGTAGGTATACAGAGAGTTGTTGTGATTATACACAAATTAATGAAATAAATGCCTGCCCTGACTGCCGAGATAATTTTGAGTGCAACATCTGTCCTGGTCGTTGGCTTTTGTTTGGTCACTGAAAGGTTGTTACTATTGGGTAGGAAACCCCCTTTTATGTAGACGACAGGCTGGCAGCCTGCGACTAGCTTGGGACACTGATTGACTATACTGTTAGCTTTGTCTTTATGTGTGATTTAATGTTGTCTAAGGCTCAACCTCTTTTGTGATTGTATGTATGTTGAGAACTGTTATTCGGGCTGTAATTCTTTAGTTCACGGTACGGTACATCAGGGGCGATGACCAAGCCCTTACAGGACTAGTACAGAAGACTAGTTATAGTGAGACTCACTCAAAGGGGATACATGCCGACTAGGAACCCTCTTAGCCTTCCACCATACCGTTGCCCGGCGCAACCTTCCGGTTATACAGACCGAAATCTTGGGAGAGTGCGCTGCTACTTGCCGGAGGCTCTGGTTTCACAGTGCACCTTCTTGATTCCCTACAAATTAATTTTGCCCTTCATCCTTGTCCCTTTGTTTTCTACTCTCCCCATTCTGGGGCTGGATAACATTGATACAGTACTTTACAGGGCTGATCGTGGTTTAAGCTGTCCAGCTCAGATGTTCCAATGACTCGATGTGCCAGGATCAGTGATTAGTAGTGGCCCCCGATGGGTCCTAGTGAAGCATAAAGTGCACACTGATGGTGCATCCCTATCAATGGGGGGCTACCAACAGCCAAAGTCAATAAAAACAGCTTTTTGATTAATTGTTCTGTAAATCCTACTAAAATTATTAACGCGAAAGTTTGTATGGATGTGTGTTTGGTACTCTTTCACGCAAAAACTACTGAATAGATTTTAATGAACCGTTACAATAATATAGCTCATACATAGCCTATAATTTATTGAAAGAAAGACTGTGCTTTGTTGATATACGAAAAGGTACAGTCAATCCAAGTCTTATTTAAATACTTTGATTTCCAGACACTTTTGATGGGTGTATTAAAATATGCTCGTTGGGTTCATAGCAATCTAAAGTTATTGATTTATGTCATAATAAAAGCAACTTCCTGTTTGTTGTGGGTAAATCTGATGATAATTAGACAATTATTCAACACGTTTATCGTTTAATTGTTTCAAGTAATTATTAATTTTGTTTTGAATTTTATATTGTAGTTATTTAAAACTTTTGTTATTGTATAAAACAGGTATAGGTATTTCTCGATAAAGGTAGATAACTACTTATTTGTGAATAGTATGAATTTTATCCCTTGATTTTATCACTACTTTAAAAGCGTCGGTGGCGTAGTGCGTAAGAGCGTCGTCTCTTACCCGGGAGACACTGGTTCGATCCCCGCCACTTACCAATGTGTTTTGAATTCATAGGCACGTTTAATCGCGACGCTTTTACGGTGAAGGAAACATCGTGAGGAAACCTGCACATACCTATGAAGAAATTCTTAGGTTGTGTGTGAAGTCGACCAACCCGCACTTGGTCAGCGTGCTGGTTGACTACGTCCTAATCGCCCCCTAATGTGGGGTAGGCTCGAGCCCCCTCGGTGAAGACATTATATTATGAGCTGTTGATGATGAATTTTATAAGAAGGAAGTAATTATTATTAATGCATGCCCCAATCTCAGAGGAATAAAGAATTCTTTTATTGGTCTGAGGTCCTAATACAGGAAATAAGTAAGAAACTACTACAATTATGCAATTTTTTTATTGGTTTGAGTGCAAGGTATGGCGAGTGACCGGGAGGACTAATAAAACTCAGTGTCATATTTTCTCCCTAAACTAAATCACGGTGTAACTAAATGCTTATATATGTACTAGCTTCCGCCCGCGACTTCGTCCGCGTGGACATTTTACCCCTTAGGGGCGGAATTTCCAAAAATCCTTTCTTAGCGGATGCCTACGTCATAACATCTACCTGCATGCCAAATTTCAGCCCGATCCGTCCAGTGGTTTGGGCTGTGCGTTGATAGATCACTATGACAGTTACCTTTGAGTTATACAACATGTAAATTAAATAACCAACACCCCGAATACAGGTGGTTAGGGATCAGCTTCAGCAAAAAAACAAAAGTACCCAGAAAATGTTGTACTTATAATATTTTCTGAGTACTTTTTTTTTAAAAAGTCGTTTTTTAAAATAAAAAAATATATTGAAATCAACTCAGAAGCTGAGCCCAAACCACCTGTATTCAGGGTGTTGGTTATTTAATTTACATGTTGTATATATTTAGATAGTGGAATACAAACATACCTTTTCGCCTGCATGACTTATCGATCCGCACAATCAGTGAACATCTTTATTTTGATCTACTTCGGATAAGTAATGCATAGGATAGTAGGTACCTAAGTGCCCCTAATATATCTCCCCCCTTTGTAAAATAATTGAATAAATAAATAGGTAAAATATAAACAGAGAAAACACAATTAGAAAATTAACCAAACACACAATTAATTATGCTGATCTACCGCCGCTGTTTGCTGATACCGCGAGAAAATTGACTTGCCTTGGACTGGCAAGAAACTGCTAACATTGACATTCACCGTGAGTCTTCTTATTCGCAAGCGATTTCGTTCTTCGGTCCAACGTCTTAATTGAATAATATAATATTATAATTATTATAACGCCCACGAGTTGCGGTCATGTTGCGCGACTACCGTAGTTCTCAAGGATCTCTCTTCGTAGCTTTTCGGCTTCATCTTAGTAGGACTAGGAACTGTCAGCGTTGTAGAACTCTGATTGCCCCTTATTTTAAGAGTTTTTTTGCTCCAGGTTACTATAAAAACAGAACTGTCTGTGTGACTAGACTATTCCCTATTCATGTCCAAGCACACAGTATAACAGGGTGTAAAAGACATGAACAGTCAAACGAGAACCATGTATTCTATACATCAAAATAAGACACATTTCCAAAAATAATTGCTGATCAACTCACAAAACCCAACGAATTAAAAACGTGATATTTTTGCCAGATGGCGGCCCCATTCGTTTGTGTCCATGCACATCGAGTGAGCTGTATTGAACGCTAACGTTTTGAAACCATTTTTTGTTATGAAATACTAAAAAAAATGATAATGTTTCTTTGGACAATAATTAAGAAATAATGTTTAGAATATGTTTTCATAAAAATATGAAAAAAAATATTATGACTTTGACGTTCAATAAAATCGAAATCAATTTCCCAGGTATAAGTAGTCTAAAGGAAGAAATATGTTATGTTGGTGAGCAGAATACATAGTTTTCGTTTGACTGTTCATGTCTTTTAGACCCGTAAATACCTACTCTTAATCAGCAAATTTTGAAAAATAACTACCGGTTTATTTTATTTTACTACCAATTTAATAAAGTTATTTCGCTGACTGTTTCTACATTTTAATGAATATGCAAATATCAAATACTTACGTAAGCTAATTACTAAACAGTTGGAATTGACAAATATTACGTGTTACTTTAGGTAGGTAGGTATATTGTTGTTTTAAAAATGTGAAAGTATCCCCGATTTTAAATATTAGGATTCTTGTGCCGAGTCGCAATATATTGGCAAATACCTACTATATTCAAAATATTTACATTTAAATTATACGGTTCCCCTTTGGTTGATCAACACAAATTTACAAATAACAAGCAACCAAATTCAAAGTTATCATTTCGCAAATCAACTTTCCATTTATTTATGTTTCACAAACTTTACATCTCATAAAGTAATTGCTTCATATATTGTCATTTTGCAAAAGAACATTAGTAAATTTTTCCTAACACAAATACGTTAAACAACAAAGATCTATTGACCAATTTTTCTTTAATAATATGGTAGTATAAAGACATTAGGTAGGTAATACATGGTATGGCACCAAAGAAATAAATCAAGATCTTGATTTATTTCTGAATACTTGTTTTTAGTATGAAAATTTCGAAAACACAAAGAAATTGTTCTTATATAGGTTAGCGAGGAGCGAATCGACGAGCGGGTTAGGTCGACATGAACACAGCGTACGAGCCGAGCGAGCGAAGCGTGTGGGAGCGAAGGAGTGGAACCCAATCCCACTAATTTATATTTAAAATTACAAGTCATAATGCGTATAATTTGATTCTGTAATGTTTCGCACACAATTCATTAGCAAATTACCATTTCACAAGCAACATATTTGTCAATGTTTCATTACGCAATGAAAACGCAAACATGCATATGACAAGCAGACATTTCAAAAATGCATTATTAATTAAATTTTTAAAAGACTTACTGACATATCAACAAGTTACCAAAAACAAAAATAATATTTCACAAATACCTAATTTGTTTAAATAAATTTTAATTACAAACTTTTTGTTTACGACAATTTCAATTTGTTATTTTGAATGTCCTTTGCTTTGCTGAATACTTAGCTAGGTACATGTCCACGGTGAATTTTAGTGATTTTCGAGCTGAATATTAGAGTTAATTAGGTAAAAAAAACGTCAGTAGTGACACAATCAAAAAAATTAAAACCCAAATACATGTGAGTTTTATCCGTAAAAGTAGTTTTTTAATGAATATTGCATCAAAAAAAAAAAAAAAAAAAAAAAAAAAAAAAAGTGACATGTATACGGCGTATAGTAGTCCTGAGTTTTTTGATAAAACTAATTACAAGATCCAACTTTCAAGTCTAAATAATTATTTAAATAGAATACCGATTATCTAATTTACTTGTGACATTGTTCGCGTAGTGTGAAGTGAAACCAAAAACTCGTAATAGCGAAAATTTTATCTCGGTTGATTGTGTCCAAAACAAAGGTGAAAATACCGGTGAAGTGTGAACTATTGCATTGTGTGTACACAAAAAGGATAACTTGAAAAGAATTGTTAAAATTCAATACTAATCAGTGGACAATTTGTGAAAATATTTGGGAGAAATATCTCATATCATTGTTTTTATTGGTCTACCTTCACCAACGCCTGCAGCATCAATAAAAATATCATCATATGGTTCATAATTTCGCTCAGTTAAATATCGAAAACCTTTGCCGAGTGGTATATCAGATGGACTCAAATTACACACGAACGGTGTTCAAATCCAAACAACAAATAATAATATTATTACTTTTTTTTTACTTTTTTTATAGCATACAGTGAAATGGACTATAAGAACTAATAATTTTATTTTATACGATTTCAAAAAGGACTGTTTGTTTGGGACATTTTTGCTCGTCTTTGCTGCAGCTTTAAACTTAATAACAGGAACTGTGAACTAGATTGTGATTAAAATAGTCTACAATAGTGTCTCATCAAACTATTTTATTATCAGGACCAAATACCACTAAGTTATATTATTATTCCTAAATTCTGAGAAGGAAATTAGAATGGCACCAAATCACGGTAAATGTTCCGGTTGCCGCAACAACATTCAAAGTCGCGAGTTTCTTGAATGTTCTATATGCAGAATGAAATATGACATAAACTGCGCTAATATATCCTCTAATCGGTTTTATAGTTTTTACGCGCAGGACTCAGATCGCAAACGTAACTGGAAGTGTCCAGAGTGTTGTAGCAAGCAACCTAAAACGGGTAACACGAACACACCAATACACTCTGCAGCTCGTAGCTCTCAAGACATAGGGTCCTCCGCTGATCATACTCTTCACTCTGATAATGTTACTTTGCGGAATAAGCGTGACCAAGGACCGTCCTTTTCTCCAGACAATTGCTCGCCAGAAAAATCTTTTACTGGGAGCGATTATATTACCGAATCTAAGCTTAGGAATATACTAAAACAAGAGCTTACTGGTGCCCTGCAGACTACGATAAAGGAACTCGTGACTGTACAAATAAAAAGCGTTTCAGAACAATTAAAGGACATGAAGGAATCACTTACTTTCTTTAACAACCAATACGAAGATCTAAGGGCAGCCTTAGATGAAAAGAATACATTGATAGAAGACCTAAAGAGGGATAATAAAAAACTTAACCAGACCGTGGGCGACATGACGAGCCGACTCCAATTAGTAGAACAAAATATGAGGGACAGCAATATAGAGGTTAACGGAATACCTGAACACAGACAGGAGAACTTGTTCAAGGTTATTGAGCAACTTGTTAATACTGTTAAGTCGCCAGTATCTTGTGAGGATATTCTCCACGTGACACGGGTAGCTAAATTGAGCAAAGACAGCAACAAGCCGCGAGCGGTGGTAGTAAAGCTACGAGCCCCCAAACAACGAGACGCTATCCTGGCCTCCGTCTCTACTTTCAATAAAAAAAATGAAAAGGAAAAACTTAACTCTCAGCACCTGGGCCTAGCTGGCACATGTAAACCTGTATACGTCTCCGAGCATCTGTCTCCGTCTAACAAGGCGTTACATGCTGCCACACGCCTTAAAGCTAAGGAATATAAATATAAATTCACCTGGGTGCGCAATGGAAGAATTTTCATAAGAAAAGACGAATTTAGTGAGGCTTTACTAATTCGTAATATGGACAGTATGGCGCTTATCAAATAGTGTAATTTGAAGTTGATTGTCAGTGTTGTAGTGCTTAATAATAATAAAATTCAACATATATTATCAGAATATTCGAGGTCTAAGGACAAAAACTAATGAAGTATATAAAAATATTATAACTAGTGACTATAAAATAATTGTTTTTACCGAAACATGGCTAAACTCTAACATAGCTGATAGTGAATTTATTGATTCTAGATATATTGTATACCGTAGAGACCGTTCAAGCGCTCTTGGGTCCAAGAGGGAAGGCGGTGGAGTTTTAATAGCAGTATCTCGTGATATATTTTCTACACGGATGTCGAATTGGGAAACAAATTGCGAAGACTTATGGGTAAATATTAAACTAAACATTAATGGTTCTCATAAAAATGTATTTATATGTGCTGTTTACTTACCGCCGCCACCTGCCTTGGAGAGACAGGAGCGCTTTTTAAACAACTTAGATAACTTATTAAACCAGGTTGAGAATGTAATTGTGCTTGGTGATTTTAATCTTAATTTTATTGACTGGAAAAGTAAAGAAATGTGTAAATATATGGTACCTTCTAACTATGATAATAATTTGGGGCACTGCCTAGTAGATTTTTTGTCAGTGAATAATCTTTACCAACACAATAATATTAAAAACTCTCTTGGTAGAACACTGGATCTAGTCTTAAGTGATCAGGAGCATTTGCATGTATCGGAACCTTTGGAATTGTTAAGCAAACTTGATGTGCACCACCCGCATTTAGCAATTTCCTTTGATGAACTAAAAACTGTCTCTTCAACTTCTCTTGTGCCTAAATCCCGAGTCGTGCATAACTTTCATAAAGCGGATTACGATTCGCTTTGTACAGAGCTGAGTTGTACTGACTGGCAAGAAATTTTCAAAGTGTGTAAAAATGTAAATGAAGTTGTTACTGAGTTTTACAAAAAGCTTGAACTTGAAATTGTCAATCATGTCCCTAAACAGACATTAAGGCCATCTAATTATCCACCGTGGTTTTCCAAAAATCTTAGACACTTGTTGAAGGAAAAAGACAAGCTTCGTAAAAAATACGTCCGGTTTAAGAACCCCAGAGACAAGTACGAATACAATACACTTCGGGACCGTTGCCACAAGCTAACTGGCATTTGCTTAAGCAATTATCTCAAAGAGATGGAATCTAAAATCTGTAGCAACCCGAAAAAAATCTGGCGTTTCATCAAGGACAAACGCAAAGGTTTCTCTGTACTGCCTGCTGAAATGAAACTTGCTGATTCTACTGCGTCTGCGGGCTCTGATATAGCTAACCTATTCGCTAACCATTTCTCCTCGATATACTCCGTTAATACAATGAATGCATTTCAAGCAGACTCTTGTGCGGATGCTCCAGACTCTTGTGCAGATGATCGAATTGCAGACCTACAAATTGACGTATCGCAAGTGCTTACTAAAATAAAACAACTCAACATTACGAAGGGTCCAGGTCCTGATAACTTACCTCCTGTGTTTGTTAGAAGATGTGGCGCTGCTATTGCATTGCCATTGACAATAATATTTAATCGTTCTCTTAGAGAAGGTACTTTTCCCGATGAGTGGAAAAAAGCCAGGGTAGTACCAATTCACAAAAAAAATGATAAAACAGACATAGTTAACTATCGGCCGATATCTATACTATCATGCTTTTCAAAACTTTTCGAGAGTCTTGTTTATCCTTTAATCTACAATCATGTCGAAAAAAGAATAGCCGACGTTCAGCATGGATTTATGCGGGGTCGTTCAGTCGAGTCAAATCTGGCATCCTTTGTTTCTGCAGTGTCCCAAGGTTTGGATAGGGGTCTACAAGTGGATGCAGTGTATACGGACTTTTCTAGTGCATTCGATAAGGTCAATCATCATATCCTGTTGTCGAAGCTTCGAAGTATGGGATTTTGTGGATTGCTTTTGCAATGGTTTTCATCATATCTGTCCAAAAGACCTCAAAAGGTCACAGTGGACGGATACGAGTCCAATGTATTCTTTGCCGAGTCTGGAGTACCGCAGGGCTCCCATCTGGGTCCCCTATTGTTTTTAATATTTATCAATGGCATCAGCACTGTAGTAAAGCACAGTAATATGTTCATTTTCGCTGATGATATAAAGATTAGTAGGGTAATTAAAGACACCCTAGACATCGATCTTCTACAATCTGATTTGGATCATATAGCCATTTGGTGTGACAACAATGGAATGCAGCTTAATCCAGCAAAGTGTTGTCACATTAGCTTCACTAAAAAAAAGTGCCCAGTTAAAACTGCTTATACACTGTTTGGTGTAACTTTAGCAGAAGTCAAAGAAGTCATAGACTTGGGCGTTACGCTGGATAAAAAACTAAATATGAGACCGCAAATAGAGAAATCAGTAGCGAAGGCAGCTCGTATGTTAGGTTTTTTGAAAAGAAACTGTAAAGGTTTTAGAAACGTCCAAACCAAAATTGTTCTTTATAACGCCCTTGTGCGCAGCCACCTCGAATTTGCAAGCGTTGCTTGGAACCCTGTCTATGCTGCACCGTCTCAGCGAATAGAATCAATACAAAGAGCATTCACTCGCTATCTCGCCTTTTCATCCCCTGACATATCCTACAGGCATCCCTACGTGCAAAGATTAAAGTTTTTTGGAATGATCTCCTTGAAGAATCGACGTTTGATGGCAGATATGATGTTCCTTTATAAAATAATTAACCACAAGATAAATAGCACACACCTTCTTGATCAGGTAAAGATTGTTGTCCCAAACAAATATCCTCGTCATAAAATACGTAAACTTTTTCACACACCATATTCCAGAACTAACTTGGGGCGGCATTATACTTTGGCGAGAATATGCAATAAGTATAATGAAATATCAAACAAAATACCCCAGATCGACATTTTCAATGATTCTTTTTTAACTTTTAGGAATAAATTACTGCATTTCTTGCAGCCTGTCAGTTCACACTCAGCGTAATCTTTGTTTCGGTTTTAGGTTATTTAGTAAATTAAATTAATGTAAGTTAATTATAACTACTCAGTAAATAGTTAAATATTTAAATACCTTTATAGCAAGTGCTGTGTATATCTGTAATTGGCAAACATGTAAAGATTTTAGCTTTTTAAATACCTACCTATTGTAAGTGTTCAACGTGTCTTGCTGTTGATGTACCATAAATAAATAAAAAAATAAAAAATAAAATAAAAATAAAATCTGTTGGCGGCAGTGGGTCTATACAGCGTCGCCGGAAATTTATGTAGCCTGTAGGGCGAACTGCCCGCGGAGAGGGTTACTAGCCCACAGGGAGCTCTCGCGAGGGAGTCTTAAGTATTCTTGTCTCCGCATGATTCGGTTGCAAAGGGTGCAGTAGTCCTGAGGTGCCGCTAAGGCTGGAGTTCACCAACACCAAACCAAGCATTTGTTAATTAACCTACTGTTAATGAAATTTTATCGTATGGAAGAGTCAACAACTGACGGTTAACTTTTAATCGCTTGTTTTACGTGTTGCTGAGCTCCAGCCTAAAGGCTCGGACCTTGCGCAGGCGAAACGTAGCATGGAGAAATTGGGCAATTCATTACAAGTATTTAAAAATTAACCTTATTCCAGGACAATGCGTCAGTTCTGGCCAGCGTTTGTGCTGTTCTTTCGTATGAGGATTATACCGAAGACAACTCATGACTTCTTTTACAACATCGTCTGCAGCGTGCTGAGGGCTAGGGAGAATGGTAAGTGTCATTATACCACTAAGTATATTGTTTCTGAGTTGCTGAGATGGATTAGTATTAAAGAAAGTATGAGAGAAAAGTTACTAATGACAAGGACTTGGTTGGGCCAAACTATAAAAACCGCATACCTACTAGACGTTAAAATGTAAATAAGTATATTTGAAGAAGCACCTCTCTTAGTTGTGTGGACACGCCGAGTGTCTCGTACAGTAGCGATAATCAAAACAACTAAGTTATTATTACTATCATTTCAGGAGACCAGGAGAAGCGTGGTGACTTCATCGACATGATGATGGCGCTTCGCAATGATGACAAGAACCATAATACCAAAGCGCTGGAGGACGACGTTGAAATCAGTAGGTTTTTTAAATATCGTTGTACGATATGGACGGTATTATGTATGGGTCTTCACCAACTCGACAGTCACTAAATCAACGGTTCACCATATCGTTCGATGGTACGGTGTATCGACAGTTGGAGTGGTCTTTTGAATGGTTTTCTTGCGCTTCACCGGCCACTGCCGCGGCAGTCGCGGCATGGTTCGCTCACTCGGTTCGCGTTTTGTTTTGTTCACAGTTTTAACTTTTATCGGTTTTATCAAACGTGACTATTTTATAAAACATATTTTTTTGCACTTCTTCTGTATATGAATTAAATTATCTCGCACTACTCAGTTTTTTCCACTCAGACCAATTTGGTCTGAGCGTATAAGTAGTATAATTCCATGCAACTAATCATATTTACCTACAATGCAAAGAAGCAGATATAGCGGCAGTCAAATAACACGCTTCGTCAGTCTATCTGATCTTAGCAGGAACTTATTATGATGCTTTAAGTCCAGTTATGTAAAATACGACCAAAAACTTGAGAACTCATTTTAAGTTTTATCTCATAATACATTATATTAGCGATACGACCTTTCTTAAAATTACTTTCACGATTCACCTTGGGGTTAATTTGGGGAATATTTCTATGTCGTGCTCAAACCAATATGAGGTGTCGTGATCAAATTTGACAGTTAGAATCCGCGACCTTTTGCGACCCGACCGTATGTCTCGAAGTATCCTAAATTCCTGAGGCCCTAAGGCATTATCGCGCTATTTATAACGTCTTTATCAAAACAAAATCGTTATCGTTTCCATACATTTTGCCGTATAGACGTATGAAACCGATAACGATTTGGTTTTGGTTTTAACATTCGTAAATAGCACCATCGGGGGTCTGTTCGGCCAGTCACTTTGGCATTGCGTAGAGATGTGGCATCACTCTGCATCTTCCATGGCTTGTATCACGGGGAGTGTTCTGAGGAGTTGCTCGGACTTATACCTGCCGATGCATTCCTGTCAAATCCATCCCCATAGTCTGGATGCTTGGTTGCTACAACCGTGCGTTCTTCGCGCAATTTTCTGCCGGGACCCACAAGATTGTGAAAACCAACTGTCACCAGCGGTGTTCCCGAACCGCTACGACCTTTAAATCATTAACTTTGCAAATGTCCATGGGCGGCGGTAATCACTTACGTACCATCAGGTGAACAGCCTGCTCATTTGTCCCCTTTCCTATAAAAAATCTCTATACAAACAAGACAAATAAGCATTAAGTTTATCTTTCCGTATATGGTTGATTCCTGAGAAAAGTGTTCTGATCGTCAAATCCGTGGCAACTTTTTTTTCTCATCACAGGTGCTAACTAAAATTACAACGGAATAAATAATCAAAAAAGTAATATATCTATCCACGAGGCACACATTCAAAGTTTATAGATCGTCTTGAAAAAAATAATGAAATTTTTGGAGCCATGGATCTGATTAAAGAATCCACGGATTTGATTGAAGTGTAAACAATACTAAAATGGATAGAATAAAGGAAAAACAATATATGTAAAAGGTTTATAGTCTCTGTATTTTAACATTAATCGGAAATATTTTTCAGTCTTTCACTTGTCTCTCTCTCTCTCTGTCTATCCTTAGCTTATACATTATTAAGTTTTATGATCTCTCTTAACTACAACCCTTCTCGTTCTCTCACGTACTTCTTATGTTGAAGTTCACTTCTTAAATATGTTTATTTAAGTTTTATAATCAGAAACAAGGAAAATATGTCCAGCTGCTTCTCGCGACCTTCGTCTCCTCTCCTTGGATGCCACCGCCACTAGAGGGTCTTTGAGTCATCTTGACCGTTCTTATGAGGCCTATTGTAACTAACCACGCTTCAGTTCCGTAAGCCATTGTAAAGCCCCCGGTAAACCTAATAGTCAACAACTTAATTGTAGAGCTTCCAACCTTTACAGGAGTGCCTAAGTACGATATGATTTTTTGTCTTATCAATGTTCATTTTAAGACTCACTTGTTGGGAGACACTACAGAGATCAGAGTCTTTCACGGTCTTACCCTATGACTACGATAATTTCTGCAAAGTTAAGGATTGCATTTACTTGCCATTCATGTTGATGGGAAGTCATCTCCAGGCAAGAAGCACGTCCTCCAAATTAACTCTGAATAGTTTTGAATAGCATCGCCCTACCTTACACCTCGCTAGAGCCGTATTGGCTTCGAGTCCTGGTCATGGAAGTGGACTGACATAGTGGCGTTTTATTACAGTGCATGCCTGCAACACTTTGATGTCATCATCATCATCATTTCAGCCGAGAGACGCCCGCTATTGGTCATAGGCCTCTCCAAGGATATCCCTACCGGTCGGTCCTGCGCTGCCTGCATCCAGCGGATTCCCGCAGCATTTACCAGATCGACCTTGTGGGTCCACCTTCTGGGGGGCTTACCAACGCTGCGTTTCCCGGTATTTGGCCGCCACTCGAGGACTTTTCCGCCCCTAGCTGCCGCCAGTCCTCCTCGCAATGTGTCCTGCCCACTGCCACTTAAGGTTCGCAATTCTTTGGGCTATGTCGGTGACCTTGGTTCTCCTGCGGATCTCATCATTACTGATGTTATCACGCAGAGAAACTCCGAGCATAGCCTTCTCCATTGCCTTTTGGGTGACCTTGAGCCTTCTTGTGAGACTTGTAAGCGGCCACGTTTCAGTTCCATAGTTCATCACTGGCAACACACAGAAATTAAAGACTTTCGTCTTGAGACACTGCTGTAGATGAGCCGAGAATATGCCGCGTAGCTTCCCGAACGCTGCCGAGCCGAGTTAGGTTCGTCGCTTGACCTCTTTCTGGAAGTAGGACTTACTCAGTTGGACTGTTTGTCCCAGGTAAACGTAATAATCGACCACTCCCAGTGCAGAGCTTTCAACCTTTACAGGAGTGGGTGCGACATGATAATAATTTTCATCTTAAATCCGTATTCATTTTGGGGACCCCCTTGTTGGGAGACCCTACAGAGATCGTCGAGCATTGTGCCCAGGTCTTCCAATGTCTCAGCCATAACTACGATATTATCGGCAAAGCGAACGTGAATCATGTACTCGTCATTTATGATGCTAAGTGCTCTCCTGTCCAAAAGCTTAAACGCGTACAGTTTCGGCGATATAATATCACCCAGTCTCACGCCTCGCTGGAGTTATATCGTTTTTGAGTTCTTGCGGACTGACATAGTGGCGTTTTATTTGGAGTGACTGGAGCACGGCCCAGGTCTCGACAGAATCGAAGGTTTTTCTCATAGTCCACAAATGCTAAGCATAGTGGCAGATTATATTCTTCGGTCTTCTGTATTACCTGCCTCAGCGTATGTATGTGATCTATGGTACTGAGTCTTTTCGGAATCTGGCTTGTTCGGGAGACTGGAAGTCGTCAAACCTGCGCGTAAAACGATTCGTTATATATAACCTTCAAAAACAGCTTATAAACATGACTCAGGAGCGTGATGGGACTATAGTTCTTCAATTGGGCACTATCGCCCTTTTGGAAGAAGAGTCACACCACGCCGCCGTGCCATGCATATGGCGTTTATTTGGATGTACCGATAGTCTATTTGGCACCTCTGGAGTGACTAGAGCACGGCCCATATCTCGACACAATTGAAGGTTTTCTCATAGTCCACAAACGGCCAGCATAATGGCAGATTGTTTTTTTTTTTTTAATTTATTTATTTTAGGTCGCTTTTTAACAACTAGGTCATTAACGACCACATTAAACAGTATAACTGAACAATACTTAAACTAACTGATACATATCTATAAATTTTAAGAATTTTAAGGTTTTATTACATCCATCTTGGTTAAGACAATCTTTTAAAGTAGTTGGTACATTACATGCGCGTTTCTCACTGTTATATGCTGAACATTCAACTAATAGGTGATTAACGGTCAAATCTAGTCCGCACTTGCATTTGTTTCTGGTGGTTTTGGTTATTAAATGAATATGAGTCATGTTTGTGTGTCCTATACGTAATCTGGTTATTACTACTTGGTCTTTTCTGCAGGGAAACATTAAGGGGGCTTTGTTGAAAATTGAATTTCTAATACTAAATAGTTTTGTTGTGTTTTCTGTTTTCCAATAGCTATCCCAAAGAATTTTGATTTTTTGTTTTATATATTTTTTAATTTCAATATGTGACGATTTAATTGAATTACATATATCATTTAATTTAGTAGCATTTCTAGCTTCAGTGTCTGCTTTCTCATTGCCTATGATACCTTGATGACCCGGGATCCAAATAATTTCTATTTCATAATGATTATTTTTAAGATTATTTAAGTTTTCAATTATTTCTATAATTAGTGGATTTATATTATTAGGATTTTGTAAGGCTGTTAAGCATGATTTTGAGTCTGAATAAATAATATATTTCTTAGAGTTAGATTCATGTTTTATTAATTCTAGTGTTTTGAGAATGGCTATTGCTTCACAACTGAAAATTGAACAGAAATCCCACAGTCGGTATCGATATGATCTATCACCAGAAATGACTGCAAACCCTGACCTTCCATCCATAACTGAGCCATCTGTGTAAAATATGGTACAATCTTTGTATTTATTATTTATCTCATAAAATAAATTTTTGTACATATATTGAGGTGTATCATTTTTAAGATTTTTAGCTATATCTAGGTTAACGGGTAATTCACATTTTTCCCATGGTGCATATACTGGTATTCTTTTTGTAAAAAGTAGTGGAATGTTAACTTCTATTTCTTTTAGGTATTTGGTTGCTCTGATGCGTAAAGGTTTTTGTAATTTAGATTGTAATCTATATTCGGCATCTACAGCACCAACTTTAGTATAATAATTATAACTTGGTAATAAAGGGCATGATAAAATATTTACCGCGTATACAATTACTAGTTGTTTCCTCCTTAATTCTAATGGTACTTCTCCGGCTTCAGCTAATATACTCTTAATAGGACTAGTTTTGAATGCACCGATACAAAGTCTGAGAGCTGTGTTTTGTATACATTCCAAGGAATTTAAGGTGCGTTTCTTTGCAGAATCATAAATAATAGATCCGTAATCTAATTTTTGTCTTATTAGTGCGCTATATGTGTTTATCAAGCATGTTCTGTCAGATCCCCATGTCGTTGATGACAAAAATTTTATTATATTTATTCTTTTATAACATTCTGCTTTCAGTTGGTTTATATGCGTATTCCAAGTCATTTTCTTATCAAATGTTAATCCTAAAATTTTTAAACTAGTTACTTCTTTTATTTTATGTCCATTTAACGTTAGATTAATATTTCTTAACTTCTTATTCTTTTTAGTTACTATCATGAATTCAGTTTTAGATTTTGAAAATTTAAAGCCAGTTTTATTGGACCATTCTTGAAGATTATTAAGTGTATTTTGAATTAGTTTTAATGTTGGCTGAAGTGATCTACCACTACAAGTAATTGTGAGGTCATCGGCAAAAAGGAATCCTTTGACTGGTTTATCAACACATGAAAGAACGTCATTTATAGCGAGTAAAAAAAGGATAACACTCAGTACAGAACCTTGAGGTAGGCCATTTTCTATAGGGATTGGGCTAGATAATGTATCATTGATTCTAACTCTAATTAATCTGTCTGAAAGAAAGTTTTTAACAAATGCTAGGGTTTTTCCTTTAATATTAATATCCTGCAATAGTGTTAGGACTCGGTGTTTCCAAACCATTTCATATGCTTTCTCTATGTCTAGGGCTACAATTACTGTATAATTATTATTTGCCAAGCTGTCAAGTACTTCACTTTCAATGTTCATTAAATGATCCGTTGTTGATCGGAATTGACGGAATCCATATTGAAATGGAGAAAGATAACTATTCGATTCTATATACCATCTCATCCTCTTACTAATAATTTTTTCCAGAATTTTACATAGGTTACATGTAAGGGATATGGGCCTGTAACTTGTTGACAAACTTGATAATTTCCCTGGTTTCAAAATAGGGATTACCAGTGCCTCTTTCCAGCTTTTTGGGAACACCTGTTTAGTCCATATATAGTTATATAGTTGAAGCAAATATTTAAGTCCACTAGTTGGTAAGTGTTTAATAATTATATTAGGTATATTGTCTGGGCCTGGACTTGAATTACCTATTTGGGAGAAAATTAGATACAGTTCATGCATTTGTAGTTCCTTATTGATTGGATTAGAATTATCATTTACCTCAAAATTAAAATTGTTCTCTATGTTTGTTTTATGATTGACAAATTGGTCTTCATAATTGTTAGAATTTGAGTTATTTGCAAATGTATTAGCTAATAAGTGGGAAGTTTCTATAGGGTCAGATGTGTAGGTTCCATTAAATTGTTCAAGTACAATATTGTTAAAAGAACTATTCCGATGGTCAAGATGTCGTATCTTCTTCCACATATCTCCGGTAAGGGTTTTATTTGTAATAGATGATACCCAGTTTTGCCAATAGTTTTTCCTACTTTCTTTGAGAATTCTTCTATAGTGTGCTCTTTTTTTCTTATAATCAATTTTGTATTGTGAATTTGGGTCATTTCTAGCATATTTCTTAAATTGTCTCAGAGCTTTTTTAGTTTCTTTAATTGCTTTTTTACATTCCTCGTTCCACCAAGGTAAATTATTTTTATTTAAGCTACCGGACGTTTGTGGTATTGATTTGTAAGCTGCTGTACGAATTAGATTTGAAAAATTTTCAACATATACATCAATCGGTTTATCAGAATTACTATTTATCGGTTCTAGACTTTCTATATTATTTTCAAATTCTTCTCTAAACATTAACCAATCTGCTTTATCGAACTTCCATTTTTTTGGTAACCTTGTGTTATTTGGTATGTCGCGTGAAATTTGAGATATAATTGAAATTGGAAAATGGTCACTATCATATAAATCTTCCAAAGCATTCCATTCAAAATATGACGTTATATTTTGTGAAGCTAAAGTTAGGTCTATATTACTTGTGCGACCTGTGCTGCTATCAAAATGTGTGGGTTGACCGTTGTTTAATAATGTTATGTCATCATGTTCGTCAAGCCACTCGGCTATTAATTTACCTCTATTATCACATTTATCCGAACCCCAATAAAAATGGTGACTGTTAAAATCACCTAAGACTATAAAAGGTGTTGGAAGTTGAGTAATTAAATCATTCAATTCGCGTGTATTAAGTTGACTACTATTAGGAAGATAAACATTACATATTGTAATAATTAAGGGGAATTTAATTTTAATTGCAACAGCCTCTAGATTTGTATTAACTTGTATTTCTTCTGCAAATGTATCAGATTTTACAAAGATAGCTACTCCGCCGCTGGCCCTATTAGTTTGTAATCGATTTTTAAAGAAATGTTCGTAACCCTTCATACTAGCGCAATTATTAGACGTAAAATTAGTTTCCTGTAAACAAATGCAAGTCGGACGTAAACGACTCATTAGCAGTTTAATATTATCTAATCGTTTGAAATACCCATTTACGTTCCACTGTAAAAAAAAAAAAAAAAAAAATCTAATTAATTACTTCCTTTCTTTCCTTAATTAATAAATAGTCTATTTTTCCTTATCTGTTGTGATATTGGAGGTTATGTTCAACATTTCATGTAACTTTCTTGACAGGCGTGAGCATCTATTTTTTAAACTCTTATTCATTTTACCATGTAACATATTACACATTTTGATTAAATCTTTAATATTATCTGTATATAAGTAAACTAATTCTGTTATATTTTGTTTCCCCCGTGAATTGTCTAATAAACTAATAAATTGGTCCAAGTTAATCGGGTATGTTGCCTCGTTACTTAACTCCGTCATACTATCTTTTATATTGTTCCAAACTTCTTCCTCTGTTCTAGAATCGACTTTCTTTAATTTTTTCTTGGATTTAGTTTTAATCTCCATGTCATCTAGTGAAATACTGCTGCTTGTCTCGTCAGACTCTAAGTCCATAGCATCCATGTCATCTTTTTCATACGTTTTTACAATTTCTAGTTTTGAGGAGTCACTGGTGGTAGGTGAATGTATTCTTTTTTCCCCTTTCGTGTTATTTAAAGAATCTTGCGTAGACGGTATAACAAAAACCGGTTCTGGTGCTAAATCATCATTTCTATCAAATATTTTGTTTATTTCCTTACATGTTTGACTGTCCGATTCTTGCTGATGAGTTTGAGAGCTCGGTATATTTTGTGAACAATTTTTGGATAAATGGCCCACTGTGTTACATGTAAAACATTTTAAGGCATCTGTGGATGTGTAAATCCAATAATTTGTTTCTTCGAAAGACAGTTGAAATGATTCTGGGAGACGTATTTCATCTTCTGGGCTTATATATAACTGTCTTCTAAAACTCAAAATATGCGAGAACCCTGGATCATTCACACCTATTTTCATAAATGTTATAGGGGACATAATTTTGATGTTCAACTCTTTAAACTTTTGTTCGATAACATAGTTAGGTATGACAGGGCAGACATTAGATAAAACGATTCTTTTATTTCTAGTAATTAACGGTCTTATCTCCAATACATGTTTTTGAATAATAATCTTTTTACTATCATCAATTAGGCTGTCAGCTGTTTTTTTGGAATCCAAATATATGCAAATACGTGCATTTGAAATACGAGATATAAATCGAATACATGTCGCAGGTACAACAGTAGATAAGGCAATTAGGTACTCCCTGAGTGTTATTCCGTCAATTGAGTCTAACACAACTGCTTGATCTTTCTTGGGGAAACATGTTGATGACGTGACATTGGCGTAACTTGAGGTGTTGGGTTTCGATTGGGATTTTATCGTTGATTGTGACATTGGAGTATTTTGTGACGTTGGGGTGGAATACATTTCGAATTTAAGGGCCTCCTGTTGCCAGGAGTTGCCCTGTTAACGTTAGGTTATTACGTAGATATTCACTCAACGCGTGAACAAAATACGACACCGCTCGATCGGAGTACGGCACGCGCGTCCGCAGTGGATACCCGCGCGGGACTGATGGCAGATTGTATTGTTTGGTATTCTGTATAACTTACCGCAGCGTATGCATGTGGTCTATGGTACTACTACCTTTACTGAATCCGATTTGTTCAGTAGGCTGGAAGTTGTCAACCCTGTATGCAAGACGGTCTATTATATATCTCGAAACACGGAGTATTTATACGTAGAGGGACCATCGGTTTTAAGGGGGTTAAAAGTCCTCTTTTTATTAAAACTTGAACTGTGTTAGCGTGATTTGTCAACAAATTAAGTCAAAACAACCTGTGTTGCTTCCAGCAGTCCTCCTAAGGTCATCGGAACAAGAACGGGTTGTTTTAAGGCGTCTAATACTATGCTTGTCTCCACTCCAGCATTCATCAGCTCTAACGGTTGTCGGTTCTCCGGCAGTCATGTGAAGCCTATTGCCACTTCAGCGTACTAATTCTTAGGGCTATGTCGATAACGAACTGTCTTTTAACGAGATACTGAGCCTATCCTCTACATAGCGCAGTGAGGGACTATAAATTAGTGGAGTAATCCTCAGGTAAGTGACCAAGTCTTCAGGCCTTGTAGCAGGGAAGAAGTAAAGATATGTCTAAGCTTTCCAAATGCCGGTGCAGCAGAACTGGATCGTCCTACTGGCTTCTATCCAACTGGACTATCTGTCCCAGGTAGATATATTCCTAAACAACTTTGAGGACCAAATTTCCGACTAACAGAGGCTCTAGGATAACTAACTTGTGCATTGAACATGACTTTCGTCTTATCCAAATTCCTCGCAACACGTCGAGTGGCATCATTAAGGCTTTTCAGCATTTCCGAGCTCTTAAGAAGAGTTGTCTCTTTTTTTATGGAACAATATTACCTTATACTCTTGTTCCATGCCTGTGGGGTAATACACATAATAAAAGAACAGCGTCAAACAACTTTTGGAATGCCTTGTGGACTGGTGGCGATGACGCAACATCAGATCCATGGGAAAAATCCATAGATTTGAGACCATGGATCTGTTTTGTACCATGGATCTGATCGTGACAATTTTGTTTTTGGTTAACTACTCAAAAACTTGCAATAATAACGGAGATATTTTTACCTCAGAGTAAACTCAGATGGCAAGGAAATTATATTCTAGAAACCGTTTTAACCATAGGTTCACATTTCTATTTTTTAATCGTCCCACAGATCTTACCTACCCAGGTGTACCAAAATTAAAGTTAAAATAAGAACCGACCTGTAAAGTTATGCTTGTACTCGAATGACACAACTCCTTTTTCAAAAGTTCAGGACACATCTAGGGACCCTCGACAACCAATGACTGAAGGTTTATCTCATATTTACACCACTGAAATACTCCCATCTTGTCGTGGGGTGCAATTTAAGCCCGCCGCGTGACAAATATTTACAACGGCTCAACTTCTCTAAATTGGTAGGGTTTTAAACAAAATTTTATATAAGAATAGAGGCGTTTCTGTATTTTTTATTGATATATAAATTATGGTAATATCACGTATAGTTAAAATAATATTAACGATAATACTGCAAGCGAGACGCGTGTGACACGTCGAAAATCGGTAAAATATCCCCGTTTTCAGGTTTCAAATGTGATTTTATTTTATTAAAACAAAAATTAAGCAGTTTTATTTATGATGCCTCAAGAGAGTAGTAGTTCTTCTAGGTTTTGACAATTATTTAAATATAATAATCTAAATAATATAGATTATATTGGCCTGTGACACGAAAAATTAAGCGCCCCAGGAACCACCCATATACTCGTAGAGGACGGAGATTATAATACACCGCCGCCCGTGAATAGGTCATCGAGCACATAAGGTTATCGTTGGTTATGTGCTCGATGGAATAAGGTAGAAAATGTTTTCGTCATCCTTGATTGTTGTGTGTTGCAGCTGACATGGTAGTCGCTGCGAACGCGTTCATCATCTTCCTGGGAGGGTTCGAGACCACGTCCTCGACGCTGGCGTTCATGATCCTGGAGCTGGCGGCGCGCGACGACGTCCAGCGGCGGATGAGGAGGGAGGTGGCCGAAGTGATGGACAAACACAACGGAGTCATCACTTACGAGTCGCTGCAGGACTTGACTTACATGGAGATGGTGATACAAGGTGAGCTGGATAACCAAGATTAGTTGAGTCACCCACGTGGATTTTTTCTGCAAATATAAGGAGCCTTTGTCTTTAGGAATAATGTAGCATTCTAATTATGGTGAAAGGATGAGGGAAATTTCAAATCGGTCTCGTAGTTTTTTTTTATAAAAAGGTCAAGCAAATAACTCCATTCCACCTGATGGTAAGCAGAAGTGGAGTCCAAATGCGATCATAGCTAGTGCGAGAGATAAAACGTTGCGCTAGCTACCCTCGCCTTGCCGACCTGCAAGGTGCTTCTTCACGCCTCTTGTGAATGATCCAGGATTGTAGGAAGGAGGGAACACGTGTGCGGGCAGTGAAAGAAACGAGTTGCCTTTTTTAGTTCGCGTTGGAATGGTAGCGACAGTTTTTGAGTTTATTCGTTACAAACTTCAGACCATACAAATCTTTCCTCTTTATAATATTAGTTTAGATATAGATACTATAACTTTTTCTCCACATACATATTTCGGACAATACACAACAACATTTATGGAAAATATCAAATACAATTTTACCGCCACCGTGTCTAGTGGTTCGTCAATCGGAATAAGATCCAAAGATCCCGGATTCGATATCTCGGGGAGTAGGTACCTACAGTAGCGGAATTAGATGATCAAAAAAATTCTTAAATTCATTAAAAGTTAGAAAAATGCACTGAAAAAAATCGACTTGCCTCAGGCGGGACTCGAACCCGCACCTTCCACAATCCGGGTGGACCCACCCGGATTGTGGAAGGTGCGGGTTCGGGTTCGAGTCCCGCCTGAGGCAAGTCGATTTTTTTCAGTGCATTTTTCTAGTATTATATTTACGCGTTTGTAAACGCAAAAATAAAATTATTTCATTAAAAGTTCCTAAAATTCTATCTTTCCTAACGATAATTATATTCATCTTGTAAATGTAAGTAGTACTTAATTTAAGTAAGGTATGGACATTATTCGTAGTTTTAATTTGTAGCCGGTTTCAATATCCTATCAGCTAGTGAAAGTAAGCTTACTGAAGTTTGGTTGCCTAACAATTTTTGTTAAATTACTAAAAATAACAGAGGTCACCTAGCAACCAAACTAGTAGAGCGATCTCTAACTGAGAATTGAATATTTAAACCGGTTATTAGTGAACTTACTTTGATCTTGATCAACTTTTGGTAACCTATCAAAGTACCTATAAAGCGTCCTAATTGGCAACGATCGTACGATGACACAATGAATTTTTGTTGTGCGATGATATTAGTCTCCGAATAAATCGCGCTATGACGATCGCCACTTACGCCTCGAAACGTGCTCGCGCGATGGCATGTGACTAATTAGGACGCTGTAAAGTTAATTGTAGCTTTGATTGCTTAATCGCACGATCAAACTCATCATACGACCGCTGTTGAGTATTTTCTGTGTTCGCGCGATGAGCTTCAATTGGGACACTGAAGAAATCTTGTATGTATCTCATCGCTCGATGGGAACGCATCGTGTTATCGTAATTTAACGTGGGCAAGGTACTCGGCGCGAGGCCCTAAGACCTATGACGTAGGCGAGGTATACGACGCGAGGCCCAAAGTTATGTTGGAGACCCTTAAGGGCCCAACAGTGGGCGTCTTTCGGGTGGAGCGCGAGGCTCTTAAGACCGCGAGGCCGTAGGCGATCGCCCACGTCGCCTACACCTCGCTGCGCCTCTGATGACGCTTTAAAGTCTGTTGCCATTGGTTGCCATAAAAATGAGGTAGCAACATTATTCTGTTTTGACAGATGATAAGCACTATCACTATAGTTACTTTGTGGTTGGGGGTTTTGAGTGAAAGTCGCTTCATGGTGGGATGAAGGTCAAAAGTTTCCCAGGCTTAGATATTAAACGCTAGTTTTATTTATATTTAAATACATTTAGAAATTCATCTGTTTCTGCGAAATGTGAAATTCTAACGTTTATTAAACTGTAGCGAGCGAAGTCGTCAAGGTTACTTAGGTACATAGTACCAAAACAGGATTATGGTGTGCGGAATACGGTTTGCGTCCGCCATCATTAATCTTTCACAGGCAGGTTGTCGGTATATTAATAGAGAGCTCGTAGGTACATCAATTACAGCATGTCTGAATTTAGATGTAAATGTATTAGCTTTACATTTACATTGTACAGCCGTGTAGTTATAAAATCGCGTATTATGCATGGGTCCGAAACCTAGGTCTGACATTTAGTTGCTCGAATCTTTTGATTTACAAACTTTGTCTGACAAATGACGAGTCGACAGAACTAAAACAAGGACTGAGGTCCCAGCCCAGCCTTACAGGCACCCTCAGGCGTTTGCTTCCGATTCAAACGCCATAGAGACTCTAATCGGTGTAGAGACTCCCCGCGGTAGATGTTCGCCGACTACAAATCCTCTAGGAATGTTTGCATTACAGGATAGGACCCACTAAGGTCATCGACCTTCTCTAAAATCTGATGACGCTGAGGCTAATAGTCATTTTTCTCATGTAAAAAAACAAATTCTGCGATGCGAGCATGGAGTTGTCGATGGACATATCGACCAACAAATGTATCAGTCATTCTATAGGTATTTAAAAATATTCGTAAAATTAGTCGATAATGACTTAATTATGACGAAATTTATTGTCACATTCTGATTTTTCGGTAGTTCCGTGCATAGATTATAATAAGTACTAATCACGTAGTTCCGTGCTCGCATCGCTATCTAATAGAAGGCATCGGCATTTATACTGTCATATTTCTTGAATGGATGTGTTTTTCTTCGATATTGTCATCAACGAATTTTCAGAATTGTTCGAAAATTAAGAACATAATACCTATCCACACGTTTTAGGCCCGTATTACAGAATGACTCTCAGAAGTCAAACATGTCTTGAGAATCGTCTGTCACTTTCTATCACGCACAAAGTGATAGAGACGTAGGACGCTCAAGTCAGCGTTGATTTTTGAAACTTATTCTATAATACGAACATTAGTCTTATTATATTTTCGATGTAGGTATATAAAAAACCATGACTGGTACTCCGTGCTCATGAACAAAATGTTCGTATTCATCACACATACATTTGTTTCTTCCAGTGTATGTAGTAGGCAGCAGGGTTTTTCCGGAGTCGTGGTGGAGTAATCTACTTCATTACTCCACCACGACGAGGAAAATTTGAATATTTAAAGACATAATAACTTCTTCTGCAGAAACCCTTCGGCTGTATCCACCATTCCCGACCATCCAGCGAATTTGCACCAAAGATTACGTCATACCGGACACTGAAACGGTCGTGGAAGAAGGCACCATCATCATATTCCCAACGCTTGCTGTACACAGAGATGAGCAGGTAAGTTAAAACAATTTCGCAATGAAACGCTGCTCTGACCTAGTGTGTCTCTTACCAGTATCAAATAAAGTCCCGGATTTGATATCCAGGTGGGTTCAACTTCGCTGCCAGCTGAAATTTCTGGCGTTATGCGTATGACCAAAATATTTTAAAACCACAAAAAACCATAAAATTTTACATAATAATGATATTTTGCATGAAATTGACAAATAAATAAAAGTCTGCACATATGCGGACCTTCACATGGATTGGAAATTTCAATAAGTACTTCAATTTATATTACTATTTGTTCTTATAAAATTAACAATTTTCTCTGCAGATAGATACTTATAGCAAATAATCTATTAGTCTTCCAATAATCCCGCGGGAAAGTAGTAGGTATGGTCACGGTAATATAGATAATATTACCGTGGTATGGTATTGCACCCAAATGGAAAAGTTTTTTTTGTCTCGTTCTTTTGAATCACTCACTGCGCTCTCAAATCACTCGATCAATCAAATCACTCGCTACCCTTGTGATATAATTCTAGACTACTTCGCTGGTTCGTGATTTAGGTAATATTGGCACTCGCGGCAAAAAATAACTTTGCTCACTTGTTGAACAAATTATTGTTTATTGAAAGAAATATTTTTCAATACACTCGTAGTTGACCAAGTTGAACTTATTGTAGGTAGACTGCTGAAACTCGCTTCCACCTTCATTATTTATGTTTCCATGTCGAAGATAAAAAAAAGCTTCCCGCGACTGAGCTTTTCTTATTAGCTCCCGCGTTTATTCCGTATGACTTGTCCTCATGGATAAACTGTAGAGCATCATCGTAGAGATAAGTAAAACCGTTGAGGCCACTAACTAATGTCATCTCTACGTGCTGTCCTGACATTCTATCCAAGTCAAGGTTGTCCCGTCGGTCGTGCAGGCACGACGGAAAGGACGAAAAGATTTTAACACCGTGATGCTTTCGCGCTTTGCCCCTCCACTAGAATTCATTCCTTATAGATTGGACATTCCGACAGGAATATACACTAGTAGATGGGCGGGTATTGTCTAATTAGTTCTTATTATTTTTCTATTTTATGAGCGAAAATACGGATACAAATCTAAATGGTACGAGGAAACCAATACTTTATATTGTTACAGTACTTCGAGCGAGCTGATAGCTTCGAACCTGAGAGGTGGGCAGAGGACAAGCCTCAGCCTCCTCCTGGTGTCTATATGCCCTTTGGAGACGGACCCCGGTATTGTATCGGTGAGTGTCTATCTTCGTCAATCTATGCATGGACAACTGATTTTGTTTTTATTATTTTTAGGCACCTATAACTTCAGATATCTTCAGAACTTAATATGACGGATGGAATATCTTAATTTCAACACTAACTTTCTGGCAAAACTGAACCGCTGCAGTCAATAAATTATGCGGTAGAAAATAATGTTCGAAAATGAAATAATTTTTGCGTTAATAAAATGCATAATTATTTTTATAGGTACTAGAAAGCTTTTTAAACTACTTTTTCTAGTTTCAAAATAAAGTCGATTTCGAAATTTGGTATTTGTTATGCTAGCGCTCCGCCCGCAACTTCGTCCGCATAGAGTTTTTTAAAATCGAATATGGCCTATGTCACTATGGAATATGGTTCCTACTAGCATTCTAATCACAGAGCATGATTCTAATGGTAAAAATGCATGAAATATGTACCCGCCTGTCACATTGTTAAATTTCATACATTGTCTTGACATTATAACCAATTAACAAAATGGCAGCCCACGTCAAATAATGACTACAAATTGCACCTAATTTTTATATATAATACTTTTTAAAATAAATTTATTGAAACTGATTGTAAAGTTGTAGGGATATGTGATTAAAATTAAATAAATAAATACAGCCTATTACTACACTTTGATCTTAGCCATAGGGCTAAGAAGCGATACAGCCTATTTTACTTCCTGATAACCAGTGATCGGAATCTCCGATTTTTATCTTTGTTCCCTGTAGGTAGATATACTGTAGGTAAATATACTCACCCAAATCCGATAACTGGTGATAATGTAGCTTTCTTTTGGTGAAAGGATTTTTAAAATCAGTTTAGAGGTATAATGAAAATGAAAATGAAAATGAATGAATGAAAATGAAAAAGCTCTTTATTTAAATGGACTTTGCTAAGTACTTTTAAATCGTCAAAACCCTACCACCATTTCGGGACGAATAATTATTATTATGCTGATATGGAGAAGAAATGGCGAAAGAAACTCCACAGCTTACAATTTCGTAATGATTTCAAAACATCAATACAAGTCAATAAATAATTATCAATATAATTTAAGTTACATTTTAACATGCGTAAAGTTTGGGTAGTCATTACTCCCACGCATTTGGATTATTTATCTTGTGAAAAGCTTTTCTATATAATTTAATTAATCATAATTATTATTGAACTAAGCAATTAAAATTTTGATACCCACCACCATTTTATGTTATTGTTAGTTAGGTACTTACAGATATTCCTTTCAATATAAGTGGTAAGCATACATTTAAGATCCGGTTAACAATGTTATAAGAATACAATGTCCACACATTGTACAAAAAAAAAACAATTATTACATATTATTATTGCATGTGTCATACAATTGTCCATCTAAAGATAACAACTAATTATAAGACCTACGTTTACATCAATCAAGAAAACATGAGATGACCAGGCCCCGCTGGCGGCACCTGTTCACAGGCATGACGCAAGAATCAGCCATCGCTTCGCTCAACCATATTTTAGGGAACGTAACGACCCGACGCAAGACGACACCGCCACAAGACCTTTTTAGTGAGAATGACATACACATGCTTCTTGATTATTAACTAAAACAAATTTAAACTAAAGTTATGCTTCCGAGTCAACTATAAGACACATTATAGATTATATGCATAATTAATAAACATATTTAAAATGCATGGACCTCGAGCAAATTCACCCCCATGCGTTAGAATCATTTATGTAATCAGACACCTTATAGTATGCTTTAGTATACAGTTTATTTTTAATAGCAGTTTTGAATTTATTAATAGGTAGGCTTCGAATATTATTTGGGAGTTTGTTATAGAAGCGTATACATTGTCCCATAAAAGAATTGCTTATTCTGTGGAGACGAGTAGCATGTACCACAAGATTATGTTTGTTCCTCGTATTAACATTATGAATGTCACACTTTTCAGAAAAATTTGTTATGTTTTTTCGTACGTACATTAAATTTTCAAATATATATTGTGATGCCACTGTTAGAATATTTATTTCTTTGAACTTTTCCCTAAGTGAAACCCGAGGACCTAATTGGTAAATAGCTCGTACTGCTCGTTTTTGCAAAACAAATATGGTGTTAATATCCGCAGCATTACCCCAGAGAAGAATTCCATAAGACATAATACCATGGAAATAACTAAAGTACACAATTCTGGCTGTGTCTACATCGGTAAGTCGTCTGATAGTTTTAACTGCATATGCAGCTGAACTTAACTTACCAGATATTCTCTCAATGTGTGGACCCCATTGCAATTTAGCATCCAACACTATGCCCAAGAAAATAGTAGATTCAACAGGTTCCAATCCAATCCCATTTATTTGTACCATTGTTTCAACCCGTTTGACATTGGGTGTGCAAAACTTAATTAGTTTGGTTTTATTTTCATTTAATAGCAAATTATTAATGTTAAACCAATCTACTACTTTAGATAGTGCATTGTTTACTTCGTCATAATTAGTCATTTGTCTATTTATTTTAAAAATCAGAGATGTATCATCTGCAAACAACACTATGTCATGACTGTCCTTTATACAGTAAGGTAGATCATTAATATATATTAAAAATAGAAAAGGACCAAGGATTGAACCCTGCGGAACCCCTATTTTGACCGCAGCTCCAGAAGATCTTTGACCATGTATATCAACCTTTTGTATTCTATTAGTCAAGTAAGAAGTCAAAAGGTTGAGAGCTTTATTCCTAACGCCATAGTGATGTAATTTCCTGACAAGAGTATCATGATTTACACAGTCGAAAGCCTTGGATAAATCACAAAATACTCCCAAAGCATCTCGTGAATTCTCCCAGGCTGAATATATATTTTTTAGTAATTCAACTCCTGCATCTGTGGTTGAACGGCCCTTCGTAAAACCGAATTGGTTTTTATGTAATAAACTATATTTTTGAAAGTGAACGAGGAGTTGATTAAGCATTACCTTTTCAAAGATTTTACTTAGCGTTGGTAATATAGATATCGGTCGAAAATTCGTGGGGTCAGAAGTATCTCCAGACTTAAATAAAGGTATTACTTTGCTATGTTTCATCAAGTCAGGAAACACACCCGAAGCTATACAGCTATTAAACACGATGGCCAAGTAAGGGGCAATTACGTGTATTATAGATGAAATAGTATTTACAGAAAGTCCCCAGAGGTCCATAGTTTTTTTAACATCAATAGTTTTAAATGTATTTACGATATCTCTGGAGTTAACCGTTGAGAATTCAAAACTAACATCGCATTCAGAAACACTTTCCTTAAGAATCATTTCAGCTGATATCGAAGATGAATCAAGCGTTTTAGTTGTCATGAAAGGAATATCTGTAAAAAATCTTTCAAATTCGGATGCAATTTTTAACTCATCTTTGATATCTACATTATTTACATTCAAGACGAAATCACGTGCGCGTGCTCGAGCTCTACCAGTTTCACTATTAATAATATTCCACGTTTCTTTAATTTTATTCTGAGATCTAGTTATCTTATTTTTTAAATAAATAGATTTTGCAGTGGAACAAGCTCGTTTAAAGATTTTTGAGTAATTTTTAACATAATTGATGAATGCGGGGTTAAAATTACAGGATTTTTCACCATATAGTTCATATAATTTGTTCCGACTTTTGTAAATGCCAGCGGTGGCCCACTCACTAAAAGAAAGACGGTCACTGATTGTTACTGTTTTAGTTTTGAAGTGTGTATTAAATTCATTGCTAATAAGATTAAAAAGAGCATTATATAGGTATTCAGTACAGTCATGATAAGGTAACTGTGGCAGTTTCTGACTCAAATTTAATTTAAACTTTTCTAGTCTGCTTACACTCATGGGAATAAAATTGATTTTAGTTTTCTGAGGAGCAGCTTTTTTCCTAGAAAATGAAATTAATTGACCGCAGTGATCAGAATGTAGTAAATTAATTATGGATTTCTGATTAGGCTTCATATTAGAAAAAATATTATCAATGCAGGTAGCACTTGTGGCAGTAATTCTTGTAGGTTCGTAGAAACAATTGTGTAAATCATAAGACTTAAATAAGTTTAAAAAGTTGTTGGTTAATGAATTCCTCTCTAAAATATTAATATTAAAATCTCCACAGATAAGAATTGTTTTATGGCTACCACTAATTTTAAGTAAAGCATCCTCCATAATGTTTTGGAAATTCTCGTAAGCCGCACATGGAGGTTTGTACACACTCATAACAATGAAATGCTCAAACTCGATACATGCAATTTCCGTAACTCGCTCAACAGATAGGCTCACAAGGTCAATTCTTTCTTTGGACTTTATATTTTTCTTAGTTATTATTAAAGAGCCGCCATGATTCAAGTTTGATCTGCAGAACGAGCTGACAACCTGGTGATTATTAAAGTTGAACATTAGTTGATGATTTTTCAGCCAATGTTCAGTAATACATAAAATGTCAATACTGTTACAATTCATAAATAATTCCAGTTCTAAGTCTTTACCCAACAATCCTTGAATATTTTGATGGACCAGGTTAGTACCTTTATAACTTATAGTTTTCTTATTTATTACATAATCATCATTTGTAAATTGAGGTGAGTGTCCAGCATAACTTACAATAGAAGATGTAGCAATTTGGTTGCCAGAGAGTGTCTCTTTTGTCTTAAGTTTTAATTTAAATGCATTGGTTCACATTCCAAATGGTCACCACATGTCAAATTATTTTCCTGCCCAATAAAGACAGTATAATTATTAGCCAAAGAATTGGCTATGTTTGAAATAAAATATGATAGCGAGGTTGCTATCTGTTTTTTGGAAATAAACGATAGATAATAATTATCTTTGGTCAAATAAAATTTCCTAATGAATACATTAGTGTCAATAAAATCAAATTTACTGTTATAATATGTCATACTTTGTAATTTCATATTAAACTTGTGCCTGTAGTAATTTTCACCTTTTGTCAATGACTCACTGTACGGTAAAGCAAGAAGAATAATTTTTTTTACATTTAGGTCACACAGGCATTCAAATAATTGTCTCAAATTATTTATATTTGTGTTTCCCCTCCTACCAATAAAAACAATGATTGTAGTGTTAGGAGAGTAATTATTACATTTAATTTTGTCAAATATTTGAGAATAACTGGCACCAGGCATACAAAAATTAGTCACCAGTTGCCCTGTATACTGTTCCATTATGTGCCCCATATTTTTGCCTATCTCATCGGAATACATAATTATATTTTCTTTGTTAGTAGTCGTCTTGCTCCTAACTTCATCGAGGTTTTTGTGAAGAGGTGTTATTGTACATAGTTTGGCCTTAGTGCAAGTTTCAGGGTCTATCTGTTTATCCAAAAGTGAACTAGTAGGTTGTTCTTTATTGTCATTTAAACTAAATGAACACCTACATGAACGCTTTTTATTCAATGACTCAAAGCGCTCTGCATTATAATTGCATAAGTCCACCATGTCATTTGACGCTACAATCTGGTAATTTAATTGTTTTTGTGATAAATTTTGAATATTTGTCAACATGTTTTTTAATGTATGTTCTAGATTTTCAATTTTCCATTCTAAGTTTTTACTATAATCAATGTAGCTATTTTTGCTTAAGTTAGCACTGTTATTTATGCTATTTAACTTTTCAATTAATTTCAAACGTTCCATTCTACCTGAATTTTGTATCTTATTTTTGTGATACCTATTAATTACTTTTTTAGTTTTTTTTATGAATTTATTAATTCTAATGTACTTTTTCAGCTTTCTCACACTAGAGAAACTATTATTGCTAGAATTATTTTTAGAACAATTAACTAATACTGATTGCTCCTCGATGAAGTCAGGGCTACAGACAGTCAACTCATCGAATAAGCTTTGAGATGTTTTATCTATAGACAATTTTTTATTAATTGTTTCTAAGTTATTCATATTTCTATTAGCAAGACACAAGCTTACTTCCAATTCATTAATTCTACTCAAAGCCTGCTCATGCATATTACTGCATTCCGTGAAATTATTTATAGTGTCCTGCATTTGGTTACACTGTGTCAACACATCTTCATATTTATTGTGAAGCTCTGTAAGTTCAAACTTCAGTTGCTTGTTTTTATCCAAGATCTTAACGATTTCCACTTCACTGTCATCCCGTTCCTGCATCAGCCGGTCACAGAGGTCACGAGAGGCCCGCAAATCCAGAAGGGCCTGCTTCAGCTTCATCTCTGTATCCTTTGCAGTTGCTTTACGGGTCATCATATTGGGTGAAGAATTAGCTTCTATGTTCCTCAAGTACCAAAGCAACCAAAAGGCACACTGAAAATATTAAAAATCAAAGTTAGAATTTAAAATTTAATAAAACTACAATGGCCTTAATTGTTGTAACAAAAAATGTACTTATTTGTTGGCTACACTTGGCTATGCTGTACTAATTTGTTGTAAATTGTCAGTAGCTATGAGACTGTAGCTACTATAGTCAAAATTCTTAATATTCATAAAATGTCAAGTTAAGATAGAAAATAGTACTATGCCAAATGTTTGTGAATTGATGTAGTTGAGGTAGGTAACTATGTGGAGTAATTATTTGGTACCTACTACTTAAGTGTAAATTTTATTTAATTTAGAAATCAGTAGCATTAAGAACTACTTAGTACAAACACTATCTATTCTGGTATGTAATTACTAACACAATGCAATTAAAATGTAATGGATGGTATTAAAATGTAAGCAAGTAACTCGCAATTTTCAAATTTGACAGTTGGATATGTTCTGGTGAAAAATTTGAATTTATAATTTATTTAATATATATTGTTACTATATATTGAGACTTAGATAGTGTTGGTTATTGTAATTAATTATGAAATAGTACTCCCCCGGTAAACACGAAGACGTTGAAGAAATCCAAGATATAAGAATTGATTTGACAGCCGGCCGGTTTCGTCGGTTCAAGATGTGGATTTTTGTCAAAATTACTTTTTTATAAGCTACAAACACGAACAATGTTAACTTAATGTCTATTATACATATTCCTTTGGTTAAAGTATGGTAAAAGTACACTTATTTATTTAATTTCTAACAGCTGTTTCAAATACATCCAGCTATCACTTTTTTTTTTTTTTTTTTTTTATAGGCGTGCGTGAAGGCGTAACAAACAAACAGACAACGCACTTTCGCATTTATATATTAGTTAGGATTCTGTTAGAGAATTCCATTTAGAGAAATGGCGACAGAGAAATATTTTAGTTTGTTTTTGGTTTTTTAACTTTAACAGAGAGTTCTTATCTAAGATTCAAGATTAGGTATCTGTTAAGTAGCTTATTAGCGCCCCGCACGTGGTTTCACCTGCGTGTACCTATCAAGATCCCGTAAGTATATCAGGATAAATTAAAAGTATCCTACGTCCACCCAAGGTCCATCCTGAAAGTCCATTCTAAACATCATTGAAAGAATTTCCAAAGTCGGTTCAGTAGTTTTAGAGTTTATTTGTTACAATCTTACAAACATAGAATAAAATATTTTTAGCAAAAAAATAGGAAAACCGACTTCAATGCGTACAAATTTAAACTAAAAAGTAAGAAATAAATAATATTTTTATGAAGTAGTTGAAAAGAGCGTCATAGAAAACCAAGGAAAGTATTGATACACATTTATAATTCTTTATTTATAATTCATACTCCGATATATTTGGAGCCGGTGCCAGCTAGCCAAGGAGGATAGTGTTTGCAATTTTCGAACTTCACGGAGCGGCGGATTATTTCTCATCTTCATCATTCATTATTATGTGTAGTTAATGAATTAATCAAGTTCGTATCTATTAGGTAAGTTTATTTTGCTTAGGCTGGCACCGACTCCAAATATATCGGAGTATGAATTATAAATAAAGAATTATAAATGTGTATCAATACTTTCCTTGGTTTTCTATGACGCTCTTTTCAACTACTTCATAAAAATATTATTTATTTCTTACTTTTTAGTTTAAATTTGTACGCATTGAAGTCGGTTTTCCTATTTTTTTGCTAAAAATATTTTATTTTATTATTTTTAGTGGAAATCACTACATAGTATAGAACAAAGTCGCTATCCGCCGTCTGTCTGTCCCTATGTATGCTTAGATCTTTAAAACTACACATAAGCATTGCACCCGTGCGAAGCCGGGGCGGGTCGCTAGTTAAGTATATTTTATTGAAAATGGATAGGCCTACTGGATAAATGGATAGGCGCTCATTAAAACTTAACGGAAACGTAAACAATTTTTTTTTGTTATTAATGTTCTGTTCATAAAGGCTCGAATTTATATCGATACAATTTATATGGGCCATCTCTGATTTTGACGTAGCTAAATAAAGAATCACTAAAATTGAGTCGTAATACTCATAATTGACGGAGTATCAGGTAACAAACACAAAAAAACAGTCGGATAGAGAACTTCCTCTTTTTTTTAAGTCGGTTAACAAATAATATCACGTCTCAGACCTATAGCTCATTACAAATGCCTACCATTCATTCAGAATGAATGGTATAGTTTTAATGGTAAGTTAATGAACTATGAAACTTGAAGAGAAACTAGTTATTTTAACTTAAGTTCATAAAATAATTTGTCATAGTTTCTGTGTTGACTATTGGACCTACTAACCAAAATTTCCCTATTGCATATTAGGTAATAGCAAGTTAAAAAAAAAAATTGTCATTATTTTTGTGTTCGTGGACCATTTTATTGTTTCATCCCCAATGAAATTATCATTTCAACAAAAAAGTACTGAACCAATTTCGGTATAATTTATACGGGACCACCTTTGAAGTATGACCTTCCTAACGAAAAAAGAATCATCAAAATCGATTCATTATTGGCGGAGTAATCGCGGAACATACATACAAAAAAAAAAAAAAAAAACATACAGTCGAATAGAGAACCTCCTCCTTTTTTTGTTTGAAGTCGGTTAAAAATATAAACCTTTCCTCTGTATAAGATAGGTGTAGAATCCCGGGTTAATTTAACTATAGTTTAATAACTATCCATCACAATTCGAAAGATATACTCTCATATAAATGATATTGTATTGCTAACAATTATGATACCTATAGGTATTGCTGATACTGCAGCACTGCAACATCACCTGGAATCTGCAGTATTTGCAGTACCTATACCCAGCAAACACAAGTTCTACGCTTATGCATTGTATTTTGTTACGAAATCTTAAAAGCAAAATAACAAGTGACGTTATGTATAATTTATGTTCTCCAACAGCATTCAGTGAGTGTTATTAAGCTTATGTAGCAAAGGTGTCCAATTACCAAACTGCTATTGTTTTTATTCTCCGAACTGTTCGCTACATGAGACGGAATAATCCATTTTACAATTTATATCATGGTGGTTTTCTTGTGTTCCAAATTATGAGAAGAAGCGATTTGAGTAAAATATTATAAAGAGGAAATCGCCATACAGAAGCATTATATTCATTATAATCTTGCTGATTGTGTTTAGTTTTATTTATTGAACTAAGTTCAATAAAAACGAAAAATTTACTGGTTTTTACGGTCCCATGTCCATTTAGTTCAGTTGGGAGACACCTCAGATCATAATAAGTAAAGGGATACCCCTACCTACAGGATCGTGGTTTTCAGGGAGAAACCCGAGTAGTCGAAAACCAGAATGTGGAAGGTCATAGTTGCGATTCCAGCTTCAGTACTTGATCACGGCAGTAGTCGTTACAAAATTAAAAAAAAAATCTTATACATTCGGTAAATATTTCAATCCAGTTTCAATAATTTTATTTAATACATTCAAACATTTCAGTTTAAAGGAAATTTTAAGACAACACAAAAAAGGCAACCCACATTTTTTTAATTACATCGTATATTGCAATATTCGGATGATCCCTTGTATCTCGTAACATGTCGTCGACAGAATTGTAACGCCAAAGCAATATGAAGTATTAAGTCTTTCATCAAAGCAATAAAGACAGTATTAGCATGAAAGTTACGATTTAATAAACTTTACTGCATCCGTTGTTGTAAAACTTTTTTATTTGATCACCTCAAACATTACCTGGTACATTAATGTTTATTGGCGGAGAATGTACAATTGATGAGACATCAAAAGTTACTGTTTACGGACTAAAGTCGCACCAATGTCAACTGAATAAGGTCTGCGCGATGCGATCAATTTAGGGCCTTAGTAGACATGCTGCTTTTAGTATCGGCGATTAGCGTCACTAAACCGCATATAGGCTGCATCCAACGCTGAAAAAATGCTGCATCGCCTTTTGGCGATTTGCTGTGTTCGGTCGTAGCACGTTGTAGTATCGGAAACGTGCGGTTTAGTGACTGCTTAGATGCTACTTCGCCAATAGCTTCGCCTGTATCTAATGACTGAACACTGTGCGGTGCAACGTTCCGCAGACGCTAAATCTGAAGTCGCTGCGACTGGCATCGGAATGTGAGTGAAGTTGACGTTCAGTCGCTGCACGGATGCTGCAGTCGAAAAGTAGTCGCGACCGGCATTCACGAAGCGCGGTGCGAAGTGTACAGCCGCTGAATTTAGCTTCAGAAAAGCTCATGACACAAAGACGATACGACGTCGGTCGCGTCGTGCTACGATGCAGCATCGTTTCACACTGCAACGTCCGTCGTATCGTGGAAATCTACGATGAGCACAATTCACAATATATCGCAACGTACACGCACAAGAAGACGTATAAAAAAGAAACAAATACACAGAAAATACTAGATTTTGAATTCATATATACTGGGTATAAAAGACATGAACAGTCAAACAAAAACCACGTATTCTATACATCAAAATAAGAAATATTTCAAAAAAAATATTGCTGGGAAATGATTTTTATTTTTTGGTGTTAAAAAAAATTTAAAAATGTACCGCGCAATGTAAAGGGCTTAACTCGCACGCAACTCGCAAAACCGCGATGATTTTGCCAGACGGCGGCCCCGTTCGTTAGTGTCCGTGCACATCGAGTGAGTTACATTGAACGTTGTGAAGCCATTTTTTGTTATGAAATACTAAAAAAAAATTGTAATGTTTCTTTGGACGATAATTAAGAAATAACGTATAGAATACGTTTTCATAAAAAAATGAAAAAAAAAAATTATGACTTTGACCTTCAATAAAATCGTAACTATCAATTTCCCAGGTATAGTCTAAAGGAAAAAAAATGTTATGATGGTGAGCAGAATACATGGTTTTCGTTTGACTGTTCATGTCTTTTACACCCTGTATGTACGTTTAATCGACGCTTTTACGGTGAAGGAAAACATCGTGAGAAAACCTGCACACACCTATGAAGAGAATCTTAGGTATGTGTGAAGTTGACCAACCTGCACTTGGCCAGCTGACTGAGGCCTAATCGCCCTAATGTGGGGTAGGCTCGAGCCCCTCGGTGGGGACATTATATGAGCTGTTGATGATGATGATGATGACTAGATTTTTTACGGTATTTTTACAAATTTATACGGTACCGACGACGTCGTGGCACGTTGCGATGTCGTGTCGTGAATTTTTACGTTGCTGGTCGTAGATTTCCACGATACGACATCATCGTGTTTATGTGTACGACCCGTAAATCGTCGATCGCCTATGCAAAACGTAGCATTGTCTTCCATGGCCCTTACTCGCTCATTACTTGTTACAGGTAAACGTTTCGCAATAATTCAGATGAAATGCTGTCTGGTGAAACTTCTGCCCCAAGTTGGCTTTGAGCCCGCGCCGGAAAGAGAACCTCGGACCGCACCTTTTGAAGCCGACACTCGGTCGCCGCTGACTCTGCATCCCTTGGACTCACGTGTGAAGATTAAACTTTTATGACATAAGTGATGTTAATAAACTATTTGAAGCAAAGATTTTTGTATCGTTCTACAACGTGTAACAGAAGTAACGCACTCCCTGAAAACATACACACCATTATTTATTTCTTTAATTTCTCAAAAACTATCATATTCGCGAATGAAAAAGTTTTGCTAAATAGCCAATTAAATTATTTTCCTAAAATAACAATTGAATACATAGTAGATGGCCTAGTTTTTAAAAAAGCTTTGATTTAACTTGCAATGCTTGTTTGTTCGGGTGAAATCTTGCTACTCGATTTTGAAGCAGATATCTTCAACCGATTGAGCTGAAATTTTGTATACACGCTTAGTTTGGGTGACACGATAAGCTGTGTGACGTCATACTAAATCCAATATGGCGGACCATCCAAGATGGCGGAATAGTTATTTTTAATGCATTTCAACAATATGGGTATCAAATGAAAGGGCTTGTTGACAGTAACTCGAAAAATAATAAGATGTCATTCTGAATCCAATATGGCGGAACATCCAAGATGGCGGAATAGTTATTTTTTATGCACTTTTGCAATATGGGTATCAAATGAAAGGGCTTGCCGAGAATAACTAGAAAAATATTCTGCTATCACTCTTAATCCAATATGGCGGAATTCTAAAGTTTTTTTATGCTTTCTTATAGTATCGGTATTGAAAGGGTTCGCTGAGAATAAAAAGGCAGGTTTAAAAAAGATGGTGATTATAAGTTCCGTTGCTCTAACTAATCTAACTAAAAAGTAAAAAATAAAGAAAAACTAAAAAAACATTTTTTTTTTTAAACTTTTACATAAATGCTCTAAAAAGAAGAAAATATAATTTTCCTTTAAAGTTTTAACTATAAACTTATAACCTCATTTTAAACACAATTTATATGATCATAAAAATATTACACTCTGAAAGTTCTCATCCAAACTAGGTAGAGATAAATAATTAAGTATAATATTATCTCTTCTCTTCTTCTAACTAATCGGGAACAATACAAATATTAAGTGTTAATATTTTTTCCCAATTTCAGAAAGAGACGCCTTTACCAGAGTAATTTCTCAACTCCACAGAAAACCACAGTCGCATAGCAAGATTGGGAGCGGGAAAGTGACAAAAATTGGTTGTCTGTAAAGTCGGTTTACTGACGATAGTTGAACGTGACAACGTCTTAAGAAAATACTGATGGAATGGTAGCATTTTTCAAAAGAAAAATTTAATTTCATTTGTTTTGCCGGCCTTACATGGAACGCCTCAGAGCGAGGTAACGCCGCATGCGTCATGTTTTTTCGTGCGTGCAGCCGGCTCTATCGAATTATAAGACGTTGTCACGTCAAAAGCTTGTCGCATACAGGACGCAATCCTCGCGACAAGCTTTTATTTATGATACTATAAACTTATATTAAGTTTATAGTTAAAATTTAAGACCATTTTTATAAAAACTTTTTTTTTTAAATATTTCTTTTTTGCTGTTAAGTGTACCTAGCTCGTTTGGAATAGATCAGACGCGCGTGGTGCCGGGTGCGTGCGTACACTGCGCCCGCTACGCCTTTGTGATATCAGGAGGATAATTCGTTTTTAAGGTATCATTGTTAAAAACGATTAGATATGTTATGATTGATTTGCATATTAGTAACAAACTTCTTTTGGGTGTGCGTTATTTCTGGTGGAACTTTGTATAGCTTGATGCCTAAAAGAATCGTACTATACACACACATATTGAGTTATAAGTACAAGTACGCTATAATTATTAGTTCAATGACTAAACAGCGTTATTATTATAACACTATTAAGCATTAGCAAAGACTTTTTTAAATGCAATCGAATGCTTATACTTTAGATTGAAGCAAAAAGACTTTTTTTCTTACATCTAAGGTTTACACATTCATTTTTTGCAACCCAGACATCATGCCAGTCTTGCTAAGATACAAGGATCTCTCGACATTAATACCAGTCGCGGAATGGAAAGTCTGAGTACCACGAGATGGAGTTGTCGCTTATTTCACTCTGTTCTCGCTATAGTTAATGTTCTGAGTAAATATTTTCAGACCAAAGATGCAACTTTGTCTCAGGGCAGTGATTTGAAAAGTAGTAAACGAAGATTTTGTAGTAAAGTACCTATAACCAAAACATGAATATTTCAGGAAACAACTTGAAGAAGAAGAAGAAGAAAATCTACACACATTTATTCTTTCAGTGCCTACATAAAAGATCTTTCCCGCGCGTCAAGAAATGAGGCTATTTAAAAAAAAATAAGCAAGTAGGCTTTTTACAAGGGCGCGGCTCAGCTGCTTTTAAGTCAGTTGCTGGAGACATCCGCTATCGTAATTGAGATCTGACGCTCTGAATGGCGTGTGCCCGGATAAAAGACTCATGCGTTTTGTTTGTACTTTGGATGACGGATATGCGCAGTGAATAGCTTCTTTACTGGGAATTAGGACGTTCTCTATATCGCGGCCTCGCATTGTTCAACTTTTTTTAATCAGTAGTCACCCACGTTCCGTTTAATTTTCAGGAACTTTAAATGATCTGAGGTTATTGCGGTATAAAATTGCGGGGGATTGACAAAAAATTTTGATAAATAAATGATTTTAAATGTATAGGTATAACCAGCTTTCCTATTGGCAATCACTCAGCGATCATATCATTACGTACAGAAAAGTCGTTAGAAATTATGGTTTTAGAAGGTCACATAGGTACGCTTGCATCACGCATCACATTCGAAGATGCAACAGACCTCCATTAGAACGTTAGCAGTTTAGACCTTAGAAATAAAACTTTGGCAAAAATCCATTGGCTATCATACATACATACATAGACCGATAGTTATCTTTTTTCAGGTTATTCAGGTGAACTGATGATGGAAGGAAAAACTCCCTAACGGTTCAGAGTTGGATAATACTTTTTTTTAACTATTAAAATCACGTATAGATCGATAAAATAGAATAGAATATGACGGTATTGTACTGTACATACATCAACTAGTTTAAAAATAGTATTACAATTTATAAAAAAAGAGTTGAACAAAGTTTATTGCTAAAAGCGATCTCTTCCAGGATTGCAAAGTAAAATTAAAGTAACGATGAAGATGGCGATAGTTGCATTCTTAACTTTAACATAAGGGGCCGTCCATTAATCATGTGATGTTTTTTTTAGCATTTTTTGACCCTCCTTCCCCCTTGGTGATATGTGGTGAGGTTAAGGTCCCTATGTATGCTTAGATCTTTAAAACTACACATAAGCATCGCACGGGTGCAATGCTTATGTGTAGTTTTAAAGATCTAAGCATACATAGGGACAGACAGACGGCGGATAGCGACTTTGTTTTATACTATGTAGTGATTTCCACTAAAAATAATAAAATAAAATATTTTTGGCAAAAAAATAGGAAAACCGACTTCAATGCGTACAAATTTAAACTAAAAAGTAAGAAATAAATAATATTTTTATGAAGTAGTTGAAAAGAGCGTCATAGAAAACCAAGGAAAGTATTGATACACATTTATAATTCTTTATTTATAATTCATACTCCGATATATTTGGAGCCGGTGCCAGCTAGCCAAGGAGGATAGTGTTTGCAATTTTCGAACTTCACGGAGCGGCGGATTATTTCTCATCTTTATTATGCATTCATTATTATGTACAGTTAATGGATTAATCAAGTTCGTATCTATTAGGTAAGTTTATTTTGCTTAGGCTGGCACCGACTCCAAATATATCGGAGTATGAATTATAAATAAAGAATTAAAAATGTGTATCAATACTTTCCTTGGTTTTCTATGACGCTCTTTTCAACTACTTCATAAAAATATTATTTATTTCTTACTTTTTAGTTTAAATTTGTACGCATTGAAGTCGGTTTTCCTATTTTTTTGCCAAAAATATTTTATTTTATTATTTTTAGTGGAAATCACTACATAGTATAAAACAAAGTCGCTATCCGCCGTCTGTCTGTCCCTATGTATGCTTAGATCTTTAAAACTACACATAAGCATTGCACCCGTGCGAAGCCGGGGTGGGTCGCTAGTTAAGTATATTTTATTGAAAATGGATAGGCCTACTGGATAAATGGATAGGTGCTCATTAAAACTTAACGGAAACGTAAACAATTTTTTTTTTGTTATTAATATTGTTCTGTTCATAAAGGGTCGAATTTATATCGATACAATTTATACGGGCCATCTCTGATTTTGACGTAGCTAAATAAAGAATCACTAAAATCGAGTCGTAATACTCATAATTGACGGAGTATCAGGTAACAAACACAAAAAAACAGTCGGATAGAGAACTTCCTCTTTTTTTTAAGTCGGTTCACAAATAATATCACGTCTCAGACCTATAGCTCCCATTCATTCAGAATTAATGGTATAGTTTTAATGGTAAGTTAATGAACTATGAAACTTGAAGAGAAACTAGTTATTCAACCTAAGTTCATAAAATAATTTGTCATAGTTTATGTGTTGACTATTGGACCTACTAACCAAAATTTCACTATTGCATATTAGGTAATAGTAAGTTCAAAAAAAAAATTGTCATTATTTTTGTGTTCGTGGACGATGTTATTGTTTCATCCCCAATGAAATTATCATTTCAACAAAAAAGTACTGAACCAATTTCGGTATAATTTATACGGGACCACCTTTGAAGTATGACCTTCTTAACGAAAAAAGAATCATCAAAATCGATTCATTATTGGCGGAGTAATCGCGGAACATACATACAAAAAAAAAAAAAAACATACAGTCGAATAGAGAACCTCCTCCTTTTTTTGTTTGAAGTCGGTTAATAAGGATATTTTTACTGGCATAAAAGGAATATTAAAAGAATGGTGTACTTAATCATGCAGAAAATAGTATATGCATACATGAATATATTTAATGCACGTTGTCTTCGGACCACGGATTAGCAAGACGCTTTTCGGTTTAATCATCGCGCGTTTGACGAATAAATAAATGGACGTGATATGTTACGACAGGGGAGGGTGTCGTAACATATCACGTCCATTTATTTATTCGTGATATTTCGTGAGTTTTGCCGAACTCCTCCTCTCCTTTCGGAGCCACCCTCAGCTTGGCAAATTTTGCTATAACACCCGCCACTACACAACAATCTACGAAGCCGCTACGATGAACGCCACCCTCTACACCTACGACGGCGGCCTCCGATACCGAGGACAACTCTTGTAGATCGGATATAAATAATAACTATTTTATAAAGCAATAAAATATATTATTCAGCAGAATATTTTACACAGCACAATCAAAACATCAAACAAAAACCGAATGACAATTCTAAACTCTCAGCTAGTGACATGGAAGCTAAGACCAAAGATTATTGCCAGCATTATTGCAACCTACAACAACAACCCCACAACAAGGCAAGCGCAAACAATGAAGGATATGAGTCTTCGGCAGCGGACTCCCTCTCCGTTCGAAAGCGCAAGCATACAAAATTAAATGAAGACCTAAGAAAATTTATAAAACCGGGAGTGGTCTCCCTTTGACTTTCTCGTATACCGGAAACGACTCAAAAGTTGATAGACACCCAGAGATGTACAAAATACTTTTAAAAATGTATTTAAATACAAAATACAAATACTTTTCTAATTTAGTATTTCAAATGCAAAATACAAAATACTTTTTCTTTTTGTATTTAAATACTAAATACAAAATAGGTATTTTCAAAATACTTTATTCAAATAAAATACTTTCATTTGGAATGATAATAATAATAATTTCACTGTTGGACATAGGCCTCCCCCAAGGATCTCCAAACCGGTCGGTCCTGTGCTGACCGCATCCAGCGGCTTCCCGCGACCTTTACCATATCGTCAGTCTACCTTGTGGGGAGCCTATCAACGCTGCGTTTCCCGATACGTGGTCGCCACTCGAGGACCTTTACGCCTCAACGGCCGTCAGTACTCCTCGCAATGTGCCCGCAATTCTTTGGGCTATGTCGGTGATCTTGGTTCTGCGAATCTCAACATTTCTGATATGATCACGCAGAGAAACTTCGAGCATAGCTCTCTCCACTGCCCTTTGGGTGACCTTGAGCCTTCTTACGAGGCTTATTGTAAGCGGCCACGTTTCGGTTCCATAGGTCAACACTGGCAACACACACGAATTAAAGACTTTCGTTTTGAGACACTGCGGTAGATGGCCCGAGAATATGCCACGTAGCTTCCCGAACGCTGCCCAGCCGAGTTGGATTCGTCGATTGACCTCTTTCTGGCCCAGGTCTCGACAGAAACGAAGGATTTCTCATAGACCACAAACGCTAAGCATAATGGCAGATTATACTCTTCGGTCTTCTGTTTAATTTGCCTCTTGAAAAAACAAGGAACAGGTGTGGTTGGTGTCACGTAAAGCTGTCCATTAACGTTTTCAATTGCGGCCAAAAGCTTAGGTTGCGATAAAAGGATTCTGCCGTCCTCTGTCTTCAGTTTACAAGCTCTCTCCACGCGCCAGATCTCTAACAAACACTTTGGAGCCTTTGTTCTGCTCGAAGACCTCTTTCATACTTTCCGTATTAAATTGGCGTACGAAGAGAGATAGGAACTTGAAGATCTGTTTAGTGAGCTGCCGGCGCCGACGAGCGTCTTCAGAGCACTGCAGAACCATTTCACGTCTTTCCTCCATCATCCTTAACGTAAGCTCTGAGATTTTCTTGTCTTTTTTGGCACAGCGGGGATTAAAGATCTTTGAACCCACCGTAAGGACAGCTTCTACGAACCTGTCATTGCATGTGTCCACATCTATGCAGTCCGTCAGGCATTCGAAACAATTTTGTAGTTCGAGTTGAAAGTGTTCGGGGTTTGGGACCTCTCGGATTTGACCTTGAGATTCAGCCTCTTACCAATCGGTGATCGCTTCCCGTGCTTAAACTTAGCAGTGCTGCAGTACCTACTTTAAGTAAAAAAGTATTTTGTATTTTACACTGTATTTTACAAATACAAAATGCATCTCGTATAGTATTTCAAATAAAATACAAAATACTTTTTAAAAAAAGTATTTTAGTACAAAATACAAAATACGTATTTTGTATTTGGTATTTGTATTTTAAATACAAGTATTTCAAATAAGTCACAACTCTGTAGACACCTTACATTTTGATGTCATACATGCACGTAAAATTTTGGTCACACATCCGAGTAAAGACCGCGCACTTGGTTGCTTAACTTTCGTGATCGACGACTCAAAAGTTGATAGAAACTTTATATTTTGATGTTATACATGCATGTTAAATTTGGTTGCAATAAGTCGAGTTATCGTGCTAACGCACAGACACACAGACAATTCTAAAAACGGGTTTTTTGGACTCAGGTAGGTCCAAAACGTGTAAATCCGTCAAAATCTCGAGGTCGAATTTTATGACGACCACAAGACTTCCTTTAGACTACGTATACAAGAAAGTAAAAAAATGAAAGGAGAATGCCCAATTTAGTAGGTAGCTTTATATTAAGCTTTGTAATTTATTATTGTTTTTTTCTTAAATTTTCCCAGGTACGGGACGGCAAAGGGATCTAGCCCATACAGCTAAGTCTTCAGTTTCATATCTTGTTACTTGATTTTTGCAATAAAATGTGGGTGCCACACATTTTAATGCATCTAGGGAGTGCTTGGCGAAAAATGCATGGTACAGACCTCATGATGGTGACTGATGAGAACTGTATGGTGGGATTTCCAACCACTATACAATTCTCAAAGTCATATACACAGAACCTTTATTTCAATGATTCCTCATAACTGTTCATCAACACTGGATACTAGATGGATTATCGAAATAAAGATCGACATCCAGACGCCATGGTTTCCCGCCAAACACCCTTTGTAATTTATTAGTTTGATCCGTCTTGGTGGAGTGGTCAGTATAGCTGCCTACACAACAGTTATAATTTATACGCAGCTAATGGCACCCCTATCAAAACATACGGGGAAAAGACGCTTTCGCTCAACATAGGGTTACCCCGCCGCCCCTACATTTGGACCAAGGGCGGATCTAGCTTTGGCGTCAGGGGGAATTCAAAAACCGGATGATTTAGGAAAACCGGTTTTTCCGATTTTAATTTTAAAAAAACCGGCTATATCGTTTTTTTCAGGTTTGAGGTAAAAGTCAAGATTTTTTTTTAAAAATAGGAATATTTTTGGAGTTTACTCCTTAAGAATCGATTTGCATATACAGGATGTAAAAGACATGAACAGTCAGACGAGAACCACGTATTCTGCTCACCATCATAACATTTTTTTTTCCTTTGGACTATACCTGGGAAATTGATAGTTACGATTTTATTGAAGGTCAAAGTCGTAATTTTTTTTTATTTTTTTTTATGAAAACGTATTCTATACGTTATTTCTTAATTATTGTATAAGAATGTATAAGAAACATTATCATTTTTTTTAGTATTTCAGAACAAAAAATGGCTTCTAAACGTTAGCGTTCAATGTAGCTCACTCGATGCGCACGGACACTAACGAACGGGGCCGCCCCGTCTGGCAAAATTATCGCGGTTTTGCAAGTTGCGTGCGAGTTGAGCGCTTTACATTGCGCGGTACAATTTGCAATTTTTTTTAACACCAAAAAATAATAATCATTCCCAGCAACATTTTTTTTAAATATGTCTTATTTTGATGTATAGAATACATGGTTCTCGTTTGACTGTTCATGTCTTTTACACCCAGTATAAGGGGCCCGGTATGAGAATAATGTGAGGAGTAAAATCTATCGATGAATGACCTCGAATGACCTCGTTACGTTTTTTTATTTTGCTGCGACGATTCCAGCGTCCGTGGCCGAACGGTCAATATCGCCGGTATTCACGTTGCGGGCCACGGTTCGATCCCCGCGAGAAATTGCTTCAAAATTGAATGTTGTTTTTTCTGTTTTCTTCGATTTGAGGAATCTGGAGAAAATCAAAAACAATGATAGGGCGAAGCCCCGAGACAATTCACAAATTTAAATAGTTTTTTATAATATTTCACGGTGGGTGGGATTGAACACCGGCTTGTTTGTTTGCCGTTGTAGCCGGTCTGTCCGTAGAACCGCTAGGCCACGGGCACTTATTACAAAATTGACGAAATAGGCGGACTATATCTACACACGACATACACGCATCCGATATTTAATTTTTTTAAATATTTCATGATAACCTACTAATAATTGTATAAATTACTAGATGACCCGCGGGTGTACTTCGTATCACCTTTTCACGGAGTACTAAACGTCTTTATACACCTATCCTAACGACATTAAAACTCTCCCTTCGCTAAAATGGCGGAACGTCAAATGTTTGACAGGAAAGTAGGCAGAACAGTTTTGTATGGGAAAATTAAAATGTTATTTTTACTATCTTCCTCGCAATTTCTCTATATTTTCTCACCGACCGTTTAAACCTTAAAATCGGTCCAGCCGTTCTCGAGTTTTAGCGAGACTAACGAACAGCAATTAATTTTTGTATACATATATATAAGATACTATGACCCGGTGTACTTCGTATCACCTTTTCACGGAGTACTAAACGTCTTTGCACCTATCCTAACGACATTAAAACTCTTCCTTCGCTAAACTGGCGGAACGTCAAATGTTTGACAGGAAAGTAGGCAGAACAGTTTATATGGGAAAATGAAATTGTTGTTTTTACTATCTTCCTCGCAATTTTTCCATATTTTCTCACCTTTTAAACCTTCCCTGGACTACGACAAACATTTGAAGACCAAGATAAGATAGATCCGTTCAGCCGTTCTCGAGTTTTAGCGAGACTAACGAACAGCAATTCATTTTTATATATATAGATAGATAGATAAGATAAGATTACTTAGATAGGCAGTAGTCGATTTAACACAAAATAAATAAAAGTAGATAGAATGTATGTAAACATCAATATTTTTATTTCTTGATTATTGATCTTGATTATTTATTTTAAAATATTTCATAATTATAATGATAATAGAAAAAAATAACATGTGTTAATTTATAAAAAATAAGTGAAATAAATAAATAAACATAGCTAGAATTTATGTAATGGTCTAAGGAGTATGAATTATATAAAGTTTTATAAATGTGTATCAATACTTTCCTTGGTTTTCTATGACGCTCTTTTCAACTACTTCATAAAAATATTGTTTATTTCTTACTTTTTAGTTTAAATTTGTACGCATTGAAGTCGGTTTTCCTTTTTTTTTGCTAAAAATATTTTATTAGTTAATAAGTTAGTCAGGAATTATACTCCAATATATTAATCAGTGGTGTAATTATTTAATACGGAGCCCGCAACAATAGACATAAGGTATTTGAAGCATAGAGTTTTGGGTATTATTTAGAGTAATAAGATATTAATAAAATATTTACATTATCTACAATCTACATACGTTTACTTCTTTATTAGGATTAAAATTATATGTCTTTCCTTTGTGCGAAACATAAAGTATTAAGTATTAATTTTATCATTACATGGCCTGAAATAGCTACAAGCAATAGTTACTTCTGTAATCATTTTGCAAACGGAAGCAGTAAGCAATTGATACTATCGTTATCGTAATTTAAGTTTAGGGACAACCCAATTATATTGTCAACAAATAAGTTTTGGCGCTATCTTTTCCCGTTTGTAATTCCCGAAGGTTAACATTTTTCGCTTGGGAGTATAAATAAGTGATTTGACAATAAATTGTTTCAGTTTAATGTTGGATTCCCTTCTTTACAGGCGTGTCACATAAACGTGCCGTGTGCACGACTTGCTGCCTCCGCGTCTCACCAAATAAACATTCGAAAATGTCCAACACAGTGAAGGACGTCGGCTCGCGCTTGCAGGTATGATACTTTTCTAGGTAGTGTTATGTGACTGGGAACGGCTGGAGACCGCAGGGATTAGACATAAATAAAACGACAGTTTCTCTGGCTACTGGAGATGAACAAGAGAGACTTTTATTCAATGACACATAGGTACAGACTAAATATGACAGGTGACATAACCATAGATTAGTAATACATGTAACATTTCCCTTTTTTAAAAGAGAGAAACAAAAAATACTATGCTAATGTAACTTTCCTTTTTGGAACTAGAAATGTTTTTTTTTTTTTTTACCAAATACAATGAATTTTAAAAATCAATCATAATTGTATCAATTATATAAACAAAACAGAAACGCTTGAGTTTTCCATTACAAAATAGTTGAATACATAATAGGTACTTATTGTTACCACTAGTTTAACATAACATCAACATAAAATGAAGCATTGCTATTATTTACCCTCGACCAAATCAATTAAAAATATACATCACTAAAGGCTTAGCCCAACACTAGTCGATGTTTGAAAATTTGACAATTACTTGACAGATTATTTGACTCACTCCAAACAATAAATTACAGTTTCTCTGGCTACTGGAGATGAACAAGAGAGACTTTTATTCAATGACACATAGGTACAGACTAAATATGACAGGTGACATAACCATAGATTAGTAATACATGTAACAGGTAGGTACCCTAAATAGGTTTATCGATTACATTGTCCAACATTTTTAAACGACGTCAAAAAAGAGGAGGTTCTCTATTCGACTGTATGTTTTTTTTGTATTTATGTTCCGCGATTACTCCGTCAATTATGAATCGATTTTGATGATTCTTTTTTCGTTAAGAAGGTCATACTTCAGAGGTAGTCCCGTGTAAATTATACCGAAATTGGTTCAGTATTTTTTTGTTAAAATGGTAATTTCATCATCATATCATTATTTAATCCCCAATGAAATTACCATTTTAACAAAAAAGTACTGAACCAATTTTATTTTCTTAAAATTTTCTTAAAATTCTTAAAATTTTAAATTTATTTATTTTTTTCAAATTAAAATACTGTAGGTGGGCAGCCCTTCCGCGTGTTTACGCCCCGCTCGGCCGTAGCCAGTTATTTCAAGGACAGGGCCGAGTCACAATACTGATAGATAATATTACCGTGGTTCTGTGGTTCACAGGAGGTAATCTATGGGTTCACACTATGCTCCCCAAGTGGGGCGCGCCTACGGAACACAAAACCACTGGGTGTGGGTGGTATTGTGCTCCGTGGGCGCGCCTCACTGGTTGTGAAACCCTGCTCCACGGTAATGTTATCTATACATTACCATGCCTGCTCTATTACATTAGGTACTTACCTACCTAATTACGTACCTATTACAAAGTTGCCAAAACAACTCTGCACATCTGCCAAACACGTGTGGACTGTACTTTGTTTGATTTTTTTTCGTTGTAAGCAATTTACGGACAGGCATCATCATCAGGTCACCACTAACTGTCAAATTTTCTCAGTCGATTTTGCGCTTTCTAACACACGTATAAGGTTGAATATTAATTGGAGTAATTACCCACTAACATTGAAAACAAGGTAAATTTGGTTGAGGTACGTCTTCTAAAAGTCAAAGACTGAACAAGCAGCCCCATCGCGCTCTTTACGAAAAAAAAAACAGCCTGTAGCCCATAGACTAGTACTCCGTGCTGTAGCCCTAACTGGGGTAGCACCTCCACCACAGAAGACCATAGTCACATAACACTAAGTATGTACATTTAGTTTTGTGGCGTTGTGTTGTGTGTGATTCTATTGGTGAGTAAGGTCGCCACAGCTCCGGGCTAGGGAAAGGGATTAGGTTTGGAAGCGCGCGAGTGTCATACCACAGATGTTTCTAAGATAGACATTATTAAATCTGTGGTCATATCAGTTTTGCAAGCGTCTATGGACCCATAGACCCGTAGCCTATATACGCTTGCAACACTGCGTACCACCAGGCAAGTCGTATGCTTGTCTGTCAACCACTAAACATAAAAAAACCCGATTCCCTGCGTCCGTCAGTGCGCCATTAGTTGCTAGCCACAACTCCTAAACTATTCCTACACCGCGGAGCTTTGGGAACCTTACGCATCAATAGCGACACGAAACACTACAAAAGCGAAGTGTTCTTTTACTACAGTCTCTAAGGTAATTGAATTGGTAATTGGAACCGCTTTACTTAGGTAGGTAGGTACTCTACAAACAAACCTAAAAATCTAGAACGAATCTAATAATGCCTAGATACTTACATAAAATGTTAAAATAATTGAACTCGTTTTGTTTGCTTATATTACTAAACGTAATATAAGTAAACACAAGATAAGTATTAGTTAGAATTCATTGTAAACTAATTTCATTTCTCAATCAATCCAATAATGAGATTTGAAGTAAATAATCGTAACCATTTCATTTTTATAATAGGTAAGCACTTATTGAAACCGATACCTACCCGCCTACACAATAAACAAAAACTTCGTGCTTCAGTTCTCAGTAAAACACGCACACATGCACAAAATGAAAGATCATCAAAAAATCCAATACTTAAGAACGTCACAGGCCAACTATTCGACGATTCTAAAGTTGTGTCGACACGGCAAGGGTGCCAAGTTGAAACATATAATAATTTTCTAAAAGCAATACGTAATATTACGACAGTAAAATTACTTTTAAAGTTCAGTAGTACCTACTTGTATTTACTTAATTTTTAAATAGTACCTAGACATACATGAGTTAATTTTTTTTAACGCGAAAAGTGTTACAAAGAAATACTACAGTCAATAGAAGTTCGTGAAATACCATCCATCATGCCTGTAGGTGGGTAAGTTTTTTTAAATTTATTTTCTTGTATGTAAGTAGATTTTATAGAATATTAATTAATTGTGATTTGTGATAGGACTTATCTGTTTGAATTCGGTACTTTACGTTTATGTGTAAATGATACGCCGTTTAAAAATAATACTTTTATAAGGAATCATTTATGCGTTTACAAACGCGTAATCGCGTAAATATTTTTCAAACTAGAAAAATACACTAAAAAAATACGATCAGACAGGTCGATGTTTTTTCAGTGTATTTTTTCTGGTTTGAAAACTCAGACCAATAAACAAGACCTTTTTATTGATCTGAGTTTGAAAAATACTTTCTCATTATAATGTTATATTCTTATGTCTGTAGACTAGTAAGGTAGTAGGTAGTGGATAGGATTAGAGGTGAGTAAGGTTGCCAGAGCTCCGTGGGATTGGAGGTAGGGTAAGCCTTTGCTAGAAATTTCGCCCAATCCTCAGACCAATAATTGGTCTGAGGCCCAATCATAAATTTTTTGCGTCTTCCTTTTATGCGTCCGGACTTCACTTTAAAATATTATAGCAAGCCTATTATGGCAATTAGAGGAAGTTTTGTACGTTTGGACCTCCCTGAGTTAAAAAAAACGTTTTTGGAATTATGTGTGTGTGTCTGTGCGCTGTGTTATCACGATAACTTGAGCACGGTAATATCACAAGGTCTCTCCTTGTCCTCGAAAATTCGGGCAGTAGTTCACCACGATTGTCTAATGCGTATTGGTGGACGGACTACAAGGTGATCAATACACCTTTACGACACCCGTTGGATGATATGGGAAGATGCTATTCAATTCCGCCGGCATCACATGGCTATGTCGCAGGTAACTGCCGAAATAATAATTACTTGATAAATAATTTAATTAAACACTACTAATTCAATTTAGTAAATAATAACAATGTTCCGCCTCTTCATTGTTGTTGTATCCGACAGTGAGCTAATTATATAATACTAGCTGTCCCGGCCACGCGTTGCTGTGGTAATTTCATACTACTGACCTATAACATTGAATCTGCCTGCAGTAAAAAAAAATTACTACTGACCAAGATAAAAACTATGCTATCTCTCAAGTTGGATCGAACTGCACACGGTGTGCAAATTTGATTAAAAACGGTTAAGTAGTTTAGGAGTCCATCGCGGACAAACAACGTGATATGTGGTTTAAATCCCGTTTTCTTTCATTTAAATGAAAGGCCTATGTCCCAGCAAAGGGTCAAATTGTAAAGGCTGTTGTGATGATGACGAGGAAAGATTTTCACACACGCTCTCTCACCGGATCTTAAATGAAGATGCGGATCACGATGTTACATGCTTACCTTGAAGTAGTATAATGCAATATTACCGTGACTTGAGTATGCTTTAACTTATTGCAACCATATTTAACATGCATGTATGAAATCAAAATATAAGGTGTCTATCAACTTTTGAGTCGTCGACCAGGACAATGACAGCTCTTAAACGCGTTTAGATACGCTAAACGTCGAGAATCGGCCGTTCAGAAACTGAACTAAGATCAACATGAACGACGATTACTTAAGGCCCGTAAAACGCAAACTTGGTAGGCGGAACTCGGTTTAGCGCATAAACCGAGTTTAACTTCAACTGATCGCGTTTAATTTGTGCGGTGAAATCGGCCCTTAAGTGCGCGGTCGGTACTCGGATGGGTGACCAAAATTTAACATGCATGTATGACATAAAAAAATAAGGTTTCTATCAACTTTTGAGTTGTTTCCGGTATACGAGAAAGTCAAGGTGAGACCACTCCCGATTTTTGTCAACAACTTGAATAAAACGATTTTTTTTTAAATGAAAAAATGTCTTTATAATGTGCGGCAGAGCCATGAAGCTATAGATTAAGTAGGTAAGTACTCTATTAGCTTCGTGGGCAGAGCTGTCGCTAGACGTTCCTATCCCATCGTATGAAATCGGATAATTTGTTTGACTGAAGTTTGACCAAGGATCCTAAATCGGACGAATACCTCATTCATAACTCTTTATTGGGTAATTTTTTGGGTAAGTTAAATTACATTTCAATAAAAAAAACTGCCTTCACAACTGAGATCGGAGAAATAAAAATTTGTTTCGAATATTTTTTTTGAGGTCGGTCACTTGTATTTAGGACCAACTTAAAAAAAAATAGATTTTAAGTAGGTATAGGTATTTCTCTGTTTTTAGTTTTGAAGGCGGTTTTTTTCATAAAAGTTAGTTAATTATCGAAACAAAAATCTTCCCCGATGCCAGGTTTCCGCGCCACTTCTGCGCGCCTTTTCTGACTTGAAACTTATTAAGTAAGTAGGTTAGGTTTACTTTAAAAAAATCGTTTGAGGCGAGCCCTTTTTGTGGCCCCCCGCCTTCTGTTGACCAATAGAAGACCCTATTTTATTACCTATGTAAGACATCTGGTTGCAATTCATTAAAAAAATGGCCTTTGTTTGATTATGTAAATTACAACCAGTGTCTTTACGGCAAAGTTTACATTCCAAAATCTATTGGTAAATTGGCTAAGGGTATTCTTTGACAGTGTGATAACCCTAACGTGATGATAAGTTTTCGAACTCCCCAACTACTAACGGGGAGTCGGAAAACTTATCAAGTTACCTTTATGTAGGTACCTACTTAATAGGTACCTACTTATACAAGGTGTTTGGTACATGGGGTATGAAGCCGGCACCTACCCATGCTAACATAGTCATATAAATACTATGGTGATCATAAAAGAACTCTTATTCTAAGATGATGATATTACAAATAAAAAATTGTGTGCGTGTAACCTTTACGCGCGATTGAAGTAAAACTTCTTTGACGTAGATCACTGAAATGATTAAATTTTAACTGAAAAAAAAAAAATGTGACAGATACTTACGACCAATCGAAATTACTATTTTTAAATAGCGGAAACTACACAGACTATAGAATACTGAGCGTTACTTCCGTTAGAAAAATCTGAGTTACCCCCTAGTCGCGCCTAAAGAAGTTTTACTTCAAAAATTGTACTTAATTTTTTAAATTTTCCAGACATTTTGTTTTTTTGATCAAACTAGGTATTTGTATGAAGAATTCATTTTTTTTTTTACAATTTAAAGTTTTTGATATCACCATTAACGTTTTGATATGACTAAGTGAGGATGGGTAGGTGCCGGCTTCATACCCCATGTACACACATGTATGAAAACACTTTGTGTACAAATTTTAAAAGTGTACACCTATGTAATTTCCTAAAATAATATTTGTAAAACGTATCGTTTCGTTCGTTAAGAATAGTGTTTGGTACCTACCTAGTTTTATTCTTTACATTCAACCACGACGCGACGAACATTTATTTTATTTCTACAAAGGTTATAGTAGTTCTTTCTGTTTTAAAATCGCGTTGCATTCTTTAAATTAAAAAAAAAAAAACAAAATAGATGTCAAGCAGAGCAGGTGTCAAATGTCACGAAGGTTTTTAAATTAAATTTAGTGGGATTGGGAACTTGTGAAAGTGAATAAAAAGTAAACAAAATAGGTAGGTACCTAATAATAAACACTGCTTATTTAATATTGTGGTGATGTTTTAATAAAATAGTGTTTTAGGTAATGAATAGCTCATGTAGGTACTTAGTTGTTCACTTTACGAACAACGGGAACATTTATTTTGTTTTTCATCGATCCCCATTGACATAAAATAATGTGGGTATTGGTCTGAGGGTTTGACAGTTTTATTTGATTCGTTTCTTTGATCAAAAGTAAATGAAGTCGTATTCTGCATTATTTATTGTAGTGCAATATTTAGGGCTATGATAAATTCATTGTTGTGGGTAAGTAATTAACTAACTATTCAGTAATACCTACTTATTTTCTTCATACTTATCTAAATTAATACCAACCTATCTATAGATTAGGTATTACAAAAAAAATGGGTGTTAAATTTACACAGAACAGTTACTTACCTGTTATAGGTACCTACTTGGCTAATATTTTTTGTTCAATAAAATTATATTATTTTGTAACATCAATACAAATAGGTAAGGTACCTACATAACAGTGTATTTCAAAAGTAGCTTAGAGCACTTACCAACTTATTAAGTTTCTTAAGTAAGTAGATACAGACAGACAGATAAAATGATATCTACCTAGGCATTTTATTTCTCTTTTAGATATTTTACTTCTCTCTTCCATAATAATAATTTTGTTAGTGAGAATTCTTGGTCTGAGTATGAGAATTGGTCTTTATTTCTACTTTATGAATCTTTGAAACAAATAAGTATTGATATGATTTCTTAAATATTTTTGTTGTAATTTGATTTTATATCTTCATTACTGAATTTCAATACATATAAGTTTTTGTTAAAAGTTATTATTTGATACAGCTAAATAAAATTATACTTACCTACATCAACAAAATTAATCTTGTATTTAAGTATAGGTAATTAGGATATTGCAAAGGAAAATTATTATATTCCATGGAAATATTTTTTTGGAAAATGAAATACCTACTTAATTCAGAGGTAAGTAAGTACCTACTAATAATATTACAAAGGCACCTACCTAATGTTAAAATGTTACAAAAGAGGAAATATTTCATAAAAGTTAAAAAATATTACTTACTTAAGCATTTTTTTTGAGTGTATGAAAAGGTTCCTATTGCATTATGTTTTTTTATAAATAATGTGAATAAAAAAGCTTTTAATTACTTAATACATAAATGTTAATAAAAATTCAATATTTATCCATGTTTATTTATAATGTTTATCTACTTATGATTACCTATTAATTAATACTAAAACCTTTAATGTTTATAATTACCCATCACCTTTTAATTTTTTATAGGTAGGTACTAAAAACTACAACCTTTCACTGGGCCATAATTTTTTTAGGCATCTACCACCTCTAATTTCAAAAAATCTTAATCTTTTGCATCTATGTAGACTAACTAGATCACTTTTAGTTATTAAGTACAATTACATTAGTAATTAAGATTTAATGTAACTAACACTATATGGATTTGGGACGCACTTTAGAAAGAAGTACCAAATGTATCGCTTTTTTGGGGTTGTGGGGAAAAGACGGGGGAGGCTGCTAACCCCCTCCTACACATTTTTTTAAATATAAATTGCATAGAGTAAAAAAAAAACAATATATGAAAATTCAAAATACTACTATTATATCATCAAGAAACACAGATCTGTTTTTACCTCCCAACTTCTGCAAAATTGACAAAAAATTATAAAAAATTCCTAATTGCATCATAAAAACCCAAAAGACATTAATAGTCCTTTAGTAAAATATAAAAAAGTCGTTTCTGGCGCATCGCCGGCCGCTGCCGCGGCACGCTCGCTCCGCTCGCTCGGCTCGCGAGTATAGGTTGAAAGTCTAAGCTAACCTAAACCAATGTTATACCTACCTAATTATTGCTTGGTTGTGGCTGAATGAAATAACCTCCTTTGCTTTACCATTATCGATAAAATTTCAAACCAACAACTAATGTCAAACTATTTGATCAAATAGTTTGACATTAGTTGTTGGTTTGAAATTTTTAATTGCATCATAAAAACCCAAAAGACATTAATAGTCCTTTAGTAAAATATAAAAAAGTCGTTTCTGGCGCATCGCCGGCCGCTGCCGCGGCACGCTCGCTCCGCTCGCTCGGTTCGCGAGTATAGGTTGAAAGTCTAAGCTAACCTAAACCAATGTTATTGCTTGGTTGTGGCTGAATGAAATAACCTCCTTTGCTTTACCATTATCGATAAAATTTCAAACCAACAACTAATGTCAAACTATTTGATCAAATATTTTGGAAGTGCAATTGTATGTAATTTTGGAATATTTTATCTGAACATAAATGAAATTGCAATTAATGTGTTAGTCTGTAGTGCATCTATCTACACAAAAAGTATGAACCTATTCTATAAGGTACCTCTTTCTAAAGCTAGGCCTGGATTTTTGTTGTTCGATAAATAAACATTTTTTTAATTAAATATTTTTGTTCGATGTAATACATACATTAATCACACATTTAATCCTAAAAGGGGTTTAGCAGAGCTTTAAGTAACATTTGCTTACACATAAATCCAAATCAGGCATCTATATCCAATAGGATATAGTCAGTACTTACCCCAAAATTGTGACAAGTTGGCAGCCTGTCCCCTAATAATGGTAATAGTTACTTAGGTACAGTAAAACTACAAAAATACTTTTTTGATATTTTACTTACTAATGTGTTTTAAATTTTAAGTCTTTGTGATAAAGGTGTCAGATAATAATTATCTTACAACAAAAGTTTAAAAATATTACCATTTCTTTAACCATAGGTACTATCGAGGAGGTGGTAAACTTATCACGTTAAGGGTAATTTTTTTATTACACTGTCAATGACTACCCTTAGCCTATTGACCAATAAACTTTAGGGGTGTGTGATGAATATAATTGTCTTTTTTATAAATTCCAACCATTGCATACTGATAATTAATATAGGCATCTTAATGGGGTCTATAGCCAAAATTAATGTTATAATTTCATTGTTGCAGAAGTCATGAATTATCTTATTGATGAAGAGTTGGACGATGATTGCTTCGAAGACCCTATAACTCTGATAGACAGCGAGCAAGCGAGGATTAATGCTATATGGCGAGAAGCTGGTGAGTCTTTTACTTGAGTATATCCTAGGTGGTTATTTGTATAGTGGTTGTATTGTGAGTATGCAAAACAATGCGCAAAATTTGTAGCTACGAATGAGCAAATAGAATCGACCCACGGTAGAACCTTGTCTTTATCAAACTGACTTTTATTTACTGGACAAAGACAGCAACTATGTCATTTCCTTTTGTGATAAGTCCACCATAGGTCGGGATTCTATCTGCTCGATCTCACGCGACAGCATGTCCAGGCAGGTAAAAAAAGGATCTGGCAACGACTCAGACCATAAAAACAAGTCAAGGCGCCGTGTGTTATATCGAACTATTTCTAGTCGAGTTACATTTGACCCCTTTTGAATCTTGTGTACTTACATTTAGTGTAAATACCTACATGAAATTTGGAACATTTATTAAAGAATATAATATTTCATTAATTTAGCTCAAACTTGATAATAATATATTAACTTTTAAACACCGGCATTTTTATGACTGACTGGCTCACCATCAAAAACCTATCCCACTTCTAGATTACTAAAAGTAATTTTACGGTGAAGGAAACCTGCACACACCCAACAAGAAATTCTTAGGTTGTGTGTGAAGTCGACCAACTCGCACTTGACCAGTGTGGTTGATTGGCTGAATCCAACAAAATGTGGGGTAGGCTCGAGACAAGTTCAATATTGAATAATGCGTCGTCATCGACTTAACGGACAAAAGAATTGTAATTGCCAGGCGGACCAATCAAACCGATTACAAATCCTTACTGCCCTGGGAATCGAACCAAGGAACTTTGTATCTTATTACGGTGGGCTAACTACTGACCGACCACGAAGCCGAAATTATAGATCTATAGTACCCTTTTTTTTTCGTCGGGGAGGTCAAATGCATTTACGCATCGTCCCTGCGGGGTGGTGCCAACCGCAAGGGATATGTGGGACTCCAGGTAAAGGCGTTCCCGCCATACCCACTATAAACATCCTCCCCGGCCTGACCTCCGGTCGGGTCAAGATCTGCACTCGCGAGCGCAACTACACCGAAACCGTCCCAACGCTGCCCGTCTAGGCACTCATTGTGCACCAATTGGTGGCCAGCAGCCCACAAGGGCTACAGACTAACGCCAGCCCCTATGGGCCGCTGGCCGACGTCGGCCTTATAAGCCGCCTCCTCACCGACGGCTGCTCGACCAGGCGCGTCCTCTTGACGAGGACACCGGGAGCAGCCATCGGACCGCACCCGAGGGACTTCGGGCGCGGTCGTGGCCCTGAAAAGGGCCGTCCGGAACTAGCCGTGGTGGGAAAACAAAAACAACTCGACGATGGCATGTGACTTCGAATGCCAAGCGGTCAAACTTGACATCAAAAGCCACACACCCGCCGAGAAAGTTTCCCCACCACGTTACCAGGGTCCGCCACGAGGAGGCTTCCGGACGTGGACCCCAGATCGATAGTACCCTACAACCACTCCCAAATCTCAACTTGAGAAGTTTGTATAAATTAAAATAATACTAGCGTAGATTTTTAACTGTCTACAATAAGTAGGTGAAAATCGTAGGTTTCATTTTTGATGAAGTCGTTGTGAAGAGCTTTTAATATAAGTCGCGTTCTTCGAGTATCTACAATCGATAGATATCGATATCTTGGAAAACTTCGTAATGTAAATCCAAAGGATTTACATTGAAAGCGTGATAAAAACAGCTTCACGGAAACTCGGGAAGTCCTGAACAAGGTGCGGCGTTTTTTCACACCAGATCTATTGTGCAAGATTTATATCTTGCACAATAGATCTGGTGTGGTTTTGCGTAGAGTATTGCTCGCTCCCTGTAGGATGGCTCCGCCAAGTAGGTACTGACTCGATGCTTTAGATAGGTTGCAGCACAGATTTAATAATACAAGGGGATCGGCCAAGCCGGCGTTTAACTTGTGACAAGTTTATGCCCTGTGGCATACATTTCCGCCACTTCGCCTTCCGATAAAGTCAAGTGAATACGTAACTCAGCGATTTGACCGATCCCCTTTGCGGCTGTGCTTAACTTTCATAGCTTCGCAGTCCTTAAGAACAGCGCAATGAATAGTGTATATTACGGCATGCTCAAATAGAACCATGTATATGTAGTACGGCCGCTGATCGCGACATTTGGTCTTCCTATGAACTCAGCGATTCGACCGATCTCCTTAGATTATCTGTGCATGCAGCGTCGCGCGACCCGCATCATCGGCTAAAAAGAGGTTTCTAACCATCTTGAGCCTCCTCAATTTACTTGCGATGTTGCGTCATTGACCGCGTTCTACACTTATCTACTGTACCCCTAGTATGAGTTTGATAGTTTTCGAGCTCGATCAAACATATCGTCTCTTTTCAAACATTGCCCACTAGCGCCTCTACCGTAAACTATCAGAAAAAGTAAGCAATATATAAAAAGAGACGATACGTTTGATCGAGCTCGACAACTATCAAAACTCTTACTAAGGCCTCAGTCTGTACCACGGTGATTGATGTAAGGAGGTTTTTCCCTAATCCCATCAACTTTTAAGGGCTACGCGTGCTGGTTAACGATGCTGGCTGCCGACAAACTGTGGCTATCATTCCAAAGCAAACTAAGACATTTGGTAACTCGTTTCTTTGTCGCACAATCAAGAAATGTAGGAATGGGAGAACAAAATCACACGTGTTCTCTCATTCCTACAATACTGGGACATTAAAAAGTGAAACAGAAACTGCGTAAATCCGTCTACGTTGTGCACGATTTTCACGCCCATGTTTAGCTGCATACAATTCGCTTGACAGTCCACGTAGATTGACCTTGTCTGTCACTATTAATAAAATTACTTGGGCGTGAAAATCGTGCATAGCTTGCGCCGCAGTGGAGTAGCGGCTCACACCAATGTTTTGGTCTGAAAGTAGCAGCATAATAGCAATACCATGGTTTATTCAAATGTCAACTGACAACAGACTAAACAACCAACCTACAAACGTTAAAACCGTAGATTGAGAATCGAGTATAGATAAGTCATCTGCGTACACCTAAGAGAGATAGCAATATATCTACATACTATACCTATAGCTACAACAATAGACTAAGTATTGGCTTTTACAGCCAATTATACAACAATTCACCATTACTACAAACGAAATCACACAAAATACTGCGTATTAGAATGATTAGATTGTTAAAACTGACATAAAATCACTTATAATGTTGAGAAATGTCAAAGCACCACGCATTTGTCTGCCACCAAAGCAATGGTGGCAAACATAAAAATCCGATACGCAGACAGAGACAAAAATTTTTTTTGTCATATTCACCCGTATATATCAGACATAAAAGCTTTCTCACTCTAATAATTATTATTCTTTAGTAGCTCATCTATACTCTATTCTCAATCTACGGTTAAAACAAACCTAATGTTGGTACCTGTAACAGATTGGTGGGATGTCTATTATGGCGACTCCTCACTTGGTAATTCGTATTCATGCCGTAATATCGTTGTGTTGGTCCAAATATTTGGTGTTGTCTCTGTTATATACTGACAATATTTAAGTTATATTGCTAGTACTTCAGCTCTTTATAATCTTATGTGTATTTATTGAAAAAATAACAAAACTTTCTCTGTTTGACTTTCCCACTAGTCATCAGACATAATTATATTGTTTACTTTCCATAACTCATTTCGGAATGAGATAACTATGTTAGAAAGCTAGGAAGCGTAAATTATACAAGTTAATAATTAAACTAATATTGTTTACTGTTCCCAGCTCATTATGTTTTTTGATTTAAATATGTTTAATTCTTAATTACTTTACAAATACATTAGATTAATGATCGGTGGTATACAGAATCTAAGCAAAGGGATTTTTCAGTAAAGTTAGTTCATTCCGAGACTTCAAATAGTGTTTTACTCCACACCAATTAATATCTCTAATACGACAAACGAGCCGTCCACATATGGACTGCGTCTAAAGTTGAGTATTAATATCAAAATATTTAACTAACCCCCATGAACGTGTCAGTGTCAGCAGGATGAGCTAAGTGAGGACGGTCAACGCAAATATATGCGATAACAGACGTCTTTGATGTGCTACAAGAAACCGGCAAGTGGGCGGAAACGTGTGTTTTTAGTTTGCGTAATTTTTTGTATTTATGTAAATAGACCATCTACAAACTACTACCTTCTTCTGTCTCCTACCTTGCTTCCATTTGATTTAGGGGTGCAATGTGTCTTGATATCGACATACTGCTATAGGATTTGCATTAGATAGGTACCAACCAACCCTTCTTGGGAATCATTGCTATGTTTGGACAAATAAATGAATAGCTAAGTCAGCTAAGTGAAGTGCCGCTATTGGACGAGCAGAACTCTTGTATGCTAGATTTTCTAAGTGGTGTAATTAATAAGTCCCATATTTATCAATTTTAAATTATTGTTTATTGTTTCAGAAAATGCTAAACTACACGAGAACACATCTGTGAATTTGGTGACCAAAAACGAGCCGACGCAAAAACGAAAATTTGTACTTCCGGTAACGTTCTTCGATATACCTTCTAACTTGAAACTACTTAACTGTTGTTGCCCTTTAACTATTAAAGTTGTTGATTGTGATAAATTTCCGTGGTATTATAAAAAATATAAAAGAAATTCTATTATGTCAACTGACGAGACAATAGTGATTGAGGACGATTTGACTGAGGAAGAGATGGACATTATGAAGCCAATAGCTTACGAAAATATCCCAAAACGAGCAAAAATCAAGTGTGGTCCACTCAGCAAGAAAATATTACAAATGAGGCTAGAACCTACAAAACAAAAAGAAGACGTGGAGGAGACTAATGCGATCGGCCGAAAAGATGCAACACAATTAGATTACAAGAGAAATGTGGGATTAATTGGATTGAAAATAAGACCATTGAAAGATTTTGATAAGATTTTTAATAAAACTATAAATAAGACAACGAAACAGTCGAAAAGCCTCGATAAAAATAATACTAATAAATACTTATTAGATGTTAATACAGTGTTACAGAATGTTGGCACTATTATAACGCCTATTACACATAATGAAAACAATAATGTTATTGTTAGTAATGTATCAAAGAACTATAATGTAGTAAACTTAGAAAATAAAATTAAAAATAATAATCAAGTTATTAAAAAGAAACGGAAACGTCGCCGTGCAAATAATGACAAAAAGAAATCTGACAAGATGGGAATGAAAGTTTCCACTACAAACACTACGGGACCCTCTATAGAGTCTTCTGTTGAAAAACCGGAAAAGTCATCGGTCTCCGCACCAAAGTCAAGTAATGTCAAGGATAAAAGAAAAACTAATAAATATTTTAATGATTTGTTAAAAAAGAAAATTACAGCAATGAGTATTATTAAGTCATTAAAGAAATTAAATGAGAAAAATAAGAGTGATTACAAGCCTAAATCTAGTACAATGGAATTAGAATATGATACTAATGTTCACAATGAAAAGAGTATCACTCCACTGCCATCAAACTACATCATAGAACATGGTTCAATATCACCTGTGCTTCCATGTAAAACGACTGTTTGTAATAAATCTACACCAAAAAGCAATGAGACTGATCCAAAGCTCGATCTATTGAAAAAGAAATTAATCGACGACATAAATAATCTAAATGCAATATCCAGTAACGTTATCGCTGAAAACGTAGATCAGGTAAATAGTAAAATTTCAGATGTTACTTTAGAATTATCAGATGATCATAATGGTAAGATAAAAGAGGCAGACAAGACATCTTCGCAAAACTCTGTCAATTCTTCTAATAATACTACCACTGGGTGTGAAATAGTGAATCTTATTAATTCATGCACTAAACAGTCAGTTGGACCATCAGCATTAACTGATTTAGAAAATAAAGGATCTGCATCCACTCATAATGTAGTGAAGGAAAATGTAAACAGTATGGTACAGCAGACAGATACAAACGTGTTTAACGATTTTCAGATTAGAAATTTAGATGGTGGTGTTAGTTCTATAAGCGGTGTTACGTCTGGGATCAAATCGTCTAAAACTGCTCATAATGCTGGAAACAATATACATAATGTTATAATAAAATCTACTAGACCTAGAGAGACTAGTAGTAATCAAAATCCTGGAGTAAACGATGTACTGTTGAATAGATTGAATAGCGAAACTAAAAAACTATCTAACTACGTCCCACCTAACCAGAGGACTAAGTACATTAACCAGTCGGGCTTGCCTATCAAAACTGTAGTGAATAACAGACCTATTGAAATGTCTGTAGAAATAGAACAGTCTGAAAAGGCACTGGGATTCAAGAGAGCAATACCGCATTATCATTCTGTTCCATCTACTTTAAATCCTAATAATCATTTAACACCGTGTATGAATAATTGCATGACGACTCCACTTAATACTACGACAGTATCTTACCGTATGCCTCCTTTAGCTAATGTTTATAGTAAAGATGCATACAAGCCGTATTGGAATACATATTTTCCTCCACCACCACCACCGCCGCCATTGCCGCCGCCGCCGCCGCCTCCACCGCCACCTCCTCGAGAAATGCCACAACCACATTACGCTGCTCAATACTTACCAAAACATATACCAATTTACCCACCTACGAATAAACCAAATATGAAAGTTTACAACCGTCTAAACTTGATAAATTGTCCAACGACTAGTAACGCTATAAATACAAATGGTTTTAATATACAAACAGACACAAACGTAAAATTAGTGAGCAGTAAAGAAGAGATGCTAGAGGAATTAGAAAAGGAAATTTTGGTTTTGTATAACAAGAGTCTTGAAGAGAAAAAACAGGAAGATAATTCGGCTATGATAAATAATACTTATTTTAACAGAACTGAATCAAATAATCAATCGAAATCGATAGTACCAATGTCCAGCGCCATAAATGAAAACTTGTATAAGAATTCAAATGACCAACCTTTGTTTCTTAAAAAACCAACAGACGTAAAAGATGCTATTAAAAATAAGATCAAAGATGACTCTGCGTCTTCATCTAATTATGGTATGACAACTGGAAAAATTAAACCGGTTATGAAAATTGACGATGTATCTAAGAATTCAAAAAACACGAATAATATGCTACCTACTAACACGGGTGAGAAGAATAATAACGAAAACAAAGAAGGTAGCATAGTTGTAGGAGCCAAAAATAACGCTCTTCACCAGAACACGGCCATGACTATGCCAAGAAATGGACCATCCTGGAAAGTGAAAAAACCTAATATTATTTCTTCGCCGCAAACGGACTTATCTCGTACTAAAGACGTAAAATCCAGTGAATATTCTCCACCTATTTTGCCCATACCTACTTATGGTTCTACTTTAGAATTATTATCTCGCGTTAGTGGTGGAACAAATATATTATGTTTAAACTACAAAAAGAGGGGATATGAAGAGGAAAGCCGTCATAAGCAAGACCTTCAACAAAGGAAGATGGATCATAAAAGAGATAAGATACAGCGCCTAAATGACGAGAAAGCAGCTAAAAAAATATCACTGGACGAGTACAAGAAAAGGTCACACAAATCCGAATATAGCTCCGATTGGCATGCAGTAGACTATTCACTGTCTGCACAAAGTAAACGTAATAGAAAGGAACAAGTGACGTCAAAGTCTGTCAACTCTTTGTCTGGCATTGTAAATCATGACCAAGATCTCGGTTATGATTCTGATTCCACTGTGAAACTATGAATACCTCAAATTAGATATAGTCAATACTGATACGACATAGACTTATCTGTGATCCCTATGTTAGTTATTGTTGTACTGCATTTTGATTTTGATTTTAATGCTTATGATATTCGTTGAATGAATATGAGATGTTGAGATTTTCTAAATCTTTTTATATCTTTAGAAAAACCCCAGCGGTCGTTGTACTTTTTTATTGTTAAACGTAATGTTAAACTAGAAGCTAGTGTGCCTTGACATGGTATAATAAGCGGTAAGACAGAACCTGGATAAAGTACACATTAGACACAAGAACAGAGTAATAATCAATTGCGTCAGCAATGCCCTTGTATTTTTATTTTGTTGTACATGTTGTGCTTAGGTTTTGCTTTGAGTTAGGAAATATTTTGTTTGCACTTTTACTGTGTTCATCAATGGTATTACATTTAAATTATTAGTGTTTATATTTAAAACATGAGTGAATACCTATTAAGTAGGTAGGTTGTCGTTTATTAACATTTAGCTGTTACATAGAACAGTACAAAAAGAACTGATATTAGATAATAAATGAGTTTTTCATTTGCAGTTGTATATTAATAAAGTTTGAATAAGGTTCCTTTCATTAATTTCTAACGTATTGTTCTTAAGTTGAGCGAAATATACCTCGATAAGTATTATTTTTCAACGTAGATTTTCCTTTATTAATTTGAAAACATAATTTTGTGACACTTTTATTTTGATTTGGGCAGTGTCTATTAGAACTATTTTTTATGTTGAAGTAGGTATTAAGTGTTCTATTATTATGCCAGTGTGTACTGGTAATGCACTGATGTTATTGTTGTGTGACTTCTTTTTTTCTAGTGTTTATATATTAGAATCTTTATGTTCCTATCATATAGGTAATCTAAGTTATGGTTAGAATAATTTTCTCAAAGAATAGAATTTATTGATTGCACAGACCTTGCACTCCTGATTTAAGTCTTGAACTTTATTTCTATAACACAAAAGTAAAAAATGCTATGAAAGAATGTCTCACATGCAGCCGCTTTAGGCGTTGTTCTAATTGGCAATCTTATGATGACACGATACGATTTCATCGCACGATGAAAGTAGTGTTTCTGTGCTCACGCGATTACTTGCAAGCTCAATCAGTACAGTGAAAAAATCCGTTATGTTGAATTCATCGTGCGATGAGAATATAATTTGCCAATTAGGACGCCGCCTTACGGCTCAGACATATCGCATATTCTTTTGTTTTCAGTTACAATTGTCCTAGGGTTTTTTTTTTCTAATCCTGTTCACATGTTTGCAGTAACTGCGTACCGATGCACTAGAGTTAGTGAATGCAACTTTCACGCTTGGACTAGGACTGTATACCCTTACTCGTAAGTGCAGTGACTGCATTCATGGACATCTGCAGTGGTTGCATACCGATGCGCACAAGTGTAGCCTCGGCATACCGTCACGCGTGACTGCAATCTATAACTATATTAATTGTAATAATCTTACCTCGTCTGGTTCATTGTTTAACTTTAAATAGTATTTGTTGTTCTATGTTGCCTTTAAGACTATTATAATTTAAGCGATTTTAGCTAAGAAGGACCACTGAAACTAAATATTTCACAGTCAATGTTGTGTTGTTTTTATTGTTGTTACTAAAGAGAAATATAAAAGTCTATCTTTAAACAAGTTGTTTTATTTTCTATATTGTAATAGTTCCGTTGTTATTGATAAATTGATGCATTACCTATAGTTTGCTTTAATAAAGCTTTTACGAACTTATATCAAGTTATCAACAATTTTGACGGCGAAAGCAGTGTATTGAAAATAAATGATGAACGAAAAGTTTAATTACTATTTAGACATTAGAGAAAAGCGTGGGGTGCTCAATTTAATTGTAGGTACCGATCGAATATTTTCAAGAACTAATGTAATTGAGCACCCCACGCTTTTCTCTAAATAGTAAGTAATTATACTTTTCGCTCATCATTTAGTTTCTATACTAAAAAGTTATTTTTCACTTTTTAGTTTTTGTTATACTTACCTTACATCTAATCATTCTTGAATCAATGACGACTATTGATCAAATTCAACAATATCTATACACGCGGTAGTGGGTCTAGACACCTTAAATAAATGGATCTGGCGACCATTTCGAGGTACCTACTTTTGTTTTGACCCTTCAAAAACTCAAACGGTTATTGATATAAGTAGGTATTAATGTTTAAAAACCGCCATTCTTATGTATGACCTTAGTAACACTGGTCTAAGTTTATGACTGACTTATCAAAAACCTAACCCACTTCTTCTTAGTAATGTCACGGTAATGCATTACCGTGGTAATTTGATGTGTAGTGCGGTTTATTTTGAATATAGTGATAAAATTTTCATTTTCATTATCATCATTTTCATCATCGTATAAGTAGGATTCAAAAGTGGGATAAAATAAATCTTATTTTCCAGTTCATTAACAAACTAATTTAGGTAGGTATATCAATAAAACAAAAACCATTGTTTCAAATTGATTTTGCTTTGAATGCTTAACCTTATCTTTTCAATAACAAAAAACAAGGACGCACGGCCCCATAAATTATAATTACGCTGCAATGCTTACAAAAACACGTGCCACTTGATACCCGACTCGGGACTTCTAAGAACTCGTTGTTATCGGACTATAGTGGCGCCCTGAGGTGACGCCCTTTTGGTCGGCATGTTGCAGTACATTACATGCCGTCCTTGTTCCCCGTCTGTGTCCCGTTATTGCCTTTTAAATTTCTTGTCTCATTGCCAGCAAGACGCGCATCACGACGTCTTCCGCAGCGTGTAACCATAATTCACGGAATAATTCACGTTGTCTACACCGGGGTTTGAACCCGCCAAATGGTAATTTGACGATACTAGACCCTACAGCTACAGACACACGCGAGAAGTTTCGACGCGATTTCTCGCAGTCTTGACCAGGGTTGCCAGGTGTTCGGTATTTTACCGAGACGTTCGGTATTTTAGCACCGTGTTCGGTATGACAAAAATACCGAAGTATGGGAGGTTCGGTATTTTTTTTTCTGATTAATTTTTCTCCCTAATAAACGAATCGACTGTCAAATTTCACGCAATCGGCATCGATGTTCACACTCCACGAGTGAAGAAGACGAGAGAATAGACGAGAAAGGAGGCAGAGACGAGACGTAGTATGGCAATCTTACTCGTCATGCTGCCCAGCGCTCCCTATTTCGTCGGTTTTTTGGCTTCTCACTTGCATTCTCGATCGTTTTACGCTTAATGGACGAAACAGTGCAGCAGTTTTGTGCATGAGCATACTCAGTGGCGGATTTACAAATTTGCCGCCAGAAGGCTAATAATTTTTGCCGTTTTGTCTGAAATTCGATACCCAAGTTCCATCGAACATAATATACTGGGTGTAAAAGACATGAGCAGTCAAACGAAAACCATGTATTCTATACATCAAAATAAGACATATTTCAAAAAAAATATTGCTGGGAAATGATTTTTATTTTTTGTTGTTACAAAAAATTGCAAATTGTACCGCGCAATGTAAAGGGCTCAACTCGCACGCAACTCGCAAAACCGCGATAATTTTGCTTGACGGCGGCCCCGTTCGTTAGTGTCCGTGCGCATCGAGTGAGCTACATTGAACGCTAACGTTTTGAAGCCATCTTTTGTTATGAAATACTAAAAAAAATGATAATGTTTCTTTGGACAATAATTAATAAATAACGTATAGAATACGTTTTCATAAAAAAATGAAAAAAGAAATTATAACTTTGACCTTCAATAAAATCGTAACTATCAATTTCCCAGGTATAGTCTAAAGGAAGAAAAATGTTATGACGGTGAGCAGAATACATGGTTTTCGTTTGACTGCTCATGTCTTTTACACCCTGTATATACGAACCATGTATACCTAGTTCGCAATCATATTACCTAATTACATTTGCAACTTCATTGTGCTCTATCTTCCTCATTACATCAGCTTTCCCCCCTTTATTATAATTTTTAGAGGCCCGTTTTCTGTCATAATAAAAAAATTCCGCCTATTGGTAAATCTACAACTGAGCATACTACAATCTTGTAAATGTTGAAATTAGAAAATAATATTAGATAAGAATAAAAGAAGGCTCAGGCGATGGTCGATGACACATATTCATCGAAATAGAACAAAGTTTGTGAATCTTATTTCAAACCACTTCCTACGTTGCAATGAGACCGAATGTGAATGTGATACGGTTTTCTTTTCTCGCCCGTGAAAATCTTTCGAAGCGGGCAAAAAACCGACACCGAGCGGAGAACGAGAAGACAAGATACTTTTTTATTGGTCTAATTTTAGAATAATTATATAGGCAGAAATGATAGTCTTAGATATAGATTTTCTCATTTCTGTGTCGTGAAGTTGTTCGCTGTGTTTCGGATTGAAGGGAGAGGTAATTACTGGGCATGGAAGCTCAGACCAATCACATGGGAAGCATATTATCATGTCAGTCCCCAGGATGGCAACGCACTTTAAAGTGATTATGTGTAACGTTACTTATGTATAGATAGCTCCGCTCAACCCATAGTCTTTGGCTCAACCCGTAGATGGTACTTAATCTAAGGCTCAATCCCTTTTGTGATTATGTGCATCATCTAAGTAGGTATTTAATTGTAAACCTTTTCTGGAGTAGGTCCCTTTTACAGAGTTTACTTTTTTTAAACATCTAGAGCTTAACGCAACGCTCCTCTGCCGTAGGATTTTAAAATTCATAGACATTTAAATTCGTGGGAACTGAAATTTGCATAGTATCCGACAATCTAGTGCAAATATAAAAAGAGAAAACTCCTCTTTATTAATAGAGAAACTAGAGTATTGCCGTAATAAATACAGTGTTTTAGTAACTTTTTAATTTAAAAGCTTATTATGGCGGCCCCGTGTTATTAAGTATGAGAGTTTTAAGGTTTCTTTTCTGTTTTCGACTGCTTTTAAAATGGAGTGAGCGGTTTTAATGTTATTTTATGCTATGGTTTGCCGACGCTAATTTATTTAAGTAGAAAGTTGGTAATGAATGAATCATATTCTCAATTAACTCCATTAAGAAGATATTATTTATAGCTTTATTTTGCCCATAACAATTCTTACAATGTACCTACCTACGTAGTATAGAGTTTAGTTGTTAAGTAAGTCTATCTCTTGTCTTAACTTACCGGTATGTAAGTTTACCTATTAGTAAAATAAAATACTGTCAGTAGGTAATTAGATATGATACTTGTGTACAAAATAAAGCATAACAATAGTAATATTGTCATTAATCTCTATTTTATTAAGATTTAGAATAAATTAGGCGACATGGTGGCAAATCGTGACTCTGCAAGGTATTTTATTTGTAACATAAAGTTATAACTTTATGTTACACTCATCATCATCAAGGAACTTACCTATGTAGACTGTGCCCACTGTGAAGTTTAAGAACATGCATGACGCGTTGGAGGCGTGCGTCGCTTCGACTTTGAGCCAATATTATGTGAGTTGAGTCTTAGGTACCTATTATAGTACACTATATTCGCAGGCACACTTTATATAAAACTGTTTCATAAAAATAGTGACAAAGGTTACATTTTGTGATATTGCGGCTACATATTTGCTTTTGGTAGCGAGAGGAGAATATTACAGTTCCCTGCGTTATTACCCCTGAGAGGGCTGAAAAATATTGCTTTCGGAAATTACCCACTAAGGTTGATGAGATTACTTTGGCCCTCAGTAATTTTGCAGACAGAAAATAGCTAAGATTTAATAAACATGTCCGTATAGGTACCTACAAAAAATAATTGCTTTTCAACCTTGTCACAATTGTATGTTTAGATTAAGGTGCCACTTTCTCTAGTTAAAATGTGCCATATCTCCAAATTCACTCATTTCAATTACTGAATTAGCCTACGTTTTAAAAACAAATACCTATGATACAAAATGATAAATAATTTGCGCATTGAATAAACTGTTTCTTCTTTGGAATAATCACGCGTCAAAGTGTGCTCTGAGGGGCCACCTATAAAGTACCTATTGTATCTTTTTTAATATCTACACTACGGAGTTCAGATTTTGTGTAGTAGTTATTCTCAAATCCTATAAAAACATACATAGTGTTGATAAACATTGATCCTTAATGTTCGTAGTTCTGAGGTGGCAACTCAATTCAAACGTTTAGATTGAGGTGCCACTTTTATATACATATAACTTTTGATGTAGGTATTCCACTACATAATCCCCACTACATAATCCAAGCTCGGTCGTACAAAACTTTCTTAACTACTACTAAATAACTCGATATATTTAATTACGATGGAAAAAGTGGCACCTCAATCTAAACATACATTGTCACAAACGTATAAAGTGCAAAATAATATGGTACCTAATTGACAACACTACATTTTTTATAGTATTTTTTTCTTATATGAATTGAAAATAGACATTATAAGACTCAACAAGTATAAATTAAAGTTTTACTTGTTTTATAACGGTATAATTAATTAATTGATACACCGTCAACCCCTTTATTGTTCTTATTGCTGTTTCTTTCCATCCAAAGGTTGCCTGGAAGAAATCGCTTTTTAGTGATAAGGCCGCCCATCGTACATTTTATTCATTGAACTATGTCTGTATTATGGGATGATTTTATTTTTGCGTTTACAAACGCGTAAATATTTTTAATACTAGAAATAACACACAATGGACAACGTTTACCATAAAAACATAAGCACCAAGCACTGACAAATTGCGACAGCGAAAGCAGTGTCTCGGTAGCGTAATGGTTAACGCAGCCGTCCGGATTGCGGAAGATGCGGGTTCGATTCCCGCCTGAGGCAAGTCGGTTTTTTTCAGTGCACATTTTTCTAGTATGTCTGTATTATCTACTTTATATTTGGTGTACAATAAAGCTTATTCATTCATACTAAAAAAAAATGCGTTTGTAAACGCAAAAATAAAATTATTCCTTATTCATGCATTCAAGTATTTTTTAATTTTGATTTTAAGTAAGTAATTTAATTTAAAATTTCAAAACTTACTCATTCTAAAGCGACGTAATTCGAACTGTAGGATTTTTGTGGCTTAATGTCATGGGCTCTACAAAATTAAAAAAAGATGACAAAAACCTTATACAAAACCAAAACCAAGATGGATGGCAAAGACATTTTCTGTACATAGTATGAACTGTGTTACGGCTGCGAGCGTCTTCCACTCTGAGCTCCGGAGCTATTGTCTCCCCAAGTTATTTCACAAATACTAATAAAGTACTTACTAAATTTTATTTGATTGTAGGTGTGTAAGTAACCAACAGCGTGTCAAGCTATAGGTACAACAATTTCAAAGTTCTCTAATCGATTTTCAACGTAAAACTATATGAAATAAAGTATAAATCGATCGGGGAAATCTGACACCCTGTACCTGTAGTGTAAGTTTTTTTATATAGAAAACGTAACTATTATGGTTGCGTTACGAGCTCAATTTGTATGGACGATAGCGAAACATCATGGGACACAATGTTCTCCTTCTGCGAACGCGTCATGCAGAAGCAGACGGCTGAGAGAGCTCGTGAGGCAGATGCTCTCGCTGCTCCCATGGAATGGGTCTCCTCGCTTGCGTTTCTTCTCCTCCCGACACGTGGTATAAGTGAATATCCAAAGTATTTCGCGGATATTCATGCGTAAAGTCTTGTTCTGGCCCACGAAATTAGGCCACCGACGTTCAGTATCGTGAAGAAATTTAGGTTCCCGTACTGAACAAATTGACGATAACTCGCGGAATACTGTCTGTTTTGGTTGGAGATTGCAATTCACAGAGTTCACATAATCTTGCTGTGGACCCCATTAGGTACCTACACAAGATAGATATAAAATCTTTCAGACAAAAAAAGGAGCTTAATTTGTATAGAAAACGCGAATAGCGCCCCTAGCGGAAAGAGCGCAAATCATGTTTCCCATACAAATTGAACTCATAATCATAACGCAACTACAATAGTTACGTTTTTTATACCTACGGAAAAACTTACACTACGGGTGATAATACGAACGTGTATAGGTGTTTGTATACAAGAAAGAGAAATACGCCACTATTATTATTCCGTAACGTTGTTTTGCCGCAGTAAATTAATGTTATTGCACAATTTAAGTAGCAAGTCTAATTTGCACACATCAAATAAAAGTTGTCAAGTCGTATCATTTGAGAGAGGCATGCCTTATGCAATACATAAGTATGTATGTAGTAACATGTAAGTATGTAAGTCTATGTGTTCGTTATTTCGGTAATCTGAGCTAATTTATTGCGCTCTAATCTTAATAGTTTAGGGGACAGAGTCGCTATGAATTTTAACTTAGTTATAAAATGCTAGTCATATATTTTATTTTTAAATTAAAAAATATGATGTTATTTGAAAAGTTTGAAATAGCCCCGTCACTTATCTACTAATATTGGTATAAAATGTAATTACAATTCTTTAATGACTATAGTGATGTTGCTTATAAGTCGATTCAAATAGATTTTTCTCAAAACTAATTTTTCCTTCAGATACTGAATGAAACTGTGGCGTCACATAAATGCTGACGAGGACATTCTGTACGTCCGCGCGTTTTAATACAGCGGAGAGTCGATCGCACTCAATACCTATCTGTAGTGACAATAAACATAAATTGAATTAGTCAACTGTGTATCAATTACTGTCGCCCCAGTGGTATATAACCAGTCTTTGTATATAACCCACTAAATGATTGTGATACGCTTAAAAAATAGCCATAATTCGAAATGAAGGAGATTTTCTAAAATTTTTAGGTATTTAACGTGTTATATTTTACATGGTGTTACATGGTAAATAGCTTCAACTGCAGACGGCTTTCATTACGTCACCAGTTTTCAAAAAATCAAGAAATGCTTTAAATTGTTACATTAAATATTGTTTGGGCTTATTGTTTTAGAAAAGGTTGATATTTTTAGGTTAATTTCAAGGCATTCTTATCGGAGGTCCATTATGCCCATTGTCATTTAATAACTAAATATGATTATGATCCGTTTAAAGTCTTGGAAGTTATTAACATAGTGGAGAGTAACTTATCTATTTATAGAAATTAATTTGATGCTAGTCCCCTGTACTACAAATACACATATGTACTTAGGTTTCATGTGCTTAGGTCATACAGTCCTGAGATCATAGTTCTCTGTCTTCATATTCGAGTCAGCTCTAGAGTTTTGTATTACTTTGCACATTTAGCTTTCGCACGTTCGACACTTTATCATTACTTCACTCGGTCGTTTGATGTAATACGACTTTTGAATATAGAAATAAAAATAAAAAATCTAAAAAAGCCTTTATTTTAAATTAAATGCACTGCAATGATAAAAATAAACTTTGAATAGTAATTAAGATAAACGATAGATCGAAGTCAATCTCGCGACAAGCTTTTTTTGCTATTTAAAGTTTATTTTTATCAGTTTTAGTGCATTTAATTTAAAATAAGAGCTTGTTTTAGATTTTTTTTATTTAATTTATTTTTTACTTTTCAGTCGATATTCGTATTCTTCTCAGTAAACCCTTTCAATTTGATACCCATATTGTAGAAATGCATTATAAATCACTATTCCGCCATCTTGAATGGTCCGCCATATTGGATTTAGTATGACGTCACATAGCTTATTGTGTATTGCCATCCAAACTAAACGTGTATACTTTTCAGCTCAATCGGTTCAAGAAATTTGCTTCAAAATCGAGTGGCAAGATTGCACCCGAAAAAACATACATTGCAACTTACAAGTTACTTAAATAAAAGCTTTTAAAAAAGAAAAAGTCGGGTTTAAATTTGCTCTTTATACTTTTTTATTATGCTTTTTAAAAGCACAGGCAGATGTATTTTTTTTATACAAACTAAATAACATTTGCGTAGGGAAACTAAAGAGCCGCAGCTTCACATCCAAAGAGCTGCATTTGGCTCGCGAGACGCAGGTTGCCGACCCCTGGCCTAGCCAGTGTGCGGTATGGTCCGTAAGTGGATTTCGCATCGTCATCAAAAAAGGGCTCAGCGGACTAGCCGCTTGAATCTGGAGCACCTCGAACTGTATTAGTACCACCACCTTACAGAAGACCACAGTCAAATAACACTACATATTTGTGGTGTTGTGTTTCTGTTGGTGAGTAAGGTAGCCAGAGCTCCACGGGTAGGGGATTAGGTGTGACGCCAGTGTGACGTCAGTGTCGCAACCGTCTATAGGCTATGGTGGCTGCTTACCACCAGGCAGGTCGTATGCTTGTCATTTTTCATAGCATTTCTAATTGATACGTTCCGGCCAGTGGCGTAGCGTGGGTATCGGCCGTCCGGGGCGGAAGCTAATTTTGCCGCCCTCGTATTTAGGTATTTCAATTTAATGTATACTATGCATTACACACTAAGAAGTTTAAAAAGTATAGATGCGTTGCACTCGCTCGAAAAGGGCAACGAAAAAGTCAGGCAATTGCCGGATTTACATTTAGTTTGGAACTAATGAAAAAAGAATCGAGAGCGCTCTCGCATTTCGACTGGTCGACTGCACTTCATTGCAACGCTTTAAGTTATCGCTTGAAAAAATGCCTGTGTTTTTAAGTAGTGTACAAATTAAATTACCACTGTTAGAGACAAGAAAACGTGTCAATGCATTCGAAAATATATTTTTCTTCTTAAAACAATTTCATATGGAATATTTTTTGGGGCTAAAAACGCGGAAATATTTTTAACACTAGACACCCCTCCGCCTGTCTGAAAAAATGGCAGGTCCATTTTTTTCAGTGTATTTTTTCCCCGAATTCGTCACAGAATAACTAATGAAAAATACCATACTCTTTTCAATTGGTCCGAATTTGTATTTGCAATAAATACATGAAATGGTTTAAATTTTTTTTTTATTTATTGTGAAATTTTGCCGCACCCTCAAATGTGCAGCCCCCCCTACGCTACGCCACTGGTTCCGGCATTTTCTTCCGTCTGTTCAGAATAGTCAGAAGTGCGTTTCTAACTTCAGCTTTATATCATTATATCAGGGTCAGTTGAAAGCCATACGTGGAATAAAAAAGCAAAACAGATTATTATCAGTTATTTTTGGAAATTCACCCTCTAAGGGGGTAAAATAGGGATGAAAGTTTGTATGGAAATCCGTCATTTTTTAAGTAAAATGTAAAATCCATGAAAATTTGTAGGTAGGTATATGGCGCTTGGGTTAGAAGAAATAATAAGAAAATTTAAATGCTGCCCGAAGTAGGTAACTATTCTACGCGGACGAAGTCGCGGGCATAAGCTAGTAGGTATATAAAATCACGCTCATAATCCCAAAAGGGGTTGAGCAGAGCTTTAGAGAACATTTAGTTACACATATAGCCGCATCTGGCTGTATGGGTCATACAGTAGGTACCTAAATACCCCAAAATATTTCTTAGAACAGCTTCCGTTTTTATTTCTGAACGTTTACGTCAGTAATTCAATTTATTAACTTAACAATATTATAAATTCGGATTGTTCATTTGGAAATGCTCCGCAAATTCAATATTGTAGATATTTGAATTGGCTTCCATTCTATTACAACATTCAGTTTGTTCTAATCCCACCAAGTTTAGGCACAAAGGCGATTGGGTAGTTTCACTTAATTGAGAACAAGCGAACCCGGTCTCCATCATAAATTGATAATGGAATTTAAAGTTAAAAAAGTTAATTGTTCCAATTAGGTACAACTCTGTTGGGTTTGAATTGGAGTTTGTTTTAATTACAACTGTATAGTATTCGCTCTCCGGTTCTCTCGCATTGATTTAAATTTGATTGTCTTTTTAACGACTTCAACAACACAGCAGGTTCTCAGTTCGTCGGAAGACTTTTCTAGACAAATAAGGAAATGGATACCACAGCAATAGCGTAAAGTTAAAAGAAATACCTAATTGAAGAAATCTCGTTTATTAGAAACATTTTGTATTGTTGCGGCATTAATTTCTTAATGCCTTCAGGGCTTAAATGGTGCTTCCTCGGTACTGCAGTGCATTAGGCATGTTTGCTGATGCACACAGGCCTAGTGGCCGTAAAAATCAAATTCAAATCAATGCCTGAGAACCGGAGAGCGAATACTATCTATACTTACAGTTGTAAACTCCAATTCAAACCGAACAGAGTTTACGTCGAATCGCCTTATCTGCAAGTGGTGGTTTCGGTGAAACATTTATTATTTCTAAAATTTCAGCGTCGGTGGCGTACCAAGTGCGTTAGAGCGTCGTCTCCCACCCGGGAGGCACTGATTCGATCCCCGCCACGTACCAATGTGTTTTCAAATTTTGAATCCATAAGTATGTACGTTTAATCGACCCTCGAAAACATCGTTATGAAACCTGCACACACCTATGAAGAAATTCTTAGGTTGTGTGTGAAGTCGACCAACCTGCACTTGGCCAGCGTGGTTGACTAAGGCCCTATCGCCCTTAATGTGGGGTAGTCTCGAGGCCCTCGGTGGGGACATTATATGAGCTGTATTGATGATGATGATGAACATTTTTTCGGCGAAACGAGCTGTTGGTAATAAGTAGCGGCTGAAAATGGTTTTCTTTGTACCGATGAACGGCGAACAGTATTTTATATTTACAATTATATCGGAGAAGTTTAGTTATAACTAGCGACCCGCCCCGGCTTAGCACGGGTGCAATGCTTATGTAAATATGCATGTATTATACATATAAACCTTCCTTAAGAATCACTCTATCTATTAAAAGAAACCGCATCAAAATCCGTAGCGTAGTTTTAAAGCAAATAAAAAAAACAAATAAATTGGGAGCGGGGTAGTGAAAAAAAAGTTACCAACAGACACTAGATGGACTCTGAAATAAACTATTTCGGTCTAGAAGTAGGTAACTAGGTACTTTAAAGTTGTTACCAATTAATGATAACAATTTCTAATTGAAGCTTTTATCAAACGAATATTGAAAATTGCTTAAACTTGGATTTACATAAAAGTAATTTATAATTTAATTTGTTTAATCAACTTCGTCGATTTCTAAACCAAAAACCTAATTTTGCTGTTCTTTGAGTAAAGTTTCCCTTTGATATTAATGAAATAACCAATAAGTAAATAACCCTCTGAACTGAAAGCATAGCTGATAGTGTCAAAAATGGGTATCGTGGTGTTATTTTTTTTAAATAGGTGTATAAATAGGAATACAGGATGTATGGAACACGAACAAGTGGTCAGTGAAGTGGTCACTGATATAAGGCTAATCAACTATGATTAATATGAGTTAATCATGCAACGCAAAAAATTAAAAGTGATAATCAACCATGAATTATAAAATTTCGATCTCTTAAAATAAAATGCGGAGTTTCTCCCGAGTTTTTGTTGTAAAAACACGTGTTGAGAGACCTAAATCAACCGTACAAGTTTTGTTACCTTAGTTACATTTTCACTTGACATTGGCAAAATGCGTACGCTGAATGCGACGCGACGCCATTAATTAAGAATAGAATAGAATATAAATAAAATGATACATGCTTATTTCTCGTGACACAAAAAGGATAGAGACAATAAAATAAAACTAATTCTCGAAGATTAGACAAAAGCGTAGCTAAATAAATACGGTTGCAGTTAAACAATGAATCTGAAATTTAGAAAAAAAATGAAGACCGAAAAACGTGAAAGGGAATTGAAAATAAAACTAAGACTGACATCTGGGGGTAGTAAACTTTAGGGTGCATGGTACTTGAGAAAAGTTGAAATATGAGATAAAGAAACATTTGTTAAAAGTATTTTAAAGCAAAGTGGCACTTGTTTCAAACCATAAATCTGGAGCGTAAATTACCAAAAAAAAACCTACAATCCTTGGAATTTTAAACATAAAATATCTCCATTCCTCGAAAATGGCAAAACTTTAGTAGGCGTGGGAATATCCGAGTAGCTAATCAATGTCGAAATTAGGCGTTCCCATAAGTAGTGTAATGATAATTGCGTGCCCGCATTAATCCAGAACTCCCAGAAGGTGTCATAGTCGGGGATAGAGTTATAATGTATTCATAATACAGCCTAAGTAGCTAAAAGGTACTGAGTTCGAATCCCGACGTGGATAGCCAATTTCGCCATTATATTCTCTATTATATAAACGATTCGTAACTCGGTCTATCTCCTTGTATTATTAAATCTGCGGGTTGAACGAAGACTAGACGATCTGTACCAGCAGGTGCCCACCCACGAGAATTATGGCCATATGAATACTATGGTGTAATTACAAATAATAAATTAAAAATACTACATTTCGAATAGATGAAACTTGTGGAAGTTGTTTGTTCAGATTCCTTCATAAACTATAAAAGAGGTGGTGATCTTGAAACGGCTGAACAGATAGTTAATCCTTGAATCATAGCTGAGAACACTACTGGTCCAAATACTTTTCAAACAAAAAAACTAAATCTAAGCTTTTATCACCCCTCTGAAAAAACAACGCACATACGGTCATTTCGAATATTTTTATTAATAGCAGCAAAGACCCAATAGCAATTATCGCTTCAAATTACTTCACTCACGATTTTGAAGGCAATCAAGATGGACGATTCCAATTTGAAAGAGAGCCATCCACAAAAGTACTATTTGAAGAACTGGTGTAAAGCTATCTACTACATGGGCTTAGGTGACTGCTGGTACGAGAGGACTGAGCGCAGCAAAACGCATAAGTTCTTTTACGCGGTTTGGGCAGTCACCATCAACGGGTATATAATTCTGAACACCCTGAACGAAGTCCTAGCAAATGTGAGAACAGACCTGACGGTTAAGGAGCAGAATGACGTCCTGCAGTTCTCGTTCGCTCACCCCTGCTTGAGCGCGAAGTACATATTTCTAATTTTCCAGAAAAATCGAATCAGGGTACTCCTTGAGAGGCTGTTGGAAGGTAGCAGAGTGGTGTACATATCACCTAAGGTATTAGGTATTACATTTTTGGTTGTGTAAGAGCTGATTAATCTCCCCCCCCCCCCCCCCCCCCGGATCTCTGTACTGTACAGACGTGTTTATAACTAATCCACAGACAGTTTTAATCAAATTAATTTAAAAATATTCCATCATAAATTGATAACAAATATTAGGAGTGCATAAATCAGCAAGAAGTACGCCTGTCGCACCGTCGTCGCGTCGCCCGCATAACCAGTACGCCCGACCGGCCTGCCAGTCAATAGCGGGTTTACAAACTCTCGCTAGTACATAGTCGCTTGGTACTTCACGGTAAGGATGCCACTACGTCATTCTCCTCGGGCATCCCCGTCCCGACAAACAACGAGCGCGCCCGAACCACAGCCGAAAATGATCATTAGCCGCAGTACGAGTATAACGAGCGTAGCGAGTGACAATGACTCATCAACAACAGACGGAACTACTGTGCGTAAGCGCAAACGAAGCGACGAAGGAATGAAGGAATTTAGGGAGGAAATAATGCAAATGTTTACTGTGTGGAAGACAGAACAGGACAAAAAAATGTCTGTCATCTTAAGTACAATAAATGACATACGGGATCAAAATATAGATATACGATCATCTATTGAATTTATGTCGAATAACTATGACGACTTATTACAAAAAATTGAAAAGTTGGAAACGGAACGAAGGCAAAGTTTGGGGTACATTAAAGCATTGGAGAATAAAATTGAACAAATAGAAAGAGGGCAAAATTGTTCTCGAATTGAATTGCGCGGCGTCCCACGAAAGGAATCCGAGTCTAAAAAGAACCTTGTTATTTATGTACAAAGCATGGGAAAAGCTCTTAACATACCTGTGCAGCCGAACGACATACGCGATGTTTATCGCATTAACACAAAGTCAGAGAAATCTAAACCAATTATTGTCGAATTCAATAGTGTCATGATGAAGGAGGACGTCTTGAAATCAGTGAAAGCATTTAACCGGGAAAGTAAAGAAAAATTTAATAGTATAAGGCTGCAGATTGAGGGACCACCGGCACCGGTTTTTATTTCAGAATGTTTGACACCACAGTCGAGAAGGCTCTTCGCGTCGGCAAGAATGTTTGCAAGAGATAACGGTTACCGATACTGTTGGTCATCATTCGGTAGAATTTACCTACGTAAATCGGAAGGAGATAAGCTGATTCGTGTGGACTCCGACCAAGACCTGGAGAAGTTAAAGTGACTAGTGTACCCCGTCGGAAATGCAACTATTGGTTACCTAGGATTGTGTTATTCGACGCTTCAATTTGTTTTTTTTAGTTTAGGATTCCACACATTAAACACATACATACACTCATTCAAATACAAGATAAATTTTAACACAACTTATACCTCACATGCACTTTTACTGCCATACCTTAATTTGTATTTTATACAGAGCGAAAATATAAATAATATTAGCTATATAACAGAACAATTTGACAACGAAGTGCCAACAGTGCCGGTAATAATATACTTTCATAATCTAACATACACGGATAAGTTTTTTGTAACAGTGAATTCCAGTTTATCTAAAGGGTCACGATTGCAATGTCACCAGCACACTATAATAGTGTTGTATTGTGCCTACTTCAGGTGTGCATATTTGCGTCTTTGTATTTTACAAAGGAAACCGGTAAGCCCACAAAGGCCACATTCGACATTTAAGCAGACTAATTTTCAAGTTAGGTCCAGTTTACTTTATTCAGAACATACGATTTTATAAGTAGCAAATATATTATGAACCAACTAGATAATTACGGACCTCCAAAATGTACTGCATTGAGCGATTCGACCAATTGTGCACAGTTTTTAAACCATAATGAGAACGGCAATAGTTTCAGTGTTGTGTCATTCAATGTAAGGAGTATTAATAAAAACCTGGATATGTTTTTAGCATTCCTATCGACTACGGGAATTAACATAGATGTTTTGGTGCTCTCAGAATGTTGGACTAATGACAAATTCTTGCCTCCAGTTGTCCAAGGCTATAAATATTATGCGACAAAAAACTCGATTAACCAAAATGACGGCCTTGTAGTATATATTCGGGAGTCTATTAAAGTCACCTATTATGAACCATCACAGATAGTCCAAGCTAATTGCCTAGTTTTAACGTTACCGGATAACTTATGTATTGTGTGCTGCTATCGATCCCCATCGTTCAGTAACATAACACCTTTCCTGAATTCTGTTGATGCTATCCTGCACTCTATAACATGTCATAATTTAATATTTACTGGAGATATTAATATCGATATTCTTCCAGGAAATAATAAAGAATTAGTGAATGATTACTTGAACGTTATGGCAATGCATGGATTAAAACAAGGAGTAAATATACCAACAAGAGACAAAACGTGTATCGACCACTTCATGGTTCGATGTGCTGTGGGTTGGCAAACAGTAGTATTTGGAGAACTGACTGACCACTCACCCATCTTATTATATATAGACAAATCAACGATAAAAAAGAAAACAATTCAGTTTCACAAAAAACGTATAGATATGGACACAATTGAGAGTTGTCTAAAAAGTGAATCTTGGCTTGATTTCTATGAAATAAAAGATGTGCAACTGGCTGCTGAATTATTATCACATAAACTAATTAAAATCATTAACGAGAACACAACAGTTAAAAAAGTACCTAAAAAACTTCTACCACTAAAACCTTGGATAACTGTTTCGGTAGTTAAGTCAATCAGGCGAAGAAATTCACTACACAAAAAATTTAAACAACATCCGAATGATATTTTAATCAGAATGAAATGAGTCGAAAATACTGTTCATTAGTACCTAAGTACTAAACACTTAGAACCAATGATAGGTACCTATAGACCTATTATTGGTTCCAAGTGTTTTTTTTATGACGATGGAAAATCCATTGACGGACCGTACCGCATGCTGGCTAGGCGTATGGCGTGTCCTACCCTAAACTCACCGGCACTCTTCTAAGCCTTTGTGGGCAGCGTTTCGTACAGAAGTACGCCTCGTTCCCGGACTGGCAAGGCCCAACGGTGAGTCGGACGGTGGGGTTTGCGCTAGAGTAGTAGGCAATCCCCAGACGTGGGACCTGTGCAGTGTGCACTGCACCAGGGCATACCGAGGCCAACCTTGTGCAGGTTTACATAGTTATTTTTGGGTTTGATGTAGGTTGGTGACAGGTTGGCAAAAGGCTGTCTCTATTTCGGGACACTTCATAGCCCAAATTGCTAGACGTGGCTTTAATAGCTTTAATATGCTGGCTTTAATCATCATCATTAATCATAATCATTCATTCGTTTTTTCATGTCACATAACAAATTGTCCTTAAAGATCTAACACAGGGTAGCTCTCGACATGAGCCCTAGGGAGCTACAACATTAAGTTTATTAAATTAAATTACATAAAATCGAAATCATTAATTACAATAAAACAAGTCATAAATACAATAAAATAAGTCAAAGATACAACAAAATGAGTTAAAGATTCAATAAAAGAAGTCAAAGATACGACAAAATAAGTCAAAGATACAATTTTTACGAATACATTATCTGTATTATATTCAAAATTCAATTGTAATATACATTTATACCGTCATTGCATTACCTATATCTTTTAAATTTGACGCCGTCGTGGTGGAGTGGTCAGCATAGCTGGCTTCACATCAAGCGGTCCGGGTTCGAATCCTGGTAGCGGCAAATGTTTGTGTGACGAACACGAATGTTTGTTTGCGAGTCATGGTTGTTTATACATTTATTTAAGTTTATTTATAAAAATATCTAAAATTATTATGTATATTAAAAAAAAAATGTCCGTTATCTAGTATCCGTAACACAAGTTCTTAATGATACTTACTTCGGGCTAGATAATTGGTGTGAGCGTGGAAATATACTATTATTATTTATTATTAAATTAAAGCACTGCTCAACCCTTAGATTATTTTGCTTTAATCTAAGGCTCAACCCCTTTTGGGATTAAGAGCATGATTGTATGTGTATATGTATGAATGTAATCTTGTATAATTTAATTGAAGATTGAGAAGGAAAGCGTGAGGAAGGCGCTCCTCTACGTTGCAGCGTTGGTGTTCGTGACCTACGTGACCGTCTTTTTATCTTTCGTCGATGGAATTGTCACTTTTATGAAAGAAGGTAATTTCAAATACAAATAATTTATCTGCTTAGAAACACGGTTAGTACAGGTAGTTTATAACAAAAAAATAATATTGTTGAGCAAGGGTGTTCTTCCAAATATATAGATGATTTCCCTGTATGTGTGTGTGTGTGACAATTATGTTCTCTTTTGGGTTATTCCGTATTCATCCTATAATGTTCCATCCCATTGGTTGTGTAAAGCACAACCCAAACTAGTATTCCTAACTCAACCTATTACATTATTTTAATATATTTTCTTTATTCAACCCAATTTTTAATTTATTTAGGTCAACAAACAATTTTACATTATGGATTTTTTTGATAACAGTAAAATTATTGTAATTGTCAAACCAGCTACGTCAACCACAAATTAAGTTATCTCTTATCCTGAAAGGTTTGTATATTTCAGGATCAGAGAACATAATTGTTTTTAACAAATTAATTTTTATAAAAGTTTAAAACGAAAAGCGAATAAAATGAAAGAATCCATCGTTATTTCATTGAACTACTTTTCGTATTTTCATCTATTTCATTATGAATATTTTTATGCCATACCGGACAAGAAAGTTGCATTTTCTATCCGTACGGAAAATCCCGCTTCCTGGTCAAGGGGGTGACAAAATTTTGACCTTACCTCGGGACATAAAAAAAGAAGTCACAGATCACATATTAATCTCCCTCGACATTCTTTATTTACCATCATAGTCACGCAAACATGTAAAATAGGTACTATTTCAAACGCGCATAATAAAATGAGGTACACTGCAGCTAATCATTTTATTATGCGCACCGTTGAAATTTATTTAATAATGAATTGAAAATTCGCTTACCGTTGTGTGCTCTTACGAAATTGATAGTATAGGCACTGTGGTATAAGACTGTATTTTTCAGCAATATTCGTAACAATTTGATTACCTATAGGGTAGTTCTGCCAGTTCGCCGGCCACTGCCAGTTCTCGGCCATCAAGGATATTTTGTAAAAGAATAAGAAAAATACACGTTTCCAATTTGAAAACTCTACGTTATACTATTAAGACAGTAGTTACGCGTGACCTTGCCAAATTGCAGGGTAATAAAATCTTGTTTGTAACGTCAGTGTACCCTTGACGTTCAAGGAGTGTAAACGTATGTTAAAATCAACGAAAAAAATAGTGCGCGGCAATCTGTTATAAGGTAAGTTAAAGGGTTAGTTACATGAATTTCTTAGTCTGTTTGAAGATTTTGTGTTATTAGATTGTTAAAGTTTTATTACAATACATTTTTTTTGAGATTAAATAAGGTTTACTTAGAAATTTTACGTGGCTGGCTAACTCAATACATATTTAACAAGACTTTGAATTCTCGGCCAGGTGGCCGACAATCAGCAGTTCCTTAATGGTTTTCATTAATTTATATCTTCAACAATTGTGTTTCTTTCTAGTATCTCAGTTCTAATGAAGAAATTATAACAAAAATCCAGATTCAGTTCCAGTTTGCGGCCACAAGGACACATACAAAAAAACTGAGAAAAAGGTATTTGAATTTGATAACTTTTGGCGGCCGAAAAGAGGCATTCTCGTATCCTTTTCTCGGCCTAAGTATATCTATAGGAATGTACACATAACAAATAATTATTAATCTCTTGAACATGTTTTAAAAATAATTCCTATTCAATAGGTTTATCTATTATTCAAGCATTAAGCTTCCTTTTCGTTTGATTTTTAACACAAACTCATCTAAAACTTCTGACTAAAATGAGTGGCCGAAAAATGACAGCAATTATGCGAGCTCTCGGCCATAAAACGAATAGCGGCCGACAAACGGTTGCGAAGTTTTAAGTTGTCGGCCTACCATTTCTAATGAGGCCGAGAACCCGCTGCCACTATTCTGATTGTCGGCCACAACATCGTGCACAGGCCGGCAACTGAGTGCAGTGATGTCAATTTTCAGCCACTACTTTCCTTATGGCCGAGAACTTGCACTATCCAACTCAGTTATCGGCCATACAAAACAGCAACGGCTGACAACTGGGTGCAATGATATCAGTTATCGGCCAATCAAAATTTTATCACAATGATTAAATTTTATTACAGATACCCATCTATAATAAAATTTAATCATTGTGATACCTGAGATAAGAAAAAAGAAGAGAAAAGTGTAATGGAAGAGAAGAAGAGAGGAGGTAAAATATATAAAAAGAGGAAACTATTTAACTATAAAGAAGAAGATTTACAAAGAGCAATTGGTGCCATAAATATTGATAAAATCGGTGTAAGACAAGCCTGTCGTGATTATGGTGTTCCTTGGGCTACTGTTCATGTTCAAGATAGATTATCAGGGCGAGTTGTGGTTTATCAAAGGAAACCGAGAAAAGTAGGTCCGGATCCAGTTATAGGTTGATAAATACCGAATTTTATATGTTCCAGATGTCAGACTCTATAATAGAAGAAGAATTAAACACAATGATTCCTGAAGAAAAAATAATACAAGTGAAGATGAAGACTATTCTATTTTTAATATATAATTCAATCAATGGAAGGTGAGTGATACTGTTACACACAATATAATATTATTACATACATCTGGTATGTATACTAAATTAAAGACAACTACTTAAGTATTAATTTTAAAATATGCTTTTTTTTTCAGAGGATAAATAATTCAAAGCAGTATTTAATAGACTTGATTAGTGATTACTTAAACAAAAGAGAAGCGAGAGAAAGAAGAAAAAAGAATAAAGAAATAGAAGACACACATAAAAAGCTAAGAGTAAAAGTTAAGAAACTAATTAGGAGAATTTTAAAATCACGAAGACTGCATTAAAGATAATTGGTATTTGTTGATTATATTTTATACCAAGAGAGTCCAGAGAGAGAGAATACCAAGAGTATACATGAAGACTGAACACAATGTGTTACAATATATGTAGATAGTGGATAATGATATGATAGATGTTACAAAGTTATTTTTAAGACACTGAACAGACTGTGATAGTCATAGAAGGAAAGGTTCTAGATAGTGGTGAATATAATAGATGTTGATAATATATTTAACAAATAGAGCTTTTTATTTCGTTTATGATGTTAATTGTTATTCCAGTTTCTTAATCTAAAAGAAGTTTATCCAAAATCATGAAGACTAAGCAGAGACTGGTGTTGTTTTGGACATTTAGAAAGTTGATGTAAATTAGTTGATTAGTTAGTTTTATAATTTAACTGTCAAATTCCTTAATAAAAACTTTTAAATATACGAGAACAATAATATTCTTTATTTCTTGTAAGGACCTATCTATACCTAAACAAAATATAAATATATTTGTAGGAAAACAAAGCGGCCGACAACTAGCACATTGGTGCGGCCGATAACTGATATAAATGGCCGAAAACTGGCATATTTACTACTTTTCTATATTTTTGTAAATAAAAAATTAATGGAAATATTTGTTTATTTAATCTCTAGACAATAGACAACTATATTAAATTCCCGTTCATACGGTATTGTTATTTTTTATTTATAGTGAATGCATGGAAAGTTATACGAATCAGAAGTCGAAATTTCGCTTAATTGGCCGAGAACTGGCAGAATTACCCTATGTCATCGATTATTGATGACTTCAAAATGTATTAGGTAACCTAAGGCTCTGCTCAACCCACTTTGGGATTGAATTTAAATGAAAAAGCTCTTTATTTAAATGGATTTTGCTAAGTAAGTACTATCGCGGAGTCTAAAAACTTATCACGGGGTCGTTTTTAGGGTTCCGTACCTCAAAAGGAAAAAACGGAATCCTTATAGGATCACTTTGTTGTCCGTCTGTCTGTCTGTCAAGACCCTTTATCTCAAGAACGCGTGGACGTATCAAGCTGAAATTCACATGAAATACTCAGGTTTATTGTCCCTTTAAGCTGTGAAAATATCAAACTTCTAAGCTAAGTCAATCAAAAGATACAGCCGATTATGTCGATATTTTCAACAAATTTCCGACACTCGCAAAGGAATCAAAACCTACAGGATACTTCCCGTAAACTCAGAATCTTGAAATTTGGCATGAAGCATTGTCATATAATGCAAATATAGGAAAAATTGCGAAAATCACATTTTTTTAGTTATATAATATAAAAAAATATTTTAATAAAATGAAACTTACTACCTTATTTCTCACGAACGAATAAAGGTATCAAATTGAAATTTTTACCAAATACCTAGGTCTATTGTCCCTTTAAGCAGTGAAAAAATCAAACTTCTAAGTTAACGCGATCAAAAGATACAGCAGTTTATACCGAGGAACCCTCGGTGTGCGAGTCCGACTCGTACTTGGCCGGTTTTTGTATTACACTGTCACCAACTGCCCGAGTGATCCAATACGCATAGACCCAAAAAAAATGATTGCCTTAGCAAAATTGGCCGTAAAGACATCTGGTTGTAATTTACTCAAATCAAGCTAACCTTTTTTTATGAATTACAACCAGATGTCTTACATAATAAAATAGGGTCTTCTTTGGTCAATAAAGAGGGCTTATTTAAACGAAAAAAAATTAAAATTACTTATGTTTCCTGACTCCTCGATAGTACCTACCTACTTTTAAATCGTGAAATGCCCTGCCATCATTTCGGTACGAAATAGATACTTATGTATGTACTCGTACGTACCATTACTGCACAATCGCTCTCGTTGGCATGATAGTAAAGTGTTAATCTATTTCTGATGCTGGCTGTACATAGGTTTAACCATCAAATACTTACTACCAACACCACAACTTCTAGGTACTCAGGTAATAACGTAGGCAAGTACAGGACAGTCACACAACTTTGCTTCTAGGCATACCAATTCGCACTGAAGTGGTGCTTTACCCGACCCGTGCTCAGTCTGGTTTCTTCATCAACGTCCTCCGGTTCTTCGTGGAGCTGCACTGGTGGTGCATCGTCACCAACATGACGCTGGTAGACGGCCTCAGCTTCTTCTCCATGGTCTTCGCCAGGTACAAGTTCACCGTCGTCGGCATGTACTTCAAGAGCCTGAAGGAGAAAATTAAGAAGAATAAAGAGAGGAGTGTTGCTCACATGACGAAGGAGTTTGAAAAGGATTTTATCGTTGGCATCAAGTTGCATGAAGATACTTTGTGGTAAGTTGTCCTCACATACATAATAGTCGAAGCTAAGATTATATAGTCGAAGACACTGTTAACTGCCATATGCCAGACGCTCCTGACATAAAATTTCATTTATGTAAAAGGGAGGCAAATAGTTTTGACTTAGTCTAAACCTAATAATGCTTATTTAATTGACATCGATGATATCGTAATGTTCTATTACTTGTTTGTCTAAAAGATCTCGATATAGTTTCCTGAAAATTCTATACCTAATTAAAACACTAAAAAGCAAAAAAAAATATTTTAAATAAAAAAACCGCCTTAAAAAAACGGAGAAATAAAAAATTGTTTACAAAAATCTAAATGTTTTTTGAGGTCGCTTGTTTGGAATAAACGTTTTCACTTGTATTTGGGACCGACCTCAAAAAAAATTTAGATGTTTAAAGACAACATTTTTATTTCTCGGTTTTTAGTTTTGAAGGCGGTTTTTTATTTTGCTGTAAATGGTGGTAAGTTTCCACAGTTTCCATTGTCGTAATAGATTTAAAAAAATTTAAATTGATTGGATTGAAAATTATAAAATTGAGCTGTTTATTAGTGAGTGGCGTAAGTGGGCTCATGGTATTCGGACGTAAGTGTATCTAAAAAACTAATATTTTTCCTGCAGGTGCGCTAAAAACGTTCAATATGCCCTCGGGAACGTGTATAGTGTGCAAGTTGTTGAATCTATTGCTCTTCTCGTCATGTGCCTCGTTAAGCTGGTGGTAAGACCTTGTAGATGTTGCAGCCATCGTATAACACGCATTATTACAAAAAGGCGCGCAGGATTGTAATACGCCGGCGTAGTAACATCAAACGGATTTAATTAAGATTAAGTAAAACATTATTATTGGTACGTTCGGGTCATTTTTTTTATGACCAAGCGGAGTTGAATCGTTGTCACCCGAATCGTGACGCCATTTTTGGTGTTTTGTTATTGTTATGTACCATTCCCGAATTAGATTGAAAACAGTAGTATATTCATTGCAACTTTGTTGCTACAATTAATGCTGAATTATCTAATCATTATTTTCTTAAAACTTGCAACACTATACAACTGTATGTTTAATTACCTAATATTCTTAGTATTAAGTTGTTTATCAAATTTTTATAATGACGCTATTCTTCTAATGGCCTAATAAAATATAATTTTGTAAGCAACAATGTTGTTATCACAGAGTCGCGATCTTTCCGACGCCAGTAGTTTTCAATGGAGTTCTTTTTCTAACTTCCTAAATACCTTATCAAAGACCATGAACTCTTAAATTAGTAACAGCTCCTTGTTCTATCTTAAAGACTAATCAAATTAACAACATTGTCGTCAGAACTATATTAGGCAAATCTTCCCGAAATTCAGAACCTCGGAAAATTTGCAAGTGATCATATCATCTGTGTTCATTACCTTAGTCTTGATTGATATATCTGTGGCCTTAGTCCATATTCTGTAAAATTTATAATTTTGACTAGAAGAGAACAAATAATTTCTCTTAGTTTTCAAAATATTTTTTATATATGTAGTTATCTCCGGAACCTTTAGGGAGGACATAACATCTGCATAACACAATGATCATGCAGCGCTACCTGCGGTGATAATTGGAACTAAGTTTTTTAAAGCGGCCTATCGCCCATGCGCCCCTTCGCCCAACGCGAAGTGTTCTACAATACGGCGTAATTTATTTCAGCCAAATTGTAATCCGGCTGAACGTGAGGTGGCCGCATTACATAACGGGGACGTTTTACAATCCGGTGCGTCTTTAAACACCAAACACAAACAGGCAAACATCCATCTACATGTTCGTTTTTGCTGTTTGCTATTGTTTGCCAAGCTTTTTAATCGATGCTTTTACGGTGAGAGAAAACATCGTTTGACTTACGTGCCAGCCCGGTCTCTTCACCAAGCATGCCGAAGACCGTGTGATGCGTTTAGGGCACAACCGGGAAAACGCAAAGATGATAAGTAGGTACCTACTGATCCATTACCAACTCTTTAAAATAATCTACCGACAGGGTTTGTGTGAGATTATTGGCAAGGCATTCCATAGTCGAGCTGCTTTCGCCGAAGTAAGTAGGTAGTTCGTGGATTTTTGCGTTCTAGTAACCATACTCGCCACACAACACTACGACAGTGTAAAGTTATATATTATTGCGGTCTTTTGTGAGGTTAACTAATCCAGTTTCAGTTAATAATAATTATGGTAGATAGATAAAAACTGTAACCTTTTCCGTTCCTTTAATATTTTCAGCTCTACTGTATACTTTTTACAGTATTGCTATGTTCATTTACACAGGGGCATTTAAATGTGTGAGATGTTTTGTTCATTATTCTCTTTTGATCATTGAACTATTGTTAATAGCGTACTTGTACTTATAACTCAATTGAATTAAATTAAATATTGTTTATTTCAGATAACATTACCAACATTAATACCTTTTATAGTTGTATTACTAGTAGTATAGTAGGTATATTATCTGTGGTTGTAATTACTGGGCATGGAAGGGATATCATCTTTGTCTCCAGGATGGCAACGCATTTGCAGTGTTAAGTGATTTACCCTTAATATTGCAAGTGTCTATAGGCGACGGCAACCACTCAACACCAGGTGGGTCGCATATATATCACCTTAGTTACTGAGGATACTTGGCCTTCCATCGTCATCATTTCAACCGAGAGACGCCACTGTTGTAATAGGCCTCCCCCTAAGATATTGTGGGAGATTGAAGATCCACTCGCGATCGTTATAGGCAACGCTAGCTGCGACACGTAACCTCGGTGCGCACTCTTCAGACTCGCGCTATCTCGCTCTCTCGGTACGTTCATGCATCGCTATAGGAAACGCTAGGTTGCGATACGTAACCGCGGCGCGCACTTTTAGCACGCTATCTATCTTTTTCTAACTCTGCATTGTTATAACTAGCACTATTTGCAATAATTATGTAATATTTACACTTAATTAGATAGCGTTGCCTACCTCTTTCTCTCCTGAGGGGTCGGGTGGTACCGATAGCCTTATAGCCACTTTGGCGATAAGCAAAAAGGGGGCGTTCAGTCTGTAAGAGTCTGACATAACCCTAGGGGCGGCCCTTAGGGTATCCATGAGGATTCACCCCTCCTTCCCCCGTTTGTCCGGAAGGTTCTTCTGACTTTTTTCGCTGCTCTGTCTTTCGCTCCCCCCCCGAGCTGGAAAGAAAGGGGGGGTCGGGGGAGAAAAAAAACCGATAACGATCGCGAATGGATCTTAAATCTCCCACAATATCCAATCCGATCGGTCCTGCGCTGCTCGCATCCAGCGGCTTCCTGCGACCTTTACCAGATCTTCGGTCCACCTTATGGGGGGCCTACCAACGATGCCTCTCGCGGTACACGGCTGCCGCTCGATTAGCAATCAGTCCTCCTCGCAATGTACTCTCCCAGTGCCCACTGCTACGTAAAGTTCGCCTATATCGGTTGGTTGCTCCTAGAGTACCTACTGTTTGCAGACCGTGGAGCGAAACCTGTCATTTATGCTCGCCAACTGTCAGTACATTGTGTGTCTGCTGGTGCTGACTGGTGCCTACTTCACTGCAGCTGGCGATGTCTCTTACCAGGTATGTACGGTAATTGTTTTTAAGCAGTAGTGCGTTGTTCCGTAATGTTTAATTTTGTTGAGCAATTAGGGGAAGTCCCCTAAGTCCGGACGGCTCCTAAAGCTGGACAGGGTTTGAATTAATGCGATGAAGCGCGTCAATTTGTTGCTTGTGCCTCGGTTAGAAAGCTTCCCCCAGCCCCAGGTGAAGTTCGTGTGCCAATAGCCAGTGCGGACTCGTTCGTCGTGGAGCATGGTGCAAAATTTGAGGTTAGTAAAAATTTTGTTCGAAGTACTTCATTGAGGTCTGTAAACAGCATTTAACGAATGGGACGATATTCATTGTTATTAATTATTATTATATTAGTCTGTTATTATAACTCATGCGTTTTTTGTTTTTCATAACCAGGGGCGGCCCTAGCTATATTTTTAGGTGGTGCGAAATCTCTTGGTAGCGCCCCCCCCCCCCCCCCCCCACAAAAAATAGAGCTCTTTCTATGCAGTTATGCAAAATTCTACAATTAGAAGCTGACAATGATTCAAACTCAAACGTAACCATCATAAAGATACACTTAACAATGCGCGTGGCTCTTTATTACTCTACCAGGATAACACCCGTGAAACTTTTGGTTAAAAAAATAATAGTATAAAGAAACGTAACTCTCTCCCTCTCTCTCTCTTTCTATCTTCACAAACTTATATATCCCTCTCAACTTCCGTTCGCCTCGCCCGATCACACTTTTCGTAATGCTCTAGTCGCGCATTCACCAGCTCTCCCCAAGTCAAGACTGCGTATAGAAGTTTTACTTAAATAACCTTCTTTCTTCGGGATCGGACTGGCATAAACGTAGATTCTATCCCACCCTGGGAACTTATTTTCTTAGCTTTTATTTTAGCAGACGAATTAATCCGGTGCTGCTTCACAAATTTAGAGCAGTTTTTCAGCAATTTCGATGCGTTTTCTAAGTCCATAGTTTCAGACTACATAGCTTTATTTACAATGTTTACATGAAAAAGTATACCGTACCAAGCTTCCACTGTAACTATGAACTCAAATTGCTTTTGAATGTTATGAATCAGTGAAAAAGCCTCTGATGCGGCAATTGAGTCATTCGTTTCTTCGTGAAGATTCAAAAAGCCATCATGAACTGAAGAGTAGTTATAGCGAACAGAAGCAAGGCTGGAAACTTTACTCTCCCAGCGAGTTTCGCAAATATTTTTCAGTGATTATCCTTCTCTGTGTTTGGATATGACTTCCCACCTCTTTGTTGATCCAGCCAGAGAATAATACAAAATAGTCTTTGGATAAATCCAAATAAAGAAACCGATTAAACGTATGATTTAACTGCATCTAAATTTTTCCTTGATTAATTTCACCTTGCTTCCCGCACCGCCCACACGATTTGAGCGTACGATCGGTAGATAGTCGATTGGCGGTCGGATGTTTTCGGCGCCCCTCTTATGACGGCGCCCTGTGCGGTCGCACAGCTCGCACCGCCCTAGATCCGCCCCTGTTCATAACACACAATATTTTTTCTTGTCCGTACCTAAGAGGCCCTAAGTTCTACTTTCAAAGTCCCCTAATACCGGACAGTTTAATAGTAAGTTTGTTTGTGTTATAGTTATTATATTTGTGTTACCTTTGTCATATTCAACCCAAAGCGAGATGTAAGAATATTCCCAAACAGAAAATTCTTAAAAAGCTATCGATCAGGTGATGTCAAACCAAAAAAAGAACTATAGAAAGACATTTGAATTTACACTGTAAAGGATATAAAAATATACATATTGTGAAAAATATATGTCAATTTAGCCCATCGGACACAATGCTCACACAATGATATTATCATCGGACATCTAACTGCGACGACACAGAGGTCAGCACTGTCTAGAAGCAGGCTGCAACTAAAAAGTAACCGTCAGAGGGTAACCGTCTTCTACTGCAGAATTCAGGTCTTGCTCAGTCACTGACGGAGGCGCAACTCATTCTCTTCTTTACAATTCCAGGCGGCCGAAGTGAGCACCGCAATATTCAACTGTGGGTGGGAAATGGTACCGATGGGACCCAGTCTCCGCACGCTGGTGGTGGTGGCCATCCAGCGCAGCCTTGTGCCGGTCTATATGACCGCTTTTGGCGTCATCATTTTGTCGCACAATAACTATATTTCGGTTAGTGTCTCTACATAATTTCACGATTGTTCCTACTTTAGTTAAATACCTTAGGTAGATTGTATAACGGAAGTGCGACAAACAATTGCCTGACGGACATGTGGGCAGGGGGTAAATTTTTAAGTGGTGCGAAAACCTCTTGTTGGCGCCCCTCCCAACTTCACAAAAAATAGAGCTCTTTCTATGCGGTTATGCAACTTTAATTGAAGTACCTAGTAGACGGATGAGAAATAATCACAGAAAACAATATATGTTTGATTCAAGTTTGATTACTTTTATTCTAATAAATCTGCAAAATCACTTTTCTTGCCTTTGCGCTTGATTTAACCTTGACACATATCCGAACGTAAATACGTATGATTTACTTTAAATTTAGGTTTTCTTTTAACGACAGTTGCAGGGATGATCAGCAAAATCCGAAATGCTGTCCACACATTCGGGAATATGTCCTGCCTTTTTTTTTATAACTTGAAGAACTTAAAAAAACCAGTAATGGGTTAAGATTCAAAAGTTCTTCAAGCAATTCGCTATTAGAGACGTCACATTTTTCCCCATCGGTTAAAGTGATTTGCAAATCTGTACTGGCTTTTTCTAATGAAGACTGATTAGGAATCATTTTGATGTTAAACAGAAAAGACCATTTTCATTGAATTAAGAATAATCAAGCCGAGTGAACAATGTATTTTCAATTGTATGTATCCATCATAGGGTAAAAGACGTTAATTTTAAACAGTTCTTCGGGATTTTCATGCCACATGATGTGGCCGACATAATATTGGACCGATATTACTTTCAGACAACATTACTTTGGTCCGAAGCCCTTTTAAGAACCTAGTAATATCGGTCCAAAACTATGTCGACCACATGTTTGTCGCACTTCCGTTAATCACCCCCTTAGGTATATACCACGTATAAAGTTAGATACGAAGCTACTTTCCTTATCTAACGCTAATTATGAAATTCACTGCCATCAGACGTATTCTTTCTTTCTCACATTAAACAGCGACTTGCAAGTCTGCAATACCTCGTGCGGCGTTTACAATTACTTATCTCTCGCACTAGCTCTCTTCGCAATTTGGACTCCACTTCTGCTTCACCACCGTCAGGTGAAATGAGTTTATTTTCTAAACACTTTTTTGTAAAAAAAAATCGGAAGTGGTCTCCCCTTGACTTTCTCGTATACCGGAAACGCCTCAAAAGTTGATAGAAACCTTATATTTTGATGTTATACATGCATGCATGTTAAATTTAGATTTGTGGTTCCTTAAAAAAATCGCAAATATAAATTCCAAATAAAAATATTTATATGGAAAAATTAATTTTCGTTAAATTCTCCATACAAAACGGCAATTTCATACTTAAACCCCTAATGTTTTATATTCTTTGTTTTCAGGTGCTACGTGCATCATACTCTTTCTTCGCTGTGACATATTAGCTCCTTCTCGTCTTCACCTGCGAAGTCTAAATATTTTGAACACATTACTAGCATAAAATCACTGTACCGTATTAAATAAAATTACTTTTACGGAATTATCTCGCGTGTATTTTTACATGTTCCTATTTCAGATAGTTTAGTTTCTAGCCAGCGAGCTAGTTTCGTAATTTTTCAACGTTCGTTGTTAAGGTAAGACTAAAGATATACCTAAGTTATCATTTAGATAATAGTTTTATTTAGGTACATTTCATACAGTCTACAACACATCAAGTTACCACAAAATGTCGAATTTTGACAATAATTTTGTACTATTTTAATTATTTATTTATTTAACGATTTATGTACACATAGAACAATTACAAAAGAACATTACAATAGACAGAAAATTGTACAAAGGTACTGCTTATTCCTATTAGAAATCTCTTCCAGCAGCGCCACATATGAGAGAGATATTTTTAATGATAGAAAAGTGTGTACCAACAAAATATAGTTTAATTATTTGTATATTATACTAAATAAATCAGGTTAATTTTTTTTTAAGTTTTACTGTTTTGTATAGCCTGACGTGCTGTTGACTGTACATTTGTTACAAGAGGGATTCCTATATTAAAAAAAAACTTCTGTTAAATATATCGCAGCCTGAGAGGTTGAATCAGCCAAAATTTTATTTATTTTGTTTTGTTTTATCGAGCTTCACTCGCGTCAATGTCGGTTGATAGTGTTTACTGTTCTTAAATATGACAGACGCGTGGCTGAAATGATGATAATTCTCAAAAAGAAAGGTAGAGGTGTTTTTTTTTATATAAAATGAAGATTTGAATTTCAGCAAAATTTCAGCTCAATCGAGTACCAAGAAATGGTCGTAAAATGGTCAGATCATGTAAATTGTATGATCTGAGGTTAATAGCATCCCACGCGGCCTAAAACTATTTCCATAGTTTACGTCAAAATCGGTTCACTTGTTTAGGCGTGAAAGCGTAGGTAATAGACAGACAGACATAGTTACTTTCGCATTTTTATTATTAAGTTGGCCTATGCTATGTCCAACAGTGGGCCTCAAGTCTAAAATAAAATGATCAAATGGTTGAGTCTTCTCCGCTCCTATATTAGTCACATTCCACAAAAACATATTGAGGAACATCATCTATGATGTCACACACTTCAGACATGCTCTCACTGCTATAACTTGAACTACTCAATAAGAATATAATTTTAGAGCACTTTATTATTTTAAACTCTTTAAAGTCTTAGACAAGTGTGATTTCAAACCTTAGCATCGATATTTTAATCTGAAAAAGGTACAGGGAGGAAACTTGTTATCTCTACTAAATTGTTTACCAATTTACCGGTAGATCGGCTTCCTTTAAGTTTTAAGGGGCTTTATCATAATTTAATTAGTTCCGATTCCGTGAATTATTTCAGTGCGGGATTAAAGGCAATGTTTTCCTTACTATAAGGCTAATATTAGTGGGAAATAATTAATTAGTTACGTAGTAAACGTTATCGAAACCCATAAAACCCGACAACACGTTTGCAAAAGAGTGCTAAAGTTGAAATTATTTCTGCATCATTATTCGTGGCCTTTTCCGCTCTTAAAGTAATGAGTAACTATAGATATGTAATTGCTAAAATAAACTTGGTTTTACTCAATAGGTAAAGTTAGATTAGTGTTCAGAATTAGCCGGGTAAACTTAAGTTTTTTTCTACTCCAATTTTAGTCGTAACATACATACATACAATATTATCTCTCTGCCCTGTAGAGACGTCACGCGTAATTGCGTCGACAGCCCGACGTGCTTACGCAGACTCTGCTAAGTCACTGAAGAATAAGGTGACTAGGCGTGTTGAGATCTTCAAAACCTCTGAGGCCACGAATGTTAGGGGAGATTTCGCAGAGACATTCGCCCTCTTTGATGTAAAAAAACCGACACAGCTCGAAATGTAGCGAATGTGGTCGAAAACTTCGTAAAGTCATTTGCAAATATCGTCCAACATTTGTGGTTTCGGTTCGCGTATTCGTGCGAATGTGAGGGCCCCGCATTATTAATTTTAACTCATGACCAAATGAAGACTTCTGTCCGAAAGATGTTGTATTTAGCGCTTTAAGGTCTGGACTCCACCAAAGCGGAGACGAGACGAGAAGAGAGGAGCTGTGTTTTAAACAAGCAATAGGAATTCTTTATTCACACATCTCGTGTCCGCTCAGCTTCAGTGGATACCACCGAGCAGAGAACGGCACGATCGAGCTAACGGAGATGTGAGCTGTGCCTCGCAAGCTGGCGCTGGCCAACTGAACGCAGCGAGACGAGAAGCGATGTGGCGAGAAGAGATTTGAGCGGCGTGTAGTGAGCGGCGCCGCTAGCGGCGGCTTTCGTGTCAGATCGAACTAAACTGCAATCTTGACAAACACCGCACACATCTCCGCTACAGTCTAGACCAGTCTAGACAGTAAGCATCTCCGCTCAGCTTTGGTGAATACCTACAACTTTGTTGAAAACACTTCTTCTCGTCTCCCCTTCAAACATCTTCGCTCTGGAGGAGTCCGGACGTAATAAACGTCTACAGAAGCGGTCACTGCTACGTCATGCGACGCAGAAGATAGTAATGTTTTTATATGTATGTTACTCTAGGCGGGTCCAGATATGATCATTTGCCCTATCCGATCAGCGTATCCGTATCAGCGTATAATGTATCAAGCCCCGTATCAAGTTGTGGACGCCTCGATTTATGAAACCGACAATAGTATGAAACCGACATGACATGGGACGGGCCGTATCATAACGGCGTATCAAGATCGCGTATCATGATACGCGTCCACAGTGCGATCATGATACGCGTCGGCGATACGGATACGCTGATCGGATCAGGCAAATGATATATATCTGGACCCGGCTTAATATGATATAGGCCTGTATAAAGTGTACATTGCCTGTTTTATTTATTATTTTATTATTAAACATATATCGCTAAATGAGGTCGTTCTGATGCTTAGCTCAACTAGACCAAATGGCGTGAACGCTAAACTGATTCCAGTCATAACATTTTAGTATCCTAATTATCGTATCTTACTCCATCTGTCTTTATTACTTCCAAGCAGTTAGAAAAAGATGGTTGAATTTCAAATGGGCTATGAATAACGCTAGTATTCGGACGAAGGCCGCAATATTGTGTTCAGTATTTATTGTGCCTCTTCTATGTGAGTGGAATGATAATATAAAGGGTAAACGGGACTATTTGAAACAGGCTCGAGCCTAAGCCAAAATGAACTGAGCGAGCAAAAAATTATACAAGTCTAGTACGCAAGAATAGTTATTTATTATACAAGAGTGGAAAGTTCCTTTTTAACCGCGTGCTCGATTTGGATGACCGAGCAAGCGAAGGATTCTAAAGTTGAATCACGAGCGCAGCGAGTGATTCTAAATTAGAATCCTGAGCGTCAGCGAGGGAAACAAACGAGCACAAGGTGAAAAATCTTTCCACTCGAGTGCAATACGTAACTTTTCATCCCACCTCAGCGAGGAAATGACAAAATAATCTTCATTCTAATCATAAATTTGGCACCATAGAGGTTACATTAAATAGGTTTAATGACGTTTTGAATTTACAATTATATTGAGTACTCATTATATGTGATGTTCTAAATTCAAATCTACTTTGCCGCTCAAGCGAATAAAATAGAATTTTCCAGCCAGATTTCGAAGCGCAAAATTACACTTTCCGAGGTGGTGGGATGAAAAAATAATGATGTCTCCTCAGACCAAAAAAATTTGTGTGTCAGCTCCGACGCACGACTGGAGTTTACTCCGAGACAGGTGAGATGGCGCACCTGCTGTCATCCGTGTTTTGATAATTAGAAAGTTGCGCGACATAGGATGCGCACCAATTATGACTTTGACCTTCAAAAACGTAACGAGGTCATTCATCGATAGATTTTACTCCTAACATTTTTCTCATACCGGGCCCCTTATATATGCAAATCGATTCTTAAGGAGTAAACTCCAATAAAAGTACACAGTTACACGCACACTTAGTTGTAACAAAACTACGCCTTACCTTATACTAAAACAAGCAAAAATTTAAAACACAGTCAGCCGACTACGGAAAATAAGATAAATGAAATATGTAGGTTAAAATAGGGGTTTAAAAGGCAAAATAGACTTTTCTTGTAGTTAAAGTCGATTAAAATGCAGCTTAAGTTACCCGGACCATAATAATGAATAGATTGACACCGTTATTTATCAAAATCGGTTTTAATTTTTCGCGTTTTCAATTTTGAACTAGAATTCAAGCCAAACTACATAACCTACTTATAAAACCACTGGTTTAATGTAAAACCAAATGGTTTATTTCAGTTATTTTCACAGCATAATGTCGTATGGAATTCTTCTCTAGGGGAGTGCTGCAGGGTGGAGTTTCTTTCGCCATTTCTTCTCCATGTCAGCATAATAATAATTATTTAAGTAAAATAATTATTTCGTCGAAATGGTGGTAGGTCTTTTGACGACTTAAAAGTACTTAGCAAAGTCCAACCAAAAATAAAGAGCTTTTTCATTTTCATTCATTTTCATGTTCATTCATTTCATTTTAACCGACTACAACCTTATATAGAATTTTCTAGCTGCAAGTGAGTAAAGCTCGCCCGCTATTTTGCCCCGAGTTATGACAAAGACTGTAATATTATTATATTGACGAACTCTGCAGTTTCCGCTCCTCGGAATGTTAATAAGTGAGGCGTTAATTAATACTTTTAGCTTGACAAGTTAATAAAATTTCGCTATGACATCTTTGCCCAATTTATAGGTTGAAGCGATTTGGATTTGTCACGGTATATTGTAATAAAAAGTCTCTTTTTTTAGGTAGATATTATTATACTATTATTTATTTACACAACTCATTAAAAGTACTTATCTAACTATCAAAATAAAAAAAATACTTAGGTACATATATTTAAAATAAAAATTACGTTAAAATTTTTCTTTCCTAACAATTATTATTTATGTATAAAGGTAACATAATTAATATGAACAAAATATTCCAATTATGGTAACATCAACGTGTAACCACGTTTTATCATTATGAACAGCTCATATTATAATGTCCCCACCGAGGGGCTCACCCCATCCGGTTTCCGGCCGGATATTAAGTTTCTAACCGGTATCCAGCCGGATAGTAAATTTAGACCGGATACCGGATAGTTACCGGATATTCATTCCATCTGTAGTGCATAACATAGCGACAGGGCTAATAGTAACGCTTGTAACTTACACCAAATTATTTTTGAGTTTTCTCCTTTCTCTCTCGTCAACGACTCGGTAAGTTTTAATACGGGAAATAACAATTCTAAAATCTAAAAAATCTAAAATCTGCTTTTTATGTCGTCCATTATTCATTCATTACTTTTGCTTTAAGAAAACCAAATGAAAACTCGGGAATTTCTCAATAAAAATGATTGATTAGATTGTTAGATTACTTTATGAAAATAAGCGGTCATGACTTCGCGTGTATAAGGACCAGAGCTTGTTGACCTCCGGAGGCTAGTGAATCGAATAGTAAAGCGAGCTCTGTAACCTGTCAGATTTAATGTAGGTACGTAGTTGGAAATGAAAATTGCGGAAGTATATTTTTGTGTTACAATTTCCAATGTTAGAAATATTAGTATTTCTTACTATTTGGGGTATGACTAGTCAAGTTTAATAATCGACAACATTTCAAGTTACGATAATTACGAATCCACTTGGAGCTTTGGTCATCTAGAATACTATATGTTTTTTCTAAATTTATTACTTGCTAAAATATTAGATATTTAAAAAAAAACTAAATGTACCCAAAAATGAACAACGTAGGATTACTAGGCGGGAATCGGCCTCGGTGGCGTAGTGGTTAACGCAGCCGCCCGGATTGCGAAAGATGCTGGGTTAGATTTCCGCCTGAGGCAGGTCGAATTCTAAATTCGTGTATTTTTCTAGTTTTAAAAATATTTACGCGTTTGTAAACGCAAAAATTATTCCATAACGTAGGATTACTAACAGAAAATATCTTTGCCGTCAATCTTTTTTTTCATTTACGGCCCAAACTTCAAAGATTTGGCATTTGTCTCATCTTTTTATTTTATTACTTTGCGATTACTTTTGTAGAGCCCATGACATAGATTAATACAGGGTGTAAAAGACATGAACAGTCAAACGAGAACCATGTATTCTGCTCACCATCATAACATTTTTTTTCCTTTAGACTATACCTGGGAAATTGATAGTTACGATTTTATTGAAGGTCAAAGTCATAATTTTTTTTTTAATTTTTTTATGAAAACGTATTCTATACGTTATTTCTTAATTATTGTCCAAAGAAACATTATCGTTTTTTTAGTATTTCATAACAAAAAATGGCTTCAAAACGTTAGCGTTCAATGTAGCTCACTCGATGCGCACGGACACTAACGAACGGGGTCGCCGTCTGGCAAAATTATCGCGGTTTTGCGAGTTGCGTGCGAGTTGAGCCCTTTACATTGCGCGGTACAATTTGCAATTTTTTTTAACACCAAAAAATAAAAATCATTTCCCAGCAATTTTTTTTTTGAATTATGTCTTATCTTCATGTACAGAATACATGGTTCTCGTTTGACTGTTCATGTCTTTTACACCCAGTATAAGTACTTACGTAGCCCATGACATTAACCCACAAAAAGCCTACAGTTGCATGTCGTTTCATAATTAGTAAGTTTTGAATTTTAAAGAAAATTTTAAAATACGTGTTGAGTTGAGTCTATTTTTAAACGACTTAAAAAAAGGAGGAGGTTATCAATTCGACTGTATGTTTTTTTAATGTTTGTTACCTCATAACTCGTTACTGGGTGACCGATTATTAAGATTCTTTTGACCTTTGGAAGCTAGTGCTTGTCATGGGGTGCCATTTAAATTTTATCGACATCTGACGAGTAGTTTTTGAGTTATCCCTAATAATGCCTATTTAATTGACATTGATGATATCGTAATTTTATCACTTGTATGTCTAAAAGATCTTGCGGTAGTTTCCTGAAAATTTCTATACTTAAAACACTAAAAAGCAGAAAAAAAAAATTTTTCAATAAAAAAACCGCCTTCAAAACTAAAAACGGGAGAAATAAAAATTTTGTTTATAAAAATCTAAATGTTTTTTGAGGTCGGTGCCAACCTCAATATTTGTAATAAACGTTGTCACTTGTATTTGGGACCGACCTAAAAAAACATTTAGATTTTTATAAACAAAATTTTTATTTCTCCCGTTTTTAGTTATGAAGGTGGTTTTTTTATTTAAAAATATTTCATCCATTTAATAAATAAAATATCTACTATTAAAAAAAATGTAATGTTGTCAATTGTTTCCATTTGTCGGTTTGGTTTAACGGACTCTCCCACAAAAGTCTTCTCCGCTTATTCATGATGGTGGTTACATATTTCACACGGGGTTACATTTTTCATTTTGTAGTTTTTCTTCTACGACAATCGAGAGAGAGACGAGCAGTCGGAACGGACACGATTATTTTGGTTCAATTTTCAAATAATAGGGGCTAAAGTATGAAATTGCCGATTTTTTCCTCATTATTCATTAGTGTATAATTCCTTTAATACAACAGCTATGTTCATTTTTTTTTATTCTAAACTTCATTACAAGGACATTTATTTATGTATAAAATTTTATTCTTATTTTAATTTTTTCCACTAGAAATACATTTTCAAAAACAGCTCGTCCTAAAAGGTGCCCGTCTCCGTTATAAATATATGAATATTTTTTTACAGGTATAAATTCTCAATATTTTTCTCTAAGTATCCTCTAGCTTAATGTTGTCTAAACATATCCACAAAATTTAGTGTTGTGCTTCCTTAAAAAATGACAAATATGTTTGTATGGAAAAATTAATTTTCGTTAAATTCTCTATTAAAAACGGCAATTTCATACTTAAACCCCTAATATAAACAATAAACATGCACATTACTTTCCACGCAGTAAGAAGTTCCATTTACATTCACTTTGGAGAAGGTCCCAGTAAGTTGGTGCGCCCCACTTGGAGCCGCTCCAGCCTCCAGCGTGTTTCGCGCACTCCTTCAAAGATACAAATCCGACACAGCGACAAACTTTTAAATTGAAATATGAATGTTTGTTTCTTTCTGATTTAATGCGGCCAGTTTTGCCAAAAGGTTATCTCGAGTTAGAGGAAGATTTATTCGTTCTTGAGGTAAGTGGTGTTGTGGTTTGTGCGACGTTTTTAGCTTCAAAAGTTTTTTAAAATTACTATCTTGTAAAAGTTTGTTGCACTAATGGTATTAGGCCAGTGATGCCGGCAGAGTGGAATAGCATCACCCCTTATCCTCCAATGGGTGTCGTAGAAGGCGACTATGAATCAGCAAAGGGGCATTGATCACCTTATACTCCATCCACCAATCCGCATTGGGCAAGCGTAGTGGACTACTGCCTAAACCTCCTTCGATGACAATGAAAGGCCTTGTGTCCCAACAGTGGGTCGAATTATAAAGGCTGTAATGACTTATAATTTTATTTCACATAGCGGACCCGATAGACTTCGTCCTGTCATACAGAAATTATTCGAATTGTTCTCGCTGTAAAAACCATCCTTGAACTTCAACGAACATTTAAAAAAAGAATTGTCCAAATTGGTCTAGGCGTTGTTGAGTTATGCGCTTACCAACACATTTTGCGATTCATTTTTATATTATAGATATGCGGGTTTGTGTAGATATATGCAAAATTGTCTTCGTGTGCATCACTGTTGTTAAGGTGGTATCAGGCGGTTTATTTTTCGTTAATTTTCGCCTTTCATTCGGTACCTTTCACTCCTAATGAAGTGTCTGAATCAAAAATAATATATTTCCACACCAATTTTCACCCTAAAGATAATTGGTGTGGAAATATATTATTATTACTTGTCTATTTATGTACTCTACTCACTCTACTAACATCCGTGTTCATAGGTGCGTAAAGAGGCACGCATCTTGGTTCACATCACAGAACCTTTTGGTCCATGCTCATAATTTGGCGCCGGCTTTCATTTCAATCTTCGTAACGAAATTCTACTTCAATCGAAATTTCACGTTGCGGTGTAAACTACTGGCGGTAACTTTTCGAAAGTCTCTTAATTTATTAACTCGAGCGGTAAGCTGTTGAGGTTCAAGTACCTAAATATTGTAAATGTTCATATCGGGGACTTTGATTATATACAATCGGGGAAGGCTTTTCGGTAAAACGATTGAAAGGTTATTATTCAATTCTATTTAACATACAACGATAATAAAACTTTTATTAATGAAAAAAACTTCAAAAATATTCTAAAGTAAAGTACTTTTTTGACTGACTGTCTATAGATTCGACTAATTGGTAATTTGAAGGCCGATTTTTTTGCCAAGATCTACTGATTTACAAACAAGTTACTTTATGACATCAGCACTTGAAGTCTCTTAGAACATACATTACATACATACATTACATACATACACAGAACAGATAAAATACATGCATATAACCATGCTAGTAAGCCCAAAATTGGTTGAGCAGAGGTTTAGGTAAACATTTACTATCATATAAAGCCAACTTTGGCAGTATGGGCCATTTAGTATCTCCATTATTGACAGGTTTCCACGTTGTCGCCTCAAATGGGACACTCACCAAATAAGTAGCAATCCTTCAGTAATCCAACAAAAAGTCAGATATTTCACTCTAAAGCACCACTGCAGTCCATACAACAAATATTAGTATGAAGGAACGTTTTTCTTTTTAATTTCATTCAAACAAGAAATTTCATCGTTCACCTAGGCCGTTCAGTAATCTGTGGATCATTAATAAAATCCAGACACAATTGTTTTTAATTGTCTCGCGGTACATATCTACCGAGCGGGTACAAAAGTTTATATGACGGCATCCAATAAAATGGCTGAATGACAAGTATCCATTGAGCGCAACGTTTAACCAGATGGCTGAATGTCGTGTAGTCTTAGTAAAATTGGATATGGATGAATTTTTCTAAACAATAATTTACTTCTTTGTGGTCTATATATATCATTAGAAAAAATACACTGAAAAAAATCGACCTGCCCCAGGCGGGAATCGAACAAAGCATTCTCTGTATTCCGGACGGCTGCGTAAACCACTAAGCTACATGGGCACTGCTTTCGCCGTCGAATGTCATTGCTTGGTGCTTATGTTTTAATGGTAAACATTGTTTCATCAAATCTTTGAAATTTTCACGGCCTGAACAAAATATCTTAGCAAATATTTGACGTCCAGTTAAGATGAAACTACCTGATATTTTTTCTAGGTTTAAAAATATTTACGCGTTTGTAAACGCAAAAATTATTGTTTCACCGTACGGGTGCCCGGATCCATCGCGTTGTAGACAGATAGAGAGAGCCAAAAGCAATTTTTATTTTGTTAACTGGTTGTCAGACAAGCATACGCTGCCTGCTGTTAAGCAGTCACCGTAGCCTATAGACGCTTGTAACACTGACGAGACACTCGTGCGCTGCCAACACTAAACCCCTGCCCTACCCCGCAAAGCTCTGGGTGCCTGGGATTGGGACTTGTGCCCGTGGCCGTCTGCAGGGCTGGCAGCCTGTTGTCCCGCCGGATAGCGGACACGATTGAACGGTGCACCGCATGGACCCGTAAGGGCGGGCATAGATGGCTTCCCGGTGACAAGCGAATTGTCGTGATCCCGGGGTGCTATCGTAGTGCACCTTGGTAGGATGCCCTGTGTTTAGTGGGTAGGGGGGTGGGGGACACCTGTACCTGCGCCTGTACCAGTCTCATATACCCCTGCAGTTGCATCGTACTGCAGGGGAAATGTGTAAATGCATTTGACATTTCCGATAAAAAAGCATCCAATTGTATGTCGGTGATTAAATGAACGTCCAATCAGCTGGCTAATTTTCCAGATGGCTGCGACATGAGTATTATAATTATGATTATGTTGGCATGAGTATATAATGTACCTATATTTAGTTGTTTCGGGGCTATTTACGTCACGCGACCTTTATAGATCTATTGGATCTATTGTGACTAGCCTCCAAGTGAGTAACTCTTATTGAGGCCTTACATGTACTCCTTTAGCTGGCACACAAAATGATAAGATATTCGCAGCTTGGATTGTTTTGATATCGTTTGAGTCGAAAATGTGTCTCCCCAAATATTGGTTTCTTTTGTGAATGAGAGGATCGCAAAAACACAGGAGGTGCATTGGTGTTTCACGCTTCTGTTCACATAATCTGCAACCATCAGTATTTTGTAGTGTCTTGTTGTGGAGTATCTGTTCAGCTTGCAGTGGCCAATCAGAGCTCTAATCAACACGCTCAGATGCAGCGCTTACGGGAGTATGGTTCGATTTGTGCTTCTGAGTATGTAACCCAGGCGTTCTTTGCCAGTCAGCTTTTGCCTCTAGCATGAGTAGGTGCTTGCTTGTTTTTTGTGTTAAAAAAGGTCGAGCAAATGACTCCATTTCACCTGATGGTAATCAGAAGTGTTATACCATATAGCGATTACTGTCTCAATGTCATCCATACAAACGTTGTTATATAGTAAGTAATATAGGTATTCAATCAGCTAGGAATCATGCGTTATTGAACGGCACACTCAATTTATTGTCGTGCAAATAAACTGGGAAATGTTTTCGGTCGATGTTTACAAACGCGGAAATAAAAACAAACGCTCTGTATTGAACAGTAAATTGGAAAACGATGAAGTGCGCACCCTGGGACTCTGGGACCGGTGTTTGGGAAACGGCCGCGGGAATTTTTTGGTGGCGTCACAATTTTGAGAGCAGACGTCGTATTTTAGCTATCACACTAAAGCTTCACTAAAGATAATTTTATTTGTCAGACACGGCATATGTTGAATGCTGTTTCATCGCATTAAGGGCCTCACGCCGTGCATTGCCACATCAAATCTTGGTCTTGCCACCTCATATAAATTGAGCCCACGGCATAAATCAGTAGAAGAACCTATTAAAAGGCTTGAGTTTTATCTAGCCCACTCAAAGAAAAATTAACCATTTAGTGATGCTCTACATAACTACTTCAATCATCAACCTTTTCTTTTGAAAAGAAAATAGGTATGTAAATTGGAAATAAAACCTTCTAAGTAGAACTAAAATTTGCTATTTATCTAAATGTAAGGAAGGCTCCCATAAGGTCTAATATCAAACCTTACTCACTTCATATGTCGCTTGACAACTGTCCTTTTTCTACCCATATGGAAAACTGGAGACGTACTATAATTAATTTCAGCAAATGTAATTAAGAATCAGCCCCATTGTGTTTGAGAAATTAAACGTGTACCAAGTATCTACCTAAGCGTTAGGGACGTTCCCTTACCTGATATTTTTTTGAATATGTCTAATTACTTGCATCATAATGTAGTTTTAATGTAACGATGCCGCTTATTATTCCATAAGGGGTTGAACATAGCCTTAACTAAGATAATATTTGGTTACACATAGAATCCTGACAGTATGGGTCATGCAGTGACTCAAAATAGTGCTTCTATTAATGCAAAAATATATATTTTTTAAATCGAGTTTCAAAACTTAAAATGGAGATTTTTTTTATTTTTTTTTAAATATTTTTGTAATCGATTTTCCTCCGTGCTTCGGAAGGCAGGTTGTTCTGGTGGTCCCGGGTGCTGTCGAAAAATAGCAGTCGTTTGCAAGTGTAGGGTTGATGTCAGTTAGGCGGCCGGCCGTAAAAATCTAATACTAAATCTGTTAATATCAAGGCATACTGCACCGACCCCAAGTAAATTGGTAAGCAGGGTAGGAAAACGATGAAAAATTTTGCTAAAAAAAATCTATTTTTTTTGACGTCGGTCCGAAATACAAAAATACATTTAATTTTTTTAAACAAAATTGTTTTTTTTTCTAGTATTAAAAATATTTACGCGTTTGTACGTAAAAATTAAAAATTATTCCATAAAATTGTTATTTCTCCGCTTTTACTCTTGAAGGCGGTTTTATAGAATTTTCTAGGAAACTATCTCGAGATCTTTTAGACGAACAAGTAATAAAATCAGAACGATATTAGCACATCCGTACTGACTGCTGAGAAAACGACCATGTAACATAAATACCTATTTGTTATTTTATCGATACTTTTGACATTGGGACGTCCCTAAAAGGGTCAAGGCACTGTAGCCGCTAAATCTGGCCTCCTTCAATTAATTAACGTTCCCGTCATTAATCTTGGCTGATGCGACGAAATGTCGACGAGAAAACGCGTATGCTGGTCGGGCGTCAGCGCGACATGCGCGAAGTCACCTGACATTTACAGGTTCAGGCTTTCAAAATACGACCTTATCGAATACAGAATTAAATTGTATTTTAATATCAGATTTTGCGATCCAGTGATTTTGTTTACTGTAATTGGCGTAAAATATCATCGAGCATGTTGCTCGTCCACTGGAGCGGAGAATAGAGTACGTACTAGAGAAATTTTTAAGCACATAAGCGTTACCATCTAAAATCTATCAGAAAATGCGTACCTATATTTGTTTGACAAGTCGCCTGCAATTTCGCTTGACTGGATGTCCGTTATATAGCCTTCCTCGATAAATGGACTATCCAACAAAAAAAAAAATCCAATTTGAATCAGTAGTTCTTGAGATTAGCGCGTTCAACAAAACAAACAAACTTTTCAGCTTTATAATATTAGTAGATATAGATATGCTTGTATCCCACTAAGTATTATAAAAGCGAAGGCTTATATGTTTGATTATATTGCTGTTAATATTATTGTTATGGCGACAGATTTTGATGAGATGGTGGTGGCTACAGGCGAACTTGAAAAAAGTCCTACCACCAACGAAACAGAGAACAAAGTTGTACTCCCCTGGGTATCGAACCTCTTAATTTTATTCCATAAACAATTAGGTCATAGATCATAGTTAGGATTTTTAAAAGTTTATATATTCCTGTGAAATGAATATGTACGTAAGTGAAATCGCGGGCAAAAGCTAATCTATTATATATAATTCCCATGTCACGATGTTTGTCTGGGATGAACTCCGAAATTAACGATCCGATTTTAACTTTTTTTTAAATGTGTATAATGTGATAAATAGGATAATTTTTATTTTGATAAGAGTCCTCATTTTTTTTTGCAAATTCAATATCATAGGACAGTAGTATGAAATTATTACAGCAACGAGTGGCCGGGACAGCTAGTATAATATAAAAATATAACTCCTAATTTGTTTATCAAACAACCAACATGTTCGTAAACTTCACGACTCAGAGAGTTAGATTCTCGACGAGTTTGTCTTTAAGCAAGTTCCCTGGAAGTCCGCGTTTAATTTCCAAAGTACCGTCCGATTAATATTTTAGAGAGCCACAGCTTTTATAAATAAAAATCGGTGGCAGCGGTCGTAAAAGTTTTCAAATTACAGGAAGTACTGCAGAGTGGCGACACGGGCCAACAGCGTCTCACTGTTCGTAGGTGCAGCCAGGGGTGCCACACAAGTGCACACGAAAGGGTTTTATAAAATATCTAGCTGAAATCCTACTTGAAATTGACAATTATTTCAAAAAACAAGTCATGATAATTACGGAACCATTTGCAAATTAGGGCTTTGGTCATCTAGAACAGGGGGTTCCTAAACTTTAAAGGTAATGGAACACCAACCAAATACCTTTTATTTTATGGAACTCCAAATCCACATTTTTAATAAGAAATGTTATTTATATAATGGAGACACATTATTCTTAACTTAAAGTTTTAATGAGAAGAATGAAAATTGAAATTAAAATACCTAAATAGTTTTGAAATTTAAATACTTAGAATTAAAATTAAAGAAAAAAAATACATGTTGAGTCTTTTTATGTCTATTTTCCATCATATCCTAAAAAATACTATTAAAAAAATGTAATGTTGTCAATTACCACCTCCGTAATATAGTGGTCACCCACCGGAATTAAATCCAGAGGTCCTGAGTTCGAATCTCAGAGGAGAGCAAATTTGTGGTAAGTCTGATTGCTGGTAGTTCTTATTTGAATACTGTCTGGCTAGCTACCATAGATATAGGAAACTGTAGATCGGCAATGTGAAAGAGAAAGGACATACTAACGAGTAGATATATTAGAGCGAGATAGATAGATGAGACCATTTCACGTACACGCAGGCGGCCCAAGTCGGCCTGTCAGTCACGTAGAAAACACAGCAACTGTCAGATTACAGTACTGTTTTTCACGCACACATGCGCATTACTCACACATTGCTTATTTTTTTTGGTCTCGCCCCAGGCGATTCATTGCCAATCTATTAAACTTGAGTAATTATAAATCTATGCTAGTAGCTAGCATAGATTTATCATTACCGACATAACTGACATTTTAATATCAAAGTTGATAAGCGAAGTCACAACAACCCTTAACAAATAGTCAGTTGTTAAGGGTTGTTGTGACTTCGCTTCTACCTCGCACCTGACGTTAAATGATGATAAGACGATCAGTCTTATCATCATTATCATCATTTAACGTCAAGTGCGATGAAGGCCAAGAACTTACCAGTCAATTATACAGGGTGATTGGTAATTAGTGGCGGACCTGTTAAGGGGAGATAGAAGAGGACAATACTAGTCGATTTCACTATGGGATGTACTGTCCGTAAGCGAACCGTTTCAGAGATATTAATTATTTTAGAATTTTATAAAAAGTCCGAAATATACATCCGAACACAATAAATCGCAGGAGCAGACTGACAGGAGTTTGCGAGCCCCTCGTTTCTGCTAACTCTTGCTGTAGTGCGCTCGCTCACACCTCTAGTTGGTATGAAATGTATGAAATATAAAATCCTAAAATAATTTATATGTCAGAAACGGTTCGCTTTCGGATAGTACATCCCATAGTGAAATCGACTAGTATTGTCCTCTTCTATCTCCCCTTAACGGGTTCGCCACTAATTACTAATCACCCTGTAGAACAAAGGAAACCCAGACTGTTTTTATATCCGATCCGTTCGAGTAATTCTCAGTTAACCACTACACACTCAGGCACTAGACACACTTTTGTTATACACCGCACTCGTCGAACAAGGGTGCGAAGACCCGGTCTACATACGACGCGCTATACCCGGTACAGACATGTACCGGGGCGCTTCTCCCCGCCTCCGCCACGACACGATGTGCCCGAGCCGAGGTCCGAGCCTTTAGAGGCACCCTCGGGCATGTCGCTCCCTACCGACACGGACGCCCTAGGGACGCTAGGCGGTCGAGAGACTCCCCACGGGGGAGATGCTCGGTCGCCCAGTAATCCCCTAGGAACGTTCGACCTACAGGCTTGAGGACCCCCAAGGTCTTCGCCTTCTTAAAAACCCGGTGACGCAGAAAATGTCATCAGAGACAATCTGCAATAGATTTCAAAAAAAAAAAAAACTGTTTTTATAAACAACAAGGCAGGACAAATTTTAATGAGCATACAGCGTCACTAATACGTGCTTGCGTGCGTGCGTCTATATCGTATAAGTAGATGCAACCTGCAACCTGGAGTGTCCTGATAGATGCTTTAAAGCTCTGGAAACGTCACCCATACAGCTCTACTATCGTGGGTGTTGCAAGCATTTATCGACTGCGATGACCATTTTGGCATTGAAATCCTTTTATTATAATCATATTACTAATATTACAATATTTACCACAAAGGCCATTTTGTATGTTACAACTATTGAAGGATCGCAATCCAAGCAAGTGCGACCTACATGGTGTTTTTGTAGTTCATATTTTATAATGTCAAATGTCACTCATCAAAGAATTAATTTCGAAATCTGTACACTTATATAGCGTTTTAGTAAGTTGTAAATAAAAGTCTGTTTTATAATTTAAAAGCGTTTATATCCATCAAGCTAATAGCTTCCACATCGTCTGCGCACTCTATACACTACAACAACAACTTCGTTATCATAGTTCATATAAAATCAGTACAAAATATTAAAAGTTGCATGTATTTGCCAGCCCTAAGAGTAGGTGAACCGCATGCACTTGTGGCTTGTAAAGTTGCAACGCCACTTGAAGTTATAGAACTGCTGAACTTTATTCTGCGGAGTTTTATCATAATCACATAACTCCTGAAAATGGTACTTGTTTCCATTTGTTCAGGAGCCCCAGGTATGGAGGATGTGGCTGAAAATTATGAGAGTACATTTTTTAAAATAAGTAAGAGCAATTTCTTATTCTAGGACTGGGAAGTACTTGGTCTTCATCTCAGCTGGAGTCAAGATAAGCCGAGAGCGGTTTTCACCCAGAATGCATAAGTGAAAGAACTGTCTATGCTACTTTTCACTGCCGGAGCACACCAATAAGAATTATACCTACCTACTCAGCTCGATACTCTGCTGACCCTCGTTGAAATACTCGCTTTGGCAATAATTCAGACTAGGTAGACACACATCCTGAAACATACCCTGACCATCGTGCCATCTTGACACTTATTATGACACTTACACTGAAACTCGTTGAACCCTCAGACCAATCATTGGTCTGAGGTTGAACCACTTGCCATGATATTCACAACGAATATCAGGGTCATCATTCATCCCGGTACTCGGCTACCATCGTTGAAACATTCGCCTTGACATGTCATTCCATACCTACACTCGGCTGACACAACTGGGTAAACACACTTTCAGATACTTGCAGTGCTTCCGACACTCATTTCTACACTCTGCTGGCCCTCGTTGATTCACTTGCCTTGATATCTTGACTCGTTATAATCCCCGTTCTGATACTCGTGGATGATTTTCTTTGATGGCTTCCACTATGATTTAGCTAATGTCCAAGTTCAAAAGATAAGGTTTGATGTTTCCGAATGTTTACAACTCTGCTCAAATAGTTAACACCCAGCTAACACTCGGTGAAGGAAAATATCGTGAGGAAACCTGCACAGTGCACACACCTATTTAGAAATTCTTAGGTTGTGTGTGAAGTCGACCAACCCGCACTTGGCCAGCGTGGTTAACTAAGGCCTAATCTAATGTGGGGTAGGCTTGAGCCCATGTCGAGCCCTGTTGATGATGATGATGATAATACTCGGACTGACACATCTCGGCGCCGTCGAAGCACACCTAATAAAGCATCGTTAATATTGAATATATAGCGTTTTAAATTTATGACAGGGAAATGGTATCCATACTGCATTTTATCTCAGGGGTAGCAAACGAATTTGAAAACTGTCGTAATTTAAAAACAAGACAAAAGTTTAGCGTCCCTTGAGGTTCCAATGCATATTGCGTTATGACCACACGTAGTAAATGTAACTTTTTTATATCATAGGAACATTTGCAGAAAAATATCCTTCCTTTATAAAGAGAATGTTCTCGCGGGGAGATTCGTTGACGGGAAATTCTCTAGGGAGGTTCATCTAGGAGGCTGGAAGATTCGCCAAGGTTTTTCGCCTTCTTATTATATTAACCCCGTAACGCTGTAAAGGCATAGGCCGCCAACAGACAAAGCTATAGAAAAGCAGAATAAAAAATACCACTGTGAAATATATTACAACTTGGTGTAATTTTTCTGACAAGGAAAGTGTCAAAGTATGTACTCGTAATCAGAGATTGTTTGTTCAGGGTTCTACGCTAAGAGGTAGATCAACCATGCGTTGAACCTATCAAACCCAGCACCTTCCAATGGCCTGATGCAGCTTTACGGTTATACACGCAAAATCACTGGAGAGTGTGCTACTTACCATGCGGCAATTTAGTGTCCCTAACAATAATTTTTTTCTCTTTTTGTCTCCATGCCCTATGGTCTTTCTCCCCTTGAATATCAAACGATTCTCAACTCAGCGATGGACCGACCAGATAAAATCTGCTATAGGCGGCCCGCATAAATGCTCAAAATGTGCTATGAATCGGACACATCGGATATAGTGAAGCGAGCCAGAAAATTCTAGCATAGCACTCCCTCATCTCTTCTTCTTCTTCATCGTACAGACTGTTTCGGCAACTAGATGAGTTCGCGTCTGGTGAGAGGCTGGATCACTCTAGCCTACCCAATTCATTTAAGAAGTCTCCTAACGCCTTACGTCTCTGAAGATCAGTCATCCTGGAGTCTACGCGCATAGCCCAAATAACAAGCTAGCCCGGTGAGCTATCATTGCGTTGCATTTCGTCAGGACATAAGGGGCTGTTTTTTGTATTGTTTTTTTTGTGTGTTGTTGTATTGTTTTCGCTGTGTAGCACGACAAGTCTTATTTTGTTTAATTGCATTGTGTAAATTATATGTATACTGTTAGGAGTATTATTATTAGTTATGTATGTATACTGTGTTTTAATTTGTACATGTTTGTAGTACCTATCTACACACTAAAGTGTTGCTCGATGCCAGGGCCATTTAAACAACATCAATGTCTGCCACTGAAAATCAGCGTCTCAGAATATCGACTGGGACATAAAGCTGAGTGGTAGTCCGATTCGGCGACATATAGTGCATGTATTTTTTTTTCCTGTTTATTTTGTATATGTACGTAACTTTATTATTTGCATTATTACGCCGAATAAAAGTTTTTTTCTTTTTTCTTTTCTTTCAAACAAGAATGAGTGACGTACAAACTGACATACAAAGAATACAATATACACAATATACAATATTTATAAATTTAAATGTATGTCAAAAAACGTGCTAGGGTGTTAATATTAAAAAGATATAAAAAAAGTTTGACTGAACACACACACGCACACATAATATCCAATATCCCAACACTAATAAAAAACTGTAAATTAATAGTAATTACTTAATTCTTAGAACACAATTATAAAATTGCTAGTACTTACACATCATTTTTAATTTTTAATTTCATTTCATTTCATTTCATCATTTCATTTCATTTCATTTAAATATTTTATAAAAATATTGTAAAACCTTTGAGGAATCACTGACTCTGATAATACAGTTCAATTAGTTTCGGGGTCAGGGGTCCACTACTTTGTTTCACATTAGAGCCCCTTCAGTGCTTGTCCAGTCTCGGCGTTTGATGAACGTAAGCGCAGCGTAGAGCCGCGTCAACGCTACGTCTACGTCGAGTTGTTTCGAACTTTTCTTTGCAGCAAATTGAACGCTGCGGTGTCATAAATAGTGTGACGTCTGCGCCACGCTAGTACAGCACTCAATCGCTGCAGAAGAAACGCCGCGTACAGCATTCAATTACTGCAGAAGAAATGCTAGTGTATAGGGGCACTTATATAAACCCTAGATCTATTCACTGTAATTGTACCATATTTATTGTGCAATGTTGGGTTGTGAGAAGATGATGATAAAGAATTTAGTCATTAAACTTAGGATACCTATAAAACATCCTTCAATTGCAGGGAGAGATAAAATATGGGTACTTGTTAAAAAAAAGTTGTCATGACCAGTAAAACACTCTCTTATGACGACCACATGTCATGTAGGTACTATACGTGTGCTTAACAACCACCCCTTGTTTGAGGATTGTGAATTCACGTAATTTAATTACATATAGCATTATATATTACGTCACTTTAATAATTAATTTGCTTAGTTTCTAGCGTGAGGTTACAGATTTATGGGAAAGTCGCTAGAAATTTTAAATTAATTACTTACCAGACTTTAAAATATTCCCAGAAAATATTTATAGCCGTCCGGATTTAATTAAATTCTCTTGATATAGTTAATTGGATGGCAGTCTTGGATTTCATTATAAATTACTTGAAAAAAATAAAGATTTCTCAAAATAACGTTAAGCAAAGAGAGTGTCAAACAATTGTTAAGATATTCGATGTGTAATGTTGAGAATCGATCGATGTTAGTCACGGTTGTTTATTTAGGTAGGTATATTAAAAAATAATATAAGTAATTAAAAAGCCCTGACTCATGACCAAATATTCGTACTTATCACACATACATTTGTACTAGGTGGTAGACCCATGGGGTCTATGTTTGGAAGCCTCCTCGTGGCGGACCCTGGTAACGTGGTAGGGAAACTTTCTCGGCGGGTGTGTGGCTTTTGATGTCAAGTGTGTCCGCTTGGCATTTGAAGTCACATGCCATCATCGAGTTGATTTTGTTTTCCCACCACGGCTAGTTCCGGACGGCCCTTTTCAGGGCCACGACCGCGCCCGGGGTCCCCCGGGTGCGGTCCGATGGCTGCTCCCGGTGTCCTCGTAAGGAGGACGCGCCAGGTCGAGCAACCGTCGGTGAGGAGGCGGCCTATGAGGCCGGCGTCGGCCAACGGCCCACAGGGGCTGGCGTTAGTCGGTAGCCCCTGTGGGCTTCTGGCCACCAATTGGTGCACAAGGAGTGCCTAGACGGGCAGTGTTGGGATGGTCTCGGTGTAGTTGCGCTCACGTGCGCAGATCCCGAGCCGTCCCGCAGTAGCGCACTGGAAGTCAGGCCGGGGAGGATGTTTAGTGAGTATGGAGGGAACGCCTTTACCTCGAGTCCCACATATCTCCTGCGGTTGGCACCACCCCGCAGAGACGATGCGTAAATGCATTTGACCTCCCTGTCAACAAAAAAAAAAGGTGGTAGACCCATATGTAGTCTGTGTAGGTACCACCGCCTTTCTTATTTCTGCCGGGAAGCAGTTCGCTGTGTTTCGGATTGAAGGGAAAGCCAGTGTAATTACTGGGCATGGAAGGCATATCATCTTAGTCCCCAGGATGGCAACGCACTTGCAGTGTTAAGTGATTTTCCCTTATACTGCAAGTGTGTATAGGCGATGGTAACCACTTAACACCAGGTGGGCCACAAGCTTGTTTGCCATCTCGTAGTATAAAAAAATACATTTAGCTGTACTGAGTCTTGGACAAGAACTCTTCGTATATGATTGGGTATACCTAGGTTCGAAAAATTCTGTAGGTGCACTGAATGTTCAAAATTTCATGATGATCGGTTGGGCAGTGTAATCACGAAAGCGTAACAAACAAACAAACTCACATTTATTCAGCCGAGAGATCTCACTGTTGTACAGTTCTCCCCCAAGGGCCTCCAACCCGATCGGACCTGCCCGCGTTCAGCTGCTTCCAGCGAACTCTATCAGAAACGGCAGAGATTTTTAATTAATTAATTCCAAAATTGGTTAAATTTAGAGAGGAAAATTACTGAAGACATGAGCTAGATCCTTTTACCTTCCCATAATACTTACCTCTTCCTAGATACTGCTGCGCATCAGCCATGTTTCCTGAAGCTGGTGTTGATGATTTACGCACATTATACAGCATTATAAGAAAACACGAAAAGGAATGGTATCGATAATGCGCAGATCACGGAGAGCTCAACCGTTTGAGCTTTCCCATGATCTCTGAGTCTTGAGGGTATGGAAATACAAACTTGACTGTCCTATTCGTACGCATTGGACAAGGATGCCAAGGGCGGAACACTTTTTTGATAATTTTTTTTATGTCATCAGTATTTTTTAATAGCCTTCTAACATAGCGTTAAGGTTTTTACTACCATATGGGTTTTTTGAAGTCTGAAAAGAATATTTACTGGGAGGGTGAATTTAAAAACAAAATACTTAATAACAACATTTCATAATATTAATTGAAGGAGTTTCTCCCGAATTCTTATTGTAAAAACATATGTTGAGGGACTCCATTTACAACTCAACCTACTGTACAATTGTCTGTTACTATAGGTACATTTTCACTTGACATTGGCGAAATGCGTAATCTTTTATTTGTCGCGATCGCCATTTAGAGTGAAGAAGAAGAATATTAATTCAATATTACTTACGAACTTTCCTCACTATTTTGCTAAGATTGTGATTGATTATGTAGATACTAATTAATATTCCCCGCGGAGTTTGTATCATGGAGTTGGCAACAAGTTGACAGTTACATAGCAGCAAAGTTGGTCGCGTCAACATCTGTCGCGCAGCGGTGCTGCTCGCAAGCCGCAACATATATTATCTCCTATCGGGTGTACAATCACCTCCACATCGGGCGTTCCTTTGAAAAACTTTATGCTGTTGTAATGAGAACGATTGTTCAAGTATACTTATTTTAAAATATGGGAGAATTTCCGCGGTTAGAAGATGACGTCTTGGAAGGTGTGGTTAAACTTTATATTTTAACGAATAATCATTGATTGGCAAGCATTTGCCTAATGTAATACAACACACTGTAATAAAATGAGCACTATAACATGTATTTTTCACTTGTCAAAACCATTAGTATATCCTTAGATTAATTTGCTTTAATCTATTCTATTCTTAATTAATGGCATACGTAAATATTAAAGATTATGTATTTTGCCAATGTCAAGTGAAAATTTAATTATAGCTACAAAAAATTGTACGGTAGATTTTGGTTAAAAATGGAGACTCTCAACACGTGTTTTTACAACAAGAACTCGAGAGAAATGTCTGTTTTAATCTAATGCTACGGCCACACTATCGCGATAACACGAAGATTTGCGTTGTCGCGACACGTCTGGTCAACAAGTTCGTCCTATCGCGAATCATGTTCGCGAATGCGAATGCCTTTCGCGTGGGTGTCGGTAAAATAAAAATAAATAAATAATAAATAATAAATTGTTTATTCATAATTATAGTGCTGGTTTTTTTCAAAAGTATTAACATTAAGATAAGGTGACAGTGTTTCTTTGCCTGAACTAGGTTATACCTGTGTTTCAGGCGAGACATTGCTTATTGACTATTATATCTAATTACACAATATTATCATACTTTAAAGTCAGTTTCAATAATAGTGATTAAAAGTAAGAAAACATAACAATGATAAAAAAAACTTATGACTTATTTCAAATTAAGTATTTATAAATTAAGACTAACTCTGAAATATTGCTTATTGTGCGATTTAAAATATGAGATTAGCGTCAGCACTTTCATAAACTGGGCTAAAGTAATGGTTGTAATAATATTATTCTAGGTTATAACAAATTGTAGATTGCATATTTCAAGGTAAAGATTTTGCTTAGACGGCTCTAAATTTAAGGTTAGTAATACAGCACAGTTGTCGGTAAACATAATATAAAGAAAAATAAGTCTATGAAGATAAATATAAAAACAATATTTTAAATTCTACAAAAAGTTTTTAGTTATTAATTAAATCTAAGTTCATTTATTTATGTTAATTATATTTCCTAAGCAAAACTATGTGACTCTCTTATGCGCCTTCATAATCTATGGAGTTGATATATCTGAACTCCGCAGCTTTCTTAGCCGGACAGTCCGCATCTCCTGTTTTGTGGTCACTTGGCTTTTTAAAACGCAGGCATGTTGCACATTTCGGTGGAAGGTCTTTGTTTGAGCATTCTTGTATGGAATGACCGTCTGCTCCACAATGTCCACATGTGATGGTCAAGGATTTACACGTCTTGGCTGCGTGACCATATTGATGGCACTTGTAACATCTAGTCACAAAAGTAAAATCTCTCACAGGGCAGGATGTCCAGTTAATAAATAGTCGTTCCTGATTAATAAGGGCTTTGCGTATGTTTGCTGTAACTTCTAGGACATAATTGCAACTCTCGGCATTTCGTTTTCCGGACTTGTGACTAAGTTTAATTGAGTCCATAAAAGTATTTGCAGACATAGTGGGCAGTTTATCGACCAAATTTTGCTCAAAAATGCATTTATATACATCGTTTTCGGGCATTGTTGAGGGTACTCCAATAACTATTAAGCGCGGCTTGCGTTTGTGAGTTTCATCGACGGTAAATCCAGAGGCAGTGAGCTGAGAATTACGTTTCAATTTTTGCACGTCTTCTTTGGTCTCGGTGCTGATGATGACGCCACCGTTCCTAGTCTTTCTTACTCCTCTTACCTTAAGTTGAATTTCTTCAGGGCAAATAATTTTTTGGACCAAGTTCTTTGTTTCATCGCTAGTCTTTGTGCAATCTCTAGGATAAATTGCTACGGAGCTGACAGGACTCGGTCGGATGAAATTATTCGATCCCTTTTTTACCATCTCCGCGAACGATGTGCTTTCTGTAATATTTGACGTAAAAGACTCCTTTATAGTCTGTTTCATTTCCGACAGCTGGTGTACCAGATCTTGATTTTTCTTGGAGTTCTGGAGACAGGTGTGAGTTTGTAAAGCTTTTTGTTTCAACGACTGATATTGTACCGCCATTTGTGCAACGCCATGACCAACTTTTCGGCACAAGTTATTTATTCAGAGTTCAATTTTCCTTCATTAGAAACGCTGCAAACCTCGTTCAAATATAATTCAATAGAGCTCAACCATTTTTGAATATCAGGAGTCGAAATCGCTTCTATGGGCTCAAGGTGGTCTTCTCTTGAATTTTCTGGAGTGGGCGTTGGTGGAGGAGTGCGACGCGTTATACCACTCCGGTTAAAGGGACTGCTATCAGACATTCTTAATCACAATACTTTTCACTATGTTTACATTAATCACCACGAGAAAATGTTCTTAGTATGCAACACATACTAGGTCACTATTAATTGTATTTTAATTTGTGCAATTTTTATTGCATCGAAAGGCACGTCTGAACTTTTTGTGCAAATAATAAAGATGCAGTATAATACTAGAAAAATGCACTGAAAAAAATCGACTTGCCTCAGGCGGGACTCCCGCCTGAGGCAAGTCGATTTTTTTCAGTGCATTTTTCTAGTATTATATTTACGCGTTTGTAAACGCAAAAATAAAATTATTCCATAAAGATGCAGTAAATAATTATTTGCCGACATATAATATAGCGCAACCGTCTCATCCATTTTTATTCGCGAAATGAATTTAGCGCGACGTTCTAGATTATCGCGAAGTAACGAAGTTTTTTTTGATGTGGCCAAGCACTTCGTCGTAGAGCGAACACGAAGTTTTATCGCGACAACGCGAACACGTATCTTCGTCTTCAAGTGTGGCCGTAGCATAAGAGTATCACTCTGACGGACTGTGGCATTAAGTTTTTTAATAGGTATTTGACATTAAGGCCAAGTGATCAAAATTGTCGATATTCCAGGACTTATATAAAAAAAATCAGAAAAACAGTTTCTTGTCTCCTTGTGTAATATAATATTACAGTTCGATATTGCAGGTATTTATATTGGTCTTTCTTTGGTTTCCAGGCAATAATTTTGAATTTTGGCGCAGAGTATTATCTATCATACAACAATATAAACACACCTCCTCACACATGGTACTAGTTGATGCGCTGATCATGTCCGTTCTTCACGACCCCATCAATTTCGCTTTCAGAAAAAAAAAAGAATTATCTGCATCGATCCTACCGTCTTCGAGTAATAGTTTACCTATTACTATAATTAATAAAAAAAACCCTGAGAAACTCTTAGTTTTTTGAAGTCGGTTGATAAAACATTTTTATTTGTTTTTATTTAATGATAATTACCGTACTTCTCAAGTACCTAAAGTATAAAAGCTTACATTTTGTTATTATATTTTGTGGGTGGGTAAAAGGATAATTACATTACACATGCAATTAAAACGTTACTATCATGCGATAATTATGCTAATTGACTGCATGTCACTTAAAACCAAACCGATCAGGTTTAGCAATGTTGACCGGCTTTGTAATTAATATGGCTCCGTGTACGTAATTGACTGTTCAATTAATCTACTTAATTGTGTTCCGTGTATTTTAAACAACAAAGCATTAATTATAAATTATTATTGTTGCGCTGATCATTAGTTTGTTAAAACTATGAAAAATACACTGAAAAATCGACCTGCCTCAGGCGGGAATCGAACCCGGGCATCTTCCGCAATCCGGGTGGCTGCGTTAACCACTACGCCACCTATCTCTTTTTTTTAACCGACTTCAAAAAAGGAGGAGGTTATCAATTCGACTGTATGTTTTTTTTTTAAAACTATTTACGCGTTTGTAAACGCAAAAATTATTCCCCGTTAGTTTGTTAGTTTTTGTGCATATTGATGATGATAGGAATGATGACAATACATGTTCTTTCATGACTTATTGTTTCTGTACAAGCTAGCGAATGGCATCCTTGAGGCTCCCGAATTATTAGGAAGTCTGTCTTTTTCAACACCATTAAAACTTCCTCGCGCTTCTAGATACAACCTTCTGTTGAACTACTCTAGTAGATCCAATCTCGGTCACCACGCGCCTATAAATCGTTTTATCCGAGAGTTCAACAGCTTGGCTAAGATCAAAGACTTGGATCTCTTCACGGATGGCTTGCGTAATTTTAGAAATTCACTTCTCTGATTTATTATTCACTACTGTATCATTAGAGAAAAGATGTTATGTGTATTTTTTATTTTTTTTTTGCTTTTGTATCTGTATTTTTATTTTTACTTTTGCACCTGTATTTTTAAATTCAATTTACAATGTTCTTTGCTTCTTCATCGCATGTGGTCTTCACCTATAATTGTAATAGCATTAAGCATAAGTAGCCTTATCTTTTACCACAATAGCGTTTGTTAATGTTTATTATATTGGTGATCAATAAATAAATAAAAGATTTTTATTTATTTTACCGCCGTGGGTCGCCCAAATCTAGAAGTACCGTGTTCGATCTTATTGGCGTACGAAAGTCGTGACGGCGGCGGGCTGTGCGAGCGCACTTAGAAACTTCGTTTGCGCGATTCAGGTTTCCATACTAATTGTCGCGTTTGTATGAGCACTGTTGCATAGCGCCATCTGTGAGTTCTATGAGGAGGCGGCATTGGCCGCCACACCATTGTAAGCTTACCCCGTAGGCTACCTAAGTATGGTTTAATTTTTGTCCGTTCATGTAAACTACAGACCACCGTTTTATTGTTCAAGAGTAGAAACTTAATTATCTTTAGGGGATTATTAACAAAATTATGCTTATGTTTGGTTGGTGGAATTGAGCATGTTTAAAGGCCCCCCTGGCTAGCATCTCAAGAGCGAAATGTAGTTAACGTGCCCCTGTTCTGTTAGTGTCAAAAACTTAATTGAATACTCGTGTACTATATTACAAGAGTAATCCGATTGCCATAAAATCAACAATAAACCCACGCAGCAACGCGAGGCATTCGCGCTGGCACTGTTTTGAAATGTCTGAGATTCCGTATGCGTGAGAGTGTCTATGTGTGCGTTGCAAGAGCGTGTAATATATGAAGCTTGCTCGCTGTATAGTACTTTAATTTCCGAAGTCGCCAAGCTCCCCCTTACCCAAATACTACGCGATATAAAACCGTAAAAAATACGTATCTATTTTCGGTTAACTGCAAAGAACTGCGGAACTAAGCGTGGGTGGGATCGCGTTATTACCGTTATTTATTCGCCGCATTTCCAAATGAAAATTTTCGTCTAAACTCGAGCTATCTGCCGCGTCGGATGTCCTGCTTCACGCTCTGTGCTACGGGTCATATCTGAATTAAACAGGTGAACATCGAATTTGACACTTAAGCATTAGGTGGTAGGGTCCTTCTGGTATCAGCCTTTTCCGTTTTCCGTGGGAAATGTAGCCATTGGCCATGGACCGTGGAAGGTATTAGCATCTTTTATTATTTACAAAGCATGGCTATCCTACACCGCAGTTAAGAACGTTGATAGTGGTGTCGTCGTAAATATAATTAGTTTTACGCTCACGACAATTCTCGAGCCGAATAACATTATATAAAAGGTAACATTTAATTATTTACACATAAAGTCACATCTGGGTTGGGATAATAGGGTCCTCGAGTGGCGGCCGCGTAGGTACCAAGAGACGCAGCGTTGGTAGTAGCGTCCCATAAGGTGGACCGACGATCTGGTAAGGGTCGCGAGAAGCCGCTGGATGCAGGCAGCGCAGGACCGATAGGGTTGGAGAGATCCTTCAACAGTGGGCTGAAATGATGATGATGGTGATGAAAGCCACATCTGACAATATGGGTCATATAGTGCCTCAAAACAGCGACAGGTTGCCAGCCTGTTGCCGATTCGAACCTATCCTATATATATATATATAACATATCTAACGAAGTAGACCGCTTCCTGTGTAGGCAGTTGACCACTCCAACTTGACAGCGCCCATCGCCCATATAAATATCCATCTTAAAACAATAATATTATAATCACTATAATATATCATTGTCTCAAAAAGTCTTTTTGCGATGAAACGTTTGTGCTCATTTTACTTTGTAGTGGAAAGAATTGGAAGTGAATTTTTTACATATGTATATCCAATTTATAAAGCATAAACTAGAAATATCTCGAAAATAAGGTTGAATGATCATGCATTTCGCCGTTTTACGTCGCGCGTCTCTCGACGGCTCTCGTTCTCGTTTCTAATTCGGCTCTCGTTTCTAATTTATACTTTATACCTACATACCTAAAGTTCATTATTCTATGTAACAATAATTCGCTTCCATCAAGTGTAAATTGAGTCTTACTACAACTACAAACTAACAAAGGAAAGCCATGCTTCGTATATCTCATTTCAAAGTACCTATAGGTACATAAGTGTTTGTAACTCATCTCATAACACTTGTCTGCACAATTTTGTTAATATTGCTCATAATAAGGAAGAAGTGGCAATTACTCCGAAGTTACGAGAGCAAGAATTAACGGGGCTTCATATCAACGGTGTGAAATAGTGAACCCTTCGGTAAAAGGTCAAGCGTCGCTTTGTCGTAAAATCGACCTTATGTAAACGTAATTATAATAACTAGTAGTAGGAACATTTTCCCATCATTTACTGTCAGAGGCTCTAACAGAAAATGATGGGAAAATGTTCCTACTGTGTTATTATAGTTTTTTTTATTTTTTGACGCAGACAGAAACAATGTTATGCAGACAGTCACACAGTCATGGGTTACCCGTGTTCGTGAAAAAAAAAAGCTCTATAGGTGAAACAATTCATTGAATATAAGTACTCCCACACAGCATTTATAATAGGTTGGGGAAAAAGTTTCTTCGCATTTTTTAAGAAAATTCAAAACATTTTTTAATATAGTTTATTTACATTTAACTAAACTATGTAGGTACTATTTTGTTCGATAACTTTTTGCCATCTTATAGGTAGGGACATGATCCCATTGCTATAGAAATTTTGGGACTTCTGGTCAAAATACCGCGACAAGTGGTTTTGGCAGTCCTCTCGTGATGTTAACCTGACACTGCCTAAAGAATTCTGAAGAGACCGAAACAGGTGGAAATCTGAAGGTGCAAGGTCAGGACACCTCCCAGCCAAACTCTCTTAATTTTTGCTGAGTGGCTAAAGATGTGTGAGGTCTAGCGTTATCATGATGAAAAACCACACCCCTTCTGTTGATTAATTCCGGCCGCTTTCTCTCAACTCCTTGCTTTAATCTCATCAGTTGTTCGCAGTAGAGTTCAGAATCGATGGTCCTGCCTGGTGGTAACAGCTCATAATGAATAATGCCCTTCCAATCCCACCACACACTCAGCATCACCTTGTTGCGAGTTAACCCGGGTTTCGCCACAGTCTGTGAAGCCTGACCGGCCTTTGACCACGACCTTTTTCGCACGTTCTTGTCGTACGTGATCCACTTTTCATCACCAGTTATCAGCTTCTTCAAAAATGGTTCGGTTTCATTACGTCGTAATAAAGAATCACAAATGAGTACACGGTTCATTAGGTTTCTTTCAGTGAGCTCGTGAGGTACCCAAATGTCGAGCTTTTTTGTGTACCCAGTTTTTTCAAATGCGCCAAAACTGTTTTGTGGTCAATTCCCAGTTCTACAGCTACGTCGTAACTACTGACATGCTGATCTTGCTCCACTTTTTCAAAAATGGCATCCATTTTATCTGTAATAGGGCGACCAGAGCGACGTGCATCTTTGACATCAAAATTTCCGGATTGAAAACGCTTAAACCAAATTTGTGCTACTCTCACAGACACTGCACTAGGTCCATAAACATCGCAAATTTTTTTCGCGGCTTGCGTTGCATTTTTACCTTTTTTGTAGTAAAATTTTTAAATGTATCGAATTTCTTCATTAGATTCACTCATCTTGGCGGTACGAAAAACAAATGAAAATCACACATTTTCCTAATTTGAATTTGGAATTATGTTCTTTAAAATTTAAACTTTCAATGATACCAAAACCAGCCAGATACAAATAGTATAGCCAAAGAGATTTTATTACAAGTTTATACATACTATAATGCGAAAAGACTTTTTCCCCAATCTAATATAACGTTTAAAACATTGTGTATCATGATATCACTTTATAACAGCGTGTAACATTATGCTACAACATTTTAAAAAGGTTATAAGTTATAAACGCTTTCACATTGGTTCAACTCGTTGTATAACATTGTATATATAGTCTGTGATTGTATAACATTTCCCGTACTCCGTTAACGAGCAATCTCCGCCTCGCGCCCTTCTGATATCTCTTGTATGATATTATACCCGTATTATACAACAAAAGTTATAATTTGTTATATCATGTTGTAATTAGTCGTATAATCTTTTGTTACAGAAGTTGTATAACATCACTAAGAATTTATAACTTTTGTTACAATTAAGCTCAGACCAATGACTTTTTTATTGGTCTGAGCCATGTCTGAGCAAAACAAGTTAGACTATTTAAATGTTATGCAACATTCTCTAAAGTTATATAACTGCTCCTAACCTTAAGAAACGAAAAAATCTAAAAATATAACATGATTATTTTAGAACTGTTCGCCAAAAAAAAAACCTAATAATGAAAGGTTTTTTTTTTCTTTGATGATCTTGCAATCAATCAGATGAGTTGTTGGGCGAATTGGCGAGCAGGGTGGCAGAACACTCCCAGCTGAGCCCACCCTTTCATTTGTGCAGTCAGACCTCTGGGCGACCGCAGTCATCAAAGATGTCTCGTTGTTTTTTCAGCCGACGAATAATTTCAGGAATGCTGTTTTTTTGTAATTAACTTTTAATTTAATATGTATAAGAGAATTTTGCCGAATAAAAAATGTGGTGAGGTATAGTTTTTTACTAAAATATGCAACAGATTCCTAGTCAATCCGCCAGAGTACGCCTCCTTGCATTTCTACGTGCCCCGGGAACCACAAACAATGTTCTGTTTGTGGGATGACAGCTGTGGTCATCGAATGGTTTCTGGCCACGTGATTTGCATACTGTGCTGAATGAAAACAACTGTGGAATCCATATTGCCTTGGAAAAAATGCAGAATAGTACAGCGGTATTATCATCAATATTGATAACATAATCAGTAGATGTTTTTGCGAAGAAAATGGGAGCTATATACTGGAATCAAGTAAGTACATGATCTTATTCCATTTGTCTCAAAATAAAGCTCTTAGCAAGTGATGTCTATTAGACATTACTTATTTATACTATACTAGCTTTTACCCGTGGCTTCGCTCGCGTTGATCTCTTTAAATAACTGTCAGTTATAATAATAACATAGTAAATAAAACAATTTGATATTTTTTGTATTTATTGAAAATACTGAAAACATACCTAGGTTATACATAATAATCAAACAAAAAAATAGTAACTAAAATTATTAATATTTTAAAAAGTCTACGCTATGTAACTAGGTAATTCCTCTTTAAAAGAGCTCAAAACAGAATAAGCATTATTCTAGGACTTTATAATTAACTACTTACTTATGTATTAAAATAGTGTGCGTCAATCGCCATGCGTTTGCCGCATAAAACTACCGATAAATAAATGTTAAGACCTTTACTTAAAAAATATCATATTCAGGAATTTTTACTTAAAAAAAACTAAACGTATATTTTTTGCTATTTCAATTCTTATTTTTAGCTCTTCTATTATTCACTGGTTACTTCATTTCATACATCGATTATCTCCTGAGGTAATCTATAGTTTCACCTTAATTTTTTACACATAAACATAATTATGTGTAAAAAAATATAAAATAAGGATCAGCAAAGGGGTATTGATCACCTTATACTCCGTCCACCAATCCGCATTGGGAAAGTGTGGTGTACTACTTCCTTAACCTCCTTAAATGAAAAGTAGAGGCCTTGTGTCCCAGCAGTGGGTTGAATTATAAAGGCCGTTATGATGATGAGGACTGTGATGAGACTAGATAAAGCGAAAGAAATATGTAAGGATCGTAGCAAATGGAAAGAACTGATCTCTGTCTAAGCCTATGGGGCAAAGGCGTGGCTTTATTATTTATTAAATTTCCATACTTAGGGTCGGATTATAATGGCTGTTATGATGATGATGATTATGTATGAATAATTATTATGATAAGATTCTAATGTGTTAATTTATTTCTGATGCAGAACGTACCAATCTGTTTCTAATATAAAACTCCTTTTGTCTTGAATTTTGGTCAAATTCTTTTCACTTTGACTGCACAATTATGTGGCCGTACGTTCGATTTTATGAGCAGTTACATCGGCTTTGTCCACGCATCATAAATGAGTTTGTTGCGTTCCAGACATTGTTCGGAACGCAAACACGCTAGCAATGTTGTGGGTGTTTGGGACAACGGGTATTAAAAACAAAACAAGTTTGGTTCAAACACGGCTTTGTTCCCGTCTTGTTTGAATAAGGGCCATTGGAGACATGCAACTTTTAACATCGGCGATTAGCGATTTTGCGATTGTATCGGTGCTGCATTGCCTGTAATCGACTTGCTGCGTTTGGTCGTAGAATCGCGTGTTTTAGCAACTGCATAGATGCCAACCTGCGCCAAAACACGATGCTTCGCTTCATCGATGCACGATTATATCATTTAAACATCTAATTAAAAATTAAAACTAATAATAATAAGACATACAATCACGCTCGTAATCCCAATCGTAATCATGAGGGGTTGAGCAGAGCCTTAGGTAACATTTTGTTACATAAAGCCACATCTGGCTGTATGGGCCATGCAGTGCCTCCTAATAGGACAGGTTGCCAGCCTGTCGCCTAGACAAAGGGGTACCAAACCCAAAAAGTAACAATCTAATTCATAAGTCAACGACCAGAACAGATGATACACTCAAAATCATCTCAGCAGTATTATAAAAAGACATTTATTAAATATACGTAATACTCACACAAAAATTAATAATGATAGTATTACGAATAAGTTATTAATATTAATTACAAGTGTTCCTCCTTTCCATTATTGTAGTGCCCGACAGGGTCCATAGTGATTCCTTTGAGTATCAGAATCCATGAAAATCGTGTCATCATAATCATACAGCCTTTATAATTCGACCCACTGCTGGGACACAAGGCCTCTCTTTGTCTTTGAAGGAGGTCTAGGCAGTAGTCCGCCACGCTTGCGCGATGCGGATTTCTGGACGGGGTATAAGGTGATCACAATACCCGTTTGCTGATCCATAGTCGCCTCCCACGACACCCATTGGAGGATATGGCCTCATGCTATTCTCCTCTGCCGGCAGCACACGGCTTTGGTGTAGCTTCGTTATTATTAAGTGAAGTACGTTCGTTCGTTTCAAGCCACGTTCCGCAGACGTAAAAGCTGAAGTTGCTGCAACTAGCATAGGAATGTCAGCGAAGTTAAGGATTTCTAACCAAATTAAATTACCGAGTGCCAGCTAGATGCCCCCGAAATCGCAAAACTCCTTTCTGTCCACCACGCCGAAGAACTGTGCTGGGTGCTAACTCACTTAGTACCAAGACTCTGTAGACTGTTAAACGACAGTAGTGATCTTTTAGACATTCATTTCGATTCGCTTGGTCGCATCCGATCTACTCTCCGTGAATACCTCTCACAAAGAGAAGTAATAGTATTGTAGCTTAAGTGGATGCTTATTAAATAAATGTTTATTTATTCAATTATAATATTTTAGATTTAATTTCTTAAAAATATGACTGAAGCTGTTTGGATGTTGTATTTACCTTTAAGTGTTTGTTGCACTACATTAAGATAATTTGTAATATTATCATAGATATATGTAAGAGTGTACACAAATGTTGGTAGATCTAAATAAATAAATAAAGTCGCTGCATCGACCGTTCTCCATGCATTTACGCATCGTCCCTGCGGGGTGGTGCTAACCGCGGGGATATGTGGGACTCGAGGTAAAGGCGTTCCCTCCATACCCACTAAACATCCTCCCCGGCCTGACCTCCAGTGCGCTATTGCGGGACGGCTCGGGATCTGCGCACGTGAGCGCAACTACACCGAGACCATCCCAACGCTGCCAGTCTAGGCACTCCTTGTGCACCAATTGGTGGCCAGCAGCCCACAGAGGCTACCGACTAACGCCAGCCCCTGTGGGCCACTGGCCGACGCCGGTCTTATAGGCCGCCTCCTCACCAACGGCTGCTTAACCTGGCGCGTCCTCCTGACGAGGACACCGGGAGCAGCCATCGGACCGCATCCGAAGGACTTCGGGCACGGTCGTGGCCCTGAAAAGGGCCGTCTGGAACTAGCCGTGGTGGGAAAACAAAAACAACTCGACGATGCTATGTGACTTCGAATGCCAAGGGGATTTGACATCAAAAGCCACACTCGGCCGAGAAAGTTTCCCCACCACGTTGCCAAGGGTCCGCCACGAGGAGGCTTCCGGACGTGGACCCCACCGTCCAAATGTCCTAACGTAACTGCGATCAACATTCAAACGTGTGCCAAAAGTAGCCGCTACAGGCATCCACGTGTGCGATGCGGAGCGTTCAGTCACTGCATTTAGCTTCCGAAAAGCAGCTGCTAAAAGTGGCAAGTCTGCTATGGCCCTAAAGCGCTGTGGCGACAGTAACAAGTTAGGCGAGGACGTTTGATGCATTGCAATGGGGTTTTATTTTCACAAGCCTTTACCCTTTACTTCTTTTCGGTCGGAATACAAAACAGTTTAGTAGTGGCGAAACGTTTTCCTCGTAAACTAACGTAAACAGTATCCTGTCTAAGAAACTTTTTTTGAAATTGATCTCCGTTTTTATTGCGTTTGAAAATACATTGCAGACATACAGTGCTACAAACATAACTGGCCCGTAGTGTTGTCGAGTGGTGAACTGTCAAATGTCAAAATCTATGGGTTAACTTCTAGTCCTAATTTTGCCGCCGTGTCCAAGCCGCGTTAGATAAGTTTGTGGATCTGTATATTGTCAATTTATTTGGGGTCGGTGAAGTATGTCATGTTATCGACATACTCTAAGGTACATATTATAGAACGAGTCTCAAGAATAAACGCCGACTTAGCGTCGTACGTCTCTATAACTTTGTGCTTGATAGAAAGTGACAAACGATTCTCAAGACATGATTCTAATGGTCGTGGACGTCAGAGGGTTCTACAGCGCCTGCTCCCCGCTCGCGTCCGCACAACATTTATACTTAATCCATACCAAACTATTATTAAAATCCTGGCCAAACTATTATTGGCTCAGCTTTAGGTATATTCCTGCAGAACTATTACAATTATTTTCCTGCAGAACTATTACAAGTATTTAGGATTTTTTTGATATCTTTTGGAATGTTGAACTCAATTTTGACAATTTTGCAGAAGTTGCGAGGTAATATCAGTTTTGTGTATCTTGATGATTTTATAATATTTTGAACCTATGGCGATATATTTTTTAACAAACTAAATGATATTATACAATACTTTTCACCCATTAAGCAGATGAACCAAGGTCGTTTCTAATTCGGATCCTCTACTAAGTATATAGAAAATTTTAATTAAATAGTGCCCTCTATATTACGTAGCAGTCCTCACGCTTCAAGTATCTGTCCAAAGCTTTACACTTAACAACAAATGATCACAATAAATTTAAAGTGAAGCCAAGTTTTAAGTTACATAGCAACGTGATACATACATCCTTACTAGTGACATTTCCTGCGGCCTCGCTTGTGAAACCGCAGCGGTGGATGTAGAGGAAATGGCGTCGGTTTTTAGCCTTCACTTTTAGAAGTTGGGGTCCGCGGGGAAATACGTCCACTGGACCACCGTAAGCTGCACGGAAGTTGTTTTACGTGGAACACAAAAATATCGAGGTTTCCTGACCGCGTTTTTAGCTTGTCACTGAAAGACTATGCTGAAAGTATTGAAGGCTCCTTTTTAATTAACCCCCGACGCAAAGAGAGGGATGTTATAAGTTTGACGTGTTTGTAAATCTGTGTGTATGTCTGTGGCATCGCAGCTCTTAAACGAATGGACCGATTTTGATGCAGTTTTTTTTTGATTGAGAGTTGAAGAGATCGAAGTGGTTCTTAGCTATAAATATTAGTCGGGGGCTACTTATCCCCTTCGGACCTGGTGTTGTTTTTATAAAGCACTCTTACCAGAGTTGAAATATAAACTATTTATGACATTCGGTACATTCTTATGACGAAGTTATATCCAACAATAGCTAGGAAAAATTTGTATATGTTAAAAAATTAAAAAATATATTTTTTTCATTAAAAACGATATAATTATCCTATTCAATAATAAAATATATACGAAATATTTTTTGAAGTCTAAACACTAATTCAGGTCTGAAGGGATTAAATTTTTTTTTTGTTTTTTGTGGTATATTGGCATGTAATGAGAAGTAAAGAGTAAATGAGAATGTTACAAAGAATCGAGGATTAATGTGGATGAGGTTAGAGGGAGAAAAAATCCAATGAAAAGAGTCCTCCACGGATGAGTAATGCTCATAATTATGAATAATTTATTAACATTCAATGGTCACTCGTGTATTCATAAAATTAGTGAACTAATGAAAAGCAAAGCTTCGACTGTCAAAGGCAATAAAGAAGACTCGTTATAGTAGTTAGCATTTAACATTTTGCTTTTGCAGGACTCCATTAATTGTTTGTAATATTTTGTAATTTCTCTCTTATATGTTCTGTGTGTACCAATAAATAATTTCTTTCTTTCTTTCTTTCTTTCTTTCTTTAGTGAATAATTGCTCAATTAAGCACAAAACACATATTATTACTAATTATGATCTAATAGCTGAACCTGGTCACGTTTTGCTGAGTATAATTAATTATCCGCGGAACAAATTATTGGTCAATACCAAATGTACCTATCAATAAATATTATTCAGCTTAAAAAAACGCTGGTGAACATACATACAGACAAACATAAAACCTCCTCCTTTTTGGAAGTCGGATAAATATCAAAAATTTGTAGTCGCACACGGAACCAACTTCGCCATTTTCATTACTGTCTTATGCAGATGAGGGTGGGCGGAAGTGCGACGCTCGCCCATTGTATCTCATTTCCGGTAGGTGCTCGCGTCTGTAAAGCCTTCACTTTTAGTCGAATGTGTATGAAGATGTGTTATGACAAGTCCTCTTAGCGTGCAATTCTGGATTTTTACTTTCTCGTCCGAAGTTTAAAGGAAGTCTTGTAATCGTCAAAAAATTCGACCTCGACATTTTGACATACTCGTTATAGTAGTTAGCATTTAACATTTTGTTGTTTTAAAATTGCATTTTTATGATAGATATTGCAAAAAGAAAACGAGAAACCTCGATATTTATTCATAAATATGCAATTTAAATTTTATAATCTTTAAAAGTCGACTGTCCCTAAAATCTTTAAAACGCCGTTCGCCATATTGGAATGCGACGTGACATCACTCCGTTAGTAAGCAAAGTAGATTTGTATCGTGCTTTGTATTGATTTTGAAATAGGTAGCAGTTGTTTTGTTTACTAACGGAGTAGTGTCACGGGCCGAAAAAGCATGGCAGCTCGCGTTCCCGCGCGGAAATTCAAAATCAAAAATAAAACTAAGTTATTAAGGCATTTTTGGTTTTATAAAATTGAAATAAAAGTTCTGCCGGTTAATTTGATGGTTCGATTTAAAACAGTTTTAAAAAACTGGTGTAATACCCTTTTGGGGTGCGTATGGAAATATTTTTTTACTATAATTATTATTTGAATAGTGTATTGAGTTATTTAGTTTCCATATTCAGATACTACTTAGTACTCTTCATAAGTAAGAGTATTGTATTTACAAATGTTTTGGTAAAGACATATTACAAAAAAAGCATCTTATTAAAAAAAAGATAATGGATGACAAGCTGTCCACCCCGCGGCCTATTCATCGTCACCGTTACTTAATCTTGACAATTAAAACCTTCCTTATTGCGAAATCGTCAACCCGCCTTAGCTGTCTCGTTACGCTGAAATTATGTCGGAAAAAAAAGTTGACTAACGATCGTCAGTCACCGAAGAGCGTGGGACGACTGTTTCTTTATTAGAAACAGGAACATTTTAAAGATAAATTATTTGGGGATTCGTTACTGAGATAGAAATCTCTAAATGGTTGTAAGACTTTTAAGTTATGAAAACTTATGGTGATATTGAAGACTTGGTCCAAGCTAAAAAAAAATTGTCCAAGCTTAAAAAGTGGTATAGTTTGTGTGCACACACACACACACACACACACACACACACATACTATAGGTCAAAACTAGTTCGCCCTAAATTCGGGTTTGGCCGGTAACAGATATAAACCAGTCTTTTTAATAATAGGTTGGGGAAAAAGTTTCTTCGCATTTTTTAAGAAAATTCAAAACACTTTTTAATATAGTTTATTTACATTTAACTAAAGTATGTAGGTACCATTTTGTTCGATAACTTTTTGCCATCTTGTAGGTAGGGACATGATCCCATTGCTATAGAAATTTTGGGACTTCTGGTCAAAATACCGCGACAAGTGGTTTTGGCAGTCCTCTCGTGATGTTAACCTGACACTGCCTAAAGAATTCTGAAGAGACCGAAACAGGTGGAAATCTGAAGGTGCAAGGTCAGGACTATACGGCGGATGCATTAACACCTCCCAGCCAAACTCTCTTAATTTTTGCTGAGTGGCTAAAGATGTGTGAGGTCCACTAGCGTTATCATGATGAAAAACCACACCCCTTCTGTTGATTAATTCCGGTCGCTTTCTCTCAACTTCTTGCTTTAATCTCATCAGTTGTTCGCAGTAGAGTTCAGAATCGATGGTCCTGCCTGGTGGTAACAGCTCATAATGAATAATGCCCTTCCAATCCCACCACACACACAGCATCACCTTGTTGCGAGTTAACCCGGGTTTCGCCACAGTCTGTGAAGCCTGACCGGCCTTTGACCACGACCTTTTTCGCACGTTCTTGTCGAACGTGATCCACTTTTCATCACCAGTTATCAGCTTCTTCAAAAATGGTTCGGTTTCATTACGTCGTAATAAAGAATCACAAATGAGTACACGGTTCATTAGGTTTCTTTCAGTGAGCTCGTGAGGTACCCAAATGTCGAGCTTTTTTGTGTACCCAGTTTTTTTCAAATGCGCCAAAACTGTTTTGTGGTCAATTCCCAGTTCTTCAGCTACGTCGTAACTACTGACATGCCGATCTTGCTCCACTTTTTCAATAGGGTCGTAATAGGGCGACCAGAGCGACGTGCATCTTTGACATCAAAATTTCCGGATTGAAAACGCTTAAACCAAATTTGTGCTACTCTCACAGACACTGCACTAGGTCCATAAACATCGCAAATTTTTTTCGCGGCTTGCGTTGCATTTTCACCTTTTTTGTAGTAAAATTTTAAAATGTATCGAATTTCTTCATTAGATTCACTCATCTTGGCGGTACGAAAAACAAATGAAAATCACACATTTTCCTGATTTGAATTTGGAATTATGTTCTTTAAAATTTAAACTTTCAATGATACCAAACCCAGCCAGATACAAATAGTATAGCCAAAGAGATTTTATTACAAGTTTATACATACTATAATGCGAAAAGACTTTTTCCCCAACCTAATATTTTCAAAAATCAAACAAAGTTGGGGCGATAATGTAGGCCAAATTGTTGCTGAACCTCTGGGGAAAATAATACCAGTAGTCCGATCATGGGACTACTCCACTGGCACTACTATTATATTTTTGGTTTAAATGAATGTACTGGGAATACACGCTCTGGCTAACCATTTAATATTATATTATTATGTCTGTATCTAAACCCAAAACAGCCTGACAAATACTAACGAATATACAAATGGATGGACAATCGAAAAAAAAAATATTTCTTTCACACTCAGAATGACGAACGTCCGAAGTCCCGAGTGTGCTTATAATTACATTCCATTGGGTTTGAAGTGCTCAGCCTTAAGTACTAATGAGGTACTCTTGAGACACACTTGTGTACATTTACTTTGGTTGGAGTTCTATTGGAAAATTTCAGCTTAAAATGCATTTAATTGGTGCTTTTGTTTGAACGAAGTTGTAAATGTACTGCGAATAGGAATAGATCTATAACACAAAACAAAAAAAGACAAAAGACTTATATTTGTGTGTATTTTTTTTAATTCAGTTTTCTTTTCCTACGGACTTTGCAGCTGTTGGACGTAAATAATAATAATAGTAGCAATATACTAAATTAACTTGTTTCATGGATAGATAACGGACCAATATACATAGAATCTTAATGTTTTATTAATAAAGTTAAATATATATAGGAATAACCATGACCGGTCAACTCTATATTTTTGGGACACCACAGTTTCTTGCTCATTCAGTCATTTAAAGCACTTAAAAATGCTACGTGATAATTATTTTTAATTAGCCTGGTAGAGAGAATTGAGAGGAGCGTTTATTTCATTAAGTAGAGTAATTAATTTGCATTAATGAGCGCAGACAATTGGATGATGGATTACTGTCTGTTAATTTACATTATTCTTGAAGAGCGCTTTGTTCAGTCATAGCGATGGTAAGCATTGGGGTCAGAGCATGGTGTCACATGTCAACCCCATGTTTTCAGACGCTTTTTCAACCAAACTACTATGGAAGTATGTGTCGCAGAAGACTGATTTCTTTTGAGATGATTAGATCATAAAAAGAACTGAAGTTTAACACCAATTTAAAGTATATTGACCAATTCGTTCTTCGTGACAATCATACAAAGTGAGCAACTAAGTGCGCGTCGGTATTAGGATAGGGGACAGAAAATATTTCGATATGATTTAACTCCGTTCCATAAAGACACAATGAGAAAAGGAAAATCACTAAATCACGAAGGATCCCACTAACAAGACGTCAACAAAAAGCGTAATACTTCTATTTTTCTTGGAAAAGAAATTTGTTTTTCATAAGATTTAGAAGTAATAATGGCCGATACTAGTGACGGTTCGTTACGGCAGGATGAGACATAGAGCTAATGAGAACGACACTTCTCAGTAATTCCACCATCAATATTGGGGAGTGTAATGTTTTTGGGATAGTCTAGTGTATTATGTTCCGACATGGCAGAGTGATAGGTATGTTCAGGGTTATTTTTAAGGCACTTATATTAGTATGTTTGTAGGTAACTCCTGTATGTTTGTATGTAACTGACTCGTTTGGGCTCGATTTTGACTCATTTTAAAAGGTCAGATTTCATTTAAACTTTATAGACTTATCAAAGACTCCCATCCCATTATCCTGATTAGAATCGCCAGGACTAATAAATTAAACGTTTGGAATGTTAGTTCAGTTATACGTCTCTAGATGGCACTGTCATTGTTAAGTTGGTGGTGTTAAGATTGTTTTAAATAATACTGGGTGTAAAAGACATGAGCAGTCAAACGAAAACCACGTATTCTATACATCAAAATAAGACATATTTCAAAAAAAATATTGCTGGGAAATGATTTTTATTTTTTGGTGTTACAAAAAATTGCAAATTGTACCGCGCAATGTAAAGGGCTCAACTCGCACGCAACTCGCAAAACCGCGATAATTTTGCTTGACGGCGGCCCCGTTCGTTAGTGTCCGTGCGCATCGAGTGAGCTACATTGAACGCTAACGTTTTGAAGCCATTTTTTGTTATGAAATACTAAAAAAATGATAATGTTTCTTTGGACAATAATTAAGAAATAACGTATAGAATACGTTTTCATAAAAAAATGAAAAAAAAATTATGACTTTGACCTTCAATAAAATCGTAACTATCAATTTCCCAGGTATAGTCTAAAGTAAGAAAAATGTTATGACGGTGAGCAGAATACATGGTTCTCGTTTGACTGCTCATGTCTTTTACACCCTGTATAAGTACTTACTTTCATCGGGGGTTATAATTAGTACTAAAAGTGGATAGTTAAATAGTAGTTTAAAAAACTAAAAAACACGCTTTTATATTAAATCTGACTAAAAGATGAACGGAAAATATGATTATTATTTGAGAAAAGCGTGGGGTGCTCAATTTAATTGTACCGATCGAATATTTTCAAGAACTATGTTGTTTTTACTTTTCCTGGTTGTGGAAGAGTCTAGTGTGTTTTAAAGTATTAATTTAATTGATTAAGGATCGTGGAAGTACTGGGAAGAATCGTTCTCACCTAGTCCCATTGCCAAATTCAATAGTACTACTGAGAATAAAAAGTTTCATTGGACAAATATGCACTGGAACTAATGAGTATTATCGTTTAGCAACTTAATATTAGGATAGATGTGGTTCAAAAACCTTAGTCAGCAAGTCCGATCTTGAGAGTTTCATCATCATCATCATCAACATCTCATATAATGTCCCCATGGAGGGGCTCGAGCCTACCCCACATTAGGGGCGATTAGGCCTTAGTCAACCACGCTGACCAAGTGCGGGTTGGTCGACTTCACACACAACCTAAGAATTTCTTCATAGGTGTGTGCAGGTTTCCTCACGATGTTTTCCTTCACCGTAAAAGCGTCGATTAAACGTACATATGAATTCAAAATTTGAAAACACATTGGTACGTGGCAGAGATCGAACCAGTGCCTCCCGGGTGGGAGACGACGCTCTTACGCACTACGCCACCGACGCGGCCAGAGTTGAGAGTTTCACTCTGTGTTAATTACAGGACCGCTATATCACGGTGGAGTTTGACTAAGCAAACATAATTAGTTAACAGCACTTCACTTTATTAACGTAGTTTAAACCTTCTTAAATCACGAAGGCAATATTATTTAATTTATAACCACTAGAAGACGTTAGCACCGACGCCGGTGCGAAATTTTGAATTTCATTTCAATTTGAAAACGAAATGTAGTTTAATATAATATTGCCCTCAAACTCAATCTCAAAGGTTCTTTATTCATTTAGGTGCAATATGTACGCTATTGAAAGTCAACTTTATAAGCTATTCGTTCAACAACCCCGAGGAATTTTCTGGTTATAAAATCTTTACGCGAGCCAAGTACTTTATTTTATAAATAACAGCAAAGAAATAATCCGTCGCTTTATAAATCCAGCTGTAAAAATAAGATTTTCAATATCGTTTTTTTAATTCATCCATGATGATAACGAAGAGTAAATTGGCTATCTTGCAGCCGGAGCTGTAGACGACATCAATCTGAATACTTCACCCCCCAATCCATTTTATTTTAACAATGTTTCCATTGTGTACCTACAGAGAGATTCTACAATTTACAAAGTCATTTCGAATATTCGTTTCGAATTTGAATCGAATGAATTTCGTGCTGTAATCTCAACAGGACGTTATTAAGAGATTCTTTTGTCGTTTCAATTTCTACGAACACGCCGATGTATAAATATAATTTGCTCTGTAACGGTAGAGTTTAAATTGGAGCTGAGAGGGGTCAACTTTGTTGTTGAATACTGTAAAACGATCTAATTTTTTTAGATTGGGTGTGTCACACGGGAATCCGGGAAATTATGAAATGATATTTATTTTAGTATTTTTTTTAACCACGCCTGTGCTGCCCGGACTCTCGAGGTATTCCTCGAAGCGCTCCCATTTTGGAGCGCATTTGGAGGATGATTTTGCGTTAAACATCTGTCCTGTAGCCCTATTCTCTAACTTTATTTGATAGATGAAAGTGATAATCACCGAGTGAACTACGTCCATTGCTGTATTATACGACACGCCAATCTAGCACATGTCGTGTAAAAACAGCACGCGATACATTCAACGTACGCATTTTACGAATGTCAAGTGAAAATGTAACTTAAAGTAACAAAAAATGTACGGTTGATTTGAGTTAAAAAATGGAGTCTCTCAACACGTGTTTTTACTATAAGAACTCGGGAGAAACACACAGTAATGGATATGTGATTCATAATTTATCACTTTCACCTGTCAAAAAAAAAGTTAGCGAATAGGCCTACTGGTCGTTGGCATTAGTTGGTTTGTTTACACTGAACGATTGTGATTTTTTGTGATTGGTGCCCTTTTTGGCGACAGACAGGCAACCTCGCAACTACGTTGTTTACGGAGTCTACAATTGTAACCTACTATTAGCTAGCCCTACCGTGTAGCTCTGGCTTGTGTAGACAAGATAACCTAGACGATTGTAGAATCTTCTAGGTTTCGCCAGTATAGATTGTGCAATGTGCATGCTGTGTTTGTTGATACACTTCGCCTGTCTATCATCATTTTATCAAAGTCTGTCAACATAACAATGTTGTTGTTATTTTAAAGCCAGTTTTCTTGTACATGTTAACAGCCATGTCCTCACTGGCCGAGAATAGGGTACTTAAAAAATATAAAATTGTATTTTCATAAATATGCAATTTAAATTTTATAATTCAATTTTAAAAGTAGACTTTTTTATTCTGTCCCTAAAATCTTTGAAACGTTCGCCATATTGGAATGCCACGTGATGTCACTCCGTTAGTAAACAAAGTAGATTTGTATCGTGCTTTGTGTTGATTTTGAAATTGCAGTAGTTTTGTTTACTAGGAGTGACGTCGCGGGCCGAAAAATCATGGCGGCTAGCGTTTCCGCGCGAAAATTCATAATCAAAAATAAAACTAAGTTTTGAAGGCATTTTTGGTTTTATAAAATTGACTACCTTAATTGTGTACAAAAATCATGAGTACATAAATACAGTGATCATCGATTTATCTACTAGGCAAATGTATCATTAGTAAATCAATCCTTCCTTCCAGCGGCTAACAAATTCTTCGATTTCATTTCAGATTCTTTATAAAAATGCGCCGAGAAATATACGGTTATTGGGAAAATACACATGGAATATTCTTGAATCTAATAGAATGTTCTAGGCGCCTTTGTGAGGATTTTGTAGAAGCATTCTCTTCGATACTAGGTTGTAGATATGTAAAGAAAATCTTCACATACAATTCTTAAAAAAATTACTTTGTTGAACGTATTTGGAATTTCTAATTATTAGTAGGTAAGATTTAAATTTATTTTATGACTTATAAAAACTTTCGCCCGACTAATTATCGAGTTATCCGCACTAAGCAAGTGTGTGATGGATATTAACCTATACTTTTCATTTCAGGCTCCATAAGTTTAAATTTCTTCAATAGAACTTAATACTGTGAACGTGTAACAAATTTCAGTAATGTTTTGCGTAGACATAAAAAAAAATTAAAAAGTTAATATACGTCAACAACCACCAACAAAAACTACCCCATCAGGCTTTTGTGAAAGAATTAGGGCAATATTACTTTATTCTAAGACAAAAAGTCTGATATTTTTTCACTTTCACGTCTCCATTCATAGGCAATATTACATGTGCTATCCCATAACATATTGGGTGATAATACGTTACATCTTCTGTGTAATAAATTATGAACACTGTAACCATAGCAATTAAGCTTAACCCAGCTAGTTAGTAATGCTATTCAGTATTTAGTTGCATGGACAGGGCCGCCGCGATAACAGCGTTGGTTATTAACTATCAATAACTCGGAAACGCAAACAACATCAAACTTAAGGATCGAGACAGAGGCCCAAATTATGGGAAGTAAACTTGATTTCTAATGGGCAGAAGTTAGAATACAGGCCAAGTTTTCACAACTTGTGTGTCCGTTCTTTGATTTCATTTAAAATCTTCTGTTCCCCCTCAATGCGTCGTATTCGTCAATGCTGAGAATCTCATCAATCTCAGCACTGACGAATATGACGCAAGACAAGTACGACACAAGAGATGTCCAGGAGGTCATCCTCCTGGACATCTCTTGTTCCTTACAATGTTGCACCATTTGTTTCTGTCTGAGGCGGTGTTGAAAGCATAATATTACACCTAGATTGGTGTCGAGAGATGCGGATCTGATCGAACCAACGCATTGAGCTGGTTGATTTTGCCAGTTATTATAAGTTTTTCATGGTTGCCACGTTTATTCGGGCTATATGGCCAACAGACTTTGAAAATCCTTCGAAGACAGATCGTGGAAAGTCTTTCTGAGATCTTCAACGGTTTGAGAATCGATGCGTTGGTCCGATGTGCTGTCCAGGGAATCCGCAGCATTTTCCCCCTTTGGCGCCTTCTATGTTCTCCCAGCCCACTTGAAGAGGTACAGCTCTAGCTCCTAGTCTTCTGCCTCTTCTTCGGCGTCTTAATTCTTTCTTCAGCTCGATCTCTAGCCCACTTCTAATCTTGTGCAATCGTCCCGCGAAGCCCCGTAGCTGCCTAGAAATCGCTTCTATACCCACGAGTTCTATGTAGTAGTCAGGGAGGCCGTACGTATCATTGTGTCGCTCTTATTGCAAGACAAATAAAACTACAAGCTTTTATTTATGCTGGTAAAGCCTACAGAATTCTGGAGGCGTAAAAATAAATAATTCGTCCGCAGTATTTTAGACCTGAATTCTATTGGAAAATTGAAAAAAGGAAGTTTGGGTGCAACAAATACAAAGGCCATACACGAAATATTTTGCGTTTCGTCGCTTTGGTAGTGCTACAGAGTGGATATATGTGAGTTATTGGTAGCAGGAAGGAATGACAAACGCATTTGATTTGTATGCAGTTTGCGGCGCAGTGCCGCGCCTCGGGGTGACACGGAGCAGACGAGAGACGTGCTCTTGGTTGTAATTTTATTATCAGCAATAAAGCTGTAAGCTGTGAAGCAGTTCGCTGTGTTTCGGATTGAAGGGAAATTAAGGTTGCCAGTGTTATTACTGGGCATGGAAGGCATATCACCTTAGTACCCAGGATGACAACGCACTTGCAGTATTAAGTGTTTTACCCTTAAAACTGCAAAAGTCTATAGGCGACGGTAACCACTTAACACCAGGTGGACTGCAAGCTTGTTTGCCAACTCGTAATATAAAAAAATCAATAAACAACTAGCTGCCCTCCACACATTGTGGCACAATTTTCTTAATTTTTCATTTCGTAAGAAACTTCTACAAAGTATTCGAAAAATTACAAAAGATGAATGAAATAGGAAAAGTCGTTCTGAAATAATGGCGCGACCAAGGGAAATAGGGAATCATTTATAGTATAAACAGGATGTTTGGTACATAGGGTATCAGGTATCAAGTGAGCACCTACAAAATAGTCATGGGTAAAAGTTGTAATTAAATAAATGTTGAATTTGAGGTTGTGTTTAATAATAATAATAAACTTTATTTGTTTGCTACAATACACATAAATTAAGCAGGTAGATAAAAAAAATATACAAAAAAAAAGAAAAACTTGACAAAATTTTGACAATGCACATGTGCCTGTGTGCTGCAGTAAGCGAAATAGGCGACAGTTCAGCGCAATGTATGCTCGGGATGCCCATGAACAAACCGCTGTTTTTCAACTGTGACCCTGTTCTTACCAAGACGACAGTCTCCTCGCAAATTCAAATTGCAGACAAGTGCATGTAAAAGATGGATCATGGTAGCAAATTTCAGAATTGACGATAGGTATACATATTATTACCTATAATTCAACTTATATCGACAAATATTATAACAAATGTAATACCAACGCTAGTCGATCGTCGCTCGTGTGCTCAATCCTCAGCTAAATCTAACAAAAATATTTTAGCATTTCCGCAGCGTGTGCGGTCACATTTTTAGTTTATATTCGACACAAAACCTGTGATGAAAAATAAGATAAGAGGATGTATTCTAGCCGCGGAACAATATGGCGGACTGAATCTGAATTTAGAGGTATTTTTTAACATGCGATCGATAGAGTTAGCTCTGTAGTTTTAGGCATGAAACATTTCATGAATAGCATGTAAAAAATCACATGAAATTATTTTCATTAGTCACACCTGCTACTTCCTGCTTGCTTTGAAAACATTTCAAAATTTGTACAATTTAGTGTGTTAAAAAATCTCGAAAATAGTTATAATAAAAATAAAAACGAGAAATACATAGTTTGGAATCTCCTGGATCTATTTTCATAAAACTATAAGAATCTTGTAAATAATTTGCTTATTTAAATATTCATTTGAGTAAAATAGCATCTTATCTACAGTTTAATAGTTTTTTGAGTGTTTTCAAGTGCTTAACACTTGCGTGGACGCGCGTTTTAGTATGGTCAAAATTGCAATAGTTTTTTTGTGTGTTTTTAAGTGTTTAACACTTGCGTGGACGCGCGATTTAGTATGGTCAAAATTGCAATAGTGTTGTGTGTGTTTTTAAGTGTTTAACACTTGCGTGGACACGCGTTTTAGTATGGTCAAAATTGCAATAGTTTTGTGTGTGCTTTCAAGTTCTTAACACTTGCGTAGACACGCGTTTTAGTATGGTCAAAATTGCAATAGTGTTGTGTGTGTTTTCAAGTGTTTAACACTTGCGTGGACGCGCGTTTTAGTATTGTCAAAATTGCCAGCCTACGGTAAACATTTTTCTTCACCCATCCGAATACTAACCACGCACTTCGTAGCTTAACTTTTGCGATCGTATTATGAAGCCAATTTCCTCCGATAATAGTTTGACGTTCCATATGAAGCACAGAGGAAAGGAGAGATTTTTTTTAATCGATCCTTAAGTGCATTCGAGGAAATAATTCCCAACCACCGCAACCTCATAAAACAACTATTAGTCCCAAAAGAAATAGACTGAAACGATTTCTCGAAACACGTATTAGCTCAATTGAATTCATGGATTGAATGAAAATAACGAAGCGAACGAAGAACCAATTGGGACCAAGAGTGCATTAATCTGACGATTGTAACAAATTTGATGGACCCGGTGGAGGTTACTAAAATTAACTTGATCGAAGTAATTGTCTAACCCTTTTTCCACGAAATTAAAAAAGATTGGCCTTCTCGCTCTCATTATAACTTTGGGAAGAGATTTTACTATATTATTGAGACCTGACTGTGTTATGATTGCTTTAATAGGAAGTATCTATGTATATTTTTCTCTATGTTATGAAAATTTCAACTATCTGTGTTGGGTCTCACTACCTCCCCGCTGCTGCTTGCCAGGGCTACTCCCTGGGGCAGACTTCTATTAACGTATCCCTTGCTGTCCAGACTTGCACTCAGCGTCCTCTCCATTACTTGTGGGACACGGTGCCTTACAACCGTCGCTACGTGTTCGTAGGTTCCCTCTCGAAATAATGAAACGTTGACTTTGAGTGATAATTTTTTTTTATTATAATGTAGCATCTATTTGTGGAAACCTTTATTATTTAATGGTTGAGTAGAAGGACCAACAGAGAATTAGTTTCCGCTGACACCTGAACATTTGCATGTTGTGTCGACTCCCAAAGGAATCTACCTTACACGTGTCTATGTATAGGATTCTCGTCATCATCATCATATTAGCTGAGAGACGTCCACTTGTGGACATAGCTCTCCCTGCTTCCTGATGCGCTCACATCCAGCGGCTTCCCGCGACCATAAAACCAGATCGTCGGTTCACCTTGTGGGCGGCTGTCAACGCTGCGTCTCCCGGTACGGGGCCATCATTCGAGAACATTTCCGCCCTAACGGTTGTCAGTCCTCGCAATATGCTCCTTGACCTTTGCCACTCAAAGTCCGAAATTAGGTTTACAGAAATTTATTGTCTCATAAGAGCTCACCTTTGTATAACAATTATCTTATACAGATAACTTCGCCCTTGCAAACTGCATCACTGTTTGTTTGTTATTTTTATGTTATTAAGTGCAATAAAGAGTTAAATTAATAAAATTATCACTTATATGATAGTTCACTTAAAATGATATGACTTTTAAAATAAATAATGGCGCAGCGCAGTTACTATCGTGACACAATAAATAATTTTCGTACAATTGACGCACAAAAAAATAAATCACAATTTTGGTTGGCACTTTCCAGACTCACTGTCTGTTAAACAATTCACAAGAAACACACAAAAAAAAAAGAAAACGCACTTCAGAGTTCATTCTCGCAAGTAACCACATTTGTAAACAATAATTCTTACCATTTTTATTCGTCGTTCGCATGCGAGTTTATGTAATTGTGCATTCGATTTTTTATAAACACACATATATATATAGCTGGTACGAAATAGTCGCCCTCTGGCAACACACTAAACTACAAAATAAACAATGCGGCACATCTCCAAACAAAACCGCAGCAAGATTATCACCCCATTCGCTGCGGAAGCGGCGTCTCCAGCATTATCTCTGATTGGAAAGCCGACAGGATCTCTTGAATGAGTAACGAGCGCTACGCAAACTGAGTGTGTTATAAAACCAACTCCAAGCTTCTTCCAAAGGATTATCCTGCGGCTTGACTGAATAACCTCCAATATTGCATCGTAAATACCGGCGTGTGATAATTAAATTTATCTCGGTGTAACAGCCGTTTCGGGGTGTATTTAATTCAATATTAAATACTTTTGTTTTTCGAATTTGTAGTTTTACGCTGTCCAATATGCAGTCTTTATTTCCTTTAATAAAGGTACTATGAAGGTTTTCTGTTGAAGCAGTAAGGATCAGAATATAGGTCGTAGCACACATATCAGCTCGGAAAGGCAACTGCTGTTTTTTCGGGTTCCGTTCCCAAAGGGTACGGTTACTAAGATTCCTCTGTCACCAGGCTGTATCTTATGAACCGTGATAGTTAGACAGTTGAAATTTTTTACATATGATGTATTTCTGTTGCTATAACAACAAATACTAATAAACACAATAAAATTAATTTTTAAGGGGACTCCCATACAATAAACGTAATTTTTAACATTCTCGTACGTAGTATAGAGGAAGTCTTGTAATCGTAAATAAATTCGACCTCGAGATTTTAACGGATTTACACGTTTTGAACCTCCCTGAGTCCAAAATATTTTTTTTTTCAATTATTTCTGTGTGTGTGTCTGTGTGTTAGTACGATATGACATCAAAATATAAGGTTTCTATCAACCTTTGAGTCGTTTCCGATATAAGAGAAAGTTAAGGGGAGATCACTCCATTTTTCTTTTTCGTCGTTTTTGCTCATTATTGATAACGGCAACAGGTAGACGCTTGAAATATTCACAGAATATTAATTTATACATTCACTTTAAAAATAAATAATTAAATTAAAATAAAATTAATACAAAATATTACTTAGGTCTTAGTCCTTTGTGCTCGACTTTGACTCGTACTTGGCCAGTTTTTGCTATGAAGGCTACGGAACAGCGGCTCCAAAACGGCTACGGACCCTTTTCATAGTAAAAAGAGCCGGTAAGGTTCCGATCTGATACTGAAACCTTATTACTGAAAAATTTAGCGCTTCTTACTTCTATTTTGGTATTTTTTTTTAATTTAATAAACATAATATTTTGGTTTTAATTTAATTTAGTGTTAATGTTTTATTTTAGTTTTACAATTTGAATATTATTGTGTTGCTTTACATTTTTATTTTACTACTTTAGGATTCGAAGAGTAGATACTCGTAATATCACTTACTACGTAGATAGCAATGATGTGTCAACATAATTAGGATAACAATCTAGTCCATAAGCTTTATGTTATATATTTTATGCATGTATTTTGATTGTTATTTGATTTGTTGTCCATATAATAAATAAATAACATATTTGTTCTACTTAATTTTTGGTCGGTGAAATGTGTCACCACACTGCTATGTGGTTTGTCATAGTATATCCGTGTGGCTGCCTAACGCCAACTCTACTTGAGAATAGGTGGATGGATTTCTGACACCACGCAAGTGACTTGCTGTGATGCTCTGCACGGGGCTCAGAAACACCCTCAGGCGGCTTTTATCACACGACGAGGAGTACTCCTATTATGACCGGCAATTACTTACAACACGATTATTTTAGTTTATTTATTTACTAGGAATAACAAACAACTTTCACAATGACACATAAATTGAACTATTGCAACAGTTTCAGGAATATTGGTTTTGTTATTTATTGTGAAGTCCACACCGTTATTCACTGATTGGTATGACGTGATGCTCGATATGAAACTAACAAATCAGAAAAAAGTTACATTTAAATAGATTGAACACAATTTATTTAACATAATTTACATTTTTGGAAAGGCTAATTATACTAGAAAAATGCACTGAAAAAAATCGACTTGCCTTAGGCGGGACTCGAACCCGATCTTCCACAATCCGGGCGGATTATTCCATAAGGCTAATTATTTTCGGGGCAACTAACAACTCAAAGGGCGGTTAACTGTTACCTAAAAATAAAATCGGGAGTTTTCTCCCCTTGACTTTCTCGTATACCAGTAACGACTCAAAAGTTGATAGAAACCTTATATTTTGATATCATACATGCATGTTAAATTTTGGTCACCCATCCTAGTACCGACCACGCACTTGGTTGCTTAAATTTCGTGATCGACGGCTCAAAAGTTGATAGAAACCTTATATTTTGATGTTATACATGCATGTTGAATTTGGTTGCAATAAGTTAAAGCATACTCGAGTTATCGTGCTAACGCACAGACACACACACAGACACAGACATAATTCCAAAAAAATATTTTTTGGACTCAGGGAGGTCCAAAACGTGTAAATCCGTCAAAATCTCGAGGTCGATTTTTTTTACGATCACAAGACTTCCTCTATAACTACGTATAAAAACGAGAAAGTAAAAATATTAGATACAGAGCGTTTATGTTAAAATTTTTCACTCAACTCCATTTTCGCGAAAATTTACTAAGCTTGTTAAGGAAATTTTACCTGTGTACTCGACTAGCGTATCTCTAAATGTATGTGAAGCGATATCCCAGTAGGTACTAGCGTTAATATGACACCGCGGAATGAGAAAAAAAACATCGAGATAGCATCCGGCGCAGACAGTCAACGATCGTGTAAGCACGCTTTGATAGCTGTGGGGCCACGGAGTCCATTTAACCTTAAATTATTGTTTTATAGCTTAATCTTATTTTGGGTTTATTTATTTTCATTTTTTTCATTTGAGAGTCGGTGGCGCAGTGCGTGAGGGCATTGTCCCCCACCCGGGAGGCACCGGTTCCAACCCCGCCACGTACCAATGTGTTTTCAAATTTTGAATTAGTAGTGTGTTTAATCGACGCTTTTACGGTGAAGGAAAACATCGTGAAGAAACGTGCACACACCTATGAAGAAATTGTTAGGTTGTGTGTTAAGTCGACCAACCCGTACTTGGCCAGCGTGGTTGACTAAGGCCTAATCGCAGTTCCGGTTCCGGATCAATGTTCCGGACAATGTTCCGGAACTCAGAGTTCCGGCACATTGCGATGACATATCGCCAATTTTCTGTGTAAGAGTCCTTAAATGAAAATCATCATCATCAACAGCCCATATAATATCCCCACATTAGGGGCGATTAGGCCTTAGTCAACCACGCTGGCCAAGTACGGGTTGGTCGACTTAACACACAACCTAACAATTTCTTCATAGGTGTGTGCAGGTTTCCTCACGATGTTTTCCTTCACCGTAAAAGCGTCGATTAAACGTACATATGAATTCAAATTTTGAAAAGTAATTTTATGAAATCTTTGAAATTAGATATATTAATTCCACACGCTTCCACTTTTCAGTCAGCGTTTTTTATGGCCACAAAATATGTATTTACTATTATACTGGGTATGCATAGCATAACTGGACATCGCCGATGACTTAAGATAGAAAGCACTCTGGTTTTATGATCTTATACACCATTTTGTGATACAGAAACGTTTAATCTTCCTTCTTTTTGCAGAAGAATCTCTTGTTTATTTTCTACGTGAACGAATACTTTAACAATAAGTAAAGTTTAAAAAATATACTTATGAAACTAAACTACTTACACGACTAATTTATTTATTTATAGGCACAGCAACAGAAATTAATTAAATACATATGAATTATATGTTCCAATGCAAGCATTAAATTAAAATTGCATTCCAGTAATAGCTGCACACAGCGTTTACTTAAATAGTTAAATTAACTTAAATACTTAGATCTTATAAGATTAAATAATGTCTCTAGTAATTTCAACAACATACGGGTATATTATTTAAACATTAACAATGTTATGCAATACCTACATATAAATTTAAGTATACTACATACTAATCCATATCATAATACAATTAGTATGAGAATATTTCCTAAGTTGTAAATAATAATTTTAGCGTATTAAAAATATTGAAAGTAAATTTTATTAAAATAAAAAGTGACATATCTCGGAAACTGTTGGAGCTATTTGCATAAAACTTTATTCATCTTGCACATAATTTGATTATTATATTCATATGGCAAGTAGCATCTTGTTAAGAAAAATCAATAGATTTTTACTTTCTCTTATACGTAAGTAGTAAGTATAGAGGAAGTATTATAATCGTCATAAAATTCAACCTCGAGATTTTGATGGATTTACACGTTTTGGACCTCTCTTAGTCTAAAAAACCCGTTTTTGAAATTATGTCTCAGTGTGAGTCTGTGTGTGTGTGTGTGTCTGTGCGTTAGCACGATAACTCGAGTATGCTTTAACTTATTGCAACCAAATTTAACATGCACGTATAACATCAAAATATAAGATTTCTATCAACTTTTGAGTCGTCGATCACAAAAGTTAAGCAACCAAGTGCGCGGTCTTTAATCGGATGGGTGACCAAAATTTAAGATGCATGTATGACATCAAGGTTTCTATCAACTTTTGAGTCGTTACCGGTATACGAGAAAGTCAAGGGGAGACCACTCTAGATTTTTTATTTTCTGAGTGTGTGCAGACGCGGGATCGCGAGCCATTAATATTATAGTGGCCATTAAAATGACATACAACTCACTAAGCACCGCTTTTTTGCGTGGAAGTGATTCCAGTTACATATTTGTTTACCTTTTATACATTATAAATTTTGGGTCCACTTTGACCCATCCCCGACTCCGTGAAAAGAGGTCCGGATGTTATTCTTCCCGTGCCGATAAAGCTGGTTCTTTTATTATTAAAATATTTTTACCGGCCTCTAAGTATTTGTTGGGGCTTTAAGGCTCGTTTAGATAGCACCGCAGGTCCGTTATAATATCGCAGGTCGTTCTTGATCCCTTAAGAATAGCACGACAAGAATGAATGTCAGTTTAGATAAAATTACGCAATAAATAAGGGTTTATATTTTTATTCTTTTTTTCCAGTCTTAGGACAACTTTTCAATTCTTATGTTTATTCATCAGATACATAAAGTAAGTACTATTCAGACAAATTAATATTATATTGTTAGTTGTCATTTCGTTTGTATTATGTATTGCAAGGCATGTAAGTGTAATTTCGAATCACGGACGATCGGAATTTATATCAAACTGATATCCCTTACCGTAAAATGGTCAATGACAATGAAGCCAAAGCCTTCGTGTCAGAAATCTGACGAACCTAATTACGCTTTTTGTTAGTAAAACGACCAGACCGGTGCGAGCTGAGGTAAAGGGACTTGATTAATTACTTTTGTATCATTGGAAAGATTTTTTAAAAGCAGCCCGATTTTAGTCTTAATTCTCATGTAATTTAAAATAAGACACCGATTTTTCCAGATTTATTTCAAGAGAGATGGAAAGTGTGACAGTGGCATCAGTAAACGAGTAAAAACTGGGAACATGGGGAATGGGACTTGGCAGATGTTTGACCTACATGACGTAGTGCCATGGAAAGACATGGAAGCAGAATTAATGTGGTAGAAATAAGAACCTCGAGGAGCATGGCTGAATTGAAATTAAGTGATAGGTTACACCGTTACACGATGACGTTAATAAGAGAGAGATGTGGCTTGAAATGAGACATAATGGTAAAAATTGAGAAAAGCATGCAGATGGTTTGATCTTGTTTATAAGATGAGTGAAAGTATGTACATTGACGAAAGGAAGCGAGTGGGTGTGCGAGATGGCGAAGACCTAGGCAAACGTTTATCATCATGATCAACAACAGCTCATATGTCCCCACCGAGGGGCTCGAGCCTACCCCACATTAGGGGCGATTAGGCCTTAGTCAACCACGCTGGCCAAGTGCGGGTTGGTCGACTTCACACACAACCTAAGAATTTCTTCATAGGTGTGTGCAGGCTCACGAAGTTTTCACGCCCTTACGCATTATGCCACTGATGCTTTTTTCGGTCGGAATAATTCGGTACAAACTAGGTTCCATCAAAAAGTTTTGTTATTTTATAATAACTATGCGTGGTGGAATAATTTTTTATATTTGCGTTTACAAACGCGTAAATATTAATACTAGAAAAATGCACTGAAAAAAATCGACTTGCCTCAGGCGGGACTCGAACCCGCATCTTTCACAATCCGGGCGGACGCGTTGACCATTACGCCACCGAGACGCCCGGTTTGTGGAAGATGCGGGTTCGAGTCCCGCCTGAGGCAAGTCGATTTTTTCAGTGCATTTTTCTAGTATTAATAACTATGCGTGTTTTTTTTTACCAAGATAATATTACTTGATCAATTACACAAAATTATATAATCTTGGTAAAAACCACGCGGTCAACACGCGGTTTCCGTTCAACAACTGTTAAACCTCGGAGAATATGAGGTTTAAGCTGGGGGTTGATGTGGGGTTTCTAAATCACAAAAAAAACTGGTACCCACTGCTGCAGTTTGAGCTGCAGCCCAATTTATTCTCAATTGTTACATTACAAGAAAAGTACTTATCATCTTGAACAAAACTCTTAACATCGCCAACTATGATGAACCAAAATAATGACAACGCCATCTAGTGACAGCCACTAGAACTAATAAAGTATTATTAGTGCCCACACTTAACACACAAACACAAGTAACACGTTAAACAACAACACGGTTTATCGATAATTTTAATTGTGCTATCGTTATTTTGTATCTATCACAGTTCCGGCCGCAACTAAAATGGCTGCTTATCCGACTTCGCAGAAATGTGTGGATCCTTTTCCTTCTTTTTAATCTATTGTTTGTTAAATGTTAAATAGGCTCCGAAACTACTAGACTATTCCGATGAAAAAAATTCCATCTTGGTACTTGAAACCCCCTACGATAAATTATATATTAAACGCAAGCTTATGCTTAGAAGATCTTGAATATACCGTTGTTTTATTGTAATCCACCCCATTTTCGAGTAATTTTACAGAGTGTATGCAAGAAATCTAACCTTTAAATCGATTTTTTTCTGATTAAATAATGGTTAAAAATATTAACGACCTCATTGTTAGTCAGAAACAAGAGCAAAAACTACCTTGCCGTGTTCTTATAACATATTTTATATCGTATCGCATCGCATGGCATCGCGTCGCAACCTTCGCTCACCGAGGACCACCGAGGATTACAGGGAAAAACATAGATTATTGATAAAGAAGATTATGAATACTGACAATATTAATAAACGTAGATTATGATTTGATGTCATTGTTTTGATTACGAAAACATATCTGATATCGAAAATAAACCGATTATCGGCATGATATCAGTATCGTTCACTCATATCATTATTATAAATTAATATACTGCATAGCTCGCCGCATTTGAATACTGTGATTATTATTAGAAAATACTGCAAAATGTTGTTTTTAGTATTTGTTTGCGTATTTACATTATTTTTAAACGCTAACGGAAGTAATGTGGACATATACTCAGCTTATGGGTACCATATGAAGATTGGTGTGCCAAAAGCAAGCTATTTGATGCGGTCAGAGACCTTATCGAGGATCGTTGGAGGAACCCCAGCGCCATTTACTTCGACTCATCCGCACCAGGTAAGGATTTTTTGGGTTTTTCCATAAAGTTACATCTCTATTAGTATGTGCTATGCATTGCCTCTAAATGAGATGTTGCCAGCCTAAAATAAAAAGGACATCAAACTCAAAAAAGTAAAAAACCTTCAGTGAACGGACAAACAAAAATCAAGAACTATTTTAAGACAGATGTTACACTTTTGATCATCTCGGCAATGCATACATCTAATAGTTATAAAGTAGGTATATTAATTAACTTTTCATATTTTAGTTATTTTATTATCATTACTGTTTGTTAGTTAGTGCATCTCATCATGACAGATGAAATGCGATTAATTAGCTAGTTGTTAAGATTAAATGTTATCTCTTATTCAACGTCGAATTTGCACAACTCCTTTGTGTTACTTATGTTATCGCTTCTCGACCCTTTGGCTAAGATTAAATGTGTTTATATATTTTCTATTTTCGAAAATAAAAGACATAAAAACATAAATATCAAATACTAAAAAAATAATGTTCCTTTGTTAACTGTTTCCAAAATTAACATTGGCGACTCGTCGCGTCATCTACACTTCTGGTAAACGCTCCAGCTGTACGATATATACATGATTTTCCATTTCTTATGTCGCGTTAATATGGTTTTTCTATATTACGAGATAGCAAACAAGCTTGCAGCCCAGCTGGTGTTAAGTGTTACCGTCGCCTAAAGACACTTGCAATATTAAGTCACTTAACACTGCAAGTGCGTCGCCATCCTGGAGACTAAGATGATATGCCTTCTATTCCCAGTAATTACTGGCTACCTTTCTCTCCAATCCGAAACACAGCGAAGCGAACTGCTTAACGGCAGAAATAAGAAAGGCGGTGGTAGGCACCTATTCAGAGGACCTTACATTGGGTCTACCACCTAGTATGTGAACACTTTGCTATCCATGGCGTATTACGTTCGCACATCAGTGCTTCGTATAGGAACTCATCACAAGTTACCCCTAACACAAACTTTGTCCAATTTTTCCATCTGTCTCGGTAATTTCGCTAGTTCTCAAGGGCGTTATTGCCGAACTTGCCGGGTTCCTATTACAGTTGTTAGTTTTGAGGCAGCCAAGTAATGATTTCAAAGGGACTATTAATATATGACTTGGCTATATTAATGTGTTCGATTCCAAGGTAATCTATCATATGTTTCATGTTAAGGCAGCGAGTTTGGAAGGTCTTGAATATTAATAACATTAGAATTATTAGATTTAGTCTGGCTAGTTCATCTTTCGTCGTGATAGATTTAGGCACTGAGGGTATCTTTGATGAATAACTCCATGTATTCGTTTGGACTTGAATACATTGTATTAGTGGAACCTGTTCAATAAAATTTTTAGTTGTCAATAAAATATAGAGTAAGAAAATATCTAGCACTTGCCAAACGACTATTGGCATGATTTGAAGTACCTACTCATTTGATTCTATTTTGTGTGAGGATTTGTAATGGAGGATCCAATGGTTGTAATGATAGCTAGAGGTGGTGCAATTCCCTGAGTACTAATTTGTGTTCGCTTTAGTTGATGGTAGGACTTGTAATAAGTCATTCCGGGAGTTTCTCCCGAGTTCTTGTTGTAAAAACACGTATTGAAAGACTCCATTTTTACGTACGTTTAATGCGTCGCGACGCCATTAATTAAGAAAAGAGTAGAATAATTTATTCCATCAACCAAACCGAACACAAAGTAATTTTTTTCAGTTCGCCTAAATCCTAAATAGTATCATTGACGATTTGATCAAAACCGAAAGAAAATATCACTATTACGAAGGTAAAGGGATCTAGCCCATACAACCATGCCTTCATTTACATAAACGAACTGAGATGCACTCATTATTTGCTTATCTCTTTTCTTGTTTATAGAATTAACGGCAAATGAATTGTGCGCTCACAGCCATTTTCAATCTTGTTTTTATTATGTTTTTTTTTATTGGAGTACTTTTTGATGCATTATCTAACTAAGTTGAGATCGATTCCACTTGAGACAAATAATTATTCAGATGTTTTTCTTTCGATAAATGTTTTTTCTTTCATTCTTCCAACATCATTATTGTATTCTGACAGTGAAAATAGCTACATGAAAAAAAGGATCAGTAGGTACCTACTAATTATCCAATTGATATCTACTATATTTGCTTTTACTTTACAGGCGGGCTTAGTAACCTTACTAACTTCGGGTCATACATCAGTATGTGGGGGTTCTCTTATATCCAATACGCGGGTGCTAACCGCTGCCCACTGCTGGTGGGATGGACAAGTCCAAGCGAGGCAATTCACAGTCGTCCTCGGCTCCCTCACCATCTTCAGCGGAGGCACCAGGATCGTCACCACAGACGTTGTAGTCCATCCCAGATGGAACACAAACGACATCACTAACGACATCGCGATAGTGAAAATCACCAGTGTACTGTTTAATAGTGAGTATTGATTACATTGATCTAGGAAACTGTAGATCGGCAATGTGAAAGAGAACGAGCATCTAACACGTATATTAGAGCGAGATAGATAGACAAGACCATTTCACGTACACACAGCGGCCTAGGACAAATTTTTCACACACACATGAGCCTGAGGGGATGTGCCGCTTACTGTCATTCCATTTAGGAACGCTGTTACCTCAATTGTTCGGAGGTAGGCGTTAATAGCTGCGACACAGTTATTTAACTAATGTGGCTGTTATCGTACACAACGATATTGTTCCATGTTAAAGTTTCTTAATAAATGTTATTTATTTATTTATGCTTGCGCGAAGATTTATTAAGCTTCTTGTTTGCTTGTCACATATTTACTTCTTCTTTTAAATAAATGGCGTTCGCGACACATACAAATTACGCATTTCGCCAATGTCAGGTAAAATTGTACGGTAGATTAAGTTAAAAATGGTTACAACAAGAACTCGAGAGAACCTACCACATGGTTACCTAAGCTGTTACAATGAATTAAGATATATTGGACACATGATACCCCGTGGGGGTGCAAACCAACGCACACATGTACTGCGCGTAGGGGTGCACAGCAAACAAAATCGGGAGTGGTCTCCCCTTGATTTTTTCGTATACCGGAAATGACTCAACACTTGATAGAAGCCTTATATTTCGATGTCAAACATGCATGTTAAATTCTGGTCACCCATCCGAGTACCGACCGCGCACTTGGTTGCTTAACTTTCGTAATCGAAAACTGATAGAAAACCTATATTTTAATTTCATACATGTATGTTAAATTTGGTTGCAATAAGTTAAAGCATACTCGAGTTATCGTGCTAGCGCACACACATACAAAATTACAAAAAGTATATTTTTGGTCTCAGGGAGGTCCAAAACGTGTAAATCCGTCAAAATCTCGAGGTCGAATTTTTTTACGATTACAAGACTCCCTCTACTCTACACTACGTATACGAGAACGTAATAATGAACGTAAACTATGATTGATAACTAATAAATTGGGTTGGTCAGTAGATAACCATATTGATAAAGGTTTTGACAAAAGTCGTTTTATAGTCTGCTGTTTGCTTGTCACCAACTCCCCTTGGGGATGCTGTTTCGGGTGGTAAAGTCTCCTCCACGCGAGTGAAGTCTTGGTGCGACACAATTAAACCATTCAATAAATTTAGTACGTTCCAATCTCTATTTGACAATCCTAGGTTATTTTAATAGAGCAAATATAAAACTCCCTCATAAATTATTTTAGCGCAGGACATAATAATTTTATCGTAGAAATTTAACAGGTACTCCATTGTGCTACGTTCTATCCAGCCTTTGTTTGAACGACAGAACGTGAAAACAATACGCTTAGTAGGCTGTTTAAAACAGATTTTTTCAGGTTTATTTATTTATGAAAGCAGGTTTTAAAAATTTCGTTTGGTACAAAGGAATGGACTTCAATTGTATTTTCATACACCTCAGTTAAAAAATAAATTTCATGAACTGCTTTTTCATTTACCTATACGAAAAATCGAGAGTGGTCTCCCCTTGACTTTCTCGTATACCGGTAACGACTCAAAGGTCATACATGCATGTTATATTTTAGTCACCCATCCAAGTAATAGAAACCTTATATTTTGATGTCATACATGCAATCATGCATGTTAAATTAGATTGCAATAAGTTAAAGCATACTCGAGTTATCGTGCTAACGCACAGACACACACACAGACATAATTCCAAAAACGGTATTTTTGTACTCAGGGAGGTTCAAAACGTGTAAATCCGTCAAAATCTCGAGGTCGAATTTTTTGACGATTACAAGGCAGTGAGCATAGAAACGATCGTACGATGGGTTTTATCGGGCGATCATGCAATGAAAGATCTCTATAGAGCAAGTTATTGGTTGGCATCGATCTTACGATGACACAATATCTGCCGAAAATTTACGCATTTAAAATGGTTTTTTGTTTGATGAGATTCATTAACGAAAGGTGCAAGACTATTCAGAGTGCAGTGAGTTAAATTAGGTAGGAGTCATATTGTTTTACTACATAGACTTCGTTCCGGACACTTTCCGTCAAACAAGTTTGCAAATTTGATGCAAAAAGTACATCCCCCGAATTGTGAGAGCTGTGATATAGTGGAGGATGTGCAGCACTTGTTGACGGAATGTGTCAAAAAACAAACAAGAACGACAGTTATTAATGAAGGAACTAAACTTCAGCATGGTGGATGTGGGAGTTTATCGAAGTATTTTAGCCAGCCCTTCATCACATGCAGCGAAACTGGTCTGCAATATGATTTCGACTATTCCTCAATAATTTTAATTCTATTTCGAAAAATATAATGTCAATTTGGGATTAAGTTTAGCAATTAGGATATGATGGGAATTACATAACAATAAGCGAAGTCCCTATTTTTTTATATAATAGAATGAAAAAAATGAAATTTATCCTTATGGTATAATATGCAACATGTAAATTAAATAACCAACACTCTGAATACAGGTGGTTTGGGATCGGCTTCTAAGTTGATTTCAATATTTAAAAAAAAAACGATTTTAAAAAAATAATAAAATTGAAATCAATACGAAATTGTAAGCCGTGGAGTTTCTTTCGCCATTTCTTTTCCGTCTCAGCATAATAATAATAATTTAATTAAAATAATTATTTCCTCCCGAAATAGTGGTAGGGCTTTTGACGATTTAAAAGTACCCAGCAAAGTCCATTTAAATAAAGAGCTTTTTAATTTCATATCATCGCGCGACGAAAATATTATCGTCCAATCGTACGATCGTTGCCGATTAGGACGACGCTTAAGTCTTAAAATTCTGGAGTCACAATTATTTATACCTAAGTTTATTCAGAGACAGCATAGTCCAGTAGATCCTTACAAATGAGTCGGCTTAGCGGTATCTACATTACTAAGTTACTGTCTGTTACCACAGACCTTCGCGAACAGACGGGTTAATGTAAACAAGACCGATTGGTTTGTAGCCGTTTGATTAGGTATTGATTGAGGTTGCTGCTATCAGTGGCAGCTACGCGATTAATTTTATTCAACCAACTTGTCACTAGTAAATAAATTACAGAAGCAAGCTCTTACATGTTTAAGTGTAGCGTCATACTCGCTGAATACGCCCGCAGGGGTCTTATGTAACCTTTGACAGATTAGCCAAAATAACCACGCGTACGGACAAACATCGCGGACCTTTCATAGTGCAAGTTTCAAAAAGTATCCTAAAAAATCGGGAGTGGTCTCCCCTTGACTTTCTCGTATACCGGAAACGACATGTTATATTTTAGTCACCCATCCGAGTACCGATCGCGCACTTGGTTGCTTAACTTTCGTGATCGACGGCTCATAATTTGATAGAAACCTTATATTTTGATATCATACACGTATGTTAAATTTGGTTGCAATAAGTTAAAGCATGCTTGAGTTATCGTGCTCACGCACAGACACACAAACAGACATAATTTCAAAAAAAAATATTTTTGGACTCAGGGAGGTCCATAACGTATAAATCCGTCAAAATCTCGAGGTCGAATTTTTTGGCGATTACAAGACTTCCTCTATACTACGTGAAAGTAAAAAGTATAGTATACTTACGTGGTCTTTTTTTACAGCAGACAGATCACCAGCTTAAAATTAAATTTCCTTAAGTGAGGAAGTTTTAAATTTGCAACAGATAGAGTAACTTTCGCATTAATAAAACTAACATGGATATAATTATGGTATTACAATGCAATTTATTCGCAATCATTATTACGTCCAGTAAAAAAACCAACTCGATGCCACATCAGTGCAATCACAGATAACGCGAAGTACTCAAATTAAATGTCGGTTGTTCACAGATAACATACAAGCTATACCGATACCGAAATTGGCAGATGTGAACCAGAACTTTGCGGGATTAACAGGAACGATAACTGGATATGGAAAGTTAAACGATGGTAAGTAACATAAATTTCATTACGCCTTTTGAAATATTTTACATCAGCTTCAAGCGTAACGTACAAAAAGTGGGAGCGAGAGGAGATGAGTGTTATATTTTTAGTAGTGTTGGGATATTTTCAATGTGCGTGTGTGTATCTGTATATATGTGGGTGTGTTTCTGCGTGCGTGAGTGCTTGTGCGGGTGTGTGTGTATGCGTGTGCGTATCTGTATGTTTGTTTATGTGTGTGTGTGTGTATGTGTGTGTGTGTTTGTTTATGTGTGTGTGTGTATGTGTGTGTGAGTGTGTGTGTGTGTGTGTGTGTATATGTGTGGGTGTGCGTGTGTATATGTGTGGGTGTATCTCGCATCAGCCGCACGTGATCGATCGATCGACGAAGCACGGAAGTCTATCCAAAGGGCCCTGGGTTCCTTACCCAGAATAAGTGATCTAAAGTGGCAGTGCACTGGCACTTATTAGGGAATCTCATATTTTCCTAGCTACATATTTACATACTTTATCTTATATACATTTCATGTTTACAAACATCAAATAACTGCGTTAATATCGCAGCTAATTATTTTGCCGGCGGTTTGTGGCCGACTCAAGGGTCACCCGGACTTAACAAGTCCAGTAATAATAAATGGAGAGCACTTGTGTTAACAGGGCCGCACTCTAACAAGGGACCGATAATATTTTCTTTAGTAGAGGATGATGGGAAAATTGGGTAACAGTTGGACGGTTGTAATTAATTTGAAGAAGAAATTAATTTGGTAAAACAGACAGTGTATTCAAAAAGGTATTTATAGAATGTTTATTTACGCCGAAATTGGGTTGGGATGCTTTTCCGGGCTTGACCGTGTAATATGGCAATGACTAGCAAGATGGATAGGAGAGGAATCGTGCACAACGAAAGTGCTTGGTCCGAATCTTTTACTATGTATGATATTGACATTTATACTAAGTAAATTGAAATTATTTAATATTCTATATAATTCTAATATAGGTAATGTTACATTTCTGGATGTACTAATATATCGATGTGAAATAAACAAAAATGAAATTGCATAAAATTTTAATACTTTCCAACAAAAAGTTGTCACAAGCCGTGGTTATGTGAAAAGTTGAAAACATAAATAGAATTAAATATATAGCTTGAACACATGATAAATGTGGTTGTAATGGTTCAGTAGACTAATACACAACACATAGAACTACAGTATATTCGTTTTTTCCACACAAAGCATCTTGCCCCAAGTTTCCCACTGTTTAAAAATTAAAGTTTAAAATGAAATCGATCGAACTCAGTGGAAGTAATGATGATTGACTTGAAATGAAATTTTCTCCGCTAAACTGACGATGATTTCATTTAATTTCATTTCTTATTTCTGCCGTGAAGCAGTTCGCTGTGTTTCGGTATAAAGGGAAAGGTTAGCCACAATTACTGGGTATGGAGGGCATATCATATCATCTTATATAGACCCCAGGATGGCAAACGCACTTGCGGTGTCAAGTGATTTACACATTGCAAGTGTCTATAGGCGGCAGTGACCACTTAACATCAGGTGGGCCGCAAGCTTGTTTGCCATCTCGTAATATATAAAAATAATAATAATACGCTGCCCTGAGAAGCAGAAATATGGCATCATCATGAAAGTGAAACTTCGATACGCATCCGCTGGCTGCAGGAGTCTGCTAAATTAGGAAGTAGACTTACTCGTTAGTACCTATTACTTAAAACACTGTACTTGCAAGCCGGCTTAAAGAATAAAGTGGTAATTTTTCATTAATTAATAAAACAGAGTACCTACATAAATTTAGGAATTTGTTCATAAAATTTTTCGTACGCGCCTACAATCCGTGTTTGTATCTGACCTATTTACTTATTGCGAAATAAAAGGCAATAGCACGAAACGGTAAAATATGAAGTTAGCTGTATAATCCAGATGTTAATATCGCTCCGAAATCAGTATTTACCCAAGGCTCTTAATGCGTATCTGTTTTGGATCACTTACAGTATACCCATTAACGATGGCGCTAACATTCTGAGTCAGGCCCTGGCTACCTTCAAATGTACATTGAATGAGACTAAAATAAAGGCGGGGAAACAAAAGAATATTAAAGCAATCAATGTTTTCACGAATGTTGGAAAGGGTTCTGTGTCCAGTTCATAGCTACCCCAGGAATCGCACTCATTGAACAATGTACTCGGAATAACTGAAGTGGGTATGTCTGCTGTGAATGGGGTGTTTGGGGAAAAGTGTGATTAAAAAGTAATTGAATTAATGTAAATTAAAATGAGATATTTCAATAGAAGTGTAGATTGCTCGAAGCTTGACCAGTGCACAACTGATTACATAATTAAAAGACAGGGCACAGTGGATCAACCGCTCAAAACTGGAGCGCCGCCGCCGAAGTTTATATGATAGGACTTTTTGTGTTTCAAGTGAAACTGGTTTCCAATTTCCGATGAATTTGAGGTTAGATGAGATGCAAGTTAAGAGTTTCTTCATTAGGATAAAAAGTACCTATTGCTTGTTTAGTTAAAGTTTCCATAGATTTGAAGGAAGAGGATGGGTTAGAGCTGGCAGCGTGAGTGTACATTTTAGACCTGCAAGCATTTACAGACTACTAATTGCTGCTCACGACTTCGTGTGCTCAGGATTAGTATAAGAAATTATAGCCTATATGTTTTGCGGTTCCCCTTTGGTTGACCAACAGTTGTTAAACAAATTTACAGATGACAAGCAACGAAATTCAAAGCTATCATTTCGCAAATCAACGCTCCATTTATTTATGTTTCACAAACTTTACATCTCATCAAGTAATTGTTTCATATATTGTCATTTTGCAAAAGAACATTAGTAAATTTTTCCTAACACAAATACGTTAAACGACAAAGATCTATTGACCAATTTTTCTTTAATAATATACTTACTTAGTCTAAAGACAATAGGCAATTTATGGTATGGCACCGTATCATTTCTTAAATTTTCATACTAAAAATATAAGAATTATTTAAAAACACAAAAAAAATGTTCTTAGGTTAGCGAGGGGCGAAGCGACGAGCGGGTTAGGTTGGTACTCTCTTATATCTCCTAAAATTGTTTGTCCGAAAATCATTATCCATAACTCGTTTGTTATAAAATTCAGTAACCATAATGTTCAAAAATTCGAAAATGTTGTTTTACATAGGTAATCATTTTTACTTCTAAAACTATAATGTCATAATATCGAGTACTATACTACTTGCATTGCATGGTGTATGTATGCTTGCATTGCATGGTGTATGCATGCTTGCATTGCATGCTGTATGAATACTTGCATTGCATGTTGTATGCCTGCTTGCGAGATGCTTGCCGGGGGGTGCAGGGGGTCTTTATAGCGGGGGGCCTGAGGCCCCCCGCTATAAAGAAAAACCATAAGTACGAAAATAAATATTGGTTAGGTTAGGTTAGACTTGTGACCACGCATAGCGGAGCGAGCGAAGCGAGCGGAGCATTGTATTGCTAGCTGCATGCTTGCTTTGCTGCATGTTTGCTTGCATGCTTGCTTACATGCTGCATGCTTGCTTGCACGCTGCATGCTTGCTTGCATGCTTGCATTAACCATATTTAATTTGAAAAATAGCTAATTGAAATTTTAGTGAACAAAAAGTTTGTAATTGAACTTTAGTCTAACAAATTATTTGTGAAATAATATTTTTGGTTTGTGTAAATTGTTGATATGTCAGTATGTCTTTTAAAAATTTATTTAATAATGCATTTTTGAAATGACTGCTTGTCATATGCATGTTTGCGTTTTGATGTTCTTGTTAAAGCATTAGTTTGCGTAATGAAACATTGACAAATGTTGCTTGTGAAATAGTAATTTGCTAATCAATTATGTGCGAAACATTAGAGAACCTTACTCATGTATGAGCTACATTATTGTATAGTTTCATTAAAATCCATTGAGTAGTTTTTGAGTGAAAGAGTAACAAACACACTTACATACATACATCCATCCATACAAACTTTCACGTTTATAATATTAGCAGAATGGGACCGCTTTACCATCAGGCAGATAATTGAGATTAGGGAAAATATGATGATGCCAAACGATAGTTATATTGTTGTGACACCAGCATAATAATTATTCAAATAGAAAGTTGTTTGTCCACAATGGACTCGCGAAACTACTTAACCGATTTTAATCAAATTTGTACACCGTGTGCAGTTTGATTATGATAGTTTTTATCTGGATAAGTAGTCATATTTTTTTTATTGCAGATACAATGTTATACTAGGTCAGTAGAAATTACCACAGCAACGCGTGGCCTAGACAGCTAGTAATTTATAATTCTTATTATTTCGTTCAATATTGTGGCAGGGTCTCTGACAATTTAAAAAATATTATATTATTTAGCAAAGTTCTAAATAAAGAACATTTTGATTCTGATTCAACAGGACAAAACAACTTCCCGGCAAGCACCGCCTTGCACCAGGCCGCCGTGAACATCATCACGAACCAAGTCTGCCAGCAGAGCTATGACATCAGCATTCACGTCAGCCACATGTGCAGCAGCGGCGTGGGAGGAGTTGGAACCTGTGATGGTGACTCCGGTGGCCCAATTACCGTCATATGGAACAATATTAGAACCCAGGTGTGTACTTTAAAATATGGTCTACAAACATATGTTTGCCTGCCCAACGTGCCCAAAAAATTGCGAATCTTTAGAGGCAGTGGGCAGGGCAAATGGCGAGGAAGACTGACGGTCGTTGGGGCGGAAAGGTCCTCGAGTAGCCAGCTGCGACCGCGTATCGGGAGACGCACCGTTGGTAGGCACTTCACAAGGTGGACCGATGTTCTGGTAAAGGTCGCGGGAAGCCGCTGGACGCGGGCAGTGCAAGAGCGATCGGGTCCTTTGGGGATCCTTAGGGGTAGGCCTATGTCCAACAGTGGACGTCTCTCGGCTGATATGACGATATATGAGTTTTTTTTTGTATTTCAGGTTGGAATCATCTCCTTTGGCCTAGACGCTGGATGCCAGCGTGGCTTCCCATCCGTGTATACTAGAGTAACGGCGTTCTTAACATGGATAAATAGCAATTTGTAAACAACTGCGATAACTTATTTTCAACCAATGGACTATTGATAAGTTATACTCTGGTCTAAAAGAAGAAATTATACTCTGGTTAATAAAAAGAACATAGAAAAGGAAAAGTCCTTTTACCTACTTTTTGGACACATAAAATAAATACCATTTTTTATTTGTTAATCTAATACAAGTTTTGTATAGTTTATATTTTGAATGCAAATTATTATACCCAAATGGAAAGAGATATTACAAGGAGCAGGAGGCTAGCAAGAAAAAATACTGTAATATCTCTTGAGATTTTTTCTTTCTTGCCTAGGTAATTTCTGAGCTGAGCTGAGATATTTGCGAACAATAAGGTACCCAAGTGTGCGTGTAGTTTTTGTTTTTTTATTTGATTTGGAACATTTGATATTTGTATAAACAAAAAAATATCTACATACGAGAAAAAATTAAAAACATACCAAAAGTGCTGATATTAGATAACGATTAAGTTTGTTATATTTTTTGAGATTAAAAATGCACTTTCTTGTACGGAATGTCGGTTATGTTGTGCAGTTACTAAATTCAACTAAAAAATAAAGTATATTGTACAAAACTTTGCTATCTTTTAACTTCTATATTGCCGGCTTAACCATTATGGTGTATGGCTTAATAAAGAAAAAAAACTTCCATATAAGAATGCAAAGAGAATATTCTTAACGAGTTTTTACAGAAGCATTAGTCAAATACGATTTGTGGCTCCAGAGATGCTTACATACATTAAAGTCTGAAACGATCCTTCCCATTTTGAATCGGAATTTTGGGTGGCAAGAATAAATGGTGCACGATATGGCGTTGGTGTTGTTTTATATGCTTTTTATTTAGATTAAACGTAATTTTCTAATGATTTCAACTTTATTTATAAATAAAACATATTTTTTATGTCCTTCGGAACCGAAACTTGGCTGTTTACAATGAGCCTCATAAAAAAACTCAAGGTAATCACATCAGAAATAATGAGATACGTAAAGAACTAAACTAGGACATAGCCCAACGAATTGTGTACTACATACGACAATGAAATAAAACATAAACTGTTAAAATAATAAAATGGGGTAATAGAACAATTAAGAACAAGTTTTACTTTACCTACGTTTTTCACGCTCACTCCTATTTCCTATTTCTAACCTAAATTGTATATTATTACCACGACGTCAGTCACTGTCGTGGGCTCTGCCCTCTATCTCGCTAATTACAACTTTTTTACCAAAACCAAATTAATATCTTCTTCTTTTTTATTTAATGGCTCCACCGATTTTTGACGGTGATTCTGCCAACGTCAGAGTTCGGAAAAAACACTGTTAATTTTTTTTTAGGATTTTATAATAAGAACTGATCGAAGAAGATAGAGGCGATCTATAACATAGCGACAACACAGTTAGTGGATTACATATATAAGTTGCTTATAAAAATAAACTTACAAATAATATAGATATGTTTGGAGAACACAAGAGTTAGATTAATAGGTCGCGGGAGGTCAAAAGGGATTATATCATATAGATTTAATGTTAGATTCGGACATCCAAAAAATATATGATGAAGAGTGCCTTCCGCTAAGCCACACTCGCACAGAGAATGATCTCGAATTCGGATTTTGTGCAAGAATGCGGGTGAGCATATATGTAAACGATAACTATTTGGTTTTGTGAGTTCCTCCCAAGTTCTTGTTGTAAAAACACTTGTTGATTGACTCTATTTTTAACCTCAATCAACCGTACAACTTTTGTTACTTTAGTTACATTTTCACTTGACATTGGCAAAATGCGTTCGTTTAATGCGACGCGACGCCATTAATTAAGAATAGAATAGAATAGATTTGGTTTTGGTAATAACGTTGTATAAACAGCATGATTAGGTCCATATGATAAGGCCCATGTTGCCATACATTTCACGATCTTCCTAAGGCAGAAGTAGACTTGGCGAGGCATGTGCCGCCCACGGTGTACAACGAAGGACTCGCAAGGTGTGTTTATATTCATATTAGTGGCGAGATAAGTACGTGCAACGCATGCACGCCGCAAGCTATTCGTTGTTTTTTTCGCCGTGGGCGACGCATGCTTCGCAAAGTATGTTTGCACCTGTAGATGCTTTATAATAAATAGTAACTTTAAGAAAGAATTAATTTATGAAGGAGCAAAAATATTAATTTAAAACAAGAAAAAGAAACAAAAGTATATTTTGAGAATTTCTTTGTAAGTAATTAGGCCTTTTACTTAACAACCCATGTCGTAAAAAAGTTGTTACATAAAACTAATGGCTTCACCTTTGTATAAAGTACATCGTCTTACATAAATCTTCCACGCTTCCTACGGTATCTTGCACGGGTAAGTATAATTTGTTTTAGTGTACAGATATCGTAATAAATAAATTGTTCTAGTAGATAAACAACAGGTGTTTCTATTAAGATGTCTCTCTCAAGTATATTAAGTACGGATTTCTTTATTAATAAGTCTTCACCGGCGAAGATAGTATTTTTTTCCAAAAATATAGCACTTGGTCACGTATAAAGCACATCTGGCAGTATGGGCCAAGCAGTGTCTAAAATTGTGATAGGTTACTAGCCTGTTTCCTACATAAAACGGACATCAAACCCAAGAAGTATCTACACCTTCAGTGAACCAACAAACAAAAACTAGGACAGATGTTACACTTAAAAATATTTCAGCATTACTGTCAGAAAGAAAAAAATAATAATCTATAGGTACCACTTTCTTTGCGTTGATTTCTGTCTCTAGTTTCAATTCTGTCTCTAGCCAAAAATATGATTATAATTAAAAAACGATTAAAAAGTTTTTTCTTACACTTAACATTAAATATGCTGCACTGACAGCTACAATTTCCGCGTCCATCTAACGAATAATCTACCTAACCGAAGCGCGTAAGTGTTGACAAGCTGCATACAAATCAAATCAAATCAAATCAAATCAAAATAAATGTATTTGGCTTCATCAAAAAATTAATACATATAGTTAGAAAATACACAAGATAAATTGAAACCAAAAAGGCCGCCACTCAGCATTATGTTGCAGCATGCACAACACCTGTAACGCTGGTATTCTGTGGGGGCCTATGTATAATGTATGTGTGCTGGCCAACAGACTAATACATTACGTACATACATATACATACACATATACATATATATATATATATATACATACACATACACACATATACAACTCAGCACAAATGTATATACACATATATTGCCATGCATAAGCATAAGTACATCGCCATCTTACTTAACTTACACTTAAGCCCATTTTAGGGTTACCTGGAATAGATCACTTTTACCGATAAGGTCGCCCTTAGTGGAATTAGTTGAAGAGTCTAAACATAATGACAAGCAAATACAAAATATTTACTCGTCATTACATCTATACCAAGTGTGCAACGAAATCAATTTACACCAAACAAGAAATCACCACATCACCTAGCCCGCCTAGCATGACCACCGAAACACGACACGATATAGCCATCCATCGCGCCGAGCCGCCAAAAACCATCGGATACAACCGCAATCCTGAAAATTTATCGAAACTGCGAACGTGTATAAGCCTTATAAACGTTCGCAGCTCCGACAAAATTCCAAGTCGGCGGCTACATCCAACAATCTTCGACAGCTCAACGCGACAAACGGCCACACCATACCGCGCCCCGGCGGCCACGCCAGACAGGCAGGAAACAAATGACACAGTCATCCGCTATAATTTTAATTGCTGTTCAAACAAAACCAATTTCAAGTTAGTTTTAAATGAATAAATATATAGTAATAGGTTGGGGGAAAAGTTTCTTCGCATTTTTTAAGAAAATTCAAAACATTTTTTAATATAGTTTATTTACATTTAACTAAAGTATGTAGGTACCATTTTGTTCGATAACTTTTTGCCATCTTGTAGGTAGGGACATGATCCCATTGCTATAGAAATTTTGGGACTTCTGGTCAAAATACCGCGACAAGTGGTTTTGGCAGTCCTCTCGTGATGTTAACCTGACACTGCCTAAAGAATTCTGAAGAGACCGAAACAGGTGGAAATCTGAAGGTGCAAGGTCAGGACTATACGGCGGATGCATTAACACTTCCCAGCCAAACCCTCTTAATTTTTGCTGAGTGGCTAAAGATGTGTGAGGTCTAGCGTTATCATGATGAAAAACCACACCCCTTCTGTTGATTAATTCCGGCCGCTTTCTCTCAACTTCTTGCTTTAATCTCATCAGTTGTTCGCAGTAGAGTTCAGAATCGATGGTCCTGCCTGGTGGTAACAGCTCATAATGAATAATGCCCTTCCAATCCCACCACACACACAGCATAACCTTGTTGCGAGTTAACCCGGGTTTCGCCACAGTCTGTGAAGCCTGACCGGCCTTTGACCACGACCTTTTTCGCACGTTCTTGTCGTACGTGATCCACTTTTCATCACCAGTTATCAGCTTCTTCAAAAATGGTTCGGTTTCATTACGTCGTAATAAAGAATCACAAATGAGTACACGATTCATTAGGATTCTTTCAGTGAGCTCATGAGGTACCCAAATGTCGAGCTTTTTTGTGTACCCAGTTTTTTTCAAATGCGCCAAAACTGTTTTGTGGTCGATTCCCAGTTCTTCAGCTACGTCGTAACTACTGACATGCCGATCTTGCTCCACTTTTTCAAAAATGGCATCCATTTTATCTGTAATAGGGCGATCAGAGCGACGTGCATCTTTGACATCAAAATTTCCGGATTGAAAACGCTTAAACCAAATTTGTGCTACTCTTACAGACACTGCACTAGGTCCATTTACATCGCAAATTTTTTTCGCAGCTTGCGTTGCATTTTTACCTTTTTTGTAGTAAAATTTTAAAATGTATCGAATGTCTTCATTAGATTCACTCATCTTGGCGGTACGAAAAACAAATGAAAATCACACATTTTCCTAATTTGAATTTGGAATTATGTTCTTTAAAATTTAAACTTTCAATGATACCAAAACCAGCCAGATACAAATAGTATAGCCAAAGAGATTTTATTACAAGTTTATATATACTATAATGCGAAAAGACTTTTTCCCCAACCTAATATAATACGACAGGCCCTTGCAGGGCCTAGCCAAGTGGCAAACAATACAACGTTTCTATCGAACGAAATGACAATTTTTGACTACTACTCATACATTGGACACGACGGTCGCCATAGAGCTTTCTCACTAATACATCAGTTTCATACATTGTATTCTTTTCGTCCAATTTTCGGCGCAATAGATTGGCCAAGCCTCTTATGGCACAGCCCTTGACGTAAGACGAACTGAAAGTTGATAAATACATATATAATGAAAGCGCACTGTTTTACACAAGCTGTTGTAGGTATATTATTTTTTATCGGTCATAACATTTATTTTGTTTATAACAGAGAAAAATACCGTACACGCCTCCTAATTTCTCCCCGGTAACATCTAGACGTAATTGAAGTTTACTAAGGAATTATTCTTAGAATACTTTTATTAGATTGGCTGAGATGGTCTGCTGTACGTGGTATAATTATGTGACTAATTGGCTAATAAATCATTTAGCTTGATTACTCTGCGGGTCACTGCCTATTAGTCGAGAGTACGGTTGATGTACAGGTACAATGGACGACATATTGATAGCATCAGTACAATTATAAGTATAGGTAAGTAGATATAAAACTTGGACAGACAGAAAATGTTAATTTTTCCTTTTAAGTAATCGTCTCTACCAAATCCTTTATGGAAGTTTGTCTTAGAGACTCGAGACTATAGCGACTTAGGAAAACGTATTTGCTGTAAGCCTGAAAACATGACATGTTGATGCTTTGTTGAGTTACTTATAATAGTGTGACATGTTACTGTTAATGAAAGGCGGAATCGTACGTAAGAGAACTATAAATTTATTGGAATATAACAAAGTAATTTTTTACATGAGTTGACCAAACAACAACCGTTGCTAAGCAATACATAAAGTTCTGTCACATTGCTCCGGGCCACAAGGACCGGGAGGTCAAATAATAGTTATAACAATAACAAAACTTAAATATTAAGTCTTATTGGGCACTTCACAAGTCTGCCCGACCGTGTCGTAGTGTTTCTCAAGTCCAAGTCAGTAAAGTTCTGTTCAGAAATTTCTAAAGGATACAGCTTTTGGAGGGGGCGAACCTTACAGCCTGACGCAGTACGCACCTTAGCCACTCTACTAACTTTATCAGGACCTTCGAATAACTCTAATACTAAACCTAAAGGCCAATTAACTCTTTTGTCTTCACTCTCTATGAGGACAACATCCCCAACACGAAGGGAAGAGTAACTGGCATGACAACTTCGCTGAATGAAGTTACTCAAATATTCACCGCGGAAACGTTGCCGAAAATCATCACGCAACTTTTGGAGGTATCTACACCGAACATTGAGCGATTCTCTGTTAACATGATCTAACTCCGGAACCGATACCTCAGCTAAAGGTTGGATGAACGAAGCTGGAGTTAAAGGTTTTAGTTCATCCGCTTCTGTTGAGACGTATGTCAATGGTCTGCTATTAATCACTGCCTCGCAGTCGCAGAGGACAGTCTGTAATTCAATGAGCGTCACAGATGCCTTACCTAACATTCTTCTTAAAATCTGCTTGAGGAAACCAATCAACCTTTCGTAGAACCCTCCCCACCAGGGTGAACCGGGAGGTATGAAATTCCACGAAATTTCTGACACTGACGAAAACTGTAGAATTTTACTCCAGTCCAGACTCTTAAGTTGATTTTGTAACCCTCTGAAATTTGTACCATTGTCGCTGTAGATCATTCTAACTCTACCCCTGCGAGCAATAAAACGACGCAATGCTTGTATAAAATCATTAGTTGAAAGTGACTCTACCACTTCTAAATGTACAGCGCGATAAGTCGCACACGTGAAAAGGACAATCCAACTTTTACTACCTGACCTTAGTATCAACGGACCTGCCAAATCTACCCCGGACACCTCAAATGGAACATTACCTTCAACTCGGCCCTTTGGCAGAGAGGCTGGAGGGGTTGTGCAAGGCTTTGCCTTATAGCGTCTACAAACCACACATTCGTGAACTACCCTCTTCACAACCTTTCTAACACCGATAATCCAAAAACGCTCTCTAAGGTTTGACATCAATGTTACAGTGCCCGCGTGATGCAGTTGGCGATGCCGCCCTTGGACGAGTCTTTTGACAATGATATGCTTCGATGGCAAAACTATTGGTGCTCTGAAATCGTATTTCTCATCGCTCAGACCCAATTTTGTGTCTACTCGAAGCAAACCAGACTCATCCTCAAAAATCCTAAGTTTACTGTCATTAATCTGTCTTAATTCTGATGTCTGTATTAATTTTAACAATCTTCGTTCCGCAAGTTCTAATTCAAGGTACACTAGTTCTGTATTTACTCTATTTGACCTATATTTAATCCTCAAAATCCATGCAACCATTCTAACAATTTTCACGTACGATGAGAAATATGACGCTATCCTAGACAAAACATCGTTATCGTCACATAATGTTGAGACCAATGTAGACCTTTTCCTCTCTTGACCGACTCCTAATGAATCTACCATAAAACTTGTATTAGGCCAACTATTTGGATCATGTAATAACCACGAAGGTCCCTTCCACCATTGACATTCAATTAAAGTTTTGACGTCAACTCCCCTAGATGGAATGTCGGCAGGATTCAGATTTCCAGGTACATGGCGCCACGCTTCTGACGAAGTGGAACTTCGTATTTCTCTCACCCTGTTCGCGACGAACACGTTCCAGTCACCCTCACCCTTTATCCAACTGAGAGCTACACTTGAATCTGTCCAATAACAGATATCACATTTTGGTAAGCTTAATGACTCTATCACAGTTTTAGCCAGTCTAACTGCCATTGTCGCTGCAATAAGTTCGAGCCTTGGAATAGTTATTTTCTTGACAGGTGCTACCCGTGATTTGGCCATGACAAGATTCACATCAACCTCACCATTTGACTCAGTGCGCAAAAATATACAGGCCGCATAAGCACGCTGACTAGCATCAGAAAAAACATGTATACTATTATTCGTATATTCCATGTTAAATCTTGTCAATCTCCTTGGTATTCTAATCGATTGAAGAAGATGTAAATTTTTTGACCAGTTTCGGAACTCTCTACACAAATCTAAGGGTAACTCATCATCCCATTTTAAATTTCTTGACCAAGATTTTTGTAATATTAGCTTGGGAATGATTGTAATAGGAGAGTATAAACCAATGGGATCAAAAAATTTATGACTTATCGACAGCAAACTTCTTTTAGAACATTTTACTTCTTCGCCACATAAAAAGGAAACGTTGCTGCAAAGATCATCATTAATTGTATTCCACAATATACCTAACACTGAGATGGTTTCTACGGCTTCATCTATTCTGACAGGCCCCGTAACCCAACATCTCAAATCAAACATACCCAACTTCATCACTTCTTTGGCCTCTTTCATAAACTTGTTCATCTCTTCTTCCGTATTAACACTTAACACGCAATTGTCTACGTAGAAAGATTTTTTCAACTTTATGGCAGTATGTTTTAATTCAGTAGGGCAATTATTTAAATGGTATGAGAACGTTGCCGCGAGATGGAACGGACTTAACGTAACGCCAAATACCACTCGCCTGTGCCTATATACAGTTAAGCCTCTGCTGTGATTATTTATATCTGTCCACCAAAGAAACTTCAGAAAATCACGATCCTCTGACGCGACAGATATTTGTAAGAAAGCCTTGGCGACGTCAGCAGTGACGCCTATAGCATATTTTCTAAAACTGATTAATATTTCAGGAATAAGTTATATTAAGTTTGTTCCTTTCTCCAAGCATGAATTGAGCGAAACACCGTTACTGTCCTTGGCCGATGCGTCGAAAACGGGCTTTATTTTTGTAGTCTGACTAGACTCCTTAATGACTGCATGGTGTGAAAAAACCAATAGTAAAATCTTGTACTGGAGAAACTTCAATAAAGTCAAGACTTAACCATTCCTTAAAAACACCATCATAGTCATTAATTTTTCCTAAAGATTCTAGACGAGAAGTAGTTGATATTAACCGTTTTCTAGCTACTTCGTAATTACATAAAGGACGTGGCATACCGTCACGCCAGGGCAGCCTCACTTCATACCTGCTCTCTTCATTAACGCGTAGCGTACTGTTGAACTTCTCTAGTGTTTCTGTTGCTTTAGCCTGCTGCGATATGCTTTCTGCTGGATCTTTAATTCCTAAAACTTCAAGACTCCATAGATCTGCCAAATCAAATTTACAAAATGAATGAAGAGTCAAAGTATTGTGATTATTAACCACCGCATTGAAAACACCTGTCAGCGGCCCCTGGACAGTCCACCCAAGTTTTGTCTTAAAGGCTGTCAAAGAGTCACCTACCTGAAGAACGTCACCAGTCATTATAGTGCCAGAATAGTCAGCGCCTAAAAGTATGGAGACATGGTCGGGGGTATCAACGGTTTCAGTCAAAGTAATGTTTTGGTCACGTAACTTATAAACTATACATTCTGCTTTTATTTTAGGTAACAAGCCACAAATACTATCTTGCTCTAAAACATTTATATTGAACCTAAAATCATTAGTATTGCTACAGATACATACGTTGTAAACATTACATTCTTTTATTTTCGTCTCGAATCCGCCGAATAAACAATGGCTAATGCACTCCTTACTAAAAGGTTTCAATTGCAATTTTTCGACTAACTCCTTAGTGATGTACGACCTTTGAGCCCCACTATCTAATAAAATTCTGGCAGTTACCTGGTTGTGGCCGTTTACAATTTTAACTGACAATGTTTGTAAAATGGTAGTAGTCCTATTATGGCATAACATATTTCCTAATTTTGTATCATCTTTATTCTCTTGATCGTTATGCTCAACATCTTTCTCTAGTTCGTAGCACATGAGTGTCACATGTCGTTTTTTACAAACCAAACATTTAGGGAAACTTCTACACTTCTTACTCATATGACCAATTTTTAAGCATATTAGACAACCTCTCTTACTTTTAATAAACTCTTTCCTCTCAGAGAGCGTCATATTAGCCGCCTTATGACATTCGGCACTTACATGTGTATTCTTTTCACACCAAATGCAAACTACATTTTTAATCACTTCTCCCTTTCTCAACTTTTCGTCGTCCTTTTTGGTCTTACTTTCTGTGACAAAACAAGCTGTAGGAGTTCTTGAAACTGACTCGGGAAACCCAGATTTAGCCATTACTATCCTTTCTTCGGACTCTACTTCATCCTTCAAAAATTTCATCAATTTAGTCAAGTCATTTCCTCTACTTTGGCTGGTATATCGAATCCTATTCCATGTCCGTAAAAGTTCTTCTGGTAGCGCTGATTCGATCATGGGAAACAATACAGAAGCATATTTGTCATTAGCTACCCCTAATGTTTCTAGCGCTTGAAGATGACTATGCAAGTTGTCATACAGACTGTTAATCGGATGAGTTTCTCTCTTGTTTTGCGATAAGACTAAATTGAGAATTCCTCTCACATAGGTCTCGATTAAAATATCCTCTCGAGCAAATCGTGCCTTTAAAGCATCTAGAGCCTTTTGATAATTTTCACCACTGGGTGGGTAACTCTCGATGAGTTGTCGGGCATTTGACTCGGGAGACATGGACTGGAGAAGATACTGGAACTTGTCTAAATTATATAGCACACCATCATCATGGATTTTTTGAAATTGGCCCCACCAAAGCAACCAATTCTTAACATTGCCGTCGAATTTCATAAGTTCGAGTCTAGGTATTTGAAATCGTCGTTGGTTCTTGTTGTCACAAGCTGCATCTCCGCATGCCGTCGATTTAACAGTATCAGCAGACAACAATGACGTCTCTATTTTACACCTATTCATTAATGACGAGACTTTTTTATGGAGACTTTGTATTTTGAACCATCTCTTACGATACGACATTGCCCTGTCTTGATCAGCGTGAAATAGTTCCTCATTGAAATGCTCGTCTGCACACCATACATCACGCAGAGCATTCTCCGTCTCAAACAGCGTCTCAGCGGTATCCGATAATAGCATATAGTAATCTTGAAAATCGTCATACCTTTGTTCCTGTTCGGCTTGTTCAAGATCGTCTGCGTTCATAGTGAATTCTCGTCTCAATTGAGTTCTCTTACGTTTCAGCGACTCCATTATTCCTTTTAAGTCCTGTCACGGTCGCCACAATGTTAATGAAAGGCGGAATCGTACGTAAGAGAACTATAAATTTATTGGAATATAACAAAGTAATTTTTTACATGAGTTGACCAAACAACAACCGTTGCTAAGCAATACATAAAGTTCTGTCACAGTTACCATAAAGTTTTTAATAATGAAACTGTATAATAAATCATCATCACAGCCTTTATAATTCGACCCACTGCTGGGACACAAAGCCTCTCCTTTTCAACGAAGGAGGTATAGGCAGTAGTCCGCCACGCTTGCCCAATGCGGATTGAATGAATGAATGAATAAACGTTTATTTGGCAAAAAAAATACAATTAAAAAGTAACAAAAATTGGTGGACGTATAATAAATAACTATTTATAAACTATGCTGTATGCCAGTTAGTGGAACCTCTGGGAAAAAAATATCAGTAGTCCCATCATGGGTGGTGATGCGGGTGAAAGAATCTTATTATTCGAAAATTTTAACAAAGTGGACTGTATTTTTGCGATGAGAAATTGACGCTTAGCTTCGGAGAAAATGATGGAAATGGAACTGCCTGCGGATGAAAACAAGAGATAGGCAGCTGCTTAAATTTGGAAAGGATTTTGCACAAACCTTGAAAATATGATGGTCTTCTTCCTGTGTACAGTGTCCAGCGTTCATGCAACAGCTTACCAAGGTCCGTCTTCTTGATTTAGGCAATTCACTAGCACTAGCGGTGGCCACCGTCTTTTACACCGAATGTAATTAGATAATTAATTTATTTGTTAATATTATGTAGACGCGGGTTCTCCGAGAATCTAACGCAAGTATCTCTGCCCGAACAGACTTCTCGTCTCACGTGGTTTTCCCTCCCTTCCAAGCCCGGTTCGTGCGTGGGAAAGGGATGCGATTATAGGGAGGAAGAGGATAGCAGTATTGTCAATTCTCTTGCAACCAACACAAGAATAACATTAAACAAACGCCTAATTGGCGCGTTTGTAATATGGCGCGAACATTTCCCCCGCCCATAAAGGGTCACCTTTATAGAAATTATATATATATACATATTTATAAAACTAATTATATACTATAATATAGCCAATTTAATACTATAAGGAATGTGTTATGCTATAATTTAGAACTACATAATGAAATACATAAATAAAACTGTATAATGTACGTTATTGAGTAGGTAACGGACACAAACGAGTCACAGGACGAACGAGTGTGCCCTTCGCAGTTCTTACAGTCACAACACGAACAACGTTATCCTTTGCAGGATGAACGGTTTCGATTACACCTAAAGGCCATGAAAGTGATGGGGAATTGTCATTTATGATTATAACTACCGTTCCAACCTGAATTGGAACAGAAGGACTGCTCCATTTCTGCCGCACCTGTAATTGATTTAAATATTCAGCTCTCCAACGACGCCAGAAAGATTGAACCATCTGATCCAAAAGAACATGTCTCTGAAGCAGATCGGATGTGGTTGGCTCTACGAAAGGTGCGGGGAGAGCTCGAAGCGGAAGAGTGTTTAAAAAATGAGCCGGTGTTAGAGCCGAAGGCTCGGAGGGGTCAGCACTGAGTACGGTGAGGGGACGCGAGTTCAAAAGGCACTCAATCTGCGTTAGAACCGTAATAAGCTCCTCGTAGCTGAGAATTTGTTGTCCTATCACCTTAAATAGATGAGTTTTAACTGATTTTACAGTGCTTTCCCAACATCCACCAAAGTGAGGCGCTGCGGGAGGAATAAATTTAAATTTAATTTGATTTGAGGCTAACTCTTCCTCAAATGGAGCGCGATATTCATTTGAAATAAATTTATATAAATCTCGTAGATAATTACGCGTACCTACGAAATTCGTAGCGTTGTCCGAGTATATGTACTGAACGGGACCACGGCGAGAAAGAAAACGTTTTAGAGCTGAAAGAAAGCTTACTGTGCTGAGGTCTGTTGCAAGTTCTACGTGAAGAGCGCGCGTAGTAAGGCAAGTAAAAATACAAATGTATGCCTTTCGAGACTTAGTACCTCGAGCGCGTATAGGCGTGTAGGATATAGGCCCCGCATAATCGCAGCCCGTATGAACGAAAGCCTTTTCAGCCTGCGTTACGCGTTGCGCTGGAAGATTCGCCATTAAGGGGAACTGCGGACGCGGTCTTGACCTAAAGCACGTATTACACTTATTTATTCTAGAACGAATTATACGCCTAGCAGCTAATATCCAAAACTTCTGCCTCAAAATTGACATAAGAAGTTCGGGGCCGGCGTGTAGGTATTTTATATGATAATGATCTACCAATAACTCAACAATAGAATCATGGCGCGGTAAAATAATTGGGTGTTTATAATTATAAGTTTCGGCTGAGTTATACAAACGACCACCGACGCGCAAAATGTTATCATTTATAAACGTTTTTAATTTCATTAATGCGGGCGAACAATTTTTTTTTAAATTTAAAAGTTGTATATCTTGCGGGAAATGTCTGAACTGAATATCGCGGATTATCATTTGCTCGGCTAGCTCCAAGTCTGCAGCGGTAATGGAAATAGACTCTCTACGCGGAAGCTTCTTAATAAATCGACCTAGATAGACGAGCGTACGAAGTAGTTTACTCCAAGAAGAAGCACGACTAGCGAGGGTCTGAATCACTGACAGCGGTTTAGGCTCCGAGGTAACAGGATAAGCAGATATTTTTTCCTCAGGTAGGTTTTCTACTTCAATATTGTTTATTTTATTTACAGGCCACAGCGACGGCTCTAGCATAAGCCAAGAAGGACCCTGAGACCAAAGCGGATGATGAATAAGCCTTCCGGGCAGTAGACCACGCGATAAGCAGTCGGCGGGGTTATCCACGCCAGCGACATGAAAGAAATACTTAGCGGGAAAATTATCTAGCGTCTTCACGACGCGATTGGCAACAAACGTTTGCCAGCGGTGCGGCGAGGAGTTCAACCAACACAGAGTTACTTTAGAATCTGTGAAAGCATATACATCACATATAGAATAGCGCGGGTTATATGTGTCGTAAACGCGTTTCAGTAGTTTGGATAATAGCTCGACAGCACAGAGTTCCAGACGAGCGATAGACAGCGGTTTGACTGGCGAAACTTTAGATTTAGCACAGATGAGCTGAACGCAGACCCTCTGGGTAGTGTCAGTAATATGTATATACACTACAGCTCCGTATGCACGTTCACTTGCGTCAGAAAAACCTACCAAGCGGACAATGCAGTCCTGAAACACACCTAAATGACGCGGTATCTTAATTTCGTTAAGAAGGGGAAGTTCTAAACAGAACCTGTTCCAAGTCTCACGGATGTTACTTGGCGGTTCGTCATCCCAGTCGAGCTTAAGTAACCATAACTTCTTAATTAATAATTTAGCGAGAAGCACTACTGGCGCAACAAAACCCATTATGTCCCATATTCTAGCCACAGTGGCTAATATTACACGTTTAGAACATTTTTCACTAGGAGCGGTAATCTTGAACTCAAAATGGTCATTATATTTTGACCAAACTAAGCCTAATATTTTTTGACTTGCGGTTTTATCAAATTCTATAGGTTCATTGACCTTATGGGATGCGGGAATATTATTTAAAACATTTTCAGAATTACTAACCCACTTAACTAAGTCAAACTGTCCACGCTTAAACAGCGAAATCAGCTGGTTGGCTGCTGACGTAGCTTGTTCCTCTGTCATTATACTAAATACTATGTCATCCACATATATGTATTTACTAGCTATCTCCCTTGCTAGAGGATACAAGTCACCGTCATCCTCGACAAGTTGTTGGATAGTGCGGAGTGCATGGAACGGACTGGACTTAAGACCGAAACAAACAGTATTAAATTGATAAGTGGTAAGTGGATCATTCGGACTGAACCGATAAACAATTCTCTGAAAACGCCGGTCAGCTTCACGCATTTTAATCTGCAAAAACATCTGCCTACAGTCGGCGGAAAGCGCGACGGCGAAAAGACGAAAATTCAAAAGTATGCTAAACAAGTCGGCATGTAAACTCGGGCCGCAGTGGAGGACATCATTAAGCGATAGACCTGAATTGGTCTTGCAGCTCGCGTCGAGGACCAGGCGGAGTTTAGTCGTAGACTTGTCTTCACGCACTACTGCGTGATGCGGTATAATATATGCGGGGTACATCGAATCATCAGTAGCGGGTGCGGGCGACAAATATCCCTTATCCAGATATTTGTGAATAACTGCATCATACGCAGCGCGAAGCGTAAGAGAACATTCAAGTTTTTTCTCTAAGCTATAAAATCTTTTTGTAGCGGTTTGAAGCGAATCACCGAGTGAGAAAACATCAGCGCGGAAGGGTAGAGATACTGTGTACCTTCCGTCCACATTCCGCTCGGTAGTCTCGCGAAAATAATATTCACACTCGATATCATCCGGAGACTGAGTGGGCGGTGAAGCGATAGGCGATTCATCTATCTGCCAAAATCGTTTAATTAATGTATTTATTTCAGGTTCAGTGTCAACCTTTAAAGTGCTACAGCACGCTACGATTACCTTTTCGCGGTTTAATAAAGCTGGGGCAGTTCCCATTAAAATATAACCGAGCGTGGTTTGTATAGCGGGAGGAGCGGAACAATTACTTCTTATTATATTAGGTAATAAGAGTTGCGAAAATAACGACGCACCAATCAAAACATCGATCTGCGCGGGAGCGAAAAATGACTCGTCCGCTAGCGGCAACCCTCTCAGGAACGGCAACGCGGTGACGTCAATGGGCGTCGAAGGTAAGCTATCTGTTATTTTATCTACAACGAGAGACGAAATATTATATTTTATATTTGTATTGAATCGTGAAGCGAACTGAAAATTAACCAATCCTTTTGTATATTTTTCAGAGCCACCGATACCTCTAACGGTTATATTATCGCGGTTTATATTCAAGCCCAGCATATTGCAACAATCGACTGTCGCAAAATTACTCTGAGATGCTGAGTCAAGTAGACAACGAATTTTATGCGCGGTTCCTTTTCCATCTTGAACAATAACTATAGCCGTAGCGAGCAAAACAGTACTGCGCGCGTTACGTTGCGCGCCACGTACGTGATCATTACTAGAATGTAACGACGACGGAGCAATGGATGTCGAGCATAACGCGAGAGCGGCTGAGTCATGCGTATCGGTCTTGTCATGCTGCGGGCGCGCCGATAAGGATGCATGTTGCGAGTGCGAGCGAGACGAGTGCTCGGCGTAAACTTGCTCGTTATCATTACTTATGGCGCGTGTTTGTTGTGCTAAACTATTTGTAGTATTATTATTAAAGTGCAGCATTGTATGATGCTTTCCCGCGCAAATTTTACACTTGGAAACCGAATTGCACTTTCCTGCCCTGTGTCTACCACTAAGGCAATTCACACAGCCATTACGTTCTTTAACCAATTTGTATCGATTACTTGGGTCCATTTTACTAAACTCTGGACATTTATAAAAGTTATCGTGTGTAATGTCTTTACATAAACACTTAAATGAGTCTGACAACGCTATGTACGATTGGGGCTGAGGATATTTAACAATACCTTTGTTGCAATTGTTAGATCGCTTTGTATTATTATTTAGATTTGTATTTAGATTTGTATTTAAATATGAGTGACGATTTAATATATTTGTCTGTTGTTTTACGAAATCTATTAAACTAGTTAAAGTAGGAATTTTTTCCTGTTTTGTATGCAATTCAAATGCACGGACAGTTTCAGGATCCAATTTATTTAAAGAAATATGTAAGAAAATAAAATCGGTTAAATTTGGTATATTTAAGTTTTTTAATAGTCCAGTCAACAAGTTCAAAAACGTGAAAAATAGAGATAAAGCTCCTAAAAATATGAGCAATAGCTCATTGGATTCGGAACGACCTCTAGAAAAATGAGTTTTGAGGATTTTACTGCACGTAAAAAATTGCAATTGTTATTAACAAAATAAGATGAAAAAAAAGAGGTATTTACGTTTTTGTTAATAACTCATAAACTATTAATATTTACGATATTTGGAAAAAAGGTCCTTAAAGAGGAGGAAATTTCCAAAAAAAAAGTCCCAGCTCCCGGAACTCTACCTCTATTATTTATAACTTTAATTTAACGCTGAAAATAGGGCTCCGCGCAGCCATTACGGCATGGGCGCACTGCCGTTAAAGACAGTTTCTTACATAAAATTATTTTTTATAGTAACAAATATGAATTTAAAAATTTAAATAAATTATGGTGTCATCCAGATACTTGAAAGAATATACTCCCGTTGGAAAAAAATTATTAAATTAATTTTTCAAAAAGTTATGCAATTGTTAATTAACGAATTTTTTTCCTATCTCCGTTCTCATAAATGACGACATAAAAATTTAAATAATAAACCTATAAATTTTAGGCTCTGTGGAGCTCTTCTTATATATATACTTAACAAGATCCCGCGATAAAAGTTTATTAAAGTTAATTATTTTGTTTATAACAATTTTTTAAAGTTAACAAAAAATGAAAAGTCTAAGAAATGTTATTAAAAAAATTTTTTTAAACAAATGTTATATTATTGCTGCTTTCTTATCCAACAATGGCATTAAGTAACATCGGAAAAAAATTTTTTACATCATTTGTTAAGAAATTGTTTATAAACAAATAGACAAGTTTAATATTTAAAGAATTTTTTTTTACCATTATGTTGTCTTGGCAAAATAATAATTTTTAAAAAAAAAAAAATTTCTTAAATATTTTTTTTTATTGTTTATAATCGTTTTTTTTATATTTCGATTGTTTAAATAATTAGTTAAGGAATGATTTTCTCTTTAAAAATCATAATTGGCATTTCTTCATAGGTAAATAGAAAAAAAATTTTTTTTATCAATAATTTCATTGTTTGTTAACTTAACAATTTGTTATAAACAAATTCTAACTACCGTTATATTTTTTTTCTAGAGTTAAAAAAAATAACAAAAACAGCCATATATATCAAAATACTAAAAAAAATTTTTTTCGATTTTTTATAACGCTTTTAAATATTACGCGATTTTTAGTATTTTGATATATATGGCTGTTTTTGTTATTTTTTTTAGCTCTAGAAAAAAAATATAACGGTAGTTAGAATTTGTTTATAACAAATTGTTAAGTTAACAAACAATGAAATTATTGATGAAAAAATTTTTTTTTTCTATTGTCCTATGAAGAAATGCCAATTATGATTTTTAAAGAGAAAATCATTCCTTAACTAATTATTTAAACAATCGAAATATAAAAAAAAACGATTATAAACAATAAAAAATAATATTTAAGAAAAATTTTTTTTTTAAAAATCATTATTTTGCCAAGACAACATAATGGTAAAAAAAAATTTCTTTAAATATCAAACTTGTCTATTTGTTTATAAACAATTTCTTAACAAATGATGTAAAAAAAATTTTTCCGATGTTACTTAATGCCATTGTTGGATAAGAAAGCAGCAATAATATAACATTTGTTTAAAAAAATTTTTTTAATAACATTTCTTAGACTTTTCATTTTTTGTTAACTTTAAAAAATTGTTATAAACAAAATAATTAACTTTAATAAACTTTTATCACGGGATCTTGTTAAGTATATATATAAGAAGAGCTCCACAGAGCCAAAAATTTATAGGTTTATTATTTAAATTTTTATGTCGTCATTTATGAAAACGGAGATAGGAAAAAAATTCGTTAATTAACAATTGCATAACTTTTTGAAAAATTAATTTAAAAAATTTTTTCCAACGGGAATATATTCTTTCAAGTATCTGGATGACACCATAATTTATTTAAATTTTTAAATTCATATTTGTTACTATAAAAAATAATTTTATGTAAGAAACTGTCTTTAACGGCAGTGCGCCCATGCCGTAATGGCTGCGCGGAGCCCTATTTTCAGCGTTAAATTAAAATTATAAATAATAGAGGTAGAGTTCCGGGAGCTGGGACTTTTTTTTTGGAAATTTTCTCCTCTTTAAGGACCTTTTTTCTAAATATCGTAAATATTAATAGTTTATGAGTTATTAACAAAAACGTAAATGCCTCTTTTTTTTCATCTTATTTTGTTAATAACAATTGCAATTTTTTACGTGCAGTAAAATCCTCAAAACCCATTTTTCTAGAGGTCGTTCCGAATCCAATGAGCTATTGCTCATATTTTTAGGAGCTTTATCTCTATTTTTCACGTTTTTGAACTTGTTGACTGGACTATAATGCGTTTATGGCGGTCACAAAATTGTCTAAAAATTGTTCTAAGTTATGAGCGGATGAAACAGAAAATGATTTTGCATTCAAAATTTGATTGAGGTAGGTAGATGCAAGTAAACGCTTATCATCATATTTATCGATAAGAGATTTTATTATCAAATCATAATTGTCGGCACAAGGAGTGACGCCGGCGAATGCGTTCTGCGATTTACCTGAAAGTTTACCCAATAAATAATATAACTTGTCTGCGTTTGACAGCGAGGGATTGTCATGCACAATAGATTTAAAATTTTCGTAAAATCTTGGCCACGTACGAATATCGCCATTAAATTGGAGTAATTCTATAGGCGGTAGGGTAGGTCTAGCCGACTTAGGCGGCTTATTACAGTTAGACGACGTACTGCAAGCGGGCTTTATATTAGATAACGCAGATTTTATGTACCAATACATCGCACACCTAGATAAAGACTCGCGTAAGTCGAAATAATTCCAAAATGACTTATTATCATTACGGGAATCTGCGTTCAAAACTACATAATCTCCAAAGACACCAGTAGAAATAGTTCCATAAATAAAATGAAGATGGTGCTGAAGTTAGTATTGCTGACTCGCTTGGCCCACACCCGCGCCAACAATACTAACGCATTACCAATTGCGACATGTAAGGCGAAGGGATGGGTGGAGTTATTACACGTAAAGACAGGATTATTTCGAGTTGGGCATGTATTCGTGATTAACCGCGTTTAGATTAAGTAAATTATTTTTAGTTAGACTGGTCTTCGTGGTTGAACTGGTGATGAACTAGGGCCGAGTCTTTGACTATTTTGACTTAGTGGAGTGTTTGTTTACAAATGTAAGTATATTTTTTTTACTAACTGAAAATGGTTTAATATTGTTGAAATTATTTCATAATATTTGAGTTAGTCGAGTATTGATGGTTAAATGAAAATCGCCCTTATTATTGTAAATATAGCAGCTACGGTTTGTTTGAATATAGGAATATTTTGTATTGTAGTTGTATTTGTACCAGTGTATCACAAATTATGATAAGAATTGACGACTTCCAGTTGTGGGAGTTTTTTGAGTTAGTGTAGTCTTTGTGGCTAAATCAATTTTATGATTTATATTTCAGAAGATGAAGCGTTGTGGTCTACTATTTGCTTAAAAAGGCTACGTCAGCTTGTTCAAGTGAATCTGAGTGCAATGATGTTGAATTGAAGCCTCAAGAGGGTACACCATCGCCTTCCACAAGCACCACAGTGACAAAAAAAGCCATAAGAAATTAACCAGTGGGCAATAATAACGAGCTGGAGCTTCACGCGAACACACCGAGTATACTAACACCTTCCACGGTTATGAGAGAAACTGAGGCCTGAGGGCACTATAGGGAAATGGAGCCGCAACAGTACACACCAACACCTTCAACAAACACTATCTTATCTTATCTTATCTTATGTAGGGGCCGTGAGTTTCCCCACGGTGCACTTCGACCCAATGGGATCTTTTGTGTCTCTCCAGTCTCGTTCACTCTTGTCGCTCCTTGAATATGCAAGCCATCAGTCTAGCTATATCCATGGGTTTAAAGAGCCTGTAGTCTTCTGCTTTGGGTAAGCCAATCCCAGGATATTTATTCTAATCCTGGCTGTGGAATCACAGTCACATAGTAGGTGTTCCATGGATTCCCGGTTATGCCCACATGCTCTGCAATTTGGTGTTGTCGAAATTTGCACTTTGTCAACAAACACTAAATTATTTGAAGAGATCTTAGCGAACCACAATTCAGTCTCAAGTTCAGTTTTCTCCTAACTCCCCAAGTTAGGAGAAAACTGAAATCGCCACAACCTAAGTCAGCGTGATTTCAGGTGAGACCCGAATACTTTATTTTACCAGTTAACAGCGAGGGTAGCGATGTCTCCAAGATAAGATTCTCACCGTCTTACATACTTTCTTTTTTTACAACTAGATGACAAACAAGCTGACGGTCTACCTGTTGGTAATTATATAAAAAAATATCTATTTTGATACAATTAATGTTAAATGTATGTTTATGTTTTAAAAACCTATTTGTAGGTTTATAGGATCTTTGTAGAGATTTTTAAAAAAAAAATAATCTAGTTTTCTTTATTTCTTTGTGACCTAATTAAAAGTATGGAATAATTTTATTTTTGCGTTTACAAACGCGTAAATATTAATACTAGAAAAATGCACTGGAAAAAAATCGTCCCGCCTGAGGCAAGTCGATTTTTTTCAGTGCATTTTTCTAGTAATTAAAAGTAATTTCTTTTTAAGATTTATTTTTTGTATTATTATGATATTCGTACAGAAAATAAATGAAATATAATGTAGATACACTACTATTTTTGGTAAATTTTGTTTTTGGCTTGATAAATAAATACAGATTAATAGTGGACTAATTAAAAAAAAGTCAGTAATATGAGCATAATTCGATTTAGTAAAAATATTAAACAATGATTTTGTCATGAATACCAACCTAACTCAAAAAATTTAAATTATTAAGTGTTACTGTTATTTCATGGAAGACCACTTAGCACAATAAGTATCTACGTAAAATTATATACAAGAACCTATAAGAATGTTTATAATATACTAAAATGAAATGAAGTAAAACGTTTTTTTCGATTCCTGAAAAAAGTGATATTTAGAGTTGAGCTAGTCTTTATCTAGGTGTGCGACATGTCTTCAAATGAAGTCCATGCATTATAATCCACGGGCGAGCCCGGATTCAGTTGCATGTTTAATACATTATACTCGCTTAACGACTTCTCAAATTCAACGCGAAGCGTATCAATACAGATAGCGGCTGAAACTAATTGACTATCATCGTTATCATTTTTCGATTTAATTGCGCGGTCATAAATTGTTTGTAAGCGAGAAAATATTGAATCCCGCTTAGCCAACGCAATATTTAAGTGCACAAATTTTTCGGACATTTCACTATTATCGTGTTCAATGTCTGTAAGTTTCTTAGGCATATTGAAAGATTGCAATTAAAGAAATTATAAATAAACGTAGCGTAAACAACTCGTTTGACCTTGACCGAGCGAAGCTATGAGTACCTACCTCAGAATACAGAATAATTCTTTATTCTAAGATGGGTAGATTTATAATTCAGGTAATTTAAATTATTGATGCAAAATGTATAGAATTATGTTAAGAACGATATTTTACATTAAAGAATTATACAAACAATTACATGGCAGGTAGGTATATCGTATTAAATTAAAGTTATGCGGTTTAAATAAGCGGGAGAATTATATACGATCTACCTACGCCAGGCGAAATATAAACGTAATAAAATGTTATAATGATATCTACTCTATTTAGATATATTTATATGTATATATGTGCGGTTTTTATGTAATGAATAAATATATGTTTTAAAAAGATAGGAATATTTATGTTATAGTACCTAATGAATTAATATTTTAAATAGGTACACAGGTACATAAATAAATCCGGCTCGAAGGACCAAAAATGGTGATGCGGGTGAAAGAATCTTATTATTCGAAAATTTTAACAAAGTGGACTGTATTTTTGCGATGAGAAATTGACGCTAAGCTTCGGAGAAAATGATGGAAATGGAACTGCCTGCGGATGAAAACAAGAGATAGGCAGCTGCTTAAATTTGGAAAGGATTTTGCACAAACCTTGAAAATATGATGGTCTTCTTCCTGTGTACAGTGTCCAGCGTTCATGCGACAGCTTACCAAGGTCCGTCTTCTTGATTTAGGCAATTCACTAGCACTAGCGGTGGCCACCGTCTTTTACACCGAATGTAATTAGATAATTAATTTATTTGTTAATATTATGTAGACGCGGGTTCTCCGAGAATCTAACGCAAGTATCTCTGCTCGAACAGACTTCTCGTCTCACGTGGTTTTCCCTCCCTTCCAAGCCTGGTTCGTGCGTGGGAAAGCTGTGATGCGATTATAGGGAGGAAGAGGATAGCAGTATTGTCAATTCTCTTGCAACCAACACAAGAATAACATTAAACAAACGCCTAATTGGCGCGTTTGTAATATGGCGCGAACAATGGGACTACTCCAAAGGGACATGAGGATTCCCGCGTTGAGTAGAGATGCGGAATGGGAAAGAACTAGGTGAACTTTTATTTATCAAATCATTTTTAAGAAATGTGATGAAGGTAGGTGAAGCGAGACATATATAAGGATCTCTGTCTACCCTTTTCTTGCGTCAGAAAATGCTTTACGCATACTTTGGGGCAGGTGGGGCCACCCCAAAGTTATGTAGGACTCACCCTGTCAGGGCATATCCACTAAAAACTGACGTGTTGTTCCTCTAGGTCGTGGCTTTAACGCACACAGGGTACTTGGCGCAATCACTGTGTTCGTCAAAGACGGAACGACATACCCGGGTCCACTGGGGAAGGGAGCGTCTATGGAACAGGATAGACGTTCTCCCGCAGGAAGGAACATTATCGCGAGTGAGCAAGTAGATAGTAGTAGGTAAATAAAGCACTATATCTTTGTCTACCCTGATGGGAAAAAAGCGTGCCATTATGGAAGTATGATTGGGAATACTATCTTCTGCCTTGTCTTTGACATCAGGTAAGATGAAAGAAAACCGCTCTCTCGTTGTTAAATAAAAGTAAACTTAAGTCTTTGAATAGATAATACCTAATAGTTCATTTTTTATAATAATAATCAGAGCACTTAAGATTGGAATATTACTCCAGACATCTCGTTATGAGAGAACGAAAACCATTGGAACATTTTGGAATTTGGTGATTAATTGGTTCTTCGACGAGACGATATAGACAGACATAGACTGAGACTATATTAAATTCCTGTCAGGCTGATGAACTGATTGTGCTGCCGCCATTTGCATTTTAGACTGAGGTTATTTGCAGCTTAGAATGTATGCGGAACATTTATAAGAGGAATTCAATAAAATACTGCTTACAGTATTTTTTATCAACCAGCACCTCACAATACTGGGTCATTCAAAAAAGGCGTGAAGAACCTTGCAGATCGGCAAGTCGAGGGTGGCTTGCGAAGAAATAATGCAGGCACAGACATAATAATAAAGAGGATAGAATTGCTTTGGTTCGCATTTACTACTGGAACCAGTGTCGCCGCTAAATCCCCTCTACTTACTATTAATGCACGCACTTAAAAGAACGAAACCGTACAACCCAATCATGCCTACAATTTACAATCATGAACCTAACGTTTAAGAGACAGCGTTGAGTAACACTCACCATAAGTCACACTCACACTTACACAACGTCGCTCTTCATTGGTCGCGTCGGCATTATGGCTGTTATCATGTCCGTCCGTATCGTGTCTGTACCATGAACTTTTGTGCTAGAGAGAAGGGATATCGAAAATCACAATACATTGCTGCGTATAGGTAGGTACTTTAAAACCCTCAGCGTTTTTAAAGGCATAAGCAACAATGGTTATGAAGTTTTATGTTAATATCAATATTTCATAGTGAAAGATTTTCTCACTGTGTATTTTGATAAAAAAGTACATTACACACTCTGGATGAGTTTCCAATGCCTGAAAACACCATTTTAAGGCATTTTTATCACATAGACGACGGTTCGAGCAGCACTGAGCCGCAAATCGCGCGCTTGTGCCCTAAAGAGACACAAGTGTGGCACCAAGGTCACGCGCATAAGGCACTTCTTGCAGTCGTTCCCAGGAAAGGTTGGTGTTAGGTTAGGTTAGTATAGATCAATATTTCATAGTGAAAGATTTTCTCACGGTGTATTTTGATAAAAAAAGTAATTACACACTCTGGATGAGTTTCCAATGCCTCAAAACACCATTTTAAGGCATTTTTATCACATAGACGACGGTTCGAGCAGCACTGAGCCGCAAATCGCGCGATTGTGCCCTAAAGAGACCCAAGTGTGGCAACCAACGTCACGCGAATAAGGCACTTCTTGCAGTCGTTCCCAGGAAAGTTTGGTGTTAGGCAAATGGCTGTAAAAATCTAATGCCAAACTTATGGCAGTATGTCGGTATCAAGCCATACTGCACCGACCCCAAATAAATCGGGAGCAGGGTAGAGAGGATGAAAATAAGTTTCTAACAGAAATAGGATACGTGGACGCTGGACGTGAACTAGTCACGGAATTTTATAATTGAAAGAAAGGAAAGTAGTGTTATAAGGTAGCAATATCCTATGATGCAACATCAACAGCTTTAGCTACCGTCTAATATACTACAATGTATACAAAGTCAGCTTAGACGGAACTAAGCGAAAATTGTGGAACATTTTCTGAAATTGTATTCTTTGTCAGTTTAAGGTAGAAAAGTTACCGGTCTTGAATAGAACTGTCATTTTTTTGCTACATGATTTAAAAGCTTAATACAATATTTTCACTTAAGGCCTGTTCAGAAGCGGAGTCTGCTACCGCCGTGGGTAGAAAATATCAAACGATATTCCGGCCGGAAAGTAGAATGCCCAAACCTGCCCACAATGCGCAATAACCAAACATACTTCAAAAATAATCTAAGGAATTATGGTTTCTTATTGCTTATTTTTTTTAACAAAGCAGTGTGTTGTTAAAAAGTAATATTTTTATTTTAATGCTGCACTGACTTCCTCCTAATATTATTTACCCTTTACTTGGAAGGCAAAAGAATTTACGTATACACAGCCGCATGCTTAGTTAGTTTCATTAAAAAACGATCTTGTTTAAATTATTGGCCAAACAGCTATGCAATTAAGCTTAATTATGTTTTTTTATCCTGGTGTCATCTCGCAAAAAGAACTTTTAAGTACAAAATTCAAGAAAAAAATACCGAAGTCGTGGCTGCATCGTGGCTGTATGGGCTAGTAGACCCCTTTGCCTTCTCTTGAGTAGGGAGAATTTAAAAACAAAAAACTACAGCTGTCATTCTTTCAATTATTTGAATATATTGTAAGAGTAATGTAACCTCGAAATGACTATTAACAATTATGATTTCTCAAAACTCCCCAAAAATAATTCAATGATACTTTCCCCACATAAGTTATAGATTTTTTCCCAGTCTTTGGCACTAATTTCATTAAAGCGCAATCATGGCCCAAGTCACATAGTAAATTGGGCATTCTCCTTTGTATGAAGTATTGCAGCTAGCATGAAAGCGGAATCAGCGCCATTATCGCCTGGGTAGGCGGTATCATTTCGCTTGATTTCACCAGCATCAATTCGTACATCGCTATCTATTATGAAAACAAGATGTTTTATTTCACTGGTCACTCACGCACGATACGCTGATATGCACTCACGGATGGCAGAAAAGTGACTTCTGTTTAGTCATTACTCAAGTTTCGCTAGTCTAAGCGAAACGTTTCTCTACCCCTCGGTGTAGCGAAATCCGCTTAGGTTTGAATAGTGAGAATACCGCATGCCGCAGCGGTATTCACACCCACAACGATAGCGACTACCATTGTAATCTGAATAGGCCTTAATAGTTATTTATTATACAAGAGTGGAAAGTTCCTTTTTAACCGCGTGCTCGATTTGGATGACCGAGCAAGCGAAGGATTCTAAAGTTGAATCACGAGCGCAGCGAGTGATTCTAAATTAGAATCCTGAGCGTCAGCGAGGGAAACAAACGAGCACAAGGTGAAAAATCTTTCCACTCGAGTGCAATACGTAACTTTTCATCCCACCTCAGCGAGGAAATGACAAAATGAAAAAGAATTTTTTCACAATTTAAAAAGTTCTAATCATAAATTTGGCACCATAGAGGTTACATTAAATAGGTTTAATGACGTTTTGAATTTACAATTATATTGAGTACTCATTATATGTGATGTTCTAAATTCAAATCTACTTTGCCGCTCAAGCGAATAAAATAGAATTTTCCAGCCAGATTTCGAAGCGCAAAATTACACTTTCCGAGGTGGTGGGATGAAAAAGTTTTTGTTATATTTACAACTGTCACTTTGTTCCATAATTCTGTAGGATCTATTATAATCAAATAGCGGCGGCAGCAAAAATACGGCTGTGAATTTTGTACGTGCCAGAGAAAAATGACAGGCAAATATTAGTAATGGGAAACGAGGTTTATCGATAAATTTTAAATTTTATCGATGTATTTTATTTTGTAATCTTGACTTAATTTTGCCTAATGTGATTTAATTTAGTTTAATGAATTATATTTCAGTCATGTTATTACGAATTTATTGATACCCGCTGCCTGAAATAGACTGATTTTATTTAGATTTGATTAGGTAAGTAGATACAATTTTCATCGTTACTAACTACTGTACTGATTTTTGTTCTACGTTGTAATTATAAATATTAACTAATAAGACTGTTCTTCACTTTGTATGTGAGGTAGATTCATAGTCATTTACCCACAGTTTCTTCTCCTACCGTCACACACTACACTGACTGTGTTCGTATTCCGTAAACCGACCGATGCGTCCTATTTAAAATACAAAAATATAGTATTTCCACGATTACACCAAAAGCGTTTAGCACAAAGTAAGTATCAATAATAATTTGTGTTATGGATACTAAATAACGGAAATTTTTAATATAGGTACATAATAATATTTGATAATTTTATAAATAAACTATAATAAATAAACAGCCATGATTTATCAACCAATATTCGTCTCCGTCAAACAAATATTTGCCGCTACCAGAATTCAAATCCGGACCGCTTGCTTTGTAGTCAGCTATACTGTCCCCTCCACCACGACGGCATAGAATCGAAATATTTATAATAAGTTTAAAATTTCATATTTGGTAAATATCTGTAGAAAAATCTATTGCTTTTCCATTACTTACATCAATTCTTTATTTTAAGATTTATTTCGTCGTAATTCAGTCGTCATTCAATGTGAATCTTGGTTTACTACGGATGTAAATTGCTCTCGACATGTTTCATGAGTTATTAAATTAACTTACCAAGGGCCATCTGTTTGCCCGCCAATTTATATAATATTTTGCTGATGAAAACACAAATATCACTGGTTTTTGAACCTTATGTAACTGTAATAAGAGAACTTGTAGCATAAAGACTCAATGGTTGATTGTTAAAAATAACCGATTCACTCGGAACGAATTAGAACGATCCTCTTTACTAATTGTAATTATGAAAGGATAAGGATATAATATGATATGAAAAAAATCAATGTCAGAAGAAGGTACAGCACAGCGGTCGTACGTTCGTCGTAATGATTACGAAAGCTAAGCAACCAAGTGCGCGGTCGGTACTCAGATGGGTGACCGAAAGCTACTAAAGTCGATTTTCCTCCGTGCTTCGGAAGGCACGTTAAGGTGGTGGTCACAGCTGCTGTCGAAATATTGCAGTCGATTCCAAGGAGAATTGGTCTGGTAGGCGACCGGCCGTAAAAAACTAATGGGAAAGCCTATGGCAACTTTGTCCATATCAAGGCATACTGCAAGGACCCCAAATAAATTAAGAAAAAGAATAATTATGATATGAAAACCTTTGATAAATCCTTTGATAAAAACTTCCTTCCAGTACCTTCCGAACTAACTTTTTTATTGACTCGTTTGCTGTTCATGCGCTCTGCCGCCGGCGATACGTGAAATTCGTTCACTCGCATTGTTTAAGAAGAAAGTAAAAGAGCACTATCTTTCCTTATCTTAAATATGTGTTCTCCTATTACTGTATATTAACCTATATATTCATTTAATATAGTATATATTAGTATATAATAAAGTATATAATAGTGTATAATATTAAAGTATATATTTTTAGTTTCAGTAATAATACTTATGTAAGTATATTACTATATATTAGTGCACGCCACATCTACGTTTCTGAAACGTGTTTCCTATCACACGTGGGTTGGAAGAGATTTCTTTTAGAAATAAGCCACACCTTTTGTACCTTTTATAATCTAATGTGTTCCTTTTCTGTAATTCTCGTGTACAATAAACTATTAAATAAATATATTTTTATTGTAATATAATAAAAATAATTATGCCACTTATTTCAGTTGAATATCATAACATAATTCAAAGCAAATCCTGTCGGTCGGGATGGATTGAGCTGACTTCTTTAAAAGTCTTCTTCTTTTTCCTACTATGTTCTAAAACTTGGCGTCATTCCAATATGCTGCTATGAGTTTTAGTATTCTTATTCTTATTCTTAAATAAGGGGCTGTGGCCGTATCTCAGAGCACTTCGACCCTATGGGATCTTTTGTGCTTCCCCTTTCCTTATCACCCATCCCCGCCAATATCGAAAACATTTTGTATGAGTTTCACGATGTTGGCGGAAATAAGGTCTATAAAGTCCTCTGGTTTAGGGTAAGCTAAACCTAGGACCCTTAGTCGCCTGTTGGCTAGTGCATCGCAGTCACATAGTATGTGCTCCATGCTTTCTTTCTCCTCACCACACATTCTACAGATGGGGTCATCAGCTTTGCCTATTGTGCACAGGTGTCTTCTAGTGGCAAAGTGGCCAGTGAGAGCGCCTATGAGGCAGCGGATTTGGGTTCTGCTGATTCTTCCCATTCTTTTAAGGTAGCCTATGTGTGAGGATCCTAAAACTTTCTTTGAGTTTTGGTTTAGTTTAATGGCCGACCGCCTGTCTGACATGAACTTTTCTTGGGAATCTTCTTGAAAGTTATGTGTTAGATAATAAAACAATAACAAGTGTACAGTGTATGTCAAGATGAAAGTCTGTCAATTAGTGTGTTGCCAGTGATGACCTATAGAACCAAAATGTGGCCACTTACAATGGGCTATTGGAGATTAGAATAAAGAATCCGTATATGCGACCATGGTTTTTATCAATAAGTTAGGGACTTTTGACAATTTTAAGTGCTATCACAGAAGCTAGTTGATTTTATTTATGCTCGGAGTTTCTCTGCGTGATCATATCTGAAATGACGAGATCCTCAGGAGAACAAAGATCGCCGTTATAGCCAAAATAATTGCGAACCTTAAGTAATAATAATAATAATAATAAATCATTTAATCCTCACCATAATCATACAATAAATCAGTTACAAAGGTTGTAGCAAGGGGGTTGATTATGGCAGGTTGATACCTGTACTAGGATGAATCCTGTATCACAGGTTATCAACCCTCCACCTCTATAAAAAAGGTACAATGAGTAACTAGATTACACAGTTTAACAAATTAATGGCTAATTTTAATTTTATTATATTTAGGTTTAATGTAAAGCGCTGCTACGTTTGATGAGTGTATGTGTATATGCATCTATCTGTGTGTGTGTATGTGTGTGTTTGTGTGTGTGTGTGTGTGTGTGTGTGTGTTGTGTGTGTGTGTGTGAGTCAGCGTTAAAGCGTTAGTGTGTGTATGTTATTTCCTAATGATGATTAGATTTTCAGTGGATGCGTATTTTTGTCCACACAACTTAGTTTGGATGAAGGTTTTTAGCTGATTTTTATTCATCCTATAAATTGGAGTGATATCATTAAATAGTCTGTAAAGGAAAGGACCCATGAAGGAACTCTGTCGTTGAGCGAATTTAGTTTTGAAGGTTGGAACCGGAGTACGTATGCGTCTTTTATCTTGCGGAATTTGCTCGAGATCGATAAATTTGTGGTGACGAAGAACTGAACATAGGATATAAAGTTGTCGCACTGTTAAAAGTTTCGTCTCTCTGTATAGTTCCTCGGTAGAATATCTTCTAGGCTTAAAGAACATGACCTTAAGCACAGCCCTTTGGGCTCTCTCTAGCTCAATTAAGTGCGTCGCTGCGGCGCCACCCCAAACAGGTATACAATATGTCAGAAGTGATTGACATAGTGCAAAATAAATTCTGGTGAGTAATTTTGAATCAGCTACGTCCCTTAGGTTTCTAAATATGTGTAGGAGTCTTCTTGTTCTTTTGCTGAGTGCTGTGATCTGTGGTTTCCAATTTAGAAACTGATCAATTATTATGCCAAGATATCTATGGGTTGATGTTGGTTCCAGTAGGCTACAGTCACATTCAGCATTCCTATCGATATCCACGTCACAAGTCGAGGAGTGGGCTCTGATACTAAGCTCTTTGCACGGTCTCGTTGTCCTGGTAATGCAAAAACACATATACTTCGTTTTTGGCACATTTATTGTAAGGAGATTAGCATCAAGCCACTGGATAACCTGTCTTAAACCCTTTTCTGCATATTTTTGTACCTGTACCCACGAATCTCCTCTAAAGACCAGAGCGGTGTCATCCGCAAACGCAAGAGAGCAGCCGTGATCAATTTTGAGCTTACACAGGTCGTTGACATATACCAGAAATAGGGTAGGGCCGAGGGTACTTCCCTGTGGTACACCATAGGTGACTGGTAAACTAGTGCTGTAATGGTCCAAGACTTTGATCTTTTGAGTCCTATCTGACAGGTAACTATGGAACCAATCTAGGACAACACCTCGGATACCCAAACCTTCCAGTTTTCGTAAGAGTAAAGGAATCGACACAGTATCAAATGCCTTTTTAAGGTCCAGGAATACACCAATACATCTCTCACCACCATCAAGACACTTCGAGACTACAGATGAAAAACAGGTGATCGCATCTTCAGTGTTCCTGCCAGTACGAAAGCCATATTGGTTTCCCGACAGCAATTGATTCTGCTCCAAATAGCTAGTGAGGCGGCTATTAACAACTTTCTCGATGATTTTGCTTATTGTACTCAAAAGTGAGATAGGTCGATAATTCGATGCTTTCTCTGTATCACCACCCTTGTACACTGGGATTACAACAGCCTTCTTGAAAACATTCGGAAAGATACCTGTAGAAATGCTTAAATTACATAGATGGGCTATCACCGAGCAGAGAATCGAATGAGAATTGATGAGAACGATTGTTGGGATAAGGTCTATTCCAGGTGCACTATTTTTTCTCAAGTTTCGGATAATCTTGTCAATCTCTAAGTAATCTGTTGGTCTTAATGACATGGAATGGGCATTTTTCGAAATACTGTTACTGTTTAGAGGACCAGGGTCATTCTTTAGACTTCGACTAAAGATCTTCTTCGCAAGTTCTTGGCCTATAGTAGTGAAGTATTTGTTAACTGTATTTAGGCACTCGGTAGGTGGTTTAGAGGCACTTATTAACGCATTCGCACATGTGTTTTGACGTTTTATATTACATAAATCTTTTACAGTATCCCAGGTAGCTTTGTAGTTTTTATGATTTTTGCAAAATTGTTCTTTATAATAGTTGTTTTTAAGAATTTTTGCAGCTTCATTATATGTGTTACGATATTTAAGATACGCTTGTTTGATTTCAGTGTTTTTAGGATTTTTCTTAACAAGTTTGTGCATTCGATCTCTTTTTCGAAAACATTTAATCAGACTTACCGTCATCCATGGCTTTATAGGTCTATTTCGTTTTGTATATGTGGCTGTGTTAGTGTGTTGTTTTATAAGATCCTGAAGGGTTTCCACTAGTGTCGTGGCAGCTATATTCGCATCTTCAAGTGCCAGGTAGGGATACCAGTCAAAATCTTTAATGGCTTTATCAAGGGATTCATAATTAATTTTGGTAATAGTAATATTTCTAATAGAATTGCTTCTTTGGTAAATGGGGTTAGATATGGAAAGTAGTATCGGGTAGTGGTCCGTAATATCTGCCATAAGGACATAGCTTCGTAACTCAGCATTCGATTTACACATAAAGTGATCCAAGCACGTGCGTCCATGAGTAGGAGAGTTAATTGCATTTTGGAGACCATGTGATCCTATAATTTCTAAGTATTCACTAGCCGAGTTCGAGCTTGATTGCAGTGTGTCGATATTTATGTCACCTGTTAATATTATGTTTTTGCATTTAGTATTAGTAAGTAGGGTATCCAGTGAATTAAGAAAGGTGTCAAGGTTTTTGAAGCAGTAGGGTCTATATATACCAAAAATTATTGTATCGTTAATTTTGGCGGCTATACAATTTGCCTCATGAAGTTCTACCTCTTCAATCGACGCGTTGAATTCTGTTTTGACGTACATTATTACACCATCATTCTGGTTGAAACTTCTTTTGGTAAAACTCATGGTGTAATTATCAATTATGAGAGGTACTGAATTCTCGTCACACCAACACTCCGACAAAACTATAACGTGGACTTCAACTTTCAGCATTGTTAAATAAATAAGAAAGTTCTCAAGATTTTTATTTACACTTCTGATATTGATTGACACTATATTAATGTTATTTATATTATTAGATAAAACATCCTGTTCAAGCGTTGACGGATCTTCGATCACTTTGCAGGGGATCGTGCAAGATCTTTCTATATCGTCAGATAGGTCACTTATCATGTAGCTCGTATTTTATGTAAGAATAACATTATTTTAGGTTTTGAACTCGTTGGGTATCTATAGTACGTGGTTCGAAAATTATCATTAGTACTTGAGGTAAATAACGCTTTAAAGGTATTAAGTCTCAGAAGTTTAAGTTGTGTGTAGATAAGGTGGTGTGTGTGTATTGCGTGTTTTCTATACACATGCATAGAAAACACGCAAATTTTGTGACTTGTGTGGATTTGTAGTTTTGGTGAGTTTAGAATCTGATACAGAGGATGTAGCGCTTTTAAGAAAATTAAAATGTAGGCAATAAAATTTACGAGAAACCGTAAATTACATAATAGGCAACATATTAGTCACTTACTCTTCAGGAGATGCAGTTGAGCTTCACTTTTAACTAGTATATAAGGGTCACCCTGTTTCTTCCGAAGATAGATCAGGCCATGAGACGTCCAACAAAACTCGTAGTCCATTGTTTTGCGGAACTCGCGGGCAAGGTAGTAAAGTCGAGAGGCTTGAGGGGTAAGGTGTTCGGAGATGTATATATTGACTTTGGCCCCTCCAAGTCCAAGATGATTAGAGTTAAGTTGTTCTGTTTTATACTTCATAGATGTTGAGTTGAACTTTTTTCCCGCTATCAAAAAGTTGCCTTTGGTCAGAGTGGAAGAAAATTCTACTATAATCATAGAATTGTCCTGATCAGGTTTGGACGGGACACGGAAAACATCGCGCAGTTCAGATTTTTCCAGGTCAACCTTTAACGCCGTAGAAAGTTTATGTACCATATTAAACAGTATCTCCTTCGTTTCACCTCTCTGTTTAGGAACGTTCCTAAGTTGAATGCTAGTTTTGCGTGAGTTGCGCTCAATAGTGTCCCACTTCTCTTCAAGTTTACATATGTCCGCCGCAAGTTTATTTCGTTCCTCTTCAAGTCGACTAATAGTCAATTGCATCTCATCCAACGTGTTTGACACATATTCCAACGATTTTTCGATGTCTAGGCTATTTTTATGGATTGTTTCATTCTGCTCCTTAATAGCAGTGATGTGCTGTTCCAGTACATCTAAGCGCTGATTTTGTTGCGATTGCAAACTTGTGAGCATTTCCTTGAGTTCTTCTCTGATGATTAGTCGAAGGGTTGTGCTGTCTTGTTCTGGTACAGAGAAGGTTTGGCTTATGTTTTCATTTGACAGGCGTCTGCGTTTGTTGTCCCTGTGTGTTACGTTGAACTCTTTTTCGATAAGCCGGTGGCCAGAGGTCGACATCTTAGCAACGTCTGAATCAGACAAACTGAGAGACTTGTTGAGAGGCGGAGAGCGCGTCAAATTAGGCATACTGAAGAGGTTTGTAGCGCGCAACCACAAAGCGGATCAAATGAGTGTAGGTAAGGCGAAGCGCACGCACAGCGCGTACGCAGTGAGAACTCGTCGACTATGGTTTTCACCGTATTGTTGTCTCCTTCCGCCGCTCGCACCTTGCTGCGTATCTTCTTACGCGTTATGATCGCCTGGTACTTTGCACCTGAACTTACACTGAATATAATATTTAATTTTGATTAAAATAAAAATAAAAAAATGTACGGGGCACACGTCTAAACGCTTTAGCGGTCCGAGGGGGAGAGGCGACGTAGGGTAGGGCGCAGAGTAGGGCAGAACATTGCGAGGAAGTCTGACTGCCGTTCGGGCGGAAATGTAGGTACTCGAGTGGCGAGCACGCACCGGTAAACGCAGCGTTCGGTAGGGCCCCACAAGGTGGACCGACAATCTGATGAAGGTCGCGGGAAGCCGCTGGATGCGGGCATCGATCGGTTCGGAGATCCTTGGGTGAGGCTATGTCCAACAGTGGGCGTCTCTCGACTAAAATGATGATGAATGATGATGGCCATGATAGTAGGTACGTAAAAAAGTGATTGAGATTTATACGAACCCGTTCTTCTTTTTGTTTTATTTATTGTGTTTTGACCAAAGAAATAAATAAAATTTTAGCAATTTTTTGCATCTTCTCTTACTAATATCAGAAAAATAAAAGTGGTTGATGTTTCTTCATTACACGCGTAAATTAATATGAAAGTATTTTGTCAAACAGTTAGGATATCTCCGGGACTAAAATATACCTAACATTCTTTCAAAGCAATTTTAATGTAATATTTTAATTATCGAGTTTTTCGCGTCACTATTGCAACTTGTCAGTGTAACGCGTCGTGGCTACGAAAGTTATTAAATTTTTTAAGACGTCCCTTTCCAAGTCTGACAGAAAGCCGAAAAGTACTAATGTTAATAATTATATATTTCGAGAATTATCTGTCAAGCTCCAGTAAGTGTATTGCGAATTCTTCGGAAGAAGTTGGGTAACTGCTTTCATAAATTTGTTTACAAAAATAGTCAATATGCTTATTTATATTCTTTTATAGGTATAGGTAACAGATTACACATTTTTTTTAATTATAGAAGGCACACACCTATTGTCGCGAATACCGCGAAGTTTCATAATCTGTAGAAATATTATTTTCGATTGGCGGTACACATCAACGTGGCGAGCGGACGTTTTTTGCGTTCGTGACTCAGACGCAGCCGATATCTCTTACTAGTCTGTGCAGTCGTTTTACAGACACAGTCGGTGTATTTCAAAGAACCGTGAGTTTGTACAATTTAGTGTTTTACGAATGTACTTTGATTCTATGTCTTTGCATTGAATGCACCTATGGTGCATTTAGTCGATAAATACATACCTACCTACCGTTATCTCAGTGTTATAACTCAACACACAATATGGTGATAATTATGTGTTCTCAGGTGGTTCTCAGTTTTAAGACTCAGATAAATTGTTCAGGTCCAGACAAGGACATACTCAGAATACTAGCTCAGTAATGTTGAGTGGATAGGGGTCGCTATAAGGGGAGGTGGAGGCGACTACCGGGCTGCGGTCCTTTTTGACGTGTGTATCAACAATGTTGATAGCACAGAACTGCTCAGAATTTCAATCTCAACTCAGTAAAGTCCGATCTCTTAACAGATGTGAGACTTTGTTTAGTTATCATCAGGTTATCATCACATATACAACAGTATCTACAGTAATCGCCTTGCGTGGCTGAAGCAGATATAATTTTACAGGCAACGTTTGGCGACACCTATGAAGAAATTTTTAGTTTGTGTGTGAAGTGACCAACCCGCACTTGGCCAGCGTGGTTGACTAAGCCCTAATCGCCCCTAATGTGGGGTAGGCTCGAGCCCCTCGGTGGGGACATTATATGAGCTGTTGATGATTTATATTTCGGCTAACATCAAGCGAACGTCTGTTTGTTTGCCACTATTGCTGTAGATAGGTACACAAAAATAATACACAAACTAAAATAGTAGTCTAAATAAATATTAAGTGTAAATTTAATTATCTGAGTCTGCTATAAAATATCAACAAATAATTTGTTTACCGACGACGGCCCGTTTCTGTTATTTACCCTTTCAACATTGGAATATTGTCTTGAATACTAAAATTAGAAGATGTAAATACTACAGACAAATTTGCTTACTTTTCGTCCAAGTTAATTCCATTTGCTTTGAAATGTGCTTAAAATTATAAATTGAGTCATAGTGCCAATATTTGTCCCTTAAACTTTAGATAATAATCTTCGATATTTAAGGATGATAAATGCTGGCGACCTTGCTAATAGGGACATCCCGTGTCTGGGAACCCATCACTTTATCGCAATTAACTTCATCGATTTTCATTCCCCATAAAACTATTCGCAGATCTTTTTATACAATACTTAACAACTCCTAGAATCAGGTTACATCGCAATTTCATTTCCTCGAATAGTTGTTATCTACAAGCTCATTCCATCGTTAATTCTTTTCCTATTTTATTTATTTTATCGAAATAATGTTAAATCGATGTTTCGTTACCCATAATTTTGTTTCCACGTAAGTTTCAGTTTGCAGAATAGTTGAAACATCAATTTTTACTACACTAAAGTTAGTGTACATCGAAAATACTTTTTTTTATGTAATTACTCGTAATCATTTTTGTTTCCCTGTAAAGAAAACCTATGGATTAAGTTAGATTAGATTTAGAACAACAGGCAGTCAGCAGCGGTGCAACCGAAGCTAACGGAGATTGCTTGTTGTATTCTGGCATGCTACATGCATGCTTGCATTACATGCTGTATGCATGTTTGTATTGCATGATGTATGCATGCTTGCATTGCATGCTGTATGCATGCCTGCAAGATGCTTGCCGGGGGGTGCAGGGGGGCTGGCCCCCCTGCTCGGGGGGGTCGGGGGGCCTGAGGCCCCCCGCTATAAAGAAAAACCATTAATACGAAAATAAACCTAGGTTAGGTTAGGTTAGACTTGTGACCAAGCATAGCGGAGCGAGCGAAGCGAGCGGAGCATTGTATTGCTTGCTGCATGTTTGCTTGCATGTTGCATGCTTGTTTGCATGCTGCATGCTTGCTTGCATGCTGCATGCTTGCTTGCATGCTGCATGCTTGCTTGCATGCTGTATGCTTGCTTGCATGGTGTGTACCTACTTGCAAATTAAGAATTAATTTTTAAATTAAGAACTAACCTCAACAGTTTTTATCGTCAAACGTCAACAGGCAAATGTATCGTTCGATGAAACGTTACTGCGATGGAAAGTTGTTAAACGAAACATTACAATGTGTAACGTTAAATATTGAAACATGTTTTTATAAATAGTGTTATCGATAACTTAATAGTTTATATGAAATGTTAGTTCGATAGACTGTTATTCTGGTAAGCAACACAAATTTGAAACATTTTTTTTATGAAAGTTTATTCGATAATATGAAACGGTGATCATTAGCTAGTCGATCAATCAAGAAAAATAGATATTGAAAATCGTGGAATAGTTTTCGGTGAAATGAAATTCGATGACAAAAAAATCTGTATTTTGATAGGTACCCCCCGTGTCTGCATACCTCACTCGAAAAGCTATTTATTTTCCTGAAAAAAAAAAAAAACGTTACTTTTTTCCCTATGAATAATTAAATTATGAAATTATCAACAAAACTAGCTGTGCCCGCGACTTGGTTAGCGTGGATTTCCTTTTTTTGCAATATTTGATGTTCAGTTTCTATTGGTCGTAGCGTGATGTTGTATAGCATATAGCCTTTCTCGATAAATGAACTATCAAAATAAAAAAAGAATTTTTCACTTTGGATCAGTACACTTCCTTTCTGATCTTATCATTTTAGACAGTGCATAAAGCTTTATCTAAAGGAGTACTGTAAGGCCTTAATAGGACTTATTTGGAGGCTAGTTAGATCTTTATAGGTCGCAGTGACGCAATAAGCCTTGAAACAAGAAATAAATAAATATGGTGCGAGCAGCTTATTTGGACACCTACCTTAAATAATTTTAATTAGGTAAAATTTTCAATCATTTGAATAACAATACAAACGTTCAATAAAAGTCCTGCAGTATAGCGACGAAAGGCGTCGTCTCCTCAAAGGTCCTCCCAAAAATAGACATTAATAAAAAAAATAGTCAGGAGACTGCTAAAATCACTCGGAGGGAATTTTCTAGAATTCTCAAGAGTATGATATAAGGGCCTTGACTTATCAAGACTGCACACTCAGTGAAAAAATAATCTCTCGAGCAAGCGATAGTAATAAAATGGAATAGCCATCCTTATGACGCTCCCGTATGTATTATAATAATAATGAATTCTTGCATCGTAAAAATGTAAGGCGTATCCAACTTATGCTAACTCAGACGTTTGTGGTTAATTTCCCAATGTTTTTAATTTTTATTATTTTATTTATTTATTATTATAGAACTACAAACAAGATTACAATATTCCTTACATTAGGTATAGACTTATATACAATTGCAGTATTTACTGTAAACTCAATATTGTAGGTTACATGTTATGTCATCAACAGCTCATATAAAGTCCCCACCGAGGGGCCTACCCCACATTAGGGTCGATTAGGCCTTAGTCAACCACTGGCCAAGTGCGGGTTGGTTCCTAAGGATTTCTTCATAGATAATAATAATAATAATTTATTTCTGCAGATGTGTTCAGGTTTCCTCACGATGTTTTCCTTCACCGTAAAAGCGTCGAATAAACGTACATATGTATTCAAAATTTGAAAACACATGGTACTTGGCGGGGCTCGACCAGTGCCTCCCGGGTGGGAGATAACGCCCCTTACACACTACGCCACCGACGCTTCTTATCGCAATAACAATTGTGTTAAAAGTAAACAACAGTAGTCAATAAAAATTGCCTTCAAAACTAGAAACGGAGAAGTAAAAAATCGGTAGTGGTCACCCCTTGACTTTCTCGTATACCGGAAAGGACTCAAATGTTGATAGAAACCTTATATTTTGATGTCATACATGCATGTTAAATTTTGATCACCCATTCGAGTATCGACCGCGCACTTGGTTGTCTAACTTTCGTGATCGACGGCTCAAAATTTGAAAGAAACCTTATATTTTGATGTTATACACGTATGTTAAAATTGGTTGCAATAAGTTAAAGCATGCTCGAGTAATCGTGCTAACGCACAGACACACACACACAGACATTCCAAAAAATATATTTTTGGACTCAGGGAAGTCCAAAACGTGTAAATCCGTCAAAATCTCGAGGTCGAATTTTTTAACGATTACAAGACTTCCTCTATACCATGTGTCTATACTACGTACGAGAAAGTAAAAAAATATGTTTAATAGAATCTAAAGTTTTTTTAAGGGCGGTCCTGAAGATAAGTCCAAATATTGAGAGGTTGGCACCGACCCCAAAAAAACATAGATTCCGCTGATCGGCAGCTACGTGCACTGTACTACTTACATCAGGAGAGACAAGCAAAATATAGACATAAAGAAAAAGACTAAAAAAAAACACAAATAAATAAATAAATAATAAATGAATAAAAGTTTATTGTTTACCATTGCTTCAAATATTGACAGTGAAGTCCTTAAATTAAAATAAATTACAAAATGATGGTACCTAAACTAGGTTTAAAACCTGTATCTTAGGTAGGCTAAAGTGCTGCCTTAATCAAATTAAAAATATTAACAAAGGTAAAATTTATAATAAGTATTTTATGTGTAGTAAATTATGACTACTTAATTAAATAATAAAAAAGAACAGTTTTTCATTCAGTATGATAATTACAATGTGTATATAAATATTATTTTTCTTTTCTTTTTTGATCTAATATAATTATTATTTACTTATAAATTTAAATTATTGAAAGGAATTCATAACACTAAAGCATCTCTGCATTTCGGGTATATTTAATTTGATTTACTTTTATAAATAAAAAAAAGCTACATACCAACCTTTTTACATAAAAATAATATCTCGTTTTCTTTTATTATAGATAGTAATACGATCCATTAAACCTTCTCTTTTGTTCTTAATACAAAGAGTATCAAAATATTCTAAAGTCAATTGTAAAAGAGGTTGAATAAATCGAAAAATGTTTTCTAAACAATGAAATATGAAGTCTAAATTATTGTTTAATCAGAAGTTTACAACCTCGTAAATAGTCCGAAACGTGCCTTACTAACAGTGGCTCGGGGCGACTTTTAGAAAAGATATTGAACTAAGACCTTCAGGAGTTTTAACTTTTGGACTTGCCATAGATATGTTACGTTTGCCAGTAACGCACTTCTTTAGGTAACATTGCTCAATATTTATTGGGGTTCGATGAAGTATATCTAATATTGGCTATACTGCTATCTACTGTATGGCATTAGATTTTAACCACCGGCTGCATGCCTGGCACCAATCTTCCTTGGGTTGGGAACGACTACTATTTTTAACCGACTTCAAAAAAGGAGGAGGTTATCGAATCGACTTTATTTTTTATGTTAGTTACCTGATAACTCTTAGCTGGGTGTACCCACTGTACCGATTTTGAAGATTCTTTCAACCTTTGAAAGCTGGTGCTTGGTGATGCTGGTACTGCTTAAATTTGATCGACATCTGACGAGTAGTTTTTACTATCCCAAACAATGTAATTTTCACCATTAATAATATGCACACTGCCGCATCTACGAGATGCATTCCTGGCTCCATAGAGTCAAAGTTCAGGTAACAAACCAACTTTAGTACTGTAACAAATAGAACCTGCTTTGATTGCGGTCTCTTGGCATTCCTCTCTCGCGCTGTGTACAACCAACCACATATGAAAGGTCACACTTAGGTTTTTGTAAAAATAACTAAAAGTCAGGCGTAGCGAAGGACAAGACGGATTTTTTTATGAATCTAGGATAAAACGACCAAAGCGCTTTCTTTTAAGAAAGCAAGTATAGTGGAGTCTCTACCGATGAGTCTCAAAGGTGTTTGAGTCGGGAAATACCTAAAATTATGTACAGTTATTGTACTAAGTACAATGTTTTAATTTTCTCAGAAGGTCACCTAAAAACCTTCTTATATTTTTTGGACTTTTTGAATTAAAATGAATAGCAGGATCAAAAAAATTAATAATGACGTTAAAGTTTTTTATATATTCTTTCAATTTCAATTATTTAATAATATCCTATTCAACATCACGTTTACTTACTTGCTTAAAGAAGGCGGTCTTAAAAAGATTTCATATTACAAAATCGTTGGAGCGTAACCTACCGGTATATGTAGCATCCGATATTCGCAAATATTAGCGTTACCGAGTGCATTCCATTCATTTGTTAATTGTATTGTACTAATAACTCCAGCCTAAGTAACGTTGTTAGTCGAAAACTCTCTTGTAACCATTAACATAAGGCTGAATTTAACGTGGCGGCGTTAAGCCAAATTGATGGATCTCTGCAAAATCGCCTGTATTGCGTCATTCGGAATGGAATAACGTATCTCTTTTGTTTGCTATAGGCATCAATTTGTTAATTTTGTTACCTTGCTAGTTTGATTGCAATTCGGAACTGACATAAATGCGTATCGAAGGGTCGACAGACATTGATAAACTAATGTTAATTTTGGTCTTGTATTTAGAACTGAGATGCGGGAAGGCATAGAGCGAATGTCTCAAATCGAAAACGTCTTAAAAATATCCAAATGTACTCGAAATCGCTAAAATATGTTTTTTTTGTATTATAAAAAGTTCAACCAAATGACTCCATTCCACCTAATGGTAGGCAGAAGTGGAGTCCAAGTGCGAAGATAGCTAGCGCGAGAGATAACTTACCTTCAAGGTCCTTACTCACGCCTCTTTTTGAATGAGCCATGATTTTAAGAAGGAAGTTTATTGTACGACATAAAAACCAATTGCCAGTTAGTTCACATCGGAATGATAGGCACAGTATGTCGGTGGCACCGTAAGATATTACGCGTAGTCTTTATAAGGAAGGGAGATGGTGGGATTAGGGAAAAAAGCTTCTCAGAGCACTCGCCGTGGTAAAGACGGTAGAACGCACTCAACGACCCAACATTGCGACGCAATTGGAAAGACTCAAGATGGTTGGTCACCTCTTCGTCGCCGGTGATGTGGGTCGCGCGACGTTGCAACCTAGTCAAAGTATCGACTTGGCGGCGCCATCTCACAGGTTTGAGCAATACTCTACGCAGGGCCGTACTTGCGTCTTATATAGCAATCACAGTTGATCTAGCTTGAAAAAACGCTTCTCCTTGTTCAGGACTCCGAGTTTCCGTGAAGCTGTTTTTATCACTCTTTCGAATTTAAGTCGCTATGAACTCCCACACCGAGTAAGGTGCTCTTCAGCTTCAGTGTTGTGCCCTGAAGAGAGGGAAGGGAAAATAATGGTTTTAGTCATAAACGCTTACACCTGAGTTTTCTTGGCATTGAACTCACCAAATTTGCTGTACCCCATTTAGAAACAAGATCCAGATCTCGGTTGAGATCAATGTATGTATGAGGAATAGCCAAGTGTTTCCGGCATAGTAGAATAGCATCACCCTATATCCTCCAATGGGTGTCGTAGACGGCGACTAATGGATCAGCTAAGGGGTATTGATCACCTTATACTCCGTCCACCAATCCACATTGGGCAAGCGTGGTGGACTACTGCCTCCTACGATGACAAAGAGAGGCTTTGTGTCCCAGCAGTGGGTTGAATTAAAAAGGCTGTTATGATGATGTTGATGATTATGAGGACTGTGATGAGATGAGAGTAGATAAAGCGAAAGAAATATGTAAGGATCCTAGCAAATGGAAAGAAGTGATCTCTGTCTACGCCTATGGGGCAAAGGCGTGGCTTTATTATTTATTAAATTTCTATGCTTAGGAAGCAAAGTTATCGTCATTAATTAAACCTTCAAAGTCGTAAGTACTTTTGATAATATTTCTTTTTTTCAATGTAATATTTTATAGTTTTAAAAACACTTTTGATAATTCTCTGGATTTCAATCTGATGTTGAAGTGCGTAAGGTTCAAAATATGAGGAATATATTTACCACTGCCTTATAAAGTCTTATTAATGTTCTGTTTGACAATGAAAAGGGATGCGGCAATGATTTGCTAAGTAAGCTAGTAGAAAGACGAACTTATGACGTCACGCTATTGAAAATCGAAGGTTAGGAAATATATTTTACAGAGTATGCACGAAACGAAATTATTTGAAATGACTTTGTTTTAATTTTCCAAAATTAGCAACGTATTTGTTCCTGTTCTTTTAATTATTTTAGTTAGCAATACTCTTTTATATACTTAATTAAAAACTTCCATGAAATTGGAATTTCAATACTGCTTTTACATGTGAACAAAACATTAATTGAAAGTTTTCAGGGCATTTTAATAGTTACGAGTTTTGACTGAGCGAGTTTGGAAACCAGGCAATCTCTGCTAAGGGAAAAAGGAGTATATTTATGTATGCTATATGTATGAATTTTGACTGTGCGTTACAAAGCGACAATAGGTACAGATATAATATTAGTTATACATATAAGCTCTTATAGAACAATCGCTCACACATGTTACTTTTAGATAAATGTCTTCAAAACCCGCTACAAATGTGAAAAGGTTTCGCCAAAAAATTTTAAATAAAAAAAAAACCGCATTCAAAAAACGGGAGAAATAAAAATTTTGTTTATAAAAATCTAAATGTTTTTTGAGGTCGGTCCCAAATACAAGTGACAATGTTTATTACAAATATTGAGGTTGGGACCGACCTCAAAAAACATTTAGATTTTTATAAACAAAATTTTTATTTCTCCCGTTTTTTGAAGGCGGTTTTTTTTTATTTAAAATTTTTTTTATCTGCTTTTTAGTGTTTTAAGTATATAAATTTTCAGGAAACTACCTAAAGATCTTTTAGACACACAAGTGATAAAATTACGATATCATCAATGTCAATTAAATAGGCATTATTAGGGATAACTCAAAAACTACTTGTCAGATGTCGATAAAATTTAAATGGGACCCCATGACAAGCACTAGCTTCCAAAGGTCAAAAGAATCTTAAAAATCGGTCCACCCAGTAACGAGTTATGAGGTAACAAACATTAAAAAAAAAAAAAAAAAAAAAAAAAAAAAAACATACAGTCGAATTGATAACCTCCTCCTTTTTGAAGTCGGTTAAAAATGGTCTTTACGTTAACTTTTGTAGTATAAAAGAAGCAATTTATTTTTGAAATTCAGTAATAAATGGTAGGTCATCTCAAAGACTGAAAGGGTTGCTCAAGTAGGTAAAGCATATTTTCTTTACCAAAGTAAGAAAGGTTTTGTTATTTCGGTGCCAGCGAATTCTGATCTTTGTCTTAAAATATTCCGAGTTGTTTGGTTATCATCTTAGTTGGAAAAATTCCGATTGAAATAATAATGGTTACAAATCTCTAAAGGATCAGAAAAACTTAGTTCATGTTTTAAGCTTTCACATATTCGCAATTATAATTAATCACGTAACCGAATTTGATTCGACTTTAAACCTAAAGTATGTCCTTGTGGTAATGTTCGTCTAGGTCTTCCCTGACACGCATTACTGATTTATAGCACGCCTATAATTTATCAATTTGAAGATTCTCACTTGTCCGTATAAAATGAGGTCAACAATAAGCAGGACCAAGATATATGACACTTAAACATATTCGTTCGGTAAAACATTTCACGTGCACTCGAGTAGGTAGATAGTGTAGGCAGATACTTACCGTATCCGTCAGTCAACCGAACGGCTGCTTTGTGACTTATTAAGGAGAGGGATACGCGGACAAGGGGTCAGAAGAGGCACAGGAAATATATTATATTGTCGTGAACGATGTCAATACCCGAACGAACGAATCGACTAACAATGTAAGGGATAAGATGCAAAGGTGGGTACTTAAGTATTATTAAATATTTTCCACGAGAAATTTGATTTAGTTTGACGTCTTTAAGTTACTTCCTCTTTCACTTCTTATGTAATCTAACCAGTTATTGAAAATTTTGCAGAGCGAATATTATTTCAAGCAAAATTTGTTCAGGCGATTGAAAAATTAAGAAATACATTCATTCAAAAAGTATCGGAAATGGATGATTTGTTTATGGTTCCAAAATAATTTGTTTTTTTTTGTTGTGGTTAGATTGGCACAAGTGTTTTCCATTTTGGCACAACACAGTGCTGTTTTTAGTTATATCATATCTAGTGTGTATTGCGAAGGGTACCTAATATATATTTCTAGTTTATCTATATAATACACACAGCCCAAACCGCTGGGCCTAGAGATTCCAAATTTGGTACGTAGGTTCCTTAAGAGGAAGAGGAAGCACTAAGAAAGGATTTTTGGGAATTCTCCCTCGAAGGTGGTGAAAAGGGGTTGAAAAATGGTAAAACCAGCTCAGCCTCATTATTAAATTTAATTCATGTAAAAATACCTAGGATGTCCTCTCTTTCAAATAACACGCTCTATTACTCGCTTTGCACTTCAAATTACGCCAAAAGCACGCTCATGGCGATTTTTCAGTCAACAGTTATTTGAAAGATGTCGATATACTGGGTGTAAAAGACACGAACAGTCAGACAGTCAAAATAAGACATATTTCAAAAAAAAATATTGCTGGGAAATGATTTTTATTTTTTGGTGTTAAAAAAATTGCAAATTGTACCGCGCAATGTAAAGGGCTCAACTCGCACGCAACTCGCAAAACCGCGATAATTTTGCCAGACGGCGGCCCCGTTCGTTAGTGTCCGTGCGCATCGAGTGAGCTAGATTGAACGCTAACGTTTTGAAGCCATTTTTTGTTATGAAATACTGAAAAAAAAATATAATGTTATGGAATAATTTTATTTTTGCGTTTACAAACGCGTAAATATAATACTAGAAAAATGCACTGAAAAAAAAATCGACCCGCCTCAGGCGGGACACGAACCCGCACCCTCCACAATCCGGGTGGACGCGTTGACCAATTTCGCCACCGAGGCACTGCTTTTCGCTGTCGAAATTTGTCAGTGCTTGGTGCTTATGTTTTGATGGTAAACATCGTTTCATCAAATCTTTGAAATTTGCACTTCCAAGACCCGAACGAAATATTTTTGCAAATATTTGATGCCCAGCTGAGATGAAACTACCTTACATTATGGAATAATTTTATTTTTGCGTTTACAAACGCGTAAATATAATATTAGAAAAAAATTGGTCAACGCGTCCACCCGGATTGTGGAGGGTGCGGGTTCGGGTCCCGCCTGAGGCGGGTCGATTTTTTTCAGTGCATTTTTCTAGAAATATAATGTTTCTTTGGACAATATTTAAGAAATAATGTATAGAATACGTTTTCATAAAAAAACGAAAAAAAAAATTATGACTTTGACCTTCAATAAAATCTATCAATTTCCCAGGTATAGTCTAAAGGAAAAAAAATGTTATGATGGTGAGCAGAATACATGGTTCTCGTTTGACTGTTCATGTCTTTTACACCCTGTATTTTTTCTAACCTTTCCAAAATATAAGCGTATATGCGGTGACGTAATTTTTTATAGACAAACATTAATGTAATTAACTGCATCTACTTTTTTTAATGTATCGAACACAATTTACAAATTATATAAATATCCTAAATTTTAATGGAACTATCTGGTTTGTTAGTTAACTAAGCTATGTAATCATTTTTATGTATCTGTGTTTCCTAAATAATAATAAAAAAATTAAGTAGGCCTTTGAAAATGAAAATGAAAATGCAAAATCTCTTTATTTAAATGGACTTTGCTAAGTACTTTTAAATCGTCAAAAGCCCTACCACCTTTTCGGGACGAATATTTATATGCTGAGATGGAGAAGAAGTGGCAAAAGAAACTCCACACCTTACAATTTCGTAATGATTTCAAAACATCATTACAGGTCAATAGATATATCAATATAAATTACAATTTTGAATGCGTTTTTGGGCAGATTTTACTCCCACGCATTTGTATCATTTAAATAATAATTTATCTTGTAATAAGCTTTTTTTATATAATTTAGTTTTTACAGTTTTTTTTTTAATTTATTAACAGGCAAATCTCTAATATTCTTCGGAAGCTTATTGCTAATATAATATCTATTGTATGCACGGCTCTGGCCCAGAGTAATAAATAAACCTTATACGGTAGCACTGGCGTTGTCACTCACTACTACTACCAAGACTCTGACGGAGTATAATTTTCATTAACATTCATTTATTTTTAGGTACTCTAGCGTGTGTAAAGATTGGAATTTTAAAAACATTACACACCTACAAGCCTTATTGGCTCTAAAAATTTCGATTAATTTTATGCACTACCACAGATAATATAATACTATACTAGTAATACTACTATCTATCGAAAGCCTATTAACAAAAAAATCAAATACTAACTTAGGAAACAAGGTGTTAATGCTGTCCATGCCATCTTACCCGTCGCATTGAACCACGAGATGTTTTAGAGCCGGAACAGAAAAAGCAATAAGGGTTTTCTCCATTTGTTTCTGTCAAGCAAGCTATATTACAAAAGCCATCTTCACAAACGGGAAAGTCCCCTTTATTGCATACTAAAGAAAAACTATGAACATTACGACCCTGGTAAGTATATGTAAAGATTGGCTTCCCATGACCCGCATATAAAAAGCTCAAATACAATAAACTATATGGAATGTGTTTGGTCAGCCAATAAAACCCTTATGGCGACCATGAAAAGGTTTGTGGCTGTCACATATATTGAGTGTTTGGCATGCTCCATATCTGATAGGTATTTAATTTATTATTATATTATACTAGCTGTGCCGGCCACGCGTTGCTGTGGTATAATTTCATGCTACTGACCTATAACATTGTATCTGCAGTAAAAAAAAATATGACTACTTATTAAGATAAAAACTATCCTATCTCTCAATTTGGATCAAACTGCACATGGTGTACAAATTTGATTAAAATCGGTTAAGTAGTTTAGGAGTCTATCGCGGACAAACAACGTGACACGTAATTTATATATATGAAGATATAGATTAATTGCTCCGCCGGTGAGTTGTTGTTTGCGTACTTGATCGCGTAGTGTGGTTTACCGCCTCTTCTTTGATTTTGGGCCCGTTTATAGAATGAATAATAATGGAATAATAAAGGGGAGTACCCTTTTTTTTTGTCGGGAGGTCAAATGCATTTACGCATCGTCCCTGCGGGGTGGTGCCAACCGCAGGGGATATGTGGGACTCGAGGTAAAGGCGTTCCCTCCATACCCACTAAACATCCTCCCCGGCCTGACCTCCAGTGCGCTATTACGGGATCTGCGCATGTGAGCGCAACTACACCAAGACCGTCCCAACGCTGCCCGTCTAGGCACTCCTTGTGCACCAATTGGTGGCCAACAGAGGCTACCGACTAACGCCAGCCCCTGTGGGCCACTGGCCGACGCCGGCCTTATAGGCCGCCTCCTCACCGACGGCTGTTCGACCTGACGCGTCCTCCTGACGAGGACACCGGGAGCAGCCATCGGACCGCACCCGGGAATATCGGGCGCGGTCGTGGCCCTGAAAGGGCCGTCCGGAACTAGCCGTGGTGGGAAAACAAAAAAGCAACTCGACGATGGCATGTGACTTCGAACGCCAAGACGACACACTTGACAACAAAAGCCACACACCCGCCAAGAAAGTTTCCCCACCACGTTACCAGGGTCCGCCACGAGAAGGCTTCCGGACGTGAACCCCAAGGGGAGTACCCCTACAATTAAAGTCGTGCAAAATATTATTACGTTTCAGGTATAATCAGAGTCAGATCAGAGAGATTTTCCAATTTTCTTCGGATATAAAATACTGGAAATGCTAAAAAATATGATAATGTTAGATAATAAAATAAAGAACCATTTTATTTGCTGCCAAAATTTTCATAAGTCTTTATTTTATTATCAGCGTATTGTTCTGATTTTTACTCTTATTGGGGACATGTTTTTTGATATTTTTATTGTATTACACATTAAGAAACCTACTATTTGTAAATTAAGAGACATGACTAATTATGGACTTTTGTGCGAGCAGTAGAAAATGATTTGTCGTAAAGTAATCGTGGATTCCCGGTTTGCTTGTCATCGAAATTCAACAATTAGTGATAAGGTAGGTATATAGATAGGCTTTGCTGGAGAAGCTACTGCAATGACCGAATACTATAATTCGAAATCCGGCTACTTTCAACGTTCAACGTTAGAAAAAAGTACAAACACTAACCTGGATTATGTAGGAGAGATGGGGTTCACCAACGACGGGGCTGCGTGCCGGCCGGCTAGCGAATCTCACAAAATACACCAGTTTTGCAGCCGAATTTTCTGAACCACAAGTCAGGCAGAGTTGATCGATCACTATTATACAGTCCGTAGACTTCTAGCAACCTTTTAGTTGTTAATAACAGAATTTTCTTATTACGCACGGTAACACGACATAGCTTGGGTGGCCACACCATTACCTAGTTCTTCTGCAGCGGCGCTGGAGTCGCGTCACTGACATACCAAATGACAGCTTATCGTAGCGCGAAATTTAAATTAGCGGATGGGAAACAATATGGAAAAGGGAAACTGAAAGCATTGTTATGATTTTTAAACAGTAGGTATCCAGTTCCTCAGTAGTTTAGGGATCCAAGTGAAGCTTCCATATTTGATCTCACTATTACTTAGCATCTGAGGCACCGGTTCGAACCCCGCCACGTACCAATGTGTTTTCAAATTTTGAATCCATAATTATGTACGTTTATTCTACGCGTTTACGGTGAAGGAAAACATCGTGAGGAAACCTGCAAACACCTATGAAGAAATTCTTAGGTTGTGTGTGGAGTCGACCAACCCGCACTTGAGCAGCGTGGTTGACTAAGGCCTAATAGCCCCTAATGTGGGGTAGGCTCGAGCCCCTCGGTGGGACCATTATATGAGCTGTTGTGGTGGTGGTGGTGAGATGAAGACTACTAACTGCCCAAGTTACAGAAACGCGTTTGTCTCATCTAGATATAAATCTAGTTCCACAATGGAGATGTTAGCGTTGCACAGCCTTCGTTATACATTCATGAGAGCTCTTTGACACCTCCCACTTCCTTTGTTTTTTCCAATCACCCCCAGTCTCGGAACTCGGGCAAATATTTTAAAGTCACGGGATTCTGTTTGCATTATTACAACGGATTTGTGAGTCAAACGGCCTGATTGAGGTATTTGTGTCTCTACGTCGAAACAGTTGTCATCTAAGACTCGTTATTTGAAATTTAAAAGGTTTGTCTGTGTTTATTTTCTTTTTATAAACTTTTATTTAGTTTCACCTGTCCCGATGTTTGTCATCAAATCTTGCAAATTAAATTACATCCACTTCCCGGTTACCGATTGAGCTGAAATTTTGCATACATCTGTAAATCGCGTGACAATGAACCCTGTTGTACTGAAGCCATTATTCACCTCCGGGGGATGGGCAGTTTTTGTCCTGTACTCGTAGGAACAACATGAACAAAAAAATTAAAGGAAAACTTTTTGAAATGCTTCCGATTTATTTGGGGTCGATGCAGCATGTCTTGATATCGACAATACTGCTTAAAGATTTGGCATTACATTTTTAAGGCCGTGTGTCTGACACCAACCCTCCTTGGGGACGACTGCTATCATTCCACAGCACCCAGGACCACCAGCTTAACGTGCCTCCCGAAGCACAGAGGACAGTTCAGTTGAAAATTTTTTGGTCACCCATCCGAGTACCGACTGCGCACGGTAGCTTAGCTTTTGTGATCGTTAGTCAAAGGACGCTCGACTGTAGCGCCGTCGACCTCTTCCTCGATCATGATTTTAAAAAAATTCTACCGGAAAATTTCTTGTCACAGGAAAGAAGTATAACCTAATATAATATGACTTAAACATACGATATTTGTATTATTGAACCGTTTTATTGTTTCCGTTTAGTTATTACATAGCTTTTGATACAATATTTACGGTCAATATAAGTGAGGGTTTATTTATAAGTACACCCTTGACTACTCCAGGCACGATATTAACTATATCGACACCGGAATAAAATATTTTTAGCAAAAAAATAGGAAAACCGACTTCAATGCGTACAAATTTAAACTAAAAAGTAAGAAATAAATAATATTTTTATGAAGTAGTTGAAAAGAGCGTCGTAGAAAACCAAGGAAAGTATTGATACACATTTATAATTCTTTATTTATAATTCATACTCCGATATATTTGGAGCCGGTGCCAGCTAGCCAAGGAGGATAGTGTTTGCAATTTTCGAACTTCACGGAGCGGCGAATTATTTCTCATCTTTATTATGTATAGGTAATGGATTAATCAAGTTCGTATCTATTAGGTAAGTTTATTTTGCTTAGGCTGGCACCGACTCCAAATATATCGGAGTATGAATTATAAATAAAGAATTATAAATGTGTATCAATACTTTCCTTGGTTTTCTACGACGCTCTTTTCAACTACTTCATAAAAATATTATTTATTTCTTACTTTTTAGTTTAAATTTGTACGCATTGAAGTCGGTTTTCCTATTTTTTTGCTAAAAATATTTTATTTTATTATTTTTAGTGGAAATCACTACATCGTATAAAACAAAGTCTCTATCCGCCGTCTGTCTGTCCCTATGTATACTTAGATCTTTAAAACTACGCAACGGATTTTGAAGCGTTTTTTTTAAATAGATAGAGTGATTCTTAAGGAAGGTTTATATGTATAATACATGCATATTCACATAAGCATTGCACCCGTGCGAAGCCGGGGCGGGTCGCTAGTTAAGTATATTTTATTGAAAATGGATAGGCCTACTGGATAAATGGATAGGCGCTCATTAAAACTTAACGGAAACGTAAACAACATTTTTTTTTGGTTATTAATGATTTGTTCATAAAGGATCGAATTTATATCGATACAATTTATACAGGCCATCTTGACGTACCTAAAAAAAGAATCACTAAAATCGAGTCGTAATACTCATAATTGACGGAGTATCAGGTAACAAACACAAAAAAAACAGTCGCATAGAGAACTTCCTCTTTTTTTAAGTCGGTTAACAAATTATATCACGTTTCAGACCTATAGCTCATTACAAATGCCATGAATGGTATAGTTTTAATGGTAAGTTAATGAACTATGAAACTTGAAGAAAAACTAGTTGTTTACTTAATTTCATAAATTAATTTGTCATAGTTTATGTGTTGACTATTGGACCTACTAACCAGAATTTCAATATTGCATATTAGGTAATAGCAAGTTAAAAAAAAAAATGTCATTATTTTTGTGTTCGTGGACGATATCATTGTTTCATCCCCAATGAAATTATCATTTCAACAAAAAAGTACTGAACCAATTTTGGTATAATTTATACGGGACCACCTTTGGAGTATGTCCTTCCTAACGAAAAAAGAATCTTCAAAATCGATTCATAATTGACGGAGTAATCGCGGAACATACATACAAAAAAAAAAAAAAAAAAAAAAAAAAAAAAAACGTACAGTCGAATAGAGAACCTCCTCCTTTTTTTGTTTGAAGTCGGTTAAAAAGGGAATCTCGCACTTATGTGACTACGGTGGCCCTTACCGATGTATTAAAATATAGTGTTGTGGTTCAGTAGCAACTATCGGTAATTGAAATAATAAAAGACATATTAAAATAGTTTCCTCGTATTATTTTTGTTCTTAAATGTTTATACGGGCTATTAGCTTTCATTTGCCTAAATTTGGTAAAAATACTGGTGTCTTTATTTTCTTATGGTATTGTACCTCAAAATACCCTTGATACTTACCTATATAGGAAAAGAATTACCAGAAGAATATTGGCTATTAAGTAAATATTGCACATACAGTTAAGTGACACTCATATCGACACTGACAATATAAATTCACTCATAGACGATATAATGTCATTCATCCCCTCTATAATGTAAAGTCCTGTAGGTAACGAGGAAGCCGAGGCTGTCTTGCACAGGTTCCTCCTCTTCTGTATCAAAACTATGTTCCTGGCCAGTCACTGAAGGATCTTCCTCTAACGTCTGCTTCTGAGAATCTGGTTTCATCCAACCACCAGGCTTCATTCATCCATTAGGCATTTATCCCACTGCACAGCGCTCTGTTCGTCCAGTGCGAAGCAGTAGATTTAAAGGTACTCAGCAAAGTCCAATAAAATAAAGAGCTTTTTCATTTTATTTCAAACGCTATAAAAGGTTTATCCATATAACAAAGCCAACTCTAACATTTGAACCTCGGTCGCCATGTTGTTTTCTCAGTAATACAACAGTTTCATACATTATATTCCGCCATTACGACGGAGAAGAGGATGGCGCAGTCTTGTTCACGGGTCTGTGTCTGATTTTGAAGAGTGTCGATTGGTGGATCTCGACGCAAACGTATGAAAAGTAAGACTATAATCTATTTAAATAAAAAGCAAAGTCCTGACTGACTGACTGATCAACACCCAACCCACATCTTGGGAAATAGTTAAAATTTTGCATAGAGCGCTTCCTTTTATGACGTAGGCAAGGGATAAGGCCGGATTATTTAAAATTCAGCCTCTAAGGGGATGAAATAGGGGATGAAAGTTTGTATGGGAAATCCGTAATTTTTGTAGTAAATTCCATAACAACTGGTGTATGGCCTTTGGGTTAAAAATAAGGACAGATACTTTAAGATTTTCGAAATCCTACACTTAGGGTTTTAAAATAGGGGATAAGACGGAATGAAAGTCCGACAAATCTATCTATGTTTACTATCGTATATTGGAAATATGTGTATTATAAGTAAAAAAAATATACCAAAAAATCCCACGGGGACGAAGTCGCGAGCAAAGCAATACATAATATGACAAGAATGGTCAATTGTACTGCGCGTAGCCAAGCTCAAGGAGCCCAAGAGCCCTGTGCGATATTTCGGTTACACATTACGTACATCGTAACTACAATATAACTACCTATCACTCCTATTCCGCTTGTCTATCGGGCTTAGCAAACACGGAAAGCGCTCGTGAAAATGGGTCCATTCACGCGTCAGAACGTTCCTAATGCTTACGAACTTATGATGGATAGAGCTATAGTGTTGAGAATTTGTATACTATCGATAGGTAATTTAATTGTTGACAATGCATCAGAAAACCTGAAGTATTTTAAAGGATATTGTCCAATTTTGTACCTATTAATATTTTTTTATATAACTAGATGGCAAACAAGCTTGCGGCCCACCCGGTGTTAAGTGGTTACCGTCACCTATAACTATAAATACTTGCAATAATAAGGGTAAATCATTTAACACTGCAAGGGCGTTGCCATCCTGGGGACTAAGATGATATGCCCTCCATGCCCAGTAATTACTCTAGCTATCTTTCCCTTCAATCCGAAACACAGCGAACTGCTTCACGGCAGAAATAAGAAAGGAGATACCTACCCAGGCTACCCTATATATGGGTCAACCATCTAGTAATATGTAATGCTTAATAGCTGAATATTACTATTTCGTTTGAAAAAAGCTCCAGAAACTTTTATATCATATCGTAACAATCCTGAAAATACAATCATGAACCTCCTAGTTAACGTATACAATTTCTACTAGAGACTTCGCTATGAAAGACGTTAAACCACAAGAAACGTTAAACACGTTAATAGTGCCATCAAAAAATGACTTTTGTTTTTCTTAAGGGGGGATCACTCCATTGCCATCAATCAGTGATGTGGATGCCATCTAAAAATTTATCAAACACACGAGAATAAAAGTAAATTGGTTCACTCAAATTTTTCGTCACTCCATTGAAGCCACTTGAGATTCCGAACACAGGAACGATTTTGGCTTATTTTGGAAAGAAGATAAATTGTGACAAGAATTGAGAAAGGGGTGCTTAAATGGTTCTCTCATGTACAAAGGATGTGCGAAAGTAGATTGACGAAAAGGATAATATGAATTGGAAGTGAACGGAGACGCGGGACGAGGAAGTTCTAGGTGAACGTTTTTCGATCAAATCGAAGACGTCTTGAAACAGGGCCAGGTCTGAAGTACTCGAAATCGTCGAGCATTTATGAGGACGGTGATGAAAGTATATAGAGCGAAAGAAATAAGTTTCTGTGAACACAGAAAGAGGTAAGGATTGTAGCAAGTGGAAACAAGTCTTTTCTTCTAACAAGTCTTCCCTTATGGGAAGGAGTGACTTAACAAGTTCACAGAATACATTAAAAATATATATTATTTTATAACTACATATCTCAGCAAGTGTTAATTTGTATAGTATTATTGTATTTAAATGACATTTTTAATTAAGCTCCCATTCTTGCACCCATTATCACTTCATTTTTATTTTTCTTACTGCAGGCAACCTGGACGAGATTGCTGCTCAAATTTACATAAAAATTTGATCTGTTTGTTTTTATTTATAGTGTGAAATAAAGAATATTTGTATTGATTTTGAGGTTTTAGTAACCCGCAGGTCCAAAAATCTTTAACAATGAACAAAACACCCGTCGTGCGCCCATATCTCATAGAATTTTGTAAATTAATGTGACCTTAAACTGGGGTCACTGGTTTTTGGACATGTTAATGTATGCAAAAGTAAGTTTAAGTCACCCACCCATTCCATGCCATTCGTATTAATAAGTAAGATACAGGAGCGTTTTTAAGCATTCTTGCAGAACCCACTAGCGAAACTGCAAAATGAATAGTGGATATGATGTCGCATCATTAACTCTCATATAAAAATTAGTTTAAGTTGTATGTGTACATACATTAAGATTCGATGGGGCTTACATTACAATTCGTGACAAAAGCACCTAAATAAAATAGATTTAGAAAAAAGTCACCCATCCGAATATAGACCGCGCACTTGGTAGCTTAGCTTTCGTGATCGTAAAGAAGAGCGCAAAATTGCGGTACCATCGACCTCTACTGCATGGTCTTTGTATCTGGACAGTATCAGCTTCTAAAAACCATAGCGCTAATCACATTATAATATATATCACATTTTGATAGATTTATCTGACCTTGTATCTTTACTAAAATTATAATGAAACAGTACTTCTGTTATCGAGCAAGCGCTTCAATGAAATCTGTTGGTCTAACTGTGAAGTAGAACTAAGTTCTTAAGTACTGTGATTAAGCCGTCAACTTGAAACAATTCCGCTGAAACTGGGAGTTCCTGAAGGGCCACTCAATTGAAGAACAGTATGCGTGACCGTGGTTACGAATTACTATACAAATTTATGGACTCATGCCCCTGATCGGGCTATTACAACATATTAACAAAATCCAAAACGCTACCGTTTTTAAAAACTTGACAACGATCTGACAAGCAATTATCTGCAATAATTATTAATATTATACCGGGTGGAATTTTGTAATGCCACCTGAAGGGAAAGTATTCTTAATACTGTAGACAGAAAATTTTACTCAAAGGAAACATTCCTTTATTTTTGAAAAGAAAGAAAACTACATTCAAAATTTTTCGAAAATTCGCTTGCCACACCCGGGAGTCGAACCAACTAAAATCTGTAAAAATTACATCCTGTACTTTTATTGCATCGATCGTTAGGGTCAATTATTAAGACGAAATCTCTGTATAAAACTTGATAATTGAAATGAAAACTTTCTTTTCAAAAATAAAGGAATGTCTCCTTTGAGTAAAATTTTCTGTCTACAATATTAAGAATACTTTCCCTTCAGGTGGCATTACGAAATTCCATCCTGTTTATCTGGTAAAAATACGCAATAACGCATCTTTGCTCGGTTGCTCGGCGAATACGTTGTGGTGCAAACGTGTAAAAGTGTGGGTGTGAGTATAATGTACTAAATGTCTTTCTCAATGGTGTGAAAATTGTCTATATGAAGAATATCTCGTAAAGCCTAACTATACGATCTGATCAGATTAATAAACGAGTGCTCAACATTTTCCCAATAGACACAAGTTGAGAGTACTCTTTGTAATTTAATTAAAAACTATATGTACCTGGGTGACACAAAAACATTGCGGAAACAAGAGAGGTATAAACGGCCCACAAATTATTTGGTGACGAGAAAAAGTTACCTTGTCCCCTACTATATATGCACTCCATAAATTTTCAATGCACGTGTCATTGTATAATCATAAAAAGTGTAAGATTATAATCTCACGGTATAGTTCTCGCGGGATTATGATCTGGAGCGAAATTGTAAACGGGTAAGACTACAGAAATCATTTCCATTATCTATGGATTTAACTCGCGTGTAATTAGATTTTACATTTTGTTATTATTGCCCGACGTTTCGTAACACTTTGCAGTGTGCACGCTCAAGTGCGCAGATCCCGAGCCGTCCCGTAATAGCGCACTGAAGGTCAGGCCGGGGAGGATGTTTAGTGGGTATGGAGGGAACGCGTTTACCTCGAGTCCCACATATCCCCCACGGTTAGCACCACTCCGCAGGGACGATGCGTTAATCCATTTGACCTCCCCGTCAACCAAAAAAAGGGTCCCCATAAGGAGGACTGACGATTTGGTAAAGGTCGCGAGAAACGCAGGTACCGGTTTGGAGATCCTTGGGGGAGGTCTATTGCCAAATATCTTAAAATGGTATTAACAACTTTTATAATCTCGTGGGGTTTATTATAATCACTGAGGAATCAAATACTTTCGTAAGTTACGATTGATGTTATTCATGTTTAATTAAAATGTGTTTACGGAAACGTTTCTTAAGTTTTTATTAGGTACTTCTGAAAACAGACGGGCACCTCCTGCGAAACGATTTAATTTCGTAGATTTAACTAATTAGAGCCCATTTAAATAGAAGACTTTTAATTAAGACTTTAATCAAATACTGTTAATTTATGTACTTAAATTTGTATACAGTAAGTATTTCGTAATAAATCAATTTTGTCCTAAAATTTAGAAGTTGTTGTTTTTGAAGTTTTTGGCCTCGTTTATAATTAATTTCATTAACTGTGAGGGTGTTAATGTCGAGATTATTTAATGTTATTTGGTTAGCAGAGAAGAGTACGGCTTACCTACCAGGTAAGCCGTACATAAGCTATAATTATAGATGCTTGCAACACTCACTTGCGTGCAGCCAACCCGAATCCCCTTTTCTAGCCTGTGGACTCTGGCAACTTTAATCACCAACAGAAACGCGTATACTTACTAAGACCTAAGACGGTCAATTGATAGGTAGCAGATGCTAAAAGTGAATAAAAATCGGACTCACTTCATATGAATTCTTTTGGCTGTTTTTTTATAAACGTCAATCAGGAGGCTATCTTAAAACTATATACGAGTAAGGTCAGCAGAAGTTGATTAAAACTTTACTACTTACCTTGTCATAATAATCATTTATAAAAAATGGAGGTAGCCATTGCTGCACAAGCGCTCGCATTGCTATGACATGGTAGGTACGTAGGCACGAAGTGTCCTCCTCCCAGATACTTCTGTAGCTATACTCCGTTTAGACAATCGCAGAACGTGAATAAAAACCGCAAAGTCTAATTGAGAACTTCCTTTATTTGCGAAGTCAGATAAAAGTAATTCCAATAACTGTACAAAACCAGCAATTATATTTTCGCGTGGAAGTTTAGCTTGTTTCTGGGTGAGGTCCAAAAGAAAATGTAAAGAGCATTAGCAATAAAGATTAAGATTTGATGTTTTAATGATAAAAACGGGGAGTAAGATAAATTAAGGGGCTTTTTCTTTAGTTAACATTTGATTACCCATAAAGCCATAATTAGCAGATGGGCAGTACCACAGAATAGTGCCTTGGCTTTGACACTTACGTAGAGTGGTTCCACAGTATCCGACCACGTCAAGACGAATATATGAAATTTGACCGTCCGTTGTCCCGTATTGGGCTGGCGATGTGAAGGCGGGTGAAGGCGGGTACATCTATTGATATAATTTCCGTGTACGGTGTTTGTCCGGGATGAACTCCTAAAATAACAATGCTATTTAAAGTTTTTTTGAAATTGTGTGTTGTGTTCCAACTTGAGAGATGAATAGTTTTAATCGTGATGAGTAGTCCTCATTTTTTTTACTGCAAATTCAATGTTATAGGAAAGTAGTATGAAATTACCACAGCAACTCGTGGCCGGGACAGTAGTATTTCATAAATTTTGATTACTCCCTATATCGGCTCGGTTAATGTTGAACCGTTCTCAGCATTTTAATAATTATACAGAGGAATATGATTGAAATGTATACCAAATTAAATAGAAAACAAAAACAAAGGGAAAAATCCTGCCATGAAAAGTGCTGAGACGGAACTTGAACCCGCGAAACAAAGTAAAGAGGAATGTTTGTATGTTTCTAATAAGCTCAAAAAATACTGGACCGATTTCTAAAGTTCTTTTACCATTAAAATGCTACATTATTCTTTAGTAATATAGGCTATATTTGATTAGAAAAAACTATACGCGAACCAAGTCATGGGCGGAGCGCTAGTAAATTATAAATGTTACCAACAATTAATTTGGAAAATTTTCTGAGGGGCGTCAAACTCAAAAAGTGAGACATAAGTGTACCAATAAACAAAAGCCGATAAACAGGACAGACGTGACTCTCAAAATCATCTCAGCAGTCTGGGAATTTTTATTTATATTTTAAGAAAGACTTCAGTTTTTGCTGCTGACTGTACAGGTGTAGTCAAAATGTTTCTTTTTATTTAGATTACAGGAAGGAAAGGCTTAGGAAGCTTTTAGCGGGACGTCAGGGATAGAACGAATTCCAATGGTAGCGGTGCTAACGACAAAAAAATCACATTTTCCGAACGTTGGACTCAAATGACACTCCGGCTAATGGCCACGAAAAAACAGGCAACCTTTTTATAATGCGCTTGGAGAGGTACTCGGGGTAAGTATGTGACAAGTGATGATATGCGGCTTTCAGTGAGTTGGAATCGTTGGCAATTTTAGCTTTTTGTTTACGGTCCACTTTGATTATGACTTGAATATTCAGCTTGAATTTGGTGCTTGGCGCTACGTGTTCATTTGTGGTGTAATTAATCTCCTTAACTGTTGGTATAAGAGTAAAAGGATCCATTCGGGACCTCTTACGATGTGGACGCAGTTTCGACACTGGAAATTTTACAATTGTTGATGTAACACTTCGAAGGGATTCAAAAGAATATTTCTCTATCGACATCGAATAGTTTTATTCTTAAGTAATTATTTTTGCGTTTACAAACGCGTAAATATTTTTATACTAGAAAAGATATACTGAAAAAAAACCTGACGACCTGCCTCAGGCGGGAATGAACTCAGCATCTTCCGCAATCCGGGCGGCTGCGTTAACCACTACGCCACCGGGGCACTGCTTTCGCTGATGAAATTTGTCAGTGCTTGGGGCTTATGTTTTTATGGTAAACATTGTTTCATCAAATCTTTGAACTTTTAAGATCCGAACTGCCCGCAGGTCGATTTTTTTCAGTGTATTTTTTTAGTTTTATTCTTGTTTCACAACAAGCTTTATTATCATCATCACATCAGCCGAGACACGATCACTGTTAGACATATTCGTCTCCCACGAATATCCAACCCGTTCTGTCCTACGCAGCCAGCATCCAGCAACTTACCGTGACATTCACCAGATGGTCAATTCACCATGTGTGGGGCTTCATACGCTGCGTCTCTCATCACGCGGCCACCACTTGAGGACATTTACTTCCCCAGGGCCATCAGTCCTATATAATCGTAATGTGCCCTGCGTATTGCTGTTCAAGGTGCGCAGTTCTATGGGCTATGTCGGTGTCCTTAGCATCATTTTTGATAAGATTATGCAGGTAAACTCCGAACATAGCCCACAATATTGCCCTTTGGGTAATGTTGAACCTTCTTGTGTGGTTCATTTTTAGGTCCAATTAAATTGGCACCAGGGAAGGAAGTTAACCACGCATGAGTTAACTTAATATCATTCTTTATACATTAAGGCAACACGAAAGGTCTCTAAAAACAATTTAATTTTTTAGCTTGCATACTTTTGAGCTTCCCTACAGGTGCCACACCCAAAGAGATGGTGTATTGTAAGCTCCACAATAAGAATTATGAATTTTATTACAAATACAGAGCTTTAACCTATAATTTTATTATTCCTACTCAAAACAAAAGGGTAAATTCCGCGACTTTTGTATGAACGAGCTTTTTATGAAAGTTTAATTAATAACGTCACTTGTTAGATGGTTCCTAGATTTACGAGTGCGTTCGTGGATTTCATAAAAGTTGTATGCGTGGCCTTGTTAATTAATTGATTCAACGAGACTTAATTTTCACGAGTGCTTTTTGAGTTGAAATATTATTTTATGATTTTATAACCACTCGGAATATAAAACCGAGTGGTTTAGGATTGTAAAAACTGATGCTGTTGATATTTCGAAAGGGGTTTTTTTTATAAGTGGTTGTTTTTAAGTTAAGCGAATTTTGTTCTTAACTTCGATATCGTTTTAATTTGTTTTTGTCTACGGGCACTGGAGCGCATTTCGCGTTTGAATTATCGTGAGTTTCATAATTGACGTGAAATATGTGTGACGAACTTTCGTTGTTAATATGGGTATATTTTTTTTTCAAAGGCTGATGGAGAATTTTTAAAATGCGTCATTCTTTTTTATGCAAATATACGGCGAGTAACCACTGTTGGTTATTCTTGTTACTGCGTAGGTAAGCGACGCTATTTTCCTTATAAGTAACAACGAGAATTAGATTAACTTGTTTCCTTACGTTTCGGTCGGATTCCACCGACCGTGGTCACAGGCGAACTGGATATGAATCTGACATACGGAGTGAAGATATCGCGGTTCTCCAGTCCGTCTGTGACAACGGTCGGTGCCATCCGGCCGAAGAGGCAGTTGTTAAGGTTGAACCTATTTTCACTTATGTTAATCATGCAATAGTGTTCCTTATACTTAGTTCACACATTAGACCGTTAGGCGCCACGCACATTGGATGCAAATTCGTACCAATTTGATTCGTAAGAACACGCACGAACGATCCCGACTCAACGAGTATTACGGTACCTCGCACACATTATGCGAACTAGTCGTGTGTTCATACAATTACATTCCTACGTGTTCTGTGCATCCTTACAAACATTTTGCGATAGATATTTTTTTCTCTTTTACAAATCTTACATATATGTAAATTTTAGGAGCCTAATGGGCCTAGGATCTTTTGCAAGTAGGTATAATCAATATAAAAAGAAATTAAGGCATCTTAAAAACCAACTCGTTGTCAAGGCGCCGGAGATGACGTCGCTTCGGCTCGGTTGACATCATAACAAATGGCCGTATTACCGTAACGAATTGGCGGGAAACAGCGAGATTCACGGCGAGATTTGAACTGCTTATAAGATAAACTCGTTGAGTGCTGAGAGTTACGCGAATATAAAGTTTTTATGTTTTATTTACCCTTGTACTTTATTACAACGGAGATTTATTATGAAACATATTGTAGGTTTGCTTTGCGTAGAAAGTAGTGAATGATTAATTTTTATTTTTGTCCATTTCTTTTTTTTCTTTGGCTTTTTCGACGACACAATCTACAAATGGTCCTCGTCAAATAGTTTCATTATAATATAAATCATTTATAACGCTTAAAATAATTATTTTTCAATTTGTAGTAAACAAAGTCGTATAAATAAAGAAAAAAATAATAACAACAAACCGTTTGGTAGTACAATTTTTAATTATCTAATCAAGAAAGTATAGTATTATATTATTTGTGACCTAACCAAGTGAATGTAATTACAATAATTATCTTTACCAAAAGGATAAATAAATCCCAATATTTATTAAGAATCGTCGGTGGCGTAGTGCGTAAGAGCGTCGTTTCCCATCCGGGAGGCACTAGTTCGATCCCCGCCACGTGCGAATGTGTTACAAATTTTGAATTCATATGTACAGTCGACCCAATTGAATCATGACCCACCTTAAGATCATTTTCCTACAGTCAATCAATACAAAGTAGGTTGAAATTCGCTTGAACATACATTTCTTAAGTAACGAACCTGTTATCAATTTATTAGACACTGGCAGTGTCTAATAAATATGGCCTTTTAAAATTTTTTCAACTACTACTTCACATATGACACATAACGTAATTTTATTTTTAAAAATATAATAGTTATTCGTTTTTCTCAGTAGTGAAAAGAGTTTAGATTATGAACGGCATCTTATTTCAAATTCCAATTCAGACTTTAGTGTAGTGATAACAAAGAGTAAAATTGCATAGATCTTTGACCCGTAATGACACATTTTTATTCATATTTACAACGTACTAAGTGCAACCTGCATGATAGCGAAGAAAACCTAACTAAATTTATGATTGTAAAGGAATGATCGGCCAAGTGGGTCATGATTCAGTTGGTTCGACTGTACGTTTAATCGACGCTTTTACGGTTAAGAAAAACATCGTGAGGAACCTTACACACACCTATGAAGAAATTCTTAGGTTGTGTGTGAAGTCGACCAACCCGCACTTAGCCAGCGTGGTTGACTAAGGCCTAATCGCCCCTAATGTGGGGTAGGCTCGAGCCTGAGGTGGGGACATTATATGAGCTGTTGATGATGATGATGATTTAATATCTAAGAATTTAAAACATGGAAATATTTTAATTAAACGCCAAAAGTATAAAATAAAAACTAGTAATACACTTATATAAAAAAAAATAGAAGAGCAGAATTCAAATGGAGTCCCTTTCAGTGAAATTGGAGTCTATATTAGTGTAATTAGTAGTAAACTATTCAAATTAAAACTTAGTGCTAGCATTACGAAAACAAAAACATATGTTCCGGATAAGGAAGCCTTTTCATTTTGTTCAATTTGTGGAAGGTCACATAAAACACAGAACCTCTTTCGACAATTTTAAAATAGTTCGCATTGTATAAATTCCAAGGGCTAGCTTTTAGTATCAACACGATACCGTGCGGTAACAGACGGCCGAATTACGGTGACGAATTGACGCAAAACAACGGGATGCGGCGAGCCACGGGATTGAGGTCGGCATTACACTATTGGCATCAATAGGTACATACACATGAAAAAGATACGTAGCTCCTAACCCAGACTTCAAAAATAAAGCTTATAGAGCTTTATTTTTGAAGTCTGGGTTGTCACCACAATGTTTTGTATCAAGATCTAGCAAATGACTCCTTTCCACATGAACACCTGAAGTTGATTCCTAACATCAAGGTGCTTTATCAGACCTTTTTGATGAAACTAGTAAGTTTTTGATTGTAATTTACAAAATATATCTTCCTTCATTCACTCCTCACTGCCTTGGTGAAAGCTATGCCTAATGGTAAATGGACCGTGCATGTAGAGATCACGTAATATGTTGGCATGGGATTACATTTCACAAACGCACGCAAATAATTCTGACAAGATAGACGGATGACCTTGTCAAGGCCAGATACAGCATATTGATATTGGCTAGCTTGTTTAGTATCCGAGTATTTGTTTTGGATGAGTAATATCCAGTTTTATACTTTGTGAATACTAATTGATATTCCCTTTGATAAAGAGCTTATTTTTACTTTTTGATTGGGTAGATTTTATGAACAAGAGTTTCAAAGTTTTATGTGTGTTGAGAAATCTCACTAAATTCTCGATTATGCGGAATATAATGACCAGTTTACCTATTGAGTAGAAGTGGTCATATTTTATAGTATTATTAATAATAAATAATTTATTTGACCTAAAAGATTTAAATTTCAATTACTTAAAGCCTATAAGTATAAACAGTATACTAATTTATAAATTAAGTTTTAACATATGTTGCCGAACTAGGTAAAATTTACCTGTAATTCAGCATACAGCGCCTTTCGCCTCGGAGTAGGTAGGATACATTATTTATAAGCTACAATATTACAATCGTCTTTTAAATGATAATCAGATAATAATATTATTTTAAAAATTTCATGATATTCATATGTCAAATAGGGTTTGCTTTTAAAATTAATTAAAAAATTTCTTAAAATTCTGCTACAAAATGGGTCATGTTGCATTAAGATCCATCCCATAAAGCGGCGCGTCGGCTTAATTGCCTCTGCGTATTATGCGGGCTCGAAACCCGGTGTCAAGCATAACTGAAATGATTATTATGCCATCATATGCCAAAAATGTAAAGCAAACTTTTGATAAGGATCATTTAAAATTAAAAAAGCAGCGACTCAAGGTCCTTCCCATATTTTATTTTCCTAAAAATTTTGATACTTTCAAAAGGGATTAATCTCTTTAGGCTACGCAACAAATTGCTTCTAAATTAACAATGAGTCAGCGTTACTGGTCATTGTTCTACGACACGGTCTTGTAACAGCCTTAACACGCTCGAAGGGCAAATAAAACCTTACGAAGGATACCGTTACACGTCGCCTAACGTTGCTGACTTGGCAAAAAGTCGTGCCGACGATGTAAGTTCAAGTGGAGTGTAATGCCAGATCTTACTGCTATCTCGTATGTTGGAGGTTTGATAAATCTACCTGAGGGAAAGGTTACCTTTACTTTTAGGTAGGATAATAACAATATTCAGTAACGACCCTACAAGAAAAGCAATGATTGCATGTTTATTTTGCGTTACCACCACTAAAATAAGGGTAAGTCAAACTAGCCATCGATTGATTTAATTTTATTTCTACTAAATCAGATAAATTTCCAACAATTGGGCGATCAGGTCCCCAAGGAAAACACCTATAATATTTACTGAAAACCACTTTTTTGGGCGGGTTTTATGAGTAAATTACAGAACGAAAATTCTGCTTAACCTTGCCCCTTAAGTGGAATGTGTAGTCCAAATGTAGCGATCAACATGAGAAGTCGACGATCAAAAATATAATTTCTAAATTCAGAGAAAAAAACATAGGAATTACTTTTTTTAATTAATAGATTTCTAATATTATTCGATTGTCTTTGTTAGAGTTTCTATCGAGTTCTTGTTGGAAGAACACGTGTTGAGAGACTTCATTTAAACTCAATCTACCGTTCAATTGTCGGTTACTTTAAAAACATTTTCACTTGATATTGGCGCAATGCGTAATCTTTATGTGTTGCGATCGCCATTAATTTAAAAGAAGAAAGTTTCTTTGTTATAATTTACTTAGTGTTAATGTTTATTTTGTTCGTCTTCTGCTATTTACTGTAACCCTGGCTACCCTTTATTTAAAGAGTGAGAAACAACTACGTGTACAGATAGAGAGTTTCATACTTTAAAAGTACGACTTAGAAGTGAGAAAAGTAGCACAGTAATATGATGACTAGGCAAGTTCTTTAGAACATTTTCATAGCAAAACACAATAAATATAACCCAGATACATAATTTTAGGATCTCAAGGAAATATTTCGAATTTCTATTCGAACAGTGTTTTTACACTAACATAATTATTTCAAAATACTTTTCTTTGAAGATAAAATCAACGCAGTTGGTTCCAGCCAACCTTATTCCCCAACTCTAATAACCAAACGGAGAAAATGCTCAAAGAAAATTATTCAACTTCTTCAATTTGTAATATGAAAAATTCAATCGTTGCCTGATTTTGAACTTCAGTTTGTGAACAACCCTTGGAAATGTTTTCTCCTTGTTAAAACTTAGTTTGAAGTCTACAACAAAACAATGAACTTTACAATTGTGTTATTTTACATTATTTTTAGAGTAGCTGAAAATACCTTTTTTTATGTTACGAGATGGCAAACAAGCTTGATGTTAAGTGGTGACCGCCGCCTGTAGACACTTGCAATATTTAGTGTAAGTCACTTAACATTGCAAGTGCGTTTGCCATCCTGGGGACTAAGATGATATGCCTTCCATGCCCAGTAATTACACTGGCTTCCTTTCCCTTCAATCCGAAACACAGCGAACTGATTCACGGCAGAAATAAGATAGGCGGTAGTACCTACCCAGACGACCCTACATAATACATTATAGGGTCTACCACCTAGTAAAATTACCTACTCTTTCTCTTGTTATCGTTATTTCATTATGGTGTGTTGAAGACTGGCATCAGAGTATTTATTTTGTCTTTGACGTGGAAGATTTTGAACGGCATCTCTGATGATAAAGCTAAAGGTACAAACGAGCGTGGAACCAACAGCCACTAAAGGCCTGGATATCTTATTAAGTTATCATTCTTTGTAAGAACATAACAATGCTGTTTACACTATTATTATTGCAACAGACGCAGACTCTTTTGAGAGACCCAATCCTTTACTTTAAGTGTCATCGGTATGTCGGTGCGTGATCATGATTACCGTAATTAGTATTTTGTTTAAAGTTGCTAGCGTGCGGTTCCCGTACGACTACCGCAACAACTACGTGTCGGCCAATGCGCGTTATATTAACTGCGTGAGCGCTCTGCGGAGCTGTAGAAGCTATGTCTGATAACTGTGTAGTAGAGAAGAGAGGCCAGGTAGTGGAGGTGAGCGTTGTTGCAACGGTAATGGGCCTGGTAAACCTACACGCTGGGTCATAAGTCCTAAGCTTTAGCCCTGGAGCCTTTCTTTGTAATACAGACACTCGGTACTCGTACGTTGAGGTTATGATTCAAACGAAATCCTGACGCTTTCCCCGTCAAGTAAGTATATTTAATATCGTGTGCTGTATATCTTCTGCTAGATAATATAGCCTTGTCATTTGTATATACAGTAGAAATACAGCCAGTCTGTTGCCAAAAAGCGAAAGAAAGCATGACAATGTTGCATCCAATATCCAAACAATTATATTAAGTATTTGGCTTGAAGCCAAATGTGTTATGTTGTATTGTTCTGATAGAATTTTTGCTAATGGTAATCTGAGGAAGGTGATTTTCAGATTCGGATTGAAACCTAATTTGCTTTGGCAATGACCAGTAACTAAAGCTAGCTCTTTTGACCAATTTGAAAAATAGTTATGAACAATCACATTGAGCTATGCTGCACTGTGCTGTGATTAGCTAAGTTTTATGATTTTTTTACAAAGCATAGATAAAATATATTTATTGACTTTAACATGTATAGATATATTTTATTCTTGATGTTCTTGAGCTAAATAATTGGATCTACATATTTGAACAATGCTTCATATTAGTGTGTAATTAACAGTTTGCTTTTTTTTCGTCTTCATTTTCCTTTATGCGTCTGAAAGCTGGTATTGGCTGATGTCAGAATATCGCAGTCGTAAAAAGCAAGATACGAAGGGCCCTGAAATAGCAAATCGTCCAACTGTGACATCATGCTATTCTGTACCATATGTACTACATGTTCATTAGAAGAAAATGACATGCATACAACTTAAAGAAGTTTAAAGCAGGATCTTAACTTGAGCCAAAAAACGAAAGGCCAGATTTTTATAAATAATTCATTCAGTTTGACAAAGAACAAACTGTGTAGACGAGAACTAAAAGAAAGTCAAATCATTGTTTAAATCAAAGCCATAAAGAGCCAAAATAAAACCTTAAAACCTAGCCCCAGGAGTGGTGTGGATAAAACTACGGCAATTTATTATTATTGCATCTGAAATAAACGAGAACAACGCTGGAATAAAAGAACTAACAAATTCCACTTCTTTACAACTACATTACTGAGGGTAGCGTGGAAAGATTTAAACTATTCTTTGGCATTTAGCTTTTGTTCATATCATCATATTAAAGTTGAAATGCGTTCGCTTTTAAATCATGATTATATTAAAATATTCTACGCTTCTTTAGTAGTGATAGTAACTGGTTATAAAATGTTATGTTAAATGTTTATAACTTTTTGTTGTATAATATTTAACAAATATTGGGTAATACAGTTTACAAATACAAAGTTATTATTGTAGGTGAAGTTTATGTTTGTTTTTTTTTGTTTTTTTCCACGCCCTCGCCAATTATATAGCCCAAAGCAGTATCATTAAGAACATGTGTTATGGATACTAGATAACGGACATTTTTAATATACATAATATTTCTATAAATAAATGTATAAATAACCTTGACTCGTCAACAAATATTCGTGTTCATCACACAAATATTCACCACTACCAGGATTCGAACCCGGACTGCTTGATGTGTAAGCAGATGTACTTACCACTCCACCACAACGGCGTCGTTATTTTACAGCCAACCCGAAATGTTAGATGTCAGCCAGTGGCCGTACCGTTGAGCTGACTTTACATAATTTTCATCTAAGATAAAAATAAAGATATTTTTATTTACTAAACATGTGTAAGAACACATTACATTAGGTAACATGTATAGATGTCATTTTTAATAGCTATTATCAACATCTTTTGCCAGAAAAGGCGTGTAAAAATAAAAGAAAGCAATATTTTAAAGTGTAGTTCAATATATCAAGATGTTGCAGTAATTTGAACTTAAATTAAAAATTGTCGTAGTTAAAATTTTAATATAAGTTTTAATTATTTCGATAGAAATTAGTAGTACATGATCGTAATCAAAACCAAATTCAAAACGAAAATTGTACATAATGGATGTTTAAGTGAAGAATTACATAAATATTACGTACGGTACGGTATCGAATTGTACACAAGGCGGCAGATCCGGCTACCGCAAACTGTGGAATTTCCTCAATAGACTTTGAACTTTATGATTTTGCAATAACATTAAAACTTAATAACAAATTCGACGAGGGGTAGATTGATCTGCTGTTGCTGTAAATGACCTTTCTATTTCTGCCAAAATAATCAAAACATCTTGAATTTTTCTTGATAGTCGTTTATACCTGGAATATTGCATTGATTACAGTACCTTCTTCTCAGAAAACTAATATATTTGTTTGTCTCCGATTAGATTATAGAAACCTTTACTGCAATCTAAAACAAATGACAGAAAGTTTAAAATTGGATAGAAAATACTGCAATACTCAAGCAATATAGAGAAAATTGAATAGAAACATACTAATTAACTCCTAGATAAAGTCTCCGAAAGCTTCATCTGCACTTTTTCTTTTATTCCATTATTGTGGTTTCGTTGTAATACAGCTTTATTCTGCCAAAAGATTTGGCAATACATTTACGGTTGAACGCCAACCCTCTTTGGTTTAGCTATTGTTATTTATTTTCAGCATTTGAACACAAATGTGGCAATATGTGCCAAGGTCAAAACAGATTTGAATTTTGAATTAAAATCTTGGCTTAATAGCTTTATGCAAATTAATTTCTGTACTTTAAGTTGCTCAGTTATTATGTGGCAGCATGGTCTTAATTAAAACAATCCCAGAGTTCCTAAACAATTTATCACTTGTCTAGGACTTCTGGGATTGTTTTAATGCTGCAAATCGTTTCTTCGGATAACAACGCCCAGAATACTAACATTTGACACGAAGATTGCTATGGTATTTCATCAGTATTAACGTCTGAAACAAGTCTGAATAAAATCCTGACACATGTGTCAGGTGTGTGTAGAACCTTGTACTAATCAAACCTAATCAAACAATCAAACTGATTTTTATTGACTTGACAAGAGAAGAAATATGTAATTTTCTGAGTAGAGGTTTACTTCCCGATACTAGATACCCCGTCAAGTTCTGGCATACACACTTCAGATACCTTAAAAAAATTGAGTGAAGAAATTTCCTCAAGATATAACAACGTCCTTCCCAAAATATATAACTCGAGTCTACATATCATCCTCCTTATCCCTCCGTTTTAACGCATCCGCCGCAGAATACGAGGAAAACATAACACAATTACGGAGTTCAGCATGTTTGTTTATCCCCAAGCCGTGGTGTTTTAGCTTTTTATCTTTTTACCTCAGGAAGGAGTAACACATAATATACTGTAAAGATGTGCGTACGTTGCTGGTTAAATGGTCGCAACACAGATAGGCCGGCCGAGATAATTTTTGACAACACGTTTGGACGGACATTCTTCGTCATAATCTTGATAATGAATATAAATAGCCGTTTCAATAAGGTAATGTCAGGAACTTGTAACCCATTAAAAAGGCCTTCTGATGATGTTTCTGTGCCTTTAAGAGAAGATCATCAAATGCAGGCGGCATTTTGGCGGCTACACGATGGGCAACATTATGGCGAATGGTAATGGCCAATACTTATGGCTATCGTGTAGAACGGGGTGCTTGTGCTTATTTGTTTGGTAGGTATTGGAGTGAGGTCCGAGATCCGTGTGGTGTCAGTTTTTCTCAAAAGATCAAAGGGTTGTGTGGTCAATTTAAGGCTGTCGCATCCAAACGTTGGTTTCAGTTTTCTACGAGCTTCCAGTACTTCGGGCTTCGTAATTTTATTATTGCATTGCAAATAGTTGTACGCAAAATGTCAATGAACAACAAAGAAATATTTCGCTTCACAGAGCTTTACCAAGCACCTTCTTATGTTTCAATAACATTATTGACCACCTTTTTAACCCCCGATGCAAAAAGAGGGCTGTTATAAGTTTGACCTGTCTGTGTGTCTGTATGTCTGTGTATCTGTCTGTGGCATCGTAGCTCATAAACGAGTGGACCAATTTTGATGCGGGTTTTTTTGTTTGAAAGTTGACGTGATCGAGATGGTTCTTAGCTATAAATTTATGTCGGGGGTTACATAAAATTTTTAATTTTGCAGTTTTTTTTTCCTTTTCTTTTTAATCTCCCTTTCATTATCCTCAACTGCCTTTAAATAAGAAACTGCAGCTGCCCATAGCGCTTCAATATTCATGTCCATTTTAATATATCTACGACCGAACATTGAACCGAAGGAAACATAACGGCCTTTCAACGTGTAGATGCCATCACAAATTATTGGCTAATGTTTTTACCATACCATTTGCAATAATGTTAGCCAGCGTGTAGAAGCGGCAGAGAGAGACAAGCGGATTTTTTGCTAGAAATTGGAAAATCCTTGAGAAATAAGACGGTCTATAAGAATACCTTTGTCACTGCCCCTTCTCTTTCCCCTGGGTGTCGTAGGAGGCGACTAAGGGATTTATTAGCGACCATCCGCTCAACTGGTGGTAGGGCCTGACGCCCGCCTGGTTGGTTACCACCGTACGCGTGGTGTAAAACCCGTGAAGTGCTCATTGAGCGCGTTTCGGGATCAGCCAGCGTACAACCAGAGCTTGAGTTGGCGTTACCGCGACAAAGTTCGGTCCAGGGGCGACATTGGTCGAGCCGATGCCGGGGGGAATGCGTCGATCCGCCGGCCAGGGAGACCCGTAGAAACGGTTATCCCGCTGGCCGCCCGTGGCACAGTGCAGGGGCCCAAGCGTGCCTAACCAGCTCGCGAGGCTGCCCTATCATGCCACGCATAATCTCGGGGTGGACCGTCGTGCCGGTTGGTGACCGGGATGTGGGGTCCCGGCGGCCACTCCCGGGGGGGTACGGGGGCCCTTCCGTCCGGTGGATCGATGAATATCCTTTTTAGGCAGTTCCACGGTGAAACCAGCCTCCCCACTTTGTCCGGAACTGTCGCGGTAACGCCCACTCGATTCACGTCTCTTTTTCCTTTTCCCATGGCAGCCAACAAAAAACAATCAGGTTTTACAGCGGTGCACAACCCCACTCCCTCTACACCGTTTGAGGTTGAGTTCTGCAACATACGCGGACTCCACAGTAACCTCAATGCTGTCCACCAACACCTTGAGTCAGCACGACCTGCATTGTTGTTTCTGACGGAGACGCAAATATTGCCGCCCGCTGACACAAGCTACTTGAATTATCCCGGCTACATGCTTGAAGAGTCCTTCAAAGCGAAAGCCGGAGTATGCTTGTATGTTCGGGCGGATGTTTGCTGTCGCCGTTTGAGCTGCCTGGAAGACCCATCCTTCTCCATGCTAGGGGTACACGTCGACTCTGGCCCCTCGGCTAGAGTCTACGTGTGTCTTTACAGATCCCACACCGGAGACGCTGAGACAACTCGACTTTTTGAACATCTGAGTCGGGCGGCAGATGACGCGCAGGAGCAGTATCCCAATGCAGAACTGGTGTTTTTGGGGGACTTCAATGCTCACCACAGTTTGTGGTTAAGTTCCTCCAAAACTGACCATGCAGGGATCTCTGCTCATGCATTCGCTCTCACGCACGACTTGTCACAACTGGTTGATCAGCCCACCAGGATCCCAGACATTGCAAGTCAAGCGCCTTCTTTACTGGACCTTCTGCTCACGACCCATCCTGAGGGATATCAGGTAGAGGTCCGAGCCCCTCTAGGCTCATCTGACCACTGCCTGATATCCTCCAAAGTGCCGCAGGCCAAGCTTCCGCAACTGGCGGTTGCTAAACGCCGGCTCTGGCATTATGGGTCTGCAGATTGGGATGGTATGCGCGACTACTTTGCGTCCATCCCTTGGAAGCAACGCTGCTTCAGTGATAACGATACATCAGCTTGCGCCGCTGCCATTACTGAGGAGATTGTATTGGGTATGGAATATTACATTCCACATTCCGATCTCATCAGTAGGGGCAGACGTAACCTCTGGTTCAACCGCGATTGTGCTGTTGCTGTTTCACAGAAACAGGCGGCGTATCGCGCTTGGATCAGGGGTCGGGCTCTTAAAGCTCCTGATATCGAGTCACTGAAAGCAGCCTACAACAATGCTTCCAAGTCCTGTAAGAAGGCTTACATAAGAGCGGATGCCCAGCGCGTCGCACGCATTGGCCACGAATTGGTAACGCATCCTACGGGCTCCCGTAGTTACTGGCGTCTGGCCAAAGCCGTGCAAAGCAACTTCTGCCAGCCCTCGCTGCCACCCCTGAGATGTCCGGATGGGTCTTTAGCTCATAAGCCGCAGGAGAAAGCCGATCTTCTGGCAAGACTCTTTGCGGCTAATTCCCAAGTCGATGATTGCAATGCACAGCCACCGTCACTACCTCATTGTGGCACCACGATGCCTGACATTAAAATCAGGCAGCGTGATGTTCGTGCGGAACTGCAATCACTCGATGTCCGGAAAGCTAGTGGACCCGATGGCATCCCGGGCGTTGTACTTAAGAAATGTGCAGCGGAGTTGTCTCCCGTACTCACGCGCCTATACCAGCTCTCTTACTCTTCTGGACATGTGCCGGAAGCTTGGAGAGAGGCTAATGTGCAGCCTGTTCCCAAAAAAGGGGACCGCTCAGACCCGGCCAACTATCGGCCAATAGCAGTCACCTCGGTACTTTGCAAAGTTATGGAAAGGATCCTCAACAACCACCTGGTCCGTTACCTAGAGGGTCACTCTCTGATCAACGATCGACAGTACGGCTTTAGGCCGAAACGATCGACGGGTGACCTTCTAGCGTACATGACGCATGTCTGGGGTGAAGCCATGGACAAACGTGGCGAGTCATTGGCTGTCAGCCTTGATATCGCCAAAGCTTTTGATAGGGTCTGGCACAAAAGTCTTCTCTCCAAGCTTCCGACGTATGGTCTGCCTGCTCAGCTCTGTACCTGGGTGGCCGGCTTCCTGCATGAGCGAAGAATTCGTGTCCTCTCCGACGGATGCAGTTCGCGGTTCATGTCAGTGAATGCCGGTGTTCCCCAGGGTTCCGTTTTATCCCCTACACTGTTTCTTCTGCATATCAATGATATGATTCCTCTTGGGAACATCCATTGCTATGCAGACGACAGTACAGTGCATGCGGGCTACTTCGAACACGCAAGGGCTGGACGAGCAGAAACCGTGGAGAGTCGTGAGAATCTTGTCATTGAACTCAACCGAGAGCTCGACCTTGTTTCTCAATGGGGTACAGCAAATCTGGTTGAGTTCAATGCCAAGAAAACTCAGGTGTGCGCGTTTACGGCTAAAACGTCGCCATTCCTTTCCCTTCCCTCTCTCCAGAGCACAACACTTACGCTACAGAGCAGTATCACCTTGCTCGGTATGGAGGTTCGCAGCGACTTGAATCCGAAGGACTACATCGAAAGCGTGATAAAAACAGCTTCACGGAAACTCGGAGTCCTGAACAAGGTGCGGCGTTTCTTCACGCCAATTCAACTTTGCTTGCTATACAAGACGCAAGTACGGTCCTGCGTGGAGTATTGCTCGCACCTGTGGGATGGCTCTGCCAAGTACTTACTCGATGCTTTGGATAGGTTGCAGCGTCGCGCGGCCCGCATCATCGGCGACGAAGAGGTGACTAAACACCTTGAGCCTCTCCAATTGAGTCGCAATGTTGCGTCATTGAGCGCTTTCTACCGTCTGTACCACGGCGAGTGCTCTGAGGAACTTTTTTCCCTAATCCCACCATCTCCCTTCCTTTTGAGGACTACGCGTGCTGGTCTACGTTGTCACCGACAAACTGTGGCTACCATTCCAACGCGAACTAAGAAATTTGGCAACTCGTTTCTTTGTCGCACAATCAAGAAATGGAATTCACTGCCAGCACACGTGTTCCCTCCTTCCTACAATCCTGGGTCATTCAAAAGAGGCGTGAAGAAGCACCTTGCAGGTCAGCAAGGCGTGGGTGGCTAGGGCGGCAGTTTATCTCTCGCGCTAGCTATCTTCGCATATGGACTCTACTTCTGCTTACCATCAGGTGGAATAGAGTCATTTGCTTGATCTTTTTATAAAAAAAAAAAAAAAAAAAAAAAAACCTTCATAGCTGCAATTAAGTACACCACCTTCCACCAGCTCCACGGGGTAGGGGATATGGTCCGGTGGCAAGCATCTAACTGTAAACTACAATAAATAATAGTATAATGCTTGTTTGCTACCCTCATAAAAAAGCTTGGGGAAATTCGCCATTTAGAAAAGACATTCAGTTACGCATGTGGACGTGCCTTTAAAGAACGTATCATCATATCAGCCTTTGTAATTCGACCCACTGCTGGGACACTAGGCCTCTCCTTGTCATAGAAGGAGGTGAAGCCAGTAGTCCACCACGCTTGCCCAATGTAATCCACATTGGGCAAGCGTGGTGGACTACTGCCTTCACGTGGACGGAGTATAAGGTGATCAATACCCTTTGCTGATCCATTAGTCTCCTTCTACGACACCCATTGGATGATATGGGGTGATGCTATTCTACTCTGCCGGCATCACACGGCCATTAAAACGTATGGATTCCCTGAAATGTATAATAATTATTTAATTTATTCAACTATAATTTAAAAAAAAGATTTTTCTTGTAAATGCGATCCTAATTATTTTGGTCTACCAGCCAGATTTCTTACGCTAAGCGCCGATGTACCAGTGATTCATAAGGCAATTACGACCATTAATGTTCTTTTTAAGAATCCTTCGACAACTAAGACCCCAAAGAAATCTTACAAATTTACGTAATAATGACCACAGATCAGAACTAATGGCCGCCGAGATTCCGGACCGAACCAGTTATCCCCTATTGTGTCGCCGCCATTTTGTAAAATTTCGCGCATGTGTCAGTTACTTCCGGACTTTCCGTCGCGAATTTTCCGGGTGTTAAATAATAATAATAATTTTTTTGTAATAAAACTATAAATATGAGGTTTTGTCACTAAAATCGTTATAAAATAAGCTAACAGAATATAATTTAATTAGTACAGTTATATTGTTAAATAATAATAATAATATCATCATTTTCACCATCGGAAAACTGTGGAGGGGGGGATCGACCTCCAGGAGGTCGGCCGACACACAGGCATTTTTGACAGCGACCTCCAGGAGGCCGCGCGACACACAAGGGGTTATAGCCGGTTGTATCTATCACTTTCGTTTACAAAGGGAAGGAAAAGGCTAAATATAGGCTCTAAATCTGTTTTATTGCAAGAATATAATAATAATGCGGTTTTAACGGGTCTTCGCTATATCTGGATTTACAGTGATGTTAACTGGCTCTTATGTATGAAATCCTTTGTCGTTTCAGATAGTAACGATGCCAATAATGCTATTTGTGACTACAGACAACGAGCTTACATAAAATAATTTTAACTAAAATAAATTTTAACTCTTAATATTAGCCTGCAAAAGATTTAGTTTACTAAAAATTAAAATGGGTCTGGTAAATTTCGCATGGTACCGGAAATCTCAGAATTGTGTCATCAGCACTCATCATCACCAGATATTAAGGCCAATAGCTTCCCAAATAATAATATGACAAATGGCCGATTTAAGTATTCAATTCTCAGTTAGACATCGCCCACCAGAGTTTGGTTGCTAGGTGAGCGCTGCTATTTTGGTCATATAACAATAATTGCTAGGCTCTTGCTAGGCAACCAAACTTCAGTAAACTTAGAAAAATGCACTGAAAAAAATCGACATGCCTCAGGCGGGACTCGAACACGCATCTTCCGCAATCTGGGCGGCTGCGTTGACCAATTATGCCACCGAGATACTGCTTTTCGCTGTCGAAATTTGTCAGTGCTTGGTGCTTGTTTTTATGGTAAACATTGTTTCATCAAATCTTTTTAGTGCATTTTTCTAGTATTAATATTTACGCGTTTGTAAACGCAAAAATAAAATTATTCCATTCAGTAAACTTACTTTTACTAGCTGATAGAATATTGGAACCGGACAAAGGGTGTCTGCTCAGATTAATTTCTTAGCCCTTCTGGCAACCCAGGTTTGTCGCGTGACTCTCCGCCAATGCGTAAACAGTCCCCTCACACACATGCGTTCGGCCCCGCTATGGTGTCCGTTCGCGCTTCCACGCATATGCCCTAGTCTTTATGTCTAGGGCAGCGTGTGCACCTCACCCTCTCCTGAGGGTCGGCCGCTTCCGATAGCTTTCTAGCCACTTTGGCATTGGGCAATAAAAGTCTGACATAACCCTATGGGCCGGCCCTTAGGGGAAAAGCCCGGACAAAGGACATATCAAATATGTTGTTACCTTTATCTTCTAATTAAACAGTCGCACCCTTGCACCGAACATAAGCAGCCGCGCGCGGTCTGTGATTCCGCAACTTTGGGCGTCTGGTTTAAGAAGACGACTACATATTTCATGATATTTTCTAAAGCATGCAATAAAATTTAAATAGTTTAAAAAAATATTATTTCGCATATCTTTTTAATTTGTACGTAATAGTCATAGTCTGTGAAATCAAATTTTTTGACTGCCGACATAAAACAACGCTATAAATCAACGTAATAACTAAAAATTACTTTTTCACTTCACTATTGTTAACAGTTAGAGCAAAATTAGTAAAGTACCTAAATTCGCTGCGGCCTCACAGACCGGGGGAAGGCTTAAATACTTTGTAAATCAGTTTCGGGTGAATATTTATTACTTACCTCTCCAAGATCGTGTTCACCTTAATTCGATCCCTTGTTTGATTATCCTAAAACACTACGTGAGCTCTCAATTTAAGTGGCCGCTCGTTGTCACGTGTGCAGTTAACAAGGGATATAAGGGCGCATTCCGACGGGCGACTAACAATACCCCGCTTCGTAACGGGCGCAAACAGCCTCGTTTCCTCCGAACACCATACTCTAATACGACACGCGGTCTACTTAATTTTCTACGGGAATGTTTGGAGCGGTTTTATGGCATTTTACGCGGGTATGTAAGGCACCTCTCCATTCTAACATACTATTTTTTTATTTGGTTGGTAAACAAGCAAACGGTCTGATGGTAAGCAATCACCGAAGCCTATAGACGTTGTAATGCTGATGTGTAACTTTCACGCTTTCAAGCCTAAACCCATCCTCTACCCGTGGGAGCTCAGACAACCTACTCACTCACAGGTACAATATTACTAATATGTAGTGTTATTTGATTGCGATCTTCTGAAAGGTCTTTCACCTTCCTCAATTCGGGCACTCCAAAATTGGCAAATCTGCTGTACCACACCTCACTTAAATGTATAAATATTTTTGTGACTGGTTTCGGTAGTATAAATGCAAACTTTAAAAGAAATTTCAAGATATCTCTCGTCTGTAACAGCCCTATACTTATCCAATGCCAGCGAATTGCTCCTCAATCTATTGTGTTCATAAAACAACAGCAAATAGTTCTTAAAGAAAATACGAAAATATTTCCTCAGAGCGAGACGGCTTGGAGTGTAATATTGTGAAGTGCTATTTTATGTCTGTCCTTTTATTTGATTTAAACAATCTAAGGCACGTATTAAAGAATGAGTACCAAGAATAAACGCTGACTTGAGCATCGCACGTCTCTGTCACTTTGTTCTTGATAGAAAGTGACAAACGATTATCAAGACACGATGATTTCAGAGTGTCGTTCTGTAATACGGGCCTAAATAAGGCACTAGATTTGTACGCAGGGCAGCGAGGACTGTTTGGTTTGGAGATCCTTGGGCTTATCTCTCGGCTGACAATTTTATTAGAGAAACATTTAGATTTTTAAACAGGATGGGATGGGAACAAGTATACGACTTTGTATAATAGTAACCAAGTTCTGAAAATTCTGAACGACGTAATAGATATATAACAGGTGACTGCGACTTGAAACTCGTAGTGGACTTTAAAAAAAATATGTTTAAAAATTCTAAATGTTTTTAACATGCTTATATTAGTTTCACCTGTATGTTTGTATGTATTAGTTGTCATTGTTAAGTTGGCGGTTGCAAAGATTTTTTTTAAATAATATAAGTATCTACTTTCATCGGCGGTTATAATTTGCACTAAAAAGTGGATAACAAAATAATAGTTTAAAAAAGATATAATACACATATAAGTGACTAAGTTTATTCCTTTGGTTGGCACCGATCTCAAAAACACATTAATGTAGATTTTTAGATATAAATTTCTTATTTCTTCGTTTTTAGTTTTGAAGGAGGTTTTTTATTATTTAAAAATAATTAATTTTTTGCTTTTTAGTGTTGTAAGTATAGAAAATTTCAGGAAACTATCTCGAGATCTGTTAGACAAACATGTAACAACATGATAACGATATTAGCGATGTAAATTAAATAGACATTATTAGAGATAACTCAAACACTACTCGTCAGATGTCGATCAAATTTAAATGGGACCACACGACAAGCACCAGCTTCCAAACGTTAAAAGAATCTTCAAAATTGGTACACCCAGTAAAGACGTACGAGGTAACACATTAAACAATACAGACGATTTGAGTACCTTCTCCTTTTTTGTAGTCGGTTAAAAATAATAACACAATATGATTCGGTCATTTGATCTAGTTTATAGATTTGAATTTCTTGTGCTTTAGAATTAATTATATTAGCTACGAAGCACCTTGCAGGTCGGCAAGGCTAGTAGCTAGTGTAACGAAGGCTTATCTCTCGCACTTCTAACGAGATCTTTGCATTTAAACTTCTGCTTACCATCAGGTGGAATGGGGTTATTTGCTAGACCTTTTTATTAAAAAACTAAAAAGTGAAAAATAACTTTTTAGTATAGAAACTAAGTGATGATCGAAAATTATAATTATTATTTAGAGAAAAGCGTGGGGTGCTCAATTACATTAGTTCTTGAAAATATTCGATCGGTACAATTAAATTGAGCACCCCACGTGTTTGGGCTGCGACGTAATGAAAAACTACCTAACGGTGATAGTTTGAACTGTTGAACTATTTACTTATTGAAAGTACCATGTTGGGCTGTTATTTATCATATTTATTGTGTTTTGAACTTACAAAATAATATACAATATTAAAATCAAATAAAATATGCACTGCCGGAATCCTGAATTGAAGATGAAGTGACATAAATTGACAACCTTTTTATTTCCTTCGTATAAGCTGCCAGTACTTGAACTAAAGAGTTCTATAATGCCACAAAAGCTTGAACATACCGTCCACCAAGAACGATATTGAAGCGTTCGTACTAAACCATGCTTAACAAACAAACGAAAAGATCCTAAAGTATAACAAACAATATAAATGTCCTATTATGTATGTATAATAAGTACTAATTTAAAAATAACACTACTCAGCACATAGATGTAGAATATAAAAAACAATGATTAACATTTAAATAATTATTAATTGATCTGAACCCTTTACACGCAATGTGACCATTTGTATGATATTGTCAGGACCTAGATGTTTGTCGATAGCTCAACCCAATAACCAACGAGTAAGAGGTAAGTTTTTTGTTTATTTTACCAACACTATATCACCTATCTGAGACTCAGGGACCTCATTACGTCGGTGAAAAAGCTCTAATCGTGAAATGCTAGTAACCTTAATCAGTGCACTTTTGGTTCGTGCAACCAACAAGGAAAGTTTTATGCCACACTTGTTCATTGTACTAACGTAACGTAACGTAAACACACATCGCGTATGCTATCTCAAACTCATCACAAATCCGTGAAGCTTTACGTAAGCATCTTGACTCTATGCCTAACCAACGAACCCAACAAAGTCGATAAACTAATGTGCAACTTCGGATAGCACTGATCTTTTTGTTATAAGTCCTTCCTTAGGGTTCGATCGCCACGAATACTTGAAGATATCTGCAACACTTGACCAGGTAAGACTCTCATATTTTAGTGAAATCCATAATATCTATCCTTCTCTCTTTAAATTTATCTCATACTTCTAGAGATTTGATCCTTAATATTTTGACCTAGTCCTACTATTAGAACTTCTCCTACACACCTTTGCATTCTATATCTTTAGAAGTTGCCATTATGAATGGTCCATTTCACCTTAGTTTTTTCTTACTTTTTTAGCAATTGCATGGTATGGTAAGCAAATCGCATTGTGTATTTGAATACATTCTTCTTTCACAGGTCTCATATAGTTTAAATTGTCACCTTTAACAAACAATTTCTCTAAAGATTTTCTTCTTCTAGCTATCTCATGGCTGTTGCCACCAACGCATTGTGATTGTTCTTCAGGGAAGGGGAGTTCTTCAATATAGCGTCCATCAGCTGCTCTATTAGTAGTATCTGCATATATCTCTACACGTTTATTCTGTTCTAAAGTATGTCTTTTAACTTTATTCTGTTGTACTTGATCTTCTTTTTCATAAAATCTTTTCAGCATATCATTTTCGTTGATGTAAGTATGCATTACCATTACATCCTCTGTACTAATTTTATTTTTTATAATTTCAGGCGTCACCGCACCAGAAAGTATCCATCCTAAGCTTGAATTCTGTGCCAGAATAGAACCATTTGGATCTCGCTTTATACCTTCCTTTATAATCTGACTATAGACCTCTGCACCCAACAGTAAATCTATTTTGTTAGGTTTATCAAACTCAGGATCGGCTAATTGTAATTGTTCTTTATCTAACCATTTTACTGCTTCTAAAGTCGTTTGAGGTAAACATGAGGTGATGGTCTTTAAAACATACGCCTTTACCTCGATCTTAAAGTTGGACTCTACTAGCGACTGCAAATTGAGAGTAACCATACAATTAGATATGGTTTTTTTATTTGCACTAACACCACAAACTACTCGCCTAACCGGAGTTTTCTTTAGCCTTAAAAACTGTACTATTTCTTCTGTAACGAAGGTGGCCTGGGTACCCTGATCTAATAAGGCTCGGAGAACTTTAAAGTTACCGCAAACTGATTGACCTTTTATTAAGGCCGTAGGTAATAATATTTGCTTAGTGAGCTTGACCTGACTAGTGGATAGGCATGAAACAATCGGAACCTCGTCCACTGTAGAACTGGAGTTGTCAGTATTATCAACATTATTGACATTCTGACAATTATTATAATTTGCACTGGAACTAGCATTTGAAACCGGACTATTATTTGAACTTGAACTATGATTAACATGCAATAATGAATGATGACGTTTATTACATGTTTGACAACAAGTGGACTTCTGACATTCACTTACCATGTGGTTACCACCCAGGCAGTTAAAACAAATTTTATTTTTATATACATATTCACGCCTACGATCTATATCTAATAAATAATAACTTGTGGTTCTTGTGGTTTGTGGATAAAGCATAACTTGTGGTTTTCTGTACAGAATTCACATTTAATTGAGCTTGTATTACCATTATTATTTGTAACTAACATAACCTTTGGACTATTATGATGCGACTGGGAAACATTGTACTGACCTGTACTTTTTTTAGGTTCAATGAACTCTAAATAGGTTCAATGCTCTAAATCTCTTGAACTGATCTAATGTTGGTAAATCTCCGGAATTATCACTGGAAACTGTAATTTCCCACTGCTTGCGAGTTTCTGGATCAAGTTTCGATGCAACAATATAAATGATTATTATATCCCAAGTGCTCACATTGATCTGTAGGTTTTGTAAGGCATTCATACATTCATTGGTGGTATCCAAAATTTCCTTCAATGCACTAGCCGACTCGACATTTACACGTTTTTGACCGAAAAATCTTTGTAATATACAATTTGCCAAATATTTCGTATTATTGTATCTATTTTGCAACTGCTCCCAACACTGTGTATAATTATTATCCGTAATTGGTATATGTCGAATTAACTGTTCAGCTTCCCCAGTAAGAAGCCCCTTTAAATAATGCATCTTCTGAACATTGTCAAGTGAACTATTGTTATGTACTAAAGAAATAAATAAATCGTGAAAAGAAGTCCATTCTGAATATTTACCGGAAAAGGTCGGAATTGTAATTTTCGGTAACTTAACTAAGTTTGATACAGCGTTAGAATTATCACTATTACTTACTTTAATATTACTGCCAGGCTCAATAGTCATTTGCCTTTGAGCGGCTTTCAACAATGTTTTGTACTCTAAATAAGTCTCTTCTACTGTACTATAAACATCGTTCAGCATGTAAGAAGACGACGACAGCTCTTTATCAGTAGCAATTTCAATCAACTTCACATTATTATTTCGAAATTGCATCCAATCTCTTTCCAAATTTTCTGTTCTAATCTCTACATAATCTAAAGTTATCCTACTTTTAGGAGACTTATTAAAATTAGACAGACCTCTCTCAATTGACCTTTGGAGGTTCAACTGTAAATTGACAAGACCTTCCATGGTAACGCACACAAATGTTTTTATATATACACAAGTAATCTCAAATTATACCACAATTAAAAACTAAAACAATTAAAGAACTTATTTCACACTCCAAAAACAGTACTAACAAATTACAAACTAACAATTATTATGTGCAGGTTAATTTTCAATTAACAACCTATTTCACTAGTGAATGCTTGCCATTTAAAACTTTAATTAAATACTCAAGTAAATATCATCAATATTTACACCGGCTATAAATCCGTTCGTACTTATTTCCTAACTAATAATTGTTCTAAGTCAGTACTACAATCGAACTATACTAATATTTTAAGACCTTATATTCTAAACCACAATATTACAATGTACTTACAATTTCACATAAACAAACCACTTCACTTTGACATCAACTTTCTTCAGGGTAACCTTCTAGACGTAGTCGTCAACTCCCGATCTCATTCCAACATGACTCCAGTACTACAATTAGTCACCGTCAGGGGGCGTTGCGGCTGCTCACCAGCTACAACCACCAGGAACTTCTGCTTCTCTATTGACCTAAAGACGGGCGTGCAGCACTAATAGGCACACCACCTCCAATTAATTACGTCGCGAAAAGAACTGTTTGCTCTGAAATATCCGGCTCGAATAGAACCAATGTTTGGGCTGCGACGTAATGAAAAACTACCTAACGGTGATAGTTTGAACTGTTGAACTATTTACTTATTGAAAGTACCATGTTGGGCTGTTATTTATCATATTTATTGTGTTTTGAACTTACAAAATAATATACAATATTAAAATCAAATAAAATATGCACTGCCGGAATCCTGAATTGAAGATGAAGTGACATAAATTGACAACCTTTTTATTTCCTTCGTATAAGCTGCCAGTACTTGAACTAAAGAGTTCTATAATGCCACAAAAGCTTGAACACCACGCTTTTCTCTAAATGGTAATTATACTTTTCGTTCATCATTTAGTTTCTATACTAATACTTTTTAAATTTTTAGTTTTTTATTTAACATAAAAGTGTTTTTTTTTAGTATTTTTAAACTATTATTTTATTTTACAATTTTTAGTGCGAATTATAACCGCCGATGAAAGTACTTACTTAATGACAGCGCCATCTAGTGACGTATAGCTGAACTAACATTCCAAACGTTTAATTAATTAGTCCTGGCGATTCTAATCAGAATAATGGGATATTCTTATCGAATTATTGTACTGTCATCGGTCTTTGATAAGTCTATAAAGTTTAAATGAAATCTGACCGTTTAAAGTGAGTCATAATCGAGTCCAAACGAGTCAGTTACAGACAAACAAACAAACATACAGGTGAAACTAATAGGCGTGTTAAAAAAAAACCTGCGAGCGAAAAAGTTCTTGAATAAAACAGGAATGGTTTGTCGACGATGTAAAAAATATAGAGACCGTGGCCACTTACAACAAATTCTCTTTAAAATGGCGGAGGAACCACCTAACTGAGTGAAATATGGGACGGAATAAAGTCGTGCGGTTAATGCGGTAAGGCCGGCGATGTAGCTGCGATCCGGATACACTGAAACTGAGAACGTAACGAAGAAATATGGTCTTTATTTCATTAGACATAGAATAATAAGTTTTCTGTGTGCACGCATAACAGCATAACAGTTGGATTCGTTCTTCTATTTTATCCGAAATATAAGAACTGCAGAAGAGAGAGGATGGTTTGCGCATAATTATACTCCGCGCACCTCAACGCGAATAGAGAACGCAGTGGCAATCATGGGAAATTGTAAGTTTTTCATATAATTATAGAAATATTTAAATGGAAAAAATATTACAAATTTCCCTTGCAACAAGATCTTCCCTTATACACAACCAAACATAAAATCAAAATCTGGCTACTGGATCTTAATTACACCGAAACAGAACAAATCGTCTTTATTTGACATGCTGCATACCTACTTCGCAACACTACACACATGCACGCACGAACACACATACACATAAAGATACTAACCAATTTTTATTCTTTTTTTTTAATTAGATTATTATTTACTTTTCCATTTTACTGTAAACGTAAAAATATTATTGATTTTGATTATAATTATCAATCAGAACTTTAAATACGTTTCTAAAGTAGGTACCTAATTCCTTATAACAAGTGAAATATTTTGGTATAACTTTTAGAATTCTTCATTTTTTAGTAATAGTAATCCAGATGATCTACAATATTCTAATTTGAGAAGTCAACGCCTTGAAAGGGAGAGAGACAAAATATGTACCTAAGTGTAAAAAAATCGCAGCTCATAATTGAACTAAAAAGCAATATTCAAAATTCTGTTTCAGACTTCATTGTAAACGTTCCTTATCATAGTTGGTTAAAATAGCAGCAGTTTATTAAAGCTCTCTTGAAAATTGTGACATAAATTTTATTTCTTTTGTAGTTTTCCACGCGAAAGGGGAGATGCTTATGAGCTTATGAAAGAGTAGACAAAAATATCGAGGTAATTAAATGCAACCTAGAGAAACAATTGAAGATCGTTGGTTCAAACCCGGGCTTGACCTCTGAATGTTTTTTTCTATTTATAGCATGACTGGGCGTAGCGATTAGTGGTTCTATTCTAAAATAACTTTGTTGTTGTTGTAAAAGTACTTATTGATTTAAACACGCTTTTAAATCAAAAAATACTTTGATTCAACATTCTAGATGTGGAGTGGTCAGTAAAGGTGCGTTCACACAGCGATCCGTTTCACTGATTCGTTTATATTCGGCGATGGCGTGTGTAGTTGTATGAGCGATTTCAAACACACGACTGTATTCCAATTCCGGTGCAATGTGAACGTTACCCCTAGTAGCTTCGTATCCATTAATACGATCCTGTAAATACCAACCCACCTCACTAAGAGGTCTCCGAGTTCTCGTAGGGACAAATGTTTAGGCGATGAACGAATATAATACTGACTATATTCATTAGTCATGGCTAATATATGAAGTTTTATAAAATAATTAAAAAAACTAAATTATTATTATTATTATTTCCGCCAAAGTTATATTTCATATTAGAAACTAGTTATTATTTTGAATTTGTTTTTGTATGACAAACTTATCTGACTCAGCTGTACAGAAATGTCTAGAAAAGGATTTTAGGCATCTCCCTTTCTGCTAAAAATAAAATATCACCAACCTCGCTGAAATAGAATATCTACAGAAAAACAAAAACCATCCAGTTACATAAATGTTGCGAGTGAATGAAGACGCCAAAATCTCAGACGTTAGAGTTCGTGCAACCTCCATTTTATTGTGGATGAAATTATTATGCTAATGCGTGAATGTACAAAAAAGGCTGGAAATAGAAGTAGATATTACAAAATAAACCGTGAACAGAAGACAACCTCTTAAGGCTAGGAATATACGAACTTAGTTTCCTAGAGTCCGGCATCTGCAACTTATGTAGAATGCAATCGTTCATCTCCTTTAAAATTTTACATGTCCTGCTCCCAATAAATTGTTTTCGGGGTCAGAGTAATTATATGATTTTATAACTACTTTCACGTTTCTCGATCACCCGTCATCTCAACATTGACACTCTTCTTCTTTGCTGTATCATCTTTCATACAGTCTATCCATGTTTTCTTCGGTTTTTCCTTCCACATTAATTCTCACCGCAATCGTTGTTACATGCGCATCAATTTAAGCATTCCCCGACGCGTTTTACGCCCGTGGCGAGGACTGTTCAGGCGCGTCCCCAGCCTTTGCAGAATGCGATCGCTACCTGCTTAGTTTGCAGACTGTTTCCAAGTTTTGAAATTATACAATGTCTACGCAGCCGCGTGACAGACGGAGGTAGTAGAGTAGATCGTACCGTGAGTTAAACCAAAGTACTTTACTTTTTAGGGCCGTGTAATCCAGCTTGCCAGACTGTTAAAAATAATTAGGCAGTACATATTTGTATTAAGCACTTAAGAAATATGTCAGAAAGGTACTTCTCTTTATCTATGTATTGTTGTAGGACTTATTTTAAGCCCGACTAGCTAACTACCACCAAATCGGTTCTGGAACACCGCTGGCGACAGTTGATTCCACAGTCTTGTGGTTCACGGCAGGGAATTGACGCACGATTGTGAACTACCAGGCATCCAGACTGTGTATTCTGTTTTCTGTTTATTTTGTGGCAAAAGTAATATCAAATATTACAAATATAAAAAGAAATACGTCCTAGATTTTGCTTGCGTGTTGAAATTAAATGGTTCGGAATTCCCTTTTCAATGCTATACAAATCTGAATTACGAGTAGCTCAACCTTTCGTTCGATCAATATTACATCAAATTTCGTGGTCAAAATATAAATAAATTCAGTAGTTTTAAATAGAATATACAAGGTGTCCCACAGCTATGCCATATGGAGGGACAATATCTTAAATATTGCAGATAGAAAATATTACTAAAAGAAGACTTCATTTTAATTTTTAAAACAATTTAAGCTGCGTTCAAAAATTTTTAATAATCGCCTATCTTAACCGGGAATCGAACGCGCTAAATAGTAAAAAAAAAACACCCATAATTTTACGATACCTATCGAAAGGGTCAATCGTAAGCATTGTCTTTTCCCAAATAACAAGTTTTCAGATGCTTTGATAACAATTAATTTAATTTAGGAAATTCTCAATTGTTAAAAGAGTTAGAATGTGTTACTACAAAATGGGATATCATTTTGTAGTAACACATTCTAACTCTTTTAACAATTTCGCTCCCTGTTGATTGGACCGGCGCAGCGCTTAAACTGTTTATAAATAGCTTTATAATTCTTAAAATAAAATAGGTACATCATTTAAGACAATTGACCTATGTAGGTACTATGGAGCAAATAGAATCTTGACCTATGGTAAAACCTTATCACAGTAAAGAAATGAGATCTATGATAAGATGAGCTGTTATTGTCGATCATAAATTGGCGGGAATAACACCACAGCTGGGAAAAGACTTCCAATCAGCCGTCGGTGTCACAGTTTGAAAGTAAAACAATAATACGAGTATACACGATGGGAGTTTTTATTTTTTAGCCCATAAAGAGCAACTCATCGAAATTCATATTATTCGCTCATTAGACACCCTGCACACACGTTAATCCTAATCTCAGCAACAAGACCCTACCGTCACAGTTAACCCGATAAACCCCCATATGCCAAGAAATTAGTCGAGCTGTCTTATAACGTGAAATGGAGCAGACAAATAATCATTCGGGATAAGACATTGTAATTTATAATCATTTATAATCCTTATCTGGGGTTTCGTTTTGGATGGAAGTGTCATGAGGGTGATAGATTGTAGTTATTTTTATTTTTTTACTTCTTATTACAAAGAAAAGACATGAGATGTGAATGAGAGTAGAATCGTAGCCTACAGGTGGAGCTTATTAGGTGGCCAACTGCAAAGAACAACTATATGGTCAAGTCTACTCTTTGCAGTCTGATTCAGTCAGGTGGGTGTAAGAGAAAGGAGATAGGAGGAATGAGACGATAGAAAAAGTAGGAGGGTATTATTTTATATTACACTTCTTACGGAAGAATACGACAGCGATAGAGTAGCTAGTTCATTCCATTTTTCCCCTTAAGGATAGCAGGCGAGCGAGATGGCAAAAGCTGCAGAACCATAAAGTATCTGTTGGAGTATTTTTTATGAATGTCAGTCAAACGGAGATTCCATATCGTTTTAAAAAGGTATTGTTTATATTAAAGAAGCAGAAATAGTAAAAAGGAAGGTAAAGCATACAAAATCTTGAGAAGTTAAAGTTAACCGCGAAAAAGCTCACTACTCTACCATGAGAGACGATAACATGACTCTCTGATTGATCAACGCCCAGCCCATTCTCTTGGATCTAGATAACTGATATTTTGCACAGAGGTTCCTTTTATGATGTTTGATAAGGGATAAAACCAGGACCTTTCGAAATTAATAGTAGGGATGAAAGGTTGCATAGGGAAACAAGTTTAGTTACACTATTTTATTCGAAACTTCACAGGATAAATGAGTGCATGATAACCTGCTCCAGATAAATGAGTAAAAAAGTGTCAGTCAACTCCTAAAAGGTGAAATGAGGTGATAGAGTCTGAAAATCGTCATGGGTATTTTTTGCGTCATTATTGAAAATAAAACCATGAATATTTGAGTTTAGGTTTCTGATAAGAAGCAAATAAATATTAAAATTGTTGTAGCGTTTTTGAAATTTCGATCCAACTGGGGATGAAATAGGAGACGAAATTTCGTATAGAAGTGCCAAAAAAATCTGTCTATGTTTATTAAAAGTATATTTGGAAACATGTGTATGATTATAAAAAAATTAAATGCAGCTCAAAGTAATTTTTCACAAAAGCTGGTATTATTATATCCTTTAACGTGTTAGACAGAAGTAAAATCTCGAATCCACGAGCTGACTTGAAATAATAATATCAACACACGATATGAGACGTTTCACATAACGCCATTATCTCGGGAGTACTTAGCAGAATGACACGGAATAACTGAGGACACTCGTGCAAAGTGACGAGAGCATTTTGTACGAGTACATCACTTCTGCGCTCAATGTAAAGAATTTTTATTATTTTTTAGTGTGATCTTATAATGTACTAGGTGGTAGATCATATGTAGGGTCGTCTGGGTAGGTACCACCGCCTTTCTTATTTCTGCCGTGAAGCAGTTCGCTGTGTTTCGGATTGAAGGGAAAGGTAGCCAGTGTAATTACTGGGCATGGAAGGCATATCATCCTAGTCCCCAGGTAGGCAACGCACTTGCTAAGTGATTTACCCCTTAATATTGCAAGTGTCTATAGGTGACGGTAACCACTCAATACCAGGTGGGCCACAAGCTTGTTTGACATCTCGTTACATAAAAAAAGAGAAATAATGGGATCTTTAGGAGAACTAAGGTCACCGACGTAGCTTAGAGAATTGCGAACATTAAGTGGTACGGGGGGCACATTGCGAGGAGGATTGCCGGCCGTTAGAGCGGAAAACTCCTAGAGTGTTGACCGCGTACCGAGAGACGCAAACAGATCGTCAGTCCACCTTGTAAGGGACTGACTCCCCCACAAGACAGGTCCAATCGGTTTAGAGATCTTTTGAATCGATATTTTTATTTTGACGTAGCTCTTATGGCATTCATCTCACCTGATCCTAAGTGATAAATAGGTGGAAATCTTATATCTGTTGGAAGGCTATAATGTAATAAATTAATTTCCACGTTCACGCTAATTGCCTAACCTCAAGAACTTGTGTTCAATTATTAGACCAAAAATCTTGTGTCCAAATTTATGCATAAATCACCTGAAAATTTCGACACACATTTGAGAAGATAAAGATAACGACCAAACAATTAATTCATCACTCCACCGAAGTGTCTTGTTGTGAACTCTTTTGTTGTACAGATATACAATTTACAGCTTATTACAATAATTATCATCATAGACCAATCTGAGCACAAATTGTTAACATTTACTATCTAATAGTCAGGTCTCTCGAAATGTATTTTGATTAATTTAGTAGTAATTTTCATTAAAAACTCCTTGAGATACGAACAAGAATTCTCCGTCAAGAAGTAAGACTGGATAACTTAAGCGAGGTTATTATAACAACACATCGCATGTCTGCATCAAGTTGAGATGTTTTAGTGGAGTTCTTTCTTGTACTTGACAAACGGAGTAGTCTCGAAACAAAGAGCTTTGAAATAATAAGGATTACTGCAGTAAGTGCACCATACTTTTAACGGAACACGTGACTTTAAATGGACCTTATGTGTAAAATCTTTGTTTGGGGCAAGAAAATTTTGGACAAAGGCATTTTTGCTTCATCTATAAGTATTACCTACTTATTCCCAGACTGTTGAGATGATTTTGAGTGTAACATTTGTCTTGGTTGTTGGCTTTTGTTTATTGAAGGATTGTTTTTGAGTTTGGTGCCCCTTTTGTGTAGGCTACAGGCTGGCAACCTATCTACCTGGAAATCTATTTTGTGGGGTACTGTTTTGCCCATACTGCCAGAAGTGGCTTTATGCTTAACCAAATTTTACCTAAAGCTCTGCTCAACCCCTCTTGGGGTTATGTGCGTGACTATATATGTATGTATGTTATGTACTCTGTTATTATGTATATATAATACTCTTTATTGCACATAAAATACATAATACAATTGTTTGTTACATAGTTTACAAGGGCGAACTTATCTCTAGAAGAGATCTCTTCCAGTCAACCCATAAATGTGTGTTCTAATATTGTTATGGTAGGCGACACAAGTGCAAAAAGGGTTTGAAAACAAATGAAACTAATAAATAACTAATGCTAAAAAGAATACATATTAGATAAAATAGATAAATAAACTACATAAATAAAAACATAAATAAAAACACGTTATGTTGTAATATGAGAAATTATTTACTTTTATAGGAGGCTATAATGAAATTCTAAAAACAGAGAAATGTCGACATAAAAAAAATTGATAAGAACTATACTACATTTACTTCAATCATAATGTAATTATGATAATGACGCCGTTTTGGTGGAGTGGTCAGTATACCCATCAATTGGTCTGGGTTCGAGTCCTGGTAGCGGCAAATGTTTTTGTTACGAACACGAATATTTGTTGACGAGTCAATGAGTCATTCGAGTCAAAGAGTCAAAAAAAATGTCCGTTATCTAGTATCTGTAACACAAGTTCCTAATTATACTTAATTAGGTGTGTGCGTAGAAATATATTATGTTATTATGTTAATTAGCAAACTCCCTGAGCCTTGCAGTGTAAATAAATAGTCGAGACTCAGTAATAAAAACTCTTTACTTCGACTTTCTTGAAAACATTGATATTTGTTTCGAATTTCATTTGACATGATTTGAAACTTCCGAAATTGTCTCACGGTACGCGTACACCAAAACAGATTTAGCGGCCGATATCGGTTCGGAGATGTTAAAGAGGAGACGGACGAATGCATCGGATGATCGCCTGCATACATTACTCTCGACATCGAACTTTGTAGGTCTTTAGTTGACTGTGCAAATAGCTGAGAGTATACCTAATTAATTTTTCTTTTAACTATATGCATCCGCATAAACACGCTTAATTTGCGCTGTAGTAGGCGGCGCACTGGCGAGAAATGCTGGCCGTCGACTGATGTCGACAACGGCATGCCACGCTTTACATTTATTATCATTTTAGCCGAGAGGCGCCCACTGTTGGACATAGGCCTTTATATTTACATTTAAATTCGAGCCGAATTCGATAAAGGGTACCCCTGTCATTTTTGTATGTGAGATGAGTAAGAAAGGTAGCGAGTGAAACGGACAAACCTATACAGAATGATATTTGGTTTGTTTACATAGAAATATAAATAATTTTATTATCACTAATTAGCGACGCGCTTACACAAACATTTAAAATAAGAACTAGGTATAGCTAACAGTAGATAAAAATAATTATTATTATTTTCTCGTAGGTATACGTAGTATAGAGGGAGTCTTGTAATCGTCAAAAAATTCGACCTCGAGATTTTGACGGATTGACACGTTATGGACCTCCCCGAGTCCAAAAATCTGTTTGGCGAAACCTTAAGGGCGTTTGTGCACTACCAGGAATTTTAGTGTCCGGCAGTCCGATTTTTCCGGTCCGTTGTGGAATGAAAAAAGCGGATGATTGGCTTGTGCACTTGTCCGTCTTTACTCAGATCGGTGCGGATCAGTTTAGGGTAGCTCTCTTTGAAACTACACGCCACATACGCGTAATTACGCCAGGAACGATGAGTATCTTGGAACGTCGGCAGTTGCTTGCATTATTACTCTACGTCGTAAGTCTACTACTAAGACGTAGAAGACTAAAAGAATTTTGCGTACATCCCCTTCTATGTGAAATCTACCTGACAGGGACATTTTACATAAACCACAATAAATTGAGGAGTTTTTCTCACGAGTTCTTGTTGCAAAAACACGTGTTGAGAGACTCCATTTTAAATTAAATCTACCGTACAATTGTCGGTTACTTTTAAGTACATTTTCACTTGATATTGGCGCAATGCGTAATCTTTATGTGTCGCGATGGCCAATAATTTAAAAGAAGAAGAAGACAATAAATTGAGGCAGGATGAAATAAGGAATATTTTTTGCGTTTACAAACAAGTAAATATTTTTAATACTAGAATAAATACACTGAAAAGGCGGGAATCGAATCCGCCATCCGGGCGGCTGCGTTAACTACTACGCCACCGAGGCTCTGCGTTCGCTGTCGAAAATTGTCAGTGCTTGTTGCTTTTATTTTTATGGTAAACATTGTTTCATCAAATCTTTGAAATTTGCACTTCTAAGATCCGAACGAAATATTTTTGCAAATATTTGACGCCCAGTTAAGACGAAACTACCTCACATTAAGGAATAATTTTTGGGTTTAATATATTAAATATTACAAGAAAAAAAAATCTAGTATAAAAATATTACGCGTTATAAACGCAAAAATAAAATAATTCCATATTAAATATTTTTAATACTAGAAAAAAAAATTAAAAGTTGTATGAAAAAGTTTTCTTTAACTACTATCTATTAGTGCACAAGCATAAATACGTTTTTGATTGCTCGAAAAAAATGACCCGGAATGGGGAAAAGTAAAATGTCGGACGGTAAAATTACGTGTACGCACAAACTGTATATATTGGACCGTAAAATCGGACTGACGGACAGTAAAATTCCCTGTAGTGCACAAACGCCCTAAAGATGACAGTCGCTAGATAAATCGGATTTCAGATACGTAATTAAGTTAAAGGCACCGCCAAAAAATTTCACAAGTTTCGTAATCTGTGCTAATTTTATAAAGAGGAAAGATTCGTTTGTATGTTTGTGATGAAAAGGATCAAAAAATAAGCTAATGTTTCAAATTATTTTGCCACCTATTGACCTCGGTCCGGTCGCCGTCTACAATCAGTGGCAAACGTAAAGTAAATACACTTACCAAGCACTACCTACATATATTACTACTATGTGAAACTATATTTATTGCAAAACCTTCAAGTAAGAAACAAATTATGTTAGACTTGGCTGTATGAGTTAAATCCCTTCCATTAGCGAAGAAAATTTAAGAAAACCGGCCAAGTGCGAGTCGGACTCGCACACCGAGGGTTCCTCGGTATAAACTGCTGTATCTTTTGATCGCGTTAACTTAGAAGTTTGATTTTTTCACTGCTTAAAGGGACAATAGACCTAGGTATTTGGTATAAATTTCAATTTGATACCTTTATTCGTTCGTGAGAAATAAGGTAGTAAGATTCATTTTATTAAAATATTTTTATTATATTATATAACTAAAAAAATGTGATTTTCGCAATTTTTCCTATATTTGCATTATATGACAATGCTTCATGCCAAATTTCAAGATTCTGAGTTTACGGGAAGTATCCTGTAGGTTTTGATTCCTTTGCGAGTGTCGGAAATTTGTTGAAAATATCGACATAATCGGCTGTATCTTTTGATTGGCTTGGCTTAGAAGTTTGATATTTTCACAGCTTAAAGGGACAATAGACCTGAGTATTTCATGTGAATTTCAGCTTGATACGTCCACGCGTTCTTTAGATAAAGGGTCTTGACAGACAGACAGACAGACGGACAACAAAGTGATCCTATAAGGGTTCCGTTTTTTCCTTTTGAGGTACGGAACCCTAAAAAAAAGAGAGTTTGGCGCGCTTTCAAGGCGTCTGTTAGCTTTTTATAGCTATATTTCAAAAAAATATGTCGTAGTGGATTTTGTTTGTGCAACTTGGATGCACATTAGGCGGTATTAATAAAATTTTTGACTATTATATTTTTGATTGCTGTTGTGTGTGGTTTAGTGATGTGAACCCTGCGATGGTCTGGATGGAACAATGGAAAGGGGTAGCTCTATTCGTGACCAAAAACTTCAGAGGTAATAACTATGTGACACACTTACATTATCTCTCAATTTATTTGGAATTGATGCTGAAATGAAGTGAAAAAGCTCTTTATTTAAATGAACTTTGCTAGGTACTTTTAAATTGTCAAAAGCCCTACCACCATTTCGGATGAAGTAATTATTTTACTTAAATACTTATTATAATGCTGAGACGGAGAAGAAATGGCGAAAGAAACTCCATAGCTTACAATTTCGCATCGTGTAATGTGTATTAAATTACGATTTTAAGCGCGAAAATTTTGGGAAGACTTTTGACTCGCATCCTTTTTACATGACTGAACCGTTTGAGCATCGTTTTCTTAATTTTTGTCACGATATCTTCTTTCAAACCACACATTATTCATCTTCGCTTTACCTTAAAGGTGACCTGAGTCACTTCCAAAATAAACTTTTGAAACTATACATATAAATATAGGTTTTGTTCCAAAAGTACGCTGAATTCACAAAGAACGAAAACATTAAAAGTTCTCAAGAAGAATCTCTTAAAACTATTTCTTTGCGGGGAAATGTTTTAAAACCGACTCGTCCGTCATCAGCGGCGGCCACTTCCAGCGGTACTCATTTTCTTTAGCTAGAAAATTTAAAGAAAAATTGCTAAGAAATTGCAGCGAAGCAGGGACCACTTAGTTGATTTGCTCTGCTGTTTGTTATATCGGCCGGGCCTCCAAATGAAATGTGCAGTTGGCTTTGTTCTTAAAAGTTTGAACGTTAACAGCATCAGGGTAACAGATTTCCGAAGATTTGGTTCTTTTATTTAGGTTGAGTTTGGGCTAAAGTTTTTAACAAAAAAATGTAGAAAGATGTGTCCTCCTGCCTCCTCGTTAAATAATAAGTGTTATTACACTTATTATTTAACTGACTTCAAAAAGCAGGAGGTTCTCAATTCATATTTATTTTTGTTTTTTAGGTGTGATTACTTGATGGATCGATTTGGAAAATTCTTTTATGCTACTCCTGACCAGAAAAAAAGTAAGAAAGCAAACCTCAGATTGCATGTTAATCATAAACGCGATTTGAGATATTCCTTGTTTTACCGTTTAACAAATATCATTTAAGTAAAGTACGTTAAGTAATTATTTTCATCTCGAAACGGGTGTTGGGGCTTTTGTCTATTTTCTTTATTTCTTTTAAATTTCTTCTTTCTTCTTTCTTCTTTTAAAAGTTCTTTTAAATTAAGACTTTTTTTTGTTTTAAGAAGTAAAACCGGTGCGTGATTACTGGTATAAACGTTTAATCGCTTTTCTGGAACAGTAATTGTGTATATTATACTAAGCTTCCTAAAAAGTATTATTGTGATCTTTAACATACTTTCCCCTTATACGGGCGCTCCAAATTTTAGCTGTTAATCCGCTTTTACCAGGCTTTTCCCGATCTTTTCTGCTAACCCTTAAAAACATCGTAGGATTATTTCATTACTTTTTATTATTTCCATTTTACAAGTTTTAATTCTGCTTCAATTTCATAGAAAATTGAGAACGATAATCTGATTTTGAAATTAAGGTTCGACTTCATCGTTTATTTCATAATCACAAAAAGTAATTTCCATGACGAGAAGGCCGAAGTGAAGCAAATGTCTCCAGGAACCCTTAATCACCGAGAGACTGGCTTTCTTTACTATTTGAAGGTTTTGATAAGATAGTAAGTAAACCAGTCCCCTGGTAGCACGTGATCAACTTACCAAAACCAAATCGCCAACTCTCGGTCGGGGAAATAATGGCTTCGTAGATACTACACAAATTAAATATACTTAAGTATTCAATGCTATTATATGTATCTTGCCAGTTTATTCGACTATTTGTTGTTATCTTGCTGGTAACAGTGATCCCTTTGCTGTAGAAATTTGGGGCCTACTGAGAAAAAAACTGCGACTATTACTTTTACAGTCTATCTGGATGTTAACCTTTTACTCCTTATAGAATTCTGAAGAAACCGAAACCGGTGGGAACTGATGGTGCAATGTAAATAGCGTAATCAGGGGGTTAGTGGGCTTAAAACAAGCGATGCCACTAATGCAATTGAGGACAAATTTTGCATCGACTCTGAGACGTCTGGATTTGATTTTAATGGCCGTACCACTAGGCTATAGATTTGGTTATTTAGAAAAGATAATAGAAGAGTAGTCTGACTCCGCTTCAATGCAATCTGACATCAATAGCAAAACGTCAGAATCAAAAGATATATTATAATCTTATAAATTTTCCCTTTGACTTCAAACTACATAAATTATACATTGAAACGTAATGGACAAGGAACCGGAACATTTACAATTAATAAAGACCTTACTTTTAGAGTGTTAGCTTGTTTATTTATTCGTTAATGTATTTGCAAGTTGCAAAACAGAAATGTAGGTACTCTTTAATAAACAAACGCTTCGAACCTACAGGAGGATGAAAAGGGAGCAATCAAAACAAGATTTTAAGTAATAACAGCTAGGTGTTATTTTGTTTACATTTGCGTTGTGAAGCTTTGCCAATCTTACACACCGACATACTCGTAATGTCATAATTACAACGCTACAAAGATTTTATTTGACACCGATCTTCTGTAAGGTGGAAGTACCTACTACTCCAGTCAAATGCTCTACATTCAAGAGGCTAGTCCCCTACGCCTTCTCATAAGTTTGGTTACATTGTGATTGAGCTATATTGCTTTAAATATACTTATATTATAAAGCTGAAAACTTTGTTTGTTTGAACGCCCTAATCTCAGGAACTACCGATTCAAATTGAAAAATTCTCTTTGTGTTAGATAGTCCATTTATCGAGGAAGGCTATAGGCTATATAACATCATAACACGCGAACAAAGTTGCGGGCACAGCTAGTAGGTAGATAAAGTTCGTTATTAGTACAACCATCTAAATAACATTGATTGCAAACACTGACGTAAAAGCCATTATATCCCTTGCAATCTCATTTCGTTTTTGATAGTTCCTCCATCCTGTATCTCAGGGGTAATCCAAATGCTATTTCCCGTCTTTTTCTAGCACCCAAGAGACTTCCGGAATGGTCGTATTGGCGGTCATAACAATACGTCTTGAGGAGACAGGTGTGGGTCTTTTTGGAGAGCTACTTTGCTTTTTCGGGGGCGTTATGAAGGTGACCCACTTGATTTTATAGCACCGCCCCGTTACGAGCAAAGCAATTTTTATTTTCACCTCTCCAGCACCAAAAGAGCTCTTTTGCTTTGTAAAATCTCGAAGCAAAAACACTTTTTGGAGCGAGCTCTAAATAAGACTGTAGCTTAGAAACATTTTTTACGCTAAAAATTTAAAATAAAGTTTGTTACACTAATAGGTGAAACATACTCTAATTAAAGTATTGTCGTGTTTTTTTTTCACTTAGTACAATTTTCTCGCTTGAGAGGTGAAAAGTTGTATGTTTCACACGAGAGATATTTTTGTCTCGTGCCTTTAAATCACTCAAATCGCTCAGTAGTCCATTTGTAAATTACGAGCACCTCGCTGGTTCGTGGTTTAATATCGGCACTCGCAGCAAAAAATAACTTTGCTCACTTGTTTTTTTTTTAATTTGTTGAAAAAATAACTATTGTATCAATTACTATAGTCTTCCAGCGGCTTCGTAAATGTATATTTTGAGAAAAGTTATCGACTTGTAGAAATAATTCTGTAGCAAGAAGTCAGTGCTAATTTAATTAAAATTATAATTTTGAACGACACACTGCTTTGATCTAAAAAAATAACAAAACCATAATTCGTTCAATTATTTTTTAAGTATATTTGGTTATTGAGCATTATGGGCAGATTTGGGCGTTCTCTCAGGCATTCTCCTTTAACATAATAAAAAAAATCAGTCGCCACATATTTCCGTTCCAAGTTGATTGAAAGTTCAAAGATAACATAGATAACAGAAAGGACCCAACTGCGCACTTGTGCGAAATTAAATTTGGTCAAACTTCAAATACAAAGGGTACTGCTACGAAAGATTTGGAATTTTTTACTTTCTACCCTTTTCATAATTTCTGGAGCAAATTATGACAGACAGAGTTTTTCTTATCTGAACCAGAACGTACCTTTGAGATTTCAGATGTTGAGGGTTTGTAATAAAAAGGCCCCGTGGGTGCTTTGTCGAATGCGATACGTTTTATATACTGAACATGTGGAGTAAAAAGGCGGAAGTTGTAGTAAGATTACGTAAAAAATCCTGATAAAAGAAGGAATAACTTCTTCAACACTTTTGTCCAAAAACACAAATACGCAATATAAAATTATAAGACTATCACCTTTCAACATTTTATTAGATTTATTAGTTTTTATTAAATTTATTTTTATTGTGTGTGAATTAAAATACTCAGATCAACATTTCTATGTTAAAGGCCTTGTATTAATGAAAATATACCAGGAGGTGGCCTGTATGTAGGGTCGCCTGGGTAGGTACCGCCACCTTTCCTATTTCAGCCGTGAAACAGTTTGCTGTTTCTCGGATTGAAGGGAAAGGTAGCTATAGTAGCTAAAGGTAGCTAGTGTAATTATTGGGCATGGAAGGCATTTCATCTTAGGCTAGGATGACAGTGCACCTGCAGTACAAAGTTTTTTTTCCTTGTTATTGCAGGTGTTCCAAATATCAAATATCCATGTCACATTGAAATTGGAGCTTCGCGGTGATTAGATCATAATACCGGCTAGCACTCGTGGCTCTAAGCAGGATAGAAGTTTGGGACAAGGAAAAATGCTCCTTTGTACACTCGCCGTGGTATGGAGGGGCATGTAATTTTCTTAGTGACGCAAAATATGGATGTATGGACATATTTTTGTATGGAATTTTTTAAAAGTATGAACAAACATAATATGCTCCAGAGCCGCATTGACGCTTGAAAGTACAGGACATCATTCATGCGTTTCCAACTTTGACCTCATCAGTGCCGCTATGAAACAATTGAGAAATAGTTACATAGGTATCTCTTACTAGCTGTTGATCAGAAATTACAGAAACACACTTGTATAAGGTACATACTTCTATGCGACGGTTCCATTAACATTGATTACATTTTTTTTTTAATTTTTATACTTCACTGCAACATAAATTATCGTACAACTGGGTGCACGTTCCTGGCAAAAATCCAGAAGGAAGGAAAATCTATTCATTATCTCTGCATCTGAATTTAAAAATGGACTATATTTTACATAGAAATTCGCCCCTCCATTTACTCAACCATAGTCTGTGTTCGACTAATTTAATAAATGCATGTGTCAAAATAGTGAGTCTCGCGTGAGAGGTCTGTGAGACCGTTTTGGTTTGATCATTTGTTGCCTCAATTTCAAATTTAAAATCTCAATTTCAAATCTAACATTTTGCGAAAATAGAGAATTCCTATCTATCGAGATGAGAATTTTTCTTTGCGTAGGCAAACGAAGAATAAACCTCAATAACAATCGCGGAATTTATAAGTCTCTTCAATCATTTCAATATTAAATAGAAAACGTACGAAGGTACTAAATATTATTAAACAAAACTCGAGAGATTTCGAGTGATCATAGTTTTAATCTTAATAAAAAATTGAGAAGAACTTTGTAAAATAGGTATAGTGCTATGGACAACCAATAAATTTAAAATTTTGTTAAACATGAGAAAAATATAAATCGTTCAGTAAAGTGGACCACTCATACCACGCAGACAAGGTAAAACAGAGACAGTTTTATGAGGTGAGATATAGAAAATTAAGAGGAGTGCGAAGTTGAAAATCAGATCACTACGCATTGTGGACCTGGAAAGTAGAAACGCTCAAGAAGGTAAATACAATAAGATCGTACATAGAGGATGTTAAGGAGGAGACAAACATTTATTATCACGATGCCAGATAAAAAAATGATGTCGTACAAAAATCAGAGTTGTGTGAGATTGTATAAGGTCAAAAGACCCGTTGCAAACATTAGTAACAAGTATGTAGCAAAATTTGTGAATTATGACATTGTCGAAATAACCTTGTAACTGTACACATCTTCACACATCATTGTCACAAACAGCGAAGTAGCACCTGGTAAAATTTTAATTTGGCTCAGGAAAGCAACGACGAGAACTTTCTCGATTGAAACTTTAAGAAGAAACTCAAGTAAGCATTCACAAGCTGTAAATGCAAACGTATGACTTATTAGCACCGGTTTAAGTTCTCTCAACTCGGTCCGTTGCCTCCAATGACGTAGCGCGTGAAGTTTGTTTCCTAGTTTTGGAATAAATTAAAATTTCTTCCGAGATTCTTACCGGCGGAGAAATATCTTTGTTTCTTGTTACGACAAATGGTGTTCTGCAATTCTCGAAATGTTTGCCGAGCAAATATGGCGGGGCTTGGGAAACTTTCGCAAGGGTTGCGCGCTTGATCAGCTTTGTTGGATGCGTTATTGTTTTCTGAATTAGTCAAAGTTGAAATAAGCTTTCTTGGTATTTCAGGATAAGCAGGTAAATCATAAATAAAATAATTGCTTACCATCGTTGTAGGATGCTTGAGTTTTTTTGATGGAAGCAACACTGATAGCGAGTAAAAGTAATCGTTTTAAAATTAAAATAGGTGATGGAATGATTTTCGCGTTTACAAACGCATATATATTTTTATTACTAGAAAAAATACACTGATAAAAATCGACCTGCTTATTCCATAATGTAAGGTAGTTCTATCTCAACTGGGCGTCAAATATTTCGTTCTTAGATGTTGAAATTTCAAAGATTTGATGAAACAATGTTTACCATAAAAACATAAGCACCAAGCATTGACAAATTTCAACAGCGAAAGCAGTCGCCAGTGGCGTATTGGTAACGCAGCCGGCCGCATTGCGGAAGATGCTGGGTTCGTTTCCCGCCTGAGGCAGGTCGATTATTTCGGTGTATTTTTTTTTCTAGTATTGAAATAGGTGCTTAGCCAATTCAAATCGTCTTCTTTTTCTTCCTATCCTGGTCCCAATATATTACGTGTCGGTGCAATAGATAAATATTGCTATAGGTATTGGCATAGTTTGATGGTCAACCGACTGACACCAATGTTGTTGTGGGTGGTTAAAGGTCATTGCACATTTATCAGGTTAGCAGATTTCATCTTTTTACTATGAAAAAGAGGCGATGCGCTACGTTTCATAGCCGTTCCGTAGGCGCTGATTCGTAGCGTTTAAAGTAAAAAAAAGGCGTTCCCTTTATGAGCTGATAAGTTTGATATGACCTTTACTCGCCAGCGTTAAGGTGACACCTCATGGGATATGGGCGAGAATTGAATTGCCAAATAGATTAAACTGTATTTATTATAGTTTATTTACAAATCTAAACACAGTACGTACCACAGAACAGATAAAATAGGTTAGAAGTCGTATCAAGCGATGTTAATACCAGAGCCAGTGTTGCCACACGCGACATAATATTTTTTCAATTTAACAGTATATTTGTACTTACCGGTGAAAAAAATGTCTCCATTAGTAAGATTATGAGTCTTACTTCGCTTCCTGCCAGTTAAAATAGCACAAGACGGTGTTTTAGATTTATTTTTTAAATATTTTTCCTGTTCTAAAAGGATCGAATATGAGCGTTTACTCATAACCAGCAGCGCGCGCGCCCCGCCTACTTACGACTTCTAACCTCTTCTAATTGTTTTGTGGTACGTACAGTATGCAATGGCGACGGAACACAACAGAGAAACAGAAAACAGACCTTGTCATTATCTTAGACCCAATTTGTTAGGAACATTTACAAAGCATGTTATTAAGCGTATTATGAGAGATCTATTTTAAATAAATAATACCCTTTGTTCCTTTGGCATTGTGTTTACAAAGTCTTTAATAACACCTTGGTGCTATAGTTTGCACCACAGAAATAATATTATTTCTTTGCACGGTCCTAGATTACCCCTCAGTCAGCTTTTACACCTTCAAAAACTTCACCAACAACAACCACTTTGAATCAAAATTAAATAATGTTTATATTGAAATAAACTCTAAAATGGAAGGAAATGTAACTGTGACATTTTAGAGTTTATTAGATATTATAGGCCCTATTATACAGTGTGTCTGGTAATGGACTAGCGATAATTTAGGGGCGTCAAATTTACCTAATATTATTGACAAAAACACCCATAAGGGTGGTCAACCCCCCCTCTTTTTGGAATAGCGGCCATTTTAGTTTTTTTTTTTTTTTTTTTTAGTTTCGTCTTTCTTAAAAATATCGATTTCTCTGGACACAAAGGTACTACAAACATTTAAAAAAATGTGTTAGTAAGGTAACAATACCGTCTTTTAAGTAAAAGAGATCTATGTTTAAACTTTGAAGGGGCTTTTAATAGGGCTTATTAAAACACGAGTGGTAGTTCAAGATACGAAGGCGGGGGGCGGGGGCGCTTCCGATTGTACAGTTCTGGCGGAGCGCTTGATGATTAGTAGATCTTCGTTTCCAATAAGGCGCGAACAAGCATATTCAAATTGAAAATTAAGTGAAAGGCATTTGTTTTGGAAAAAGTAATATTAGTGTTTTTTCGTTTTATTTAAATGTAGTAATGTAGTTAAATAAAGTAGTGTATGTACAGCACATAACTTGGTATTAAAACACTCGTGGATAGGATGTGAAAACCTGCCAAGACTCGTTTTGAAAACCTACACGTGTCTTAATATAAACCGTGTTAAATATGTGACAGTTACATTAACTGCTAGTCGGTATACTTTTATTTTTTCCTGAGAAGAAAAATAAAACAAATCTACATTACCCAAGAAAAGCCGCTGGTCAAAATTGCTTATTTTTAAAATTGAATTCATGTCACTTCATGTTAAAAGAATGGGACAAAAAGCTTAAAAAGCCGTTGATTTTATGTCCTTAGTAAACATTTGAAGGAAATTCTATTTCAAATATTTACCCGATTACTCAAATCCAACGGTATTTCTATTCTTACAATTCCATTTTTGAAATTGTTTCCGGGTATAAATAATTTATGATAGCTCATTTAAATTCGAGACGTGTTCGAATACTCGTTGAAATCAAATCAAGTTCGACAAAAAAACATTTAAGGTATGCAAACGAGTTTTCAGTCAGGAGTTCGATGACCCCAGAAGTAAGCATTTGAGCTTTTGAAAATTTCAGGTTTAATAAGTAAGGATTTGTTCTAAGTCGGCTTAGCTCGCTATCACTTATCAGCCTGTCTCCTTAACATTAATATTAGAAACCTTATTGCGTTCCGTCAGTCAGTGATAAAATAGCCAGTCCCTTAAGGTGGTATCAGACGGTTCACTCAAATGAATGTTCACTCCAGTGAATGTGCTTCATTTTTATTTCATTCTATATTGAAATGCACTAAGCAGGCAATTTTTTGGTCGAGATAGAAACTAAGTATTACAGAATAGCATGAAACAATATCCTTATATTGTAACGTTCTGTACTGTACCTAATGTATCTATTCGCAACTCATATTTTTGTGCATTATTGTGATATGCCGTACTGTTTCTACCTATCTAATGTATTTTGAGATGTGTAAATTAACATAAGTTATCCTAGTTTTACTAGTGGGGGCCTTAAATTTCCCTCAGTTGTTACCAATATGTCTTTTTAGTTAATAAGCTGATGGTCTTCCTAACATAAAATAAATAAATATATATTCAGACGGTCGAACTGGAATGAAACAGAAAAGAACGTTAATCTCCTCTTTTCGTTCAGTACGTCGTCGAAAGAAGACCATTATGCCGCGACGTTTTCTTTGACAAGATTCAAAACAACATGAACGAATCGTAGTAAAGTTTCTCTCAGTGTTCAGACTGTTCATTTGTGAAACATGCCGAATGCCAATATCCAGCATAGTGATTGAGGGTTCCGAATAACGCTTGCTTCCGTACTCGGACTTATAATCACTCACTATCAAATCATAAATTACACTCATCACGGAGAACTTAGAAGAATACTTGCATGCATGCATGTAATAGATTATGCGCAAATTCGCTTTGTTGTTTGCACGGAAGCATGTTTTTTGTTTGCATGCTTGCTTATTTGCATTTTATATTTCGTCGTTTCGGGGCTTTTTGCGCCATTGCAATCTATAAATATCTATAGTGACAAGCCTCCAAGTAAGTCCTATTGAGGCCTTGAATGTACTCCTTTAGCTGAGCGGGCACTGTCTAAAATAAAAAGATATTCCCAGCGTTTTGATGTCGTCTGGGTCAAGAATGTGCTTATTTGCATGCATGTTTACTTCGTCATTTGCATGCATGTTTGCTTGCTCATATGCATGCATGCATCTTGTTTGTTTGCATGCATGCTTGCTTGTTTGCTTGTTAATGCATAATAAAAATTATAAAAATATCAACAAGATCGTGTTTTTTTACGTAAAAATATCTTAAAGCTTTCCGATATCAAATGTAATTAATATTCTCCAAAACAGTACACAGTTAACTATTTATAGTAAATAGGAATCACTATTACCTACTGTTAAAAACGATATTTATATTGTAATGGACAGGTATTAACCATTCAGTGGGATTATTTTCAGTGCAAATAGCGATATTCAAATTGTATCATATTATTATGCATGTATTCTGCAATTATTGAGTGAACTTTTATAACTATTTTTAAGGCCATTGATAAACCGCTCAGCGTATTAACCTAACAGAAACACGTGGGCAATTAAAAATCATGAAACTGTAAAATACAGCGACAGGCTGCCAACTTGTCACTATTTTGATGAACTGCATGACCCATGTTGCCAGATGTGGCTTTATGTGTAACTGCAAAAAATGAATATTCTGCCTTATCTTAGGCATGTTGAGAGAATATTAATTTTTTGACGTGATAACGTCTTGTAAATCAATGAACGCCGTCTGCACGCACAAAAAAGCATGACTCATTATCACGTTCCTCCTGAGCCGACCGTGCAAGCGAGAGCGCGGAACAAGCGATAGAGAGGCACGATCTGCCTAAGCGTTCGGTTTGTGTATGACGTTATCTCGGCGTTTACAAACGCAAAAAATTATTTTTAAATAAAAAAAACCGCCTTCAAAACTAAAAACGTAGAAATAAAAATTCTGTTTATAAAAATCTAAATGTTTTTTTGAGGTCGGTGCCAAATACAAGTGACAACGTTTAATCCAAATATAAATGTTTTTTTGAGGTCGGTGCCAAATACAAGTGACAACGTTTAATCCAAATATTAAGGTTGGCACCGACCTCAAAAAAAAATTAGATTTTTATAAACAGAATTTTTATTTCTTAGTTTTTAGTTTTGAACGCGGGTTTTTTTTATTTAAAAATAATTTTATTTTTTGCTTTTTAGTGTTTTAAGTATGTAAATTTTAAGGCAACGATCTCGAGATCGTTTAGACACACAAGTGATAAGATTACGATATCATCGATGTCAATTAAATAGGCATTATTAAGGATAACTTTAAAACTACTAGTCAGATGTCGATTAAATTTGAATGGGACCAAATGACAAGCACCTGCTTCCAAAGGTCGAAAGAATCTTCAAAATCGGTACACCCAGTAAAGAGTTATGAGGTAACAAACATTAAAAAAAAAAAAAACATACAGTCGAATTGATAACCTCCTCCTTTTTGAAGTCGGTTAAAAAAAATATTCCATAACATAAGGTAGTTTTTATCTTAACTGGGCGTCAAATATTTGCAAACATATTTCGTTCGGATTTTAGAAGTGCAAATTTCAAAGATTTGATGAAACAATGTTTACCATACTAACATAAGCATTAAGCAGTGACAAATTTCAACGGTGAAAACAGTGCCCTGGTAGATAAGTGGCAAACGCAGCCGCCCGGATTGCTGAGGATGCTGGGTCCGAATCCCGCCTGGGGCAGGTTAATTTTTTTCAGTGTATTTTATTTAATTCTTATGCAAGGGGCTGAGGCTGTGTCTCAGAGCACTTCGATCTTTTGTGCTTCCCCTTTCCTTATCACCCATCCCCGCCAACATCGAAAACATTTTGTATGAGTTTTTCGATATTGGCGGGAATAAGGTCTATAAAGTCCTCTGGTTTAGGGTAACCTAAACCCAGCACCTTTAGTCGCCTATTGGCTAGTGCATCGCAGTCACATAGTATGTGCTCCATGCTTTCTTCCTCTTCACCACACATTCTACAGATGGGGTCTTGGGCTTTGCCAATGTACACAGGTGTCTTTTAGTGGCAAAGTGGCCAGTGAGAGCACCTGTGTATTTTCTAGTTTTAAAAATATTTACGCGTTTGTAAACGCAAAAATCATATCCTAAATTTAGTTATCGACTATACATCACACCTTTTAAAGTAGACGTGAAGGATCTTAATGTTTTCTCCCCTGAGGGCCTAGACATGTGGCAAACGATACAACGTTTCTATCGAATGAAATGTCAATTATTGACTACTACCACGAAGATAGATTAGGACGTAATATAAGCTTCTTGACTACTACCTACTACTACTCATCAATTGACACGACGCTCGCCATGGAGCTTTCTCAGTAATACGTTAGTTTCATAAATAAATAGTTTCGTTAAAGATTCTATTGTGGCTAGGCCCCCTAATAGTGATATATAGGGCCTTGTGGATATAAGATTAACCTCATCTTAAAGTAGTAAAGTTCAAAATTGGATGGCAACTATTATACAAGGTGACCTAAAAATCTACTGTTCCATACAAATGTAACACTTTTACAACTAAAATGTATTGAACAGCTCATATTTTAGGTGATTGGCTTCATATTTGGGCACTATGAATGACTAGTGGTCACCTATGGTTTTGCTCGCGTTAATGTCGGTCATTATTTATAGCCTTCCTCGATAAATGGACTATCCAAATCAATAAGGATTTTTCAATTTGGATCAGTTCCTGAGATTAGTGGTTCAACCAAACAAACAAACAAACTCTCCAGATTTATAATATCAGTATAGTAAGTAGAGTAAGTAGTCTCATTAAGGATCTCAATGCCTTTGCAGTCACCCTGTAGATGTGTATAAAGTTTAATACAAATTTTGCTTGTTATTCATCTAAAATACATTGACTATGGAATAAGGTTGCAAAATGTATTGAGCAAATTTGAGGTAGTTTGAACCGTAATGTATGTTATCATCCAATACATTATTTTTATTTCTCAAACTTTAAGTTCACCACACTACAGTTATTGACAATATGACTCTTGACTTTCGAAGTTAAATTTTGATGAATGTTACTTTGTCTTTTCTTTGTTAAAGTAGGTACTTTTGTTAACATTTGAATTTATTTTTTTAGACAGTGACAAATCATTGACGTTGCCCAAGAACATCACAGTGCCTACGTTCTCCAATACCCTTAACTCGTTAAGCCCCGTTCGCGCTCAGGAGCGCGAGAACACAATTAAAATCAATTGTGTCTGGATATTAATAATCGTCCAGGGATTAATGCAATATTTGAAAGCAAAAGACAGCTAATTACAACCCATTTTTACCGTACATATTTCTGCGAAGCCATTAATTTTTTGCATTAACGAGAATGCAGTGAAAACACCATGTGAATTGGCCTTTTGAGTTTTTGATCAATTCAGATATATGTTTAAAGAATTTTATTTCTCATAAATACACTAAGTTCATTTATAATGAGACATACAAATTTCACAAAAATAAAATTTTTCGGTAACTTTATGCACAACCAAATAAAGCGACTTGTACTTCAAGCCTTGAACAGGCCGGAGTCAATTAATTTACCTAGGCTCGTCCGACGTGTGTTGCACAGCCTCAAAGGTCCATATTACAGAAGCACACTTAGAAATCAATCATGTATTGAGGATCTTTTGTCACTTTCTATCAAGCACGAATAGATAGAGACGTACGACGCTCAGTACGGCGTGTATTCTTGAGGCTTATTCTATAATACGAACATAAGTAACTGAGACTAACGTAACAAGACAGTTCCATAAAAGTGATTATACTGCCACAAAAAGGCCACAAACTTATTTGACCCGGTGTCTAAAACTGAAACTAATTACAGCGTTGTCGACCATACCGTATCTAAACTGAACTCCTTGAAGTAAGCAGTGTATATAAAGCAACCTTTAAATTTAAAAAGCTTAAAGACCCAAATGTTTAATTTCAATGGAAAATTGAGAGCGATCCGTCTAAAAAGAATGGGGGACTCATAATAATAAAAGTAACTTTATTCAAAGTGGAACAGCTTCCCGTCGGTAATTAATCAAGTGCCGAGTCCTTGAGATGTTAACGAGCTCGCGTAATTAGAAGAAAAAACTTAGGTAGCAGCAACTCGGTGATTTTGATAAACGACGCCGGTATCCGGGGAATTATGATGTCCTGGTACTTACCCGTCATCGTCAGTATTTGAGGAATTTTTATCGAACGCTGGTCAGTGAATTTTGGTAATCTATTACCGTCGAAAGCTTTAGAGAATAAAAGAGTTGACAAACGGGGAAAGTCTTATATAGTTAGCGGTTACGCAGTCCAAATGCAAGAGAGACTCGCCTCGACACACTCGCCTTTGCCGCGAAATCAAGGTGCTCCTTTACGTTACGAGGGACACGTGTGTGTATGCAGCGAGAGAATTCATTTCTTTGATACTTAGAAATGAGTAGGCAAATTTCTTTCTTCGCTTTGCAATGGTAGTCACAAATTGTTTCACACATTTAGCCCAGCACGCGTCTTAGGACCAGAAGGTGGAATTATAGAAAAAAATCCCTTCAGAACACTTGCCGTGCTTTAGATATTAATATAACGTCGAATGACATATCTACCCGAAATGACCATGACTATCAATTTAATAAGATTTTTGAGGCTTATTGTGTAAATAAAGTATATTAACAACAATGTCATGAATTATATATTTTAACTAAGAATTAATACATTTTTTACAAGCATTGTTATTGTCACAGGTGGCATGGTAGTGGCGAACTTCCCTAGAGGATTTCTAGATAATAAATCTCTTCTTGTCTCTCTGTTGACGAATTTCATTATTCCTTCCGATACGAAATAGTAAATGGGTCGGTTCGTCATCTACATAGTATATATAAGAATGATCGACATTTACAGGTTCGAGCTATGCAATTTTCATAAGGACAAATAAAGACTTGTGCAAAGCCCGACGCAGGCAAACATAGTAGTAACTTTTGAAAAAACAAAAAAATCTCCTTCAATAATAATTTGTGTTTTGATTGAAAGAATAACTTTGTGCAGAGACTCAAAGGTAAGAGCCTCTTTCAGGGGAGACAACGATTATTACATGTAGATATAGAATGAATTGCCCAATGTAGGTATATTCACGTCAGAAAGGCAATAGAAAAAAGTTTGTATGACAGAAAATAGTTACGGAAAAATTAATAATTCAATCAGTGTAAATGTCAAGTATGTAGATGATATAGTTGAGAGAGAAGATTTTTCGTTCTTCAAACACAATAATTCTAGAATCAATACGTTAGTTGCAAAAAATTATACTATAGTTACTAACTCATTCATACTACACCAGCAATACAATTGAAATAAAAATAAACGTCAAAATTAAATTCAAATCGCGTCAAAACACAGGGAAACAAAATAAAACTGAAGGAACGGAGTTCTGGCACAGTTCGCGGCTCTTGGCAGGGGAACACGGCGGAATGGCTCGTGGTGCAAGATAAATAAAGATAACATTGGAAATCTTTCTCGTAATTCTCAGATACGAGTAGGTACTCTTTTTCACATGTAGCATGTATTGGGCCCGCTTAACGCCTGATTACAGTGCCATTAAGGATATTAACCAGTATAACTCCCTGATCACTATTGAATTACAAGCCACTCATAAATACAGTGATCTACCTACACGAAAACCGAATCTGCTCTAAAATTTACTGTTAAAATTTAACTTTGAGAGGAATATCCAGGACTCCTGGATTCATTTCAACTTACCTTCTTCCTGTGATGTATGTAAGTTCCATAATATTGATGTGGATTTGAATAGGACATACTATCTTAACGTTTACTTAAATTTGTGAGGAAAAAGTTGCAGCGCCCGTCCTGAGGAGGTTCCTCAACGTCCGTTACAATCGTTTTCGTGATTGTAAGAATAGAGCTCGGAAGCAAAAGACATTAATAAACTTCTACCCTATGTTTGAAGTATATGGGATACTTTCACTGACACATATTCCATGTACAGTTCTAGTAAAATAGTCCATAAGAATCTAATCAGCTGTAGGCCAGAGTTCGGTTTAATGAAATTTAATAAGAATCATAAGTTCTTTTTTACTTTCTCGTAACGTAGTATAGAGGAAGTCTTGTAATCATCAAAAAATTCGACCTCTAGATTTTGACGGATTTACACGTTTTGGACCTCCCTGAGTCCAAAAATATTTTTTTTTGAATTATGTCTGTGTGTGTGTCTGTGCGTTAGCACGATAACTCGAACATGCTTTAACTTATTGCAACCAAATTTAACATACGTGTATGACATCAAAATATAAGGTTTCTATCAAATTTTGAGCCGTCGATCACGAAAGTTAAGCAACCAAGTGCACGGTCGGTACTTGGATGGGTGACCAAAATTTAACACGCATGTATGACAATCAAATATAAGATTTCTATCAACCTTTGAGTCGTTTCCGGTATGCGAGAAAGTCCCGATTTTTGGAAATGAATTTCACACTATGCGCCAAAACGTTTATAGCTATAAGATGCAAGAAAGCTTCTTATTTAAAACGATATATAGTGTGGAACTATAAATTTTAGCCAAGAATATCCCACAAGTCTGAACTGAACTGACCCTTTAGCACAAGATAAAGTACCTCATGAAAGTTAACGACAAAAATACGGGCGAAGGTAAACTATAACTTTGGTTTACCCTCCATCGTTTTTATATTGATGGCCACATGATCACATCCCAAATGGATAGAAGTATCAGCATTTCAAAATAGCGACATGCAAATGGCTTCTTTGAATTTCCATTCGCAATAAGGTACAGTAAACACGCGCGTTCTGATACAGACTGCCACAAAGAACATGGCTTGGTGTTTCGGTAATGTTTTGACTGTAATTACAGCTGTTGATGGAGATATGGTAATGGATTGGAATCTAGATAAATTATTTGTCTTTTTGTTATAAGACTAATAATTAAAAAGGACCAAATAAAATCCTGATAAATGACCCAAGGAATGGCTCAAAATCAGAATTCAAAAGGTCTTTATTTGAATGGATATTCAGCATTTTTGTTTTCGTCGACAAGAATATCGACGCTTGAAGATGTCATCTTACAGATACTGTCCCCAATATGAGTAAACACTGTTGTGTTAAATGTATTTTTAGCACTATTCAGGGTTGGGGGTGTGGTAGGTACTCCATCGCGAAACTTCGTTCACGAATTCACAGGACCATGAAAATATGCATTAAATATGAATACCGCTATCATCAATCTGAGGAGGTCGATGGCATCGCGGTCGTTTGTTCTTTGTAACGATCACGAAAGATAAGCTACCAAGTGCATGGTTGGTACTCGGTTGGGTGACCGAAATCACGTCAATCATGACGACCAGAAAGCACGTTAAGCTGGTGGTTTGTGTCAGGCAGGCAGCCGGCTATAAACATTTAATATTTACTGAAACCTACAGCAGTATGTTCTATATCAAGACTTACTGCTCCGACCTCAAGTAAATTGTGAGCAGGGTAGTAGATAGAAAGTTCATCCCATCATCATCCCGAATCTATAAATCACGAAAGCCTTTAATCCCGAATACCACCTTGTGAGGTGTGGTTGTGGTGCATGTGAAACGAGCCTTAGGCATCCGGCAATATCTAACGATTCAAATATTTCGTTTAGAAGTTGTTTGTAAAGCTTTATGGACACGAGCGTTACGTCCTCGAGTATTTTTAGTTCGTGTGAAAGATAATATATTACGAAGTATACTAAGGACGGTCGTGAATACAAAGAAGGTTCGGCTTATCAGTCAAAACCTAAATTAGAAACGTGATTGATCGAATAATTTAGCTGTCTAAAAAATTTTAATATTTTCATCAAAAATATTGGACCACCGCCCGCCGTGCTCGGTTGGACCAGCTCCAACGATGACCGATTATAAAATCTATAAAACGTGTCCAAGTTTGTTTTCGGGGTCCGAACTGCGATTTGGACGCTCCAAGCCATTCCATTCGGTCGTTCTGTTAACGGAACGAAAATTTTCCATACAATCCGTACGAGCGTGTCATTGCCAAGTTCCGAATTGCCCTTTTACATTTTAATTTCATTGATTCCAGTTACTTTCGCAATTTTATTGTATTTAATGTACGAGACAAATATGTTTTTCAAATTGGATTTCGGAACGGTTTCGTCGGAAACGTCAAAATCAATTTATACTCTTTTGGATTGGGTTTGATGGAACGGTTGGAACGATTCAATATTTAAAAAATCGGGAGTGGTCTCCCCTTGACTTTCTCGTATACTGGAAACGACTCAAAAGTTGATAGAAACCTTATATTTTGATGTCATACATGCATATTAAATTTTGGTCACCCATCCGAGTACCGACCACGCACTTGGTTGCTTAACTTCCGTGATCGACGACTCAAAAGTTGATAAAACCTTATATTTTGATGTTATACATGCATGTAAAATTTGGTTGCAATATGTTAAAACATACTCGAGTTATCATGCTAACGCACAGACATACAGACACATAGACACATACACAGAAATAATTAAAAAAAATATATTTTTGGACTCAGGGAGGTCCAAAATGTGTAAATACGTCAAAATCTCGAGGTCGATTTTTTTTACGATTACAAGACTTCATCTATACTACTTATACGAGAAACTAAAAATAGGTACAGATGGATTGATATCACGTGATGGCGATTGATGATAAAGTTGAAGGAAGAACTATTATATGTTTTTTATATACACTAAGGCCCGTATTACAAATTGACACTCAGAAATCAATCATGTCTTGAGAATCGTTTGTCACTTTCTATCAAGCACAAAGTGATAGAGGCTCATTCTATAATACATGCCTAAATCTCGAGTGCTAAGTTACGATATTTGATGGAAATTGTTTCCTAATACGTTTCTAATGCCATGCGATATGATGTATGCCTTGTGATGCCAGCAGAGTAGAATAGCATCATCCCATATCCTCCATTGTGTGTCGTAGAGGGCGACTAATGGATCAGCAAATGGGTATTGATCACTTTATACTCCGTCCAATAATCCGCATTGGGCAAGCGTGGTCGACTACTGCCTAGAGCTTCGATGACAAGGAGAGACTTTGTGACCCAGCAGTGGGTCGAATTATAAAGGCTTTTATGTTGATGATGACAACTCTAAATGTCTACTACGAGTAGGTACTATTGCGTGGCAAGATTTAGGGCGCGATTCTATTAGGCAAGTGTTGCTTGCAATTATGGCGTCAAGTTGCAAATTGCATGTAATGTGAACAAACTTCTCCTAGATTTACGCACTACACATTGTAAATAAAACAACTTTTACGGTCTTAACTCGCGTGTAATTAGATTTTACATTTTGTTATTATTGCCCGACGTTTCGTCACAGCGTTCGTGGTCACGAGAAGACTAAAGATGTTAGGTTGTCATATTTCACGAAATAGTTAAATTTACCGTCACTTTAATTACTAATTTGGAGTGTTCCGATTTACACAAAACGGAGCTCACGCTGTCATTAGGTCTTGCTATGTGGTGGTTTGCTTGAGTTTTAATAATTGAAATTACTGGATCCCAAGAAGGTGGTACGGCCAACCATCTTCTCTATTGAAATTTGGGTGTTGCTTAATTTCAATAGCCTCGCGCAACATCCTTGGGATGTATCGACGTTCCTTGGCAAGAATGTGTGATTTGTCGAACCTAATTATAATAATTGGGCCCTTCTAGCGTATGTGCGCACACTGCAGACTTCGTTTCGCGCCTATGTTTTATGTCAGCTATATGCTCTTTCACCCGGGTACCTATGCTTCTCTTTGTTTGTATGAGAGCCCGCAATTACAGTCCAACTTGTATATACCTGAATCTGGTTAACCTTCTTTAGCGGCTTAAAGTGAGTCTTAATCGAAGCTCGCTTCAAGATGTTCCCAATTTTGTCTGTGACTCCTTTCATGTATGGTAAGACTACAGATTGACGCTCGACTATGGCTGCTTTTACTCGGCTTCCTTCGGTCTTACCGTGACTACGAACGCTACAAAGTGTTACAAAACGTCGGGCAATAATAGCAAAATATTAAATCTAATTATACACAAGTTAAATCCTTAAAAGTTGTTTTATTTTATAAGATAGTTTGAACTTTTACATTTTTATTCAAGTAATGTGAATATTGAACGCGCAAACGTTAGTTGCACTGTGAATCCAGTTTCGAACACGCTGAACAGGCCGACAATGCTTTCTATTCAGTCGATAATATACTTGTATTATTATCTCAGAAATGAGTCTGCAAGCAGATATCTCAGAAATGAGTCTAAACATTATGTCCTACTCAATTCTTGAATATCTCCACTTGTATTGTAAGTAAAACCTGCATGTAACTCCGGAAAACATGTTTCTAATGCAAGCAACCTGTACGCAAATGTGACGTCATACTTGTATACAAGACATCACGAGAGGTCGCGTTGCTTGTAAAAAAATCGGGAGTGTCAGGTAAAAAAATCGGGAGGGTATACGAGAAAGTCAAGGGAGACCTTCTCGTATACCGAAAACGACTTAAAAGTTCATAGAAACCTTATATTTTGATGTCATACATGCATGTTAAATTGTGGTCACCCTTCCGAGTGCCGACCGCGCACTTGGATGCATTACTTTCCTGATCGACGACTCAAAAGTTGATTTATTATATTTTGATTTCATACATGTATGCATGTTAAATTTGGTTGCAATATATTAAAACATACTCGAGTTGTCGTGCTAACGCACAGACATACACGCAGACATAATTCCAAAAACGGTATTATTGGACTCAGGCAGGTCCAAAATATATTATGTAAATCCGTCAAAATCTCGAGATCAAATTTTTTGACGATTACAAGATTTCCTCTGTACTACGTACTACGATTACGAGAAATTAAAAAACTATTTGCAATAAATAGTACATACCTACTGAGATGCTTTTTTCAGATGTACCCATTTAAAATGTTTTCTTCGTTATCTTGTAATTTTATATGGTGTAAAAAAGATTTCACGTAATGTTAGAATTACCTCAAACTCGATAACATCAGTATTATGTGAGGCAAGGCATTCTTTTTCATGTTAAATCCTCAGGCAATCTTTCTGCACTCCATACCAGGAATCTAAGCCTAATGCTACACTTAATAAAGACCACATTCCCTTGCAAAACTCCAGTACTTTCCCGAAGCAAGCGCGCTCAGGCTCACCTAACCTCGCGGGCGTCTTAATTTCCGTTCACATCGCCTACTAAGGAAATTCGCTTTCCGAAGCTCCAGCAACATGTAAACGCGTGTTTTGTCAAGTCATACAGACATTAAGTTTGCTTGAATTGCGCTATATGCGGCAGATAGGTGTTGATGAGCTGTTTGGTTGCTATTACGGAGTATTGGGGCGTGCTGAGCAAAATCATGTCACTTAAAATGTGAGCATTAATGTTTCGTTAACAATGAGTGTATGCACGACTGGTTTGATGCTGAAGAATGTAAGGCAAGTAAAATAATGGAAGACTTATCAATTCACCAACATTCAGCTGCGTAATGGATACCTCAGATTGTTCCAACACTTTCGTGATTTTTAAATAACAGCGGCCGCTCTAAATATGCCAGTTTTCTTCTACACAACACTAACACGATGTCTACAGCACGTACAGAGCACCAAGAGTCCTTTTTAGCCTTTTTTGGAGTTTTATGACGAATGTTATGTTAGCCGATCGATAAAAGTTCAAACACTAACGGTGAGGGGAGTACTGAGGGAATGGTGATGGCCCAGGAGCGGGTAGGTATGAAATAATTTGAAATTCCACAAAGTCGTTTATCGAAATCAGTAACACACAAGGCTATAAAGAGTGCAATATACAATATTCAATTTACAAAGTAAGAAAATTGCGAGAATCTTGCCATGCTAAGATGATTTAGTCTGTTATACATCTTTTATTCTGCATTTATTATGAGAGAGATGCAGCCCAAATATTTCCTAAATACGGCCATGTGAAGTGCCAGTATCAAACAAAAGGCAACAACCACGACAGATATGTATATGGCCCATACTGCCAAATGTGGCTTTATATGTAACCAAATGTTACCTAAGGCACTGCTCCATCCCCTTTTGGGATGATAAGTGTGATTCCTCTTCCTCCTTGATTAAAACGATGAGGAGGAGTTTTTGATGATAATGTTTTTTCGGCTACTTTTTATCCCGTATTGTCATTGTCCTTTGTAATGCTTTTAAGTGTGCTTTTAAGGCCGCACATAGAATGATGTATTTAAAATAAAAAGATTTTTTTTAAAAATAGTATCTTGTAAAATTTTAATGAAATCTGAGAATGCGTGGTGCTCTTGATGACCGAATGTGAACTGGTTAAATAATTAAATTACTTTACCAGTGAATTCACAATTTTCATGTAAAAACAATAATTCCTGTTATCACAATGTACCTATGCCACGGAGGCACGGAGCTTGTAGGTACACAAAGAAACGTATAGCTCTAGAACATTTATTTTAAATCCTTGACAGTGAAACTGCGCAGCGCGATATATTTTTGCAACTGCATCAGTATCGATACATTGATGCTAATGTAGCTGCAATAATTAAAACTTGCTATGGACTAGCTTTGGTGGACTGTGGAGGACTATATGCCAACAACGCACTTTTTTCTATTTTTTATTGGTTTAGATTCACAATTGGATCCGATAGCATATAAAAGGACTACAACTTAAAAACTTTGTTAATATGGCGGTGACACACTGTTCTCCTTCAAGTTTCATCCGAACCTTACGTAGGGCGTTGATATGATTTGTTAACCACTGCTGCGACCTACATCTCAAGTTTATCGTGCGTAACTGTTGTGGCCGCCAGCCAAATCTCGGCTAATCTGCCGGAGTGAGGTCGCTTCAGATGTTCCTGGCACTTTCCAAATTACGGATTCACGGATGATATAAATGATGTTGTATGGTGGAAATCTACTAGAAATTTCTATTCTTATAAATCTACGGCCCAACAGACGTTGTACTGTTAAAGAAATAACAACACCGGTCCCGCCCAACAGAAAAAAAATCGGGAGTGGTCTCCCCTTGACTTTCTCGTATACCGGAAACATAGATTACCTCCTAATCTATGACCGGAAACGACTCAAAGGTTGATAGCTAGTTGATACCTTATATTTTGATGTCATACATGCATGTTAAATTTTGGTCACGCATCCGAGTACCGACCGCGCACTTGGTTGCTTAACTTTCGTGATTGACGGCTCAAAATTTGATAGAAACCTTATATTTTGATGTTATACACGTATGTTAAACTTGGTTTCAATAAGTTAAAGCATGCTCGAGTTATCGTGCTAACGTACAGACACACAGACACATAGACATACAGACACATAGACACACAGACACACACACACAGACATAATTCCAAAAAATATTTTTTTACTCAGGGAGGACCGATTTACACGTTTTGGAACGTTTAAATCGGTCAAAATCTCGAGGTCGAATTTTTTTACGATTACAAGACTTCCTCTGTCTATACTACGTACGAGAAAGTAATGAACATTCAAATATGTGCACCAACTCCCGTAGGAAAATACGTATAATATTTACTGAATCGTTGTGCACCATTTTTCGTTCTGTAATTTACTAAAACAACTCGCACAAAAATAACGAGTTTTCGATGAACGTTTATATCGATACTAGCTGTGCCCGCGACTTCGTCCGCGTGGATTTCCCATTTTTGCAACATTTTTCATTGATGCTCAATTCCTATTAGTCGTAGAGTGATGCTATGGAGGTATATAGGCCTATATCAGGGTTTCCCATACTGCGCGTCGCGATGCCCTGGCATCCCAGGGTTCGCGATTCTATCCCGGGGGCGGGCGTAGTGAGACGATCCACATAGAATGGCTGTCTAGCTGCTATGCGAGCTAGTAGAACGAATATAAATGTAGAGAAAGAAATGAAAGTCGCGATTTCAAAACTTGAGCCTGGATCGACTGTCTAGGGCGGGTGAAAAAATCGAACACAGCATCTTTCGCAATCCGGGCGGCTGCGTCCGTTTTCTTTTGTTTTTTTAGGTATGTAGGTACTTAACTTTGCTGTTACTATAACGGGGAGAGGGCTCGTAAAAATTGGGAAATTCCTAAGGGCGTCACTATGAAAATAAGTTTGGGAAGTCCTGGCCTATAGTCTTCCTCAATAAATAGACAATCAAAGAATTTTTCAATTTGAATCAGTAGTTCCCCTTTTTAGGGTTCTGTACCCAAAGGGTAAAACGGGATCCTATTACTAAGACTCCGCCGTCCGTCTGTCCATCTGTCACCAGGTTGTATATCATTAACTATTATAGTTAGACAGTTGAAATTTTCTCAGATGACGTAGTTCTGGTGCCGCTATAACAACAAATACTAATAAATAGAATAAAATGAATATTGAAGCTGTTCCCATAAAATAAACGTGACTTTTTTGGTCAATTTTGATAACGGCAACAGATAGACGCTTGAAATATTCACAGAATATTTAGTTATATTATTCACTTTAAAAATAAATAATTAAATTAAAATAAAATTAATATTTAAGGGGGCTCAACAACAAACGTGATTTATTTCTCGGTCTCAATAACGATAACAGGTAGAAACTTGAAATATTAACAAAATATTTAATTTAAAATTCAAATAATTTTCGGACAGGTTTGATAAAATCTATGGCACTTTTTTTTCTATTTTTGTAGGATGTCTCTGATGTCCTTCTTTGAGTCATCAGGGGTTTTAGTAAAGGAGAGGACCTCGGTGGGTCCTCAAGCTTTAAGGTCGAATCACTCCAGAGAGGATTCCTGACCGGTGAGCATCTCCCTCGAAGGAGTCTCTGAACCTATTAGAGTCTCTAAGGCGTTTGAATCTGACAGGATCAGTAGTTCCTAAGAAAGCGCGATCAACCAAAAAAAAACAACTCCGTATAGATGCGTGCGTAGTACTTGATCATTATTTAGCTGCGGAGTTATGTTAAAACTATGATATCTCTGAAGATATTCATTGAAATCTAATGATGTTAAGAACAATTTTGTACAAAATTAAATACTTGTGATGAATAATGTATTCATTTTGATAAGGAATAATATCATGTTTACAAAAATACCTTCGCATCTAAAGCATTATTTTAGAATAAAATTTATTAACAAAAATAGGTTATAGCGAGTCAACCTTAAGAGATAGATAAATGCTGTCTGTAACTTGTTTTTAGAACTTTTAAAGGAGAATAATTCCGTCATACATAATTTTTGTGTAACTTTAACCGTTTACGCAGCGCACGCAAAAAAATCTCTGAAAATCAAAATTTATTATATTCCGTTTATTTCAAACTATGATATTTCTTAAGATATTCATTGAAATCAAATGAAGTCATGAACAATTTTGTGCAAAATTAAATACTCGTGATAAGTAATGTGTTTATTTTGATAAGGAATAATATCATGCATACAAAAACACCATCGCAGATAATGCATTATTTTAAAACAAATTTGATTACCAAAAAGAAAGGTTATAGTGAGACAACCATAAAAGATAGACATATGCTGTCGCGGATTTTTTTTTAGAAAATTTAATGGAGAACAATTCCGTCATACACGATTTTTATGTAACTTTAACCGTTTACGCAGCGTACGCAGTGAAAGCTTTGAAAAGAAATATTTTTCTCCCGTTTTTGCAACATTCTTCATTGATGCTCAGCTCCTATTGGACGTATCGTGATGTTATATAGCCTATAGCCTTCCTAGATAAATGGACTATCCAACGAAAAAAGAATTTTTCAATTTGAGTCAGTAGTTGCTGAGATCTTAGGGTTCAACCAAACAAACAAACAAACAAACAAACTCTTCAGCTTTATTATTAGTATAGATTAGTCCATTATGTCAAATTTTACTGCTAAATTTTTATCCGCAACATATTATATAATTCCGCAACGTTAACTACAGAACACAAAACAATGTTCATTTATTTTAATCCATAAGCTCTGATGTCCCAGGGGATCCTCGTGACTTCATTACTTAATGAAATTCCCATTTCAGTAAAAGTAAGTAAAATTCACAGTTCGCGATTGGCTGCCGGTATACCTACTATCAAAAAACATATCGTTTACAATCTTGTACGCATTCATACAAACGCAATAACATCTACTTCGGCTCGAGTACGCGAATTGATGCCAATTTTACTGTCATTTTATGTTTATTGTCTACGAAACATTTCTTGAACGTAAACATTTTTTTATTATTCGTAAAATTATACGAGCACGTAACAGAAACCAGTTTATGTTATTAGAGAGAGTAAGAGAGAGAGAGAGTAAAAAATTATAACGTGCGTCTTTTTTATCACTTGATTAAAATTATGTGACTGAGTCATAATAATAACACGGTCACACATATAAAACTTCTAGCATAAAATATATTTTAAATTTAAATTTGAGTTTTTGTATTTTAATTTTATTTTTTGCTATCGAAAAGAGTACCTACAATTTACGCGGTGTTGTTAAAATAGAATGATAACTTAATTCTAAAAAGTATTACCAACTTAGGTGCAAAAGCCGTAGGTATTATCGAATTTTGTTTCTTCGATAACTTTTCAACGGCAAGCGCCGATTTATCGGAACAATGACAAATTTAGGTAGGTACGTATAAATCCCGTTTTCTCACATTTTAATTTTAATTAACTAATAAATAAGAACGTAAGTAAAGTAAGTAAACGCAAAAATAAAATAATTCCATAATAAATAAGAGTAATAAATGATTCAGTAGACGCAAACCGGAATCTCGGATTCTATTGATATCAGACAAGCATAATCCTTGAGTGTTTTCAGGATACTGGTTGATGAGCTCTATGTAACGTTACTTCAAAAATTTTTGATAATACAGTTTTAGGTAACGTTACATCGAAAATTTTTGATAATACAGTTTTAGGTAATGTTACTTCGAATATTTTTGATAAAACAGTTTTCTGAGAAGTGATGTTGCAATCAAAAACTGGGATTGGACTTAACAAAAACATTTGTTTAAATGTATAAGTTTAATAAACAAATAAAGTAAATCATATAACAATAAAATAACAGTATAAAATTTTCGGGTACGATACAATCGCAGAAACAGTATTCGGAATAAAATTTTCGAAGTAAGGTGACATCGTAGAAATAAAGCTTCGATGTGAGAAACATTGTAAAAACAAGATTCCGCACTATCGAGTCGTCGGTGTAAAGTCAGCGATGTAATGAGTTTCGAAGTTTAGTGTGTCGAAGATGTTTAAAAAGTCTGATACGTCGTACTTGATCAAGAATGGCAACGAAAAATTAAGACGATTGCCGGATTTGCATTCATTCGGGAACGCTCTTGCGTCTCAGCTTCACTTTAAAATTATCGCTCGAAAAAATGCCTTCCTGCCCGCCTAGCATGACCACCAAAACACGATTATACAGCAATTTATCCGTTTGAACTGTCAAAAATCATTGGATATAAACACAATCTTGAAATTTTATCGATACTACGAACTTTCATTGGAGAGTACAGTTTTTTTATTAAAACAATTTCAATTTCATTTAAATCGCGCACGAATATCCTGTTTTCGTGTATAACCTGTCTGTATTTTTTACGTCGTTTGGTCGAACACATGTAGGGGACCAGGCAGGCGGCCAGCCGTAAACATCTAATACCAAAACCTATCAAATCATTAACTATGTCGATAACAAGATATACTGTATATATAAGTGGGATCAGGGTAAAAGAAAGAACGACTATCACAGATAAACGCTCCATTCAAACATCAATCAGATTATGCACGATGTGACCTCAAATCATGTCTATGTATATGACGTCATTCAGTGATATGACTTACGGCGTAGAGGCCTTATCTCAGACCAATGATTACTTATCATCCAATGCAAAGCGTTTGACGATCAGTCAGCAAACATGACATGACATGCCGCAAATCTAGTTAAGTTAGTCCGTTCAAAATTAGTTCCTATCACATTATGTTAAAGTGCATGCCAACCTGTGTCTTTCGCAGCCATATCCCTTTATTACGGGTCGGAAAGAAAAACAATAGAATGACCTCTGGGAATAAGCCTCGTATAATACGCCGTATTACAAAATGGCGCGGCGGAATGTAGTGTGATGAGTGACAATAATTCCAATCGGCTTGTTCATATAAAAATAACCAGAACCTACCAATAATAAAGCGATCTCCATTCGATTACTTATACATAATAATATTGATATACCATACTACGGATTTATCAACAAACGGTTTTATTTAGTTAATAAATTTCACACACTACAATCCGCCACGTAGTTTTGTAATACAGCGTGCTATATGAATCCAAAAAATACGACTAAAACTATCGCCGAATGTATGTGTATTACTTCAGAATACATAATTATAAATAGAATTAAATAAATTTATAACCAGCCTTGATTCATGAACAAATTCGTGTTCATCATACAAACATTTGGCCGTATCAGGATTTGAACTAGAACCCCTTGACGTGTAGACAGAGGTCTTCTGTAAGGTAGAATATATACCCACAGGACCTACGCGACGTGACTTTATTGCATCCATTTAATTTTACATAGAGCTTTAAGTGCTCATATTCAAAGTTTTTGAACTTTTTGCTTCATTAAAATAAAAAAGTATGAAAGCCCGTGTAACGCGCGCTTAAGCAATATGAAAGTTTAATATTTGATGGGGAAAGTTGAGCAATTTATGAGTACCGAAGTGTAATAGGTGTGTCGTTTTAATTTCTTTAGCAACTTAAATTTAGCTACCCTAATATGGCTACACTTCGAGAGAAGAAGTATTTTCGCTCGTATCATCGCTAGACGACAATTTTGTCATATATTATGGGTCCATTCTTGTATAGGTACTTCAACCTTTTGGTCCCCGCTCAGTAGATATCTACCACGAGACAATTAAAATCGATTGTGTCTGGATATAATTAACCATCCACAGATTAATTGATCTAAACCAAATACTTGAATAGAGAACATTTTAAACGTACATATGAAGTCAAAATTATAAAACACATTGGTACGTGGCGGGGATCGAACCAGTGCCTCCCGGGCGGAAGACGACGTTCTTACGCACTACGCCACCGACGCTTTAAATACTAAATATCATATCAAATATTTAGTCAAGATAGGGCACAGCGAACTAGCCACTTGAATTTGGAGTGCCAGAACTGGGTTAGTACCTCCACCTTACAGAAGACCACAGTCAAATAACACTTCATTTTTGTGGTGTCGTGTTTCTGTTGGTGAGTAAGGTAGCCAGAGCTCTACGGGGTAGGGAACATGACACGTCAGTGCTGTTAGCGTTTATACGCTACAGTGACTGCTTCTCACCAGGCAGACCGAATGCTTGTCTGTAAATAACATCATCCTAACAGCCTTTATAATTCGACCCACTGCTGGAACACGAGGCCTCTCCTTGTCATTGAAGCAGGTTGAGGCATTAAAGTCAAAGTCAAAGTCAAAATTACTTTATTCATTTAGGTACAATTTGTACACTTATGAAAGTCAATTTTGATGCCATCGGTTCGAGAGTCTACCAGGAGGCCTTGTTCTGAGAAGAACCGGCAAGAAACTCAACAAGTTTTATCCTCCCTTTACAGTTTTTATAGTATTGATTTGGAAAGAGTCATAATTCACATTGTCAAGCCTTTAATAATTAATCATAATAATTTATTAAAATAAAAACTAATAATTAAACTTAAAATAAAAATAAAAAATATATATAAAAAAAGTGATTTAAGACATCTTTCCTTACAATCTTGTCAATTAGAAAATTAAATTTTTACACATATTGATATCTCACTAGATTACAATGGAGAATCGAGCACATTTGGATGTGTCCACACATTTTTATCATCTATATATTCCTGAACTTTATAATACGCTTTCTTCATTAAAATTTGTTTAATATGAAGCTTAAATTTATGTGACGGAAGTTCAGTTACATGATGTGGGAGTTTATTATATATTTGTATACATTTCCCCATGAATGAGTGACTGGTTTTATGAAGTCTGAAACTTGGAACAGCAAGTTTATTTCTACCTCTTGTGTTTAAATTGTGATAATCACTTTTCTTCAAAAATGTATGTAAATTTTTATGAACATACATAATGTTGTCATATATATATTGGGAAGCAACTGTGAAAATATTTATTTCTTTAAATAACTCTCTAAGCGAGTCACGAGGTCTTAATTTATAAATGGCACGTACGGCTCCCTTTTGTAATACAAAAATGTCTTGAATATCAGCTGCTGATCCCCACAGCAATATACCATATGACATAACACTATGGAAGTAACTGAAATATACAAGTCTTGCCGTCTCAACATCAGACAGTAATCTAATCTTTTTAACAGCAAAAGCAGCAGAGCTAAGTCTTCCTGATAGGGTAGTAATATGAGGATTCCATTGTAGACGTGAATCTAAAGTTATTCCTAAAAATACTGTTGAGTCAACACATTGTATAATTTCTTCGTTAATTTTAATATTTGTACTGACCTGCTTGACATTTGGTAACGAAAATTTGATACATTTAGTTTTATTTGAATTTAGTAACAAGTTATTATTAGTAAACCAACACATTACTTTGGAAAGGGCATTATTCACATCGACTTTCACTTTCGATTAGTCCACCACGCTTGCCCAATACGGATTGGTGTACGGAGTATAAGGTTATAAATACCCTTTGCTGATCCATTAGTCGCCTTCTACGACACCCACTGGAGGATATAGGGTGATGATATTCTATTCTGCCGGCATCACATGTAAATAATATAAAAAAATCCAAAAATATTAAATTAAACGTAAAATAAATACCAGCAATAAACAAAGAAATCCTATTCTCATATACAACCATATTCTCAAATCGGCCAATGTTAAGAAAACCAGCACAGCCGTACCGAACGCTATTCCTGATGCACCCAAGAGTATTATAAAACGCAATATACGATACTACACTTTTATATACAGAAATAATGACCATTTAGTTTGACAAAACGCCCCGCTATTTTGCGGTGACTTCGGACATTCTTTGCTCTTGCTACAAAGTATTAAAGTTGCAATTCCTTTGACAACTGCAATTTGTAAGTGTAGAAAAGAGACAACTTTACAACTGCATCCCGTTTGCTGAGCCGTTTGTTACTGTTATCTCAGTGGGGTGCCACCATTTTGACATTATGAGTATAATAATAATTGATAGCCACAAAACAACTATATTGTCGTACGATAACTTTGCTGAATTTTCGAATACGTTTCAGATATATTTATTTATAATATTATGTGTTTAAAAGAAAACTTAAAAAAGTAAACCGACTTCAATAGGAAAGGGAGGTAATAAAAGTTTTATATTTTAAGCGATCTTAAAGTCAATATGATAAATATTGTTTTGAGGTCGGTGCCAGTCCATCTTCGTGGTATTCCATTTTTTTGTATTGTCATACCTACTGTGCAAATTTACCTACAGGTACTTTACTTTTAAACTAACTTTGACATCGACCTCAAAATAGGCAAACATACAATCATACAGCCTTACATACACTCATGAAATTTGGCACACGTGTTTAGAAGCTGGTATACTCTAACATATCCAAAAACTAGAAAAATGCACTGAAAAAAATCGACTTGCCTCAGGCGGGACAATTTTTCAGTGCATTTTTCTAGTATTAATATTTACGCGTTTGTAAACGCAAAAATAAAAATTATTCCATATCCAAAAACTGTCAAATTCTGAAAATATTAGGAACATACAAGTACAGGTCGAATTTATAACCTTCTTTTTTATTTTGAAGTCGGTTCAAAGTTCTGATCACTGTTGGTTGCGAACAAGACGACCCTTCTCATTAAGTGGTTACCTTAAAAACCGTCTGAGTTTCAGAAATCTGTACAGACCATCGTAACAAGGGGTGTATCAGGCGTTGGTAAGGAAACCACCCACAACTGAATTAAGTTTGTAACTCGGAACCGTATGACTTCTTTTTATTATGAAAAAGAGGCAAAGCGCTAATTATAGTCCGTAGCTGTTTCGTAGTTGCCGTTCCGTAGCGTTCATACTAAAAAAAAAATAAGAAAAACCGCCTTAAAAACTAAAAACAGAGAAATACAAATTTTGCAAAAAAAATCTAAATGTTTTTTTGAGTTCGGTCCCAAATACAAGTTAGTGACAAAGTTTATCAGAAATATTGAGGTTGGCACCGGCCTCAAAAAACATTTAGATTTTTAAACAAAATTTTTAAGTATAGAAATTTTCAGGAAACTATCTCGAGCTCTTTTAGACAAACAAGTGATAAGATTACGATATTATCGACGTCAATTAAATAGGCATTATAAGAGATAACTCAAAAAGTACTCGTTAGATGTAGATCTTGATTTTTATTTTAAGTTTAAATGGGACTACTTGACAAGCACCAGCTTCCAAACGTTAAAAGAATCTTCAAAATACGTAAAAAAACAATTAAATTGACAACTTTCTCCTGTTTTTTGTAGTCGGTTAAAAAGAGGCGTCCTCTTTCCGAGCTAATAAGTGTGCAACCTTAACCAAGGAGGGTTGGTTGCAAGCAGGCTGCTGGCCATGGAACTTTGCCGCCCACAAATAAATGGGAAACAGTGGAAGAAGAGATATAACAATTGTCCTCATACTGCTTTTCTAAAAATTGCAACATAACCTTTTAATTTCAACGACTAAATTTAAGCGTTAATGAAGTCATAGTATCAGAATAGTTCCTCTCAGTTCACGAGTGAACGAGCTCCACTCATTTGTGAAATCGCGCACCCACGCTGCGTTAGACATGCGTGCGGCGTTACGCTCACCTAGATGGACTAGTGCAAAACAATGATAATGAAACTTAACCTACTTTTGATGTGATAACCATTATCTTAGCTGTTTAAGTTTATTTTCTATAATAAGTTAGGGGTTATGTGTAATATGGGCCTTCTCGGTCTTGTTTTTCTTTCCGTGGATGTCGTAAAAGGCGACTAAGGGCGTTTCGGAACACTGCATAATGTTTTGAAATCATTACGAAATTGAAAGCTGTGGAGTTTCTTTCGCCGTTTCTTCTCAGTCTCAGACTAATAATTATTTAAGTGAAATAATTATTTAGTCGTGAAAAGGCGGTAGTACTATGAAGATTTAAAACTTTAGTTTCTTGCTGGTTCTTCTAGGAACATGGCCTCCTGGTAAACTCTTGAAAAAATGGCATCAAAATTAAATTTCATAAGTGTAAAAATTGGAATTTAATGAATAAAGAAGTCAGTGTTAAATTTCGATGAAGAAATCTAAAGGATGAACAATTTCGATATCTTATCGTCATGAAACGTTTGCCACTTGTGGTAACCCCCTGGTGAGATAAAAGCGCTTTCTCGGTAAGATAAAGATAGGGACTAGATCTAGATGGACGCGTTTTGTGGTTACACCTATCTTAAAAGAGAATTCATAATGATACATAATTTGAGCTAAATGTTTAATGTGACTTGATGGACAGTACACAAAACAAGACCGTGGGGTATAAAACTCAGAATATGTTGTAGGAGTTCTAAAAGTAAAATTACTTTTAAAACGTCCCGTATAAGAATATGTCTTACTGTACGCGTGAATAGCTGCAATATGCAACAGGACAAACCGACGCATACTGATGTTTGAAATATGGGAATTGGCTTCGTGAAGAATTCACTGCGCGCCGAGTCTCCGCAATGCCGCATGTTACGTCGATTTGAGAGTCAGTTAAATAACTTTTCATTTTATCATTGCCGAGAAGAAATTGCGTCACTGCTTTGAATATGGGATTGAAAGCGCTTGATTGTCGTTTAAAAGTTATTTGGAAAATATCCACAATATATTATAGTTACCTTATTAATCAAATCGAGTTATAAGACAAATATAATAATGCAGCACCAGCTGATTTTAGGCGGTAGGTACAATATTTATGTACTTACTCGTCTATTTGGGAATGTGAGGTACCCTAATATCATAAAATATATGAATGAATAACGAAAGAGTTCAGGATTTGTGTCGCCTCCCACGAAATCATTTATACGTTTCTATATGCACTGATGAGTAAAAATAACTAGTCTCTTTCACAGACTTTGAAATTTCCTTGATCATAACACTTCTATTTAGTCAAAGGTACATTGAAGTGCATTAAAAAAAATGGCATTCGGTAAGAACCTTCAGTCTTATTACCTAACATGTTAGGTAAATAAAAGTCTAAAGTTCTCTATTATGATATTGCCAGAGATGGAAGAGAGCTTAACCCATTATTGCCAGATGAACTCCAAGAATCAAAAATTAAAAAAAAAAACAATATGCCAAAACATGAGAAGTCAAAGTCTTAAATACCTTCATTATCTCGTATCAAAATATACATACATGGCATCTGAGTGACAATGTCGTCACGTCCCGTATAACTTGATTAGGCACAACGCCTGCGGCCTTATCGCCACCGTCTCCAACTAATGCAGATTCAAATGCATTCTGGACACGTTCCACATGCAAGCGATGCTTTGTTTGGGCTAATTCAAAACTTAGTCTCGCATAAATTGGCTTCAGGCGGATTTTTCTGCCGTCAATAAGAATTCATTCAGTGTGTACTTCAAGATTTTTCTTTCTTTGTAATATATGAAAGATTAAACACACATTTTAAAGATTTATTGTTCAATGAATGTAAGGAAGGAAGTGTGGAGTGATGAAGATGGATAAAATAAGGCATGGCTAAAGAGGATGTAAAAATGTTTAGAAATTATTCTTTCTTTCTCTGTAAAATATGAAAGATTAAACACACATTTTGAAGATTTATTGTTCAATAAATGTAAGGAAGGAAGTGTGGAGTGATGAAGATGAATAAAGTAAGGCATGAGTAAAGAGGATATAAAAAGAGTTAGAAAGTAGCTTTAGTGATGGAAGATCAGAAAGGGAATCGTTTAGCTTAGTATAGATAGACGACTAATGACATTGGATCAATTGGATGACATGCATGTTAGTAGAGTTCGTTGGGAAAAGGAGTACCAAAGGAATGGTTATAATTGTGTCAGATATAATATTAATGAAATAGATGTAAATACAAAAATGAAGCAGATGGAAGGTGTTGCAGACTCTTTTGCTAAGCATGTAATATTTATGGTTTTATGATTGACATTGGTCATAATATGGAGAAAATTGTGTTTGAAAAGAAGAGTTGAATTATATTTTTACTTTAATATATTGGTTTTTATACGATTATATAAACCACTTGAAACGGAAGGGTGAGGTAAGAAATAAAGATTGCACCGACGACTACTAATAAATTGGAACCACGACATGTATATGGAAAAGCACAAATCCACATTCTATGGAACGTAGTGTTCATAATATAAAGACAACATTGCCGCTACAAACGACTAAAAGGTCAAGTTGCTAATTCAGTGCGATCTGAGGCTTTCTTATTTACCGCCCTAGTAAAGTACAAAATTATTTGTCACTTCCTGGCCAGGAAGTGGGATTTTCCGTACGCGTCGCAGGCTGCAAATCAGGTGTGGCATAAAATACATATCACTACATCCGTTGCTTTTAAACAGAACAACTTCAAAGATTCGTCTTTCTACTTGTAAGCTAATCATTCATGTGTCCCTTTTCAGTTTCAATCTATGTACAATATTAATTAATGTCGAAACTAATATAGAAACATCCTTAAGCAGCATTTTCGTTCACACACGTTCAAAGTAGGTAATTAGACCGGTTCTCGTTAAATAGAAAATCATATTAAGGTGGTTCATTCAAACAACTTTTGCTGTGATAATGACTGGGGATGAATACGACAATTCTAAATATATTATGTTATGACTATTCGTAAAACAATTTAATATTAATAAATATCATGGTTTTAGTATACTCCAAATCAGGTTAACAGCTTTTTTGTGAATTGTGAAGAGCATTAAGTAGGATAGCGCTTGCAATAGGATTGATTACTGCTCAGTTTAACGATTAATCTGATGTTATACTTTCTATGGTTTAAATGAAATCATGCCGCTAATTATAAAATCTTTATTTAAAAAATATTAATGACATTAAAAAACGTAATGTAAGTCAAGTTATAATAGTCTAGCACCGGCTAGCAAAAATAGGTTATAAAATCTTAATGATTTCGCTATTAAAAACCTTAAAATCATATTTTCATCTTCATCGCAAACATTGGACATTTTCATTTTGATTTTTACGCCAATATTTCAGATTTTCTCCGTATAATATTTGATTTACCCTTAAGTAAAGTCGGAAAACCATCGGAACGGTGGCATATAAATCACTTAAGTGGCTATTTCGAGAGATTGTTATTTGTTTAGCATTACACTGGGATGGCAATAAATTTCGAGTATCCCATTCTTATTTCTGACAGCTCTGGCTCTGAGTGAGTGAATGTGCTTAGGAATATTAGGAACACTGTCTCCACGATACACGAAAAGAAAATCGTCTTCAGACTTCTGGGATTTAATAGCGGACTGTAATATCTGTGAGTATCTCACTAGGTAAGTATTTTATGAAGGGTACGCCCTCAAGCTAGATGGCGAGGCGATAATAATTGTGGGAAGTCGTGTGACGAAAATAAAATATAGACTTTTATTTTCTTAGCGAATAAGGGTTCCCGTTATTCGCAGAGAAATCAGTCACTGATAATCTACCACTTCCACTCTCGGCTTTGGTTTAATAACTAGATAGTCGATTACCTCTTTCCTTCATCACACATATAGATAGATAGAATATCATTATTGCACAGCAGTTAATGTTTTCAAAGATCCAAAATAAAACATACGCAGATTAATAATGACATCGCTACTAAAGCCAAAAGGTACTCAGTATGAAATCCATGAAAAGTAGTCTGGAGGAAAATTTAAGGGTTTTTAAAAAGAGACACATTATGAGATTCATAAAATTCCGTTGAGTATTCGTTGTAGACATTTCAATGAGATAATAATTAGTGTTAGTACAAATATATGCCCTTAAGTACAAAAAGGAGATAACGCAAGTTGAAACCGAAAAATCCCATAATTTAGTTAATTTTATTCGCGTACAGAGGATTTCTAAAATAATCTTTTCATGTATGCTTAAGTTGTGAAGTAAATTTCCTGTCGACATTTTATGAAAACACACAGTATGGCTTCCTTTAAAATAGAGTTAAAAGTTCTACGGAGTTCACAATGTATGTGTGAGTTGAGTAGTATTGCAGGTGCACATAGGCTACGCAGTCTGTTTATCGTCTGGGCATAGGCCGAAGAGGACTAAAAATAAAAATAACCAAACGGGGTGACTATATCTACAAAAATTTCGTAAAGAAAACCCATCAAATGTTATTATATGTATAGTAAACTTGACACCAAAAAGTTTGCAATAATCCCCACAAGTTCCAATAATACAAAAGGGATGTTGACGCAATTTAAAAATAATAGCAAAATATTAAATGCTGAGGAGGACATGTTAGAAAATTTCCTTTGTTTTAAAGTTATCTGTAGAACTCAAAATAACGTCACGAGTTCTTAATGCCTTAATGCCATACGAAATCTAAGGAAAAAATTGTGTGCGTGTAACCTTTACGCGCGATTGAAGTAAAACTTCTTTGACGTAGATCACTGAAATGATTAAATTTTAACTGAAAAAAAAAAAAAATATGACAGATACTTACGACCAATCGAAATTACTATTTTTAAATAGCGGAAACTACACAGACTATAGAATACTGAGCGTTACTTCCGTTAGAAAAATCTGAGTTACCCCCTAGTCGTGCCTAAAGAAGTTTTACTTCAAAATTATGTTTTAACACTAAATATATCTCAACTTACTTAACATCCAAACTGTACTATAACAAACAGAAAAACAGCTAATCCCTTTCTCAATTTTAGTCAGAATTATTTCGTACCAAAATTGTATCAAAAAAACAAAATACACAGACTTTACTTCTTGCCTCAGATTGCCACATTCCAATATATGCGCTGCGCAAGTTGCTCCCAGAGTCCCAGCCAAACTGATCGAACCTCGTTACATTTGCTTCGAGAACCTCGAACTTGCTCCGAAACAATTTGCGAATCGTTTTAGTTGCAAACCGTCCAATTGGGAAAACTCTTTTTTAAGATTTTTGTTTTTCCATTTCTGGTGTCTTTCTGCAGGCTGTACTGAGGCTGAAATTAAAATAGTGGGCGTAAAATGAGATTCGGCTTTTGTGTTTCGAAGGGGACAGATGAAGACGTTGGAGTTTCACAATTTTTAAGTGTCATTTACCCTTATTAGACATCATTTCATCTGGTTTAATTTATCATCGTTGACACTGCTTCGCTTTGCTTTTTATTGCTTGGCTTTTGAAAAGAAAATATTCACTAAATTGTTAGCAATGTTCATCTTGGGTGATTTTAATCGGAATATCAGATACGAATCTTAAAAATAATTTGTAATCAGTTACTTTCGTACAAAGTACTTTTGAATTGTAAACCTAATGAAACATTATGGTCTAGATAAAGTGTTATATTGCTGTTGTGAAATAAGTCTTATTATCAACACCTAAGGCACAACATGTAACCCATCAACAGAACCTAGAGATATCAATCTGGATTTCTAGCATTTCCCTCAAGCAATGACAGTTATAGCGAGTCTTAGCAAGACACAGGTCGTATTAACTATACGCGATTAGTCATAAGATTTCTAGTCACGCAGTTGTGTACGGCAAGATTTGGGTTACTGCCCAGGCGGTCAAATCATAAGAACCATAGCAGACATGCTACTGTTAGCATAGGCGATTAGCGTTATTGCAATTGTATCGATTCTGCGTTTTAGCTAAGGGCGTTTTAGCTACTGCATCACGTTTTGATGATTTGTTGCTTTCGGTGGCGATAATAGTAACGCACGTTTGCGCTAAGCTAGCGCTAAGAGCTAGATGCTAAATCGCGTTTTTAACTGCGTTGGAAGCTGCGACCTCGATTAATGTCTAGTGAAAAACTGAACTTGTCCCTCGCGCTAAAGCTGAAGTGGTTGCCACTGGCATCGGAATATGAGTGAAGTGTGGCGCTCGGTCGCTGCATCGATCGTCCATTAGAAGCTGCGGCTGGGATTCACGTATGCAGTGTGGAGCGATCAGTCGCTGCATTTAGCTTCCAAAAAGCAGCTAAATTGTCGATCGCTGATACTTAAAGTAACATTGTCTGCTATAGCTCTAACATAATCTGTATGTGGTTATTTAAATACCTATGTTAGTTGCTACAATTTGCATGTATGTTACAAAAATGAGATTGACCGAAGGTTCCGCGAGTGGAGCGCTGACTTACCGAATAGAACACTTGTATTTTCCAAGACATTGTTAAAGAAAATACAACGAAAGTTATTATGTATTAAAAAAAAGCTACTGTAGAGGTAAATATTATTAATCGTATTAAATGTCCTTTGCGAGTACCAGATAAAAATTGTCCAAGAAAAAAATTGACAAACTATGTCTGATATCAAAAACTACACATGTTATGAGTGTCACGCATTACGTGACCGTTGGTCAGCCGTTATTACCTGCTTTTATGATCCGCAATCAGGCCCAGATAACACATATATTTCTACAAAGTGAACGCATTTATAAACTTTCGTTGTAGGGTTTTGACATAGTGCAGATTATATGACAGTATGTAAGTATGTGTGTATACTTACGGGCTCAAGACAAAACTTAAGTCGATTTCCGAGATAAGAGTAGAGCTACTGAGCTGTTAGTAGGTAGAGTGAGACGAAATAGGCAGGTTGTAAGGGAGTAAACGTGAGCACCACCGTAGTGAATCAGCAAAGTATTGATCACCTTACACTCCGTCTATCAATCCGCATTGGGCAAGCGTGGTGGACTACTGCCTACACCTCCTTCGATGACAAGCAGAGGCCTTGTGTCCCAGCAGTGGGTCGAATTACAAAGGCTGTTCTGAAACCTACTAGATACTTATTTACTGTGAGTTTATCCGAGTATTGCGTGCCTCAGATACAGGCCGTGAAAAATCATGCTCATACATTACAGCTATTCTCGACGAGATTTCCTTAGAAAAGAAAAATATAAATAGGCAGGTCATTTCACCGAGATACTTGAGATCATAAGTGGTCCTCGCTTTTATGTATCGAATTTTTGACGACACTGTAATACCTTTATAAATAAGTACTGTTAGCAACAACGATCGTAGAAGGGAAGAGCTACTTTGCAAATGATGGTTCTGTACGTAAGACGATTTAAGGTCTCTTGCTCACTACACCGTGTTATACCGACCCATGCATATAGTATTCTTTGCATGAATTAATGTGAAACAATGCTCCATTCCGTTCCCTTAATTCGATCAAAGTATTTTCAAATGCCGGTACGGTTACGATCATAGTATAATCAAGGAATTTAATATTATATTATATCTAACTGGAATGCTGACGAGACGACATCATGAAGTGAATATTCTACTTCATTCATATACGTTTAAGGTCTTAATTAGAAGTTATCATATAAAGAGCGGAAAACTTTCCATCAGACGACGACAAAACTGGAGTGTGTTCTTTCTTGCAACTGTATGGACACAATAGTAGAATCCATTTATGTTGCTTTATCTTCGGAACGATTTTAAGGTTGCTGTCAGCATTCCAGTTATAGATATAAGTTCCATGGGTATAATATAGTGTTGATACTTTCTAGTTGGCATAGTAGTTCGTACCGTATAATGACGGCAGAGTAGAATAGCATCACCCCATATCCTCCAATAGGTGTCGTTGAAGGCCACTAATGGATCAGTAAAGGGGTATTGATCACCTTATACCAATCCGCATTGGGCAAGCGTGGTACACAACTGCCTAAACCTCTTTCGATGATAAGGAGGGGCCTTAGGTCCCCGCAGTGGGTGGAATTTAGGCTGGGAAGGCAGTTATGATGATGATAGTAGTTCGTATCGTGTTACCATCCTCGCCGAACACGTTTGCATTAAGGTCCTGGTTATAGTGACAGTTCTCTACTGAATAAGTTTCTCTAAAAAAGTATTTGCTCACTCTTCCTGAACCGTGTGCATATACAAAAACACAGGTGAAGGTGCGGATATGACACGTGGATAATAAAGACATTTCCCGGTAACTAAAACAGTTACGCATAGATATGCTAGGGTGTTGATAGCTTCTAGTGGGAATATTAGCTCGTATCGTGCTACTTTCCGTGCCAAACACGTTCCTATTACGGTTATGGTACGATACGTCGCAGTGTGCAGATACCTTTAACCGTAGGCAGAGAGGAACCCTCCGTGTTTTGGAACTTACTACAACGGTTTATATACGCTTTCAATGCTACACCCATGTTCCCTGCTGCTTAGACTGTTTGGTAAACCCTTATATGATCTGAGGGTCAAACCTTTATTTTCAAAGTCCTTTGCAAATCAAGACACATTTGTGTCTTGTAGATACAAGATGCCAATGAATATTTTATTGTAATAGGATCAGTATAAAATCAGCCACTCCGTGCACAGACGTAGAAACTATTTGTGTCCTGTGACATGTCACATCATCATAACAGCATTCGACCCACTGCTGGGACACAAGGCCTCTAATTGTCATCGAAGGAGGTTTACGCAGGTCCACCACGCTTGCCCAATTCGGATTCGCGGATGGAGTGTAAGGTGATCAATACTCCTTTGCTGGTCTATTAGTCACCTTCTTCGACCCTGAATATGGGGTAATGCTATTCTACAAATCAATAGTAATTGAAGACACACATTACATCAATAAAATTTTCCATGGCACTGCCCAAACGGATGATTTTCGATCAGTCTGTATTGTAAGTACTGTAATGACCTATTTGGTTGTAGGTATTACTTTATGGTATTTTTTTATGGTGAATGTATTTAAAAAAGGTATATGACAATTGATGGACAGAAAGATTGATTAGAATACAAGAATAGGACATTTTTATAGAAGCAAAAAGATATAGTTTTGTTATAAATTGTATAAAGTTACCTGAGATTAAATGTAATATAAGTGAGAAGGAGTTGTTTTTGTAATTCGATCCCAACAGTACTTACGATTTCCATGGTTACCACAGTCGTTTCAACAAAACAAGTGAAGTAATGTTACTTCATCGACAATCGTGATACTGATGGAAAAAAGTAACGAATTACCAGTGACCAGAAGTTCAAGCCTTTGACTATGTCCGATAGCCGTTACCACAAACACCAACTAATGATTTCTTGAGGTAAACGGTAATTGCGTAACAGTAACTTACCTATAGTCATGGAATAATTTTATTTTTGCGTTTACAAACGCGTAAATATTAATACTAGAAAAACCTATAATCGTTTTTGACCACAGAAATAATAATAAAGATGATAGAAGTGCCTTAGTCGCGTGCACTTGTGTCTCGTAGGATACAAGCGCGCGACTTGTGGCTCAGTGCTGCTCGAACCGAGCGACGGTGTGATAAAAATGCCTTAAAATGGTGTTTTGCCGTGACACGTTATGCAGTGAACCAATAAGAGGGCGCCGGATTTCTTTAATGCGACCAATCGAGCCAATAGAATAATTACCTACACACTCAAACTATAGATAGAATGAGGGGCTCGCCAATTTTTCATTTACTTAATTTAAAATCCTAATTAAACTTTGTTTGTTTGTTCCTTTTTGTGTAAAATTATTGCAATGATTTTTTTTTCTGGCAACAAACTGTAACTCAGCGACATTTTGCAAATTATCTGGCGGAGTCAAATTCTCTGGGACTCCAGCATACCCACTAACAACCGTCGACTGACGTGACCGGACTGAAGGTGAATTTTTTTGGTCTCACCCTAGTCGATTCATTGCCAATCTATAAACGTCAGTAATAATAAATCTATGCCCTACATAAGTCACACTCACACTTACACAGCATCGTGGTAATTGCGGAAACTCATCCAGAGTGTGTAATTACACTAATAAGAGGATCACATTTCACTGGAATGTATTATTTTAAAGTAGGTAATAATACTGTTTTTATCAAAATGCATCTTGAGAAAATCTTTTACTATGAAATATTGGTCTCTACGCTATTAACATAAAACTTCATCATTGCTGCTCATGCCTTTAAAAACGCAGAGCGTTTTAAAGTATACGCAGCAATGTATTGTGATTTCGATATCCCTTCTCTCTAGCACAAAAGTTCATGCTACAGACACGTTACGGACGGACATGTTATCAGCCATAATGCCGACGCGATGAATGAAGAGCGATGCTGTGTAAGTGTGAGTGTGACTTATGTTGAGCATAGATTTATTATTACTGACGTTTATAGATTGGCAATGAATCGACTAGGGTGAGACCCAAAAAAATTCACCTTCAGTCCGGTCATATCAGTCGACGGTTTTTAGTGGGTATGCTGGAGTCCCAGAGAATTTGACTCCGCCAGATAATTTGCAAAATGCCGCTGAGATAACAAATAGTTTGTTGCCAGAAAAAAAAATCATTGCAATAATTTTACACAAAAAGAAACAAACAAACAAAGATTAATTAGGATATAAATTAAGTAAATGGAAAATTGGCGAGCCCCCTCATTCTATCTATTGTTTTAGTGTGTAATTATACGGGCTCGATGGGTCGCGTTAAAGAAATCCGGCGCCTTCTTATTGGTTCGCTGCATAACGTGTCACGGCGGCGGGGCGCTTCCTGGGTAGTTCTGGCTTTGTGATTTGTAAAAATGCACGGACCTGTGTTTCCAATACGGCGCAATAAGCATAATATTCAAATGGAAATTGTGAAAAAAACACTTGTTTTGGAAAACGTAATATTAGTATATCAACAGCTCATATAATGTCCCCACCGAGGGGCTCGAGCCTACCCCACATTAGGGGTAGGTATTAGGCATGTATTATTACTACCCTAATGGCCTAATACCTACTAGGGTAGGTATTAGACATTATCAACCATGCTGGACAAGTGCGAGTTGGTCGACTTCACACACACCCTAAGAATTTCTTCAAAGGTGTGTGCAGGTTTCCTCACGATGTTTTCCTTTACCGTAGAAGCGTCGATTAAACGTACATATGAATTTCAAATTTGAAAACACATTGGTATGTGGCGGGGATCGAACCAGTGCCTCCCGGATGGGAGACGACGCTCTTACGCACTACGCCACCGACGCTTCGGTAATATATAATATTAGTCTTTCTGTTTTATTTGAATTTATGTATGAATGTGGATAAAGTACCTAGTGTATGTACTGCACCTAACTCGTTATGAAGACAGTCGTGGATATTATTAAAAATCTCATTATAAACAATTAAAAGGCTCGTTTTTTCAATCTCTACTCGTGTTTAAATAAGCCCTATTAAGTGACAGTTACGTAAACTACTATTTACTGTTAAAATAATTTTAAGTTTGAAAGCCGGTTAATTGTACTGTTCGACAGAGAAAAACCGTTCAATTCAACGAGATTGGTTTGATATAACTTTCTTAGATGTAGCCGCGGGTTAATCTCCGGAATTTAAGCGAAAAGGTTCTTAATAATAATAATAATCTTTATTGTTCTAATTGTGGTACATAAAGATCTTAATTAATAATATTATTTTTACCGTAGTTTCTCACAATTAGCCTATTAGGCATACAATGTTGGAACTTAAGTCTAGTTAAATATTATAGTTAAAAAATTCTTTCAGGTCATAAAAGTTATTTTCATTTAACCATCTATATAATTTGTGTTTAAATGTATTAATCGTATTAAGGTCTTTAATATATTCTGGAATATTATTATATATTTTAATGCACATAGTCAGACAGCTTTTCCCATATTTGTCTGATCTAGGTATGTCAGCAATTATAAGTCTGTGCGGATCCCGTTTCAGACGTTTATTAACGTCAGATGCTTTTTTAAAAATATGCTTGTGCTTTCTTACAAAATTACAAATTTCTAAAATATAAAGTGATGGTAACGGCAGCAAACCCAGACTTTTAAAAAATGGCCTACAGGATACGTCATGAGCAATGCCACATATTGCCCTAATGCATTTTTTTTGTGCAATAAATATTCTATTTTTTTCTACACTATTACCCCATATCATTATACCGTATCGGATAATCGATTCTATATATGCACGATAGGTCATTACAGCTGTATTTAAATTAGTCGCCTTCTTAGTTTGTTTTAAAGCATAGACGAATTTATTGATTCTGCTACATAGGTTGTCTATATGATTTTTCCAATTTAAATCTTGATCTATAATTAATCCAAGAAACTTTGTTTGTGTCACTTCCTTTATTTTGTCTATGTCAAGTTTAACACTATACTTGTCTTGCTTTGTTTTATTAAATTGAATATAATTACATTTGTCAAGATTAATTTTCATATTATGAGTACTTAGCCATTCAGTAATTTTGTCAATATTATTGTTAATGTCTATTTCATGGTCATGTTTGGAATTATATTTTTTATCAGAAGTCACAATTATCGAGATGTCGTCAGCAAATAAGATTAATTTATGATTTGTGATTTGGGTTATGTCATTGACGTATAAAACAAATAAAATTGGTCCCAATATGCTTCCTTGCGGAACTCCACATATGTTGTCTTTATACTCTGATGAGAAAGAGATTAACTCATTTCCTGAGATTTTTTTAATAACAACAGATTGTCGTCGATTTGTTAGATATGATTTTATCCATTGTAGAGAAAGCCCTCTAATACCGATTAATTCGAGCTTATGCAATAAAATTCTATGCGACACACAGTCGAAAGCTTTTGATAAGTCAAAGAATAAACCTGTGGTATAGTAATTATCATTAATATTTGTCAACACTGAGCGTATTAAATTAAATATTGCTAGTGTTGTCGACTTTTGCTTTTGAAAGCCGAATTGATTAATATTAATTATATTAAATTTTTCGCAATACTCTAGCAACATCTTGTACATGCATTTTTCAAAAATTTTTGACAGGATTGATATTAATGTAATAGGGCGGTAATTTCCTACATTATCTTTCTCCCCTTTTTTATAGAGAGGCTTAACGATTGATAGCTTTAACTTTTCAGGGAAAGTTCCGGAAGCAAATGACAAGTTAATCAAGTGTGTTAATATAGAACTTAATTCGGTCAGACAGTTTTTAATTATTTTGGTACTTATACCATCGTATCCTTCCGAATTCGTACTGTTCAAAGTCATAACTTCTTTCATTAATTCTTTCTCTGTTATTGGTCTAAGAAACATAGAATTAGAAACACTATTAATATTATGAGTGTGATTAGTATAAGTCAAAGTATTTGTCGATTCAATAAAATGATTATTAAAACATGTCGCTATGTCAATAGGGTTGGTCAACGTTTTATTATTAAAGTTTACTTGCTCAATACCATCATCAGAGTTTTTATTACAAATTTCATTTTTTATAATCGACCAGGTTGCTCTACATTTATTTTTACTATTTTTTATAATTTTAATATTAGCATTTTTTTTAGACCGTTGGATACATTTTTTTAAGACATTGGAATAATTAGTGTATGTATTTTTATTGGCTATTGTTTTATTTTTATAATATTTAAAACGTAAATACCTCTTAGTTTTACAACTTTTTTTGAGTCCTTTACTAATCCATTTTTGTTGGTTTACATGTTCATTATTTACTTTTGATCTTATTATAGGAAAGCACATATTGTAGAATAGCAGTAATTGTTCATGAAAATAATTAAATGCCTTATTTAAGTCAGGTTCGGTATATACTTCAAACCAGGACAGATTCTTTAGACATACCTTAGATTAATAGTTTCGTATTTCTTGTTTTAGTACGGCATAGACTGGGCTGGACAGATTTTAAAATACTAATAGGTGAGACGATAAAAATAAATATATTTCAAGTGGACCTTGACAATTTTTTCACGTAGTCACTTGCAACTCTCACTTGCAGGAACATAGCTCCACAAAAAGGTTCATTATTATTATAGCCGTTGACGCCGTCGTGGTGGAGTGGTCAGTATAGCTGGCTTCACATCAAGCGGTCCGGGTTCGAATCCTGGTAGCGGCAAATGTTTATGTGACGAACACGAATGTTTGTTTGCGAGTCATGGTTGTTTATATATTTTATTTAAGTTTATTTATAAATATATTTATAATTATTATGTATATTAAAAAAAAATGTCCGTTATCTAGTATCCGTAACACAAGTTCTTAATGATGTTTACTTCGGGCTAGATAATTGGTGTGAGCGTGAAATATATTATTATTATTATAGCCTTCTGTAAGGTTGAGATACTTCCCAAGGATAGGGGATAAAAACTCAAAAAGCTGATCCTGTTTGCTTAAAATTTTCTTCAATCTAAAATGTTGTGATCAGGTAGCAACGATTCAAACTGTTACAAAATACGACAACAGATTGTCCCTAACCACTCATATTCAGATTTATTTAAGTAAGTTTTTTTCTATTCAACAGTCAACCAGTGAAACGATTGCAAATCTTTTTAACAAAAAGAAAACACTACAATCGTAAGCTTTTAGTGATTACCTACAAGCTTACAATTCTGGTAGTTTTGCTTTTGAGTCTAGCTAGTTTATAGAAATTAATAGGACATTGTTATCAATATAACACTGCAATAGTCATATTGTATTGCAATATCCTGTAAGGAAAATTATATAATATTTATTTATGTCTTAGGAAGACCAACATCATCATATCATCATAACAGCCTTGATGAAGGAGGTTTAGGCAGTAGTCCACCACACTTGCCCAATGCTTGGTGGACGGAGTATAACGTGATGAATGTACCCCTTTGCTGATCCATTAGTCTTCCACGCCACCCATTGGAGGATATGGGATGATGCTATTCTACTCTGCCGGCATCACACGGCTAGAAGGTAGACCACAGGTTATCAACTAATTATACATATAACTAGCAACAGAGGCCAATTAGAGGTCCCCACTAGTAGCACTAGATAGAATTACTTACATTACACATAACTTAATACAATAGGTAGCTTGGTTGAAACGGTACAATAATACGATAAGCCACTGTATATCTATTACTGTCCTAAAGATTCTACAGCTGAGATGATTATTTCAAGTACCGATCTCGGAGGAACGAATAAGCCTCCCGATTAAATTTCAAGACTACTAAATTATTATTGGCGCTCATAATGGCACTTACAAAATAATGCCTTGAACTTGAGCGAAAGGGCTTCTCTGTTTACTGGAGTAGAACTTTATTATAAGTAAGTGCCTAATTGGTTTTGAAGTGTATTTTATGAATTGAACTTCTTGTGTTCTGAAGTACATTCATGATTGAAATGAGAATGGTTTAAACAACGAGGTCGACGTTTATCACATAAAGTTTAATTCAAAATTGTGAGGATGGGAAATAGGGGAAAAAATAAATAATATGTTACGTATGTGTATTTGGTTAGTATCACAAATAAAAAACTGTAGTGTAGGTGTCCGTCCTCCGATGTTGGATTCAGAGATAACAGGCTTGACGCACAGGTGGTGTGTCTGATTTTCTGTTTGTTGATTTGTTGAGTGTGTTTGGTTTGATTTGATTTGAAGGAAAACCACTGCGCAAAGAACTGTACTGATACCATTTCGAAAACATATTTGCAGGATGGCAACGCACTTGCAGTGTTAAGTGATTTACCCTTAATATTGAAAGCATCTATAGGCGACGGTAACCATTTAACACCGTGGGCTGCAAGCTTGTTTGCCATCTCGTAATATTAAAAAAAAACATAAGTCATTTCACACTGTTGCCTTAATATTCTCTTTGATATGTAATTTTTATTCTTGTAAAAATATAATAAGAATTATCGTAAAATATAAAACCATTCATTGAATATCTTAGTAGTCATTAAAGTAGTCTATTATTTTCGTAATTAGAATAGAAGGACGAGTTGGTAAGCTCGCTTACCCCTAAATGCGTCGTAGGGTTCAAATTTCAGCTTTGGTTGGTGGGACGTATGATCTTTTAAATCTATCAGACTATATACCAAAGGATTGTTGTGTTTCGACCAGTCAGAGTCAACGAGTCAGTCAGTCTTAACAACTTGCATGAAATTTACTAGTGACCTACCTACAGGTTATTTACATTATTAACCAAGTCTGCTACTCGTCCGTGTTCTGAAGTACATATCCAACGCAGATGAAGTCGGGTTTGAAAGGTTTAAAAATTGCATGCTACAAATTGAGGAAACAAGTTGCCGTATCAGACGGCATTACAACAACACCAGCGGTGTCATTTTCACATTGCCGGGCTTAGGACTTAAGTGTGTAAAAGCTTCCTGTAGTCGCCTGTGTTTTCTTTCCGTTTCCAGGTACCGGTATCACGGGCAAGATAGTAATGGCGATTGTGCCATAACGAACCCAGTAGGGACCGTTGGTAGTATTAAGATAACCTGGGAATCCTTTTTTATTTATTTGTACCAAAAAAGACATTCACTGTTTAACTTCTGTCTGATTTTACAACTTTGTAAACATCAGTTCTCGTTTCACTATCCATTACATAATAACGTATAAACATTACCTACCATTGATTTATTAGATATTACATTGAAAATTATTTGGTGAAACGCTTATAAATTTACTCATACATTAGGAATGTATTACGACTCATGACAACCTTCTTAATGTTATCCAACCTATTAAGGCGCTCTTAGATTAAGTAACAATAATATGGATACAGAGACTGATTATGTTTTTTTGTATACTCTATGTTCAGAAATAACTTCATCATCATCATCATCAACCCGTGTTCGTCCACTGCTGGACATAGGTCTCCCCTAATGCACGCACGCCAGAAATAACTTATTGTTTTATATTTTGGAGTGCTTAGAAAATATCATAAAAATACTAAATGTATGTTTAACTATAAAATTTAGAAACGAAACAGCTTGCAAACATTCCTGTCCTAAGCCGGGACTTTACGTTTATAAATTTTTTCTTCACAATCATTTCAATGTTATTCACTTTACATATTATCGCATAGGTAAAAAAGTCTCTCTAAAGTTTTAATAATTATTTCTTTGTTAAATCTGATACGTTCCGTATTGCATAAGTAAACATTATTAAACAGTAAGCTCGTAACAAATCCTTGGTATAAATTCTAAAGATTTACGTAAGTCGAAGCATAATAGCCTCAAACATAAAAAGTCGTATCTCGGAACTGATGAGGAAATTGCGAGTTTTTACGTAAAGAAGGATCACGCCGAAGATAATATCGAAGACTGCGAGAGAGCTAACAATAAGGGCCAACCCAATAAATTCAGAAATTTGAATAAATTGTACAGTTGCCCAAGTACAGATGTCGCAGTTTATGTTCCCTCGTAAAATGGGAACTTCTCGGAACATGTCTCGCCATCACGATTTTTATCTTTACTTCAGCTCTGACCTTTACTGCCCACCCTTTGTTTTGGAGTGTTACGACACGTAAAATTTTATTGCTTTATTAATCCAAACATTTTAAATCGTCCGCTAGATCAAAATTTCACCTGGAGCCCACGAGGTTGTAAAAAGTTGCTTGCTTTAATTAAAATTTTTGATGGAAGTGTAAATTAGTTCTTGGTTTATTTCTTATTTATATTCTATGAGAAAGTTCATTAACGACTTAAAAGAAATTTCGTGCGGTTATTATAAGACATGTTTCTTCAGAATCTTTGTATTCATTATAATGACTCTCGCTGGAAAAAAATTAACATGCTGAAATAGAATTTTTAAAGTTGTAAAATTGAATGAAATATTTTTGTCTTTGTGGAATTCGATTTTTGTTTTGTGAATGACATTAGGTGTTAGATCCATATGGATCACGAATATTCTATAGGTAAAATATAAGCTTCTTGATATGGATCCATATGTCATTCAGAGTCATTGTAGGGTCGACTGGGTAGGTACCACCGCCTTTCTTATTTCTGCCGTGAAGCACTTTGATGTGTTTTGGATTGAAGGGAAAGGTAGCCAGAGTAATTACTGGGCATGGAAGGCATATGATCTTAGTCCCCAGGATTGCAACGCAATTCCAGTGTTAAGTGATTTACCATTAATATTGCAAGTGTCTAAAGGCGACGAAGACCACTTAACACCAGGTGGGCCGCAAGCTTGTTTGCTATCTCGTAATATAAAATAATATATCAAGGCATGATTTTGGCGCTTTATAATTTAAAGGTTACCGCTTTATATTATAAAGCGCAAAAATGATCCATGTGCTTTTTTATACTGTAAGGGAAATAACAAGTCCACTTGATGGTAATTTGTTCAATCCATCAATCATTCTTTGTGGATATAATATCTACATACAAACATTTATTCACGCTCATAGGTAATCCCAAAAGTGGTTGAGCAGAGCTTTAGGTACATTTGGCTACACATTATGGACTATCATCATCATCATAACAGCCTTTATAATTCGACCCACTGCTGGGACACAATGCCTCTCCTTGTCATCGAAGGAGGTTTACGCACTATTCCACCACACTTGCCCAGTGCGGATTGGTGGACGGAGTATAAGGTGTTCAATACCCTTTGCTGGCCCATTAGTCGTCTTCTACGACACCCATTGGAAGACATGGGGTGAGCTATTCTACTCTGCCGGCATCACATGGCTTAATGGGCTTATGGACCGTACAGTAGCAAAATTGTGACAGATTGCCTGTCGCTTACACAAAATGGGCACCAAACCCAAAAAGTAACAATCCTTTAGTAATTAAGCAAACAAAAAACAACGACCTGGGTCCGTAGACAAAGTAACAAATAGAGATGATAACGAAGTTAGATAAGGACAGAGTGTATGAGATTGACTTAAGCTGTCGTTACGTCACGTGGCCAATCGTAGCTCTATTTAAGTTGGTAGCGAAAGCTACGACGCTGTAGATAACCAATCAGTATGGCAGATGATGACGATTTTCGGTATCTTATAGTTATGAAACGATTGCCACTTCTACAAGCCCTCTGCACAGATGTTACAGTCAAACTCATCTCAGCAGTCCATGTGATGACATTTCTATGTAGAATTTAATAATAGCAGCTCGGTGTTGATATTGTTATTTTTTATGAATGGAAAACAAGCATATGGCCAGCCTGAAGGTAAGTGGTCCTGGTAGCTACTTATATGGACTTGCAATTCCAAGGTATTGTTCCTGTGCTGCAGAGACTATCCCATCCCCTAGCCCTTGAAGTTCCAGAAACCGTAGTATTCGACAGTATTTAGTAACATTATTTGACTGGGATCTTCTACGTGGTACTCACTTAGAAATAGAAAACATTTCTGTTAGTCAAACATTAGTCAAACATTAAAACCTTACTGTTACCAAAATTTGTAGACAACTCGTTGAGGGAATTCTCTCTTTCAGTTTTCATAAATCTGTACTCACTTCCTCACAAACTGGAGCTACAATAAAATCTTTTAAAAATGTTCCTTTCTTAGCAAGCTTACATGCATAGCTGCATGCCTAACTCTCGTACTTGTTCCTATGTCGAACAAATTTGGAATTAGTTTCTCTGCCAGCAAATATGTTTTCCACCTTCTTAGACTTCTTTCCTTCTTTACTTTATTAGTCTAGGGTAATCAAAAAAGTCGTGAAGGAACACCTTTCAAGTCAGCAAGCAATGGTGGCTATGCGGCGCATATAAGATTGTTCACTCTCATCTTACCATCTGGTGCAATGGATATGGGATGGGATGTTAGACTTCTTTCAAAAAGAATCCCTGAGCTATTTTTCCAACTCATTATTCTTTTCTTTTGTCGGAGAGGTCAAATGCATTTATGCATCGTCTCTGCAGGGTGGTGCCAAACGCAGGGGATATGTGAGACTCGAGGTAAAGGCGTTCCCTCCATACCCACTAAACATCCTCCCCGGCCTGACCTCCAGTGCGCTATTACGGGACGGCTCAGGATCTGCGCACGTGAGCGCAACTACACCGTGACCCTCCCAACGCTGCCCGTCTAGGCACTCCTTGTGCACTAATTGGTGGCCAGCTGCCCACAGGGGCTACCGACTAACGCCAGCCCCTGTGGGCTGCTGGCCGACACCGGCCTTATAGGCCACCTCCTCACCGACTAGCTGCTCGACCTGGCGCATCCTCCTGACGAGGACACCGGGAGCAGCCATCGGACCGCACCCGGGGGACTTCGGCCGCGGTCGTGTCCCTGAAAAGGGCCGTCCGGAACTAGCCGTGGTGGGAAAACAAAAACAACTCGACGATGGCATGTGACTTCGAATGCCAAGGCGAGACACTTGACATCAAAAGCTGAGAAAGTTTCCCCACCACGTTACCAGGGTCCGCCACGAGGAGGCTTCCGGACGTGGACCCCAACTCATTATTCCATGAGTACTAATACAATAACTATGAGATAATTTTCTTCTGCAATCTAAAGAGAACAATGTCTCATTTCTTCTTCTTATTTTATCCAGTTTATTACTTTGTTTTTACTTTTCCAGAGTACATTCACGTTTCAATTAAACATGTGAAGGTCAAAATATTTGTGTCTAATTACAAAATATTTAATTAAAAACTGTTTAAGCCGCGTCTACTCTAAAATTCACAACTCTAAGACAGAAAACTTTGTGCCAAATATTAAACCACGATGTCTGAAGCTAAGAGTTTTTGCCTAATGGTTTTAACTCCGAAGTTATGGAACAAGTTGTATGTTCTCGAGAAGTGTAATAGGGTATTTTGGTTCAGCTATTTGCTCCCCAGTTATGAATATATCTTCTCCGTGATTATCTTCAATCTCTTTCGTTTGAATATTAATCATGTCAGTTTACAAGTATAACCTCTAGGAACTTAAATATTTCAGTACAGAAAGGATTTTCTTATTCTTTATTTGCGGATTCACCATGTTGAATCTGACCGTCTGATCGTCTGATCGTGACAGTTTTCGTGTGTGCGATCAAACATTTTTTTTTGTTATTAATACATACATGTAATCACGTTCGTCATCCCAAAAAAGGAGTTGAAAAGAGCTTTAAGTAATATTTGGTCAAACATGGGCAGTGTCGACTATACTGCACCCCCCAAATAGTGACCAGTTGCCAGCCTGTCGCTTACACAAAAAAGGCATTAATGAGAAGCTACGAAACCTTCAGTGAACAAACCAACAAAAATCGACAAGGGCAGTTGTTAGACATTAAATTACTCAGCAAATATCGGAGAGACATCGTTTTTGGGCTCATTGCAGCGATTGGTGTCAGTGGGGAAAAAGTTATTAACCGTAATGATGTTTTGAAATCATTTCGAAATCGTAAGCTGTGGAGTTTCTTTCGCCATTTCTTCCCGACACAGCATATTAATAATAATTTAAGTAAAGTAATTATTTCATCCCGAAATGTTGGTAGAGCTATTGACGATTTAAAAGTACTTAGCAAAGTTCATTTTAATAACGAGACATTTCATTCTTATTTGAACAAGAACGTGTCTTTGAATTAAAGATGAAAATCGTAATAGCATGAAATATTATTTTAAATTGAGATAAGACAAGGAAATCGATCATATAAACAAAAGTCTACCAAAATATAAATTATTTATAACTTTCTCCAGTGAACTTTGTGTTCGCAGACTTTCTCTCTTTAAAAGTGCGTGGGGTATATTTACACCCACTACGCGATTAAACTTTTGTTCAACTTCTAGTTTATATTTAGAATTGATAATATACGTTGTTTATCGAATGGTCATTATACTCAGAGTACTTAATAGAAGCTGTAATTACTACGAGTTGGTGTACCATCATAGAAAATTATGATATCCGTCTTCAAAGAATGAAATATGCAACCTTTTTGATAGGTGACACACTTGATGATACACAGAAGTTTTCTTTTATAAAAGGTCTAGCTAATGAATGATTGCACCTGGTAGTAATAGTCAACTCTAAATGCAAAGACTGATAGCGCGACAGATAATACAGACGCACGGACACAAACGAACGGGGCCACCGTCTGGCAAAGATATCACGGTTTGGCGAGTTGCGTGCGAGTTGAGCGCTTTACATTGCGCAGTACAATTTGCAATATTTTTTAACACCAAAAAATAAAAATCATTTCCCAGCAATTAGTTTTTGAAATGTGTCTTATTTTGATGTATAGAATATATGGTTCTCGTTTGACTGTTCATGTCTTTTACACCCAGTATAAATAAATAAATATGAAAAATTTAAATATATCGCCTATGACTCCATAAATAAGAGGACCTCTTACCTCTTTATTATTTTTTATTTATATTTTTTTATACATTTATGTTAATGGACGGCATGTAATGACGCACCTGATGGTATGAAATGATAAGGTCGAAATTGGAATTCCAACTTCACCTGGAACCCTTAATCATTAACTCCAGAACTGTACCCTTAATAGACTTTAATTGCAGTACCCAGGGGTACTGGAGTAGGACTTCATTAAATAAAACCTTTTTTACATAATAATAAACGTCTTTATATAATCGATTTATAATAGACTATTACACAGTACAGTATAATAGTCACTAATTTCAGTCTCACATAACACCTAATGATAAGGCCTAAATAAAAGGAATTTATACGACTTTTGGCTTTTTTTCTATAGCTTCATCAAGTGAGAAAGAGAGAGATTTACGGTTTTTTGACCGGGGACGAAATAAACGTCTTCCAGCTTTTGATTCTGAAGGGCTTGGAACACCAGATGACAAGTTTTTTTTCTTAATATACCTCCAATACTTACTTGGAGATGCATGGGCAAGGGGTTATGGAGCAACTTACTCACATTTTGCCAAGACCACATACTAACAGGACTACCGTCCGACTGCTGCTTTGACGTGACCCTAATGCCTGCAAAATCCATTGTTAAGCAAAAAGGAATTCGTAATTTTTTTATTTTGCTCCCCAGTGTACGGTTCTCCCTAAAATCGTACACTGCCAACTCAGCCAAGCCAATCCTTTAACCCTTTAAGGGATTGGCTTGGCTATCTCATTATATATTTGTCATTAAGAGACACAATAAAGGCTTGATGAAAAAACACTTGATGGCCCGGAGCCCGCCCCACGTACCGCATTGGCCCAAAGCCGCGCGTCTACCTGAATGTTGCCTATTCATATATCTATCTACCAAATATTAGGTACCTAACGCTCAGCTTAACCCCTATTGGTATTATGAGAGTGATAATATATATATATTGTAATGTATAGTGAGCTGAGGTTCGTTTATTGCAAAAGATATAGGTATCAAAAATCGTCATTGAAAAAATTCGCAAATTTTTTCATAATCGGTACACCCAGTAAAGAGTTATGAGCTAACACATAAAAAAACATACAGTCGAATTGAGAACCTTCTTCTTTTTGAAGTGGGTTAAAAATAATAAACAGCAGTCAGGCAAAGCATTAATTCTAACCACTTAGTATTACGCGCGCGCAACTGTAATCTACCATACGAGAGTTCCAAATGTCCCAATGAAACCATAAATTTCCTTTCGGACCCAAAACTTTGTTGCCATAAAAAATCCATTTATACTTGTTGTTGCAGCTTGTCGTTATCATAATGCTGTCAGAAAACTATTAACTACTTTAGTTTGATAGTGCCCGAAAGAATTATGTGTATAAGGTTGCGTTTCCTTTGACGCTGTATCGAGCTTAGCGGAATGCGTTTAAGAAAGGGTTGACTTTCCGATACTGTCTGTAAGATGCTTGGCAGACGACGGAGTGGAGCAGGCTGTTGCAACTTTTTTTTTCAATGAGCGATAGAGCAAAGGCCTTGTATTATTGCCAAAACACGCAGCGGGCATAAAGACCGCGCCGCCAGTGCCCGATAGGCTGCTCGCCGTGGATCACACCAACCACTTTGTATATGTCGTGGGTCGATCGTATAGTCGGGCAGACCGTGATATGTCGGCATATCTCGAAACGCTACTGGATCATAAAAATCTCGACTACTGGTCAAGTAACATAGTCCACCCCGCTTGGTTATAATAAAATTATCCAGAACAAACTGATCACTCCTGACTAGTTAAGAAAATTTTAATGGTTATGGAATAATTTTTGTTTACAAACGCGTAGATATATTTAAAACTAGAAAAATACACTGAAAAAAATCGACCTGTCCCAGGCGGGAATCGAACCCAGCATCCTCCGCAATCCGGGCGGCTGCGTTAACCACTACGCCACCAGGGCATTGCTTTCGCTGTCAAAATTTGTCAGTGCTTAATGTTTTCATGGTAATTACTAAATTAAATTTAAATTAAATTATTGGTTATTTAAATTAAGAAATGTATTTGACACATTTTGACATATTTTGAATTTATATGCTATGTGTATGTCCCTTATTCCATAAATCGGTTTACTCACCACCCCTCCAGTGACCCCTTAGTGCGACGGTCTGCATGGGGTCAGAATCAGAACAGATGTTTAAATCAGCTGTCTTGGTGATAATTTATAATAACAGCTACAAATTTAACTACCTATTACTTGTTCTTTTTTATAACCCTGAAGTGGTTGTGAATACAGTCAACTATTAAGACACCGTGAATCAAACCATTTATTAACAAGGGCAGTAAAACAAAGAATGTCTCAGATGATTGACGCCCGAGCTGAAGGTAAGGGCGATTAATATGCGATCTAAGGCTTCCTTTTCTAACGCCCGGGGTAAGTACAAAATAGGATAGAAGTAGGATTTCCCGTAAGCGTAGCGTGCGGAAAATGCCACTTTCAGGTAAGGAGTGGTATAAAATAATTAACTTAAAAAAAAATTTGGTAATTGCTTTCAATTAGGTGCTCACATCTTTAGTTAGTGAATTGATATCACTAATAAGGCTAGTTTTGTCTGTGTTTCACAGCGCAACCCACCTGTATTAACCATGACGCGGGATCGCACGCAAGCCATCGGATTAAGTCTGATTAAGCCCTTAGCGAGCTGACTGTCGCGGCAGATAATTCCTCTGAACTAGGATGAGATTAAATTACGGATGTCAGTTTAATTGATGAGGCTGTTGTTTGTTTTAAAATTGAAATTGTATTCATCCGCTATAATAACAGCCTGTTCAAATTCAAATTTCAATTACATTAATTTGCATAAATATGGGGATAAAATTTACAGGTGCTACTCAATATAAAAATGGTTTTCTACATTTTAAGTTACAAGTGGCATAGTTATAACAATAAGCGGTAATATAAATGTTTAGTTTATTTAATCATTTTAAGGGCATTATAAATGCCATTAAAAACAAATACTTAGGTATAAAACAAATCACAATTATCGAAAATTAAAGAATTTTCTCAATATGTGACATTACCTACCTAAAATTCATTTACAGAATAGTACAGTCTGTGAACATATTAGGTAATTAGGATATACAAATAAGACTACTTTCATAAAATTGTTCCACATTTTTTTGTTTTCATCATAATTGATTGCATTTGTTGAGACTAAAGGATCTGCTAATTCGTTCTTCTCATAATTAGGTTAAAATTTTGCTTGATTAAAATTACTATGCTATGTATTTTGTTTGACATCCAATTAGTTGTTATCTTGTGATTTCCAATGGACAATTATATTTTAACTTTCAAAATATTCTGGCATGCTAAATTTAATAAAACTATTTTACGTGTTCACTCCATTTACGTTCCAGTTGTGTTAGCATAAAACACACATTCAGTATCGCAATTCTGGATGAAATATTTAAGCACCCGCCGATTTTTCTTCACAGTGCAAAATGAAATAATTTAGATGTATTTACGGGGACGATATGTGGTAACATGCGAATTTTACCGATACAAAAAAAATCAGTATGAAAAGATTTCAAAGTGTTTACATTTAAGTGTATTAAAAAAATAATAACATAATTACATCTTTGACCAAACGGTTGATAAGATTTTTATTTTTTGTTTCAGAGGTAACAAGATCTGTTAAACCGTTTGAAGATTATCAGCTCTTTTTAGTAGATAAAGGGATCTGTGTATCATATTATATAACAATTAATTGATATAGGTACTTTATACGTTTTGAAACATGTTTTAGTTACGTATTGCTTAAGGGCGTGCACTCCATTAAGTCAAAATTTTCACATTTTGTGGATTTTTCAGACCTATTTTAAAAGCGATGTGAATAGACTTTGCAAAGACATTAAATACTATAGGAAGATTAATTTTTGATCAAAACAGCTTAGAGAGATATTTTATTTTACACTTATAGTTTTGTAAAGAGAGGAGAATTTTATGGCGTAGTTTTTCGAAAATGCAGTTTGGAGCTATCTTTCAGATGAAATACAAGCATTAATTCGAGCAAACAATACTTTGCAAAAATAGTTTTTCCAATAGAAAATATTCTATTATACACCGCAATAGAGCCTAAATAAGTAAATGAAATAACATGTTAAAAAAGGATACCAAAACAAAAATTATAAAATTTTTGAATTTGAGCTCATTTAGTATACTTAATTTATTAAAATGCATAGAATGCTAGACATAATAACGATAATATAACACTGTAAAAATTAATTAGATATTTTTAATAGTTACTTGAAAAATGGTCTAAATCCGAGCTCGCGGCCATTTTTTGATCGTACACGCCGGGTCTTCCCAGCTAGTCTTTTTTTGTTGACGGGGAGGTCAAATGCATTTACGCATCGTCCCTGCGGGGTGGTGCCAACCGCAGGGGATATGTGGGACTCTAGGTAAAGGCGTTCCCTCACTACCCACTAAACATCCTCCCCGGCCTGACCTGCAGTGCGCTATTACGGGACGGCTCGGGATCTGCGCACGTGAGTGCAACTACACCGAGACAGTCCCAACGCTGCCCGTCTAGGCACTCCTTGCACCAATTGGTGTCCAGCAGCCACTCCTCCATCGACGGCTGCTCGACCTGGCGTGTCTTCCTGAAGAGGACACCGGGAGCAGCCGTAGGACCGCACCCGGGGGACTTCGGGCGCGACCGTGGACCTGAAAAGGACCGCCTGGAACTAGCTGTGGTGGGAAAACGAAAACAACTCGACGATGGCATGTGACTTCGAATGCCAAGGGGACACACTTGACATCAAAAGCAGCACACTGACCGAGAAAGTTTTCCCACCACGTTACCAGGGTCCGCCACGAGGAGGCTTCCGGACGTGGACCCCAAGGGTCTACCACCTAGTCCTTATAACAAAATTCTGATTTCAAGTAAAATTTTCTTAGGCGCTTCCAGTAGCCTAAGTTCTCTATTATCAAAGTATCAGAAACTTGCTATCTTAAGGCTTTAGATCGTGTCAATATAGCTGGCATATGTCAATGAATAAATTAACGTCTGCTTAAGAAATAGATTGGATTTATTACTTAGTCGTGCTCTCAGAAGTCAACGACGATAAACTAGGAGCCTTTAATGAAATCGTGGGCTATTTAAGCTGAGAATGTTATTTATCTATCCAATCGCCTTCTAGCTTTTGCTCACGACTAAATTGAATGTCGAGTTTTGAGTACTTAATTAAATTAAAAGGTCTGAAATGATTAATTCACTTGGACTTTATCGTATTCTATATTGGATTGTAAATATTAATTAAATTTTCAGTGTAAATGTTGTAATTTAAATTAAAATATATTATATTTCTATTCATCGAATAATTGAAACACTTTAATTAAAATTTCTTCTTCTTTCTCCTTGTTTATTTGGAGCCGGTTCAGTAGGTGTGTATTATATAATTCTTGTTATCTTAAAAAGTATCGTCGTCACTTCCTCAAGGGTAAATGAACTTTTTGCGAACACGTGAATAATAAACTGCTCTAACAATATTTGTTCACTGCACATTTATCCACACAAGCCGGTCTTTTGTGGCGTTTGCATGAAATGGACTTTATGTTGATTACTTAGGCCAATAGCAACGCAAACACAATATTCGGTACTCGTATCTTTAAAAAAATAGACTATATAACCTTATCATTTCCTGCATCCCTATAGGCCGGTGGCGGAGCACAGAAACGCAGCCCACTCGTCTCAACGGAGCAGTCATGACTGATTGATGAAACAAAACATGTCTGTTACAATGGGTGAGGCGCGATAGACTAATGCGTTTTGCGCGGAATTAGAAAGTAGTAAGCGACAAATTGGTTTTATAATAATAAGTCGGAAAGTATTCATTATTTTGTAAAATCCCTAGTAGGGATGCTTTGTAATATAGTTTGATATTATGTATTAAAATATGGACGCAATAATATGCATAGCATTGAAAATAAACTGATTTAAGCTGGAAATTAAAGGTAAGTTCGTGATATTTTTCCATGCTTAAAAATATTTCATTATATGTTTTCGCCCAGACCAAAATCTTTCAAATATAACATAATATCTATTTTAAAAAAATGGGGTGGCTTGTGGCCTATTTTGGGGTCTAAAAATCAAATCAAAGATTGATAATTTTGCTTTATACCCCCTCTTAAGGAAGGTTTATATGTATAATACATGCATATTTACATAAGCATTGCAACCGTGCGAAGCCGGGGCGGGTCGCTAGTTTCAAATAAAAATCATTTGAGTTTGGTTTTAATTATAATTATCAGCAGGTCATCCATAATAAATTAATTAGTTTATTCTTGTCGGAATATATCTTCCGTATAGCAGTGGATTTGCAAAGTGAGAAAGAATTACAGTAAAATACATCCCACCAAAAACATTCTGTAAAGTACTAGCAGTCTCGAAGGAGCTGCTTGTTTTTCTCTAAAAAGTAAAGAAATCTAGACAAAGTCGTGCCAAGTCTAAGGTTCCTTACTGCGATTTCTTTATTAATATAGTTAATGTTGTGTGACTTGGCCGTTGAAGGGTACACAAGGATACAAAACCAGGTGCTCCATGACACCATTGCACCAATTTCAACAACAGCCTAAAATGAGACCTAGCGTCCAATTGCCAATACCAGTATGGGCTATTATCTCACTTAATAAACACAGGTAGTTACAACAAATAAAATAAAATATTCATCAATGATAAAATTTCAATATTTTTTAAAAAAAAAACCTTTTTTTTTTAACAAAACAAAAAAAAAGTACCCAGAAAATACTGTACAACATTTTCTGGGTACTTTTGTTGTTTTTTTGTGTTTTTTGAAAACAAAATCGTTTTTTTATTTTAATATTGAATCGTTTTTTTTTAATCAACTCAGAAGCCGATTCCAAACCACCTGTATTTAGGGTGTTGGTTATTTAGTTTACATGTTGTATAATATTACGGGAAAACAAAATTGACTTATACCCACTAACGTATAAAGAATGTTCAACGGCCAAGTCACACAACATTAACTATAAAGTGCATTTGTTGAGAATAAAGGATCTGCTAATTTGTTCTTCTCATAATTAGGTCAAAATTTTGCTTGATTAAAATTACTATGCTATGTATTTTGTTTGACATCCAATTCTTATAATTTTAAATGCTGTTTCATACATAAAAAAATAGTTTTTATCTTGTAATTTTTAATGGACAATTGTATTTTACTTTTCAAAATAGTCTGTACCCTTAGTATGAGTTTTGATAGTTTTCGAGCTCGACATTGCCCACTGTTTCTGATAGTTTACGCTAGAGGCGCTAGTGGGCAATGTATGAAAAGAGACGACACGTTTGATCGAGCTCAAAAACTAACAAACTCATACCAGGGGTACTGGCGTCGCATTAGTCATGCTAAATTTAATAAAACTATTTTACGTGTTCACTCCATTTACGTTCTAGTTGTGTTAGCATAAAACACACATTCAGTATCGCAATTGTGGATGAAATATTTTAGCACCCGCCGATTTTACTTCAGAGTGGAAAATGAAATAATTTAGATGTACGGGGACGATATGTGGTCACATGCGAATTTTACCGATACGAAACAAATCGTTAAGAAAAGATTTCAAAATATTTACATTTAAGTGTATTAAAAAATAATAACATAATTACATCGTTGACCAAACGGTTGATACGATTTTGATTTATTTTTTATTTCAAAGGTAACAAGATCGGGAATGTTCTTATAATATGATTGAATAATCTCCTATCCTAATAACCTATCTGTAAAACTGTTTGAAGATTATCAGCTCTTTTTTAGTAGATGAAGGGATTTGTGTATCTTATTATATGACCATTAATTGGTATAGACACTTTTTACGTTTTGTAACATGTTTTTAGTTACGTATTGATTAAGGGCGTGCACTCCATTAAGTCAAAATTTTCACATTTTGTGGATTTTTCAGACCTATTTTAAAAGCGATGTAGACTTTGCAAAGAAATTAAATACTATAGGAAGATTAATTTTTGATCAAAACAGCTTAGAGAGATATTTTATTTTACACTTATAGTTTTGTAAAGAGAGGAGAATCTTATGGCGTAGTTTTTGGAAAATGCAGTTTGGAGCTATCTTTCAGATGAAATACAAGCATTATATTAGCAAACAAAACTTTGCAAAAATAGTTTTTCCAATAGAAAATATTCTATTATACACCACAATAGAGCCTAAATAAGTAAATGAAATAACATGTTAAAAAAGGATACCAAAACAAAAATTATAAAATTTTAATGAAGATATTTACAATGTTTTTGAATTTGAGCTCATTTAGTATACTTAATTATTAAAATGCATAGAATGCTAGACATAATAACGATAATATAACACTGTAAAATTTAATTAGATATTATTAATAGTTACTTGAAAAATGGTCTAAATCCGAGCTCGCGGCCATTTTTCGATCGTAGACGCCGGGTCTTCCCAGCTAGTCTTTTTTATTGACGGGGAGGTCAAATGCATTTACGCATCGACCCTGCGGGGTGGTGCCAACCGCAGGGGATATGTGGGACTCTAGGTAAAGGCGTTCCCTCACTACCCACTAAACATCCTCCCCGGCCTGACCTGCTGTGCGCTATTACGGGACGGCTCGGGATCTGCGCACGTGAGTGCAACTACACCGAGACCGTCCCAACGCTGCCCGTCTAGGCACTCCTTGCACCAATTGGTGGCCAGCAGCCACTCCTCCACCGACGGCTGCTCGACCTGGCGTGACTTCCTGAAGAGGACACCGGGAGCAGCCGTCGGACCGCACCCGGGGACTTCGGGCGCGGTCGTGGACCTGAAAAGGACCGCCCGGAACTAGCCGTGGTGGGAAAACAAAAACAACTCGACGATGGCATGTGACTTCGAATGCCAAGGGAACACACTTGACATCAAAAGCAGCACACTGACCGAGAAAGTTTCCCCACCACGTTACCAGGGTCCGCCACGAGGAGGCTTCCGGACGTGGACCCCAAGGGTCTACCACCTAGTCCTTATAACAAAATTCTGATTTCAAGTAAAATTTTCTTAGGCGCTTCCAGTAGCCTAAGTTCTCTATTATCAAAGTATCAGAAACTTGCTATCTTAAGGCTTTAGATCGTGTCAATATAGCTGGCATATGTCAATGAATAAATTAACGTCTGCTTAAGAAATAGATTGGATTTATTACTTAGTCGTGCTCTCAGAAGTCAACGACGATAAACTAGGAGCCTTTAATGAAATCGTGGGCTATTTAAGCTGAGAATGTTATTTATCTATCCAATCGCCTTCTAGCTTTTGCTCATGACTTAATTGAATGTCGAGTTTTGAGTACTTAATTAAATTAAAAGGTCTGAAATGATTAATTCATTTGGACTTTATCGTATTCTATATTGGATTGTAAATATTAATTAAATTTTCAGTGTAAATGTTGTTATTTAAATTAAAATATATTATATTTCTATTTCCTATTCCTCTCCCCTCCGGACAGCTGAGGAGATCAGTCGTGCTTTTAGTAAACCGTTTCGAGTTTTAATTCATAAATATTTAAACTAAATCACTTTTAAAAAATCAACCTAAAAAATAGGACCGCATAAATTAAAGGAGATTGCTGCCGCCGGTCGATATCGAGTGACATTGTGTTCAAGTGAGCGACGCTTACGTACCCCGCCCGCTGCCCGCCCCCAGTGCCACCGCTACTCGACGCTGTGCGACGCTGCACGGTAACCGGAGCCCGTATCGGCTGCGAGCCTGGTACTGCTACTGCTTGTTAAACCACTTAAACACTTAGCTTTTTAATGCCGCTCAAGCGCACCCCGCCAAAGATACCGATTACTATGTCTGAGACGGACTCGGAGAGTATAACTGGTTATGGATCCGACCTACAAAAGAATGTTACGGGGCGTATTAAACGGAAACGTGAAAATGAACTGCAAAGTTTTATGGAAGAAATGCGCGGTATGTTTGACAAATTTGTTTCTACACAAAATAATCAATTGAAAAGTCTCGAATCCACAATACTGGAAATAAAAACACAAAATACGTATATTACCTCAGCCATGGAGACCTTGTCGCAAAAATACGATGACATCCAAAAAGAACTTGAGTATCTAAAGCAAGAACGTAAAAACCAAGGAATCTATATTGCATTACTGGAACGAAAAATAGAGAGTATTGAAAGGCAATCGTGTTCGACTAAATTAGAAATTAGGAATGTCCCGAGGCTGCAGGGTGAAACGAAGCAGGATTTATGTGAGTTAACAAAAACCTTATGCAAATCTCTAAGCGTTCAAATCCAAAATTCTGAAATTAAAGATATCTATCGGACCAGCCCAAAACCTAGTGCAAAGCATGACGTCATATCGACAATAGTGGTTGACTTTACGTCGGTTATTACAAAGGATAGCATAATTAAGAATTTCAAAAAACTCAATTTCAAAGAGAAAGTTGAAAAGATAAACACTGGTTTGATTGGATTGCCGAACTCGAAGCCCGTCTACATCTCTGAGTGCCTTACACCAAAAGGAAGGCGATTATTTTTTCTAGCACGTGACTTTGCTAAGACATTTGGATACACTTTCTGCTGGACATCTTATGGAAAAATATTTTTAAGGAAAACTGAAGGTTCACCGCATGTTCTAGTTAGTGAAGAAGCTACTCTAACCGACCTAAAGAAGCAGCCACCTCCTGTGTGACTACTTTTTGTTGTATTTTATTGTTTTTATTGTTGCTCTATGTATACTACCTGGATGTCAAACCTTAAATATTACCGTAATAGTACTAATACTTGCATGCCATTAATTTTACCTACATTTAAACCTGTTAGGTCGAATCTTGGCAGTTACAGGATTTTTTTTAACTTTTTTATTTTTCTAGTATATGCGTTAAGCATTTTTGTCAGCGAATATGTAAAACAATGTAATAATACAATTTTTGTAACACTACACACTTACACACCCAACACACGTTTCCAAAAGAATCACTCTGTAATTATGGCTAAAATATATAGATACGCATATAAGTATCTCGATGAATTTGGCAACTACCATCGTTTCTATATCAAGGTATATAACCAGAGAGTATATTTTCTGTTTAAATATAAATTTTGTGGGTACACTGTTTGCGTACATGTAGTATTCAAATGGCATCCCTAAATAATATGAGTGATATACAAAGTGACCTTGACTCGTACTCTGTTGCTGAATCTTTATCATGCGATATTGAAAACTGTCAGTCTCTTCTTTTAGATTCGGGCAACTGTCTCAAATTATTACATCAGAATATCAGAAGTATTAAATGTAATATAGATGGACTCTTATCTGTTCTCTATAGCTGTAACGTAAACTGGGATTGCATTATTCTAACTGAATGCTGGCTACCATGTACTCCAAACTTACCTATCATAGAAGGCTACAACCAAGTTGCAACCACACGCAACTTCACACAAAATGAAGGAGTAGTCGTCTATTTCAAGGACGTACTGAAAATGGTTGTCGAAGAAGAATTTGTTTTAGACTCTAATTGCTTAACTATTAAAATCAACACCAACACCATAGTTTTAGCAATCTATAGACCCTCGGGATATAAAAATACTGATAACTTCATTAACTCATTAAACGAATTATTACAAAAATACTCACATTTAAAAAATATAATCATAATTGGAGATTTAAATATAGACATTGTAAAAGGTTATTTGGATAACAGGAAAACTTCATATCTAGATATGTTAGCCTTTCACGGAATCTTACCTGGACACACTATTCCAACACATAAAAAGACATGTTTAGATCATATCATGTTGAAATCGAGGCTATCAGCACGATGTCTTGTACTTGAAACATGTATCACAGACCATGAAAGTGTTGCACTTTATTTAACAACTAAACCTGAAATAAAAATACCTCAAATAAAAAACATAATAGATAAGATTGGCTTAGGCATCGCATTAAAAAAGACAGACTTTGCCTCTATGTATTTAATGGATGATGCAAATAGTGCAACTAACTTTTTTATCGAGACGCTACGTAGCATAATTTTATCTCATACGAAATCCGTAACGGTGTCGAGATCTAAAAGAATTAAGAAACCCTGGATTACACCAGGGCTCTTAAAATGTCTACGTAACCGAAACAACCTATACAAAAAAACTAAAAAAGAACCGGATAATGATGTGTTAAAAGTTACATACAAACGATATAGAAACTTCTGCTCAGATATCCTTAAAAAATTGAAAAGAGATTACGACAAACATCAGATAGAATATGCTGGAAATAACAGTAAAAAGCTTTGGAATACCATAAAGGAGATTACTTACACAAAAAAATCTAAAGAAAATCCTACTGAGTTACTTTTTGAAAATGATCCATTGAAATCCGTAAATAATGTGAACTGTTTCTTCGCGAATGTAGGAAAACAATTAGCTAAAAAAATTATCAACCACTCTGATGTAAACATGTCAAAACGGTGTACTCGTAGACCCGACTCTTTTGTACTACTACCCACCGATTGTAATGAGGTGAAAACTCTTGTAAATAATCTTAAAGTTGACTGTGCCGCAGGCTTGGACCTGATTTCGGCTGACATTCTGAGGACTTTCAATGATGTTCTAACACCCCATATTGCATACATCTGTAATTTAGCCCTTTCATCTGGAGTTTTTCCCATAGCCTTAAAGAGGTCTAGAATAATTCCTATTCATAAGAGTGGCCCCAGGGACTGTGTCAATAACTATCGACCTATTTCCATCCTACCAACCTTATCCAAAATCTTAGAGCGCATAATAAATAGTAGGTTGGTAAAATATCTTGAGGACAAAAATTTGTTAGCACATTCTCAATTTGGTTTTAGAGCTGGAAAATCAACTGCTGATGCAGTTCATGAAGTTACAGACTTCATTGTCAACCAACTAGATAGAACCAAGAAAACTGTAGCAATATTTCTCGATATAGCAAAAGCCTTTGACACAGTCTCTGCAGACATCTTGATTGATAAACTCGAAAGTTTAGGTGTGCGGGACCTCCAGTTGAAACTTATCAGAGATTATCTCACAGATCGTTCACAATGCGTCCAAATTGACAAGCATATTAGTGAAGAGCTTCCTATATGTCTCGGAGTGCCGCAGGGCAGTATATTAGGATCAACACTCTTTTTGGTTTATATTAATGACCTTTGTCAGCAGTCTATTCCCAATGCCAAAATTGTTACCTTTGCTGACGACACAGCATTACTTTTTAGTGGGGACACTTGGAACGAAGTTTTTGAACGTGCTCAAGAAGGTTTCAACTTAGTGACAAAATGGTTGAGAGCTAACATTCTGAGCCTTAATGTTGAGAAGACTTACTTTATGACATTTTCCTTGAGAAACAATTATCCTGACAACAGTAACTATTGCATTATATCCCATACCTGCAACAATGGAAATGAAGCAATATGTTCGTGCCCAAGATTAAAGAAGGCCACAAGCGTAAAGTACCTGGGAGTTATGATAGATGACAAGCTTAACTTCCAATCGCATATTGATATGGTCACATCAAGAGTACGCAAATTAATAGTAATCTTTAAAAACCTAAGGCATATTGCAGATACGAAGCTAATAAGGTCCGTATATTTTGCGCTCTGCCAGCCTTTGCTTTCATATTGTATAATATCGTGGGGTGGTGCGGGAAAATCAAATCTATTGAAACTTGAAAGAGCACAGAGAGCAATTCTAAAAGTTAGCATGTCATTGCCATACACCCACCCAACCGCTGACCTCTATGATAAGAGTGGAGTCTTGACAGTGCGTCAGCTATTCATTTTGCAAATTCTTCTTAAACAGCATTCAATCATTGATTATGAGCCACATAAAGTAGATAGAAAGAGGCGTAGGGACATAGTTTGTGTCAGGAAAAAGTTTAACACCAGTTTCTCACACCGTTTTTTCTGCTATCAAGGATCTAATTTATACAATAGGGTCAACAGAATTCTGTCAATCTACTCCTTACCTAAAAATAAATGTAAGACTTTGATAAAAAATTGGCTGCAAAAATTGAATTACAAATCAACTGAAGACATTCTATAGGAGATTCTTTTGTACAAAAAAAAATAAATAAATAAATAAATAAAGAAACACAGAACACACACACATATACACATACGCGAGCACACACACACACACACACACACACACACACACACACACACACACACCCATACACATAGAAATATGTATCCAGGTCATAACATAATTTTAAATGGAAAAATTAAAATACGTTAAAGATTTAGTATTAGATTATATCCGTGGGGTGGGGACCTGGTGATTTGAAATACAGGTTAATCCCACATCAAACACCAGCTCCTCACATACATAATGTGTTAATCTTTTAAACTGTACCAATGTTTTCTATGTGAGGAGAAATAAATAAATTATTATTATTATTATTATTATTATTCATCGAAGAATTGAAACACGTTAATTAGAATTTCTTCTTCTTGCTCCTTGTTTATTTGGAGCCGGTTCAGTAGGTGTGTATTATATAATTCTTGTTATCTTAAAAAGTATCGTCGTCACTTCCTCAAGGGTAAATGAACTTTTTGCGAACACGTGAATAATAAACTGCTCTAACAATATTTGTTCACTGCACATTTATCACACAAGCCGGTCTTTTGTGGCGTTTGCGTGAAATGAACTTAATGTTGATTACTTAGGCCAATAGCAACGCACACACAATATTCGGTACTCGTATCTTTAAAAAAATAGGCTCTAGAACCTTCTCCTTTCCTGCATCCCTATATTCAAGTCCATCACTCCACAACAAAACCACGTTAGAACCCACACCAGTCTTACCAGTCAAGGTTATTCGTTTCTCATTTAAGGGGAGGTGTTTGGCTATGCTGCACACAAACCATAGCTAATCACTGTGCTATTTTTTATTTCATAAAAATCTATGCTTGTTTTATATAAGTTGTTACCTGGCGAGGCATATAATGTTAAATTTGTAATTTTGTGTGTTTTTGTACCTGTAAAATTATATACGTATATAATATACGATCACTCTCGCAATCTCATGAGGGGTTAAGCAGACCCTTAGGTAACAATTTGTTACACACAAAGCCACATCCAACAGTATGTGCCATGCAGCGCCTCCAAATAATGACACATTGCCAGCCTGTCGCCAGCATAAAAGTGGCACCAAACTCAAAAATAGGTGTTACACTCAAAACCATCTCAGCAGTATATGTTGTTGCTTAATCTATATGAATTAATGAATAAATATCTGAAACAATGTTATCAAATTTTCATGTTGTCGTGTTGTTAAATTACCTTTGTACTATTACAAATTTATCAAAGTGGAAGTGTTAAGCCTAGCTGGTTTAAGCGTAGATTTACCCGCGTCAATCGGAAATATACATTTTTCGATAATGAATAATGTTTAATAATGTTTAATAGGAAATTACTTATACATCCAGCTTTTAATAATAAAAAAAAACCTCAGCTATTCTACTCTTTGCGTTTTTGATATACATATTTTATACTAGTGGCTACCCGCGGCATCGATAGCGATATTGTCGGTTATTATAATAGTCTTCCTTAATGAATGGACTATCCAACACAAAAATATGTTTTTTTAATTGAATAAGTAGTTCCTGAGGTTAGCGCGTTCATGTATTATATTATCTGTGATTTAACTAAACAAACAAACTCTTCAGCTTTATAATATTAGTATTGACAAACAAAAGTCATACATGAAAACGGGAATGGTTTGGATTTGGTTAGCAGACGATAATTAGTAACGTGCAATTTTTGCCGATTTTCAAACTATCGTCAAGCGTTAACAATGAGAGCGTAAATAAAAAAAAAATTGCGTGAAACTAAACTACAATTCTACAACAAATCAGTTTGATTTATACATTTTAGTGTAATAAAGACAGATATTGATAATAACTCCTACCAAAATAAAAAAATACGTAAATATAAAACTACTACTGTAGCATTTTTCATAAAATTTTATTCATTTTGTAGATAATTTCATTATTTAAATATTCGTATTAGAGAAAAGGTGCATCTTGCTTAGAAAAATTAATAATTTTCTCGTTTTCTGAGTGTGATATGCTCCGTTTACTACAAGCAAGGTCCTAGCCAGTAAACGCATATGCGTTCACTGGTCCCAGCACTTATCTCGCCTTAAGGCCTCTGTTTGTCTGGCTGTATCCATGATGATTTATATCTTTCTTCCCCCGAAGTCCAGAAGGCACTGAAACGAATTTCTCCAAGAATTCATTTCTGAATTAAGATACTGCAAATAGTGCACTACTTTTTTCACTTCAAAGTTATTCAATACCATTTCATCTTCATGGAGTTTTTAATAAGAATCCCATCTGGTCTAAGCGAGCTGTATTAGCCTGGAGTGCAGTTAATCTGGGAGAAGTATTCACGATAACAATGGTTCCGTATCCGAGGTGCGGACATATTAAGACGAGCTCCCATTGTTGGAGCCTCTTGATGTATTCAGAGCATTGATGAGAATTCCTACTGCTTTTAAAAGTGTAACGAACCCTTATTTAGTTTCAGATTCTTTTCTGTATTCATTGGTTTGTACTCTTTCCTGTTCATCATCTGAGTATTGCCTGTTTTCTTGTTTTATTTCGTTCCAGTATTGGGCAAAATACTAATGAAACTTTATTGCTCACAAACAGATATAAATGGTGGACTTAATGCCATAAGGCATCGCCTACATGACAACCGGGAAACATCTACTAAAACCAAAATATAGTGATTTGATTATAATTAATAATAAATGTCAATTGAATCACTATAGTTGTGTTCTGCGTTGTATTTTTTTATTATAAAGTATGATATATAGGGAGCAGGTACCTTTTTTTTTGTCGGGGAGGTGAAATGCATTTACGCATCGTTAAACAACCACACCGAGACCATCCCAACGCTGCCTGTCTAGGTACTGCTTGTGCAGCAATTGGTGGCCTGCAGCCCACTGGGGCTACCAACTAACGCCAGCTCCAGCCGACGCCGACCTTTTAGGCTGCCTCCGCAACTACACACTGCGACTTTTAGCAGCGATGCAGTTGCGATGCTCTCACGATGCAACATCGATGCCGTCGCAAATGGTCCACCTTTACACACTTGTGCTTCTTTTAGCATAGATACCTACAGTTGCGATACAGTCGCGATGCTGTCGCGATGCTGTCTCGATGCTGTCGCGATGCTGTCGCGATGCTGTCGCGATGCTGTCGCGATGCTGTCGCGATGCTGTCGCGATGCTGTCTCGATGCTGTCGCGATGCTGTCGCGATGCTGTCGCGATGCTGTCGCGATGCTGTCGCGATGCTGTCGCGATGCTGTCGCGATGCTGTCGCGATGCTGTCGCGATGCCGTCGCGATGCTGCCCATTGAACTGTAGCGATGTTGTATCGATGCAATGGCGATGCAGCATTGATGCTGTATCGCGTTAGCATGTCGACTGTATCGATGCTAACGTGAGCCACGACATATATTGATCAGTACTTCGTTGACTGCCACGAAGCGTGACTTGGGTGATGACGGCAAGTGGCAAAGTCATGCCCCCACTATCCCGCGTCTGCTATTCTACATCGATGCTAACGCGCGTCTGCATCGATGTTGTCGCGCGTGTCTATCGATGCTAACGCGCGACTGTATCGATACTAACGCGCGACAGCATCGATGCAAAATCTGTTCATTGCTGGTTTCGCGATGCTCTCAGCATCGATGCTAAAAGTCGCAGTGTGTAAAGGGCTGCGTGTAATTTGTGCCTAAATTATCTTTTAATTCGTCTTTATCAGTAGTTCGGCTGAGAGAACAAACGAGCCTATTGTCTGTAGGTCGAAGGTTCACATCTTGCGGTGTTTGCGCCCACGGTTGAGCTAGTTGATTTGCTAATTTCGACACTGCGCGATATATTTTGAATTTGATATTTGAAAGGTACTCTCGAACATAAACCGCAGTTACTTAATTGCTAGGAATATTTTTAAGTGTTACCTATGTAATATTAACTTTGCTTCAAAGACTTCAGGACGAATCAAAATTATTGGCAGGAGTTTTTATCTTTGTTCGTGTGATATTTCTTACTTATTTCTTTCTTTATGTACTTATGAAGGTCGTAGGATACTTATTAGCTCAAAAAGTGCTGTAATCTATAAGTTTGTACACAGTATCAATATCAATACTTATTTAGTTTTGTATATACATTTTGTATTATCTAAAATATTATATTCATGGTATGTATTTATTAGTTTGTAAATTGTTATTTTAAATAATCTATTTTTTTTTCTTTACTCTCTAATTTTGTAACGCCTGCATACGATGTATTCTCTAACATCCATGGGTTGACTGGAAGAGATCTCTTTTACGGATAAGTCCGCCCTTGCAAACTAATACTATTGTATAAATTGTCATATTTTCAAGTGAAATAAACAGTATCATTAATAAAATAAGTTTGGGAAGCCCTGAGAACCTAACATGTTAACAGTCCAGCCAACTAAATATTGCTACATCAATACAATTATGGCAGCGAAATATAAGGAAAAACAAAAGGAAACTATGGAAGTTGATTGTCAGGCGTATTCAGAGAATTAATATCGGTACCAGCTGCGAACGAACAAAGGTGAATATTGTAAACTAGTTCGCTATGTAAGCCTACAGCTTATTCCACGATGCTCCCCTTTATTGCTTTGATATAGGGTTCTTTTTGAAAATAAAAATGCTATTCAGAGATCCTTTGTACAGACAAAGCTTTAGCAATCACACTGAAAAGTTTTTGCACAGAACTTTTGAAGAATAGATTAGCCGCCCTGATAGCAAAGATTCCCGAGTTCTTGATAGGATTTTATCTATTTTTATTATTTTTTAAGAAAACTTGGAACATATTTCATAACATTAAAATTATATATAATTTATTTTACGACTAATTTGTAGCAGAATAAAGGTCTTACTTATCAACTTAGAAAAGGAACGTTATCATAGGATATAGAAATATTTTTCATGCACACATGCGCATTACCTTTATCTAGATTACTGACTATTTTCAATTGTGACTTGCAATGAATGACAACTTTAATAAGTTAATGTTAGAAATCCTTTGGCAAAAAGATATAAGTAGAACGTAATTAACTAATGTTTTCTTCTTCTTCGTTTCTGTTTTTATATTGTATTTTTTTTTTATTGTTTTCAACTAATAAAAACTTGAAAATGTGAATTGTTAGCGCCCTAAAATAAACTAATTTGCATGTAGTAATAAGTGGATAACGGTGTGGGTTCCACATTCACACTATCATTGTACATTGTACCTATAAGGATTACTTGTAACAAATATTTAATGTGTAACTGTTTGTAATTCCAAAAAGAAATAAATATAAAATAAATTACTCACAGATTGGTGCATTTTTTTGGTCTCGCCCTATTCGATTCATCGCCAATCTACAAACGTCATTAAATATAAATATGTGAACGTTACCGTGGAAAAAGAAGCGATACGACTACGTTCCCTTTCTGAATTGATAAGTGTGCGACCTTTACGAGGAAACCATTTTAACACATCGTAGTCGAACCCTAGAAATCTAGGCAAAGACATTAAGCTCTTACGTCGGTGGTCGGAGCTGTGCCGGGGCATTGAGCTAACTATTATCTGTCATTCTAAAAGAAGTGCTCATTGTGTGGAATGGAACGGTTGCGCTGGGTGGGCAAAGGAATTAGATGATGCAGTCTTTTGTTAGGAAATAATAAAAAATGTGTATCGGACATGTATGCGTGCCGGACTTGAAATTTATTACGAGATATTGTTGGAGAGGAGATTTTAGGATTTTAATCGTAGCAATTTTTAAAATAACGATTTTTGTCGCAGTGCGTTATTACTTTAAAAAATTAAACCTTATGTTTTAAACAATCTAAAAATCATATGAAAACTTTTTTTTATGTCGGTGCCAGCCTCATGGTTGATACACATTTAATTTTCTATCTCAAAATCTACAGAACCAATTTTGATAAAACTTGCACAGATCCCTAAGTTGGACTAAACTTAGATTAACTAAAAAATGTGTTTAGCAATCCGACTAATTAAAGTTTCTGAGATATGCGTGGACAAATATACCGATATACAAACATACAAACACGCAGACATATATATGTTACCGGCCAAACCAGATTTTAGAATAAACTAGGTTTTCCTAGGCCAAACCAGTTCACTAACCTACCCATCACTCAGCCGTGCAGGTGCATAAAACACAAGACTCTCCCAAAAAAAACTGTGCACTCCGCCTGGTCATAAAAAACTTACCCTAACTTACACATCACTCAGCCATGGTAGGTGCTGAATCGCATAAAGGACTAATTGGTTTGGCCTAGGAAAAACAAGTTTATCCTAAAATCGGGTTGGGCCGGTAACATATACACTCATGACATTTGGCACCCGTGTTTAGAAGCTGGTATAAATTAACATATATAAATACAAGACAAAAACTGTGCTTCTGACAATATTTTTTATTTTTATTATTTCTGCCTCCTCCGATATGTTTTTGGAGTCTATTCTGACAATATTACATACATATAGGACGAATCCTTTTTTATATCGAAGTCGGTTCAAAAAGCCAGAAATAGGTCCTTTTGTTATCAAATCATGTAGCGAGACTAGAACCTGTGTACGAAATCGAGTAATCAAAGTTACGCTTCTTCCAAAATTTGGCACATTTTCTCATACAAAAGAATAATCCTGGAACAAGTCAAATATAGCCGCAAATTATAAACGTGAAATGAATAAAACTTGTGAAGTACGCAGGTAATACTTTAACAGAACTCCATGAAGCAAATTATCAAATTAGACCTTTTTCTTAATCAGAAAATTTAATCAGTCGCTTGCTTTAACTGCTCGTGTTCCGACACAGAGGTTACTTAATTTGGTTCACACAACACAGTGTCGGGATTTCGAAACGCTATGTGGTCTCGTGAAAAAGATATGAACCGGCACTCTCTGTGTTCATATTAAGTTCGCTTTCACGTCATACATGTTTTCGAATTATAATAGGAATTTCTTCTGGAATTCCTTAGTATTATTAATATTCAGATTGGTTTTAGTTGAAAAATAAATAAATTGACGCCGAGCTATTCCATTTATTCACCAGTGGAATGCTATGTGGATCAATAAATTATGATTGGTGGATATCAAACCCAACCATAGCAACGTTGCATAGCACATCTCTGGTGAAAAAGCACCCTTACGCTAGGCGTAGTTTCGTTACGTGCGTGTAACTGTGCACGTACCTACACGGGTGACGGGTGAGGCGTAGTTTTATTATAGCGGCCTCAGTTTTCGTCACAACGCTCCATATTTACTTTTTTTATTTGGTTTGAGGTTTGAAACTGACTAAAAGCCCTTATCCCACCACCAACCCAGGGCCTGGCGCAACCGTCCGGTTATACAGGCCGAAATCGCGGGAGAGTGGGCTGCTACTTACCGGGGGCTCTTTTCACAGCGCATCTTCTTGATGTTTTATTTTTACTCTTCGTCCTTGTATCTATGGTCCCTCTTCCCCTTCTGGTGCGACATTACTCGGTACGCCTTAACCTTAAACCTCGTGGAAGGTCACTCTTGCGATGGGCCTATCAAAGCTGGTCAGTCCCCCCTATTATGCTACTCTGTCAAGAAAGTACCGGGAAAATAATACACAAAATGTTAGTTATGCATCCAAATTTATTTTATCACCTTCAAAGTATGCTCCTTGAGAAACGGTGCACTTACGCCTACGAATAATCCAATCATCAAAACATTGTTTAAACGCTGTTCCCGGAATTGAATTCAGTTCTTGCCGCGAATTCTCGTTTATGTCTTCTACCGATTGAAAATGAGTGCCACGAAGTGGTAATTTGAGTTTAGGAAAAAGAAAGAAGTCGGCTGGAGCCATATCTGGTGAATATGGTGGTTGCTCGATGGTACTTGTTGAGTGTTTGGTCAAAAATTCGTTCACAATGATGGCCTAGTGCGAAGGCTCATTATCGTGGTACAAAACCCAAGAATTATTATTATCAATTCACAAATCTGGCCTTTTTCGTCGAATTTGCTCTTATAAACGCCGCATAACACTCAAATAACTTTCTTTATTTACCGTTTGACCTTCCGGCAAGAATTCCGCGTACACAACACCGCGAGAGTAAAAGAAACAGTCAACATGACTTTGACTTTTGATCGGCTTTGGCGTGGTTTTTTCGGTTTCAATTCAGTTGGAAGGCGCCAATCCGAAGTTTGTTGACTAGTTTGTTTTTTGTTGACGGCGAATTCAAATGCATTTACGCATCGTCCGGGTGGTGCCAACCGCAGGGGTTATGTGGGACTCGAGGTAAAAGCGTTCCCTATATACCGACTAAACATCCTCCCCGGCCTGAACTTCAGTGTGCTATTACAGGATGGCTCGGGATCTGCGCACACTACACCGAGACCATCCCAACGCTGCCCGTCTAGGCACTCCTTGCACCAATTGGGCCACCGATGGCTGCTCGACCTGGCGCGTCCGCCTGACGAGGACACCGGGAGCAACCATCAGACCGTGGCACTAAAAAGGGCCGCCCGGAACTAGACACACTTGACATCAAAAACCACACACCCACCGAGAAAGTTTCCGCCTCGAGGAGGCTTCCGGACATGGACCCCACGGTAACCTACCTACCTAATACCTGCAGTAGGATGCAGTTGCATGCTACTGCAGGCATGATGCTTAAAAGCATTTGACCTCTCAATTTTAGATTCAATCTATAATTTAGATCTTTAAATCCAATTAACAGCATAACAATATTAATCATAATAAATAACGTTGATCTATTTAATCACTTAAAACCCTAGATCCAAACACACAAACAAAAAGTTAAGTTCCGAGTTTAGTGAAAATTTAATCCATTAATCGCATTTGTTATACGAAAATAATATTGTGACTACATTAAAATAATTGGAGAGCCGACGGGAAAATTTGATCGTTATTCCTACAACAATCAAATTTCCAGGTCAGACACTGTTTGTTCTGCCTTGAAAACATAATTTTGTGGACTTTGTGTCAATTCGGTTTGCTCATCAAAGTCATACGTGACAAGTTGGACGTTAGCGTTCTAAAGTAATATGTCATCATTGTATTAACTTCTGACACTACATACATATAGCGTGGTTAATGATAATAACAGAGGGATCGCATCAATATAGAGCCACAACAAAAGCGTTGGGCTCTTATGGTAAACCGTTTATGAGGTGTAAGGGGTCCCGAATAACATCCGACAGCAGACGAAAAGCACTAGGGTGCTTTCACCAACCCGCGCTGGGCCAAACTCCCCCTGAGAATTTCAAAAACCCGGGCTCTAAATACATGGTGGTACTGGAGGTCGTGCCGAGGCCGCGCGAGTACTATGTCTAACAATGAGCGCCTCATGGCTGAAATGACGGTGATGAATCGCCTATAAAGCCACTTGCAATCAAACTCAAAGGACTATGGTTCAATTTTTAAAGTGCATGTTTTGTTAAAGACCTATGTTTTAAGCTCGCATGGCTAGCTTCATCTTAGTCGTCTCGTCCTGACTCAATAATGTTATTGTGTCAGTCTGCGTGCGTTTTTAATTTCATTTTGTTTTTATTTTTCTGTGCTACTGCTAAAGCTCGATACTTAACTTTTTCATAGCCATTATTTCCCACACGTTCGCCCTCTAACACGTTCGACGTTCCAAAAAGGTCGCTCGCTGGTGATGAATTTTAACGCGTAACATTATCATCATCCAAATTACGCTCGCAAAATATTTAAATACGTGACGCAGTTTAAGCATAATTTGTTGGCCTTTTTTATATAAGCGTTCACGTGAACCTCTCCGTCGTGATAATATCACGCTCGCGTCATTTTGTCCCGTAGTCTGTTGTAAAATTACAACATCGTAATTTTTAATGGGCCCGAATGTACGCGTTTGCTTTGCTGTCCCAATTATTCCTATGAATTTTGTTGTGCTTTGAATAAGGGGGGTTTTATCATATTTTTTGCAAACAGGCATACGGGTGCTTGTAATGAATCTGGGTCTCATTCGAAAGCTCCCAGCTCCGTTACCAGCTTTGTTTGTTTCGATGGAAATTTCTGTTGACGAACCGTACTGCACAGTGCACTAGACAATACGGTAAGTGAGGGACTCGCCCGGGGATTCCTGCGAATACCCACTAACAAACATTGGGAGCCTCACAGGGACTTTTCGGTGTACAGTGAGAACGTGTCGTCTCCGAAACGTCTCCGGGCTAGCTATATTGTTCCTCACTCTTGGAACATATCTCATTCATAATTCGAGCGTGTGATGCCGGCATAGCCGAATGGCAGAGTAGGGTGTCTTAGAAGGCGACTAATGGATCAGCAAAGGGGTATTGATCACCTTATACTCCGTCCACCAATCCGCAATGAGCAAGCGTGATGGGCTATTGCCTAAACCACCTTAGATGACAAGGAGAGGCCTTGTGTCCCAACAGATGGTCAAATTATGAAAGCCTTTATGATCAATTCCAACGGGAAAGATTTGGAACTCGATGCCTGCTGATGACGTGTTCCATGATATGTATAACTTGGGTCTCTTTTATATCACGGGACAACTCATGAGCCTTCATCCCACTACCATGATGACTAACAAATCAGGGGTCGAACCCGTTATCTCTGGAAATAATTTCAATGGGCGAACCACTAAGCCACGGAGATAAGAAGTGACCTATGAAGATGTGAAATAACGACTCGTAGGATGTAAGATAAAAAAGTTGCAAACAAACTGTTGACGAATCAATCACTCCGCACAACACTCAACATTCATCATCATTTCAGCCGAGAGACGTATCCACTCTTAGACATAGGCCTCCCCCAAGGATCCCCACATACGGTCGGTCCTGCGCTGCCCACATCCAGTGGCTTCCCTCGACCTTTATCAGATCGTCGGTCCACCTTGTGGGGGGCCTACCAACGCTGCGTTTCCCGGTACGTGGTCGCCTCTCGAGGACCTTTCCGCCCCAGCGGCCGTCAGTCCTCCTCGCAATGTGCCCTGTCCACTGCCACTTAAGGTTCGCAATGCTTTGGGCTATATCGGTGACCTTGGTTCTCCTGCGGATCTCATCATTTCTGATGTGATCACGCAGAGAAACTCCGAGCATAGCCCTATCCTTTGGGTGACCTTGAGTCTTCTTATGAAGCCCATTGTAAGCGGCCACGTTTCGGTTCCATAGGTCATCACTGGTCGTTCTGGGGGACTTTAACGCTCACCACCACGAGTGGTTGTTCCCGTTCCAGAACACCGACCATGCTGGGAGATTGGCGCATACATTTGCTATGTCGCTGGGTCTCTCCCAGCTGGTGAAGGGCGCTACCCGTGTACCCGACATTGATGGCCACACACCTAATTGCCTGGACCTTCTGCTGACAACGGACCCGGACCGATATCAAGTAGCAATTTCGTCTCCACTAGGGAGTTCCGACCACTGTCTGGTGAAGTCCGTGTCTGTCTACTCTCCACCCGACCTGGATCCTATCGGAACAAGGCGCGTTTGGCGATACAAATCAGCAGATTGGGATGAGATGCGGCATTTCTTTGCATCATATCCTTGGCGTCGCACTTGCTTTTCTTCAGAAGACCCGACCTACTGCGCGGATGCTATCACTGGTGTGTTGCGTCAGGCTATGGAATACTTTATTCCATATTCTGACGTATCATACCGGTTCAGCGCCCGCCCTTGGTTTAACGCGGATTGTGCTAAAGCCGAGGCGCTTAAGCATGCCGCTTACCAATCCTGGGCGGATGCTCGAGCACATAAATCACTGAACGTACGGAAACTGAAGAAAGCCTATAACAGTGCCGCCAAGTCCTGCAAAGGTGTTCTTCGCAAGGCCCGCTTCAACCACATTGGCCGAATTGGTACCAGATTGGCCTCCTTTCCGTCCGGGAGCAAAGCTTTCTGGTCCCTGGCCAAGTCAGTCGAAGCTAACTTTTGTCGGTCATCGCTGCCACCTTTGATTAAGCCTGACGGGTCGCTAGCTCACACTGCCAAAGAGAAGGCAGACTTGTTTGCCTCTATCTTTGCGAATAACTCGCAACTAGATGCTGCTGGCGTAAATCCACCTAAGTTACCTCTATGTTCTTCGGTAATGTCAGAACTTCACATTTACCAAAAAGAGGTACTTAAAATGCTAAGCGCTCTAGATACAAATAAAGCTAGTGGCCCTGATGGCATTCCAGCTATTGTGCTGCGAAATTGTGCACCTGAGTTGTCACCCATTCTGACTCGCCTGTACCGCTTATCCCTTAGAACTGGACAAGTTCCGAATGCCTGGAAGGTTGCCAATGTCCAACCAGTACCTAAAAAGGGTAGCCGTGCCGATCCTGCCAACTATCGTCCAATCGCAATCACATCCATACTCTGTAAGATTATGGAACGTGTATTGAACAACCGTCTCCTAGCTTACCTTGAAGATAACGATCTCCTCGGTGACCGCCAGTTTGGTTTTCGCCGTGGGCGGTCTACCGGGGATCTTCTTGTGTATGCTACTCACTTATGGAGCGAAGCCATAGAGAAACACGGTGAAGCTCTCGCCGTTTCCCTCGATATCTCCAAGGCTTTTGACAGGGTCTGGCATGCAAGTCTTATTGGCAAACTTCCATCATACGGAATCGCTACCGGGCTTTGCAACTGGATTGCGGATTTCCTGGGGGGCAGATCAATTCGGGTAGTCATTAATGGCTCCTCGTCGGATCTGTTTGGTATCAATGCCGGTGTCCCCCAGGGTTCTGTCCTCTCCGCAACTCTATTCCTGCTGCATATCAACGACCTGCTTTTGAATCCCGGTATCTTTGGGTACGCAGACGACAGCACAGTTTCGGAGAGGTACTTGTCGGATACGAAGTCTGGAGCAGATGTCCGATCTTTGAGGGAGGCGATGGTGGAGGGAGTGAATGCAACCCTGGAAGCTGTTTCCCTCTGGGGTGAGGCCAACTTGGTTGGGTTCAATCCGTCCAAAACGCAGGCATGTCTGTTCTCGGCGAAACGGACTCCATTTCATCTGAGTCCGACTTTCCGAAATGTCTCCGTTCCGGTTAACGATCATCTGGACCTCTTGGGTGTAGATATCTCTGCCAATCTCAATTTCGGTCGCTACATCGAATCCATTGCTGAAACTGCAGCCAAAAAACTTGGCATTCTTTCAAAGGTGAAACGATATTTTACATCTGAGCAGCTCCTACGTCTTTATCGAGCCCAAGTACGCTCCTGCATGGAGTACTGTTGTCACCTTTGGGACGGATCTGCACGTTATCAGTTGGATGCACTGGATTCGGTGGAGCACCGAGCGAGGCGACTCATCGGTAGTGAGGCACTCGCTGAGGCTAATCTCCAGAGCCTTGACCACCGAAGGCGTGTAGCTTGCCTCTCGGTCTTTTATCGGTTGCATTTCGGAGAGTGTGCGGAGGTTCTTCATAATTTGATCCCCCCAGCCCCTTTTCACCACCGGACGACCAGACGCGGCGAAGGTTTTCACCCTTACGTTGTTGATATACCTCCCATCCGCACGAAGCGCTTTGCTTCCTCTTTCATTATGCGCACAGCTAAGGAGTGGAACTCGTTGCCAAGGTCTGTTTTCCCGAATCAATATAATCTGGATATCTTTAAGGCCAGAGTGAACAAGCATCTTCTAGGCGAGCGTGTACCATCTTAGGCCACATCTTCGCTTCACATCAGGTGAGATTGTGGCCAAACGCTCAGCCTATCAAATATAAAAAAAAAAAAAAAAAAAAACACACGAATTTCAGACTTTCGTCTTGAGACACTGCGGTAGATGGGCCGAGAATATGCCGCGTAGATTCCCGAACGCTACCCAGCCGAGTTGGATTCGTCGATTGACCTCTTTCTGAAAGTTGGAAGTCAACTTTACACTCTACGTAAGTATATCTACTTAAACCAAACAAATTAATTTAAGATGGTGGGAATAATTTCGATGGGCTAACTACTCATCCACGGAGATATAAGATGTGATCTTTGAAATGAAATAACGACGGATGTAAGATGCAAAAGTTGCAAACAAGGTGTTGAGGACACAAAGACTTCACACAACACTCAAGATTTTTTTTGATTTTTTTTTTATTCTATCTTAAATCAATACAATTTGTTTAAAAAAAACATTGTTTTCCCGTATTATATCACTACCTATTAAATTATGTGTATTGTCGAATCAATTGTACGCGATAAGTCTTAAAACTTTAAACAATAAGAATTTGTATTTAACTTTAAACAATAAGGATTTTAAATAACCACGCTTGGTTTAAGTAATCATTAATTAACTTCTGTTATTGATTGTTCTTCTTAAATTATTAACTGTTAATGTGTATCCACGGTAGAACTCTTTATTTTTGTATTCTTTTTGGGCACTGTAGGTCTTTTTACCATATTTTTTAATTTGTACTACTGTTATTTTATATGACTGTTTGTTGCCACAATAAAATAAAAAAAAAAAAAAAAAAAAAAAAACATAACTCTCTACGTATTAGATATACCTAGAGTGTTATGTTGAGTGTTGTTACTTTTACTATTGATACTTATACTAATTAATTAATTTAAGGCCCTCAAAATAAGTTTATTTATTTTTTACTGTCAAAAGTGGTTTTAACCATGTCTGTAACGAAATAAACATATTAAAAAAGATGTGTATTAATTTCCAAGCTAGAACCAACTTGACATGATTTTATACAACATTTTTATTACGTCGTCGCCGAAATATTTTTTCCAGTACCTATATCCTTTGTCATGGATATTAAATACGTAAATTCATTCTCGATGGAACGACTGAGTTATTACTTCGTCTGGCTACACGTGCCTGCTTGTTATAATGGTGAAATAATTAAATGCTTATTCGTTTTTTTATTACAACGGGACAGTAATCATTTACTTAATAAAAAAATGTCAAGATGTGTTTCATGAACGAGTAATATAGCTGGAGATAAAAAAGACCCTTATAAACAGGAGATTATATTATACATCGGCTCTCGAATAGGACTAACCCTTTTTACTTTCTCGTATACGTAGTATAGAGGAAGTTTTGTAATCGTAAAAAAAACCTCTCCTTGCTGACTTGCAAGGTGCTTCTGCGCGCCTCTTTTGAATGACCCAAGATTGTAGGAAGGATCCGAACACGTGTGCGGGCAGTGATTTCCATTTCTTGATTGTGTGACTACGAAACCAGTTGCCAAATTTCTTAGTTCGCGTTGGAATGATAGCCATAGTTTGTAGGTGACACCGTAAGCCTAGCCGTGGGATTAGGGAAAAAGCTTTAAGTTTTGAAGGCGGTTTTTTTATAGTAAGAAGGGGCGATACGGTTTCGAGTTGATAAGTGTCCAACGACCTATGACCAGATCATAAAAATATGCTAAAAGCAAAGATACCTAAACTTTTAGATAGCGTCCTGTTAAGGAAAAATATTAAATATCTAAAACTTATTGGCTAGTTATAATAATCTTTTATAGAATAAGTAAAATGACAAATGTTTGATTAAATACAGAGCATTTCATTAAACAAATCAAGTGTCCTAACGTCGTTAAAATCCCCAAATCAATAAAAACGTCGCCTTTCATTGTTTCTGGTTCACATAAAATGATCCCATACCAATTGACATAAATGCAAAATGTTCATATAAAACAGTTTAATATCCGTTCTAATACATGTAGCGCACAATATTAAAGGCCAGATTTTATACTAAGCTCTTCACTTTTATTGGATCACGTAAAAAAGGAAATTTTTACAACTAGCTTTAACGTTTATTTTGATGTCCTAATATATCCTAATTTTTATGACAAGTCGTAACGAGAGATATATTAGAATTATGTTAGGTCAGACATGGGTCAGACTAATTAATAACCTAGTTAATAAAACATTAAAGCTTTTGTTGTCAACTTGTGCGCTATTTTATATGCCACTGTTCAAACAATTTTACAATAACAAATTAGTGTAAAAAATACGATAAACCCAATTACATAATTAAAGTTATATAATAAAAATTATCATGAAACATCAATAATTACAATATCGTTTTTTTTAAACAAAAGGCAGACAAAAAATTGGGTTCAATTCTGAAGTGCTTTTAAGTAAAGTTCCAAATTTAGAGATTTTTGGGGTGGTCGGGATTAGAGGGGAGGCTTCATTCTTTCTAATTATATAAATCTATATGATTTAAAAAAACAATTTGTAGGTTCAAAATGTATAAAATCGTTAAGAAACACAAAACTGTTATTACTGCGCAACTTCTACAAAATAATAAACAAAATAAAAAAATGTTACATCAAAAAACCCAAAATGCTTGTAACAGTAAAATACAAAAAAGTCGTTTATGGGTAATGTTTCAATTTATAGTGCCTCTATCTGTTCCAAAAGTGTAAACTTATATATAATGTACCTTGAAAGAAGAACCTTCCCTAGAGAGGAATACTAGTCGGCTACCATCTCCCATGGGGAGTACCTACACCGATTAGGGTCTCTAGGGCGTTCGTGTTAGAAGGGACCCAGGGATCGAATAAGATCGGTGAGGTTGCGGACATAAAGCTTAATATCTATTTCGCAAGTCTAATTTCTCGACGAATAAGATTGTATTGTTCGTCGCACGACGACTAACCATAATAATTGTTGTATCACAAACAATAACATACGTCGTGGCAAATCTTTTTACTCCGTCCCGTGATTTGGGGTCGTAATCTGACCACAATTAGGTCCAATTTCCCAAATTGCTATTAACACTCTATTTACTTGGTAGGCTATGTTTGTCCATGTTCGAGTTAATGGTCTGTAACGAGGACTAAAATTCGTCTTCAAATATTGTCGAGTCATTAACAGTTAAGTAGAGGATGACGGCATCGAGTGAAAAATGTTAGGAGCATTTTCGATATAATGTTCCAATTTAGTTTGGATGTTTATGAAAGAAAGGTGTGGATAAATGTGGTCTGTTGCCAAGATTGCAAGGAACGAGTATTGAATGTTGAAAAGCAATTAAGTTTAAAAGCGAAAGTGTTTAACATAACCTTATTATGTTTCTACGCTCACACCAATTTAGATAATTGGGCCTAAATTAAGTGTAAAAATTTTAAGTACATTTAGAATGCTCTTAGTAAAGTTCGCCTTTTTTTTGTCGGAGTGGAATCCGCTTACGGACGTTACCCTAAACCGCTGGCTAGTGGACCAGCGGACCGTTGGCTAGACGTGGGCCTGTGCAGGGGTCGCCCAGCACCTAATCACCACTGCACTGGGAATACCTGCTAAACCACTCCGGTTTCCCCCATGCCCTTACTGGAGACGACCCGGGGTTTGCTGAAGCATTTCACCGAGCTACCTCCGGGGAGTAAAGTTCGCCTGAAATTGAAATCAGATAAGATTTTTTTTTAATCAAAAAATTTAAAAATTATATGTCATATAGTATGTGGTGGCAAATATAAGCTTCTTGGTGGTGGCGTATGACTGTGAAAACCATAGATAAAGAAAACTGTAGATGGGCTATGTGAATGAGTAAGAGCATACTAACATGTATATTAGAATGAGATAGATAGACGAGGTCGGCCTGTCAGACACGTGGAAAAGACAGCAACTGTCAGATTGCAGTACTATTTTTCACGCACACATGCGCATTACTCTCACATTTTTTTGTTCTCGCCCTAGTCGATTAATTGCTAATCTTTAAACGTCAGTAATTATAAATCTATGGTAGAAACACTAAAAGAAAATTAATATTCAGTACCTAATCGGACAATAAAATTTCTGCACGCAAACACAGAATTGAATAAAACTTGATTCAATTTATATGATAAAACTTAGAACATGTATCGGGAATATTACTGGAACGACCTCCCTTAGTGGGATTATAGTGGCATAGCAGGGCTTAGTAAGACGTTTTATGGGGTAATTTATGACTACATCTGTTCATTTGTATTCTGTTTGCTCGTACATCGATCGGGGAGAATTACTTCGTGTACAGTTAGCATCGAAAAACTGTGTCACTTAACTAAAGCGGTTTTTAGGCTGAAGTTCACCAACATTTAAGCAGGCGATTATTTATTTAACCAGCCGTTTTTAAAATTTTATCGTATAGAAGACAGTGAACGGACGTTTTTTAAGCGTTCACTGATAGATGAATTGTCAAAATCTGACGTTAAACTTTTTATAGCTTTCTTACGCGTTGGTGAACTTAAGCTTTAGTTAAGCCGGTTCTAACTGCCTTTGTTGTTTAGAGGTTTGTCCCCCTAGACATAAGTTCTCGATTTGGTTAGTGCTGAGCTCACCACCAACCAATACATCATTTAAAGCTGCCGCCATAATAAATTTTTAAGGCCTGCCACATATATCCCATAGAAGCATAAGTTGAGACGGGTACCGTACGTAGTTTCGAAAAGCGTTGTAGCGATAGGTCGTTGTGGCTAAAAACTTTTAGCGTGCTTAGCTGGAGCGCAAAACTTTGAAGCGAATTCCACTAGGCCTAATGACACTGCAGCGAACAACAAAGCAGGACTAGGTATCAAAATACTATGTAATTTGACTCGACATTTCGGCTGCCTTGTTGCATCAGTTCTCTCGTGAGCACGGCTGCAACTAGGCAGCCGAAACGTTAAGGTAGAAGTTGTTTACGCTTCGTTCGCACAGCCGTACCACCTTTTTATTATTTCGATGGAAAATCCATTGACGGACCATACCGCACGCTGGCTAGGCGTACGGCATTTGTGGGATTCACCCGGCGAGGAACAACTCCGGTCCTGCCCACTAAAAACCACCGGTACCCTCCTAAGCCCTTCTGGAGGCGTTTTGAGGTCGGCGTACTTAATGTACGCCATTTCACCAAAACGTCCCTGGGCTGGCCCGGCCCAACAGTGAGCCGGGCGATGCGCCATTGGGGGATTGCGCTAGGATACTAGGCAATCCCCAGACGGGGAAACCTGTGCACTGCACCAGGGCACACGGGGGCCAACCCGTGTGCAGGCCACACCTTAGGGTTGGACAAGAGCGGCGGTCGTAGCCGCCTGCCTTCTCCGACCCGTCCGTCTACGCCGGGTGGGAGCGGCTAGAGGATTGTTCTTCCGCTCCCTCTCCGCAGCCTCCTTCTGCGCCATCACAGATTTGCAGAAGGAACCTTCCAGACTCTCTCATTACCAAGCACAGCCGTACCACCTACCAACAAGGTTCAATTTCGTACTGCTCAGGTAATCGCCTCATGTTCAGAGCGAACTAGAAGTTTGGCGCAAGCTCTACATAGTATTTCGATACCTTGCTATGTGCGTTACCTTCGATATGTGCGTCCAGACCCTATATAATTAAATTATTCCAGTGAACCTTTTTTGTGTTAGTAGTTTATTTTAGGTAATTTTGTAACAACCACATAAAGTTTTCTACTAACTGGAAATTCGAGCCAATAGGCATCGAATGTTAGGTAACCGTTATTTTGGATTTTTGGCGAACAGGATGCTTGAACTAATGGCTAGTCGTAATTGTGGTACGATGCTATTGAATGTCGATAATTCGTACGCTCGAGCTAATGACTTCAGGGAATTATCTACCTACCTACACGACATTCGAAGCCAAGCAGTAACCACATAATTATTGCTGTCATTCTAAATGACTAAGCATGCTTAATTTGGCATTGTATTTATTGAATTTGCAACCCGATAACATCCAGCGAAGTAAGAGAGCTCAAAATTATCTCATTGCACCGGATTATATGTTAGTGAAACCAAAACCCTTGTAACTTTATAAGTACCTAAGTATTTTCTATCAGTGATAAATCCAAAACAAAACTCAAGGGTGCGGTTGCTTTCCTTGTAAATAATTATCTGTAAAAGTGGACTCCTTTCGAAATACTTTTTTTTGATTATATTAATACCACAGTCTCCTGGCTCTTGACGCTGAAAGAGCCTGAGTATGATTTAAAGCTTCAAATCTAAATCTAAGTGGCTTTTTAACAAGCGTTTGTGTATTTGGCTAATACACTTGGTTCTTTGATCTTAGAGATTTTTGTAGTTTATGGGTACAAAAAATAGATAAAAAATTATACATTTATTGAAACAATTTTATTGTGAACATAAATTTGGGTACATAATGAGCAGAAAACATAGCTAAAATACTAGATTCTTCAAATTTTACCATTACAGGTGTATTCACATTGTAATATCTACTTAAATACAAAATTTAATATAATAAAAATTTATGAGCAAAATAACAGGTGATCAGTAATATTGCAAATATTCTTTTTAACTGTAGAAGCACTTGTCTAATAACCATTCTTTAATTATTCTTTTAAACTTATTTAATTTAAGTTTGTCGTTCTTGAAAGAATCTGGTAATTTATTAAATATTATGATACAGATATTAAAAGCACATCGCATAATTGCACATCAACTAAACCAAAAGTACAGACCTTATCGCTAAAAGCGATCCCTTCCAGGTTACCTTGGATGGTAAGGATTTAGAATAAAGAACTTGAGGGAAGATGGTTATATATAACTTAATAAATATTATTATAACAGTACATACATACTACATTGTACTATATTGTATGTAAACGAAATATGAAGTACCTATACAATTAAATTATTGGATATTATTTTTTTCCTGCAGACTGTACGAATCTATAGAACGAAATAAATTATTTGTCTATGGAATATACCAGGCATTAAAGACTCCGTAATTGATCATGCGAATACTAGCTGCAATGTATTCTGAAGTTAATATTTATGACCAAAATACTCCCTTAATATTACTTCTGACGATGTTTGGCTATAAGAACATGACAGCCCATAGAATTTTTTTGTATACCACACATTGTGTCCTTATATCATTGCTAACTGGAGGATCATAAATGTATGGTTAGCACCTAAATTGAAAAAAATGTATGTAGGTCCTATCTAACATTAACACAAAATGATGATGGGTATCAAAAGTTAAATTACTTAGTTCATTGATGTGATTAATTGAATTATATACAAAAGCTTGTTACAAGATAAATGATTAAATAAATGATCCAAATGCGTGGGGATAATAACTGTCCAAAATTATATTGATTATTGAAATTATTAAAAAAAATATTGAAATTGAATTATATTGATAATTATTTATTGACCTGTATTGATATTTTGAAATCATTACGAAATTGTAAGCTAGTTTCTTTCGCCACGTTTATCCAACTCAACATAATTATTATTATTAAGGTGAATGATTATTTCTTCCTGAAATCGTGTATTTCCAGTAGTTCCAGTGGAGTAGTCCCATGATGGAACTACTGGTATTTATTTTCCCAGAGGTTCAGAAACAATTCGGCCTACGTTGTCGCCACGGCTTTGTTTGTTTTTTGAAAAAGAAATGTATATATCTAATAATTACAACAGAAATATTATTACAAGATAATTTTTGATGTTTCATGTTCTGTTGACTATTATCAATAATTTAATGTTTTGTTGAGTTACTTATAATCTTATAATAGCGTGACATGTTTTTTTTTATGTTATGAGATGGTAAACAAGCTTGCGGCCCACCTGATGTTAAGTGGTCACCGCCGCCTATAGACACTTGCAATATAAAGTGTAAATCACTTAACACCGCAAGTGCGTTTGCCATCCTGGGGACTAAGATGGTAATATGCCCTCCATGCCCAGTAATTACACTGGCTACCTTTCTCTTCAATCCGAAACACAGCTGCTTCACGGCAGAAATAAGAAAGGCGGTGGTACCTACCCAGACGACCCTACATATGGTTCTACCACCGAGTAAAACCCCAATGGTCCAGTCAGTGGAACCTCTGGGAAAATAAATACCAATAGTCCCATCATGGAACTACTCCACTAGACACTAGTGGAAATACACGCCTGAAATGGTGGTAGGGCTTATAACGATTTAAAAGTACTTAACAAAGCCCATTTAAATAAAGAGTATTTTTTTATTTCATTCCGTTTTATTTGCTTAATTTTATTTCAAACGGCGTAAAGCAAAATGAGCTATCCATAACGGTAAAAGGGTTTAATATCAAATGTGGCAGTAGTGTTTTAGTATGTAGGAGGTCGGTAGTGCTGCGGTTATGTGTTCTTCATAACGATAGTAAGAGCTAAAATACCAAATGCGCGGTCGGCCATACTCGGATAGTTGACAATGTTCATCTTTCGCTATGTTCACAGTGTAATAAGAATTCGCCTTTATTTTAACATGGTGCGTACATCCTTATAGACACGTAAATTAAACGTTAAGGCCCCAGGGCTGTAGAAGACGCCTCTTTTAACGTTATTAAAACGAATTTACCCTTTCTTCACAAAAAAGTGACAAGTCGTAAGAGGTTTGCACAGCTGCGTCACTTTTACTCAGGGGCTTAATGAGAAAAGTGTGGTATATTTACCGGAATTGTATGAAGTGTTTATGAGAAAGGGAAAATATATTAAAGGCTTTAAAAAAATTTAAGTACGTTCAACAGCAGGTTAGGTTACTACAAAATGACAAATTTCTTCAACTGATTTTCAACCTAAATGCAAAATCGCAAATTTCGCATTTTGTGGTAACCCGACGTATTGTTGACTGTACAAAACGACTTTAATGTTAGTTTTTTTTCCTTACTTAATTACGGGCTTGTGAAACACATTTTAGCCTCATCGTATCCTATTCTTATTATACATTTGCCTATATTGCTGCGTTATAAAAGTCTACAATTAGAATGTACAGCTATAAATGTTAGGTTGACACACGCGTTCTTATTTTTATAAAGTAAAGTTTTATTGGAGTTTAATCCTTAAGAATCGATTTGCTTATATAAGGGGCCCGGTATGAGAAAAATGTGAGGAGTAAAATCTATCGATGAATGACCTCGTTACGTTTTTGAAGGTCAAAGTCATAATTGGTGCGCATCCTATGTCGCGCAACTTTCTAACTGTCAAAACACGGATGACAGCAGGTGCGCCATCTCACCTGTCTCGGAGTAAACTCCAGTCGTGCGTCGGAGCTGACACACACAATTTTTTATCGTCATCCACACGTCATCCATCCCACTTATTGGTAAGCAGAAATGGAGGCCGAAATACAAAGATAGATATTGCGAGAGATAAATCATATGTATTTAACCATAACGGTTTATCCATGATGCAGATTTAAAAGCTGTTTGCATTGTGCACATTAAGTATAACATCGCCTTCTTCCGTAGTTTATTTTAAGCCATGTTAATCCTAAAATTATCTAATTAGTGACAAGGTCAAATCAAACAGAGGTAGAGTCGAGACTTCAATTTTTGGATTAACACAGAAAATTCAAGCTTATCTCCACACTGTAATGCACGCATTTCTATTGAGCGAAAAGTTGTCGATTCGACTGTATCAAGTAAATAAGAAATTGTGTGTGTCAGCTCCGACGCACGACTGGAGTTTACTCCGAGACAGGTGAGATGGCACACCTGCTGTCATCCGTGTTTTGACAGTTAGAAAGTTGCGCGACATAGGATGCGCACCAAAAACGTAACGAGGTCATTCGAGGTCATTCATCGATAGATTTTACTCCTCACATTTTTCTCATACCGGGCCCCTTATATATGCAAATCGATTTTTAAGGAGTAAACTCCAATAATATAAATCTTTTAATCCTTTATGGACCCACAAATAATAATAAACCTATTTGCGTGCACAAGGAAAAATATTGCTACGACGAATATTAACACTGTTATTGGCAAAGAAATCATAATAAACCCACGCCCACTTTATTACGAGTTATCAAAAGACGCAATTTATAAGTTAACCCTAAAGAAAGTTTGAGGGCTGGCCTGAGTCGCCGCAGACCGTTCTCACAAAAATTAGAAAAGTTTCCTGTCATTATTCACACTTATTCACAATACTTTATGTCATTGATTTCTTTGAGGTTTTTAAGTAACTAATCATTCGAGAATATGGAAAAAAATTACACCGGGACACAATTTTGTGTAACACTATCAACTGAAAAATTGCACGTGCAAGGACTTTGAGGGATGAAATTTCTTCGCCGCGCACAACATGGCCGCACGCGCCGGCGAGTGCTTGAGTATGCTGTTGTGTTGAGAAATGATGAGTTGTTCCTATATTCTACTTTATTGCCACTTAACATTTATTACTACTACAAAATATTTTACACGTTATAAAAATATTTATTAAGTCTTCATCTTAGCTGACTTTCCAATACCTAAATCATACAACTCTAAAGAAAATTGTTGTCCTTCCAACTCTTTGAGGACGAAAATGAATCACTTAAAATTTCAAAATGTTTCACGAATTACGTTCCAATTAACGGTGACTTTGAAATTTGTTTCAGTTAGAGAAGTGGGTTGTTCTAATTTTATTTCAGCAAATTTTAATTGAATCTGAAAGGATTAGTTTAACCAATTCTAATTGTAAATGGAAAATATTTTACTAAAATACGGCAAAATTCAATCATCAATGTGAATTCCAAGATTGAAGACTGGCCTATTGTAATAAAAGTTTATCCGATATGAAGATCTAGAGAATGCGTCAAAGAAAAAAGGCTCTAATATCATTGCTGGTTTATGGCTCATAGTGACCCAAATCTCGTAATGCTCAAGTGGTTCGCCAAATCTATCCTCCGAGAGCTTCTAAAGTGTACCCCAATACAAAGGACCAGTGACTAAAATGACGTCTGTTTTATACAACACTTAGATATTTCGTCCGAATTTTTCATCTCGATATCCCAACATAAAGGTTTTTACCGGACGCAAAATACTACCGGGACCACAAAAAACCTTTCTAACCCTCCACAAGCTGACATTGAATTTTGTGAAGACGTCGAGATATTGTGTGGGTATAATAGACCCAATCTGTTGTCAACGCTGCCTGTGAGCGAGGGGCGTGTGATGAATACAAATACAATGCGATACTATCTCGCCGTGGCCGTTACGAGGTTGGGTTATTGAGGACAAATTCCGATTTTGCTGACCTGTGACATAATTGTCAAAAAAGGAGAAGGCAATTTAGTAAATATGGGCAAAGGTTGTATTTTGAATTATGGCGACATTCAAAAACGACACTCAATACCTATTTACAATGATTATGTCAAGTGTAAGATGTAATATAATAAATATGAAAGGTTAATCGAAATTTAAGTACTGGTCCTTGGTCTTCCGCAATGTCAATAACGTTTTTTTAGAATTATGAAGATGGCATCCGATCCCGTATTGCTTGATTACATACAGCGGTAACCACTTAACACAAGGTGCACCGCAAGGTTGTTTGCCATCCCGTAGTATAAGAAAACTCAAATTTCAGATTTTATACCTAGTTGTTTCTTACCCAATGTGATCATCCGTCTAGGTAAAGAACGTGCGAATGCCACCTAGCTAGGTGTGCAGCTTAGGCAGCAATACTAGCAACTCTAACAATATGGCTGAAAAGTCATATTCATGTCCATTGCTGCTCATGCCTTTAAAAACGCAGAGCGTTGTAAAGTATACTCAGCAATATATTTTGATTTTCGATATCTCTTCTCTCTCGCACAAAAGTTCACGGTACGGACACGATACGGACGGACATGATAAGTTGCCTTATACTTGCACAGCACAGCCATAATTTTTGCGAGCGACGTTGTGTAGGTATGAGTGTGATTCACGGTGAGTATTACTCAACGCTGTTTTTATATATATATATGATGAAGAAGACCAGCTAACAAAGTACCAAGCTTTACTATAAGATATGCAATTTAGAAGCAAAAGCTTATTTCTTATCTTAATTACGTTCTTTGCAAGACATGTTATCTAGCACAATAGGAAGTGTCAAACAAGCAATATCTCTATAGTCTGTTAATAAGGTACGTCAACTGCATAGTAAAATGTGAAATGTTTTGAAGTAAATGTTCTTCTAATATTGATATTTAAGTCTGCATCAGATAATCTAAAAAAGATATTATTATATAATATTAACTTAATTTGCAGTGTCCTCAACTGGATCCCAAACTTTGGGGATTTTTATTGTTAGTCAAAAGCCCAATTTCACAAACGTCACCTAAATTTTACGGGAATCATAAATATTCAAAAAGGGTTGGTTCCATTTAGGCTTTGGAAATTTTACACGGGATGCAATATTTAGCCAATTAGTTGTGAGATTTAAAAACAGTTAAAAAAAAAAGTATTTAGTTGCCTCACGATGACATTGACACATTGCCCGCAGTACACCGCTAGGAGGTCTTTGGAACACAGCACCACAAGTTGGACTATACTTAGTCTAACTAAAAAATAATGTTTGCAATCCGACATAGTTTTCGAGATATGTGCGGACAAACACACAGACACAGAAACTCATAAAATTTGGCACCCGGGTTAAGAAGCTGGTATAGACTAACATATACAAAATCTGTGGAATATTACATACATATGTGTCAAATTGATAGACTCCTTTTTTTGAATCGGCTATAAGTGGTGTTGCAGACCTCCTTGCAACCATAGTTTTAAGTTCCTTTTTGGCTTTCAATAAATGTCCAAAATTATAGTATTCTTGTCAGCGATTATTATTGTCAACGTCTTAGGGTTTACGTGCGTGTTCTTGTAGTTAGCGGTAGTTTGTATTTTTTACCATTTTGCATTCAACATTTTATCAGTCCACTTCTCATTTATTCACCTTTCGTTCGCTTCAAGTGGAATGACAGCCAGTCGGATACTCAGATTAAGTTGCACATTTTCTAGATTTAGGGATAGTGGGAATCATCTTTTTGGAGAATAATAAGATCGACTATCGTACATCATGTAAGTAGTTGTATCAACTAAGACAAATTCTAAACGTCATTAGGCCGCCAGTTCCGTGACGTGATTTTCACTTGATGAAGATTTTTCAGACTGACGTTTACAAGCGTTTGGTTAAATTTAAATTTTGACGTTGCATCTTACTTAGTGAAAATAATCAACAATAATTTAAGTTTCAGAGACTCTTAATTATATTGCTAGTAAAACTAGGTGGTAGACCCATATTATGTAGGGTCGTCTGGGAAACACCGCCTTTCTTATCGCTGCCGTGAAGCAGTTCGCTGTGCTTCAGATTGAAGGGAAAGGTAGCCAGTGTAACTACTGGGGATGGAAGGCATATATATAACATCTTAATTGCCAGGATGGCAACGCACTTGCTGTGTTAATTGATTTACCCTTACAAGTATCTATAGGTGACGGTAACTACTTAACACCAGGTGGGCCGCAAGCTTGTTTGCAATCTTGTGATGTGAAAGAATATCATATACCCTAAGGGTAAGTATATAAAGTATCTGCATGGCGCATGTGTTGAGCAAGTTAGGGCTGAGCGAATCATTGATTTGATTACTTACGTAGAACTCGTTATAAAAGCATAACAAAACAACCAATGAGAGGACAGTAGTATTACGTACATTCGACCTACAGAAAATTATGTGATATCGATATAGATTTATAAAATTCTGTCCATTTTATATTCTGCGGAGTTTCCAAAACACGAAAAAGGCGAATAAAAAATATGGGCGATTTTATCAAAAGGAAATGGCATTTTCTAAGAAAACTTTCTTTCCAATAAACACCAACTTTTTGCGCGGAATAAAATAAAATGTTAAATCAATGCCTGCAAAAGTTTCGGCAAGAAAAAAGAGAAATCCGTCGAAACAACAAAAAAACACGCGAATCTATACCATTGTCCACTAAAAGCGTTGGACTCGATACGCGTGAACCGTGAATCAGATGAAACTATTAGTGGACTCCAAAACTTTTCCCAAGTTTCCTTTGTTTATAAGTCTCTCTTGATGCGAAATCAATTCGAGCGGCGAATTCCCACTAATTTGTATCGGCTAAGATCGTCAAAGGCGACGTTAAAGCTGGTACTCATTAGTGATTCTTGCGACATCGCGCGATGATCGTTAAAATAGGCGCGACTGTTACGGCAGCAACATTGTTCAAACTTGTATTATACTTTTGACAGGAAAGCTGTCAGTCTTCTTTTTTACTTTCTCGCATACTTACGTAGTATAGAGGAAGTCTTGTAATCGTCAAAAAATTTGACCTAGACATTTTGACGGATTTACACGTTTTGGACCTGCCTTAGTCCAAAAATACCGTTTTTGGAATTGTCTGTGAATGTGTCTCTTCGTTAGCACGATGTATGACATCAAAATATTAGGTTTCTATCAAGTTTTGAGTCGTCGAACACGAAAGTCAAGCAACCAAGTGCGCGGTCGGTACTCGGATGGGTGACCGAAGATTTACCATGCATGTATGACATCTAAATAAAAGATTTCTACCAACTTTTGAGTCGTTTCCGGTATACGAGAAAGTCAAGAGGAGACCGCTCCCGATTTTTTCTATCACTATCTTTTGGAACACAATAATTCTGTTAGCACTATTCTTATGGTGACGGATTTTGATCAGGTGGCCAGGTATACTTGCCCTATCACTTACCAAACCGAGCGCAAACTTGTACTCTCGAGGGAGTAGGAATATGATTCCGATGGCCAAATCACTAAACCACGTAGACGTAGGAGGTTCCGAAATATATTTCAAAACATGCAAAAAGAGTAAGACAGAATTACTGAGACCAGACCGACCACTACTTCATGTGTTTTAATAGAATTTACTAAATATATAAATGAGACAGCAAAGTGCAATGAAAAGGAAGAATTAATAAATTCAAACTCGAATACTGAAATATCGAAGGTAATTTGAAAATTGAATAGTCGCTGGCTATTCCATTTGGCAATTGAAGGTAGCCATGGCTACGTAGCTGCTGACGTCGACATGGCGTTTCGGTGAGTTAGGGCTCTAATAATTAATTTTGCCTTTATTATAATACGTGCTTATCAATATGTACTCGTATTTGACATTCACTAATTAACGTAATCTCGATAAATGTGATGGAGACATACGTAATTTTATACGCTATAATCTTCATATTACTCTATTAAAATTTTTATTCAATAGACTAAAGTTATATTTTCCATTTTTAATAGAAGTGGTTTAAATTGATATACGAGTAGGTATAATCAGCCAGCCTTATATTTTATATTTCAATATGAGCTATATACTGGGTGTAAAAGACATGAACAGTCAAACGAAAACCATGTATTCTATACATCAAAATAAGACATATTTCAAAAAAAATATTGCTGGGAAATGATTTTTATTTTTTGGTGTTAAAAAAAATTGCAAATTGTACCGCGCAATGTAAAGGGCTCAACTCGCACGCAATTCGCAAAACCGCGATAGTTTTGCCAGACGGTGGCCCCGTTCGCTAGTGTCCGTGCGCATCGAGTGTGCTACATTGAACGCTAACGTTTTGAAGCCATTTTTTGTTATGAAATACTAAAAAAATGATAATGTTTCTTTGGACGATAATTAAGAAATAACGTATAGAATACGTTTTCATAAAAAAATGAAAAAAATTATTATGACTTTGACCTTCAATAAAATCGTAACTATCAATTTCCCAGGTATAGTCTAAAGGAAGAAAAATGTTATGATGGTGAGCAGAATACATGGTTCTCGTTTGACTGTTCATGTCTTTTACACCCTGTATAGACTATTATAATTATACTAGAAAAATGCACTGAAAAAAATCGACTTGCCTCAGGCGGGACTCGAACCCGCACCTTCCACAATCCGGGTGGATTTTTTTCAGTGCATTTTTCTAGTATTATATTTACGCGTTTGTAAACGCAAAAATAAAATTATTCCATATTATAATTATGTTACATTTTATCGAAACTGAATAAGAACCATCAATTGTAATCTAAATTCATATTTTAAAATGTATTCCTAAATACATATTATATTATTATTAATTACTTACTACTATAATCATGGCCAGCGCTAAGATAAGAAGTACGAGTATTAAACTGTGCCAGTAATTTACGTCGCGCGAACGAGTAGATACGCCCAGTGTATACAAGCTTTACGGCTAAAAGTTTCTTTGTGCCAGTTATTAATGCATGATTTGATTCAGTTCTGCTTTTTCACCCCCGTTAACGTCAAATAGCCGTAACTAAAGTATTGTTAAAGAGAAAAGTAATGTATACAATGGAGTGTCCGGACATTGTTCACTAATGTATCTCTCAAAGAATGCCTGGAGGTAAAGACAAGTTGATGGACTTTGAGATATCTCGAAAATTGAATCGACGGAAACTTTTTCATGTATAAAAATGAACTTTACTTCCAAATTGATAAAGTCGCTATGGGAAGTCCAGTAGCACCGATAATTGCCAACATTTAGATGGAGCAATTTGAAGAACTGCCCTACTTTCCGTAGCTCATACCATAAAATTATGCAAGAAGTATGTAGATGAATTTTTTTGTATCGTAAACGATGGTCGAACAGAAATCGAGCAACTTCTGGGAGTACTTAAACTCTGTCCACCCGAAGATCCAATTGACTTCAGAAGTATAACAAGTTAAGAGTTTAGCATTTTTGGATGTCAAAGTGATAGTGAACAGCGGTAGTTCTTTTGGACGTTCGGTATATATAAAGCTCACACACACTGACAGATACCTGCGCGCGTCATCTCATCATCATCCACGTCACCTGCAAATTTACGTCGGGGTTAATTAACATTTATAATTTTTGTTTTGGTCTAATGTCATATCATCGTAAGTTATTGTTCAACATTGTATAGAGATACTGATTGATTAGTGTCTGTGCCTTTGTCTTACCTGGTGGTAGGAGCTGATAACGTCGAAGGTCAAAACGAGTTTGACTCAGAACCCTGAATCACCGAGGGCTATCTTATCATTCCGGAAAACAATAATGCTGTTAACGCTATTATTATGAATCCACATATCAGCTGAAGAGACGCCCACTGTTGGACATAGGCCTCCCCCAAGGATCTCCAACCAGATCGGTCCTGCACTGTCCACATCCAGTGGCTTCCCGCGACCTTCACCAGATCTTCGGTCCAGCTTGTGTGGAGCCTGCCAACGCTGCGTCTCCCAGTACGCGACCACCATCCGAAGACCTTTCCACCTCAACGGCCGTCATTCCTTCTCGCAATGTGCCCTGCCCACTGCCACTTAAGGTTCGCAATTCTATGGGCTATGTCGGTGACTTTGGTATTCCTGCGGAAGTCATCATTACTGATATGATTACGCAGAGTAACTCCGAGTATAGCCCTCTCTATTGTTCTTTGAGTGACCTTGAGCCTTCTGTTACGGCCGATTGTAAGTGGGCAAGTTTCGGATCCGTAGGTCATCACTGGCAACACTCACGTATTATGAATATTTTTTGTTTTTAAAAATAATCTTTTATATGACGTATGGTGAGAAATAATTCTGCCCATTTATATGTTTTTGATCTATGAACAAGCATAGCATTAACCTTTTCATACTTTTATGAGACTTTTATGATTTATGAAGAACCCTATTTTTAGAATGCGGTGTGTTAAAATTTGAAAGATAAATGATATTAGGACTATTCATCTAAAAGGTATCTTTTTGTAGATTCAATGTAAGGTACGGTATTTATGTTGCTGTAATGGATAATGTAGAACCTTTTGATGCCTATGCTCTAGACTAGAACCTTGTACCTATATAAAAAGGTTTAAAAGTCGCCTTTTTTTCCACGAAGATTCACGAGAATTCCACGTATTGATAAAATACCGAATGCCTTTTAAAATACCAGTTATTTTCGGATGCGAAGTCTGTATCCAAGTAAAAACTGAGTTAAAATTGTTCGACCCTTTTTTCATATTCAGAATAGCATACGCCATCTATAGACTAACTTTAATTTTGGAATTGTAAAAAGTTAGCATTCAGACGAAGAATATGCTAGCACCATCAAGATTTCAGTTTATTAATCTAATCATATCATATTAGCCAAGAGACACCTATTGTTGGATATAGGCCTCCCCCAAGGATCTCCAAGCCAATCGGTCCTGCGTTGCCCGCATACAGCGGCTTCCCGCGACCTTGACCGGATGGTCGGTCCACCTTGTGGGGGGCTTACCAACCTGAAATCTGATCAATTTCAAATAATTAAGCAATCAGGTCCTATAGAAAAACATCTATTGGCGACTGGCTAAAGATTACCGGCTTCTTTCATGGTGGCTGGCACTCACTGGTGACTTTTGTCGCGGTGACTATTTTGTTACCCTCGTCACGGTAATGTAATGTAATATGCTCTCGTGGAATGGTATGGAGATAAACCAAATGTCACCCACTTGTCACGCCGTAACGTGCGCGGTGCGCGCACATTACGGCGTGACAAGTGGGTGACCAATGTACCCCCATACATATCCATGGGCTTGATAAGAGTGACGAAATGGTCACGGTGATAAAATTCATCAGTGCGTGCCTGCTCTTACATGACGCATGTGATGTCTATTACTTTTAAGATGCTTTAATGTCAGATCCACCTTTATCAGTAAACGTATTGTTACCTCGAAGTCGTGTTTCCATCATGACACACCAAAAACCTCACACAGTTCACACTCACTCGTTATCAACATTTATTAACATTAAATTTAATCATTGTACTATCGAGTAAATAGTCATTAATGGGGCCATCGTAGAGAACCTTGCTCTAATAAAACTGACTTTTATTGTCGATTAAAATATACTGCAGCTACCACAAACAAATTGGTAGCAGAATAGGAAGAAGAAGACAATAATTCGTATTCTATTCTTCTTTGTTTGGCTCTTGACAGAGCGGTCGTGGTCGTCATAAGGGAGTGCCATTGGCTGTTGTCGCTGGCCTCACTATATTCCGCCAACGGGTCCGATTTGCAGAGCTTCTTGTGCATTCATGCAACGGGCCACCCACGGCAGATTTTATCTAGTCGGACCATCGCATGGGTGATCCGCCTCTCGGTCTAGTACCATCCACTCTTCCCTGAACAATTATGCTTATTCAAATCGTTTTAGATTGCTAGAATTTCTAATAAAATTCTACTCAACCAAAGACCTTGAAACTTCTCAAGTCAAAACTTCTTATAATGATTTATTTGAGAATATATCTCGAGATGAATCACCTAATCGACTTTCACCATTCGACCCCAATCATTTCAAAATAGTTTGCGTCAGGGAGAGCGGCGAATTTAATCTCATAGTCAACGTAACTTGATTTATCGATGCTGACGTTCCGTTTTTTGAAACCAGCGATTTATTTGAAACTTTTTTTGCGAGAAAATGTTATATACATACTTGAATTTATTTTGGATACTCGTTACAGTATTATAAATTTGAAATATTCGAGGGATAACTTGTTGGGATAGGCTTCTTTTTTTAATATGAAAGGATAATATTCCTTAGTTACCTAGACATGTCAGCATATTGAGTTTATATATGTAATCAAATTGTACCAAAAATACTTTTAAGCTAGTACTTGTATATGAAACAATAAGCTTGACGATTAACGTTAATTATACTTAAACCAATTAAGAAAGACTTGCAAATCAGAATTGCCAATTTGAAGATTTACATTGATAACAGTGAAGAGAAAATGTATACAGTAATTTCACTGGTTCTAAACAAACTTATTAGCATAACTGCTGCATTAACAGCGTCGGCGCCGCAGCGACGAGACAGATAAATTTTAAATTTCAAATGGATTCCGCAAGCATTCGTACAAAATTACCAGCTGACGAACACGGTTGCTTGATTTTAAACCATAAACCCAATTACGGAAATGGTAACATGAAAACTACGTTATCAATTGTGACTCCTGTGACTTTTTATTCGTAGTTCTTAAAGACATTAGACGTAAGGTTGAGAATAAATTAAAAGTGCGAATCAGAAGATTTTTAATCCGTACCTGAATGCCGTCTAACCAGCTAGCTTGAAGCGAATTTTCTTCTGCACACAGTACATTTTTGGTTTAGGCAGAAATGCAGGTTAGTATTTCTTGTCTTTTTGAGGGATTATTTACATTATGGTGATCCTAAATGAAATAAGGAAGTGAAAAGACTAAGAAAAATGCTTCATCATTATCTTATCAGCTGAGCGACATCCACTGTTGAATCCAATGATCTCCAACCCGATTCAGTCAAGACAAATGCTTACAATAGGGTTTTAAAGAAAAAGGTATGTTGTAAGTCACTATAGCGTATAGATGCCTGTATTAACAAAGTCCCGAGTGTAACGAGTGTAAACGATAGATATCTCTTCAAATAGAAAAGATTTCTACGAATTGCACACCAACTCTAAAATTTGACGCGACTGTCGCCATGGTGTTTTTTCAGTAACGTGTCAGTTTTATATTATTTATATAATATTATTATTTTGGTTAAGAGTTCGATGCAATCGATTGGAATTCGATATCCCTGATATTATCGCTAGCCCAGTACAAGTCTGAAAATCCAATCCACCGTATTAAAGGATTAGGGGGCAAGTGGTCCCGGTATAGGGAGTAAGGCCACTTGCCCGTGATCAACTGGGCCCACATTAGTGTGGCCCGCTTACCTGTTATACAGGGATGACTTGATATATAATAATAACAATAATATGTTTATTTGCCTTTAATTTGCCTAACCCGTATTAAAGTCTACAAGTACCACCTTTAAACATTCTGCGTAATCTAATATACTGTGGCTTGTTGGAGCTGCATCGACTTGGCAAACGCATACCAAAAAAGTTTAAACCATAAAATGAATAGTGGCAATGGTAACCCAGGCAAGGTAATCGTTCGCTAGAAATTTATTTTACGCTGGAATTCTTTAGCCAATATTTATGGTACTTCGGATTCGGTTTCAATTGAATGCACTCGACAGAATTTCACAACTGAATGAATATTTACACATTTTTTCCTTTCACGTCTGTGGACAGAACACTTGGAATGGCTCTATGCGGTTCAGTTTTGAATTCTTAATTTAGCTCTTTTCTTTGTGAATTAAATAGTCGAATATTGTGAAATTCGATCCCATTTTTTTACTGTGGATACTTTTTTATTATTAACGAATTATTCTTGATCCTAATTATATATGCTCATAATTCCAAAAGAAGTGGCGCAGAGCTTTAGCTAACTCTTGGTTACACATGAAGTCACGTTTGGCACTGGAGTGCCTCAATATATTATGACAGACTGGTGGTCGCGGCTTCACTCGATAAATGGACTATCCAACAGAATTTTTTTTTTCAATTTGAATCAGAAGTTCTTGAGATTAGCGCGATTAACCAAACAAACAAACAAACTCTTCAGCTTTATAATATAAGAATAGATTGCCAACCTATCGCCTTCATAATAGGAGCATCAAATAAAAAAAAACCCTCAGTGGACCAACAAACAAACAAACAACAGTTCTCAGTTCAGCAGGTAAATAATCTTTTCCTTCATGAAACGCTTATTTTGTTCTATCATTATTCGTCAGATATGCAGTTCTTGGTGATATTCCGGTTAAAAAAATCACTCGTTCAGGACGATAAATTCACCGAGGAACAGTGTAAATAAATCCGTAGATTACTTGTGCAACAACACCGAACAAAAAATATATTATTTTCTAGATAACCATTAAGAAGTATAGTGTTATTTTCTTGGAAGTTATAAAATTATTTAGTTGCAATGCACTTCATCGTAAGGGTTTAAAGTTATTTTTTACTAACTTTAATATCGGAAGACAATAATGTTGAAAATACTATTGTTAGGACCCATTGTAAGTTAATGTAAGTTAATGACCCATTAAAGACCCATGTAAGTTAATTAATTGTAGCACTATTGAAAGCACCTAACGAGAATTAACTACGTAAGAGTCTAGTTACGTACTATTGTTGAGACTAAATTGAATGTTCGGTCGGCTCTCTTGCTTGCTCGTCTTTTACGCTGCTGTCTTTTGACAGCACTGCATCGAGGACTAGCAGGGTACAGTGCCTTCCGAATGTACCATCCCCGACCCATACAAGTAGGAACCGCGCACTCAGTACCTTATGATTGTTATGGCACGATCAAGGCGCCATCGACATCTTCATGTACTCAAATGTTACATTGTCTTTAATGTCTATTCCTCGCTTTCTAACTGTACCAAAGTTGAAGGTTTTAGACGAAGTGATTTCTTTTTAGTTGCCCAACAAATTATGCAATATTTCAGTATCAAGTATCAGTCAGACGAAGTTAGAGACGGAAACTATTCGGAACTGGTAAACTTTAACATCTACCAAATGGAACCGAGTGAGACGCGGCCAGACGACCGCTAGCGCCGCAGCAGCGAGTATTTGAACTATATCGGTGACATTTGCGACCATTCTCAAGTTTAAATTTCGGAATAAATCAGTTGCAGTCCAGTTTCTTGGACTGTGGTAAAGTTGTTTAAATGTTAAGGGATGGTCAAAAGAGGTATGAAAGGATCTAGAACTTTAGCAACTCCGAACAATCTAGGCATTCCATACTATCACATTTCAGTCTTTTGTGGTTGTTGTGTGTGTTAGGTTAGCAGTTACGATTTTGTGTCGTGCCAGAATAGGTATCCATGGGTATTCAACCGCCTCCTCCTCAAAGAGGGGAAAAGTAAAACATAAATCTATGCCTCGTACGAGGCGACTCCCGCTTGCCACGGTCTAGCTCAAATCGTTCTTCGTGACTTGAAAGGAGGTGTATGCAATTATAAATTTTTGGTGCTCCAACTTGATTTAACGAAATTTCTTAAAGAATTTTGGTAATCGAAACCAACCATACTACATATTGTTAGGTTATTCTATTTACAACAATGAAATAAGTCGGAAATCCCATTGGCTCTCAATACAACGTGGTTTGATTCATCGCCTGACAGATATGACAGCAATATATTCTGCGGCACGTCACGCTACAAAAATATGTTTCAAAGTAAAGTTATTCTAATTGGTTTTGCTTTTACCAAAATAAAAATGACTTGATGCGTTTTTGTAACAGAAGCTTCGCTCCTATTATGTTGGTATAGTATATCTGATAAAGTGCATACATAAAATAATACAATTTATCTTTAGAAATGTTTGTCCCTTTTGTTCCTTTTCAAGGACAGCGGACTTTTGGTCAATGTCAAAGTCAAAAGTTCTTTTAGATAGACTCAATTACTAAGTTCTCTTAAATTTTTACAACGGGGAATACGTATGAGAAAAAATATGTTTGATTGTAGGCTTAGATTAAAGCAAAAAAATTGGTTGTCTGTAAAGTCGGTTTACTGACGATAGTTGAACGTGACAACGTCTTAAGAAAATACTGATGGAATGGTAGCATTTTTCAAAAGAAAAATTTAATTTCATTTGTTTAATAGATTTCGCATTATAGTATGAATAAACTTGTAATAAAATCTCTTTGGCTATACTATTTGTATCTGGCTGGTTTTGGTATCATTGAAAGTTTAAATTTTAAAGAACATAATTCCAAATTCAAATTAGAGAATTAGATTCAGAGCGAGGTAACGCCGCATGACGTCATGTTTTTTCGTGCGTGCAGCCGGCTCTATCGAATTATAAGACGTTGTCACGTCAAAAAGGAATTGTAGGTATGATACTAGTAACTGTGATAACTTTAAGTAGTTGTTAAAAGGGTATTTGCAAATTGTCCTAGTTTTAAAATTATAATTTACTGGGTCATTGTTGGGCCGACTTGAGTGGAACTGGGAGGTCAGTCGCTCCTGACACGCCTCTGCTCTTAGAGGTGGCGGATGGATGCGACCTTTGGCCTAGTTTTCCGCGGTGGTGTCATGGGAGGCAGCGCCGTCCTGTAGAAACCAGCACCTGGTGCCTACACGACATAGCCAGACCTGAATGAGCCGCCACCTCGTGCGGGACCTGTATAATGGACGGCTGCGGCTTTAGGTAGACGGACAGGATGGCGTCGAAATCGGGCTTAAACTGAGCTGAGTTTCACTCAAGCCACCTTTGGCACCAATTATGGGGGACGCGGCAAAGGGCCCTTTTCATGGCCGGTGGAGCCAGCCGCTCTATTGTCCCACCGGACAGTAGACAGGATTGTTGGACAGAACAGGACTGGCACCGCTTGGGCCCGACACGGCGGGCACAGGGCTTCCCGGTAAAAAAACTGAAAACTTGTGGAATTAACTCTCTATCGAGGTTTTCCCTAAGGACTACAACATAGGTATCTTCAAGAAAGACATGAAAAAGTTTCTGTTAGGTCGGTAACGCACGTATGAAACCCTGGTATTGCAAGTCACTGGTGACCACTTACCATCAGGTGGACCGTATGCTTGTTTGACACCAATGTAGTTTAAAAAATACCGCACCAATGCAAAATAAATGGAAGCAGGGTAGGAATCTATAACTAGTCAATAGATAAGTATCTCCTACCGCAGGTTAACCATTTGTATGGTACTATACTACTTAATTACATGATTCCAGACTACTTCAACAATTTATCTAACATATTTTGTAAATTAGACTTAAAACCGACCAGTCGTAAAAAGTTTAAATTTAAAAATACTTTTTGCAAAACTGTCATCTAGAAAATAGTTAGATTTATGTTTAAAACGACTACCCGGCACAGATAAACCAACTATAAACCAACCTTGTTGAGTCAACAAGCAAAATAAAACAACTACCTAAAACTCTCAACAATCCGCCCAATCAGAAAATATTGAAATAATTTACTGCGTTTGATTATAATTTCAAATTTTAATGTTAAAGCTGACGCACACCGTGGACGGAATGGGACGTCGACTTCGACGTGTGCGTGACGCTGAGCGTTGTAATGTAGGAAACTTCGAAGACGTCACACCGCAACGTTCCGCTCGACGGGACATCGCGTAACATTCGTCACGCACACATCGACGACAATGTCCCGTCCGTCCGCGGTGTGGCGTCTGCTTAAATGTTTGGAATGCCGTACGAGATGAAAATAGTTACCCAGATAACTCTATTTCATTAAAAAAGCACGCTTAGCTAGAAACTCGGTCAACTGGACCGCATAATTTGTATAAACTTTTTAGTTTTTATCTAATTCAACCGGAAAACGCAGCGTTGGTAGACCCCTCACAAGGTGGATTGACGATCTGGTAAAGGTCGCGGGAAGCCGCTGGATGCGGGCAGCGCAGGACCGACCGGTTTGGAGATCCTTGGGGGAGGCCTATGTCCAACAGTGGGCGTCTCCTTTAGATATTCTAGAAATATGTAGGTTTTAATAAAACCAGTAAATATATCCGGATACAAAGGGAACTTATCGTTCAACAATCAAGGAATTTACAATCTTGATAAAGAAAAGGCGTTCCTGTTATAGAATCCCCGTAAATACATTTCTGTTTTTTTTTTATATTTTGTGAACTCAGTCACAAACTTTGTAAGCTAATCATACTTAAAGATTTTGGTAACTAGCCAAGCAGGTTAAATATCAATGTGCCTATGGACTGAAGGACCACGCTGGTATTACATATGATTATGTAGGATTTTTTCCTTCCTGCGAACAAACTGAGCAAAAATCCCCTCCTTCGGGGTCGAAAACAGAGGTCAACTCTGGATAATGACGGGTGAATTTGATAAGACTGGGAAGCTAGTCAGGCAGGAAACACAGGACAAGTCCTACCACTAACCACACCGACCACCTTGTACCCTTTTATGACAATAAATGCTTTATATATATATAAAAGCATCGAAGAGGAAAAAAGGAACAATTAATGCAGGATTATGTCGGAGTCCCGAACAAATGTGGTTTTCCGATTAAAAACTGACTGTATGACTGTGAGCTCTGCCAGTGGTAGTAATACTACCCTAGTAACAAAGTACTAGTCTATCACAGAGGCAATAATAAAACAAAAACTTATAAGCAAGAGGCAGAAGCATTGATATTTGAATTTATCCGATTTCACGATCTACTGCTGAGAGCACAATTTCCCAGTAATATTGCAAAAGGTCCGAAGACAGACTGCGACAGTATTCCTTCCTGCGAACAAGTGTCGACGAATTTTGTGCTGAATCCAAGTCTAAATCTTTTCAAGTCTAGACGTTAAAATAGAATTTCTTTGTACAGAGATGAAGATTAAAAAATTGTTTGTAATGAAATTACTTTTAGATTTATTCGTGAATGTGATTCTTTTAGCTGAGTCGTTCATTGTGTTCACTTATACTTACACACTACAGATTGTATTGCTAATAATATAAATGCGAATTTAAATTAGTTTATCTTATAAGCTTTCACAACTAAACTATCCGATCATCATGTAATTTTTATACACATTGTTAGTGGTACAAGAAAGGAAATATTAAGTGACTTTTTTACCTACAAAAAAAGGGTTATTTTCGTTGAATAAATAAATGACATAGAAGCCTCAGACAAATGGTATCTTAGGGTTTCACATTTTGTTATTTTTGCCTGAAGTTATGTTAAACTTTTCATATTCGTATTGATGACGGACCTCTCTATATTTTGTCGAAGACGTAGAGATTATGTAACTTCATAACAATCTTTATAATTCGACCCACTGCTGGGACACAAGGCCTCTCCTTGTCATCCAAAGAAATTTAGGCAGTAGTCCACCACGCTTGCCCAATGCGGATTGGTGGACGGAGTATAAGGTGAATATACCCATTTGCTGATCCATTAGTCGCCTTCTATGTCCGTTATCTAGTATCCGTAACACAAGTTCTTAATGATACTTACTTCGGGCTAGATAATTGGTGTGAGCGTGAAAATATATTATTATTATTATTATTATTATTCTACGACATCCATTGGAGGTTATGGGGTGATGCCAAAGGGCCAGAAAAATAAGAAAAAGAGACAGCTGCGAGAGCCCTGCCCTGCTGCCGTGGTCATAACCATCGACCCCGAGGCAGAAAAACGCAGAATATCATCTGTTGAGGTCATCAAGAAGGTCAAAACATCCGTGAATTTGCAGGAGTTAGGGCTCGATCCTGTGCAAATCAAGGAGTCAGCTACCGGCGCACGTATACTGCGATGAGGCCGAATCGGCGGCATACAATAAATAAAATAAAATATTAAAAAAAATGTCACTTATAATACTCTTGACTGTACTGAAAATTCCCAATTTTTAATAATGTTCTCTTAGATTTGCGCGAGCACTACACATTGTAAATAAAACAACTTTTACGGATTTAACTCGCGTGTAATTAGATTTAACATGTTGTTATTATTGCCCGACGTTTCCCAATTTTTTTTCATCAAAATTTTTATATTTTTACCGAAACCTAATGAAGCTTAGTCTTCAAATCAATGTACAAATTTATATTTGACCTTTTGCTATTCATCCAAAGCAGTCGGCTGTGCTTGGTTCTTATCGACACTTATAAGGCACTCGGCAAACCTCTTGAGTTGTTTTATATAAAACTTCGAATTTAAATTAAGTATTTTCTGTAATTCTGTATCCACTTCTATTAAAAGCTAAGAGGTGGCAATACTCAAGTGGCTTGTATTAAAATTGCTAATTTCGTCAACTTGAGTCGTTTGAATGTCGTTAAAGTCTCATGTTGAGTAACAAGTATTTACGACATTTGAAATTTTAAAAGGACAACCAACGATGACATAATTAATAATAGCTAGCGACCCACCAAAGCTTTGCATGAATGTAATTTAGAAATGAAATATGTGAAGTTAAGAGGATAGTACAGCTAGCAAAAAGGATATTCTTATGCGATCTAAATGATTATTTTAGAATGTTTTTACATACATACATATAAACACGCTCACAATCCCAAAAGAGGTCAAGCAGAGCTTCAGGTAACATTCGGTTACACACAAATCGACATCTGGCAGTATGGGGAATACAGTACCCCAAAATAGTAACAGATTGCTAGTCTGCCGCCTACACAATAGGGGAACCAAATCCAAAAATTAACAATCTTTCAGTACAAACCGACTAAAGTCAACGACCAGGACAGATTTTACACTTAAAAATATCTGAGCAGTCCCGGGTTGTTTTTAACATGCTAAAAAACTATGTACGTTTTGCTTTTTTAAAAACTCAATTGTTTCTCAAAATAATTTTAAATGTATGTCGAATTTTGAAAAAAGGCATAGATGTTTTCTTTTTACTAAGAAACATTCTATTTTAATTAATGACATTCAAATACATCATAAAGATCGGATAAGAAATAGGGGTGGAGAAACATTTCATCACAAACAACAACATGTCGCCATTTGTATGGAGACATGCACGACGTACTAACCTCGGCTTTTATTATCCAAAAAAAAAGCTTTATTTACAGAATTTCCTTAAAAATTAAAAATGAAATTATTTGGATAAGGATTACTGACAAAGTAAATACCGCAATTTGTTATTGCAGTTTTAGAGAAAGAAATGGTTATTGTGAGTCAACCGTCACAGTTAGAGGGAGCCTGCCATTGCGGAGTTCTTTTTTTAGAATTTTAGAAGAAGTATAATTCTTTTCTACATAGTTGTTACCGTGAATTAAGGTTAGATAAATAAATAATATTTATTGTACATTAGCGATATTTAAAGTCATAAAAGACCTGAAAATAAGTAATTGTACAATGGGCAGTCTTAACACCATATAAGGGATCTTTTGGGATTAAAATTGACTTTCCTGCTTAATGCATCTTCATAAAAACGGTTTAAGCTATCACTGGATAACAGGAAAAATATTTTTGGGTGAAAGCCGCCGTTTTGCTAACAATAAAACACATCGTCCCGAGGCCGTCAGCAGAACAAATACTGAATCCAGAGGGGGAGAAAGGCGTTCTCCATTAGTACATCTCACGGCGGAATGTGTAGCATTTTTACCGTTCCATTACCAGCCAAGCCCTTCAATGTTCTGCCGCAATTAGTTACAGACGAGCGCACGTATGCGTATGGCCAGTGAATCGGCGAGTATTAGGTCAAAAATTTTAATTCAATTCATGGCTAAGTGGGCACGTTTTTTTCACAAGCCTCCGAATTATACGTACTAGAGATTTGTCTCTAAATAAATAATGAAAAACACGTAACTCCCCGATACAAAAAAGCTTTTAAACAAGACACTTGCAAGCCCCACTTCATACACCATAAAATTCTTAGCCTTCCATGTATATATATATATATATATTTGAAGTCTGTAAATTTGTAAAAAAATATCCTGAAGAATACGAAACGTGAAGATATGGCCACAAAATATTCTCTAAGACCTGACCGTAGAAAACAACTTATAGCACCACCATCCCGACTGAAACTGTCATCATCCGGCCCGCTTGAGATGTCCATAAAACTATACAATCACCTACCTGAAACAGTAAAGAACGAAGCCAAAGACAGAGACTTTATTAAGCAATTAAAACATTTACTTCTTACAAAATGCTACTATACAGTTAACGAATACATGGAGGATAAATTAAATTGATTAATATAATTGTTAAAAATAGTGTTAAAACTTTAATTTATGTTATTTTATAGTTTATAGCAAACTTTAATATGATTATAGATTTTAAGTACTTAATTAATGTTTGCAGTGCCCCCACGGGGTATCACGGGAACTACAGCCTATGTATAAGACCCTTGTGAATGTTATGTGATACGCAATAAAGATATTTGATTTGATTTGATTTTAAATAGTAAAGGAAAAATGAAACGAAGCGAAAACTATCAAAACTCATACTAAGGGTACAGATACGGAGCGCCCGTACGTCGACTCGGCTGCAGTGAGTATTACCGTTGGCTAGGCGACCCCTCGCCGACGGCTAGGTGGTACGAGTTCAATGAATTTGTATCAGAACGTGAAGTTGAAGTAAGTTGCAGAAAAACACCCAATAATATTTTAAGATCTGGCTCCGTTCTAAGTCCGTTGAAATTTTTCTAAGTCCTGCTTCCCTTCTGCTACACCGTAGGCCTGGCGAAGGAAAGACGTAAGCGTGGGTGACGACGAGCCGTCGGCACGGGACTGTTAGTTGACTACTCCATATCCAAATGCATTGGAGTAATACTGCCCAAAAACCATGAGCGTTTGCGCAAATTAAGATCTATAGTTTGATGATAAAATAAATATATTATAATAATTACCATTAGTTTGTTCCTGGCTCGCTATCGAGTGGACTATATCGTTATATATTGCGGCACGACTGCATTTAAACCTTCGTGAATGGCCACAAAACCTATAAATAAAAAAAGACTCCATTCCGTTATTCTTTTGTTTTCTTTTATCGTGCTTTATTATGACAACGTGACGCGGAACCACGTAATTAACACAAATCATAACAAGTTTAAATAGCTGTGCGATGAAAGCCAATAACCTCCCTATCAAAGAGAAAAGAAAGCTATTTTTAAATAAATAAGAAAGGAATAAAACGATCGAAGAAATTACAATTTAGAGAGAGCCTGTTGGTATTAAACGATCTGTAGAACTGCTCTTCGCACCTTTGTAAAGCGAGGGTCGCGATAGGTTTTAATAAAGTCGAAGGCTTGTGACTCCAAGCCGCACTAAAGTAGGTATTGTGTTTGTTCGTACACTGGCTAAGTGAAATGCAAAAGCACTGAACAGGTAAAAGAATATAAATAATGTTTTGGGTTTGTATTTCTGTAGATATAATTAAACTAATAAAGCGCGAAAATCGCTAGTAAATTATAGTCCTAAGTCGTTAATATAAATATAATATATTCGACGTGGTGGGTTAAATGGTGAGTTACGTTAAATGTTTAGATTTTAATATTAAAAAGCTTCTGCCCATGACTTCATCTGCGCAGGATTAGTTTATATTAATCCATCGACGATTATTAATATCCAGACACAATTGATTTTAATTGTGTTTTCGCGCTCCTGAGCGCGAACGGGGCTTAACGAGTTAAAGCCCATTATTCTGTTCTGATGTGTAAGCTATATTACGGAAACATTTAAAAAGTACTATAAAAAAGCATTATTACATAAGCAAATTGCTACTGAGGACCTGAAAGACTCATACAAAAAATATATTACAATCAGTGAATTTTTCCTGATACCTTCCTAGTTTTTTGCACGACTGCCTAAGACCAGGGGGGTTATGATATTAGCAGTCTATGTATGTATTTACAGCAATATTCCTCCGTGTAAATCGATTCGCTATTTTACTCCGGGTGGCCACTTATTAGGGAGGCTCATTTTAAATTTTTTACCGAATTTAACAATCTAAAGGTTCGATTTTTCCTTGTAAACCCCGACTTTAACTGATTTCATTCCCTTGTTTATTTTCTAGTTGGGTTAAATAAATGCTTAGAATAGTATTTCAAAGTTTTCATTTTATTCTTTATTATTATACGTGAATGGATGGCAGAAAGAACTGGATACACCGATGGAACCCCGTACAAATACAACACATATAGTCCGCATACCATCTTTAGGACTAGGGAGTAGCTGAAAAACAGCGTTACAAAGGCCGATAGTCTTGGTAACAGAAGCTGAGCTAAATCCTTTTGCCCTTAAATAAATAAATTGATTAGTTGTAGGTATACAAATATTATGTTCTTACTAATCTTATGTTAAGTTAAGGATTAAATTATATTGTAAGATAAAGTATAGCTAGGTATACTTATTTGATATAGTTTTAAAAGAAATGTAATAGTTTTTAAGGAGCAATAAACATTTTTTTCATTTCATTTCATTATTGTAAAGTTTCATTAAAAGCCATTCAGAAGTTTTTGCGTGAAAGAGTAACAGACATACATACATCCATATAAAGTTTCGCGTTTATGAGGGATTAGGGTTGGCACCGTGCAAGTTTCACGTCAGTTTTGCAACCGTCTATAGGCTACGCTAGCTCACCACCAGGCAGGCGTCTGCCAACCACTTATCATAAAAAAATAATACTTTATTTTTGAATCCTATAAATCTTTAGGTTGATTAGAAGAGATCGCTTTTAGTGATAAGGTCGCTCTCTGTACAAATGATAGAATAGAATATGACTTTATTGTACATACATCAACCAGATTAACAATAGTATATTAATATATAAAAATAGTTGTACAAAGGGCGATCTTAATTACTTTGTTTTATCTTTGAAGGATAACGTCTTGACGGATTGAATGCGTAAAGAATAGCGACGAATCAATACCAGATGAACCGGGTTATTCCACATTCAACCACCGATTTTTCTACCACCGCAATAATTTTCCACATTCAACCACTTTCTATTCCATATTCTACCACCAAATTTATTCCTTCCAGTTTCGACCCGCAGTTTATTCCTTTTTCAACCACTAATAAAAATAGGTCCAAAATATATCTAGGTAGGTACTTAGAGAACGATAAAAGTTCAAATCAAATCATAAGAAAGTTTAATAATCACACGTTGCTATTAGACGTAGTACATTGCTGAAGGGGTCACGAAGGATCGCAGGTAAGAATGAATCAAAGACGCATTCTTCTATTTCAATGCTAGTGAAAGAAAAAGCAATATTCGCTCTCTTTCTTTTTGAAATTTGCATACTATAATTAATTAAAGTAGTTCTTATCAGTTGACCTCTTTATACTCGACAGTAAACAAAGTGGTGTTTTGTTTAAAAATCTGAGAGAGGAGAAAGGAAAGACAGGAGAAACACGGGATGGAGCTAGAAAAATGATTGAATGGAGCTAGAAAAATGAAAAATGGTGAAATGAAGATTGTTTTCGCAGACGGAACATTTAAGTGTTGTGTCTGAGGTTGTGTCAAACCATTCTATCAATTATATGTCATCCAAGGCGATATGGGCAAAGAGTATATAATCACTACGTTTTGATATGGGTAGTTCTAATGGAAAGACGTACATTTATTTGTACCCATGGTGTATGCCCTCTTAATGAGTAAAAATTTGATGACCCTTTCTTATAAATAATGGAAGAATGCCCAATTTCCACCCAATCTGTGGAACATTTGTCATCAAAGACATAGAACTACATATGCGTTGGAAAGGACTATTACATCTTATTGTAAGAAAAGACTAATTGTGATTATTTCAAAGTAAATGACTACTTTTAGGATATTTTAATAATACTACTGAGATTGCAAAGTATTTTTATACATAAGTTGTTTTTTTATAAAGATAAGATTATGTTGATTTTATTTCCAACTATGCAAAACATTTTATACTTGTTACAGGTGTATAAAATTAATAAAAATATGATTATCAATTTATTAGCAGGTTATCTATCTACCTAATTAAAATTTGAAATTGGTGGTTGAATGTGGAATGTATTTTATTGAGTGGTAGAAAGTGGAAAAAATATTCAGTGGTAGAAAAATCGGTGGTTGAATGTGGAACAACCCGATGAACCACATGAGTAGAAGAAGATTATGTATCATCATGGTAATTAAAGTCTCCGCAGACTCCCAGTTTTTGATTTAAAGTCAACGTTAAAAGACGTAGCATGCTCTAACACAAAATTGTAATAGTTTTGACACAGCAAGCTTAGTGGCTCCATTGTCCTTATCTGCCACACTACACACGTCCGCGCGATATCTCATTATACGTTATAGGATAGGTACTCGATGTTGCAGTGACCCGTTAATTTGAGGTCACTTACTTCCCAATTATGGCTTCTTAAGCCCTAGATACGGTTACTTAAACGTAATTGTGTAAGTTGTTTTAAATTCCACCAAAGTATATTAACTTAGGTGGAAAATCATCAGCAAAATATTTCTTACGTGGGTGAGAAAATATTTTTCTATCGGTTAAGACCAAGAAGACTTTGAAATCGTTAGGTGGCAACCATCCGAAGTGATGTCTATATCGAATGAGTAGACAAAGATAATACAATAATCTCATCCGCTGATGAAATATTTTGCGGATGAGTTTTCACATGTTCGTTTAATTGCCTCCGTGGTTTAATGGTTCACCTACCGATCCCAGACCCAGGTGGGTTGCATTGCCAGACGATACAAATTTGTGCTTGGCTGGTGTAGACAAGGTTATTTGGCATAAAAATATAAATCACAGCAATTATAGTTACTCCTTCTATGTACAGTGTGCTTAGACGCTGATATGCAGACACGGTAATGTCATCATTGCTGCTGAAAGTAGCGGTAATTTCAACCGTTACAAGAATAGATGCAAAACGACACAATTTTTGCTGCTTCCTGAATCCAATTTTTAGTAATAAATAAGCAATCGTAAGGGACCATATTTCTGGATGCTTTGTCAGCTGATTTGATACTTCATCGCCCTTCATTCACTGATATTCGGTAGTGTTACTGGGATCAATCTGAATTTAGCCCTTCAGTCCTTCAGTTAAGGTTCTCTAGAAGTGTATAAAAAGATGGTTATACACCCGCGACCTTTCTTGGAGCGCTTGGAAAATCACAATCATGTCTCTGATTTGTGACATTCAATTTGTGGTTGATTTCGCGGGAACATCCTTTTCACGTCATAACAACTAAAAATTGTGTATTTTTTCTTTCATATTTTCGATTACAATGCTTGGTGAGATGGAGCGTTCGATTCTTGTCTGTACAATCATGAAAAATAATATGTAACTACATTTGACAGGTTTGTGACTCTTATTGCGTTGGTAATAAAGATACCAAAGGAGTTTCTCCCGAGATCTTGTTGTAAAAACACGTGTTAAGCGACGCCATTTTTAACTCCATCTATATCTATACTAATAATAAAGCTGAAGAGTTTGTTTGTTTGTTTGTTTGTTTGTTTGGTTGAACCCTAAGATCTCAGCAACTACTGACTCAAATTGAAAAATTCTTTTTTCGTTGGATAGTCCATTTATCTAGGAAGGCTATAGGCTATATAACATCAAGGTACGTCCAATAGGAGCTGAGCATTAATGAAGAATGTTGCAAAAACGGGAGAAAAATATTTCTTTTCAAAGCTTTCCCTGCGTGCGCTGCGTAAACGGTTAAAGTTACGGAAAAATTATGTATGACAGAATTATTCTCCATTAAATTTTCTAAAAAAAAGTCCGCGATAGCATATGTTTATCTTTTATGGTTAGCTCACTATAACCTTTCTTTTTGGTAATAAAATTTGTTTTAAAATAATGCTTTATCTGCGATGGTGTTTTTGTATGTATGATATCATTCCTTATCAAAATAAATACATTATTTATCACAAGCATTTAATTTTGAACAAAATTCTTAATGACTTCATTTGATTTCAATGAATATCTTAAGAGATATCATAGTTTGAAATAAACGGAAAATAATAAATTTTGATTTTCAGAGCTTTTGTTGCGTGCGCTGGGTAAACGGTTAAAGTTACGCAAAAATCATGTATGACGGAATTATTTTTCTTTAAAAGTTCTAAAAAAAAGTTCCAGACAGCATTTATCTATCTCTTAAGGTTGACTCGCTATAACCTATTTTAGTTAATAAAATTTGTTCGAAAATAATGCATTAGATGCGAAGGTATTTTTGTAAAAATCATATTATTCCTTATCAAAATTTATACTTTATTCATCACAAGTATTTAATTTTGTACAAAATTGTTCTTTACATAATTAGATTTCAATGAATATCTCCAGAGATATTACAGTTTTAACATAACTCCGCAGCTAAATAATGATCAAGTACTACGCACGCATCTATACTGAGTTGTTTTTTTTGTTTAGTTGATCGCGCTTATCTTAGGAACTACTGATCCCGTCAGATTCGGACACATTAGAGACTAATAGGTTCAGAGACACCTCCGAGGGAGATGCTCACCGGTCAGGAATCCTCTTTGGAGTGATTCGACCTTAAAGCTTGAGGACCCATCGAGGTCCTCTACTTTACTAAAAGCCCTGGTGACTTCAAGAAGGTCATCAAAGATAGCCTGCAAAAAAAACCGCCTAGAAGGAGTCGAACGCGCGAACGAAGGGTTCCGTGCCATAGATTTTATCAAAAATCTCCAAAAATTATTTGAAATTTAAATTAAATATTATGTTAATATTTCAAGTTTCTACCTGTTATCGTTAATAAGACCGAGAAATAAAACACGTTTGTTGTTGAGCCCCCTGAAATATTAATTTCATTTTGATTTAATTACTTATTTTAAAAGTGAATAATATAACTAAATATTCTGTGAATACTTCAAGCGTCTATCTGTTGCCTTTATCAAAATCGACCAAAAAAAGTCACGCTTATTTTATGGGAGCCCCTTCAATATTTATTTTATTCAATTTATTAGTATTTGTTGTTACAGCGGCACCAGAACAGCCGGACAGCAGAGTCTTAGTAATAGGATCCCGTTTTACCCTTTGGGTACAGAATCCTACAAAGGGGAACTACTGATTCAAATTGAAAAATTCTATGATTGTCTATTTATCGAGGAACACTATAGGCCAGAGCTTCCCAAACTTATTTTCATAGTGACGCCCTTAGGAATTTTCCAATTTTTACGAGCCCTCCCCCTGTTATAGTAACAGCTAAGTTAAGTACATACCTACAAAAACAAAAACATAGCTTTTTTGGAATTATTTAGGCGTTAACGAATGCGCAAATATTTTAAAATTAGAAAGACTGAAAAAAAATTACCATAAAAACATAAAGTAGCACCGACAAATTTCGACGGCGAAAGCAATGTCCCGGTAAACATGCTTATTCGATTTTTTCGCCCGCGCTGGACGGTCGATTTTTTTCAGTGTATTTTCTTATTTTAAAAACAGAGCATCTCAAAACCGGGTTCAAGTTTAGAAATCGCGACTTACATTTCTTTGTCTACATTTATTTTCGTTCGACTATCTCGCTAAGCTAGCTAGACAGCCATTCTATGTGGATCGTGTCACGACGCCCGCCCCCGGGATAGAACCGTGACACCCCAGAGCGTCGCGACGCACAGTTTAGGAAACCGTGATATAGGCTTATAGACCTCCATAACATCACTCTACGACTAATAGGAGTTGAGCATCAATGAAAAATGTTGCAAAAACGGGAAATCCACGCGGACGAAGTCGCGCGGGCACAGCTAGTCTACTATACAATTGTCTGTTACTAAGTACATTCACTTGACATTGGCAAAATGTGTAGATAATCTTTGTGTCGCGATCGCTATTTATTTAAAAGTTGAAGACACCGATCTGTCAATAGTGGGTACATATGTTATGACCTCAGACGATGGATCATTGGTCTGGTCTCAAGGTTATGACTGCACACATCTCTGATGTACACATTGTCCGACAGATCTATGGTCAGATAAATGTTACTGGGAATTTGTGATGATTAGACTTTTACACAGTACATCGACATGTTTATAACACGATTTTATCACCGCATTGTGTTAACATATAATCACGGATGGGCTGTACAAATATGTTTTGAAATATTTTTGTTTTGTTTATAAAAAATATTAGCAATAAGTCAAATAAAAAAAAAATAAAAGGACAAGCTGACTGAGTCAGGCTACAAATGGTGTTGTGCTATTCAGAACGAATTTCTTTCCGCGTACGACGTTTGCGGAAGACGTTTTCGTTTAGTTTTCTCAAAAAATACAATATAAAGGTTTCCGTAGTGAATTACACTGTTGGAGCAGGGGTAAGACGCGCATTATTTATAATAAATTATTCTTTCATGATATAAAGACGTCACTAGTTTATATTTACCCCTGTTATGTTAAGTTTCTACGAAAATAAGACAGTACTACCGGTAACGCATAAAGAGTAACCTTTACAAAAACGCCATGCAAAAATCACACTTAACACAGCTTAATACGGTTAAAAAAGGAACATCCCATGTTCAGTTAGTTTCCCATTCAAAATATATCGTCGAAATATTTTTCTTGCCCCTTTTCTTACAAATGCTCGTTTTATTCATACGAATCTGTGTTCTCCAAGATGGCGCGGCTTTATCGATGATGTTTCCTCCTTGACGCATTGACATGCAAATATACTATATCCTTCTATCCTCAGGATTTTCTCATTCAAAAGGCCACGGAGAAATCCCGTACACTAGCGAAAAGCATATTTTTACGCCGCTATGTAGAGCCTTGAGATGCTTTAAAGTTAAAATAAATGCGTAAAAGAAGCAAAATTCATGATCACCGTACTGTATTCACCACCTTCTGCATAGCCAAATCGTTTAACGCGCCGTATTACTGTTATAGTCTGTGTGAATTGTTAATTAAATAAAACTGTTAATCGTCGATAAAGCCTTAGTAGATTCTATCAATATTAGTATGTATAATGGAACGGAGATCGCTTATTATTGGTGGGATCAGGTTAATTTTTTTTATGACCAAACATACTGTAATTATTGTCACACGTCACTCACACGCACTGCAATAAATTAGCGGCGAGATACACGATATAGCGTCGATATATTATATACAATGCTACATTTTTAAATTGTTTATACCAACCATTATTTGTGTTGATAAATAAATAATACCTTGTTGACTTTTGTTTGTTAATTCACTTAAGGTTTAGTTGCTTTTGGGTTCGATACTCATTTTATCAGTTTATGTGGTCAATATTGCGGGATGTAGCTTTTTATGTAAAGAAATCTTACCCAAGGCTCTGCTCAATCCATTTAGGTATTGAGCGTGATTCTATGTAGCAGATATTTACTAAAAAATATCTTTACAAAATGAAAGATAGGCCGCAGGCAGGCACCTATCACTATTTTGGGGTAGTATATGGGCCATACTGCCAGATCTGGCTTTGAGTGTAACCAAATGTTACCTGTAGCTCTGCTCGACCCCTTTTAAGATTGTGAGCGTGGTATAATGTGTGTATGTAGGTATTACGTGTTATAATAATTAAGTTTTACTAGGTGGTAGACCCATATGTAGGGTCGTCTGGGTACGTACCACCGCCTTTCTTATTTCTCTCGTGAAGCAGTTCGCTGTGTTTCGGATTAAAGAGAAAGGTAGCCAGTGTAATTACTGGGCATGGAGGGCATATCATCTTAGTCCCCAGGATGGCAAGCGCACTTGCGATGTTAAGTGATTTACACTTAATATTGCAAGCGTCTATAGGCGGCGGTGACCACTTAACATCAGGTGGGCCGCAAGCTTGTTTGCCATCTAGTTACATAAAAAAAAAGTACATATTGCTTTGTTATTTAATTTATTCGCATGCTATGGTTAACAATGAAGCATACGGCCTGCCTTAGGCATAGTTTACACAGGCTTAGTAGCTAATGCTTAGTAATTGTCACTTAGATCTTGTCCAGAAGAGCGAATTCGTCACGAATCTTTACGCGCGAACTGAGGTTCAACGCGCGAAGCTTGTGGATGCAATGTATTGAGCCCCAGTACCCCGCCAACGCGCGTTGCTCTTCTGGTAATTTGGGCTAGATAATTGATGTGAGCGTGGAAATATAATTATTTTATTATTATACTAGCTGTGCCCGCGATTTTGTACGCGTGTTATGATGTTATATAACCTATAGCCTTCCTCGATAAATGGACTATCAAACACAAAAATAATGTATGTGTGATCGTTTGAAAATCTATTTTTATATGTTACTACTTATCGTCCCCTTAACTGCTGTGGTCCTCTATAAACTTTAGTTGCCACTGCGGTCCAGTGGTTTGACCACTGGAACTAGATCCAGGGAAGTATAAATTTGTACTTCTCCAGCTTCATTATCATTTACTATCAGGTAAGATAAGTCTCTGTCCTTCCATATCAACGATGAAAAAAGTTACATAGACGTAATTGTCCTTTGGACAATAGCCGTGTCCAAGGTCATACCTACATAATTTCTTTATCTTTATACCTAGTCCGTAAAAATAACTCACACGCCATTTCAGCTCAAACAAACTGGAGTTAACGGATTAATCGGTCAGTTGGAAATGAAATGGAGTGTATCTATTTGATTTCCAGCACGCCGAGTAGTTTTATACCCATTCCGACAATATCGACAATTCTCCCGCGGAAATGACGCAGCCAGCGACGGGTATGCTCTGTAGGTTCCGGTGTCTTTGAAACTTGGCAGTAATAAATAGGGATATAGCGCTGAATTTCGATTTATTTGTTAGTAGACTGTGGCCAAGTGCAACGCCGAATGACTTATCGATTTGCTGATCGCCGATAGATGCTTGCCGAAAAATCCATACACGTACATATCTATTAATCTTGGTGTCAATAATTGAATGAAACTAATTATGATTATTGCTGTCAAGCAGCCCGAGTTCAAATGCTGGTAGGAGCAAATGTCTGTGTGATGAACACGAATATTTGTTCACGAGGCTTGGTCTTAAGTGTACTTACTTACAAAAGTTTATTTATACAAATATCTGATTTGTTATGTACTTTCGTAGGTACCTATAGTATCTATACCGATGCCAAGTTCTTATTATCACTGAATTTTATATTGCCCCAGTTGCAGTGCTGTCGAATGATGGCATTTAAACACAAAACAAAATTGAGCTCACAAAATATCGCAAATCGTAACGGAAATGTTACTTTGGGATTAGTGAATAATTAATATGGATTATTTTAGATTTTTCATGTATTCTTAACTCCCGAAATTTAAGGCCACATTCGAAAAGTGGTTTTTTAGGTACTGATAAATAGTATCGTTACAATATTTTCTTCTACTATTTTATACAAACTTGCGCTGATCCTTAGGGTGTCGGGTGAAGTTCTCTTCCAAAAAGAAAACACCGTTGTTGACAAAAATCGAGTTATAGCAGCAGCAGCATCGAGGTGGTAATCTGGGTAGGTAGCGCCTTCTTTCCTATTTCAGCCGTGAAACAGTTTGTTTTCGGATTGAAGGGAAAGGTAGCTAGTGTAATTACCGGGCATGGAAGGCATTTCATCTTAGGCCTCAGGATGACAACGCACCTGTATTACCAGGTGACCACCCGACCACCAGACTGTAGAACTAACATTCGCCAGCCTGTTCCCGAACCGAAACGAACTGGACATCTTCAAAAAGGAGCGTATTTCTTTCTTAATGGCTGACAACGCATTTGCGATTCCTCTGGTGTTGCAAATGTTCATGGGCGGCGGTGATCACGTACCATCGCCTGTAGCGCATAGTTTTTCATAGTAAAAGAGGCGATGCGGTTCCGAGCTGAATGTGCTATGACCTTAAGTGAACCAATGGAATGCTAAGTACTTTTGTCTCGTCTCTCAATATCTTCATCAATACGTTTCTTTCCTACACTGCTCCCAATTTTTAGCAAGCAGACTTAGCTCAACCAATATAAGAACACTTTTGAATTCTACGCAAACACGCAAACTACGAGCCAAGAAAGAACTGTTTTCGAGTTTGTCAAGAAAAATAAGCGGCTCGGTCTTTTACAGATAACCTCGTAAACAGTTTTGGAAAACCGTGCACCTCACGTGCACGGTTTTCAAAAACTGTTTGCCAGCAAAAGAAAACTTTGAATTACTATCTTTACAAACTTACAATACACACTTGAGTGTTTCGACTCACGAGTGCGGCAAAACACCTATAACTCACACGCAATATGAAAACGAAATCCACCAATGTACGACTTTACCATCTTTGGTGACTGTAATAGTAACCCTAGACAAACACCAATAACCTTTATTGCGCCTGTCATGTAAGCTGTCGCTTCTAAACCTACAAGTATCAACACATCCCTCAAATCTTTTCTTCCATTTGCTTATGTCGTGGCGAGCGTCGGTGGCGTAGTGCGTAAGAGCGTCGCCTCTCACCCGGGAGGCGTCATGTGTTTTCAAATTTTGAAATCATATGTACGTTTATTCGACGCTTTTACGGTGAAGGAAAACATCGTGAGGAAACCTGCACACACCTATGAAGAAATTCTTAGGCTGTATGTGAAGTCAACCAACCCGCACTTGGCCAGCGTGGTTGACTAAGGCCTAATCGCCCCTAATGTGGGGTAGGCTCGAGCCCCTCGGTGGGGACATTATATGAGCTGTTGATGATGACCTAACACACCCCAACTCTCCTTGAGAATGTTGTTGTGAATGTTTCACGGAGAGTGAACCAGAATTATCTCGCGAGTAACCCCATGGTGCAATAGCCTGCATGGGATTGAGAATCTCCCTCAGTCAGCGTTCCACGGGACGAAGAAGAGGTAGTTCTTCTATGTCCATCAACTGAAATGACGAATAGACAATAAACTTTCAAATATATAAATAAACAACCATGCAACACATCGGAAAATAATCCAAAGAAAAAACCAATGTTATTTATTTTAAAACACCCAATAAACGCCCGAACAAAATGGACGGTCTAAGAGATTGTTTTGTAAAAATTAAATGCAGTTCCCACCAAATAACCGGCAGCCGTGTTTCTGGAGCATTGGCTATGTTCCAGGCTATCCAGGTCTCATACATAAATTAGAGATTTCTACAAATGCATTTCTCGGGAACATTGCCATATCGATCTATTTAACGGTTCAATGTATAACGAGTGTCATAACATTTTTATGGCGGAAAATTAAGAATTTAAAACTCTATCATTCTGTGACAAACTTTTTGAAAGATTGAGCACCCCTGGAAATTGATAATTTATAGTGAGGGTCTAGATTTTTGGAATTTACACGCTGTGACAATCTTTTACAATCGTTATATGCTACGGTAATCTCTTATCTTCAGACAGGTTGTGATTTTTTCTTAATGTAGAAAAAAAGATTGTACTAACGCTATTTATAAATACAAAATCCTTTTTTCGAATACGTCCTTCAATTTCGGGAGTAAAGAAGACGTGAAACATCCAAAATAATCCATAAGGATTATTCACTAATCCCAAAGTAATGTCCCTTATATTTCCGGTACGAATTCAATAAAAAATAAAGTTGTATTGTGAGCTCAATTTTTGTTCGAGTTTGTATGCTATTTTTACTGGGACAATAAAGTGACTTTTAAGACAAAAAATTAATAAATAGAACAATTAATTATCAAGATTTTTTTCATAGTTTTTTTTTCGTCAAACCTTTTATAACAACATTTAACTCGGTTCGTTTTTCAAACGCTGTATATTATTCGGTTTTATCCATGTTAGTACGAATTATTGAATAGAGATACTCTACCTGTTTTTGATAAGTTATTTATCTATTATTTGTTATTTTTTATGATTAGGATGATAGTACGTCGAGCACCGTCTTCATACAAAATAACACAAATGGAGAAAACCACGAGAAAACGTTTCTCTATCCCTTCTAAAAAACTATATTCTATACGTATTCATTTTTTAAAAATTAAATTTATTTTTCAAAATAACTTAAAATTTTTGTCAATATTTGAAAAAGGAAAACGTACAAACAAAAATTACTTCTTTTTATTAAAAATATTGTAATACAACATGAAGATTGGATAAGAAATAGGAGTGGGAAAAATATTTTCTTTTTTTGTATGGAGACGTATGCGATTATCCCCATAATGGCCACATTTATCGACCAGTTAATTATTTGTGTCAATGTTTTTGTAACAAACTATGAGTTTTCAGCGAAACGTTGAACTGTGAACACTAATTCGATAAACTATAATGTATTAAAAATCAATATCATAAACATAAGAATTAATTATTATTTAATAAGAATTAACAATGGGGTGTCACAATAAGAACTTGGCTGTAACTGAAAATGTTTAAGATATTGATTTTTTAAACCTTATAGTTGGTAAATTTTACCTTGCAATTTTATTTTATTGTTAGGTTCAGTATTTATTAATTTAAAAATAGAATAAAATATTAATCATATCATTTTGTCAGTATCTATTTGACGAGTTTCTTCTCTTTGCAAGTCACAAAGAGAACGATAAAGGACTTGTTTCTAGTGCCTGAAGTTTGCAGCAACATCTTAATTCAACACAACTCGTGCAGTTTGTTCCGATGTTCCAAAGCAACTTGTCCCGTGCTCCCGGAACATTTGTTTTAACCCCCTAATGAGAAACTCGAGAATATCATTGCGCGTTCTCAACACGAGAAGTTGCTTTTTATTCTTTTACGACTGACGTTCTCAAGATTCCTGGAGAGTTTTGAGCAACAAAGAAATTCAAGTTTCGAGACTTACTTCCTTTTGCGGTTTAATCTCGAGACGAAAAGTGCAGTTGTACTTTTTGGGCGTTTTGTATTATAGTACGACATGATTTACATGTTTACTGAGGAGATAAAATGTGAAATAGCTTTTGCCTGCAGCCTTGCTTCATAATAGCTTTTATATTTGCCTCCCCTTGTTTTTAAAGGAGGATTAGGCAGTAGTCCACCACACTTGCCCAATGCGGATCGGTGGACAGAGTATAAAGTGATCAATACCCCTTTGCTGATCCATTAGTCGCCTTCTACGACACCCATTGAAGGATATGGGGCGATGCTATTCTACTCTGCCGGCATCAGATGGCTATCGCTTGCGCTGAATGTAATTTTTCTACATGTGAATTTATCCCACAGAAACGAACACAAGGATGTAAGTGGAGAAGCAGGACGGAGAACACCTCGGCGAACATTTGTCACTCAAATCCACAACATCTTGACGAAAAATCAGGTCAATAGCACTCGAAATCGTCGAGCATGATGTATGAGGACTATGATGATATTTCATCGTGTAGATGAAGCGAAAAAAATTTGTAAGGATCGCAGCAAGTTGAAAGAATAGTCCAGCCATTCCACCTGATGCTAAGCAGAAGCGAAGTCATATTGCAAATATAGCCAGTGCGAGAGATGACATACGAGCTCACATTGCCGACCTGCAAGGTATATCTTCACGTATCGTTTGAAAGACTATTCCTCGGGAGCCTCTTTAGTACCTACAAAATCTACATAGATTTCTGAACAGCCCGAGGTTCTTTTAGTAAATTTATAACAACAAAGATAACAAAACTAAAAATTCTGTCCAACATTGATACATAGCTACGTGCGTTTTGGCACCAGTTAGCTGTTGGATGTCCAACATGATTCATACGCCAATACATTTTGTTGTGCACACCAGACACTAGTTTTGCCGGTTTAAGAAATATCGCTTTCAAATATCTAACGTTCTTTTAACATGTTCCGAGACTGGATATGTTACGTCTGAATAAAGTTGGACATGCTCGAAAAATAACAAACGAAAAGTATCCTAAATGTAAAAAAATCTAATTAATTGTAAGTGTCATACAATTATCTATCTAAAAATAACAACTATAACCTATGTTTACATCAAACATGAAAATGTATAATACACGCTACATTCGATAAGAACTAATATACTAACTACTTACTGCTAAGTTAAAAGATCGACGGTATTTGTTTTTGTTTTTGAGTTTACACTTTTAAGCCAGTAGTAAAGTTTATTTTTTAGATACCTTAGGTGCGTACTCTCAAAAGTCTTCAGAAACGAAGAGAGATGTAATAGGCAATATTTCACCTACTAACTTACAACATTGCTGTTACCCTACTTCAGCAAAACAGACGCCCTGCTATTCACGATAAAAAAACAAAAGTTATCTCCGCATTCGAAAGTAGCATCATCGATACTTCGCAAAACAAACCAATGCAACCAACTTAATATACTGCTGAGTAAATGACCAAGGAAATGTTTTACTTCCGTAGTAAACGATCTAAACGAGCAGAAAAAGGCTCGTTCACTCAAAATACCGTTCTATAGGTCCGAAACGTGCTCTCCTGTACAAAAAAAAAAAACAAGCTTGCATGTTTATTTAATACAGCCAATGGCCCAAGTTTTCGTCGGAGCAAAATTAGAAAAGTTCGGATTCGTTCCGGACCAAAACACGCAGCCTCTTTTCTAACAAGTATTTAAATATTAAGTTTGTTTATTAAGCTATGGTCGTTCTTTTTTTAAATTAAAGCGGGACTTTCGCTTTCGATGTCCCTGAGTTGGTATGTAACACTACGCAATGTTCAACCTTATTAGTGTTGCAATAGAGGCTACGGTGTCGGTGTTTAATTAACGAATTTTCTTTTTATTGTTTTTGGTCGCGCACGTCAGGTTCAACTTGGTAGGGACAAAAGATTGGACGCCAAGCTGCTAAATTGAATTTGCTTACACAATAAGGGTGCGTTAATAATATTAAACTCATTTTGCGTGACATTGTCATTATAAAATCAGCAGCACAATATTTAAGTAAAATAATCTTTGCATAATAATCTATTGTAAGCTTAATTCAATTCTTGAGACTACATAGAGATCGCAGATGGAAAGCTGCTAAGTTCGCGGTTGGTATTCGGATGTGTGACTTAAAATGTTTCAACTCGATTTTCGAGGAAGATGGTCGTGGTTCCGGGTAAAAAAAATAATTAAACTATTCTAAAATAACAAGGGCAAAATAGCAACTCTGTCTTCGTTATCATTGCAACCTTTATAATTCGACTCACTGTTCAAGTCAAAGTCAAAATTTCTTTATTCATTTGGGCGCAATTTGTAAACTTATGAAAGTCAATTTTGATGCCATCGGTTCAAGAGTCTACCAGGAGGCATTGTTCTGGTAAGAACCGGTAAGAAACTCAGCAAGTTTTATCCTTCTTTACAGTTTTTATAGTATTGATTTGGAAACAGTCATGATTCAATTGGGATACATGGCCTCTTCTTGTCATCGAAGGGGGTTTAGGCAGTAGTCCACTACACTTGCCCAATGCTGATTGGTGGACGGAGTATGAGGTGATCAATACCGATTTGCTGATCCATTAGTCGCCTTCTACGACACCCAGTGGAGGATATCATCATCAACAGCTCTTGTAATGTCCCCACCGAAGGGCTCGAGCCTACCTCAGATTAGGGGTGATTAGGCTTTAGTCAATCACGCTGACCAAGTGCGGGTTGGTCGACTTCACACACAACCTAAGAATTTCTTCATAGGTGTGTGATGGTTTCCTCACGATGTTTTCCTTCACCGTAAAAGCGTCGATTGCGTACAGATGAATTCAAAATTTGAAAACACAAGGTTGGGAGACAACGCTCTTACGCACCACGCCATAGACGCTTCTAGGTGGAGGATATAGGGTGATGTTATTCTACTCTGCTAGCATCACTTGACGAATAACACTGAATTATTTGTACTTAAATCTTTTTCACATTTCCACGAGTTAGCAAGATACCAGCACTGAATAAAAGAAGATTTTTGTATGTACTCATAAAAGCAAAATCGTGTCGAAGTAAATTTAACATTGGTAAAATTACGTCGGCAATTGAGTTATGTCTACATTTCTCTCAGACACCTCTATAACTGTTGTTTATTCTGACAAATGAGAGAGCTAATTTACCTGTGGGTAAAGGTAATAGACACGAGGGTAAGACTTTTATTGGCCTAATCTGTAAGCGTAAATTAGAACTGCTTACTTCTGAATCGCGTAGGTAATTTAATGTGAAGTTTTATTTTAATGTATTAATAAATTATCTAACGAAGAGTTTGATTCTACAGTTTTTAATGTAAATAAAAATTTACGCGGAGACATTATTTGAAAGGTCATATTTAATTTTTTGAAAGAAGTACATATATTTTTGAAAGAAGTACGTTCATAAAATTATCATTATCTCATTTTATGGAAATAATGGAGCCATGACGCGAATAAAGCAAATGCATTAAGGACTATGTTGAGATGTTTTGAAACATCTGTCCTGGACGTTGGCTTTAGTTTGTTTGCTTACTGAAGGATTGTTAATTTTTATGTTTAGTGCCCGTTTTGTGTAGGCGACAGGCTGGCAATCCTCACTATTGGGATTGTACTGTATGGCCCATACTGCCAGATATGCCTTTGTGGGTAACTTTCCTGTAGCTCCCATTTGGGAATGTGATCGTGAATATATATAGGAATAAACATATTATGAGAATATCTACACTACTTTCAGATATATGAAAGTTTTTTTTTATTTTGATAAACTTTATTTTCAAGATTTTTTATCCACTTAGATGTACAATTTGTGGAATGTTTTCATACTGACATATTGTGTAAGTTTCTTAGATTCACACGTAGGTATATTTTTACAAAATGTTCTCTTCGTTAACGGGTGATAATCATTCGAAAATCTGTAAAAGTTGCATGACTACTTTATTGTCCTCTCAAGCTAGGTAGATAAAAAAAAACATTAACATTTTTAAACATATTTTTTATTTCTCCGTTTTTTAGTTTATAAGGCGGTTTTTCTTATTTGAAAATAATTAATTTGTTGCTTTCTAGTAGGTATAGTAATTATAGAAATTTACACGAAACTATCTCGAGATCTTTTAAACAAACATGTAATAAAATTAATTACGATATCATCGATGTCAATTAAATAGGCATTTTTAGGGATAACTCAAAAACTACTCGTCAGATGTCGGTCAAATTTAAATGGATCCACTCGACAAGCACTAGCTTTCAAACGTTAAAAGAATCTTTAGAAACGGTATACCCATCGGTAATGTAGTTCACACACATAAAAAACATACAGTCGAATTAAGATCCTCCTCCTTTTTTAAAGTCTGCCAATGTTTTCGTTTTGTTATATACGTTATGTTATATATATATAGACACGAGGTCTATCAAAAAACTTAAGCGCTCTACTAACACAGTTATGGTCTCTATCACAGCTTTGTTAGCAAATAATTTCGAGGTCGCAGTCATAGTTTTCATTAAACTCAACAGAATGTTTTAGTTCTGCCATTAATTAGACAGATTCTCAAGCGAAGTACTTGAGAGCTTAGTTTGTAATTGTTGACGGTATTTCCAATATAAACTTAAACACGTTTCACGGGTAACTATTCTGATCTATTGATCAGTTTCAAAATTTTAACATGATAATGTTTGTTTCTAATATAGATGACTGATAATACTTCATCGTATTGAATACTAGTCTATATATAGCGGTGACCGTGCTCGTAAACTATTAATTTCATTTAATGGTATATAGCTGACGCCACACCGCGGACGGGGCGGGTAATCGACGTGTGTGACTCTGAGCGTTGTAATCACAGTTTTATCAATCGAAGGAGGTCGTTTTTATTTCCCCTGACCTTCTTCACGCCGTTTTTCGACAAAGAGCGAACGACAGAGCAGCGAAGACAGTCAGAAGAACTTTCCGGACATGCGAGGGAAGGAGGGGGTGAATCCTCATGGATACCCTAAGGGTCGGCCCCTAGGGTTATGTCAGACTTTTAATGACTAAACACCCCCTTTTGCCTAGACACCATAGCGCGGCCGAACGCATGTGTGTGAGAGGATTTTTTTTTACTACGCAGTGGCGAAGAGCCACGCTACAAACCTGGGTTGCCAGAAGGGCTGAAAATTAATCTGAGCAGACACCCCCCAAAGAGGGGGGAAAAGGAGGTCGGTCAAATCACTGAGTTCATAGGAAGTCCGAGTGTCGCGATCAGCGGTCGTACTACATAATATGGTTCTAGTTGAGCATGCCGTAATATACACTATTGATTACGCGCGTATTAAGGACTGCGAAACAATGAAAGTTAAGCACAGCCGCAATGTAATACAATTAGTAAGATAGTAACGCAGAATTTTAAGCTATAATATTTATATGAGTAGAATCGGACTATTAGATTAAATACCTATTCGTTTATAAATATACTGTGAAAAGTTATTCCATTACTTGATAAATTCACTGCGATGATTGCGTGTTACAATTGAAAAGGACGGCATTTTGAAAAAAAAAAGACGGAATTTTCTTTCTCACATACGTACGTATTCACTCTACTTCAACGGAAGGCGAACTGGCGGCAATGTATGCCAGCGGGGCACTCGTCACAAATTAAACGCCGGCTTGGCCTATCTCCTGTATTATTAAATCTGTACTTGTTATATAGGAAACTTCGAAGACGTCACACTGCAACGACCCGCTCGACGGAACATAGCGGTACATTGGCCATGCACACGTAGACGTCCCATCTCGACAGAGGTATGGCGTCAGCTTCACTCAAAAATAAATTGTAAGAGTGTCTCTTTCGCTGGAAAGGCCACGTGCGACAACCGCTTGGCTACGTGAGCAACAAATGTCTGGCCACACCGCCTCCACACACCACACTACACAAGAGGTGCTGATTTGACGTCGTAAGGGAGGATATGCGTGCCAATCACAGATATATCAATCTAAGGAGATCGGTCGAATCGCCGAGTTCATAGACTGAGTATCGCGATCAGCGGCCGTACTACATAACATGGTTCTAGTTGAGCATGCCGTAATATACAATATTCATAGCGTGCGTCTTAAGGACTTCGAAGCGATGAAAGTTAAGCACAGCAGCCGTAAAGGACATCGGTCGAATCGATGAGTTACGTATTCACTCGACTTTATCGGAAGGCGAAGTGGCGGAATTGTATGCCTACACAGGGCATACACTTGTCACAAGGTAAACTCCGGCTTGGCCTATCTCCCTGTATTATTAAATCTGTGGTGCCAATGCTCTTACTAAGCGGTACACCGAATCACTGATGATGATGACATTATAAGTCCGCTGATTTGAGTGAAAAGAAAAGATAATATAATATATAAGCACGTAAAAAAGTATGATTATGGCCACATATTGCCCCAAACAGGGCGGTTTTTCGGACGGTGGAATACATACAAACACACACTATCTCTCACACATACACAAAAACACACATACTATTTTGTGTTGATACTGTGAATCGAAAACTAGTAAACCGATAAATGTTAAAATGCGACTGTGTCATCACTTGTTCTTTGTCGATCCCTCATCACATACGGTTTATAAAACATGGAATAAATAATAAAATCATTTCCTCTCAAAATCTCATGAATAAAACTATACAATATTGAGGACGGGGATCCAACTCCTGACCGTGGCGGTTAATTCCTTGCATCATTGAACAACGCCGGAAACAATTTGTTATTGGAGAAAAACATTGTTATTTACATAAAAATACCTGATGATTGTAGCCCACGGAGTACCTATGAATACATACTGTACAGATAAGCACTATTAAATTAGTGTCTTAATCTTCTAAACGCCCGACCCGACCTAAAAGATCGCATCTACATAAATTCAATTTTATTTAACCAAATTTCCCAAATACACAATGCGTTGAAAATATCTGAGAAGCCTTTCTTTTAATTTTGTCTAAGTTGTCAAAGTTAAGTGGACTTAACTTTGTCAAAATTGATGCTATGACGAACACATTTGAAATTTGGATTTATTTTTTTAATTTAACCTTTCTAGTAGAGATCATCTAATCTAAAACTGAACTTTAAACTTGACGCTGACGGTATTAATTTTATGAGTAATTGAAACGTGCTACCACGTTCGTATCTAGCTGGCGACTGAATCAACTGAATGACCAATGACTATAGCAAATTTGAGTTAGTTGCATCTGATCACTAATTGTTCATGTAAGAATAAGTCAATGCAGCGGCGTTCAGTTTTAGATTAGACGATCTCTACCAAGTGGGGTATGACATCCAATAGTCCGACGGAAAACACAGTAATGTTAAAACTGTGAAAGCGCTGATCTTGGAATTCTCTGTAGCTGGAATTACAATGTTGCTGCTTCGATTAGTGTTGCCAAGTCAGTCCAGGGGTCACCACCAAGAGAGCAGCAGTCTGAGATGTACAACAAAGATTTATATTCTATCCTATTCTACACACACTGGGTATAGGACTTTTCAGGGTGCCCGATTATGCACAACTCTCATCAACTGCCGACTTACCATCTTGATGATATCAACGGAATTTTATATTAACAAGAGATACAATGTATGACACTATTTCGGTTTGAAAAGAGACTGGAACAACTAACGTGCACACGTATGGAGTAAAATTATTTATTAACAATTATATTTTAAGAAGATATCGGTTCATAAACATTAAGAAAATGTTCCAACAATATCAACACTACGCAGATTGTATCGGAAAATCTATAGCTTAAATTTATACAAGCGACGTGCCAATCGTTATCAAAACCCCAATATATATTATTATACTGAACGTTGTAACGTAAATTTAATATTACGTAGTTGGAATATTATACTCTAACTGCGTAGTATTGAAGTTGCAGTAAAATTGTTACGCATTCTGTGGCGTATTTTGATATGTTATTATCACATTCTCTTTGATATGGAAATTCAATTCAATTCAATTTAATTTTTCTAGTATTTCTATGGAAATTCAAGTCATAATTTTAACATTTTTGAAACACTTCTATAACATTATAATATCAGTGAAAATAATTACTTTTTAATACGCTTATATTACTTTCACCTGTATGTTTGTTTGTTTGTATGTCTGTAACTGACTCGTTTGGACTCGATTTTGACCCACTTTAAACGGTCAGATTTCATTTAAACTTTATAGACTTAACAAAGACCGATGACATTACAATAATTCGATAAGAATATCCCATTATCCTGATTAGAATCGCCAGGACTAATAAATTAAACGTTTGGAATGTTAGTTCAGCTATACGCCACTAGATGGCATTGTCATTAAGTAAGTACTTTCATGGGCGGTTATAATTCGCACTAAAAAGTGGAAAATAAAATAATACTTAATAACACGCTTGTTAACTACACTACATTAATTAAAGAACACTATTAGTCCGGCAGCAGAACCCTGATTTTTCCTTGAAGTGCCAATGGGGAAGACAACTGTCAACTAGTTTCTCCTAGGTGGCGCTGAGTGTTTGTTCCAAAGGATGTGTCAAACTCAGTACATTTCATAGAGATTTCTTAGTATTTCTAGATAAACAGAAATATGGGACGATGTGTAGTTTTCCAGTGCGTAGAAACCGGTACACACAAGTTTTCTACAGATTTGTTTCTCAGGAAAAAGTGGGAAAAGGCTTTGAGAAGGGTAAATTTTAAAGCTACTAAGTACTCCAGAATATGCAGCAAGCATTTCAAAGAATCTGATTTTGAAACTACTTTGAGACAAACAGGTATGTTCCAGTAAACACATTTATACCTATATTAATATTTTTAGAATGGAATAGAAAAAAAATTGTTCAGCACACAAGTGACATATAATTATTTCAAAAGACATTTAATGTATGTACATACATACAATTATTTTAAAAACATTAATTTTTAAGTGAACTGTGTTTAAATCACTGATGTTGTTGTTCACAACAGACTTTGACAGGTAACAAACACACAGCGCCCTCTGTAAAAAAGTTTTGCGTTTTCTTCCCCATTGTGGGATTAAGTTTTTTTTTTGACGGATTATTGTAGATCCATATGTCTAGTTTCCATATCCGGCTGATGACAAGCTGTCATCCTTGGGGAAATCCAGATATACAGGTTGTTCCAAAATATAAGACGTAAAAATATATTAGGTAGTTTTTTAGACTTAGGTAAAGATTTTAGATTCCGCTGATTAATTTATTGGTTGTAGAGGTACTATATGCTTAAATAGCATTACAATAATTAGTATCTACAGGATACAGGATGTTTTAAAAAATATATAAAACTAAATTTAAGAATTGTTTTTTTGGACAAGGATTACCTACATAACACAAGAAAGAGCCTAACTCTGTCAAAAAAAGTACCTTCTGCATGGTCATAAAAAATAACCTTGAACCTGTCTATTACTCTGCCCTCATTATGTCTCTACATAATACATAAGATACAATAGTTACGAAAAGCATAAATTACGATGAGCTTACGTAAAATGTAAATAGACAAATACCCTTACACCTTTTTTAAAAATTACAAAACAAAAAATCTAATTATCAAGCCAGCATAAGAAGCATATTAAACAAAATAAATAAACAGATAATATATCAAACTTAAAAACATAATTATAAAGCAATGAAATCGAAACACTACATCAAATAACTACGAGTAATAACTGAAACATGCAGTAGATACGTGCAGTGAGAAGGGATGATGGCAGTGAGACCTTTTACGCGAACGCGATGCTAATTATTGACAAAAGGTTTGCCTTAAGAACATTGTAGGGTAAAGGTGAACAATTTTACACTTTTCGAAACACTGCTAAACTAATATACTACGTTACTAACCACGGGAACAAAAATTTTTATATTTCTATTTTCGGTAACACGACCTAAAACGACATATAACTGGTCATGACTGAAAACGTCCGAACGGAAATCCACGCTTACTCGACAGATGGTCTTTTCCTGACTCTTATGAATAGTCATGGCATAACTAACTTGCAAAGGAAATTGACGACGAGTCATTTCTCGGACTTTATGGTTCTATCGGAGTTTTGAAGAGAATATGAGGAATTAAAAACATCTCGTCTTCTTCCGGCCTGCGGACGGTTATTAAAAGGCGCTAAGTGTCTACGACGATCACTTTTATTCCTTTCACTAACCTGTCTGAAAAACTCAAGTTTCGCATTATAATGCACACACATCCTACTTTTAATATCAAATCATGAGGTGGAACACCATTAGGCTGTAGTCTATTTAACGTATCCGCGTCTAGAAAAATATCTCTGTCTGCTAAATCATTGACTACTTCATCAATCGAATAAAAATGCAAAAATTCGTTCGGTAGGTACGTGATTTAAAATGAGCGAATTTATTTCCCCAACATTCTCATAGTGAGTGGACAAAATCGCTCGATGGGCACAAACATCTGGCTATTAAATCATCTAACTCTAAAAAAAGAAAATAATGAAAGTTCTGTAAAATTTACTGTACTTCTATCAATTTGATACGAAGGTTGTAAAAAATTTGAGCCTAATAATAAGTCTGAATACTCCCGAGTATTCAGACTTTTGTTACGTATTTATATATTGTATTTATATATTATTTTATCGTCTCTACAACGCTAAGTAGTATTAAGGGAAAAATATTTAATAGTTTGATGTCTTTAAAGAACTACAACGCGTGGAATTTGATGAAAATTCCCAGTTTTCTTGGACTTTGGGTGGAAAGAACAGCATGCGCGAGGTCACAATTGCCCCTTTTATGCTCGCTTCCGCCAACAAACGATGCATTCATTGAAAATAAAAAACGGGTGCACTCACAGAAAATTTGCAAAATGCTTTGAAACCAAATCCTCCAAACCTACAACCAACGGACTATGGATATTTTAAACATGCCAACGGTAAGCGTTTGTTACCAGTTACCTTACCAGAAAAGGTAGAGGTGGCACCGTCTGATATTTTACAGCTGATTCGATGCTCCTGTTCAAGTACCAATCCGTGTAGCACAAAAAATGTGGGTGTAGAAGTGCTAGATTGCCTTGCACAATGTTTTGCATGTGCCACGGGAATGAACATTGTTGCAAAAAACTCACCTCTGCTGTAGCGGCTAGTGATGATGAGGATGAAAATCAAGCATCTTCCGATAAGGAAGCTGATTCTGAATTTAATAACGACTGGTAAACCTTTATATCCCACGTTTAAAATAGTAATTTTTTCTACGGAAGTAATGTGTTTGTTGAAACACCCTGTATAATAAAGGATAATAAAGGATGTATAATAAACGAAGTTTTGTTGTGTTACATCATACTTGTTTTATTTGGCATTACTTTCAATTTACGTGAAAATATATATATATTTTTTGAAACAACCTGTATAGAAGATGTGCCGTTATCATTTACCTATGAGAAAACCTATATTATTAATAAAATAAAACTCAAATACTCATATTTTTACGTTAAAACACCCATAATTTAAAAATAATTATACTTTCACATAATCGATAATGAATCATCCTGTATCTTAAATTCCCCAAAGATGCCACTTTGTCATCACTCGGATATCAAAAGTAGGAGATCTGTAGATGACAAATCCGTTGAAAAAAAAAGTTAATCCCAAATTTTTGGGTTCACCCCAGTGACGGCCGGACTATATCTATTATTTTGTCAATTTGGAAAAGTCTTGGAAAAGAACATGGAACAATTAACAGTCGACTATCGATTAAAAGATTTTAATTTGATAACATAACGTTTTTTTTTATAACTTTGATTCTCTGCAATGACAGTTCACTAGGGTTGACACCAATTTTCTCTTTAATAATTTGTTATATTTTTTGGGGTTATTTTGAAACTCGTCGTACCTATACAAATTTACCAGATTGTCTTAAATCTCCAATCCGCTAAAGTGGACAGGCAAGCTTATTTTGTAATTAACCTTCTTCTTTTAAAAGAATATAAAATTGTGCAAATAATAAAATATTTAAAAGACTGTTTCGAATTCATTAAATTAAGGGGTTTCGTGAAACATTGCGAAAACTTATTTTGATAATGGATTGAAATTACGTGTGCAATTTTCATATTCTACATAATTTTATTTATTCTCAAGAGAATCAAACAAGAGTGTCTGTTAATCGAAAATTGTGAATAAAAGGTAAGCAATGTGGGTTTTTCTAATTTTATAAATTCGAAAGTTTGTAATGCTTTAAACTTAATAATGCTTAATCGACTTTGATGAATTTTTGTACAGTCTTCTTCTTCTTGGTGTGCCATCTCCTACCGGGGGTCAGCTATCATCAAAGGCTATTTGAATTTTGGACACAGCTGCGCGGAATAGGGATCTCTTTCTCAAATTGAAGCAAGTCTGTAGATTTTTGAGGCACGAGGTAAGTCTCCCTCCGGGCAGTCGTTTGCCCTGGATTTTTGCTTATCAATCCTCGCATTATCAATTGGAGCAAATTTTACTGTAGTGTTGTAATTTTGTACAGTAACACTGTAGCTGCCCAGATTGCAGAATTTGCTGGGTTCGATTACCGCCTAGGGCACGTCGATTATTTTCAGTGTATTTTTTCTAGTTTTAAAAAAATTTACGCGTTCGTAAACGCAAAAAAATATTCCATAATTTAAGGCACCTTCCTCACCAGCTTTCGCGTTTCGATTTTGGTCTCGCCCTAGTCGATTCAATGCCCATCTATAATATAAACGTCAGAAATTATAAATCTATGGTGGTGACATAATATACCGACCCCAAATAAATTGGGAAGGGTAGGAAGAAGTAAGAAAGAAAGGGTAAGAAGTAGTCGCGGTAAAGCACAGCGGAATAGACTATTCATTTTTGTGGTGTTGTGTTTCTGTTGGTAAGTAAGGTCGCCAGAGCTCCACGGGGTAGGGGAGAAGACAAGTGTTGGCAGCGCGCTAGTGTCACGTCAGTGTTGCAAACTATAGAGTGCAGTGTCAATTTACACGAGGTCAGTACCGAGTCACTTACCCTGTAATCTACCTTATTGCTAAATAAGTTCTTAATTATCCACCATAAAGATAATATTATCCTACTTAAGATGATAATAACTTTCATTGTCAGTTTTATTGGAGGCCTGATCTGATTAAATTTGTCGCCACAGTCAATTGTCATAAGCTTTTTTTACTCTTTTATTGAGGATATTACACCAGATGAGAACCTTTTTCGAAGGGAAATCACGTGCCATGCCCAATCTCTCTTATAATGATAATGCGAAGGGCTGAAAGTAATAATTGGGTTCCGATCCAATTATCCACCTATAAGCGTGGGTGCTCCCAGCCAGAGGATATATAAGTAATTTAACAATTGGTTCATTAAAGAATACTTACGAAGCATTACTTAAATTAGGTCTGTTGATTGTTATTGAGCTAAGATAATCTATTGATTGTATGGTTCGTGTATTCCCAGTTACAGTAGTTCCAGAGGAGTAGTCCCATCATGGGACTACTGATTTTTTTCCCAGAGGTTCAGGAATAATTTGACCTACATTGTCGAACCGGCTTTGTTAGTTTTTAGAAAATCTTAAAAAAAAATGTTTATATCTACTTACGGACTATAAAATGAAACAGTTGGCCAAAATTACGATTCCGGTTAAGGGATATTATTCAAGCCGTATCTCGTATCGTAATCGTATATCTTTACACAGTGCCAACGTATACAACCCACACTCTGCAGTTATCAACTACAATATAAATATGATGAAGTTAGTTTGAAGGATTGAATATTGCGGAACTTCCTAAATTAGTTCAGTAATCTTCAAAACTGCAGTTTAAGTCGTCATTATCCAGAATTTCAAAGTAATAGAACACAGGAGCCTTGTTCGTTTTGTGTGATTCTCTACTGAATTTAGAGAAACAAGCCCGCGATAAAAAGCCAGACAAATTTATTGTTTCAAAGATAAAGTTCTACTATTGCCTTCTTGGGAACAATTGGTTTAAATCACCGTTATTGTCGTAGTTTCTAGAGTCAATTACTCTGAGAAAAAGTTATTATCCGCTTCTTTATAGCAGTGACCGCATCTTGTTTGAATTCTTGATCAGCATATCAATGTGAAGGAGGGGTCCGCAACCTTTTCCCGTCAAGACTACGCAGATTATCCTGCTTTTTTATAAATGTAATGTAGCCTCTGACCACATGCCACCGTTTGATTCGCGTGAATAATAGGGATGTTGCTCGTCATGCCAGTTAAATATCTCAACTGGCTTGACTTGTATTTATAAATCCTCAAAAAATTTATTTATTTAGGTTCCCATAGTCAAATGACTGAATGTTAAGTAAATTTTATACGCTAAGAATTTCGGAGGAAGGCGTGCTACCACAAACACCGTGACTTGAGATTTTTATATTTTGGATTATCGCAGCAATTAATGATTTTTTTATTCTAAATACAACACATTGAAATTTAATCATTGATATTATCAGATAGATAAATTTAGATTCTTGCTTGACTTGTAGCCATTCGATGCTGGCAGAGTAGAATATCAGCACCCTATATCCTCCAATAGGTGTCGTAGTAGGCGACTAATCGATCAGCAAAGGGGTATTGATCAACTTATACTCCGTCCACCAATAAGCATTGGGTAAGCGTGGTGGACTACTGCTAAACCTCCTTCGAAGACAAGGGAAGGCCTTGTGTCCCAGCAGTGGGTTGAATTAAAAATTATGATGATGATTATGATGACATTTAGATTCTACCATTACTAACAATTTAAGACCCGACTATGTTAATTTTTAACGAAGATGAATATACATTTTCTTTAATTGTGGTTTGAAAAATATCACAGTTTCGGTATTGTGTTTTTTTCTTTAAGATAAGATTTATAAGTAAAAAAAACGAATTTAAAATAAAGAATAATTTCGTAATGCGTTTGGTGGCACCACATATCGCTTGTCAAATAAACATGTTATGCATAATAACTATGATAGCAATATACGTAAGCTTTGAAGTATGTTTCGCCATTTCTAAGACGCTAGCCTAAAATAGTTAAATAATTATTATCGTCGCAAGTGGTCGTAAGACTTGTAATAAACGTACTTTAGTAAAGTTTGAGTAAAGTCAATTTACAGAAATAACTTTAAGATTTTCATTTTAAACGTACATGGAATGGTCAAGGCTCTATTCGAGATTACATCAAAGTGTGCACAATTAAACGTTACGACAACAAAAACCTGTATTCGAAAATATTCTACCTTTATGTTGTACATACTATAATAACAAAGTGAGAAACGTCAAAAGGTTATCCAAATATTTTGGGCTTGCGCCGAATTTATTAGACCCCGACATCACAAAAGGTTGATTAAAAGAGGTTTTAATTACAATCTCGCTTCACGAAAATGTAAACGGACTGAATGCAGAAAACTACAACAATAAACCACTATGTAGCTATGACCTCTTGGTTTGTTTGCTTTGTAATGTTACTGCTATTTCTTACGATTATTGTCACTTGCAATTTTTCTTTTGTATTTTTATGAGATAATGTCTATCTGCGTTATCATAATATGATAACAATCTTATCATTTTTGATATTATCAATAACGATAAGATTCGCAGAACTAAGATAACCGACATAGCCCAAAGAATTGCGAACTCTAGGTGGTAGTGCGCAGGGATCTTGCAAGGAGGACTAACGACCGTCAGGATGGAAAGAGGTCCTCGAGTAGCGGCCTCGTACAGCGTTGGTAGGCGCCCAACAAGGTCGTTTTGGTGTAAAAGCGCACACAGGTGCGCCGATCCCAAAACTGGTACCCTCCTATGCCCTTATAAGGACTTAGGAGGGTACCGGTGGGTTTTAGCGGAGTAGGACCAGCGCTGTTCCGCGCCGCACACGCCGTACGCCTAGCCAGTGTGCGGTATGGTCCGTAAGTGTATTTCCCACCGTCAAAAAAAAGGCCCTCAACAAGGTGGGGTCCACGTCGGGAAACTTTCTCAGCGGGTGTGTGGCTTTTGATGTCAAGTGTGTACACTTGGTATTCGAAGTCACATGCCATCGTCGAGTTGTTTTTGTTTTCACACCACGGCTAGTTCCGGACAGCTCTTATCAGGGCCACGACCGCGCCTGAAGTCCCCCGGGTGCGGTCCGATGGCTGCTCCCGGTGTCCTCGCCAGGGGGACGCGCCAGGTCGAGCAGCCGTCGGTGGAGGAGTGGCTGCTGGCCACCAATTAGTGCAAGGAGTGCCTAGACGGGCAGCGTTGGGACGGTCTCGGTGTAGTTGTGCTCACGTGCGCAGATTACGAGCCGTCCCGTAATAGCGCACTTAAGGTCAGGCCGGGGAGGATGTTTAGTGGGTATGGAGGGAACGCCTTTACCTCGAGTCCCACATATCCGCACCACCCCGCAAGATCGATGCGTAAATGCCAATAAAAAAGGCCCCCAACACGGTGGACCAACCATCTGGTTGCGGAAAGCCGCTGGATGCGAGCAGTGCAGGTCCGTTTTGGTTGTATATTATTGGGGGAGGCCTATGTCCAATAGTGAGCATCTCGACTGAAATCATGAGTCATACTCTAATGTTATTCTTATGGTTAGTAGCTTTTTATAATACTGATGAAAGGAATTGAATTAAGCCGCCTCTATAGTCGAGTTTAGAGTTATGGAGAGTTAAATCCGTCAAAGTTGTTTTAATTACAATGTGTAGTGCTTGTGCAAGTCCAAGAGAACACGACCTTGTCTGTCACCATATTTCCTTTTAAATTACGAAAATTATGAACAAGTAAACAATTACTGAGATGGTAAACAGTTACCGAGTTAGTTAAGTGACCATTCACACAAATTTTTTATCCAATATAAGAACTGACCACGAACAACGAAAGTACCAAACATGCAAAATTTAAAATTATTGCAGCCAGTTAGCAACATCGACTGAGGATTTTCTCGACCAAGGTATCCACTTTACATAATGGCCACCCAATGTTTCGCAAAGCAATAAATCCCACCGATATTAATACAACACACACGAGCCGATCATTAACCGAGGAGTTGCTACAAACAAAGGCTCCGGTTGTACTGATTTATTAAAGGCAAATTGTGGCCCGGGCAATAATAGCCGGAAGTGACGTCGTTTACCTCGCCCCGCCGACTCGAAGCTTTTCGCGAATTTATGACGGATTTTGTAATGGACATGGAATAAACGGATACGGCATTGAAATGTTTTTAAAATTACATCTTATTAACACTTCCATACGTCTAATAAAAACTACTAATTTGCGAGTTGATAACATAAAAATGGAGATTATCTTTGGCAGAGACTCGAATAGTCTACGACCCCATTGGGAATGACCACATGTCCACGAGTTTCTAGGCAGTGGCAAAATGATCGACAAATTGTTCATTTTGGGCTTGCAAATTGCGCATTTGCAATCCTGCCTGCAATTTCCTTTCGCCAGTATCGCAAATTAATACTTGATACCCAATATCTTTGATGAAAACATCCACCTAATATCAAACCATCTACCTAATATCTAATACATCTGTGCGTGTGGGTATATGTGAATCTAGCGAAGCGCCAAGTACACTGACAAGTCACTACTAGTCCGGTAAATACATTTTTATAGCTCTTTTGACCAGACTGAACAAGCACCTTACTTTTTTGACCACACCACCACCAAAACGCTTTGAAAAATCTTAATTACCAAAAAGGACACAAAATGAAATTGTATTGTTTGGAATTTGTTGTTTTTTTTTGTTGACTTGTTATTTTGGGTTTGTTGATCCTTTTCTTTTTTCTCCTACTCTGCTACCAATTTATTTGTGGTCAGTGCAGTATGTCATGATATCAACAATAGTGCTGTTGGTTTTGGCATTAGATTTTTACGGCCGGCCGCCTGCCTAACTCTCTTTGGGGACGACTTCTGTCTATCGGCAGCAGCTAGTACCATCAGCTTAACGTGCCTTGCGAAGCACGGAGCAAATGACCGCGCACTTGGTAAATAACCTTACGTGATCGTTACAAAAAACACACGGGGACTATCTAATCCATTGATGCTTCTTTTATTTAGTTAGGTCAAATGACTAGGTGGTTGACCCATATGTAGGGTCGTCTGGGTAGGTACCACCGCCTTCCTTAATGGATTGAAGGGAAATGTAGCCAGTGTAATTACTAGGCATGGAAGGCATATCATCTTAGTCCCCAGGATGGCAACGCATTTGCACCTTTAATATTGCTAGTGTCTATGGGCGACGCTAACCATTTAACACCAGGTAGGCCGTAAGCTTGTTTGCCATCTCATAGTATATAAAAAAATATATGTTGAGGCAATGCATGGCCCATGTAACCAAATGTTATCCAAGTCCATGCTCGACCCCTTTCGGGATTATGCGATTAACGTGATTGTATGTAAGTTTGAATTTTTTACCTACTTAAATCTGCCGCGTCCAAAGTTTTATGCATTCTTGTATCTTCCGGCTGGCTCGGCCGCGGGCCGCTTAACCGAGCTCGCCTGTTTACATCGGCCACGATCCAACGCTACCGTAAAATAGCCTGAAATATTGTTAACCACTTAATTTTGCAATCTCACATTTTGATTGCAGTTTCGTAGGGAAAGTTCTAAGGCTGTGGCAGGTTTTTGGGTCAAAAGTAGAATACCCATTTTAGGGGACGTCGCCTTCAAAGGAACTTTTGACAGCGGGTTGGGTTGGGTAATAATGTAGAAGTAATATTTGATTTTTAAAAGTTTCTAAGTAGCAGATCATGGAGGAGTAACTAGATCTCTGGCCCAAGGTTTATTAATGCATCGGAACCATAATTGTCCGAAGAATTGAAAACAGGGTCAAAATGAGGGACACTAAAACACCTTTGGTCTTTGTTTCAGAAAATATAACCTTATCAATCAACGCTAGTTAGCAAAATAGCCTGCCTGCCTGAATATTTGCAAAACATATATTTGAGTACTGCGGTATCTAAGTGGTAATATTAATATTGTTTCAATAGTTATATACATAACATATATAAAAACATATATAAAAAATTCACAACTTTCCTGGACAGATAAACCTTAAAAGGTTTTCGTGGTAGGTACTTGTATTTTATATTTTGTTAGTGGCATGTAAAAAATAATACATACACGTCAAAATGTTATACAATGCAGCGCTAACGGCACTGGACGGGCCTTACAAATTACTAAACGTGGATCATGAAAATACTGCAAAGGTAGCAGTTGTATATCAAACTGTAAGAGGATATTCCCTGAGTTTATGGGACCATCTCATAATTATTATTCTTATATAATAGTGGCAACTATTACTGCACAAGCGCTGGAGTTGCTATGACATGGAACTAAAGTGTTAATTCTTCTTCTGATGCTCACCGAACTGGACATTTTTGAGATGACACGAGGAGACATTTTAAACAGTAATGGGTCGAAAAAGTTTGATAATTTAGAATTTTAACATATTATTTATTACCAAAAATTTATTCACTCCAATTCTGCCCCTTGTAATTGATATACTTACCTAATACTGAGAGTCAACTGATTTTAAATGTTTTAGGGTACGATTATTTTTTTTCAAGATTAAAGGATTCCATCAGATAAATTAAGTAATACGTGGCTCAGATGACAGATTTCACTTTGTATTGATAGTAAAATTTTGCTCGCAAAAATCATGTATTTCGAACGAAATAATTTGTGTTTAGCTAATTATAAATAAACATTTGCCTTTGGAACACCCCTCAAAGATATACAAAGCAATGTTTGCCTCCAAATATTTTATGTGAAATACTGAATATCAGAGTAATAAGAAGCAATTTATATTATTGTATTTAGGAAACATAGACGTTTCTTTTTCAAGAGCCTTCGTAATGTCGTGTGTGTTTTGTTAACTTCGGTTTGATATGTTCTTTTGAGCTCCAAGTGCTCAAGCCTCTTGGAATGTAGCTTTCATTTGTTCTAGGAAACATGCTTATTCCGTATTTGTCTCTTGTAGCGACATTTAGTGCGTAATTCAAGGTGACAAATCAGCAATACAACTTGGCCGGGCCTATTATGGTCAGCTGTATTCTAATTTGTTTAAAAAATGTTCCAAATACAATTTTATACAATATTAGATACTTCAGCGTGTGACGTAATAAGAAACGAACTTAGTGCAAATTTATCCCTTTCCCTCACTCCTGTGTAGTTCAATTGGATGAACAGAGCAGTATTTTTAAAAGTTGGTATCGCAAAAAATGTGATACTATGAGATCCGCAAAAGAACTAGAATCACCGACATTCGACATGTGGTAGTGGGCAGTAGCCCAATTCACGTATTAAAACCGTTGGGATATCGCAGCGATTTAGTCGTTTAAACACTTTTTCGTATTCACGTACGTCAAATGAACCGATTTTGAAGTAGCTCGATCGCAATGTCGTTGAACCATCGTCTACCCGTATTCAGCTAATAAATCGTGTTAAAATCGCACCGAAATGTCAACTGAGAGGTATTCAGCTAAAATATTTTTGTATCACGTTCTATGTTAAATATTATCGATATTGATTGATTTAATTTGATTACCTTATCGTAAATCACTGTATTTGAAGTATAAAGTATATTTGAACCTTTTAGTAGAAAATCAAATCATTTTACGGGCATCTTTTTTGTTTCCTTGACAAGTCGTTCAGATGTGCTTTAGTTCCGATCTTATTGAGTTGTCGTCCTATCGAGATGTAGCTGAGTAACATGTGAATACCAAAATTGGATAGGACTACGATCGAACGATTTCTAAACTACAACGATTTTTAGATCGAATGTATTTACGTGAATTGGGCCACAGGGCACATTGAGAGAAGAACTGACGACGTTGTGGCGGAATTAATGTCCTCGGATAGTGGCCAGCGTTGGTAGATCCCCCATAAGGTGAAATGACGATCCGGTAAAGGTTGCGGTGAAAGCCGCTGGATGCGGAAAGCGCAGGACCGATTAGTTTGAAGATCCTTGGGGAGGCCTAATATTTCCAACTGTGTGCGCCACTCGTGTCACTATTTTTAATCGACTACCAAATAAAAAAAGAGCTATTATCAATTCGACCTGTATGTACTAATCTTGTATGTCTATACCACCTTCTAAACACGGGTGCCAAATTTCATGAGTGTATGTATGTTTGAATGCTTTTCCACGTATATCTCTAAAACTAACTACAGTTATTTTGCAAAAAACCCTTTTTTTTGTTCGACCAGGTTTAGTCCAACTTAGGGATCTGTGGCCGCGTAATGCCGGTAGAGTAGAATAGCATCACCCCATATCTTCCAATTGGTGTCGTAGAAGGCGACTAATGTGTCAGCAAAGGGGTATGGATCACCTCCTTCGTTGAAAAGGAGAGGTCTTATGTCCCAGCAGTGGGTCAAATTTAAAGGCTTTGATGAGGGATTTCTGCAAGTTTTAGTAGTTTTTGAGATAGACAGTTTTGTAGACGGCTTAACAGCGTACTTAATCCTAAAAAACATAAATGCATGTTATTTCAATCATAGCTGAAATAAATAAATAAGAAATAAATAAAAATTTTAAAAATTAAACCTCTGTCAAATCTGAAAAGAGAGCAATAATTATAGGCTATTATATATTAGGTTTTCGGTCATCCATCCGAGTTCCAACCGCACACTTGGTAGCTTAGCTTTCGTGATCATTGCGAAGAACGCACGACCGTGGCGCCATTGACCTTCATCCATTATGTCTTTGAAAACGTGCTTTGAATAGATTCTCAAAACCACAAAGCATGCTGCGAAGAAAAGCTTGTCACGACCAATTCATATCTCCCAAATTATATCAAAATACTGTCGTAACAGAAAAAATGGGATTTAATTAAATCGTAACAAATCGAGTCATAACAGACGTACGTTCGTAACCTTAGTTTAATTGAATTAGAAGCAGTGACCCGATTGCGTTGGGCAATCACTTTCCCTATCGTGTGAATTCCAATAATTTAGTACTGCCTCGCTTTTGCGTCATTTAGATCTGTTACATGAATATGTATGGGTTCTACTTTGCGAATGAGTTTTCCAGTTGATTTGGTCACTGGCGTTTTAATTATTGCATTGAAATATGATTATACCCGAATATACCCGGACTTGTGAGATGATTTAGTGTTTAGTGTTTGGATTTTTTGTTGTTTTGTTTTGTTTGTTGGTTATCTGAAAGTTTGTTATTTTTTAAGCAGCGTGTCTACTTAAAAAGTAACATACTTCAGTTTTGAGGTACTGCATGGCACATACTGCCAGATGTGGCTTTAGGTGGCAAATGTTACCTAAAGCTCTGCTCAGTCTCTTGTGGGATTATGACTATGAATATAATATAATAATGTATGTAATAAAACGTACTTTTAACAATCATCATCATAACTCCCTTTATATTTCGACACACTGGTGGGACATATGGCCTATCTTTTTTATAGAAGGAGGTGTAGGCAGTAGTCCACCACGCTTGCCCAATACGGATTGGTGCACGGAGTATAAGGTGATCAATACCCCTTAGCTTCTACGACATCTATTGGAGGATATAGAGTAGGGTGGGTCACTCTAGTATGGAAAAAATAAAAGTTGATGAATCAAATTCTAATAGTAATATTATGTTGTAGTGTACCTAACAAAGTAGGTAAGTAAAAACCTAGTTTTAGCTAAAAAAACGGTTAAATAAACAAACATTTTCAGCCCGCGTATGCGCTTCAATTATACGTTTTTGAAAAAAAACATAATTTACTAAATACCATAGCTTTTTATTAAAAAATTACTTAAAATACCATTGAAACACCACAATCATTTAGTGAAAGACATATATTAACGTTAAAAATAAAGAAACCTAAACAAATACACATAAAAGTTATCAAAAAAATTATTTATATTTATACAAAAAATCCCGCCTACTATCGAATTTCTTCATAACTTTCCTGGAATCCTCTTTTAATAAACAACACAGTTTATATAACAAAAGTAACGTGTATTTTAATGGATACTAATTAAAACATTAAACTATACCCAACGTCAAAGTGTAACTTAAGGTGTAAAAGGGGTACATGAACTTTTTTTTCAAAACTTCAATGGCGTTGCGCGGGCTGTTCCACTTAAAATAACTGAATAATATTTTAAAGAGTTTATAATTATACCTAACTTCAACATATTTTCGCTATTAGATATCGATTACCAAAAAAAATTTTTTTTGACCCACCCTAATATAGAGTGATCTTAATCCACTCAGCCGTAATCGCATGGCGTTCTTAACAATTGGCAGTTTTAATAATAAGGTATTCAAATTCAAGATGATTTTTTTTGTGTTGTATTTGTACGTTTCTTTTCAAGTAGCTGAAATTTTTGCCAATTGTAAACAATTCATTTCAACAATCAAATCCAACAATTTCCAGGAACCCAATGTCTTGTTCTAGCTGAGATTTTGTATTTCAAATTTTACTATAATAACAAAGCGTCTTTCGTCTTGTTCAAAGATAAGTCAAATCTCAATCAAGCAGTCCTCCAAAGGACGACCATCCTGAAATATTTCCATAACTTCCTAAACAATGAAATGACAAATAACGCACTTAACGAGCTACCTAAAATCCACTCCGCCTTACGACGCAACTTGTCATCTCGACGAATAACGTCGACAAAATTAGTAAGACCCACCTGCAGTAGATGGCGCCCATTACACATAAACTATCTGAGATAATGGAACTGGATCCCTGGGACTGGCTAAAATTGAGGAATTTGCGACCCTCAATGTTCTAGTATAAAAAGATTTGATCAATGATTTATGGGAGCTTTTAGGCTTTCTTTAACAGCAATAGTTAGTTGTCAAAATGTCCTTCTCTCAATTTATAAGCACTAAACGGATTTAAGTGGTGTTCAGTACTCGGTCTGCTGAAAGCTCTGCTCAACCGTCTTGGGATAATGAGCGTGATGGCTTATATGTATAAATATGTTTCAATGTCATAAACTCCCAGAAAAATTGTATTAGGTACCCTTATCAATGTCACATTTTCGTAGCGTTCTTTCAATTATTGAGTAATGTTTACAGAACAACGGATAGTGGATTAAAAGTAGTTTAAGATTTTTACGATCTCCTACTTTTCTAATAGCAAAGAGGTAATATACCAGCTTCAACGAAATGTAAATTAACATTGCTTGATAATATACAAACAGTGCAATGCTGATTTGCATTGTTAATTAAATTTATGTGTATTTTAGAACACTTAATCAACTAGGTAGCTTATTTTGTTCGGGCTATTGTTTTTTTTTTATCCTCGAATTCAGGAAATATTTTTGTACAACAAAGCAACGTTTGTTACTTTGATACGGTTGGCTTGGTGGTATAGTAACCTTAGATTTCAAACTCTTGCAAACCATAGCATTACATGAGCGCTATTGTTCTTTCGCTGACGTCTACGATTATATTACCTTGTCAAGGGATTACTTCAAAATAGTTACACAACAAGCCCTTAATAATAAGACTATCTCACAAATTCCAGGTCACATAGAAGCCACAAAACCTCTGAACGCTGACACAATACCAATAATTGGACCGACCAACACATTTAAGGTCACAATCCGTAACATGCTAAGGCTTACAAAGACGGGTTCAATTAACAAGGAACACCAATCCTTTACTCCAGTCTTTAAATAAATGAAATTAGACCGAATGAATTAAAAAAGAATTCCCCCTAAAATCTGTTGCCCTGGTACTTTTTTAAGTTTGGAAATCATAGATACCCCGGTTCCGTGAGTGGCAATCGGGGTTCTTTATGACCCCACACTGGACCACTAACCGGCAGAGTGTGGACATATTCACTTAAAACCAACTCTTCTCCTTCGTAGCCCGCATTGGAGACCAGCGAGGGTAATGCTATTCGCATCTCGATTCTCCACTTGCCCCCATGAATGGACGCGGAGTACAACTCAAAACCTCCCAGGTTAAATGAAAAAATAAATAATGAGTAATTAAATAAATGAAAATATAATGTTGTATAAAACATAACAACGAAGGCACTCGAACCCAACCTCAAAAGTAAAGCATAACAAGAAACAAATGAATTCTGTACCGCGCTTTTTTACAGCTTGTCGGAAATAAAACGGAGATAGACTTTCGTGGATAAGACACGGCACAATAAATGATACGACTTCGAATATTCCGCTGCCTCGGTACTTTAAATGAAATAAGGTACACAAAGATGTGCAAATTGACATTCGTTCGCTGTTAGTTAAACAAAAACAATGAGTTTTACACATCGTCGGGTTTTATGGAAGAAATTATTACAAGTCTCGTAATAACGGTTTCGGTTGTTATGTCTTTACTTACGCACGGTTATTGTTACGAGCGGTAAGAAGTACGCAGTTTTGACGTTTTACCACCCATATTGTACGTGAGAAGCTTTTGGATAAAAGACGCTTCTTTTGAATAAAGGTTGCTTTATCTATCTTTCATTACAGGATCACGACTATGTCGTGAGACACGTTCGCGCGAAGAGTCCACGGTGATCGGAAAAAAGACGCAACTGGTTGAGGCAATAATTAGTATGTGTTTGCGTATTTATCAAAATTATGTTGCAATGGATGATTTTCAACGTGGCATACTAAGGTAAATGGGGAATGAAAGTTTATATGAGCAAGCAGGATTAGTAAGACTATTTTATTTGAAACTTCACAGGAGTACTGTTGATAAATGAGTAAACACATGTTTCAGTTTTTTTCCGAATTCAACCCGTTAAAGGGGAGAAAGGTGGTAGACCCATAATATGTAGGGTCGTCTGGGTAGGTACCACCGCCTTTCTTATTTCTGCCGTGAAGCAGTTCGCTGTATTTCAGATTGAAGGGAAAGGTAGTCAGTGTGATTACTGGGCATTGAGGGCATATCATCTTAGTCCCCAGGATGGCAAACGCACTTGCGGTGTTAAGTGATTGACACTTAATATTGCAAGTGTCTACAGGCGGTGGTGACCACTTAACATCAGGTGGGCCTCAAGCTTGTTTGCCATCTCGTAACATAAAAAAGGGGGTGACAAAGTCTGAAAATCAATGAAATATTGAATTTAGGCACTTGATATGAAATAAATAAGTATTTGTTCTAGCGTTTTTGAAATTTTAACTCAAATGCGGATGAAATAGGAGACGAAAGTTCATAATATGGAAGTCCAAAAAATCTGTCGGTTTTTTTACTATATTTATTAGGAAGATGCGTGATGTATGATAAGTAAAAAATTAAATACCAAAAAAAAATTGCAATAAGTTAAAACATACTCGAGTTATCGTGCTAACACACACAGACATAATTCCAAAAACGGTATTTTTGGACTCAGGGAGTTCCAAAATGTGTATATCAGTCAAAATCTCGAGGTCGAAATTTTTGACGATTACTAGACTTCCTCTATACCTACTGTTTATACTACGTATACGATAAAAGATAAGTATGCTGCACAATGTAACTATTCCGCGGACGAAATTGCGTGCAAAAGCTAGTTTAAGGTATAAACGGCTCACGTGCTTTCAGAGTGTCCAATGACGAACCAATATGAACATCGTTTTGTATTGGAAATCGAAACCAGAGTACTTAAGCACTAACTTCGGTGTATAATGGACAAAAGCTTGTTATTATATGGACTTAATTGGATGTGTCGAGCAACTCTAAAATGCTTCTGTATTCTCATGAAATCCGTTCTCATTTCGTTGCTGTTAGATGTCTTGTAAGTGTCTAGCTTGCGTTAGTTATTAGACGAGCCACGTCTCTGTACGGAGCGTCGCCTGTTTCAACTAAAACCCTGTCATATTAAAAGCACGCTCCTGTTATAAAATTTAATATTCGAGACCGAGTTTGCATGTCTAGTAAATTGCCTTCTCAGTGTTTTTCTGAGAATTTTATATCTTTAATCTGGTTATTGGGTTTATTATGTTACTTTTTATTATTCGGACCGTAGCAGACTTTGACGCTCCCATGTTGAAAGTGTTTGAATAAAGCTTTTTATTGGTTAATATATTTAAGGCTTTGTAGATAGTTACATCACTATATGTATAATCTATCTCATTCTCTTAATAACGGATTTAGCGGTTTCTAGTAGAGAAGGACTTGACTTAGATACCTTGCTTTTGTTTGCGTGGTGCAGTAAATTCCCACAGGAACATAATTAGAGTTTCAATCTAGGACTTGACCTACCCTTGTCGCTACCACATTTTACCCTAATCCCTTGAACTTTTATCACTTTGTATTAAATAAATTATTTATTACTTTTTTCTATTTTTAATTTTGAAGACTAGTTCAAATGTTTCCATGACAATAATACTCACGTGTGCGGAGATCGTCGGAGAATCTTAGTTAAGTTGATATTATACATTTCAACATTTAACACCTAATCGATCGTTAAGCAGCCTGAGGAACTGCTCTAACATAAGTTAGCATTAAATACAACATTGTAAACATGTGGCCTGCATGTTGTCATAAGGTGTAGCCATTAGCCCTGAGACGCATGCAGGCCACAGACATTAGGCAACTATGTACTAGTAGTTTCATCATCATCATCATCAACAGCTCATATAATGTCCCCACCGAGGGGCTCGAGCCTACCCCACATTAGGGGCGATTTAGGCCCGGGTAAGAGACGACGCTCTTACTCACTACGCCACTGACGCTTCTCTCTTCTTTTTTTATCGTTGACGGTTTTTTAAGGTGTTTTGGTTTAAGGTGATGGTGACGAAAATGGACAAGAGCTTTAACTGAAACTCACTGAGGGTCTTTCCATCCTACAATCTTTGATTTGTATTTATTTCTTCTGTTTCTTCTTACTAACTGTCGAAACAAATGTGGTAAGCTACCACTACCAGATCAAAGTCTATGGATATAAAAGGATGCATTTTTTTATTTTTCCCAAGCTCACTGCCAAATGCTGTATCGCCGTACGAAATACGTATGTAATCATACGTATTTCTTGCGGCGATACAGCATCATATAACATATAATTTTAATATAGGTACCATTAAATAACCTCTCCCCAAATTTGTATTTGCCTGTAGATCTTACCCGCGACCACTGGTTCTAGCTACATAGACAGTCTTTTCCTTCTTCGTCGTATACGTCGAAGGGCAAGGGGCTGGAACACTCCAGCCAGCTCAACTCTTCCAGGAACTTTCCTAGCATCTCTCGGATCTCTGTAGACATCATGGAGTCCACCTGGATGTCTCAGGACAGCCATACATCCATTGACCCTCTGTATTCTTTCCAGGCTTTTAGTTTTATCTATTAAAGTTCTTTGTTTTTAATTTGCCACCCAGGTTCTGACTCCTAAATGTCTGGAGATCTCTCTGAGTAGGCAAGGCGATAAGTACACCAAATTCCTCAAATTTAATTTTTACAACAAATCTATTTTATGGTCGTTTATACCACACAAACCTATTCTCCCCAAGGGATGCAAGCTTAAGTCCTCCGGTATTACGGACAAGCTCATTAACCGCTCAATCGAAGGAACCATTATTTGTTAATAAATTATTTTAATTACTTCTACAAAATACAAAAATGGATTTGTGCTACTGATTTTTATAACAAGTTATGACTGCTTGTCTTATCAGATGAGCCCTTATTTTGCCATCTATCACCTGTCGTGGAAAATATTCGTAGAAGCAATTTTAAAAATGACTTTTGACCGAATGTAACGTCAAGATACCAAATTCAGAGCTTTTAAAATATTATTCGAGTCAAGTGTTCTTTTTCATTGCATTCGATTCTATGTATATGTCGTGGCTCGATCGTATCATTGGCCAGATCATAAAATGTGCAGCATATCATGAAATGCTACTGGACCATAAAAATCTCGACATAATCGACATAGCTTTATATGTAACCAAATGTTAACGAAAGCTCCACTCAACGGAGCTTTCGTTAACATTCTGGCAGTATGGGCTATACAGTAAACAATGTTTTTCCTTGCTATATCATCTCTCACACAATCTATCAATGTTTTCTTCGGTTTTCCTCTCCCTCTATATCCGTCCACTTATGTTCAACCTTACCGGTACTCTAACAGCAAAATATAGTGTGCAAGAAAACCTAATGCCAATGTACCGAGTCTTGCAATAAATCTAAGAGATAACGAAAGGGTTCAGACGCCCCGATGACAGTCCGGTTTTTACTTCGACGTCGGGTCCGACCGAGGAGATGACTACACACGGTGAAAATGCTCAGAAGATTAACACCTTAAGCAATTGCCTCCTTAAAAATTAAATGTTTCAAAAAACATTTGTAGGTGCAAATATTGATACCATTGTGGTGAAGTGGTCTATAACGCTATATTACAAAACTGCGCGGCGGATTGTAGCGTGTGATGAGTGATAATAATTGCACTCCGCTTGGTGAAAAAAAAAATAACCTGAACCTACCAACAATAAGCGATCTCCATTCGAATATACAGTCTAATATTGATAGAATCTACTAAGCATTTATAAACAAACATTTTTTTTGGGTCACAGTTCTCCTACTCCTTACTACAATCCGCCGAGCCGTTTTGTAATGCGGCGTGTTACACGATCCGCCTGCGACATGCATATTTCTTTAGATTTTCATAAGTCGCTAAATACAAAATATGTTTCATTTGTTCAAATAAGTATATATCTAAGTAAGTTTCTTTACTGTGGATATGTTTTCTTAGGATTTTCCATTATTTTATTTAAATTATAATGGACGTTGACTTGATATCAAACTAAAATTATTTTTGCTTTGATATGCTATCTCCCGATGCCCAAATTATACAAAATATTTCTAGAAAATACTATTAACAAAATCCGGACTTATGGGTGGGATTATGGATTATGTCTGATCCACTCCTATGTGTTATAGGGACTCAAAAAATGGCGTACATTTTGGTCGCGCTCTGCTGTGACGATGGACGACGGAGAAGACTTAGTGATAAAATCAGAGAACACGAATAATTATAACAATTAATGTCTACAAATATAGGACTTAATAAAAATGCTGTCTGGAAGAAATAGCGATAAGACCAGCCACTGTGAAATCATACTTAATTGGAACATTCTAGACACGGATCCTAAGCGAAAATGGTTTTTTTTTTATTAAATCTTGACCGGGAAGCTCTGTATTGATGCCACCTGATACCCTTATTAAGTTATGATAGGCCAAAACTAACTCCTGCGGACTGGCTATCTTCTCACTAGATGTTAGACGATAATAATTATGCTAACAACATTAATATGAAACAGCGAACTCTCGACTTAAAAGGCGATCAAAAATGCTTCTTTGCCGTCTCATCTGTATTGTATTAAAATGTGACTGTGTTTCTAGCCATGTGATGCTGACAGAGTAGAATAGTATCACCCCATATCCTCCAATGGGTGTTGTAGAAGGGTAGTAATGGATCAGCAAAGGGGTATTGATCACCTTATACTCCGTCCTCCATTCCGCATTGGGCAAGCGTGGTGGACTGCTGCCCAAACCTCCCTCCATGACAAGGAGAGACCTTGTGTCCCAGCAGTGGGTCGAATTATAAAGGCTGTTATGTTGAGGATTGTGTTTCAAATAGGAATGAATTGATTTGTCTATACAATATATAACTTATTATAACTATTATTATTTTTCGACGCATCGTACCCGATTTGTAAGTGTTGACCAAACGAAACAGCAGTGTGTCTCATATAAAATAATATGAACTAACATATCAAGTGTCCGAAACGATATACATTACAATATATTTAAAGAATTGCAAACGAAAGGTACATGTAGCCAAGGCGATAAGCTCGCCTGCGTCTTGGCACGGTGCAACACATATTCTTTGTTCTTACTGTTGGACCTTTGCCTAATTTTATTTGTTCAAGAAACTTAGTCTTATGTAGTGTAATTGAAGTAAAAGAGCGCAGGGAAAAATATTATAAACTCTGGTGCAACCAGTATAAGAACTTTTTTGGAACAAATTGCCCGTTGTGTAAAAAAAATTTCGCGAAAGTTCAATAAATATGTCGTGAGCCGATCATATATTCGGGTTGTTCGTGATAATTATGCTACTGGACCATAAAAATTTCGACTGAGTTATTTTTTTATGACCAAGCGGGGTAGACTATTGGTAGACTCTATTGGCCTACGACATAATTGCGGTGTATCACGATGTGTCCGGGCACATCATGATCTGCCCAACTATACGATCGGCCGATGACATACTGGGTGTAAAAAGGTCTAAGACAAAGAAGAAGGCTACGTATTCTATACTTCAAAAAATGATTGCTAAGTAACGTTTTAAGTGTCTTAAGACGAAATTCTTTAATGCGTGTGTGTTGCCAGTGATGACTTATGGAACCGAAACGTGGCCGCTTACAATGGGCCTCATAAGAAGGCTCAAGGTCACCCAATGGGCAATGGAGAGGGCTATGCTCGGAGTTTCTCTGCGTGATCATATCAGAAATGATGAGATCCGCAGGAAAACTAATGTCACCGACATAGGCCAAAGAATTGCGAACGAATTGGCCAAAGAATTGAGAAAGAAGGGCACATTGCGAGGAGGACTGACGGCCGTTGGGGCGGAAAGGTCCGCGAGTGGCGACCACGTACCGGGAAACGCAGCGTTGGTAGGCCCCCCACAAGGTGGACTGACGATCTAGTAAGGGTCACGGGAAGCCGCTGGATGCGGGTAGCGCAGGACCGACCGGTTTGGAGATCCTTGGGGGAGGCCTATGTCCAACGGTAGGCGTCTCTTGGCTGAAATGATGAACGTTTTTATTTTTTTGGGGTTAGAAAAAACTCCAAGAAAATACCGCGCAGTGTATACAGCGCGCAAGTCAAGGGGCACTGAGTTGAATGGCCCCGATATTGAGTTACATTGAGCACTGACGTTTTAAAACCATTTTTTGGTGTGAAATAAAAAATGATAATGTTTCTTTTGGCAAAAATTAAGAAATAAATAAATAAGTATTTCACAAAAATATTGAAATAATGATATGTAACTTTGACCTTCAATAACTTCTTAACCTTATCACTTTTAAATTTTCACGTTGCATGATTACAACAATCGTGATTACAAGCAACAACATTCGTGTTAGTTATAAAGCCAAGTAAGGCACCAAGGAAGCGTCATGTACTTCCCAGTTTTGCATAGAACTACCTAAATTCATTCCGCGAGTGTCGTAAAACTAAGTTCTTGAACTCTGTGCCGATCATCCCATCCGATGGACACTAGCGAGGAGGTGGATAAACCACCTGCAATAGCATACTCAAGGAGTCTGCCTCCTTCAACTTTTATGAGGTCAGAAAGGCCACCAATTGGTAATGTAAGTTTCCGCAAGGGTTCCCGTTCCAGGGACACATCTGCTACCGATGCGGTCCCCTCATCCGACGACGGGGAGGAGGTTTTTCGCGCCATGGTGCATTGGGCCATGGTTAAGAGAGACTAGGGAGAATCCCACATAACGTTCATGTCGCCCATGGATTGACGTATGCGTAACGTATTTCCAGCAGGGTAGCAGGAAGAAAATTATAAAGACAAGCTTGCATTGTGTAAGGTTTTTAGATTACTTCTTGTTTTAATTTAATTCTTAACCATTTAATCCGTAGAGTGATTGTCACTTGGCAATCAACTTGAATGGTTAATACGAGTGTAAACTTTCCCGTCTCGAGCTCTAAACTTACCTGTGTCTAGATTTAAATTCCCAAGACTCTAATTTCTTGTTCTAGCAAAAGCGTTGGAATATTTTTCTCGAACATTTTGCAAGTTTTAGAAAGGGTTCATGTTTATTCGCTGAAAGTGTTGTTTGAGTGAATAAGGTATACCTGCAATTGTTAAACCTTTTTTTATATGTAAGAACGGGGCAAATAGGTATACAAGAACCTGGGTAGGTAATCCATTTCTATTCTTAAAGAAATAATAACTAATCTAATCTATTTCTTAAGGAATCTAATTTCATTACTGATAAACGTACATTCCGTTACTAACAAGGACAATTTTATGGCTCTCCTGGTATAGTAAGTGGTTACCATGCTTGCTAATATTTTTCAAATATATGGAGACTATGTCTTTATAATTCCAAAAAGTTAACATGCGAAATGAAGGGTACCTACGTCTAGATTCCATATTGAATAGATTTCCTTGATTGAGATAAGGAGTTACGTGGGCTCTACGGGGAACGTGAAAACAATATCGGGCACTCCGGCTTTTTGCACCATGTATGACTATATAGATTACACAAAACAAGGCTAAGCGGAAATATGTTTTAAGCTTAACGTTTTAGGGTCCGTATTCGTTACGTCATAAAAACAGCTGCAAGCTTTTGTTGCAACTGGATGTATCGTATGACGGTCAAATAGATTAAGTGAAAATTTAAACCCAAGAATCAGCTTCAAAAATAGACCACGTATTAAAAAGAAATTAAAAGTATTTGGAAAGCATTCTGAATAAACTTAGAGAACATCGTGCTAACGTGTTAGGATATAAGTACTTCTACTAATGGCTGTTCAATACCTTTTTCTATTTTTAGGGTTGTGTGCGTCAAAAGGAAATCATCATATACATAATAACAGCCTTTATATCCAACCCGCTGCTGGGATACAAGGTCTTTCCTTGTCATCGAAGAAGGTTTAGGCAGTAGTCCACCGCGCTTGCCCAATGCGGATTGGTGGACGGAGTAAAGGGTGATCAATACCCTTTTGCTGATCCATTAGTCCCCTTCTACGACACCTATTGGAGGATATGGGGCGATACTTATCTACTTTGCCGGCATCACATGGTAAAAGGAAATGAACGGTTTTATTTGAATAAAAAGAACTATTGATTGACATTTCACGCACCCCACGATTTTAGTTTTTTTTGTCTGTACAATGCCCGAGATTGATGAATAGAGTGGTGTGACGACTGGTACCTAGGACTTACCGAATATTTTTTTAGCTTTTAGGACATAATTTACATATTTTTTAACGTTTTTCAACATAACCGTCCAATAAAATAAAATATGTATATTTTTAGTAAGACCGTTTAAGTTAACAAAACATATGTAAGTACTTTATTGATACAACCGTTTTAGTAAAAAAAATACTTATATTATTTATTTCGTATAGTGTACCGTTATTCTACTAGTCAATACCTTTCATTTATTACCCATGTTGCGTGGGTAGTAATAAATTATGCATCTAATTCGCATTTTTGGTGCCGGCCCTATTGGATTTGCATTTTTTTTTCTTCATAATGTACTGTATTCTACTAAGATTCTACTAGTCGAGCCCTTTCATATGTTATCTGATTGAGGGAACTGTGAAAAAAATGTATTCCGGAATTTCGCAGCGGCGGCCATCTTGGATTTACAATGATACTGAATTTATAAATTATATTTCCATCGGCACTAAAAGTGTATTTCAACTGTAAGAGGGTACTTTCGTTTACTAAATTAGACCGAAAAATGAACAACAAACATGGCGAGTTAAATAAAACCGTTTTAAAAGAGATTACTTCGTTCTCCGTCTTAACTATTTGTTGAGCTTCTTTTTCTGAGGAACGGTTATCAAGTTGAAATTATAAAATATACAGACCTGTTACTTTAAGTAGTGATAAATCACACTGCAAAGTCACGATGGTGAAAAGATACCAAATTGGGGTACATTATCTATACATAGTATTAAACAAAGTCGCTCTTTCTATCTGTGTGCTTCATCAACTTCTCATGTAATGTCCCCACCGAGGGGCTCGAGCCTACCCCATATTATGGGCGATTAGGCCTTAGTCAACCACGCTGGCCAAGTGCGGGTTGGTCGACTTCACACACAACCTAAGAATTTCTTCATAGGTGTGTGCAGGCTTCCTCGCGATGTTTTCCTTCACGAACTCAAAATCTTGGCGTTGCAGGCGGGATATTCTTATCGAATTGTAATGTCATCGATCTTTGATAAGTCGATAAAGTTTATATGAAATCTGGCCGTTTAAAGTGGGTCGAAATTGCGTGCAAAGGAGTCGGTTACATACAAGCAAACAAACAAGTGAAGCTTAATATATAAGCTTGTTTAAAAGAGGCGGTACGGTTCAAAGCTGATAATGCTACGACCTTAAAGGTCTTCCAAACAAGCAGCTGTCATTGGCTGTCTTGTCGGTTACATTCCCGCCTAAAATATACTCAGGCGCACGCCAACGCGCCATACATTTTATCTTCACGACGCCTTGACCGCGCACCGGGGGCGCTTTCTATATCATGTTTCTTATAATAATATATCTAGCTTGGATATAAGAGATCTCTTATAGAGATCATTTCGCATACCTTGTTGCCATAATTTTGTTAATTATTATCCGTGTTGAGCAATAAAGATTATAATATAATACTTCTTACCTCCGAAGGATACCCTATAAAAAGTCAGCTTTTTAAACGCCCACACTTCTCCAATCTCCTTTTAAAAACATAAAAGCGACCTTCTCCCGCAGCGTTTAAGTTTCATAACTAAGTTCATAACACAAAGAGGCAGTTAGTCTTTACATAGCTTGCATAAGCAACGCCGGACTTGAAACTTTCATAAAGTGCCGCACTGAAGGCTTAACTTGTTTTCCATATAAGTTAGTCCGGTACGTGTGTGTATTAGTTGATTAACTTTCGAAAACTTGTGACTCGAAATATTCGTGCACGTGTGAATTGCTTGCGTATTTAAATTAAGTTTTGTCGCGTAATAATGTAATTATTTTCGTAGGTATCGCGGTAAGCTCTTCAAATTGAGGTGTGATTTGCGCTTCAATGTCCAGGAGAGCTAATCACGTCTCCCTTATAAATTGAACTCATTTATATATTATGTTGGTGTACAATGAAAGATGTACATTAGTCAGACTAAAAATTTATTATACCATCTTTAATCTGTAGAAAATATTCATCATCATCATCATCATCAACAGCTCATCTAATGTCCCCACCGAGGGGCTCGAGCCTATCCCACATTAGGGGCGATTAGGCCTTAATCAACCACGCTGGCCAAGTGCGGGTTGGTCTACTTCACACACAACCTAAGAATGTCTTCATAGGTGTGTGCAGGTTTCCTCACGATGTTTTCCTTCGCCGTAGAAGCGTCGATTAAACGTACATATGAATTCAAAATTTGAAACACATTGGTACGTGGCGGGGATCGAACCAGTGCCTCCCGAGTGGGAGACGACGCGCTTACGCACTACGCCACCGACGCTTTTAAATATCCACTGCGGACCAAACCACGCGCTGTAATTATAACTCCTGTAGCGGCTACATCACAGCGGCACATAGGCAGTATCTACTAACCGAGAAACGGTTGATCAGCGAAAAGTAGAAATGTAAATACGGAGCCAAGACACGACACAGAAATGTCACAATACGTAATGCAAGACTAAATTGCGTTTACAAAGTTGCCGAGGTAGGTACATCAGTATCATCCCGGAGACTTTTCGGAGTCGAGACGTACACCGTGCGCCGTTAAACGTCCCCACAAAGGGCTGTGAGGGTGCCGATGGTTTTAGCGGGTATTCCCGGGAACCCCCGGTAGAGCCCCACACACGCCGCACTGTCTAGCCCACAGTGCGGTACGATCCGTAAAGGATTTTCCATCGAAAAAAAAAAGGTATGTACACTAGTTCCAACAATGTACAGTCAGGCTGCGGTCCCCGAGTGAACACCTAGCTTGACGGAAGACCTTCCCTTTTCGCTGAAGATGTGATGAACTCAGCCACACTCTACACTACCAATGTGTGAGTAATGCTCATAATATGTGCGTGCGAAATGGTACTGCCTTAGGCACCGCCTGACAGTAGCTGTCTTTTCAAATTGACTGACTGGCCAACCTAGGCCCCCAGCACGTGAAACCATCTCGTCTATATGTCTTGCTCTAATATATATACGTTTGTATGCTTTTTCTCTTTCACATTGCAAGGTCTACTGTTTCTATATCTAGGATTTAAAGTAATTCCCATCAGCAATTTCCATATTTTCGTTCCTAGCAATAAATTTATAATCCTTCAAATCTATTTCTAAATGCAAATACAAACAAAGGCGCTGCAAATTAGAGGAACACCCAAAATTATTTTGTTACTTCAGAAACAACCTTATTACTTCTACAGTATAGACTAAAATCGTGAACTCTGTCGTGACTTAGTACAATAGAAATGTTCCTAGTAAGAATTTGTTTCAAAATGTAATATTCAGATCTGTATAACATTAATAGAGAATAAAATTCAAATTACATTATACGAATTCCAATGAAATAAATTATTATGTTTGAATATTATTATTGAGATCTACATTTTTGGCACTTCATAAGTTTACCACAGGTTTAGGGTTATGATAATGAATGTAGTTAGAAAGTAATTTAATATAGGTATTTCAAACAAAAACTGGTGGTGTATGAGATATTCCAAGCATTAAGTTTAGCAGACTAATAATGGTGTGTCCACATCTCTAGGTGAGAAGCGAATGCGCCTATTTGCGAGAGGTTTGCGAGCTGCCTGTGTGTAGTAGGTATAAAGAAAAGAATAGAAATTTTAATAGTCTTTATACTTGCCGTCGTGGTGGAGTGGTCAGTATAGCTACCTACACATAAAGCGGTCCGGGTTCGAATCCTGGTAGCGGCAAATATTTGCGTGACGAGCACGAGTATTTGTTTGCTAGTCATGGTTGTTTATATATTTATTTAAGTTTATTTAAAAAAATATTTAAAATTATTACGTATTATATATCCATTATCTAGTATCCATAACACAAAGTTCTTAATGATACTTACTTTGGGCTAGGTAATTGGTGTGAGCGTAGAAGTATAATTATTATTATTATACTACACCTGATCGAAACAGTAACTATTATTCTCTCAAATTGAAAATAGAAAGAAGATCTTTTCTTCGACCTAAATATGCGGGAGGAGAAGTTGTATGAAAATCCATTTCTAACGCGGTCCATTCACACCCACTACAACTCCCTCACAAGTGCGGCTGTTATGGGCTCTGTCCCACCATGAACACCAGAAGTGTTTGAACAACCTAGCACGAGTGCGCCGCCGCCTTCTTTACCTGCTTTGTCTCAAGATGATATTTTTCCTTCCTTCCTTCTTTCCCTTCAATCCGAAACACAGCTAACTGCTTCACGGTAGAAATAAGAAAAGCGGTGGTATTTACCTAGACGAACTACAATATTTTAAAGCACTATTTCAAAGTTATTGTATACCACATACGTTCCATATTACATTGGTTTGTTCTACCTCCATATTTAATGAAACTGCTATTGTTAGCATATTTTAATGATTTATTGTACTGTGAAAAGTAAATTCCGATCACGTCCCAGTGTTACGAAACAAAATAGTACTCACAAATAACTTTATATAGCAATAAGACAGGCGAATGAATGAGTTTACTCATATTTATTGAATATTTAACCTAGAGATGTTATGAACATAATTACTATCGATTTTTATGGCCGTTTGAACTATTACCAAAGTATGTATAAAATTTGTTTGCTGTTGACTTTCTCATGAATATTTTATGTGTAAGTCAATAGCAATCAAACCTGTTTTGTTAACGAGTCATGGTTGTTTTTACTTGGATAATTATGTAGGGTGTAAACGCACACAGTATTAACATAGTAATTGTCTTGAACTATGTACCTTCAAGGCACATAGTATTTCGACAGTTACTATGTTAATACTGTGCGCGTTTAGAATTACGCTTTTATCTATTAATGCGCCTGCATAATTATCCAAGTAAATAATGCAACGCGAAACTTTAAAATAGTTGTTCTTATTATGGAAAAAAATATTTGAAGAAATGAAAACGCACGCCTCTACTGACACCAGCGCGTCTGTATCACTGTATCTGCGACGCAGACGCCCGTCTACTGCGCGTATACGCACTGTAAACGCGCTTTTTACGATCGTCCCGTTTGCTTAGCTTGGTTGCGTTCGAATCTTGTTAGAAGCGCGTATATGCGCGTTTAAAATACGTCGTGTGTTATTGCTCTTAGGAAGAATTATGTTTTGACAGCAAATAAAAAGTATCTCAACTGACTGGACAAGCAACATTTCTATTATACAATTAGATGACGACATTTATATCAGCACAGCAAAAAATATTTCCAATACTCTACCTAATAATGTGACTAGCGCTATAGTATTGCGTTTTGTGAAACCCCATATTCTTAAAATAAAGTTTGAAGTAAAGTTTTCGCGATCAATTTGCTTAAGCTTAAACAGAATACCAGACGCTGTCAATATAAAAGTACATTAAACGTTGTCCACCATCACTCATATTACAATCACACGAATGTACCGTGAAACTTTTCTTGCAATTTACAAGATTAACTTCGGAGTCGCGGCCGAGTTGCGCCGTCGACTCGGGTCGGCAGCAGTCAGTCGTGCTACGGACACTCGCGGGACCGCTACGCGCTACGTACATTGCTACGATCGTAGCGAGCATGCCGCGAGCTACGAACTAGCGTAGTCGGGAACTATAATTTATAACATTACTAACTCAGTGGTTGCAAATGGTTACTGTGAAATTTTAATTCGTGTGCTGTGTCGTGTTGTGTTTGGTTACGGTTATGAGCGGGCATTGTCCAATTTGCCGAAACAAACAGCGATGACCTTTCCATTTTGCAGGTTAGTTGGTTTTTCTTAATTAATTTGTGTGGTGACCCGTGTGAAATATTACTTTGAATTTAAATAAGGCTTTGTGAATGTTGATTCCCTTTTTGCAGCTAAACGTAAGGAGATAACACGGTACTTTAATTACGCGACATGACGTGTTTCCAAGAATATATTAGAATTAATATAACTTTTGTTGTTAAACAGTTTCAAATGTGATATGTAGGCTGATTCATATACACAGGATGAAAAAGACTTACTTGTTCCTTACGGAATTATAAGTTTATTTAATTATTAATAACGATTCGAGATTTTAATGATTAATTTATGTTAACTTTTTAACCCTTCTAATACAATTAACAGAAAAAATAAAAAACTCATAACTACTTATTAATACAGTAATCAAAATCGTAAGCAACCTATTCTTTTTCAAAGGAATAAGCGATATCAAAATCTTTTACTTAAAAAATAAGTATTTTTTTCTTCATTAAAATATTGGTTTTAATTTTAAATGAAACAGCCATAAATAAACTTGTAGCCAATTCCAGACATCGGCAAGGCAAACCACAAATCAATAGCGTTAATACTAAGTATCGAACGTACGGGGTTATTATTGGAAAAGGGTTAACGACTTTCCCTCTTCCTGCCTTTAATTTTTTAATGAGTTAGCTTATATAATTTAATGAAGTACATTTTGAGGTATTAAGGGAATACAAAATATTTTAAAGGCCTTTTTGGTGCTAAAAATTTATGTTTTAAATGTTATTGTGCTTAAATTTTATGATACTGCCTACAGTCATTATTTTGTTTTTTTATTTCCAGGGCAATTTAAATTTTACGTCGTTGGTAGTGAGGAGTTTATTAAAGCAACAATAATAACAACCAGAAGTAAAAACAAAAATGCTGACAGTGAGTGAGACACTCGTAAAATCAAATAAAGTAGTGAATGTTAAAAAAATATATTAATAAAATAGTAAATTAATCAGTTTCAAGGTTTTTTTCTCGTTGTACAGCAGATTAACCACTTGCATTTGGAGTGCCTAAGCTGGAGTAGGAGTTAGAAAAAAAGTAGATTAACTCTTTAGTACAATGGCATATTAACGCTAGCGCTTGTGCAGTAATAGTTACCACCACTGCATGGTGTTTTATTTGTATCAAATATTTTTAATCAGTATCAGTATTTAGTTCCGAGATTACTACCGACGCGTACGCACCCTTACGCACCTATAAAATCGCACAATCATCGCGACGTTCTCACAGACTGGTTATATCAATAATTAGTGACCTGTGGACCTTATGTGGAATATATTTGCTGGAAATAGTGCGCGACGAGCTTGGTCTCCTGTTCTGTGCCTAGCCCTCGGTTCCCGGAGCGTGGAAGGAACGACCACGGTAAGTCTCCCGACCCCAGCTTAATATCCTACATAAATCTTTGGTACTAAATAGTTTTATTCTAATGGTGAAAGAATTTTTGAAATCAGCAGCTGTTTTCGGGATTATTAGTTACAAACATATAAAAAATACGGTTGGAATAATTTTCATCACCAGATGACGTTTTATTGGAAAAAACTTGAAATGAGTTAGTCATAGGAAGTGCTTTTACAGTCTAATTATAATGTTCTCTCTACGTCAATGATTTGCTTCAAATCTTAAAGCAGGAATTTTTCTAAACTTTTTAGTCTCTTTAACGTTCCAACACTATCAATTAGGTTACTAAACGAATTTAAATTTTCTAATTAAGCTCTTTAACAAGACTGACAATATATTTCATTATAAGGGGAAAAAAGCCTCTAGATATTATACTTAAAAAAATCATAGCGGACTGTGTGGACTCTAACACATTTATCCAATGCTTCAGTCGTGTTGGGTTAAAAACGAGGCTTTAGTTTTTATGTGCTAAATTATTAAGAACACGTTCGAAACACTTTAAAATTATTAAGTGAACAAGAGGCTAAAGGCTACGATTATGTAGCCTTTAGGTGTCTTGATACGAATCACACACGCGTTGCCGAATGGTAGATATATTGTAATATTTCTACGTCATAAAATCAAGAAATATTCCTACAAGCACACGTCGTGTTTCCTCCTTCCTAAAATCCTGGGTCATTCAAAAGAGGCTTGAAGAAGCACATTGCAGGTCGATAGGGTTTGCTTGCGCGGCGGTTCATCTATCGTAAAATGCTTCTGAAATCTTTGCGTTTGGACTTTTTTTTAAATATCTGCTTACTTAGGTGGAATTTACTAGACCTTATTATAATTTAAAAAAAATATATTATTTATGTATATGTGTGTATATACATAATCAGGCACTCCAACAACGTCCCTTATAGAAAGCGAGCTTGAAATAGCAGCACACGTGCGTTGGCGGTCCAGTACAAAATTTTATGTTTCTTGCAAAAATAATTGTTATTAAGCTTCATCATTAACAGCTCATATAATGTCCCAACCGAGGGGCTCAAGCCTACCCCACCTTAGGGGCAATTAGGCTTTAGTCAACCACGCTGGCCAAGTGCGGGTTGGTAAAGCTTGCCTTATAATAAATTGTCATGGTAGCTCATTTAAGACAAAAGACCTGCGACATCAGTCGCAAATTAGCGTGTATTTAGATTTCTTCCAGTCTTTACTTGAAGAAAATCATGCTGTTATTCCTTGCAAAACCTCAGTTCGTTGAACAATGTGAGCAAAAATGGACGAAAATTATATTAGCAGGATAATGATTAATTCAAAACATTTAATGATACTACGATTTAATTAAAAGAAAACAGTTCGGTCACGTTTTCCTACATTACAGGAAACGTAGCTGCTTCATTAACGAGCTCATTGCTAAAGTTTTTCCAAGAGATTACACCATGCGACTGTAAAAACACGGCGTGAGTTTTTTACTTCAATAGCAATAGGTATAATGACTGGGTGAAAATATAATAATTCTACATTTTAAGTCCTACAGATAGATTACCAAAAACCGTATGACTCGTACTTTAAGCTGACTTCAAAAAAAGGAGGAGGGTCTCATCTCTATTTGACTGTAAGTTTTTTTTTGTGTGTACACGTATGTTATGCGATTACTCCGTCAATTATGAATCGATTTTGATGATTCTTTTTTCGTTAGGAAGGTCCTACTTCAGAGGTGGTCCCATATATATTGTATCGAAATTGAATCAGCACTTTTTGTTGAAATTAAAATTTCGTTAGGAATTAAACAACGACGTCATCCACGAACACAAAAGTAATGATTTTTTTTGAACTTACGATTACATAATAGGCAAATTGAAATTTTGTTTAGTAGGTCAAATAGGCAATACAAAAATTATGACAAATCATCCTGTCAACTTACGATAAATAACTAGGTTCTCTTCAAGTTTTAATGATTTTTTTTATTTTTTTTAACATTGTATGTAGGTAGGTATTTGTAACGAGCTATAGAGCTTATGCGTTATAATATTTATTAACCGACTCCAAAAAAGGAGGGGGTGCTCTATCCGACGGTTTTTTGTGTGTTTGTTACCTTATTACTGACTCGATTTTAATGATTCTTTTTTTAGGTTGGTCAATATCAGAGATGGCCCCTACAAATTTTATCGATATAAATTCGACCCTTCTTGAACAAATCATTATTAACAAAAAAAAGTTAGAAAAATACGAGGAAGTCTATGGTGGCGCTGCGATCGTGCGTTCTTAGTAACATTCACGAAAGTTAAGCAATCAAGTGCGCGGTCGGTACTCGGATGGGTTACCGAAATTTTTTCAAATCGATTTTCCTCCGTGCTTTGGAAGAAACCTTAAGCTGGTGGTCCCGGGTGCTGTGGAACGATAGCAGTCGTCCTCAAGGAGGGTTGGTGTCAGGCACACGGACGTAAAAATCTAATGCCAAATACATAAGCAGTATAATCCTGTTATAATTTTCTATACGTGGCAAATACGTGGCTTTTATTGAGAACGTGTATATTTTAAGGTTAGATAAGCTATAAATACGACAGATTACAGAGACGTTGTGTATCCAACCACAGACTAGTTAGAGATATTACCACAGACTAGTTTAAGTAATAATAATTTGTGTTAGTGATATTCTTATTTTTATTAAACCTATTTTAATTATTTTATGTGCATTTTATATTATTATAATATATTTATATTTTAACTATCGTATTTTATTTATTTGTTATCTTATAATATTGTTAATAAACCCGTACGTCACAGGGAAAAGGTCTGCCATAACAACAGCGTTTCTGTGACGTTAAGTATGTCTCAGAAGCACATGCTGAGGCAGTACCTTTTGGCCATGCACAAGGATTTTTTTCTTTCTTTCTTTTTTTTCTTTCTGTTTTTTTTTCTTTTTGTTTCATTTTGTACTGTTCTCTTTTGTTATTATTGTTAAATTTAATTTATTGTATAGTGTTTTCTTTTCTTTATTGTATGTGTTGTCTTTGTGCTGGCCAATAAATGTATTTCTTTCTTTCTTTCTATTTCTTTCAGTATTGTCGATAATCAAGGCATACTGCACCGACCACAAATAAATCGGGAGCAGGTTAGGAAAATGATGATGAAAAAAAAAGTACTTATCCAATATTTTTGTGTTGTAGACGGATTTTTTCAATTATCAACACTATTGTATGTAAGCTGTATTCTTGTAGCTTACTCGACGATTAAACCGGTTGTAGATTTTACTCTACTATCGTAAATTTTGAGAATATGTCACGTTATTTATCATGGTAGGAGTAAGCAATGGGAGTTCACCTCATGGTAAATTTTTGATGATAAGGGTGAACTTGGAAGCGAGCTGCACCAGGAACTGCACCAGAGAGGAAGAGGTTATTTTATATTATGTAACACTATTGTTATGTAATAGACTTCGATGCGTCGGTGGCGTATTGCGTAAGGGCGTCGTCTCCCACCCGGGAGGCACTGGTTCGTTCCCCGCCACGTACCAATGTGTTTTCAAAGTTTGAATTCATAATAGGTTGGGGAAAAAGTTTCTTCGCATTTTTTAAGTAAATTCAAAACATTTTTTAATATAGTTTATTTACATTTAACTAAAGTATGTAGGTACCATTTTGTTCGATAACTTTTTGCCATCTTGTAGGTAGGGACATGATCCCATTGCTATAGAAATTTTGGGACTTCTGGTCAAAATACCGCGACAAGTGGTTTTGGCAGTCCTCTCGTGATGTTAACCTGAAGAGACCGAAACAGGTGGAAATCTGAAGGTGCAAGGTCAGGATTATACGGCGGATGCATTAACACCTCCCAGCCAAACTCTCTTAATTTTTGCTGAGTGGCTAAAGATGTGTGAGGTCTAGCGTTATCATGATGAAAAACCACACCCCTTCTGTTGATTAATTCCGGCCGCTTTCTCTCAACTTCTTGCTTTCATCTCATCAGTTGTTCGCAGTAGAGTTCAGAATCGATGGTCCTGCCTGGTGGTAACAGCTCATAATGAATAATGCCCTTCCAATCCCACCACACACACAGCATCACCTTGTTGCGAGTTAACCCGGGTTTCGCCACAGTCTGTGAAGCCTGACCGGCCTTTGACCACGACCTTTTTCGCACGTTCTTGTCGTACGTGATCCACTTTTCATCACCAGTTATCAGCTTCTTCAAAAATGGTTCGGTTTCATTACGTCGTAATAAAGAATCACAAATGAGTACACGGTTCATTAGGTTTCTTTCAGTGAGCTCGTGAGGTATCCAAATGTCGAGCTTTTTTGTGTACCCAGTTTTTTTCAAATGCGCCAAAACTGTTTTGTGGTCAATTCCCAGTTCTTCAGCTACGTCGTAAGTACTGACATGCCGATCTTGCTACACTTTTTCAAAAATGGCATCCATTTTATCTATAATAGGGCGACCAGAGCGACGTGCATCTTTGACATCAAAATTTCCGGATTGAAAACGCTTAAACCAAATTTGTGCTTAAACTCTCACAGACACTGCACTAGGTCCATAAACATCGCAAATTTTTTTCGCGGCTTGCGTTGCATTTTTACCTTTGTTGTAGTAAAATTTTAAAATGTATCGAATTTCTTCATTAGATTCACTCATCTTGGCGGTACGAAAAACAAATGAAAATCACACATTTTCCTAATTTGAATTTGGAATTATGTTTTTTAAAATTTAAACTTTCAATGATACCAAAACCAGCCAGATACAAATAGTATAGCCAAAGAGATTTTATTACAAGTTTATACATACGAAATGCGAAAAGACTTTTTCCCCAACCTAATATGTACGTTTAATCGACGCTTTTACGGTGAAGGAAAACATCGCGAGGAAACCTGCACACACCTATGAAGAAATTCTTAGGTTGTGTGTGAAGTCAACCAACCCGCACTTGGCCAGCGTGGTTGACTAAGGCCTAATCGCCCCTAATGTGGGGTAGGCTCGAGCCCCTCGGTGGGGACATTATATGAGCTGTTGATGATGGAATCACACACAGAAATCAATCATGTCTTAACATCGTTTGTCACTTTCTATCAAGCTCAAAATGATAGAGATGTAGAAAGCTCAGTACGGCGTTGATTCTTGAAACTCATTCAATAATACCAGTCTATACCAGCCAGAGTATAAGAGCTATTCTGGTCGTTACATTTTATTTGGTTATTCGCTGAAGGCTTCAAACGTTTAATGTTACATGTGGTAAATAAGATGTCATACAATTTACAGGTCGCACGTTAACCCTAGGCACTACAATTATTATAAACTATAAGTGTTAGGAACTTTTTTGTACCTATACAATTAATCAATATTATGTTTACTGAAACACACAATGACAATTATACATGTAATATAATTTGTGTCTTACTTACCCAAGTTCGTGAGTAAATATACTGTGAGGTAATAAACATCCAAAAGTCGCGTTTTTAATTTTTCTTTTATGTTTTCGTTTATTAGTTTATTTAATAATCTAGGACCTTAATGGGATTTTAATAGAACATAACTTTTCCCCGGGGACCCAAGAAAATTGCTTTCACAAATAGGTTGATTGCTAAAAAAACAATTAAATTTTATTAGTACTTTATTCAGTTTTTCTATTTAATAAAATCTAATTTATTTGTTGTTTAAGAATAATAACAAAACTATAAGCTTTATACTACTACTTACTATATATTAAAGTTGATCGTCTATTTAGCGAACTTGTGAAAGTGGAAAATTTGATTTAAAAATATATATTTTTTTATTTATTGATTTGCTACTAACCTATAAAGGTTAAATCTATCTTTAAACCTATCTTTAATTATCTGGGTGAATACACTTCCAACTGAGCTAAACAGGAATGGAAAAAGCCAGCGAATTTATTCTAATCTAACCTTTCTTATACCCGGACAACGGACATGATTTTGAGTGTAACATCAGTCCTGGAAAGTGATCATCACCGAGTGAATTACATATTCATTGCTGTTTTACACGACACGCTATTATGGCAGTTTTCGTGTAAAACGGCAATGGATTTGTAATTCACTCGGTGATCATCACTTTCAACTGTCAAAAAAAGTTAGCCGAATAGGTTGACAGGTCATTGGCTTTAGTTGGTTTGATTGCTGATGGATTGTTAATTTTTGGTTTTGTGCCCCTCTAGTGTATGGCCCATACTGCCAGATGAGATTTTGTGTGTAACCGAATGTTAACTGAAGCTCTGCTCGACCCTTTTTGGGATTGTGAGCATGTTTGTATGTATGTATGTACCTTTCTTATTATTATCGGTATACCCCATAAGCTGAGACATACTTAACAATGTCGAAGTGACTAGTCGAAATTGGAATTAAATCATCAACTTCAGTCCCGAATTCAAATCCCGTTTTATGACCGGATGACTTCAACTTTTTTTATTTCTTAATTAATTGAAATATACTTCGGCACAATTATAAAAAATGTATTTCATGTATTTCCAATTTTAAATATTACGAAAACATAGGATTTGATTAATCTCGTGATCATAAACAATAAAATAAAAATACGGTATCCGAATGAAATTAACCATTAAACGTGAGCCGATGTTATTGAATCAAATTTATAAATAGGTACCATCTTTTTTGAGCTTTATCGTCTGACACTTTTAGCGAATTCTAAATAGAATATTGGCACATGTATATCTGAAAAGTTCAGTAGCTTAGGAGATAATAATATATTTAAATTATATTGTGGTTGATTACCGTAGCCTCCGGCTTGGTATAAAATCTCTAGATATACTTGTTTATTAAACAATTGTATATATTATGTTGTAGCAAAAGTAGCGGTTTTTGATTTATAAGTTACTGTTACGTTAATTGAGATTTGTGATTCTTTTGCAAGGTCGATTTTACGTTATATCGTATCTATGGCAAATTAGGACCACAATAAATTAACGTTTTCAGGAGTGAACCATAGACATATAGTAAAAATCGATGAACGAAATAAAAAGTCCAGAAATTTTAAGAAAAAATAAACTTAATGATTGTCAATGCTTTATTTACATTATTGAACTATTTGTATCGTTAGTTGCGGCTATAGCGACGGCCTTTTAAAAGATATTGTTTTGTATTTATGACTTTTATTTGACTTAAAGGCAGACCAAAATGCAGTAATGTTAAAAGCACATTGCTTGATGACTCAAGCAGTTTGCTTGTGAAAGGAAAAATTTATCTGATATTTAAAAACAGTGTAACGTTCACTCGTTAATGGCAATATTACTTTCAAATGCCTGACATAAATCAATTGACGGCCTACTGATATATTAGTTAATTAGTACGTAAGCATATTACTTCACTTAGTAAATAAAAATGTAGGTACGTTAACGCAAGATAGGTTAACCAAAACCGTAACATTTTCCAATAAATTTTCAACTCTTTCGTAAACTATCAAGTGTATTGAGAAAAATTGATAGATCTTGGTAACAAAATAGCCGTTTGTTATCTAGCAACTTTTACAAAAGCAATGGATAATGTTATTTGGTTGACCCAAAGAAGAAGAATAATAAATATTTATGTGAAGTCAAGAGCTGTCAAAGACTAAAGTTTGTTGTAAAAACACGTGTTGAGAGACTCCATTTATAACTCAATCTACTGCACAATTTATTGTTACTTTTTCTTTTTCACTTGACATTGGCAAAATGCGTAATCTTTAAGTGTTGTGAATGCTATTAATTAAGAATAGATAGATAGATGTCAAAGCCAAAAAAGTCAAAACTCTTAGAATAAGAAAAATTAACTCATCATCCCAATCGGCCACTAGACTTAGTTAAGTTGATTAATAATGATACAATACTCAGCAAGTTCCGCTTAAAGATTTTATGTTACGCTGAAGTGCTTAATTAAAATCGGTTTTCGTTCAGAAATTGCTAATTAAGCTAAGCCATCAATTTGCTGAGTTTGGCAATGGGGAAATTTCCTCATGCAATCTGCTTTCGCCTCATGGGATATGGCAGTATTAATTACTCAAATAATTACTTGCATCTCCGCGTGGGTAAGACGCAGTATTATAAGTTTATCTTCTATTTAAGCTTGGACCAAATATTAAAAGCCTAAGACTTTTTTTTTAAACAGGCAAGCAAATGAATCAGAATCAGAATCGTTTATTTGCATTTGAATAGGGTACACTGGAGATACAATTTATAATAATAGTTTCACCTAATCAGCAATCAAGCAAAGCATGCAAACATAGGAGCAGTTATTATAATATTGCATGGGAGACGCGGCAAAAACACACATAAGCCGTTTAAGTATACATTTTATCTTGTCTATGTGTTATCAGTTTTGTAGGTTAAGAATTCCTGGACAGAATAGAACCTGCGCTCAATGAGCCATTAATGCAGTCCATTTTAAATCTATTTAAAGGCATGTCTTTTATTGCCTTGGGTATCTCATTATATATTTGGATACACATGTTAATTTTTTTTTTTAATCGAGCGCTTTTTGGAAGAACTTGAATTGAATGACACACCACCTGATGGTAAGCAGAAGTGGAGTCCAAATGAGAAGATAGCTGGTGCGAGAGATGAACTGCCGCGCTAGCCACCCTCGCCTTGCTGACCTGCAAGGTGCTTCTTTACGCCACTTTTGAATGACCCAAGTTTCTAAGATAGAGGAACACGTGTGCTACCAGTGAAGTCTATCTGTAATTTGTTTATTTGCACAACAACTATACAAAGGGCGGACTTAATGTTAGACAGCACTCTTATCATTAATATTCTGCAGCAGTATAATATCTCCATAATATCTCGTAAATTTATTTCAGTTTAATTGTGTAATAAAAATATCATTAACACTAATTATAATATATAAGAATAGTATAAGAAATATTTGAAACTATATCCTGTTCTATTTCAATTAATAATTTTCAAATATTACATCAAATTCAATTGTGTAGGTATCAAAAATATAGTTGGTATGGTTACATACATTCGCTAAAGTCAGAAAATTTACCTCCATTACAGATATGCGCACGATACTCTACGCAAGACCGTATTTGTGTCTTGTTTACATGTCATGCACATGTTTTATAGCCCAGACATAATGGAAAATTATATTAATTTTATTTATACTTTACAATATAACTAACATTATTATGTTAATTCGGGGCTAATTGCATCGCTACGATTTAAGAAAACCTAAAAATAATAATAAATTTTTGGTTAATTTAAATGCTTCTCTTTTCCTGTGTCAACAAAATATATAATTTGATTACTGTCTTGTCTACTATTAAAAATTGTAAGAGATATTTTTCATTTATATCTGCTCCCTCAAACTTTTTCTCTAATTATGCTAGTAGTATTCAGGAAGGATGTGACCTTCACCTCAACTGAACAAGCCTTTCTATTTATCTCTAGAACCCCTTAAAAGTAGGTGACACTTTGTTTTAGGCCTCTCACGTGCACCCGTCTTATCAAAGGCGCTAGTCCTCGACGAGATAAGAATACTGAATACAGGTCTTTGAAACAAATGTTTCTAATTAAGAAACATAATTAAAACATTAAAATAAAAATACCTTATGGTACTTCATTATGCTACAGTTGTCCTTCGTAAAACAATATTTGGAATTCAATTTGGATCAACAGTTTCACAATTTATTTATTTTTTCAACAGTTTTGCTTGTAAAGTAAATTTTACGGCACCGCGTTTAAGTCTATAATTCAGTTACCGGTGTAAAGTCTCCTCGCGGGGGATGCTCACCACTTAGAACTCCTCTCTAGGGGGTTTGAATTACAGGCTAGAGGACCCACTGAGGTCCTCACCTTCTTAAAAAGCCGATGACGCTGAGGCGCCAGCACAAGTCGGCGCAAATCAATAATCCAGTGCCCCAAGCATGAATATTAAAGTAACCGTATCGAAAACTTTCTAAAACCGCAAAAAATAAATTCTGAATGTAAATAAGGATTTTATTATCTTCGACGCCGTCTTTGTGGACAGTATAGCTGCCTACACATCAAGCGGTCCGGGTTCGAATCCTGGTAGCGGCAAATATTTGTGTGACGAACACGAATATTTGTTAGCGAATCATGGTTGTTAATATATTTATTTAAGTTTATTTATAAAAATATCTAAAATTATTATGTGTATTAAAAAAATGTCCGTTATCTAGTATCCATAACACAAGTTCTTAATGATACTTACTTTGGGCTAGATAATTGGTGTGAGCGTGGAAGTATATTATTACATTAACATTTCTTTGGCTTTTTTTTAATATAAAGGGTTGTCAGACAAGCATACTTTCTGCCAGGTAGTAGACAGTCACCGTAGCCTATAGACGCTTGCAACACTGACTTGACTAAGCCAATCCTAGTCGCCTTCCCTACCCCGTGGAGCTCTGGCGACCTTACGCACACAGAAACACAACACCACAAAAATGTTATTTGGCTGTGGTCTTCTGTAATTTGGAGGTGGGTACTACCCCAGTTCGGGCTGCCCAGCGGCCATTCCACTGCCCTACCTCGACTAAAATAAATCTTTATTAAATTATTATTAACATTAAATTTTCTTAAATTAAGAAAATTTTGAGCTTCTGAATTAATATCGGTTTATTAACGCTTTCCGTGACCTTCTTGATTTTGACAATGACAGTCTTTTTTTTTAAATACGAGATGGCAAACAAGCTTGCGGCCTACCTGGTGTTAAGTGGTTACCGTCGCCTGTATACATTTGCAATATTAAGGATAAATCACTCAACACTGCAAGTGCGTTGCCATCCTGGGGACTAAGATGATATGCCTTCCATGCCTAGTAATTACACAGTCTCTAAAAATTCATGATAAACGGTTTATAAACTAATATTATAAATGCGAAAGTTTTTTTGTTTGTTTGTTACGCTTTCACGCCTAAACTATTGATCCAATTTTAATGACAATTGATATGAAGATAGATTGAGACCCTGGGAATGACATAGAATACTTTTTGGCGCAATAACCGATAATAACATGAGCGAAGATCCACAAAAGATGAATGTAGAGTTTCTTCCGAGTTCTTGTTGTAAAAACACGCGTTGAGATACACCATTTTAAATCCAAATCAACTGTACAATTTTTGTTACTTTAGTTACATTTTCACTTGACATTGGAAAAATGCGTACGTTTAATGCGTCGCGACGCCATTTATTAAGAATAGAATAGAAAACATGAGCGAAGCGTTGGCGACCGCTAGTAATTCATAAATGCAAGAACTGTGTATTTATTTTCATCAGCTATTAATGTAGTTTTTTGTTTAAATTTAAAAGAATTCGATACTGTAGGTATAAAGGTGTTTCGGCCAGCGACCCACAGGGGCTGGCGTCAGTCGGTAGTCCCTGTGGGCTGCTGGCCATCAATTGGTGCAAGGAGTGCATAGACGGCGGCGTTAAGGCGGTCTCGGTGCTAGTTTTGCTTGCATAGATCCCGAGCCGCCCCGTAAAAGCGCGAAAAAGGTCAGGCCGGGAAGGATGTTTAGTGGGTAGTGAGGGAACGCCTTTACCTCGACTCCCACATACCCTCTGCGGTTGGCACCACCCTGCAGGGACGATGCGTAAATGTATTTTACCTCGTCGTCACAAAAAAAAAGGTATAAAGGTGTTTACAATTTTATTATTTACTACACCACGCAGTCTTTTTAATTCGACTCACTGCTAGGACACAAGGTGTCTCTATCGTAGGAGGTTTAGGCAGTAGTCCACCACGCTTGTCCAATGCGGATTGGTGAACGGAGTATAAGGTGACCAATACTTCTTTGCTGATCCATTAGTCGCCTTCTATGACACCCTGGATGATATGGGGTGATGCTATTCTACTCTCTATTCCAAATTTTATTATTAATTTATTATAATTTCCCAAGAAATGTCAATAAAATCTAGATTTGGATTTTATTTTTTGTAGTTTTAAAAAGTTTCTCGATACAATACGTGTAATAAGATTCTTTCAAATATTTGTGATTGGGCCACAGATTCTTTCATAAGCTTTTCTTGTAGGCCGTGTTTCTTACTTAACATTTTCTCGTGCCAGTACTATCAAAATACATTGTATCATTTTCAATCCAAGCATTTAATGCCGAAACTATTAACATTTTCGTGAATAAATACTATTTTAGGTTTTACATATTAGAAATGAATTCGTAAAAGGAAATGTCATGTCATGATATTGCCGAGGCCGCCGAGGTCGTTATACTAAAAGCGTCCGCATTTATCTTATCGCTCAGTCTTGGTACAGCAGATTGGTCCTTGAACGGCTTAAGCCAATCACTCTAAATGTCACTTGTAACCATTTGTAATGGTTGGTTCTTGTGCTACGCGAAAAGAATAAAGCGACATTAAACGAAGATTCAAATCGTTAGGAACGCTCATACCTCGCTTCCAATTCGAAATGTAGGTATGTATGGTGAAGCAACATGTATTATGCACTGGTGTGTAAGAGGCAAATTTCTTTGTTCGGGTTGGTATGGTAGCCACAGTATCATAGATATTCATAATAACTTTAGATATATTTATAAATAAACTTAAATAAATAAGTAAACAACCTTGACTCGCAAACAAATATTCGTGTTCGTCACACTAATATTTGCCGGTACCAGGATTCAAACCCGGACCGCTTGATGTGTAGGCAGCTATACTGACTACTCCACCATTACGGCGTCGAATTATATATATTGTTTTAAACTTACGTGTTCATTATCATCATCATCAACAGCTCATATAATGTCTCCACCGAGGGGCTCGAGCCTACCCCAGATTAGGGGCGATTAGGCCTTAGTCAACCACGCTGGCCAAGTGCGGGTTGGTGGACTTCACACACAACCTAACGATTTCTTCATAGGCGTGTGCAGGTTTCCTCACGATGTTTTCCTTCACCGACACATCTCAATCACGTCAGATTTCAAACAAAAAAAGCTGGTACATTCTTTTAGGAGCTACAATGCCACAGACCGACAGAAAGACACGGCTGAAAATATAGCCCAAGCTTTTCATTAGACTTGAAAAAACTTCTCGTAACATAAACCAGGTAGGTAGTAGATAAACATCCTTGGTTTCAGTACTAAATATTCAGGCCGCGTAACACTAAACCTTCGTGTTTACACCAAGCAATAAAAAAAAAAACACATTCAAATATTCAGGCTGCGTTAGTACAAACTTCGGTTGTGTCATTAGAAAACCTAACGCGAACTCGATGGTCATAAAAGCTATTTCTGTATCGGTTGAGAGCACTGAGTAGCATGCGCAAGTAGCAGCACCCGCCCTAATATACTCTGGCTCAGATCTAATGGAGCAATATCGGAATCTGTAACATAATAAGCCACTCCATAATGAAGGATAATGATGTCTTTGCTTTTTGTTGACCCTACGGTATTGCTTTTAGTGTTTGTAATACTTTCGTGTGTAAACAACAGCTGGATCCGCTATGTACGTAATTGTCAGCTGGAATGTGGGACTTCTTTCATACCTATGGCCTCCTGGTAGCCTCTTGAACCGATGGCATTAAAATTGATTTTCATAAGTGTTCAAATTGTACCTAAATGAATAAAGACATTTTGACTTGACTTTGACCTACATAAGGATAAATGAAGTATAGACATTGAAACATAATAATCAGGAGTTTTACGGAAGTTCTTGTTGTAAGAATGCGTGTTGTGTGACGCCATTTTTAACTCAAACTTAACATTGGCAAAATCCTGTGTTGCAAAGCAATAATTCAATAGATTTCAAAGAGTCACGCTCATAATCCCAAAAGTGATTGAGCAGAGCTTTAGGTATTTGGTTACACAAAACCATACATGGCAGTATAGGCCATCATCATCATCATATCCAGCCAAGAGACGCCCACTGATAGACATATGTCTCGCCTAAGGACCTCTAAGCCGATCGGTTCTGCGCCACCCGCATCCAGCGGCTCCCCCGACCTTCACCAGATCGTCGATCCACCCTGTGAGAGGCCTACCAACGATGCGTCTCCCAGTACACGGCCAACATTCACGGACCTTTTTATAAATCATACAGTACTCTAAAATAGTTACAGGTTGCCAAGCACTCATCTACACAAAAAGGGTCCTCCAGTGAAATTACTCAGCAGTCCTGGAATATTTCTTTAAAAAGAGTAGCAAAGTGTGATTCGGCTCATATTTTACACTGTTATAACATTAATAGTTACCTGTTTTTACGGGGACACCCCGTGAAAGGACAAGGACATGAAATTACAGAACACGTTCGTAGCCACTACACAATTTCTACGCACGCTTCTCACTGAAAAACATTTTATTAAATAAAAAGTCAGCCGTTGACTGTAATAGATATAATAAGGATCCCATTGAGCACGCGCTGTGGCGTATCTCACAGCGTCTCTTCAACACCTTGTGGTCAACATGGCTGCGAGATATTTATTTTTTATGTGGCGCCCTCGGCTGCTTCCGCATAGGTGGCGCTATACAACAGTGCTCATACAAGCGCGACAATTATTATGGAAACCTTAATCGCGCTAACGAAGTTTCCAAAGAAGCTGGATATAAATACAAGCTCCAACTACAGACAGTTGGTTCGCGGTCCCCGGGGATGCAACACCTTGCCCGGCGAAAGTACTTCCCTTTGGACTTCCATATTTTATTTTAGCCTTTATCCTTCCTGATAGTAAATGAAGGCTGAAGATGAAATCATGCTTCACCTGGAATCCCTAACCACAGAGGGACTAGCTATCTTCATCATAACAGCCTTTATAATTCGACCCATTGCTGGGACAGAAGGCCTCTCCTTGTTATAGAAGGAGGCTTAGGCAGTAGTCCACCAAGCTTGCCCTATGCGGATTGCTGGACGGAGTATATTAAGTGATCAATACCCCTTTGCTGATCCATTAGTCGCCTTCTACGACACCCATTGGAGGATATGGGGTGATGCTATTCTACTCTGCTGGCATTGCATGGCTATCTTACCATTAACTATTGAATGACCATAAGGTTGATGTCAGGCGTTATAAAACTAGGGACCAAAGTATAAAAAAGAAGATTTTCATTTAATAATCACCACAAAGATAAATAAAAAAGAGCTAGTTGTCACATAATTTGCTTCGCACGAATTTTAGATATCCAATACACACCTTACGTTTGACCTAGAATCTTTCTACTTAAAAAGTCAAGCTTTCAACGTACTGGAAGTTGGTCTCACGTATAAGAAGCTTAACTTTTATTCAGAAATAACACGTGGGTGTTGGTGTTGACCGATACAATGGAAGCACAGGACAACTTTGTTCCAATCATAATACATTACAGGGATATTCTAAGCCAATTTCTTAGAAACACAAAAGTCAATAAGTTACAATGAAACTAGAAAGAAGATTTTCTGAATTTGTATGGAGGCTGGTACTCGGCCACCCCCCAAGACACAAATTATAGTAAGTTAATAGTAAGTTTAATAATAATAATATATTTTCACGCTCACACCAATTATCTAGCCCGAAGTAAGTATCATTAAGAATTTTTGTTACGGATACTAGATAACGGTAATTTTTTTATATACATATTTTTTTTAGAAAATTTATAAATAAACTTAAATAAATATATAAACAACCATGATTCGCAAACAAACAATCGTGTTCGTCACATAAATATTTGCCGCTACCAGGATTCAAACCCGGACCGCTTGATGTTTAGGCAGCTATACTGACCACTCCACCACGACGGCCTCTTATATCGACAAATTATATGAGATGAAAGAAGATATTTATAAGAATATTATACAAGGTTAGATTCTTGCATACACTTTGTAAAATTACTCGAAAATGCGGTGGATTAAAATTTAAAATACGGTATAAGTATTCAAGATCCTCTGAGCATAATATCATAAATATAATTTATCTTGGGGGGTTTTCAAATACCGTGCGAAAGTAACTCTGTCTGTCTGTTAGGCTTTCACATCTGGAGCTCCACACATCGAATGCGGGCCGGCGAGCACGGCTGGCGAATTTTGTATGCGTGTATATGTTTAAGGAGAACCGCAAGTATTGCCAATAAAACGTACCGGTAGCGTCTCTGCAGGGCAACGCACATAGGACTCAGCATATACGACGAGAAGAGCTCCTAAACTACAGTATAGATTTTGATGAAATTTGGTATGGAAATAGTTTAAGACCCTGGACATGAACGAAGCCGCGAGAAAGGCTATTATACAATAAAACCAACGCGATCTAGTTACAGATTTTAAAACTAGATCTCATTTTACGTCACTAGCCTCAAAGCTCTACACTTTAAGAGCTCTAATATCAAAGCGACGTCTTGTGCAATGAGTTGGTCTCGGGAACATCTGAGAGTAAAATGGGTGATTAGTCCGTTCCCAACTTCCTTTAATTAAAGTTCTAAGTCTGTAATTCCAGTACAGACAACCGGCAGTCCATTATAGACGCTAAAATACTTCAATATAATCGATCATAAATAGACCTATTTAAATATTTAATTTAATGCTACCTCCGCACTGTTGTGAAGTTACTAAAATCATTTTAATTTTAAAAGCCAGGGTAATTATCATGCTTGAAAATATCTAAACGTTTTTTGCCCATGACAATAATGTTTCTAATGTCACAAACATTTCAAACCTATAACTAATTACTTTAACTTTAAAGTACGCACACACACAAACACACACACACATACACATTTTTCGTGACGAGGATTACACCGCGGTTCAATCCGGGGCGGCTAGGCAATAGACGGTTAACTTATATATAGTTTCCAATTTCAACTTTATTTCGTGAACCATAAAGCTGATGTTTATTATGTATCAATTTTTGCAAACATTTTCATGGAATATTGTGAATTTGAGCTTGATGCCGGTGCCGTCGTCAGGATCGCATTAATGCATGCACTAACGAGCCTTAGCAACAGTTGCCACTAGCAAAATGGTGGCGGTATTCGCAATATCTTCCTACACTATACAATGTAGATTTTAGCCTTGTTCTAACACTGAATTTTGAGTAGCTGCAACGTAGACTCAAAATAAAAGCTAATGTTTTAGCGGAGCCTCAAAATAAAATTTAAACAGCGACCTGAACGTCCATATAGAAGCTTCGGCTTCAAAACAGCTATAGTAGTTCAAATTATTTTAAAAATATACTTGGTTATTGCCCTTCCTGTTAAGGTATCCCTAATATTCCTAAGCAAATGTTGCTTAATATGTTGTAAATGATCTAAACTGTCAGCCTATTACGATTTTGCGCCCATCTCTGTCCGCCCCTTACGATTTTGCGCCCAGCCTGTATATCAAATGGTCAATAAATCAGTCTAATATAAAAAATCGGTAGTGGTCTCCCCTTGACTTTCTCGTATACCGGAAACGACATACATGCATGTTAAATTTTGGTCACCCATCCGAGTAAAGACCGCGCACTTGGTTGCTTAACTTTCGTGATCGACGACTTAAAAGTTGATAGAAACCTTATATTTTGATGTCATACATGCGTATTAAATTTGGTTGCAATAAGTTAAAGCATACTCGATTTATCGTGCTAACGCACAGACACACAGACATACAGACACTCACAGAGAATTAATCCCAAAATAAAATTTTTGGACTCAGGGAGGTACAATACGTGTAAATCCGTCAAAATCTCGAGGTCGAATTTTTTGACAATTACAAGACTTCCTCTATACTACGTATAGAAAGTAAAAAGGGGAGTATTCCGAAAAGAACTTCTGAAAATATTCAACAAAAATTCGCCGCTTTATTCTCGACGTGCTATGAATTCAAAAAAAAAACTCAAACAGCCGCTACCGAGCTTACATCGTAAAAACGGTACAGATTTTAAGTTCCTTTTTGTGTCCTGTGTCGTTAAGTTTTATGACAGAAGTCGATATTTTGAACGCTGCGGAGATATCAATCGCTACGCACCATTTCCTAAGCCCGAACAACTAAAAAAGGTTGAAAAGTTATATTTTTATTTCAAATGATAAATTTGTCTACAATATCCTAAAATATACTATCAAGGCAGAGATCACCAACCACAGTATTAAATAGATATTTAAATGGCATAGAAATACATTTTAAAAATATAAGAAAGAAGACACTAATTGGCTAAGTCACGTATTATGGATAGTCTCAAGAATCAACGCCGACTTGAGCGTCGTACGTCTCTATCACTATTTGTTTTAGATAGAAAGCGACAAACGATTCTCAAGACATGATTGATTACTGAGCGTCATTCTGTACACGCCTAAGTCTACTAACAATTTTGCTTAACCTAGTTTGTGCCATATATATGTACATTATTATTTTTAACCAAAATTTAGACAAGACCTAAACGCGAAGTATAATTTTTACTGGCATAGTAATTTCACAGATATACTATGCTAGTAGTAATGTAATGAACCTTAATATTATTACAAAATAGATTAATCTCAAATTGTTGTTGACGTAGTATGAACACAAATGAGCCTTCCTTTGCAATTACATTTAAGTCTTTCTTGGGTAATTATAATAAAACAGGCTTATCCGGAAACATTCTTATAATGCAAGGTATTGTGTGCAAGAGAAAATATCACTACATATTGTTTCTGTTACTTCATTTTAGAATAAAAAGATCTTTTACGATAAATCGATTATGTAAACATTTTTTATTTTCACTGGAAAGCAAATGGTAGTCATCTGTTGTAAATGTCGACAGACACAAAGATACAAGGGATCAACCAATCTTTATCTTCTAAATTATTATCAAATAAAGACTGTTTCATAGACCAAAATCTATTTACGAGTACTTAGTGCGGTAACTACGAAAGGGGACGGGCGGACAGGAGGTTTTGCTTAAATGAAGTCATCTATAATTTATACAAGTTATTTTAACAATATGACTTTTCTCTTATGTTCTGCATTTCCAAATGGAAACACGGTAAAGAATAGTATTACGCATTTTTTGCCACAAAGTGGTAAGCATGCGGCCAGGTTGATAAATTACAATACATTTAGGGAGACGGATATAAAGTGGCCCTATGTCTACACGCAGGGTTTACCTGTTTCACGTAATTGAAAAATTAAAGGCAATTTTGATTTCCTAAGACATTCTCCTTTTCTTCACAATACAAACGTCGTTTTAGTATTTGTCGCAACAGCACAAACAGGTTGTATAATGTACATCTGAATTAAAAAGGTAACACGTCCGAGCAATATTTGGATAATTAAATTACTTGTAAAATTCCGTCGAGCTATCTTCCTCCGTTCGTACATTTTGAACTGTAGCAGAAAATGTGCCTCTGTGTTAATATTTAAGCAGCTATCTAGGGGAGCAGGAGTTATGTGAATTAATATTTCACGATGATTTTTTAACATCACTGTGCACCTCAACTAGCATCTACATTTCATGTTTCCAACCATTTTGAGTTCCAAGGTGGTAGACGCGACTTTTTAACTTAATCGCTTTCACGATAAAACCACGAATTTTTGAAAAGCACGCGATAAACAAGTAGCGTTTTTTAAATATTAACCCATATGGGGATGAAAGGTTGCATGTAAGTTAGCAAAGGATGGAATAACATAGAACGGTAGATTGTAAAAATGCCATTTACAGTAGTGCATAGCAGTTTGTATGTGTATTTTTTGTAAAATAAGTACCTACATAAAAAAATGCTGCCCAAAGTAACTATTCCACGCGGACGAAATCGCGGGCAAAAGCTAGTTATCTAATACATAGTGACAGTATTGGATAATACTCGATCAGAGCAGATAATGGTGATTATGAAAATACATTGACCTAATTTTGATTAAGCCCAGATAGAATCCCATGAGGCAAAAAATGGCAAACTCTTTCTGCAACGTGTTACAGCCACTCAAATTTCACAGTAACGACATTGAACATAAAACTCATATTCGGCGGAAGGCTTAGCTCATAACGCCGAGTTATTTTGATTGTACTGCGACCCGTCCTCTGTTGGCTGCCAGGTGCGTTTGTAATAAAAACTTAATTTAATTTTGGGAATTGAAGTGTTTAAACTGCGTTTTGTTGTATATGTAATAAACTTGGCAAATTAATTTCAAGAATTCGGACTTTGAAAAATAAGTGCTGGTCGCACAAACACTTATCTGAAATTCTTAGAGAAAGAGTTACTTATTACGGCCAGTCGCACCAAGTATTACGTTTCAAAATTTTTTGCAAAAAGTAACCGAAAAGTCTTACTTATTTCTAAACGTCGATACGTTTAGAAATATGTAAGTACGGTACTCCTAAGGTCGTTTACTTTCTTATTGTTCTTGTTAAAATCAAATAGGTTTCCATATTTTTTTTATGAGAACATATGAAAACGAAGGCATTTCAGACGTGGTTAGCACGCTATAAAAAACACTATAACACCCCAGTAACATGGATCAGTACCGAGTACAATATAGCCCAAAAAAACCGCTGAAGTGCCAATGAGCTGGTCATGTCTGCCGAAGAACCGACAACCGTTAGAGTAACCGTTATGGAAACCATGTATGTATAGGCAAGCGTAGTGTAGGGCGTCCTGCGACCTGTTGGTCTGATGACCTTTGGACAACTACTGGCAGCGGCTGGATACAGGAAGTTCAAGATAGAAAACGATACGTGACATGGCGGAGGCCTACGTGCAATGAACGGACTGACTTGTAAATTTTCAGCTGGAACAATCTAACGTTTCCGTTTATTTTTAACTTCACCTAACTTGTTGTAATCTAGAACTTCTCAACATCAGCCAAGCCTGATGTAGTGCGGTGTAATCTGCCAAAACACTTTCTCCCGTCAAAGTTTCAGCGGTGGTATGCAAAGACAAACTTTCCCACTCTCGGAAAATAAGCAAGTACAAGTTAACAATTTTGTTGAAACTTTGCTCTCGTTTAGCGCTCTTGAATTTAGGGCTTTTTTACTTAGAAATTAATGTGCAAATAAGGTTACTGAAAGAGCATTTTATACCCACCCAACTCAAGGCTGGGTGAGGTTAGTAACGCTGCCTAGTACAATCGAGCAAATTGATAGAGAAACTTATTTTATAAACTCGCTGTTATTGACTTGAACAAGATAGTTATAAAAATGTCATGTTGGATGACGTATGAACGTATGGATCACGTACCGCAACGTTGTTGGCTAGACGACGCGGCGTGTGTGGGACTCCCTGATGCATTGTCATTGACGCCGGTCCTACCAACTAAAATCACTGGTGGAGTTTTCTGCCGAGTTCTTGTTGTAAAAACACGTGTTGTCTCTCACATTTTTAACCAAAATCTACCGTACAATTTTTAATAACTATAATTAAGTTTTCACTTGACATTGGAAAAATGCATAATCTTTAAGATTTGCGAATGCCATTAATTAAGAATAGAATAGGATAGAAAATCACCGGTACCCTCCTAGCCCTTGGGGGCATCCTTGTCACCTAAATGTCCCCGGGCTGGCCCGGCCAGCAGTGGGCCAGGCGACGCGCCAGTGGGCGATTGTGCTAGGGTACTTGGCAATCCCAAGTCAAGTAGACGTGCAGGCCATATATTAGGGCCGGATAAGACTGACGGCCATAGTCGCTTCCTTATTTCTGCCCTCTACGTTAAATATTATTTAACACTAGTGGGCGACGTTAAAGTCAGATTTTTTTTTAGCCTAAAGCCTTTCTCGGTAAATGGACTATTGAACAAAATATTTTTTTTTAATTTGGATCACTAGTTCCTGAGATTAGCGCGTTCAAACAAACAAACTTTTCAGCTTTATAATATTAGTATAGATTCTATAAGAGGCAAGTAGAAATCAAGCTCTTTTTGTTACTCTTTCCTACCCTACACCCAATTATTTGGGGTAGGTGCAGTGTGTCTTGATATCGACAACACTGCTAATAGGATTAGGCTCTTGTTATTACTATCCGATTTTAGAAGATTCGATTCTAAAAGGTTCCTTGTTGAATTTAAAATATTTTGTTCTAACTTTATTGTCTGTTTTATCAAAATATAAAGTTGCATCGTCACATTAACATGATACACAAGCAGCCATAATAGCAATCGCTCGCAAATTTCGTTTGTGTCCCCCCGGGAACACTGAGGTTTATGATGTGGTAATACTAAACAAAAATATATTACGAATAGTGGTTTCCGGTACATAACTCAATTTGCGGAAATTTGTTGTGTCGTATAAAATATTCTGCTTCGTTTAAATGCCTGTGGATGGAAGAGATCGTGAAGAATTTTATAATTATTTTCCATTTCCTTTTATAACTTTGTTTTTTGAAAGGAAAGGTCTTGGCATTTTTTATGGTCAAGCAAACGACTGCATTCCACCCGATGGTAAGCAGTTAGAAGACTGTTAAGACCATTACTCTTCTGCTTATTATAATGTCCCCACCGAGGGGCTCGAGCCTATCCCACTTTAGGGGCGATTAGGCCATAGTCAACCACGCTGGCCAAGTTCGGGTTGGTCAACTTACACACAACCTAAGAATTTCTTTATACGTGTGTGCAGGTTTCCACACAATGTTTTCCTTCACCCTAAAGGCGTGGATTAAACGTACATAATGAATTCAAAATTTGAAAACACATTGGTACGTGGCGGGGTTCGAACCGGTGCTTCCTGGGTGGGAGACAAAGCCCTTACGCACTATGCCACCGACGCTTCTTACCGTCGAGGCTTAGCCATAGTCGGGTAAAAAAGAGATGTTCCCATTCTGAGCTGATAAGTGTTACGATGTTACGTCAACAGTTCATAAAAGCGCAGTTAAATAATACTACATTTTTGGTGTTGTGTTTCTGAGTACCTTTGTCAGAACTCCACTCCAAGGGTTGTAGAAAGGGATTAGGGTGGGCTAAGCGAGTGTCACGTCTGTGTTGCAAGCGTCTATAGGCCACGGTGACTTACCACCAGGCAGGCCATATGCTTGTCTGCCAACCACCTATCATACAAATTACCTTTTTTTGTGACGATAGGAAATCCATTTACGGACCATACCGCACGCTGGCTGGACGTACGGCGTGTGGGGGACTCACCGGCGTAGAACAGCGCCAGTTCTACTCCGCTAAAACCCACCGGTACCCTCCTAAAGCCTATCCCCATAAGGGCTTAGGAGGGTACCGGTTTTGGGATCGGCGCAGATAGTGTGCGCCATTACACCAAGACGCCTCATCATAAAAAAATACCTAATAAAATAAAACTATTACAATAATCTCTTCTATTTAGTTTGCCTACCAAATAAGAAAAAGTCCAGACCCCGAACACAAATTCCTTATCCCCTAGGGATGTTGTCATGAATGAGAAACAAAGTGATGTTTTACCTTTGTCGAGCAATTATTAGTGACATGACAAAATACGCTTATACCGTCGTCGTCCCTTCTATAAAAGCACCGTTGTTTAAACTAAACGAAACGGTGACCCTTCAAGTGATTGACGAGTTACAAAAGTAATGGACCCATCCTACTTACAAACTCGTTCAACCAGAAAAACCCTTGCTGAAATTTGAATGATAGTTTCATTCGAATGGAAGGATCTTTAGTTCAAATATTTATTACTCTCTCTAATGAACAATAGGTAGGCACATACATTTAGGAGGAAGAAGGGTGACAATATTAAAAGCAATTATTATTCTAATAAAACAATACATTTATGTAGTCTATCTCGACTATCGCTCAAACTACCAAATTTCATCAAAATCAATTCAGTGGCTTAGGCGTAAAAGCGTAACTGACAGAGTTGCTTTCGCATTTATAATATTACTAGCGACCTACCCGGCTTCGCACGTAATTTCGCTACTATTTTTTAGGCTTTTTTCTACTATATTATGCATGTACTATACTTATTAACCGTTCTCTTGAAACACTATATCTATTGCTGATATGATAACCGCATTGGAAATAGAAGTAGGGATGATAAATAATAAAAGATTACGTAGAGAACCTATCCCATAGGTTGCCAGCCTACCGGCAACCTCTCACGATTTAGAGATGCATGGTCGATACTGCCGGATGTGGATCTGACACGACTGTTAAATAGTGTAATTTAAAAATGAAAATTTTGTTTTATTCCGAATACATATTTTGTTTATTCAAATAACAACATGTTTTGATTTGCTGAAAGTTTACTTTTATTATTTGTTCGTTCGTTCGTAATAAATAAATAAATTGCTTCGTTTAATATTTATTCGTAGTTTGTATCGCATAAATATTAATTTGCTAGCTAAAAAACAGCATTAACAAAAACAATGGATTAAAAATGTATGAATAAGTGTATTCTTTTGTTTGTTTATTGTTATATTTGTGAATAAAACAAATATAATTTGCTTTGAATACTTTTTTATTATCATACAAATAATAGTGTGTCCCTGGTAGCGTAGTGGTTAACGCAGCCGCCTGGATTGCGGAGAAAGCTGGGTTCGACTCCCGCTGTATTTTTTCCAGTTATAAAAATAGTGAAATCACTCGAAAAAACAAAAAAAATCGCCTTTCCTACTTCTTACCTTCGATTCGGTCATAATTACGTTACAAACGATATCATTAATTTTGAGCAAGAAGGCGGGGCGATGTGCTACGTCACAGGAGCGTTCCAGTTAAAGCATATTTAAAAAATGATATAATATCAGATACATTACACCACACTCCAAAAATGATACGATGCTTAGTAAATCGTTTCCGTAGCAAAATAGTTCCGTAGCGCAGCCCGTCGTTGTAGCACTGAACAGCTACTACGACGTAGCAGGGTCGTAGTATGAACTACAGTAAATCCTAAAATATTTTGTGAAAAATTAAAACTGTGCTGTGATCATTTTGCTTCTGACATAAAACTATATAGATAGAACGATAAATAAATTTTTGTACTTGGAAATTATAGAGTTTACTTGTAGTAGCTGCGTAGTAACAAAATCAAACAAGAAATATCATGTATTAAGTATTCAGTAACTCGGTAGTGTTGTAAATTTATTTGTTTCGAAACATTGTATTGTTAACTTCCCACAGTACACACATTTAGGTAGCATTAGATACTTTAAGGAAGGTATCTGTAGTTAAACTTCAATTATCAATTGTTAGTTGTGTAAATGCTTCAAACAAGCTAAACTCTGTACTATTGTCAAATCAGGATTCCCCTTTCGTCACTAATTAATACTTGAAACCTGAAAACGGTTTCAATACCTACCCAACTCCTCCGAAACATTTTAATTCGAGCCGTTCTGGTCCCTCGTTAAATCAACAGCTTCGAAATATTTAGACCCTCGACCTATAAGACTGTCTATAGTATAGTTGTCATCCATCACTCAGGGTTTAGAGGCTTTGTACAATCCTCAGACCCTCAAAGTAAATATAGTAATTCAACATACAGATTAGACAAATGGGCACGCCGTAAATATTTTGCTGTCAGACAAATTAATATAGTGTCTAATTTAGAACCTTAACAATGTGGTATTTAGTTTAATTTTTATGATAACTTATTATATATTAATTTTATATTATAAATGTGTTCGGATGACGCGAAAGAAATATGCGATAATCGTAGCAAGTTGAAAGAAGTAATCTCTATCTTCTATGCGCGAAAGGCGTGACTATGGATTCTTCTTATGGGGGTGGTTAACCTGACTTGGTACGGTCGGCATTAGAAGTCGAATAAGCAAGTACACTTATCAGTTTTGTTGAAACTCTTTATTTAAAATAATTTTTGATTGTAAAAACCATACCTTTATTATTTTTCTTGTAATACGAGACATCAAAAATGAAGTTGTCAATTAATTAAGTTGTAGTAGAATTAAAATGATTGTTTTTTCATATCAAATTCGCAGAAAGTTTTTAATTTCGCACCAAATGGCGACCGCAATAGAAGAAATAAAATGAGAGTGAGACAATCTCCGCCCCTTTTTACTATTAACGGCTACGGAATATAGCGCACCCCCTTTTTCCATAGTAAAAAAGGCAATCCTAGCCGCGTTCCCTTTTCGGGGCTGGTAAGTGTGCTGAGTATGTTATATTTGAGAACACGACCCAATAAATTTTTTATTGAATTTTATTAATAGCGAACCGAAAATCTGCTTGTGTTTTTTAATATCTACGTCAACAAATTTTGTAATTTAATTTGACAAACTTTGTAATTTAATTACAAAGATTCTAATGTAAAATGATATGCCGTTAAGTTTGCTTATAAATAAATAATAGTAAAAAAAATGTTGATGGCGCAGGGATGATATGCAGTTAAAATAACACACGTTCTTTGTTCCGATGTTAAAAGTTTATTGCAACGAAACTTATTATATCTTAACTTGATAGAAAATATGCTTACGTCGCGCTACACGCTACACGTATGTCGCAGTATTATTAAAATATTCAACGTTTTGGTACAAACAATAAATCAGTACATTCCAGTGCTATGACCTTAACACTTTAGAAGGCACCATGTCATAGCAACTACAGAGCTTTAATGTGACTTGTTTTTTTGTCTGCTATCGTTCAACAGCAACCATGACCAGCTTAACGTTTCATCCGAAGCACGGAGGAATATCTAGTTGTAACATTTTGGGTCACCCATCCGAGTACCACGCACTTAGTAGCTTAACTTCTGCAATCGTTATGAACAACACACCGGCGGAGGAATCGACCTCCTCAAATCTCTATGTATTTATGTATTCTTTTGCATAATAACTTTGAGCCATGAAAAAAGGATTAACTATTTCAACTTACTAAACCAGACTGGAACGCAAAAAAGGGGATCGAATTTAAAAAATGACTTTAAAAATATTTGAACAATCCTTTTAAAATGAAAACTATATCAAATATTATTTTATTACGAACACAGAGTAAACCCTTTTAAAAGGGTCTATAATATAATTTATATTTCATAAACATTTTGGAATTTATTGAGGTTTTTGTAACCGTCCCGTTTTTTGCAGCCCACTGAAGTAATTAGGTTTCATTAAGATTAATGTTGTGATGATGTATTGTTTTAGTTTCTGACTATAACTACTATAACTTTATGGTATAATATGAAAATTCAGATTCTGTAGAAGTAAATTATCTCCATTGTATTTTAATTGTTCCTTAAACAACTGCAAAGTTAGGACCTCATCTCCATTAAAAGCATTATTAAAAAGTTATTCTGGCGCAATGGTTTTAAGGTGAGTCCAGATTTGGTTATATGTTGTATAAGTTATGCTATAAAACACGGCCACATTATTTAATATGGCAACTTTTAACAAGACTATACACCATAAAATAATAGTGCATTATAACAATGTTATCTAACATGTCGACATTAAAGGTCTGCAGTGCTTTTTACAATGTTGACACGAGAGGACGTTTTGATAGCTGCTACAGCGACTATTGTACTTTTAAATCGGAAAAGAAAAAAACGTGGATGCTGGGTTCGTCCTTGTTTGTTAACTAGAGAAAAATGCTATGGTGAAAGTTACATGATATTGTTGTAATGTATATTTAAGTTTTATTAACACATTTCGTCGACAAAAATAAAACATGTTATATAACTATGTTTTATTAAATGTTTTGTTATATTGTCTGGACTCACCTTTAGAAATCGCTATTATGGGTCTCAGACATGACTAGTTTTTAAAAAACCAATCTTGACAACATTACCTTTTTTTTAAAAAAAAGCATTTTTATTATAAAGATGCAAAGTAAACACATAAAAAGACTAAATACGTACTTTTTTATTTTCGTTAATTTTTATTCTAGTATTTTAATTTAAAATTCTACAGTTGCACTTACGTCATTTTAGAATGAGTAAGTCATTCTAAAACGACGTAAGTGCAATTATAGAATTTTTGTGGGATAATGTCATGGGCTCTACAAAAGCAGATAAAAGCAAAAAAAAGTGTTTCAGATTTGACATCACAACTGTCAAATCTTTGAAGTTTAAGATAGATTTCAAAAACATTTTCTGTTAGTAATCCTACGCTGTCTATTTTTGTGACTTTTAGTTTTTTCTAAATATCTCTTAATTCATCAAGTAATAAATTCTAAATAATATAGTGTTCTAGATGACCAAAGCTCCAAATGGTTTCGTAAACTTAACTTGTTTTTTTTTAAATGTTGTCGATTGTTAAAAAAAAATCAATATCAATCAATCTTCTTTCGTCCTTTTGATGACTGCTATTGATCAGAAGAAGAAAATGTTTGGACAACTCATAGACCTCGTAGAACGCAAGACTATAAAGTCACACCCCTACCAAAGTTTTCGTCCTACCTTAATAAGACCCGTACTGCAGAATGACACTCAGAAATCAATCATGTCTTGAGAATCATTTGTCACTTTCTATCAAGCACAATGTGATAGAGACGTACGACTTAAGTCGGCGTTGATTCTTGAGTTTCATTATGCATAATTACCTAAAAATACGTGCCTAAGTGAAAATGAGCATCACCCGTAACCCTCCAATACTGAAGGACTTCCAATACGAAAACAACTCGAGATGGCATGTGAGTTCGAATGCAAAAGGACACTTGACATCAAAAGCCACACACCCGCCGAGAAAGTTTCCGCACCACGTTACCAGAGTCCGCCACAAGGAGGCTTCCGGACGTGGACCATGCATAATTACCTAAAAATTCGTGCCTAAGTGAAAATGAGCATCACCCGTAATCCTCCAAAACTGAAGAACTCACTTAGTATCACAAGTAACTATTGGAAAACAAAACTAATAGCGCAGAAATACAGTCCAATAAAAAGAGTTGTGTTAAAATATTCCACTCACCCGAGTATAAATTTAAAAGAGTTCATTAATAAAAACAAAATACTAATCTCGTGAGCTCGCAGACAGAGATTTATTTTTTGATTTCCAACAATTTTGTCATGCGAACAAATTATGCAAATTTAATATGATATCCTCGTTCCAACCTAAACACGTTCAAAGCATTTCGGAACAAGCTCACAATGATACCATTTTGCGCAAACCTGAGCGGGCAGAATGTTAGTTATTTGTCCGAATGCCGTGGGCGCACAGTGAATAGCTGTCGAGTATATTCATATTAGGGGCCATTAGAAGCTCGACACGATCTCATGTTGTTTGCGTATACAAGTGCCGCGCTCGCTCGCATGCAGTGAATGCGAAACGCTTGATAACTATCTATGTGACGCCTTTCAAAAGAATGTCCTAGATATTTTAGAGATATTTTAATTTTTGCTCTAGATTTTAAGTGTATTTTTACGAGACGAATATGCATTTGTTTAAAATTTGTTGACATAGCTAAAAATACTGTGTTGCATTATGAAATTGAAAACTAGATAAATCTTAACCTGAACCAGCATTTGGACTCACAATTTGAGACACCCAAGCAAGAGCTTTTAGTGTAGAAATACTGGCCGATTTTTTTCGTCTCGTCAGCATACAATTACTTATTTATTGCATTTGGAATATACTTCTGCTTACCATCAGGTGCAAAATTGTCATTTGCTCGACCTTTTTATTAAAAAAGTTAAATTTTTAAAATAATAATTTGTCTTTGCGAAGGTAATTACGTCTTCTACAAGGTTAGTTATTATTTATTAATTTATTTAAATATAATTGCATTACATGCAATTCCCTACCACTAGTTAAGTTAGGCATTGCTTTATCAATGTTTTTTTTTACATCATTTAAATTTTTTAAATAGAATTATTGTTTTTGCAACTGTTCTTATCGGTCAGATCCTGACAGGTCCTTAATTATAGAAGAAAAAACCATAGCTAATTAAAAACAGACCTTATGCCTTTTGTTTTGTTATTTGTAATTTTTATTATAGGTTATTATTTATATAGTTCCAAAGTTTTAAGTGTGTTTGAGTTGTGTTTAGATAGATTGACATAATTTATCTTTGACATTACTCCTTCCTGTTTTTTTACAATTTACTTAACATAACCTACTTTATAGTGCTGTACTGTAAAAAATACGAATACCTATTATAAAATCTATAAGGTTAACTTGTATCTAGGAGTTTCTCGCGAGTTTTTGTTCTATAAACACGTGTTGAGAGATTCAATTTTAAACTCATTCTACCGTACAATTTGTCTGCTAATATAAGTTCATTTTCACTTGACATTGGCGAAATGCGTAATCTTTATGTGTGTCGCGAACGCCATGTACAGTCGAACCAAATGAATCATGACCCACTTTGCCGATTATTCTTTTAGAATCATAAATTTAGTTAGGTTTTCTTCGCTATCATGCTTGTTGCACTTAGTACGTTTTAAATATGAATAAAAATGCGTCATTACGGGTCAGAGATCTATGCAATTTTAATCTTTCTTATCACTGCACTAAAGTCTCAATTGGAATTTTAAATAAAATGTTCATAATCTAAACTCTTTTCACTACTGAGAAAATGGAAAAAGTATTATATTTTTAAAAATAAAATAATGTTATGTGTCAGATGTCAAGTAGTAGTCTGAACAAATTTTAAAAAGCCATATTTATTAGACACTGTCTAACAAATTGATAACAGGTTCGTTACTTAGAAATGTACGTCAAGCGAATTTCATCCTACTTTGTTTAGAGTGACTGTAGGAAAATGATCTCAAGGTGGGTCATGATTCAATTTGGTCGACTGTAATTAAAAAGATGAATAACTTTTATCTAACAAAAAGTTGCCGCATTTTGCAGTTGCGTTTTGGTAACCACAAAACGTAGATTTGATTACGTTGTGTATTGTATCGCTGGCGATTGCGTTGTAGTTACAATGTATTCGGGCAACGACGGACCAGACGCCACCGTGGGAATTCAGGCGTCCGTGGGAATTAACCCATGGATTTCATACAATAGTATTAAGAAGTATTTATCTACTTCTGGTGCTGACCGTACGTCCCTTAATTGGTTGATAAATAATACCATAGTATGTGATCAATGTAAACAACTGTTTGAAGACTTAATTAAATATAATAAAACCGTTACAAGATTTTTTTTCTATTTATTTAGGACAACAAACAGTCTTTCAATATGTGTTACTTAAGTATATACTTATATAAATATACATCATTGTAAGACCAACACCGTTGAACACATATTGTTTTAGTAACTAAGACAAGTGTTTACCAATTTTATTACTTTGTGAGAAATATGTAGGCACTATATGACATCACAACACAATAGCAATAAAAACATAAAATAAAGAAACTAAAGTAAAGAATACTTTTCTATTTCCATTGCGTATCAATAAAAAACCACATCAGAAACAATCTCATTTTCACATTTGTGTTTTGAAAACTTTACTGTAAAATTCTAACAAACTTCGGGTTCGGAATGAGTAAATCTAGTTGAACGTAACCAGACTACAAGCGTTTATTTATCTGGCGGAGTTTTGTTTTGTTTATGTTTAGCGGTACCTATGAAAATAACGCCGGAGACTATTGTGTTTGGAATTCTGAGTAGACATTAAGTGCTGTATAATCGTATTTAAGTCTACAGTTATTTAAATTGTAAAGTTAAATACGATGATACGGCAAATAAACGAAGTTTAAAGGTATAATTAAAATCATACCTCAAAACTTTAGTTCGTCCTGTGTCCAAATCTAAGTACTTTGTCAGATTATTGCGCAATTGTGGAACAAACTGCCAGTGGAGATTAGCGAGAGAGAGTCCTTCAATCGCTACTTTCAAACATAAATTAAAAGAAAACTCCCTCTCAAACTCGTTTTAGTTACGTAAGTACGTGTTTGTATTTATGTATTCATGTATTTGTATATTGTAGTGATAAAGATATGTGTATATATGATTAATCCTTACTAATATTATAAATGCGAAAGTAACTCTGTCTGTCTGTCTGTCGGTCTGTCTGTCTGTCTGTCTGTCTGTTAAGCTTTCACGTCTAAACCACTGAACCGATTTTGATGAAAATTGGTACAAATATAGATTAAATCTCGGGGAAGGACATAGGCTACTTTTTATCGCGAAAAAAAAGGTTGAATGGGTTGAAATATGGGATGAAAGTTTGTATGGAAGTTCGTCATTTTTGAAGATAGAACCATGAAACTTTGAATTTAGGCACTTAATAAGACAGAAAGAAATATTTGTTCTAAGATTTTTGAAATTTTGACCTGTATGGGGGTGAAATAGTGGATGAAAGTTTGTATGGGAGTTCTTCATTGTTAAAGATAAAACCATGAAACTTTGAAATTAGGGACTTAATAAGAAAGAAAGAAATATTAGTTCTAGGATTTTTTAAATTTAGACTCGTGTGGGGATGAAATTGTGGATGAAAATAAAACATCTATTTCTAGATCCAAGATGGCGGACGCGACTTTTTGACAAAATGTCAATATAGGTATCATTTTCGTGGTTTTCGGGGGTCCCGATTTCGAATACGACATCTATTTCGAGATCCAAGATGGCGGTCGCGACTTTTTAATATAAAATCGATATGGGTATCATTTTCGAGATTTTTGGGGGTTCTGACTCCGAATAAAACATCTATTTCGAGATCCAAGATGGCGGACGCGACTTTTTAACAAAATGACAATATGGGTATCATTTTCGTGGTTTTTGAGGGTCCCGATTCCGAATACGACATCTATTTCGAGATCCAAGATGGCGGTCGCGACTTTTTAATATAAAATCGATATGGATATCATTTTGGGGGTTCTGACTCCGAATGAAACATCGATTTTGAGATCCAAAATGGCGGACGTGATTTTTTAACTTAATAGGAATATGGGTATCATTTTCGAGGTTTTCGGGGGTCCAGAATCCAAATACATCATCTACGTCGAGATCCAAGATGGCAGATGGGACTTTTTAACATAAAAGCGATTTGGGTATCAATTTCGTAGTTTTCGGGGGTCGCGATTCCAAATACGTCATCAATTTCTAGATCCAAGATGGCGGACGCTATTTATTATTAATATGAATATCATTTTCGTATGGTCGTTATATATATCGTTATATAGCAAAATGGTAGATTGTAAAAATGCCATTTACTGGCAGTGCACGGCAGTTGTTTTGTGTATTTCTTGCATAATAAGTACCTACAACAAAAAAAAAATCTGCCTAAAGTAACTATTCCACGCGTACGAAGTAGCGGGCAAAAGCTAGTATGTATATATTAGGTGTATTTTTACCTACATAATAATTGTTATTGTCTTTTTTCAATTATTATATTGTAGTGCACATTGTTCCTGCTTTTAAAGGTTAAGCGAGGGTTGGCTGGAAGAGATCTCTGTTAGATATAAGCTGACCTTTTTACATGTCTTTCTTACTGTTTTACAATTGTTATTTAATGTGTACAATAAAGGATTTAAAAGGACACAAAATCTGAACATTGCTGTCGAATAAAGGTAAGCGTCCGCACCAGCCGTACCGCAAGCATGGCACGCAACTGATTTTTTTTAGCTTTTCATGAATTAACCTCTCGAGCGTCGGCGGGAAGCCCCGCATTCCCACGAAAAAAAGTACCGTTGAGCGTCGGCGGGAAGTCCGGGCGTCCCGCAGATAGTCATGGTCTATAGTTTATTTTTTTACTTTTTAACTCATTTTAACCAATAGGAGTGTTTGAAATCAATCGATTCTGTGTTCAATGCTCTCAAATACGAAATTATGATTAGTTATCGTGTTCATAGAAAAAGTGTGAGTATTGGTCGTTGAAAAAAAATGGTGACGCATTTGGCATGTTGTCAGCCGGGGTGTGTTGAGGTGTATTTAACTCTATAGTTCTGTTTACAAATGTGTATTATGTATTGTGTCGAATGTTTTATGTCGATAAGTGTATATACTTGGTGTGTAACTAAAAAGAATTTGATTTTGAGCAAGTATTCATAATTTCTGAATCGTCAAAGTTTGTGTATTACTTGTTTGTGAATTTTTTTATCGTTGGTGAAATTAAATGCTACAAAATACTCTAAAAAGAGTATGTATTTATGATTACTTAATTTTAATGATAAGACAATGTTTCTAGGTTTCTAAAAATGTATAAATCATAAAAAACGGATTTAAATTATTGGTTATATAAGCAAAATAGTAAAATACATCAGGTCACTTGAGGTCAACAGGTTAAGGCATCGACACTACACGGTATCGATGCATTTTGGTGCGCGACACTCGAGAGGTTAAGTACAGCACTGCATCCACTAATGATACCGTTTGTACGTACCGCCGGCATTCTACATCTATGCGTTGCGGCCGGTGCGGGCCAGTGGACGTTCACCTTAAAAAGAATGTATCATACCGTAAGCGACCCACAACGATTGTTTAACCACAGGATAAGAAGGGAATTAGTTAACCACACTGTGAAAAGGAACATTAAATACATATTTTTTGGCATAGCGGATCAATTATTAGGATGGCTTTCCATTGGAGCGGAGAGGAGGGGAGAGGTGCGGAGCTGCCAATATTGGCCAACAGGATTTCTTAAAAACTCCGCTACGCTGCAGTGACAGGGATTTGCAAACTGAAAATTGACAATTGAAAATTAAAAGAAGATTCAATTGCAAAGTGCAGAAGTGGAGTGGGGAAACGGGATGCAGGAATTAGATAAAGCCGGCCGCGGTGTGTAAAATGTAACTGCTAACCGACAATAATACAGAAAAATAAAAAGTTGTTAGTATAAAATTTCAAAGCGATGTGCCAAATATTTCACTACTCCATCGTTCTGCGCTATAGAACAAACACAGTCTCCAAATCCGGGTTTTTAATCACGTCTTTACGTATATTGGATTTAATCAAATAAGAATAATGTTATAGGTATAATTTATACAATAATATTGCAAGCACGCCAAAACGAATACCTACTAGAAACAATATTATAACGATACAAATAGCAACTGCCGGTAGTTCAACAAAACTGTACAAACATAACAAAACGCTCGGGAAATTTCAGCTTCTATTACAGACCCGCATACACCGACTCAATCCTCAACTGCTACCGTTAGAAACATATTCATCTCGTTTTAATAGAACGATTAGTTCAATAGTAGGTATAATAAGTTTGACATTGAAGAAATTGGATAATTGAATTTTAATTTGGTCTTTGTCAAATTATTTTAATTTCACGGCAAAATATGAGAACTATTTTAGATAGCTAACTGAAGATAAAGATCACGAAGGCTAAGCTAACAAGTACGCGGTCGGTACTCAGATGGGTGACCGAATTATTCAACTCGATTTTCCTTCTTGCTTCATCACCATAGCAGTCATTCCCAAGGAGGGTTCGTATCAGGCAGCCGGCTAACCGTATAAATCTAATGCCAAATCCTATGGCAGTATTGTCAGACATATCTAAATTCAAACTATTTTCGGAACTTGACATAATTTTAATTTGCCGATAGGAAAGTTTTAAAGAGCCGTTAAGGGTTCTTTTGAATGATATAATTTTATTTATACTTTATTGTTTATGTTCAACCATTTTAGTTTTTTATATTAGGTATATTATGTACTTATTTCAGCTTTAGCACTGTTGTTTTCTTATTGACATATATACTACTTATTATCAGTGGAAACTTTGCTGGATTGTGTAATATTTTTAAAATGTCATCTGTATGTATTCTAGTATATTTCCTTAAAATAAAGAAAAAAAATACCGCACCGATCCTAAATAAATTGGGATCAGGGTAGTATAAATAACTGTAACCGAAACACCATTATTAATAACCTACTTTATCGTTTGTGGGAAGCGTGGATGAGGCGCCAATAGAGGCTTTTCGAAATAAATAAACTCAAACAATTCTGGTGTAACGTAGCGTTATGGTTTCTTTGTGCCACATATTTCTGGTCTAATTCCTTTTCTTTTACGCCGGAAAGTCAAGCAACTAACCGTGTTTGACACCAATACATTTCTAATATTTTCTATGCTATTCAACAATATAGGGGTCACCTCGTGACCGCCATTCGGAAAATGTATTTCATGTAGTACACTCAAAAAAAAAGTCTCGACAGTGGCTCGAAATGGTGGCTTGTAAATTTGACACCAGTCCTATCAGATTAAGAAGATGAATAAACATTGCAAATAAAATAAAAGAGTCAATATAATAATAATTTAATATATTTCCACGCTTGCACTCATTATTCAGCCCAAATTAAGTATCATTAAGAACTTGTGTAATGTATACTAGATATAACGGGCAATTTATAATAAATAATAATTTTAGATTATGTTATTTTATGTCAATAAAATGACTCCTCAACAATAAATATTCGTGTAAGTGTAGGTAGGGATATTGACCATTCCACCACGACGGCATCTTTCGAAAATCCACGTATACATGTAGGTAGTAGTTAACGCATCATAAAGTCCCTTTACAAATTAAGCTATTAGAAATTATAAGGCACCAATTTCTGCTTCTAAATTCCGTGCAAATGTATTCTGTCACACACAATCCCAGAGAAATACTCGACGTGAAACTACGAAGATATTTTATTATGTTTTACATGTTTCTTCTCCCGTGAATTAAATTTGTAATCTAATATGATTTAATTACACATACCTTTCCCGAGAACGTAGCTACGAATCCCTTACAATTTCACAATTAATATTTTAATTACACTAACATCAAAGTAGACCTTAAAATTAGTTTTCATACGGGATATACGGTAAATGGGTTCGAATTACATTACTACCTAATGAGCATTTTATTCTGTATTTACTATAAATATTTTTTGTGTGTACTAAACATTTATTTACGTAAACGTCACGCCGCCCTTCCATTGTTAGGATTATCCCATCACTTCCATCTTTTCCTTCATCGCATCACTTCTTATCGCTTCCTAAGACGTATCTTTCGTTTCATCTGGATCTTCTTTTGAGCAGAACTATAGGTAACATTTAAGGTCACCAAACCCAAAAAGTAACTAAATCTTCAGTGAACTAACAAACAAAAACCGACAAACGTCAGTCGTTGAAATCTAAAACCAACCCTTCTTGTACCGCATTATCTGTAGATAATTCTTACATTTAGCTGAGCTCCACTGCGGCGCACTTAGAGGCTACGAACGTGTGTCAAGCTTCGCTTTGTATGAAAATGGTAGTGATAACATCCACTGCAACCCACGGACAAGCTCCTCAAGATACTTATGCAGTTGCACACAGGCTATATAGCATGGTAGGTGCGCGAGTCTATCGGGCCACGAATATTAAAATATGTCCACGGCTACATGAAGTGTACAGTGCGATTGGAAACCAGTCAGCGTGTAAAGTGTGTGCTGAATAGAATAGACCTTATTTTGCAGGAATATGGTACATAAACAAGATGACAACATAAATCAAAGGTGCAGAACACATTCACCCAGTTTGGGCATGTAAAAACATTAAATATTTAATTTACTTAATAAAAAAAGTGACACTAGAATAATGCAAATTGAAGAGCTGCGTGGTTGCGATGAACTGCGTGGCTCAGTCCATGCATGTGTTGATGACGTCATTCGTGTATTACGTGGGTGTGGGTGACTATGAATTTTATTAGTAGTAGAAACGTCGACCCACTTCTGATAAGCGGGCACATGCAGCTTACGCGGGCATTACGCACGTTAAATATAAAGTCCACGTAGAGAGTCACAGATATAGAGCGTCCATTAAACGGCATACGTGAGCTAGTTCTAACGTCGTGTCCTCTATAGGGTCCAACACTGTTAGTAAAGTTCAGGTCCAGGAATAAGACATATTTACGTCACTTTATTTTATTGGTGTTAATTTAAGCTATAAGGTAGATATAAGGCACTAATTTTATTAGTGACTTGAGATAATTTAAGTACGTATACGACATACGTATTTTAGAAGGTATATTATATGGCCCAAGCCAGGGACCCTTGTAATTTGATAATCGTGTTTACTAGGACGCGGTCAGTAATAGAAATGAGTCAATAGCGCGAAAATGAACTCATACAAAATGTTTTTGTATGAGTTTCACACGAGTTTACAGATGTTGGCGGGGGTGGGTGATAAGGAAAGGGGAAACACAAGAGATCCCATAGGGTCGAGGTATTCTGAGACACGGCCACAGCCCCTTGCATAAGAATATGAAGAATAATATTTTTTAATGTTAGTATTAGAGATTTATACAAATGTAAAAATAAATAGAAGGTCTGAATTAAATAGATATGTTCCATGATTAATATTTCGGAGTGAAATTAAATTGAATTTAATTTCCATCGAAAAAATCCGTCCAGTCAGTTTGGACGTGAAAACAAGCCCAAATAGCTATTACAATGAGCCTAATTGACCGTAACTGTTCTCCTGGTCATTAACTTAGCTAATAACTGCACGAAAACAGTTTAATAGTCAACAGAATTTCACTGGATAAAGCCTTTTCCTTGAACAGCCGATTTCAATACTCAACAATAGTAACTAATATCACAGATAATATCTAATATACAAACAGCTCAATTGGTTAATTGAAAACTTTTTCCAGTTTCGGTACTATGTGTGCATGTATTAACATTTTTTTAAGTGTAGTAAATGGTTCCATTGGTAAACAGAAGTAGAGTCCAAATACAGAAGATAATTAGTTATTAGGAAAACAAGGCAAGGACCTTGTCTTGCCAACCTAGCCAACCTGGCCAAAGTGTTTCTTTACGCCTGTTTTGAATGACCCAGGATTGTGATCTCTTGAAGATAAATCTCTCTATAACCTTTTGTGTGGACAGTTTTAAGTACAAAAAGCTCGAATATAAAAAAAAATATTGCGATTCACATTGCAATGGTATTGCTATGAAACTTTGGCGTTGAACCGCAATATTGAAGAAATCATAAATTTTTATTATAATTTTAACCGACACTGTTGGACTCTCCCAATGATCTTCAACTCGATGGCTCCTGAGCTACCCACACCCAACTGCTTCTAGAGACCCTTATCAGATTTTCAGTCTACATTGCGGGCAGCCGAACAGCCACTCCAAGATCTTTCCGCCCCAACGGCCGTCAGTCCTCCTCCCAATGTGCCCTGCCCACTGTCACTTGAGGTTCGCAGTTCTTGGGCTATGTGGGTGACCTTAGTTCTCTTAAGGATCTTATAATTTCTTATAAATTCTTATCAGATCAATTTACAATATGCCTCATAGGTAGGCTCAAGGTCACTAAAAGGAAAATGGGAGAGCTATGCTTGAAGTTTATAAACTTTACAAGTTACTACCTACCTAGTTAGTGAGGTGAGCCTACTTATGAGGCATATTGTAATTTTTTTACTAAGTGGTGGACCCATATGTAGGGTCGTCTGGGTAGGTACCACCGCCTTTCTTATTTCTACCGTGAAGCAGTTCGCTGTGTTTCGGATAGTAGGGAAAGGTAGCCAGGATGACAAACGCACTTGCGGTGTTAAGTGATTTACACTTAATATTGCAAGTGTCTATGTCTATGACTACTTAACATCAGGTGGGCCGCAAGCTTTTTTGCCATCTCGTAACATAACATAAAAAAATGTAAGTCTTTATTTTACAGATCCAGATATATTTAGCTCATTGTACAAAACACGCAGCACAATAAGATTAGAAATACAATTACAATTATAAAGTAATGAAGTACATTATTAATTCACGTTACAAACAGGCGCCTACATAATACATTTATGAAGAATAATCGCTTTACACAAAAGCTTCAGAACCAATTTAGAAGATACAAAATTGAAGCAAGCAAAGTGATTAACACATCCCCGTCAAACATTGTATTTAAACTTGTTAACATCTCAACAAGGTGTGCCGTAAACGGCAAGACATTAATCTAAGCAAGGCATAACATATCGCTGAGTCACTGCAAGTAATTACGGTACATCACCGAAAACGGCGAACAGATTACAGTATAACGAAATTACACAGAATCAATTACGTTATCAAGTTGAATGGGAACAAGTTGCTCGGTTTGTAGCTTGAGTAATTATTCACGCGAAACTGAATGTTCCTAGCGACCTAACAAGGCTTGGCATTTTTAAGGTCAGCACACTAGCGCCACTATAGTTATAAAGGAGCTGGAGGAAGCTGCATAACATTGTCACATGGTGCATAATGTACCTTAAGACTTACTAGTCTGTAACCCAAAGCACTTCAAGACGTACTCCAGAAGTATTAAGAAAAAATGTTTATTTTTGTAGGTGTAACAAGTTTTTAGTTATAGTTAATTTGGGACAGATAAATTGATATAACGTGGCGATACATTGAAAATACTAGGTATTTTTGTATGGCTTCTTTACCAGCCAAAAATTTATAAAAAATGGTGATTATAATAAACGAAGGATTCTATTTTTATTGAAATCATTTTTTCTGAACACATACAAGATGCGGCTTTCAGAAAATATGTGACTTTAATCGGTCAACAAACCTAAAATAAAACTTGTTACATCTTTAGTAACTCCGCGAGCGTATGTATTTTATATTTTTTTAGTGTAGGTACTACTGTAAAGAGTACGCGGGTCGATCAACTTTTAGTTGTCCCTCTAACTATCTACCTTGTCCCCATAAATAAAATAAAGAAAACTCGAAAATTAAAATCTTTTAAGTAACAAAAACTAGCAAGGCTTATACTTAATACTTTAAGTCGCACTTATGTGCCAAAAAGAAATAATTAATTTATGTTTTTTAATAATATTAAAATGGTTGTCCAATCGACGTCCAAGTCTTTTCATAGTAATGAAGGTTGTCCCCCAGCAAAAGTCTTTATGTAAATTGTAAGTTACGAAAAAACTTTATATGGTGATGATCATTAATAATACATACATAAGCAGTATTATACATCTAGTTTTAGAAAAACGCAGTGAAATATTTTTTGTTTAAATATTTTCAATTATTTTTTGCTTGTTAAAGTTGTCCCCATAAAATGCGATAAGTTAAAGTCACTTGGACAACCGCTCAGAATTTCGAATTATATACATAGATGACGCTACAAGTTAATAGACAATCAAGCTGGTGGCCTTTCCTGCCAAACCCAACAAATCGACATTTTATTTTGACGATATTCACGCCGTCAGTCGTCCGAGATCCTGCCGTGAGAGTGGGTGGCTTTATTGTGTGTCCGCTGAACGACCGCAGCTAAATGTAAGTAAATTGTTATTTAATTAAAAATTATATTTGATAAGAATGCTTTTGATCTTGGTTTCAGTTTACATATTCGCTAATGTGAAATAAAGACAGTCTTTTTAACAAAAGAGCTCAAAACTCATTAAATGTCTTTGGGACAACCAGTCACTTGGACAACTAAAATGGTTGTCTAAGAGACAATATTGGTTGCCCAATGGACAGTTGAATAAAACCAGGCTAATAAAGTTGTTAAGGCCACTATTTTCTTTCTTTGTTGTTTTACCGATATAATTATGTATGAGAAACAATTTTATAGTGTGTGTCATCTTTTATTAATGCCATTATTTTATCTCGCTCACAGATACTTTGATATTGATTTTATTTTTTTGTTTTAGAGAATGGGAATGGCATCGATAGAATTTAACTTAAACACTAAGGCACACGTACGGTCGCCAACGTGTAGCGCAGTTCATTAGGCAGTCGTCCTCGAAAACGTCGAAAAACGATTCCTTCCGGCCAGAACTCCTCTTTCATGAGAGTCTGCAGATGATGGGTTGGCACTCTCACCACAAAAGAAGAAAAGTACTTTGTGGCGAGACTCCAATCGCTCGACTCTCAGCTTCCAGGTGGTCTTCTTTCTGGCATAGTCTACGACCTCCTCCGCCTTCGTAGACCAGTGCTAACGGGACAATTACAGCTGCGTCGTTTTTGGATACAGGCAGCACATTAGCCTCTCGCCAAGCCTCCGGCTAAGGTATAGGCGCGTAAGTACGGCACTTTTTTTAATAACAACCCTCGGGATGCCATCAGGACCACTAGCTTTCCGGACTTCGAGTGATTGCAGTTCCGCACGAACTTCACGCTGCCTAATTTAAATTTCAGGTCATCGTGGAGCCACAATGAGGTACTGATGGTGGTTGTGCGTTGCAATCATCGACTAGGGAATTAGCCGCAAAGAGTCTTGCCAGAAAATAGGCTTTCTTCTGCGGCTTGTGAGCAAGTGACGCATCTGAAGATCTCAGGGGTGGCAACGATGGCTGGCAGAAATTACTTTGCACAGCTTTGGCCAGCCGCCAGTAACTACGGAGGCCCGTGGGATGCATCACCAATTCATGGCCAATGCGTGCGACACGCTGGGCATTTGCTCTTATGTCAGCCTTCTTACAGTACTTGGAAGCCTTATTATAGGCTGCTTTCAGTGACTCAATATCAGGAGCTTTAAGAGCCCGACCTCTGATCCAAGTGCGATACGCCGCCTGTTTATTTGAGACAATATCGGCACAATCGCGGTTAAACCAAAGGTCATGTCTGCCCTTGCTGATGAGATTTGGATGTGGAATGTAGTATTCCATACCCTATACAATATCCTCCGTACTGGCAGCGGCGCAGGCTGATGTATCGTTCTCACTGAAGCACCGTTGCTTCTAAGGAATAGACGCAAAGTAGTCTCGCATACCATCCCAATCTGCTGACCCATACATAATGCCAGAGTGTTATCGGATCTGAGACTTGGGTGACTACCAAAGTGATTCTCCAGAGGCTCATGGTCACTCAAAGAGCGATGGAACGTAGGCTAGTAGGAGTAACTTTAAAAGACCGCAGGACTAACAAGTGGCTGAGAAAACAGAGCAAAGTTTCAGATATTGTGAAGCGAATAGCCAAACTGAAGTGGCAATGGGAAGGTCATATAGCCCGTAAAACAGATTCGTAGTACAAGGCTTTAATAGAATGGAGGCCGAGGGGCTTCAAAAGACCAGTTGGCAGACCGCAAATGAGATGGAAAGATGACATCAGAAAAGTAGCGGGCCAAAATTGGATACTGACAGTCCAAAATAGGGGAAAGTGGAGGGGGTTGAAGGAGGCCTACACCAAATTGGTTGAGGAAGGCTTAAGATGATGATGATGATGAAGTGAAAGTATCCAAAAAAGTGTTTATAATTTAATACAAAGTCGATATTTATCCATTTCTAGATACTGTCGATTATAATGTTTATGTTACTTATATATTGAAATTTTGAAAGATTTTGTTTTTAAGTTTATTACCTTTTTAGGTTTATTTTGGGTTATAAAAAATTATCACTACACTATAATATACGTGTTTTCAACAAATACGGTCTTTTCATTATTTAATCATTAGTAATGAGCCTTAAAACCTGACTAAAAATTAGAAGTTGAAGGTGTGTCGTGTCTTTTGGACAACCAAATTGTCTGTTGGACAACTGCATTGTCCCCTATTTTAAAAACTTTAGATCGCTGTTTCGTCAAGGAATGATCGAATAATATTATTTTATTCAAATAGTCAACTATTATCACGTAAGTGTATTCAAATCCAAGTGATTTTTTACAGATAGTAACCTGAATTTGCGGTTTTAATTTACTTTTCCCTAAGTTTTAGGACAATGGTTGTCCAAGAGACACTTATAATAGAAATATCTGCTGAAATATTACATAAAGTAGTAATTTATAAAAAGCCAAATGTAGTTTTTGATATGTTCATTGATGAGAAGTGAGCTAGTTAAATTTTCATCAATATTTACTCCATCAAAAAAAATTCGAAAGTGGTTGTCCAAGGGACGCTTTTTTCTTGCCGGTTTGGACATTTTCGATCAAAACTGTACATAGAATATGAAAAAGTGCGCTGCTCGATATCGGAATAAAAAATTTAATTAATAATCTACAATCTTACATAAAATTCTGAGTGAAATTTAAATATTAATAAAAAAGTACAAAATATCACAAACGGGACACTTAAAAGTTGATTCATTCTGAAGGGGTAGTTTTCCCTACAGGGTCAATGTTCTCGACGTTGTACAGCCTTGTGGCCAATAGAAATAGAGACGGAAAAATATATTGTATTACTATTTTCACAGCGCAATTTAAAGAAAAAAATAGAATTATTCCCTTGTCTGGGCAACATTTAGTCCAGACCCGGACAATCTCTTTTATTACTACACAATCAATTTACAATAATTGGGCGACTAGCTTCTCTAGGAAAACCTAAATTTTTTGAACCACTGCAACCACTGCTTTAATTTATTACTGTACTGTACACTGTCATTTACTCATAAAAGAGTTCACTTTAACTAGTTTATTTCATAATTTTATTTAATCTCATTTATTTTATAATTTTCATTCCTGCATTTGTCTTCCTTTCTTAATTTTTCTTGCCAAAAACTTGATCAACAAATTGCTCAGAAAATTAATTGGCCCCATGTATCGGATAACACTTATTAATCAGCGCGTTGTATCTCTGTCTAACCCTCGGCTTAGCGTGATAAATGTCTGCCGCTATCGTAAGTGGCGTGTAACAATTATTTTGTTACATTCTGTGTTAGGAGAAAAAAGTCCTTATTAAATGGCGTAAAAGTGCGATTTCCTCTAATGATAAAAGGAAGTATTCGTCTTATTTTAAAAGGGAATGTCTTATTTTGAAGAAGGAACTAGAATAGTTTAGGCGCTATGGAGGAACATACATACATAGACTGCTTAAATCAAAGAAACCATTCTTTCGGCTTTACGTAGTCGAGTAAATAAAAGAGCCACGCTGTTAACCCACAATTAGTAATTGAAAAATATAGGTATTTATTAAAGAGTTTAGAAGCGTAGATGACGTAGTGCGTTGTCTCCCACCCGGGAGGCACCGGTTTGAACCCCGTATTCCAATGTGTTTTCAAAATTTAAATTCATAATATATGTATGTTTAATCGACACTTTTACGGTGAAGGAAAACATCGTGAGGAATGTGCTCACACCTATGAAGAAATTCTTAGGTTGTGTGTGAAGTCGATCAACCCGCACTTGGCCAGCGTGGTTGACTAAGGCCTAATCGCCCTTAATGTGGGGTAGGCTTGAGTACGGTAAGGACATTATATGAGCTGTTGATGATGATGATTTTACCTTGTAAACCCCGATTTTAACCTATTTCATTCCGTTTTTAGGGTTCCGTACCTCCAAAGGAAAAAACGGAACCCTTATAGGATCACTTTGTCGTCCGTCTGTCTGTCTGTCTGTCTGTCAAGACCCTTTATCTCAAGAACGCGTGGACGTATCAAGCTGAAATTCACATGAAATACTCAGGTCTATTGTCCCTTTAAGCTGTGAAAATATCAAACTTCTAAGCCAAGCCAATCAAAAGATACAGCCGATTATGTCGATATTTTCAACAAATTTCCGACACTCGCAAAGGAATCAAAACCTACAGGATACTTCCCGTAAACTCAGAATCTTGAAATTTGGCATGAAGCATTGTCATATAATGCAAATATAGGAAAAATTGCGAAAATCACATTTTTTTAGTTATATAATATAATAAAAATATTTTAATAAAATGAAACTTACTACCTTATTTCTCACGAACGAATATAGGTATCAAATTGAAATTTATACCAAATACCTAGGTCTATTGTCCCTTTAAGCAGTGAAAAACTCAAACTTCTAAGTTAACGAGATCAAAAGATACAGCAGTTTATACCGACACCTTAGACAAATTTCCGACACTCGCAAAGGAATCAAAACCTACAGGATACTTCCCGTAAACTCAGAATCTTGAAATTTGGCATGAAGCATTGTCATATAATGCAAATATAGGAAAAATTGCGAAAAACACATTTTTTAGTTATATAATATAATAAAAATATTTTAATAAAATTAAACTTACTACCTTATTTCTCACGAACGAATAAAGGTATCAAATTGAAATTTATACCAAATACCTAGGTCTATTGTCCCTTTAAGCTGTGAAAATATCAAACTTCTAAGCCAAGCCAATCAAAAGATACAGCCGATTATGTCGATATTTTCAACAAATTTCCGACACTCGCAAAGGAATCAAAACCTACAGGATACTTCCCGTAAACTCAGAATCTTGAAATTTGGCATGAAGCATTGTCATATAATGCAAATATAGGAAAAATTGCGAAAATCACATTTTTTTAGTTATATAATATAATAAAAATATTTTAATAAAATGAAACTTACTACCTTATTTCTCACGAACGAATAAAGGTATCAAATTGAAATTTATACCAAATACCAAGGTCTATTGTCCCTTTAAGCAGTGAAAAAATCAAACTTCTAAGTTAACGCGATCAAAAGATACAGCAGTTTATACCGACACCTTAGACGAATTTCCGTCACACGCTAGGGAATCAAAACCTACAAGGTACTTCCCGTGAACTCAGAATTTGATTTAATACGTCATAAATTGTAAACCGCTACGTTTGTACGGCGGAACCCTCGGTGTGCGAGTCCGACTCGCACTTGGCCGGTTTTTTTATAGTCGGGTTATACTGTTTAACACTTTTTGTTTGTTTATTATAATAAACGGTGGTAAGTTAAACATCAGCGTATACAAAATAGTGTCTCGGAACCTATTTTCTCTTGAATGCCGTTATGAACCTTAAACCGCCTCCGCGGTCTAGTCGTTTGCCCAATGGGATTAAATCCAGAGCCCCGAACACAAGTGTGTTCCTCTGGGGATCAAACCCGAATCCTCATGGCAGTATGTGCTTAGTTTGAAATGAAATGAAATGAAAAACCTCTTTATTTAAAAAGACTTTGCTAAGTACTTTTAAATCTTCAAAAGCTCTACTGCCATTTCGGGACGAAATAATTATTTTACTTAAATTATTATTACTATGCTGAGATGGAGAAGAAATGGCGAAAGCAACTCTATAGCTTACTATTTCGTAATGAATTCAAAACATCATTACAGTCAATAGATATATCAATATCAATAAATTACTAATTAACCAAATGTTTTACAATATGTGGACCCCATTGCAATTTAGAGTCTAACATTATTCTTAAGAAAACAGGTTTCAACTCCATTTGTTTGTACATTAGTTTATACACGTCTCAAGTTCGGTGTAGTAAACTTAATTAATTTGTTTTTTTTTTGGTTTGGTGAGTTCAATTGATTTAAAGCTACAACTATCATATCAAACTCTGTCGCCGAAGTGATCAGCATTATTTTGGCTTTTACGCCACCGATTGTATTATCGATGCAATGCGAAGCGTAAGCACAACGAAGTCATAACTATTGATAAGTACGAACATTTACAAGATATTGCGAACCTAACAAGAGGCGATATACCCTCTTTCTAGCATTCCACACGACAGAACGATTTGAATGGATATCCGCGGCCTATTTTATGCTGATTAAAAAAAAAATACATTAAGGCTTATTAAAATAAAACTTTTAGTCTGAAATTTAAAGAACCTCTTCTTTTCTTAAATAACATTATGGATTATTTCAAATAAGCGATATTAATTGCTAGTAATAATAATTTACCAAACTATAATTTCATAATATTTGCAGTTTGATTAAATTTTTATAATAGTCACTCTAATAAATAAAAAAAATCTCTTATAACTATTTGATTAGGGATATTGTTTGTTACACAAGGTTTTTTTTTTGATTACATTGTGCGCCGTATATATCGCCTTATTTACAGCGTCTAAATTGACTCTAAACGTAAAATTATCAATAATTTGTTCAGATATTTTGTTATTATTCATAAATACAGAATAGAATTAAATATTTTCTCTTCCAACTATTTGCACAAGAATATCATCTAGAAGTTTTTATAACATTTACATTTGTACGGCAAGAGTTCATAGAAAATAATAAGCTGAAAAAGTGTCTATTTTGAATAAAAACGCGTAAATGCTCAAGGAAAAGACAATCCTTGTGGTTGAGGATTCCGGGTAAAGCATGCTTCAACCTTCGATCCTATTTTAATAGTCTCACTTACCGTCAGTGTCCGTCTATCCCATTGCTAATTAAAATAACATATTTTAAAATACCATCGTCTTTTCTTCTTCACTTTCCCTCTCATAGCGACCGCAATACGTGTGAAAGTGACAGAAGGTTTTATTTTTGTTGCAAGGAAACCAGTTTCATACAGTCCTACCCCTGAATAATATAATAGGCGACTTGAATCAGACTTGTACGGCATATTGATCGCTGTAGGACGGCCCAGTGTGAAAAGGGCATGCATATGGATATGGAGATGTACGATCCGATAACATTACCATCTGGTATTTAAAGATAAAGATTTATGGAGAATCCTCTTAATAAATCTTACCTGCTCCAGCGGATTTTGTTACAATGAAGTCCGGACTTGAATTAAAAGTAAGGGCAGGTGATAATTTATACTCGGAGGAGGGCTGTTGAATAATTTTCTCGGTCCATTCACACATTGACAAATCGCTATTTTCTCGAGCGCATTTTATGAATCCTATCCATGTTCACAAGATCACGAATTCGACTAAAAGAATTGTTCGGTATGATATCAAATCGTTAATTCAATTAGTGGTTAGTAATCAAGGGTCATTGATATCATGATGAAGAATAACGAAACTTTAACGAATCTTTTTTTATAAAATCGCCTAAACCTCCTTCGAAAGGTCATCGAGGACAGTGCCTCAAGTGACAGGCTGCCAGTCTGTCGCCTACACAAATGGGGCACCTAACCCAGAAAAGTAGTAATCCTTTGGTAACCCAACAAACAAATACCAACAACCAGGACATATATTCCACTCTATAGCATCTCTGCAACCCGCGTATAGCAGCATTGAACCGACCGCAAATAAATTAAATGCAGGGTAAGATGACAAAGAAATAAATAATAATTACTTTCATAACCTCGTAGTAATCTTCGAATGTTTTTTCGAAATGAACTTTTTCATTTCAGATTTTACTTATACGTAGATAAAGACAGATCGATCAGAACTTCGACAAAGCAAAACCATGTTCATAAGTTATTTTTTACGTAAATCGGCTTTATGACTATTATAATAAAGTTCTTGTTTGTTCGTTTTATTTTTATATATCGTTGCAACTATTCTCAGCTTTGCAGACCACTTTAAAGTTGTTGAAAGTTGAGATGAGTGATGAAGATAAAACGTGGGGAACGTTAGTCTTACCTATTCTAATAATATTCAAGCTGCTCATGTGAGTTTGAATGAAAAGTGGTGCTTTTATTCTAAGTTAATTGGTCTACCATCATAGTATGTTCGATGAAAATACCTATTGTGTTTTGTATTGTTGTTTTCTGCTGTTCAGTAACTTGTTTGTGTATCTACCGCGAGACAATTAAAATCAATTGCCTCTGGGTATTATTAATCGTCCACAGATTACGGTAACGATAACTGCTTTCCATTAGATTTTTGCTTAGATATAACCTACTTCTATTTAAGAGTACCTATATACGTGCAAATGTCTTCTGTTGTTGTTAATATTTAGCTACATTTCTCTAAATATATTTACATTTAGCTTTATAAGAACACTATTAACCTTGTAATAATATTCCATTGTTATAAATACCATTAACTCTATTTGGTACTTACACCTCCGATTTTATGATTTTACCACTGCTTGCTTAATTAATAAACTGTCATCTATAATCCATGTATAAAAAAATTCAAGTTAACAAGAACATTTGTATTTTTTGAATAAAAAATTACCTAACTAGTTTTTCTAGATAGCCTAATAAAATAGTTTTCTAATAATAATAATTATGCAGATATAAATATACAAATATTGTAAAATCAAAGAAATCTTTTTAAGAAAACGACCCAATTTTATTAGTGTTAAGTGTATAATTGTTTATTTTTCGAATGCTCCATAGCCTTCCTCTACACGACTTCTATTAAGCGAACAGTATTCTTGTGCCACCTATATCTTAAATACATTGTCCTGACTATTCGATGAAACAATCTTTCGTGTATCTATGAACATTACCATTATCGATGAAATGTTAATATTTACTTTAGAATAACGCGACTTTACAAATTGACTCTATTTTCTAATATTTTTCTACTATGTTACGTTTGTTCATTTCTTTTTTCTTTATTATCCTCAATTCAAATTTAAAAAATGAACATCACTTAGGCTAGTGTTTTATAGAATGAGTCTCAAGAATCAACGCCGTACTGAGCGTCGTATGTCTCTATCTATTTGTGCTTGACAGAAAGTGACAAACGATTCCCAAGACACGATTGATTTCTGAGTGTCATTCTGTATACGGGCCTTAGTTTAAAATAAAATTAAGAAACTTCTCTCTTCTACCGTGCTCTCAATTTACTCCATTTGCCGGTGTAGTATGTCGTGCTATTGACATACAACTCTAGATTTTGGCATCTCGACCGGCCGTCTGCTTGACACCAATGAGTTTGGTATTTTAATTTATTTGATAAAATTATAGATCTCATTACTAAATAATTATTTTTAGTTTTTATTTCACTTCGATACGATACGTATTTACAAAGTTATAATACATTTAAGTTTGGTATAAAACTATAACACCGCCCGCTTCTAGCCGCTGGCGCGGGGCTAATGGCCGTGTGAATTCAGTGGACTCAACAGCGCTTGCCGCCCGCTCGCGTCCGCACCACATTTATACCTAATTTATTTATTTACTAGGAATAATAAATAAATAAATTAGGTATAAATGTAATCCATACTTTATCATTATATTTGTATTCTGGTATATTTTATTTATTAGTGCTCCCTTGACGCTCATGAATGATTATTTACTTAAGTTTATTTAAAAAAATATCCAAATTATCTATACTATAACATAACACAATCTCGAATACTAAGATATTACGCACGCGACACAAACTTTCTGCGTCGTACGCGACGCTTGAGCGAGAGAGAAGGATGGCGTCACGGCAGGCGCACGCAGCTCGCAGACATTTTTACGAATTTATAAATGTATTAAGAAGCCATTTGAAATACAACAAAAAAATTTAAATGTCATATTTTAAGTTTAAATATCCATAATTGAAGAAAAAGCACCGTTCACTTTACATTTACACGAACTCAATTTACTCTTTGATTAGATTTTCTCCTCATCATTGAGATTAGGTATAGCAAACGCCAACTAAACTTTCCTATGTTAAATCAAGTCACATTTTCCAATGCAAAATCAATCGTACAGAGTTAAATGGATTGAATATTCGTCTATGTGGCCGTTAATATGAGAGCCATAACTCAATCTTGTGTGGAAGCAAATTGCATAAATATCCTCTTTATCGTCCCGGAAAAGTGATTTGTAGCGATTTGTACAAGTGAGGTTCATTTTATAGCTGTTATTACGGTAATGGCGGAGTCAATTTTGTAATACGAGTAAGTAAATTTCAATAAGGTTCAAACGCTTATTCGTCATATTTTTGAATCTTTTTTGGTGGTTATTCATTTAGGTTTTATTTTTAGATAAAAGAAAATATTAAATATTATCGCAACTTTATTTCTTTATGTGAGTAGGGCTTATTGTTTTATACAATAATAATAAATTTATTCATATTTTAGGTTTTATAACTAAAGTAATTCTTACATACCCAAAGGGAACACCGCCTTTGCTAAGGTATGTGTAACGATAGAAACCGTACGGTACCATTTAATATATTTTAATTAGTATTATTACTTTCTAGTATACGTAGTTTAGAGGAAGTCTTGTAATCGTCAAAAAATTCGACCTCCATATTTTGACGGATTTACACGTATTGGACCTCTCTGAGTCCAAAATTTTTTTTTTTAATTATGTCTGTGTGTGTCTGTGTGTTAGCACGATAACTCGAGTATGCTTTAAGTTATTGCAACTAAATTTAACATGCATGTATGACATCAAAATATAAGGTTTCTATCAAGTTTTGTGTCGTCGATCACGAAAGTTAAGCAACCAAGTGCGTGGTCGGTACTCAGAAGGGTGTCCATAATTTAACATGCATGTATGACATCAAAATAAAGGGTTTCTATCAACTTTTGAGTCGTTTCTGGTACACGAGACAGTCAAGGGAAGACCACTTCTGATTTTTTTTAGTACATATCTTAATGACTTGGGCATTGTGTATTATTTTGTTTTACATCTTATTTTCAGTTGTGAAATTGTATTGTTTAATTCGGTAAGTCGTTGTTTTTTCATATAGTAATGTACAATTATGAAAAACAACTACACGTGACCAAAAACGCTAAGATGTGTTAAGAAACTTCGGCATTAAATAACAAAATATCTCTAAAACGACGAATGATACAAACGCAAATGAAACCCATTTCTTTCGCGCTTAATTAAGGCGCTCGCATCGATTCAATTAGTACAACTGGAAATGTCTTGGCTCTAGACTCTAATCCAAAAATCCTCTAGTCTTATAGGCTAGAGGACCTTCGACAGTCCTCGCCTCTCTAACTATCCGTGGGTCAGTAAAAAAAAATAACAAATAAAACGCGCATAATTATCAAAAAAGCGCGTAGGCTGCTCTTTCGAAAAACGACATAAAATAATATAGCGAAAAGTCACATTAATTAAACAAATAAAAAATATAGTAACCGCCCTAAATCAACTTATAAATAATTCTTTGACACGTAATTGATCTAATTACCTATTAAAAATAATACATTGAAACTTTGCCTTTAGGGAAAATAAAGGCCATTCATTTCTTTTTCACTTTACTGAACAAGCAGGAAAAGGTATTCCCGATGCTCATTAAACGTAATGCAATGATTATAGGAAGAAAACTGGTTTGAACGAGCTGTTTGAAGATGAAGAGTCAATATAATTTGTTTAACTTTCTTTCGGGAGAAAACTTTTTGGTTGGTTAGGACGAGTATAATGTTTATTTTCACGTAATTAATATTTGCTCTAAAATATAATTGCCCAGGGTCTTGGTTGAGATGTGGAAGCAAAATTTAAATGTTGTATTAGTTGGTCTAAGGTGGATGGTAAAAAGTGGTCATTCTTGTATTTCTGCCAAGTACCAAGAAAATGATCTGGCCGCATGATGCCGGCAGAGTAGAATAGCATCACCCCATATCCTCCAATGGGTGTCGTAGAAGGCGACTAATTGGTCAGCAATACCCCTTGTATTGATCACCTTATACTCCGTCCACCATGCCGCATTGGGCAAGCGTGGTGGACTACTGCCTATACCTCCTTCATTGAAAAGGAGAGTCCTTGTGTCCCAGCAGTGGGTCGAATTATAAAGACTGTGATGACCAAGAAAATGTACACAGCAGACGGGCGGACTTAGAAGTGTAAACTGATATTGTATTTTATTATTAATATTTAGTAGAATAGCATCCCATATCCTCCAATGGGGGTCGTAGAAGGCGACTAATGGATCAGCAAAGGGGTATTGATCACCTTATTTATTTATTTATTTAGTTTCACATGCTGGTTTACAGAACAAGTCCAACACACCAGCAAGTCAATGAAATCATCAAAGTCAAAGAAATTACAAAATCAATGTCGGTAAAATAAATAAAAAATGAAATAACAAAAGAAAAGGGGATACATGTCAAAATGTCAAATTATAAATTGAAAACTAGAATAAATAGATACAATGTCAAATAGATTATTGCTCATGTCAAGTGTACATAAAAATAAATTAAAAATCCAATATCACAATCAATAGAATATATCATCATAACAAATCAAAAGCTACAGTCTAGAATCTGGTGAGTCATTACAGTTAATCTCACCAGACCATCAGCAAATAAGTCCAAGTGATCGTATTGAGTGAGCATGTCCCCAACCAGGCGCAATGCACGTACTGTGGGAGCCTGGGCGGCGTGGACGGTTCGCGTGCGAGGCCTCTCCAGCAAGCACGGCCGCCGGCGCGGCTCCACTAAGCCCTCGGCATCACGCGGGATGCGTGTGGGTACCAAAAGGCATACTCTCTCCAGCACGTGTGGGGAATCAATCTTTTGGTACACTATTGACAGGTAGTGCACCACGAGGAGCAGCTTCCTTCTCATAGCTAGTGATTCTAGGTCAACCATACCGTAGACAAACGCTGATGGATACAAGAAGGGATAGTATCCATAGTTCTTCCTGTACAACCATCGGGCAAATTTTCGTTGAATTTTTTCAATCATGAGGCAATATTTTTTTTCATGGGTGTCCCAAATTACTGCCCCATGTTCCAATTTGCTGCGTACGTAGGCATTGTATAATACTCTAGCCACTAAAGAACTACTAAATTCCGAGGAAGTCCTGATAATGAATCCCAGAATTCTACTCGTTGACTTGCATATATTTAGCATGTGCTGGTGAAAGTCCATCTTAGTATCTAATGTTAAGCCTAAGTCTCTGATTTTGTCAACTCTTTCCAAAGGAGCGTCATATAATTTATAATCAGTTTCAATACAGGACCGCTTCCGCGAAAAAGTTATTGTTTTGCATTTGCTGGTATTGAATGTCAATCGATTGGAGTTACTCCACGCTACCAAGGCGTTAATATCACTTTGCATGGCATCTGAATCATCTTATACTCCGTCCACCAATCCGCATTGGGCCAGCGAGGTGGACTAATACTGCCTATACCTGTTTCGTTGAAAAAGAAAGGCCTTGTGTCCCAGCAGTGGGTCGAATTGTAAAGGACGTGTGATGATGATTATGATTTTTTTTACCCGATTACAGTGAAACTAAAAGGTAGAGTTATGATTTTAGCAGTCTCTCTATGTATTTACGTATATTCCTTCGTAGCGTCAAAACTGAGTAGCGCCTAGCTGAGCCTAAGATAACACTTGGTTGCACATATAGCCACATCTGGTAGGTTGTGTGCTCAAAACAGTGACAGGTTGCTAGCCTGTCGCCAACATAAAAGGCACACCAAACCCTAAAAAGTAACAAATGTTCAGGAAGCCAAGCCATCCACCAGGGCAGACGACACGATGAGAGTGACACTCTAATCACCTCAACAATCCGGTTAATAACTATCCCATCTCACTCATTATCTCATGCAATAGAGGTACATACTTTAATATTATTGAACCACATTTTCAACCTGGTTTATAATCGTTTATGAATTAAAATATCTTGACTTTAGATTAATAATGGAAGATTGAAAAAAATTCACAGCTAATTTATTGTCATAATTTATTAGCAAAAAAAGGTGGTTTGGACCAAGTATTAATATTCGTGCAAATGATTTCATGCACCAGATGCATTACTCTTACGAGTCGCAAAAACCAGAATTGAATCAACTCATTATAAAAAAAAATACTGAGAAATCTGGACACTTTGTTCATTAGCAGAAAATTCAATTAAATCCTTGTTACGTTTGTATCAAAGACGGTGCTCCAATTGTCGTATTAGAGAGCGAATTGTAGTGCGACAAAAAAAAACTAATTTCAAAGGCTAACTCCGCAGTAAAAAGTTCGCGTCGACGAGATAACGAACGACATCGTGATGCATTAAGAAGAAGAAACACGGTACATCTCCTTAGATTGAATTCTTTGTTAAGAGCTATTGAGAAGCGTAGACAATAAAACAGAGGGAATGAGAATTGCCAACTAGTTTTGTAGTATCGTAGAAGAAAATGAAGAAATCGGGGTGAATGTCACTTACAAGTTAATACAACATTCCTGATTTAAAATTTTGGTTACATTTGGATCATCCAATAGCCAGGATGGCTTTAAGAGCGTATATGCCACCAATTTTAAGTATTTACATCGCAAAGTCACTACTTTAGATAAGTACGAGTACATCGAGCGATGTACGAGTATTACAAGTTTTTACGAACTGAGCAACGAGCGACATGAACTTTCTCCGGCAAACCTCATAGCAAAACGATTTGAAAGATTTTGCGCCACATTTATGCTGATGTTTAAATATTTGTTAAAAATATGCTTTAGCTTCAAATAGTTTTTTATATTTAAAGAATACAGCCTTTTATTATATTCATCATATGTTTCATCAAATAAAACATATTAATTGTTGGTAATATTATTTTCCCAATTCGTAATTTCCTAATATTTGCCGTTTTAATTTATCTTTGTTTTTCCTTTTCTTTAGTGATTCTATGATCCCACTAATGTTATACACGCGAAAGTTTGTATGGATGGATGTGTGTTTGTTACTCTTTCACGCAAAAACTATTGAATGAATTTTAATGACACTTTACAACAATATAGCTCATACGTCAGAATAACATATAGGCTATAACTTATACTGATACTACGCAAAGTCGCTGGCAGAAGCTATTATTAAATTTTTCCTCCTACAACAATTTTATCTATAGGAATATATCTGTAAATATGAAATTACCTTTATCTTGCGATTCTTTCATCTGTTAAAAATGGTCGGGTCAAGAGTCAACGAGATCTTACGATATCGGGGTTTGTCATTCATTGAAATCACAACCATATTGATTCCAGACTCGTGCTAAAGATTTGGTTAGATTTGTGCGGTTGGGTGTGTATCCGAGAAATCTAATCTGATCCATCCGAATTTTATTGTGAACATAAATAACATGCTTGGAGTTTTTTCTAACAATCTCTGTTTCGCAGTATTCACCTAAATTTACTTAGTCAAGTTAAGGGTGATTGAATCCTTTAGAGCTCGGTCGCTTGTAAATCACTAAATCTGGTTTCTATTTTTAAAACTACAGATGTTTTTTGACGATGAAGCTTTATGATTTTTTTTTATGTATTTGGCAGACATTACTACTGCTTACTACCAGTTAAGCTCTTACACCAGTTAAGCTCCAGTTAAGACTCTTGCTACGTCACTGACAATCGCGCGCTGCCAACCCTAGTCTGCGTCCCTACCCCGTGGGCAACCTTACTCACCAACAGTAAAGCCGGGTCCAGATATCATTTGCCCGATTCTATCAGCGTATCCGTATCGCCGACGCGTATCATGATCGCATATATGGACAGGTCATGATACGCGTATCATGTTACGCGATCTTGATACGCCGTTATGATACGGACCGTCCCATGTCATGTCAGTTTCATACGATTATCATATGGAGCAAATCGAGGCGTCCACAATTCGATACGGGGCTTGATACATGATACGCTGATCGGATCGGGCAAATGATCATATCTGGACCCAGCTTAATACATACATATGATCACGCTCGTAATCACATAAGGGGTTGATCAGAGTCTTAGGTAGCTTTTTTTCGCAAAGCCACATCTGGTAGTATGAGCCAAGGAGTGCCTCCACATAAGTAGTACACATTAGATGGCAACGCACTTGCAGTGTTAAGAGATTTACCCTTATTATTGCAAGTGTTTATAAGCGACGGTAACCACTTATCACCAGGTGGGCCGCAATCTCGTTTGCTTGTAGTAAAAAAAAAACAAAAATAGTGGTTGTTAGTAACAAATTTACTTAAAAACTATGTTAGTAGCTAAATGTTGACATACACTCGTCTTTGGTACAGCATGTTTATACAGTCCGCGAATCACGGCTATCTTACCCAACTCGATATCTCAAAGCAGTGATTCATGTACCGGACATCCAACCTGCCGGCGATCATACTGAGGATGCTGTTGGAGCTTTGACCTGCCTCTATTAAAAGCCTATTAAGGATGTAGGTAGAGATCGTCTTATCTAAAACTGAACGCCCCTCCATTATATTACTTTAACACGGTGAATAGATGCACAATCAGTTGATTCAGTCGCTGGCTAGACACGAACGTGGCAGCACGCTTTGATCACTCATAAAAGTACCGTCAGCATCAACTTTAAAGTTCAGTTTTAGATTAGACGATTTTGGAACCGTTTTGTTACCTCTTTGATGCTGGTTTTTCTTCTTCATCCTACCCTGCTTCTAATTTATTTGGGGTCGGTGCAGCATGTTTTGCTATCAACATCCTGATTATAGGTTTTGGTATAAAATATTTACACGTGACCGCCTACTTGAAACCTACTCTCCTTGAGGTTAGTCTAGTGTCAGAGTCTTACAAGTCATCATTTGCGGTCTTTGACGTGACTATGACTATCTTTCAATAGCAGCCGAGACCAGCAGCTTAACGTGCCTTCCGAAGCACGGAGGGAACAGAAATAAAATTCATTGGTCACCCATCCAAGCACTAACCGCGCACTTAGTAGCTTAATATGCGATCGTTATTTTAAACCTCCGTCATTTACCTCTTCAAGGAGTATTCAAGTCTAATATATTTTCTCTTAGGGATCGTTAATGGTGCCTCCCATGTAGTAACGCTTTCATTGATTTTACTAATTATTTGGGCTGCCGTAAGCTTCAGAGTTTAGCGTCGGATAAAACGCTCCTACGAGACCCATTCATGCGGGTTAACTAATCGGGAACAGAGGATTAGTGTTCGATAGACACACTCAGCTTTTTCAACTCGTTTCTTTGTCGCACAATCAAGAATTGGAATACACTGCCAATACAGGTGTTCTGAGAAGCGTCGGTGGCGTCTCCCACCCGGGAGGCACTGATTCGATCCTCGCCACGTACCAATGTGTTTTCAAATTTTGAATTCATATGTACGTTTAATCGACGCTTTTACGGTGAAGGAAAACATCGTGAGGAAACCTGCACACACCTATGAAGAAATTCTTAGGTTGTGTGTGAAGTCGACGAACCCGCACTGTCCAGCGTGGTTGACTAAGGCCTAATCGCCCCTAATGTGGGGTAGGCTCGAGCCCCGAGGTGGATACATTATAATTATGAGCTGACGTGACGACGACGACGCGTAACTTTTAAAAAATTAAATAAAAAGCTTAAGAACCGAATGCTGAAATGCCGTTTTAAGGTCGTCACACACTTATCAACTCGGAAGGGAACGCCTCTTTTTTGCTATGAAAGCTTCTTAACAGTGGCTACGTAATGGCTAAAAATGATTTTTCGTATTAAAAAGAGGCAATGCGGTTCAAAGTTGATATGTACTCGTAAGTGCTGGCGATCTTGCTCTTTTTGCGCGGAGCATCCCTATACTTTTACAATACGTTTTCTCATAATTATGAATATTTAAATAATGGACATATCTACAAGATGATAAAATTAGCTCTAGTACTTTCATTATCGCATTTTTTTATTTTAGTAAAGACCTATTTTGAAATTTTTTCAAACCAATTTGTTGAGTAAGTAATCTAGTTTCATAAGTATATTTTTTCAAAATTTACGCTCTTATTGTTAACGCGTGATGATCGTTCGTTTATTTATTTATTCATTTAAAGACTTTATTGCACAAAGAAAGTAAAAAAAGATGGACTTAATGCTAAACAGCATTCTGTACCATTCAACCAGTTTTATTATACTAAAATGTACAATTTGAAATGTTTTCTTACTGATTTCTTGTGTAAGTTGTCTAGTTTTGTAACGTGGTACTATAACATTGCCATGTTATAGTACATCGTCTTCATCGTCTTCATTATTACTGGCAATGTTTTAAAAAGTATCAATCAAATTCAAAATCAATATTCATCATGACATTTGGTTCATTTTCGCGCTATTTGATTCATTTCATTGCTGACCGTGTCCTGGAACACATAATTATTAACGTACCTAAGGGTCTCGCTCTGTCCTCGGCTTGGGCCTATTACTATAATACGTACTTACATAAAATTATATCAAGGCACTAAAATTGAAGTACCTTTTGTTAAACCTTTTTATATTCTTGTGTATCAATTTTAAGTGTTTATTGTTAGTTTCTACAGTGTGTTTTATATTATTTTCAGAGTGCCTTTTATATACCATTCAAACCTGTTCAATAACTCAATAAATAGTGACGGAAAACGTGTTTTGATTAGTGGACCATACGGACAGAGTTGGACCATAGGGCACGACGTTACAGTTTCATAAGTATATTTTTTAAAAATGTACGTTTTTAATTTTTTTATACGTGATGTTTGGTACATAGAATAATAAGTAAGTACTTACCCATGCCATGGTGACAAAATTACATAAACAGTATGGTTTTATTAATATTGTGAATATTAATAAAACCATACTGTCGTTTAATATAACCATGTACCAAACATTCTATGAGTTAGTGCATGAATTAAAAAAACGATATAAAACAAAAGCGCGAGTAATATGTCGTGCTAATAAATTTTATTATTTCAACGAAGAAATATTCTTTTATGTTTACCTTAATAAGCAACACGCTTAAAACTAAAACGCCAATATGTCGCTATTTTAGTCTGGAAAAGTACGCATCTGTAGGTATCAGGGAACTTCACGGAATTTTAATTTAGAAAACGAATTATCCCGGAAACACCCGGGGGAGTCATCCATTCGATGTTAAGGACTGTCTCATTCTTACGACTTTTTATGTGGTTCATACTATACAATCAGCTTCTGTACTTCCCGATTCCTTTTGGAATGGAAAGTTTGATAGGGAATATAGAAAAAGTTGAAAAAAGGAAGTTGTGTTGTTGGTTACTCTTCCATCAAAGGGATCGTAAAATGACATTGAGTAATCTCCGAAAAAATTAACTTTCGAAGCAATAAGCTGGTCTGCATGAAACACAGGCCTACAACTGACTACACCACAAATCTGGCTTCTGTGAAAGTGTTTTAGAAACTTAATGGCGCCACTTATTCTAGAGGCCTTTCTGTAAAAATACTAATATTCCAGCATAAAATAGCCGACGATTTATAGATTAAAACTTGACAGTGAGGACAGTTGACTGGAACTCACGACACAGTGCTTCCACCTGGCAAGTACATACCATTTTGGAAAAGCAAACGACGTTCTATAGCGCCGAGATAAAAAAAAACTTTCGTCAATTTTCAAAAGACATTCTCGTTATCGCTTACCTATTGTCAATATCACAAAGAAGTGTAATTTATCATTCTATTGAAGTAACGACCTCTCGGTTTTGAATACATTTAAATTCACACCTGAAAAACCGTATGAAAGAAATTGTACCCTTTAGAATACTGAATAGCTATTATTTTTTTATAACTAAGTATAGGTTCATACATGGCAATTGTCTAAACGATCCAATTGTTAATATTTATCAGTCTTATTTTATTATATAAGTACCTAGATCATTAGATATTCATGTAATTCAATATTATTCTCACTTTGTATAAAGTTTATTACGAAGCATGATGATATTAATAGAAATAAAAATACGCAATGTTAAATAAACACTCATATATACGTTGTAACGTTGCAAGTATTATTTTAATTACATATTCATAATAATAGAATTATTTATAAAATTTACATAATTATCAATAAAATACACACTAATTAACCTTATAATATAATTAAACTATAACTAAACCTATACTAAATATTCTAATTGTCTATTACTGAAACATGCGCAAGCCAAAACTTATTCAAACTTTCTTAACAAAACTTAAATACAACATGACTTGTCTATTTTGATGTGTGGTCTTCTGTACCAGTAAGTATGTCTTTTGTTTCGGAACCGGCCGTGATACGATGATCTCCGAGTAGCTGCGCGGGCGCTGCCGCCGCAGACCTCGAATAGCTAGCCATTGAGCAAGTCCATCGTCGTTCCTCTCTTAGAGAATTTTATAATAATTTAGATTATCAAAATCAATTGCAATTTTACAATATTCACAAGTTTTATAATACGCTGGTTGCGTGCATTTTGTTGTGAGTGTATTTATCTCCCCGAAAGGGTAAGTGATGAACAAATATTATAATTTTAAAACGACAGTTTTCTTTGTCAGAATAGTTTTTCTTAATAATTGATTACCGCTGTGAATATGTGTGTTTTAGCATAAACATTTCATTTGCCATATCATTTCATTACGCTTGTTATTAGATATATTTAACTAAAGCAATAATAAGTTTTCAAATCCACCGTCTATATTTTTATATTATCTATCGACCTAATTTTTATTACTTTCGTTTTGCGATAATAATTATAGTAGTTTTAGGCTATAGTATTTTGTTGGTTTAGTGTGTGTATTTTTCTATTGTCGTAGTAATGTAAGCTTTGCATTGTAAACTCCGTCCGATTGTGATCGCCGCCACTTCACCCACTACTTTTTACATACAGGCTTTTCTGTAGGGTTTGCTTGGCTTAGTGATCACAATGGCTCGGGACTACACGGAGTTGTAACTGATGCTGGAACGTTGTACGTGATTCCAGGGATCAAGGTTGGGTTTCCAACATCGGCGCGGTCACGTTTTGACTCGCTGCCGTTTTGCTACGCCACCGTCACGCCTGCTGGGGACTGGTCTCCGCCTGAGGAGTATCACCGAGCCGACCGCCTTCCATCTTCGGCAAACCAGGGGAGTCTGTCTCTGCGTAGGCAAGTTATCAGTCGGGCCTTTTTACCCCCCCAATAAATTTGTGTACGCTAGCCGGTTGTTTTCTTTATAACACAACCCGTAGTTGCGACAACGTACATAGGATCACGCTCGTAGTCCCAACAGGGGTGGAGTAGAGTCTTAGGTAACATTTCGTTACACATAAAGCCACATCTGGCAGTATAGGCTATGCATTGCGTCTAAATAATGCCAAATTGCCACACAGTCGCCTACATTACAGGGGCACTAAACTCCAAAATTAACGTGAGTAAAAAGTATCTAAATATATATTATATATATAATATATAACTCAAAAGTGACTGGCTGACATAGTGATCTATCAACGCACAGCCCAAACCAATGGACGGATCGGGCTGAAATTTGGCATGCAGGTAGATGTTGTGACGTAGGCATCCGCTACGAAAGGATTTTTGGAAATTCCACCCCTAAGGGGGTAAAATGTCCACGCGGACAAAGTCGCGGGCGGAAGCTAGTCCTTCAATAAACAAATAAACAAAAACCAACTACGGACAGATGTCACACTCAAAATCATCTCAAGAGTACGGGTATCTTACTCCAATTAAATGATTCGTAACATTACTGTAGGGCAGATAAGTAAGTTCTTGTTTTTTTTTTCATAAATTTGGGCATACAGTATCTTAGGTTTTTCGTTCATCTACTTTTGATGTAGATTGTACGTACATACCTTAGACAAAGTACATACACAATACAGCGATACAAGCTACTGAAATCTGTCGAATCACTGTCATTTTTCAAAATTATTTAAGGATCAAAGATATTTAAGGATCAATAATATTTTTTTTATTCGAACCATAATATAATTTTTTGATATGAGCTTTATTATAACCCCGGTACAATAGTAAAATTAGTAAAAAAGAATTAGTCATCCCTGGAAAAGCTGGAAATAAAGTAATCTTTCCCACCAGATTAGTCTACAACATAGTGCTGAGAAAGATAAAGTTTATTTAATCTTAAGACCCGCTGAAAAGATAAACCAAATCCCGTCGATCACTCACAAAATAAATCCTGAAGTTTTTTCGACAAGATTAAATCCCTGAACAGAGAATAACCGAAAGTAATTTTACAAGAACCTCCAGAATCGAAGTATCGCAGATGAAACGAAAGATTACAATATAAGGCTTCGTAATACACATCGAATCCATTCATTTGGTATCTCATGAATAAACACGATGCCTCTAGAGACGTATGTATGGAGACTATCGAGTATTTTGTCACGGGAGCCGGCTGTTGGCTCCGGATGAGTGTAATAACGGCGCCGAGTCCTGCGATACAATGTTACCTGAATTTTACATTCTACGACACCCATGTACGTAATTCTCCAGGGCTGCCAGAAAATGTATCTAAGCAAGTGTGCTTCGCTGAGTGTAATTTATACATGCAAGCGACTTGGTAGCTTCACTTTTAATATTCGAAGCTCGTCCAATTTTTTTGATATTTTCCTCTCTTCTGCATCGGGTGATTTATTGTGTTAACAGATACCTGTAGTTAGTTAAGGTCGGTGTTGCCAAACTTAAAAAATATTGCAACAAGCCTTATAAAGTAAGGACTGTGTGATAGATAATTTTGTAGTTTTTTTACTTCTTCCTATATTTGTAACCAATTCTGCCCGCAACTTAAGCAGCATAAGTATAAATTATAGCCTATTATTGTAATGTATGAGCTATATTATTGTAGTTTCATTAAAATACAGTAAACAAACTTTCGCGTTGAATGAATGATGATGAATGAAAAAGCTCTTGAATTTAAATAGACTTTACAAAGTACTTTTAAATCGTCACAAGCCCTACCACCATTTCGGGACGAAATAATTATTTCACTTAAATAATTAGGTATTATTATGCTAAGATTGACAAGAAATGGCAAAGGTACTCCACAGCTTACAATTTTCTAAAGATTTTAAAACATCATGACAGGTCAATAGATATTAAAATTTGAATAAACTACAATTTTAAATACGTAAATGTTGGGCTCATAATCATGGTTCATAATCATTTATCTTTTAATAAGCTTTTTTATATATATATTTTTTTAATCTTTTAAAAGGCTTTTTATAGTAGGTTTATAATATTAGTAGGATAGGAAGATTTGAGGTCTACCGTAAGAGAAAGGTTCTTCACATAGTCGCGGGTCCTGTACACATTTGTGCTAGGGCGTTTTTCGCCTAGGACTCTCTCCACCACACGGCGCATCTAAGCTGAGTTCTGTTCCCTTCCTTCCTTAAACTGCCTATTGACTAATCGTAACAGAGTCTCTCCCGTCGGAGAAGCTCGTCAACTAAAAATCCTCCAGTGAGATTCGCCTTACAGACTAAAGGACCCTCCAAGATCCTGGCCTTAATAAAAACCCTTGAAACTATGAAAGCCACCTGCGGCCACCAGCAGCACTAGTCCGTTAAAAAAGAGGACGAATAAGCTCCTGGACGATCTTATTTCCTCCTTCTCCTACCCTGATCCCAAATTGGGATCGGTGCAGCAAGTCTTGATATCGACAAATACTGCCATAAGATTTGGCATTAGATTTTTAAGGCTAGTCACCTGCCTGACACCAACCCTCTTTGGGAACGACTGCTATCTTTCCACAGCACCCGGGACCACCAGCCTTTGAAGGAAAATGAAGTTGGAAAATTTTCGGTCACCCATCTGAGTGCCTCCTGAACGATATCTCTAAATCTCTATCTAATCCACGTTGTGTTCTTAAAATATGCTAAAATACTTATTACATTTCAACCTTACGTGGTCAGACCACTTTGTGCGGTGACAGTGAATGTGCCAAAGATATTAGTGTTAAAATAATCCGATAATAAATTAAATGCTAAATACAGAACTCGTAAAAACAAGAAACGTCTAGTCACTTCGTCCTAAATCCGCTGAATCCGCCTTGAACAGATATCTCATTCCCTCATTAGTGGTTTTAAAAGCCTTTTTATCTCCAACTTCCAGTGAAAATGGATCAGCACTGCAATGTCTAAACATTTCACAATTTATAACGGAGATCGTGGTAATAGTGAATTTGAAATCTGTTTCAGTTAAGGTTAAGGAACACTTTGTTACGAGTTTCATTGTATTGTGAGAAAACTAATACGATATTGATATTACAATCACTCTTGAAGATTGCTGCTGAATGTTCAGTCAGAACTCTGTGATTTTTAAAATTGTTATGGTATTTCGACTTAATTTTGTACAAAGTTATTAATAAAATAAAATATAAAATTAATTACGCTTATATCAGAATATTAATTGCTGTCCATAGTTTGTTAGTAAATTATAAGAAAGTCGTTCGTCGCTTACTAAATAGGCATATTATTATTAGATTAAATTTGTTTTTTAAAGATTATTCAATTAAACTGAATTGATTTTATATGACATTAAAAATTATATTTGAGGCGTTTAATACTTTTTAACAATAAGTATGTTTCAATAAAAGACCATTCTATAGTAAAATCGGCGAAATAAAAGATTTATAAAAAAAAATCTAAAAGTAGGCATAAGTATGTTATGCCAAATGTTTTTTGAGGTCGATAAAATAAAGAATTTTCCAAATCAGCTCAGAGGACTTTGACAAGTGGCAATATTTTCATGACGGAAACATATCGAAATTTTTCATGATAGGCTTTATATTGCTTGGTTGTTTACAGCGTACCAACTTACGTAGAGATGACGATTGAACATGGCTTTAATGCTGGGGCCGCACTTGCGCCTATCGTCCCGAAGTAATGCGTGGCGATACTTCGTACGATACACGCAAGTGCGGCCCGAGCAAAGTGATCGCGATAAAGCATATGGCATTTCTTTATTTGCACGAACTATCGTGCAATAATCCAAGATGGCCGAAATCATTTCCAGACGTGTAAATTGCGTAGTATTATTATCCTTCTTTGTGTTTAACTATGCATAATCACTTTCTTTACTTCTAAATTGTGTGCTAATAATTACGTAATGCATTAATTATAAAAAATAACTCAGCTGTATCGTATACTTAGTAACCCGTACGCGTCTGAACTAATGGAGAACAACCTTCGAAATGAACAACGCATGTCCTCAGACCAATCTGAGCGCATGTCTGACCACGCAGCGCGATAGGTTAGCGCGCTAAAACCTTGACCTACCGCCTCCCGGCCGATAACACACAAGCAACCCGAATATTCGTGACGATAGCCGATAACGGCCGGTCACATCTGCGTGTATCGTGTCCTAGCACGAAGCTTCGTGACGATAGGCGCAAGTGCGGCCCCAGCATAAGAGCAATGCTCTTAGTGTGCACTAGATAGGTGTGCACTCTAATGCTGGGGCCGCACTTGCGCCTATCGTCCCGAAGTAATGCGTGGCGATAGTTCGTACGATACACGCAAGTGCGGCCCTAGCAAAGTTATCGCGATAAAGCATGTGGCATTTCTTTATTTGCACGAACTATCGTGCAATAATCCAAGATGGCCGAAATCATTTCCAGACGTGTAAATTGCGTAGTATTATTATCCTTCTTTGCGTTTAACTATGCATAATCACTTTCTTTACTTCTAAATTGTGTGCTAATAATTACGTAATGCATTTATTATAAAAAATAACTCAGCTGTATCGTATACTTAGTCACCCGTACGCGTCTGAACTAATGGAGAACAACCTTCGAAATGAACAACGCATGTCTGACCACGCAGCGCGATAGGTTAGCGCGCTAAAACCCTGACGTACCGCCTCCCGTCCGATAACGCACAAGCAACCCGAATATTCGTGACGATAGCCGATAACGGCCGGTCACATCTGCGTGTATCGTGTCCTAGCACGAAGCTTCGTGACGATAGGCGCAAGTGCGGCCCCAGCATAACGACGTTTTAAGTCAAATCAAATACATTTTGTTCGTATCGAATTATATAAAAAGTTTGAATTTATTACTCTGTCTACGAGCCCTGGCATCTTCGAGTAATGGGGGAACATACATAAAAAGATGAATGCGAATTGAGAACCTAATACTTTTTGAAGTCGGTTGATGACGATTTTCCAATACAAAACTACTCTATGCTGACGAATTTTAGGTCGTTATAAACTGATGGACTTTGAGATATGTATTGTTAAGAAGGTTGTTTTTGGAAAGAGTACCTACTTATATGACGAGATGGCAAATAAGCTTGCAGCTCACCTGGTGGTAGGTGGTTACCGCCGCCTATAGACATCTGCAAATATTAAGCGTAAATCGGTGGTACCTTTTTTTATCGGAGTGGAATCCGCTTACGGACGATACCCTAAACCGCTGGCTAGCGGACCGTTGGCTAGACGTGGGCCTGTGCAGGGGTCGCCCAGCGCTTGACACGGCACTGGGAATACCTGCTAAACCATTCCGGTTCCCCCCATGCCCTTACTGGAGACGCCCCGGGGCTTGCCGAAGCATTTCACCGAGCCACCTCCGGGCAGCCCGACCCTAGAACCAACCGGAGTCAGCCCTAGGGCGGGGCACCAGGCCTCACCCCGAGCCGGTCGCGGCCGTAGCCACGTCCGGTCCCAATGTGAGGCCCATGCAGCCACCACAGGGAAGGCGGTGGTACCTACCCTACATATGGGTTTACCTAGAACATAAAATAATTATGTCATGACTTAAAGGAAAAAGACTTAACCATTCACGCTCGAATCAACGCTTTACCTACGCATAATAATCAGTATTAAAACAAAGGCAGCGATGAAAATAAAACAACAACAAAAACATTTTTATTCCGCTGAACATCAAAGAATGTCCAGTCACGTCGACCTTAATCCGCTAATCCGCCTTGCAAAAGAGATCTTACCTCATCAATGGTTAAAACCTTTTTATCGCTGAGCTCCAGTGGAAATGGAGTTTGTCCTGTATTTTTTTGCGGCAGCCCTGCGTGCAGGTAATGACAGCGGAACGATGACACATGCCAGAAACGCCATTCAGCGAGCATTTGCAGCGTCATGACAGATAAGCGAATGGGAACACTTCGATCCTGCGCAAGCGATAAGCGAGGGCGATTTTGAAAGTTTTGTGATTGGTTAGGGTTACCCAAGAGACTGAAATGCCTAAGTACGTGAGAAGTGGCAAACGCCACACGATGTTTCTACAAATAACAACGCTAACTCTAAAGGTCGTAGCACACTTATCATTTTGGATAGGAACGGAACCCTATTGCCTCTTTTTATCATAAAAAAGATGCTATGCGCTACGTTTCGTAGCGTTCATTTAAAAAAAACTAAAAGGCACACTTAAAAAATATTGATGGTAGTTTTTAAGAACTTTTATTCAACATAGTAACATGCAGTCGGAGGCATGCCAATGTGAATGATTTGACTTATTATTTAATCCTATGCCTCCGACTGCATATTACTATGTTGAACAAAAGTTCTAAAAACTACCATCAATATGTTTTAAGTTTGTTTTTTTTAGTTAATTAAACATTTTTTTTTTTTTTTTTTTTTTTATGGAAAAGGGGACAAACGAGCAGACGGTTCACCTGATGGTAAGTGATCACCGCCGCCCATGGACACTTGCAACACCAGAGGCATCGCAAATGCGTTGCCGGCCTTTAAGGAAGGAATACGCTCTTTTTTTGAAGATGTCCAGGTCGTATCGGTTCGGGAACACCGCTGGCGAAAGTTGGTTCCACAGTCTAGTGGTCCGCGGTAGGAAATTGCGCGAAAAACGCACGGTTGTGGATAGCCAAGCATCAAGACTGTGGGGATGGATTTGTCGCCGCGAGGAACGATGGCGGAATGCAGCAGCTGGTATAAGTCCGAACAACTCCTCAGAACACTCCCCGTGATACAGACGATAAAAGATGCAGAGTGATGCCACATCTCTACGTAATGCCAAAGTATCAAGCCGATCAGAAAGGGCTGGTTCGTCAACAATTCGAGCTGCTCTCCTTTGTATGCGGTCTAAGGGAAGAAGTTGGTACTGGGGTGCGCCCGCCCACAGATGAGAGCAGTATTCCATGTGGGGCCGAATTTGCGCCTTATATAGTTGTAGGCGATGGGCCGGCATGAAATACCGCTTTGATCTGTTGAGCACACCAAGTTTCATGGAGGCCAACTTAGCTTTACTCTCCAAATGACCGCGGAACTGAACGTCACTCGATATGTTGACCCCAAGGATTCCGATACTGGCTGAGGCTATTAGGGGAGTGTTTTGAAACTGAGGGGACACGACAAAAGGTATTTTTTTTTGCGGTAAACGCGCAAACTTGTGTCTTCGTTGGGTTAAACTGGACCAAATTAAGTCGACCCCAATCCGAAACTCTGCTAAGGCAGGCCTCAATTTCGGACACAAGTTTGTTTCGGCACTCGATGACGTTTTCCCGAAAAAAAAAAATAAATAAATGCACTGTACACGTTTTTCATACGTTTTGTGTATCATCCGCACACACGTTGGACAGTGGCCCCACTCACCGATCGTGGCCGCCACCGTTGGCGGTGATCGGCTGAACATCTGTGCGGAGCCTAACCATTTGATCAACAGTCGCCATGGTGCTTTCTCACAGTAATACGTCATGATATTCTTTTCGTAACGTTCGACGCAATCGATTGGCAAATTGGCTAGGCACCCTGGACTGCTGAATTAAGCCATATAATGTATTATGACTGTAACATCTGTCCTGGTTGTTGGCTTAATTTTGTTGGTCCATGACCTTGGCCACAGTTTTGACACGGTTGGCAACCTGTTACTATTATGAGGCCCTACATGGCCCATACTGTTAGATGTAGCTTTATGTATGACCAAATGTGACAAAGACTCTCCTCAACCTCTTTTGGGATTATAAGCGTGATTGCTTGTAATAAAGTCGACGTCTTGTACTTAATTGAGTAAAGCTAACCTCCCAGACAAGTTCTTTGTGAATAGTTTCTAATAATTATATTTCAATTGTATGCTTAGTTTAGTTTCTTGAATAAAAAAATCTATAATAAAATGTTTATTGTTTCAGGTATGTTATTTTCTGATAATTCAAGATCTGACATCTCCAAGTACGTTTAATTATTTTAAGGGTTCCGTACCTCAAAAGGAAAAACGGAAGCCTTATAGGATCACTTTGTTGTCTGTCTGTCAAGACCCTGTATCTCAGGAACGAGTAAAGGTATCGAGTTGAAATTAAAACCATGTACTCAAGTCTACGGTCCGTTGAAGCTGTGAAAATCTCAAACTTTTTAGTTAACGCAAAAAAAAAGATACGGCCGTTTAAGCCGCAAAATCTTATATTTCGACACTCTCAAGGTGTTAGGTTCGCAATGTCGCCAGTAGATGGCGCTGAACCGAAGCCGACCAATTCTACATGGCCTTACATATGGTTTTGGAAACTGAATTTCTGGAAAACCTCGGAAAAAACTACAAAACAAATTCCCACGGAACCCTCGGTGGGCGAGTCCGACTCGCGCTTGTCCGGTTGTTTGATTTAGCGTTATTTTTTTATGAACATATTGTAATTATCTATAATGTATTACTATACGATGAAAGTCTACTCGGTATTGTTGTCATAAGCTTCAGCTAAAGTAGCTTCCAAGATATATTTTGTTTATTTCTGACGTATTTTTGTACAAACTGTTTGAAACTTTATTTCATTACACAAAATATTCCTGAATTAATTGTATTTTACTTAACGAACTTTGAACATCTTAGTAGTACTTAGGTACTTGATTGACGTACAATTCAAAAGTAATTACAGTTAAGGTGAGATTTAAATTTTAATTGCGCAAATGTACTAAGAGGTTTAGTCTAGAAAGTTATTACAATTATTCTTCATTGTTCCAATTCACACTAATCGCGCTTCGCTCGTCTCTGACACCAAACATCAAGAAACATTATAAAGTAAAAGCAGCGATGAATGCAAATGTCTCTATAGCGGAGTAATTGCGTATGCCGTTTTGAAAGTATTTTTCCGACGAATGCAAATAATATTGCTATTTTATTGGTTTTGATGCTCACTGGAATGGAAAGAATGAAAGCACAGTAATTATGCTCTATAGTTGACAGTACATTTTCTCACCAATGTAAAAAAAACATATCTTTCAATGCTGGGTCCATTGAAAGATATGTAAAATTATTTACATATTTTGTCGCTATTGAAGACATTTTAAAACAGCTTTTGTTTTACTGGTTTATTAAAACTTGAAAAGTTAAGCAACTAATTACACAGCTACGTTTATCTTGATTTTCTCCGAGGCTTCGGAAAGTACGTTATGCTAGTGGTCCTAGGTATTTGCTGTTGAAAAATACATACATATACGATCGCGCTCGTAATACCATGAGGGCTTGAGTAGAAACTTAGCTAACATTCGTTACACGTATTAATATGAATGTAAGCGCCCTTTGTAACGCTTTAACATCCCTCTGGAGCAGTTTAGGAAAAGAAAGAAAAGAGAAGTACCTATATCATTAAATTAAGGTGAGGAGTAAGAAAAACGACCGTTCGAAAATTGGACTGCGCAAAATCCACATGAATTGGCTCACCTGATAAATTCTTTGATTACTTCTTCAGGTCGGGCGCGCCCTGACGATAATCCCGTGGGTAATGCACTTGCACTTGAGTCCACACACTGGTAACTGGGAATTGTTCTTAAATAGATTAACTATAGCGGTAACAAGTTGAGTATGCGGAGCGATAACGAAAACGTACTACAACACAGCCATCTTACAGAAGACACTCGCGGCGCACACTTGTCGATGTCGCGCCCTCTTCCGGCGTTTTAAAACTTGAGCCGTGGCTGTCACAGATCCAAAAAAAACGTACGGCCCAAACACACTCCCCGCCTTGAAAGGTCCTCTTTCAAAATAGTAACCTCTCAGCGAGAGAAAGAAATAGGGAATATAAAAATAATTATATGAAGCGGATTAACTAATAACTATTACTGACTAATTGTTAATACTAATATGTTATAGCAGAGTAAAAAAAAATATTTTATTGCAACTTAGGAAGGGGACAAAGTCTGATTATAGGACGTTTAAGTACGCCAGTTTTCGTTTTAACTAAAGCGACTCTTACGCGCCCGTCCTCTCCGGTGAATATTTTTGTTATTATGCCCAAAGGCCAATGAAATGAAGCAGTATTTTCACGCATTATTAAAACTAATTCTCCTTCTTGTGCAGGACGAGAATCAGTATTCCATTTTTCACGTGTCTGTAATGTGTGTAAGTATTCGTTCTGCCACCTTTTCCAATATGATTGGACAAGGCAGTCTAGAAGTAGATATCGCGAAAGCAGACTAGGTTTTACATCGGATACATCAGCCGAGGGGAATGAACATAATGGTCTCGTATTCAAGAAATGCGATGGTGTGAGCGGTAGAGGTTCAGACGGATCCTCACTAATTATGCCGAGCGGTCTAGAATTTAAAATTGCCTCTATTTGGCACAGTACAGTAAGTAGCTCTTCATAAGTTAGTATTTGAGAACCTACGACGCGGAATAAATGTGTTTTAAAACTCTTAACTGTGGCTTCCCAACCTCCTCCAAAGTGGGGAGCACTTGGTGGGTTGAGTACCCAAGAGATACGGTTTCGCGCTAATTCATTCTTATACTCTTCCGTATAAGAAGCGGAAAACAAAAAATCATAGAGATCATTTAAATAGGCCTTGGCGCCTACAAAATTTGTGCCCTGATCAGAATAAATTTTCTCGATCGGGCCACGACGTGAAATAAATCTTTTAAATGCGTTTAGAAAAGAATGGGTACTTAAATCGGGGGCAATTTCTATATGTACTGCCCTCGTGGTCAAACATACAAAAATACAGAGGTACGCCTTTTGGCTACGCATGCCACGCTTCCTAACGAGAGAAATAGATAAAGGCCCAGCGTAATCTACGCCGGTATGCGCAAAGGGTTTCGAAATTTGTAATCTACAAGAAGGTAAGTTAGCCATAACCGGTGGGGGCATAGTCTTTGGGCGTACTTTAAAACACCGAATACAAGAATGTATTCTTGCACGAACAATTTTACGGACAGCTAATATCCAAAATTTTTGCCGTAATAATGAAATAGTAAGTTGAGGTCCTGCATGACAGGATACCTTATGAACGTGATCTATAATTAAATCTACGACACGGTTCTTGCTTGGCATGAGAATTGGATGTTTATGATCAAAAGTTAAATCACTATTACCCAAGCGACCCCCTACGCGTATAACTCCGTTATATAAGAAAGGCCTTAATTTACGAATTGACTTCGGACACTGCTTGCCCGATTTGATACAAGATATATATTCCGAAAAATCTCTTTCTTGAATAGCGCGAATGATCCATGACTCGGAAGTATCTAAGTCATTTGCAGTTATAATACCCCGAGATTTTAAAATTTTACAAAAGCGCAAAACGTAAACTACTATACGAAGGAATCGTGACCAACTGGAAACACGTTCACTTAGAGAAATTAGAACTGATTTTTTGTTTATAACGGGGGAAATATTTGTTAAAGCTACCGATTTGATTTCGGGTAACTCATCTGAAGCGAGCGGTGTAAACGATTTAATCGGCCAATCCTCGAATTGAGAATATGACCAAGCGGGCCCAACCAACCAGGTGGAGTTATGGATAAGTTGTGCGGGTGTGAGACCACGTGATAAGCAATCGCTGGGATTATCTGTGCCCGAGATATGATAAAAGTGGTGAGGTTTTAAGCACTCTTGAATTTTAGCAACTCGATTCGCCACAAAAGTTTTTAAGCAGTGTGGGCTAGAATTTACCCAGTTGAGAGCGATGGTGGAATCACTGAAAGCAAAAATTTTATCAAATTTAAAGCAGTTTTCGTAATTAGAGATAACTAGTCTCAACAGTTTGGCCATTAAATAAACACCCATGAGTTCTAACCGAGCTAACGTAATTGTTTGAACGGGTGCAACCTTAGATTTTGCACAAAGCAATCGCACAGTGACTTCGAGTGCGCCTTGTACTCGAACATAGATTACAGCACCGTAACCTCGTTCAGAGGCATCAGAGAAAGCTAGTAACGAAGCACTACAACCCTTTGATATACCAATATGACGCGGTATATTTAATTGCATTAACATGGGAAGTTCATTTTGAAATTGAGTCCATTTATCCAAAATATGTTGAGGCGGTTGATCGTCCCAACCCAATTTTAGAAGCCAGAGTTCCTTGATAAGAAACTTAGCATACAAAATAAGTGGTGCAGCTAAACCCATGACATCCCACAAACGAGCTATAACCGAAAGCATGGAGCGTTTGGTGCATGGGCTGTTACTAGGGCAAATTACAAATTTAAAATTATCTACAAAAGGATCCCATGTGATGCCTAGAACCTTTTGGGTAGCAGTTGAGTCAAAATTTATTGTTTGCGGGTGTAAATGGTCTTGCGGTAACTTACTAAGCAATTCCTTGGAATTACTGGACCATTTGTGAAGCCTGAAACCTCCTGCCTTAAACATACTAATTAATTGTAAGGCTGTTTCAGTTGCAGTGTTTAAATTATCCACAGAAGTAGTAACATCGTCCATGAAAAATTGACCGCGACTGATAGTGTCAGCGGCAAGAGGAAAATTAGTGCACTCATCTTTCGCAAGTTGATGGATAGTGCGCAGGGCCAGATAAGGACTCGACGAAAGACCAAAACAGACTCGCTTAAATTCATACATCTGAATAGGATCAGATTCATTGAAACGGTATAACATTCGTTGAAACTTATGAAACTCAGGGTGTACTTTAATTCGCAGGTACATTTGTTCCACATCAGCACAAAACGCGATGGGAAAAAGTCTAAAGTTCAAAAGAATCAAGAACAGATCCGATTGTAAATTGGGCCCTGAGTACAAAATATCATTAAGTGAGATATTTGTATCAGTGCGTGAGCTGGCGTCAAGTACGAGTCTTACTTTCGTAGTTAATTTATCCTCACGAATTACTCCGTGGTGCGGTATTATATAGCCCGTGGCAGTCTCCTTTAGAGATTTCGGAACTAAATGATCTTTTTTGCAGTAATCGATAATAATATCATCGTATGCGGAACGAAACTGTGGTGACTTCAAAAAACGTTTTTCTAATGCGAGAAATCGCTTACGCGATCCACTGAACGAGTCACCTAATATTGTAGGATCAGTTTTAAAAGGCAATGCGACAGTATAAGTCCCAGAAGGCTCACGAGAAATTGTGGAATTATAAATTAGCTCACAATTCTTCTCATCTTCACTGAGCAAGGTATGGCGAGGGGTGGGAATATTTTCTATTTCCCAAAAACTGCGCAAAAGTGTATCAAGCGGTTGCGTTGTAATAGAACAAAACGTACGAGAAATAGAACAATTATTTGTTGATGTGTTGCGGTGTCTGGGTTGAGCTAAGGGAGCTTCACCCATTAAAACACAACCTAAAGGGGTTTGAATCGCATCTGGAGTGCCTGGAGGCCCTCGGATGTGACCCGGCAGCAATAAACGAGAAAAATGTTGCGCGCCGATAAGCATCTCAATCTCACCAGGCTCAGAGAATGTATCATCGGCTAGGGGCGTGCTAGAAAGATAATCTAGCATTGACTTATCTATTGGAGACGTCGGTAAGCGGTCCGTAATGTTATCCACTACTAGTGGATGCAGGCAAAACGAAACATTACGGTCAAAACGAGAAAAAATAGTTACCTCCGTAACTCCTTTAACAATATTCGACGAACCACCAAAACCATTAACAGTCACTTGTTCAGACAGCGATTTTATATTTAAAGATAATTTTCGACCTAACTTATAAGTAATAAAATCATTCATAGAACCACTGTCGACTAACGCTCGAACTAAATGTTCGTCTCCGCGTGCATTCTTTATAATAACTCGCGCGGTTGCTAGTAAAACCGTGGTTGGGTTTGATAAATTATCAGCGCGCGCTGTGTGAGAACAAAACGCGCCTCTCGACTGTGGAGTGGCAGTGACGTCACACGTAAACAAAGTCTGCGCGGCGGCCGGTGGCTGCAGTGCCGCCGGCATCGACGATGCCTGCGACCCGCGCGCGGGCGGAGAGGCCGCAGCAGAAACAGATGCGGCGTTATGCGGTGCGATTCCCGGTTGTGGCAAATTAGTTGACTGGCGGGGAAAATGAAGTAAACTATGGTGTAGTTTTGACTGACAAGTGCCACAAGTTTTATTCGAATTACATGCACTAATGCGATGATTAAAACTTAAACAGTTAAAACAACCACCGTTTGCTTTAACAGCGTTATAACGTTCCTTTGGAGTAAGTTTTAAAAATTGAGAACAGCGATAAAATTGTTCATGGCCAGTTTTGTTACATAATGAACATAAATGAGAATTATTTGAAGTAATAAACGACTTTGTATTATTTTTCATAATGGGTATCTTGGGCGGTAACTTAATATTGTTGGATTTATTACTAATATGTGAATTAATACACGAATTATTAGTGCGTTCAATAATTTTACTTTGTTCGCGTAAAAATTTCATTAAACTTTCATAAGTAGGTAACTTCTCCTCACGAACGTGATTTTCTTACATGCGGATGGTTTCCTTATCTAATTTTTGTATAGCTAAAAATAAATAAATAAAATCTTTTTTGTCCGGAATATTTAACTTTTCAAAAGATGAAATTGCGCTTGAAAATGTCTACGAAATTATTTAAACCATCGACACTTTGCGAAGTTAGCTGTTTAAAATTAAGGATTTGTTGTAAATAAGATGTACCCAATGTGCGACCATCCTGATATTTATCTACCAGGGTAGAATAAATAAGTTGGTAATTTTCTCCGGTAGGCGGAATGCCTGCTATCGTAGCATAAGCAGTTTGAGACAGAACGCCACACAAATAAAATACCTTCTCCGAACTATTTAAACTATTATTAAAATGTACTGCATTGTTATAACAATCGAAAAATGCGGGCCAAGACTTGTAATCACCATCAAATGTTTGCAAATTAATAGGTGGTAATTTTAAATTTGGTTTTCTTGAAACGGATTGTTCTGTAGCGGTTTCTTGCAGTTCCTTTTTTGTTTTAATGACTGAACAATACATTTCATCAAACGAAAGGAAAGAATTATAGTCTGGCTTGTACTCAGGATCAACCTCAATTTTTGCTAAATTTAGGTCATCAATTGTTTGCATAAAATCATTACGTAATCCTTCTAAACACGTAACCGAACTAAGAAATTTATTTTGTAATACTGGAGAAATAATGTCTAATGATGAATCATAAATATTTTGCAGTCTTGTGAAAAATATTTGCACACGAGCTTCTAACAATAAAATCTTAGATGGGACGGCGGTACTCATTTCGCCTTTACTACTTGATTTTTTAGACATGATGTTTACGATTTAAACTATAATAATGCGGGAAATAAATACTTATAAGCGAGTAGTATTGGCTGAATGATTATGTAAAACAATATTAAATAGTTGTAGGTTTTCGTTAGTACGTTTGCAATAAACTAATATGAGAATTATATGTAGGTATAAGTAGCTAGTTATTCGTATTTATTATACGGTCGGTTCATAAAAACGTGATAATGAAATACTGACCCAATTACGCACAATAAGTACGCAATGATAAAAATTATGCGACTACCGACGTAACGCGTAGGATAAAAAACTGGCGCGCTTAAATGCCTGTATGACTATATGACGTGTACTTTATAATGTAATATTTGGAGCGGAAATAAGAATTATTTTGCGAAAATATGCAACTAGCGGTTGAAACGAATAAGTATTAAAAATAAATAGGTACAAACTATAAGTTTGTATGCGGTTTTAAGCGAAAAAATGTTGCAATAATCATCAAAATATATTCAAATAAACAAGTATTTTATACTGATTTAGATTAGGCTTGAAAAAAGAACCATAAAGGCTTGAAAAATTATAAATTAGGCTAGAAGGACCATAAAAAGGGGTGTAAGCGCCCTTTGTAACGCTTTAACATCCCTCTGGAGTAGTTTAGGAAAAGAAAGAAAAGAGAAGTACCTATATCATTAAATTAAGGTGAGGAGTAAGAAAAACGACCGTTCGAAAATTGGACTGCGCAAAATCCACATGAATTGGCTCACCTGATAAATTCTTTGATTACTTCTTCAGGTCGGGCGCGCCCTGACGATAATCCCGTGGGTAATGCACTTGCACTTGAGTCCACACACTGGTAACTGGGAATTGTTCTTAAATAGATTAACTATAGCGGTAACAAGTTGAGTATGCGGAGCGATAACGAAAACGTACTACAACACAGCCATCTTACAGAAGACACTCGCGGCGCACACTTGTCGATGTCGCGCCCTCTTCCGGCGTTTTAAAACTTGAGCCGTGGCTGTCACAGATCCAAAAAAAACGAACGGCCCAAACAATGAAATTAATATATTATGTATAACGATAATTAATTTACAACATCCCAAGGCCCGGACTCCACCAAAGCGGAGACAAGACGAGAGGAGAGGAGTTGTGTTTTAAACCACCAATAGAAATTCGTTATTCACACATCTCGTCTCCGGTCAGTTTCTATGAATACCACCAAGCGGAGATGAATCATATTCGCATGGCGCGTTTGAGCTAGCGGAGATGTGAGCGACGTGTAGTGAGCGGCTACCAATTCTGCTTCTTCACACTCTGTTTCTTCTTCTTCAAGTAAAAGAAGATACTGTTTTAGTGATAGAGGCGTGGAGACGTCTGGGTTTCGTGTCACATCGTACTAAACTGCAATCTTAACAAACATCGCACATATCTCCGCTACAGTATAGCCAGTACGAATCTCCGCACAGCTTTGGTAGACACATCGTTGTCGAAAAACGTCTCTTCTCGTCTCCGCTTCGAATATCTCCGCTTTGGTGAACCACACTTTTGGCACGGTTGGCAAGTCCGGGCCTAGAAAGGCCAGGTCGAAAGTTCTCATAGTCGCAGAGGATTTAAGAGGAATGTGGTGAGAGTAGGTGAAACATAAATGTGGGGTCCACGTACAGAAGCCTCCTCGTGGCGGACCCTGGTAACGTGGTGGGCGGCGGGTGTGTGGCTTTTGATGTCAAGTGGCATGCGTAGTCACATGCCATCGTCGAGTTGTTTTTGTTTTCTCACCACGGCTAGTTCCGGACGGCCCTTTTCAGGACAACGACCGCGCCCGAAGTCCCCCGGGTGCGGTCCGATAGCTGCTCCTGGTGTCCTCATCAGGAGGACGCGCCAGGTCGAGCAACCGTCGGTGGAAGAGTGGCTGATGGCCCCCAATTGGTGCAAGGAGTGCCTAGACGGACAGCGTTGGGACGGTCTCGGTGTAGTTGCGCTCACGTGTGCAGATCCGAAGCCGTCCCGAAATAGCGCACTGAAGGTCAGGCCGGGGAGGATGTTTAGTGGGTATGGAGGGAACGCCTTTACCTCGAGTCCCACATATCCCCTGCGGTTGGCACCACCCCGCAGGGACGATGCGTAAATGCGTTTGACCTCCCCGTCAACAAAAAAAAGGTGAAATAATGTAACGATCGTAGCAAGTGGAAACAAGTGACTTCTACCTTACTCTATGGGTGAATGGCGTGAGGTTATCTAGGTTGAAGCTGAGGCCCACCTGGCGGTAAGTATATACCGTCGCCTATAAACACCTGCAATAACAAGGGAAAAAATCACTTGGTATTGCAGCTGCATTGTTATCCTGAGGCCTAAGATGAAATGCCTTCCATGCCCGGTTACACTGGCTACCTTCCTCTTCAATCTGAAAGACAGCAAACTGTTTCGCGGTTGAAATAGGAAAGGCAGTAGTACCTACCCAGATGATCCTACGTACAGGCCTACCACCCAGTAATAAGTAGCTTGGTGGATCGACGTTGGCAACCATGGTCCACCGGTGCTTATCGGTGCTTAGAGGTACTGATAACAGCTATAGCAGGCAAGTTGATATAGGCAAACATGTGCAAATATAAAACATACTGTGATTCGACGCTTGTGATGTTGAAGCAAATGTACCTTTTGTCTAAAGACACTGCTCTTTGAACAATCGCTACATTTTCTTTCGGAGTCTATCAAATGACTCCATTCCACCTGATGGTAAGCAGAAGTGGAGTCCAAATGCGAAGATAGCTGGTTCGAGAGATGAACCGCTGCGCTAGCCACCCTCGCCTTACCGACCTGCAAAGTGCTTCTTCACACCTCTTTTGAATGACCTAGGATTGTAGCAAGGAAGAAACACGTCTGCTAGCAGTGAATTACATTTCTTGATTGTGCGACAAAGAAACGAGTTGCCAAATTTCTTAGTTCGCGTTGGAACTAAGAAACGTAGGCAAATCGGCCTTATATATAACCAGCCTAACATACAAAGCTAACATCATCATCCGTTATAATTCTACCCACTGCTGGGACATAAGTCCTCTCCTTGTCATCGAAGGAGTTTTATGCAGTAGTCCACCATACTTGCCCAATGCCCTTTTACTGATCCATTAGTCGCCTTCCACGGCACCTATTGGAGGGTACTGGGTAATGCTATTCTACTCTGCCGGCATCACATGGCTATATAAAGGTATACGCCCTTATAATCAAAATAAACTAGCATTAGTTTTTTTATATATAATCTTGACAGTACATTCACTTAACACAATAAGTGCCGCTATCTTAAGATTGATGGATACACTAAAGCTTTTAGTGATAGTAAAATGTTTCATGTAGAAACAGCATTAAACCATTTTCCTTAACCCATGAATCATGTCTCACGCAAGTATAGTTAGCAGTTTAGTAAGAGAGAAAAGAAAATCCATTGAAATATTTTAGCACCTACTGTTTAAAAATTGCATCAAAGTATAAGTATGTGATGAAAATTTGAAACGAAGAAACTAAAAATTTAAAGAGAAGTCCCCGGGTCGCAAACAGTTGCGGGTCTAAATACCGTTTTAGTATAATAATGATTACGACAGGAGTTTTTAAATAATTCATTCATTCATTCTGAAAGCTAGGAAAATGAAGCATCCGGACCCTCTAAGCACTGAATGCTGTTAACACTGTTACTATGGCAGAATCTGACTTCAGTGCTCAGTGCGTTTTTCCACCACAGCCGTCAATGGGAAGTCACCGAGAGTTTATTTCTGGCTGAGATCAAGATGATGTGACGGAAATCGTTTGTCCACAGCAACGATCTCGGTGGTTTAATGTCACAGAACAGAGAGTAGCGGATCAAAGAAGGACAATAGTAAAGAACAACTATCTAAATCAGAAATTACTGTACCAATTAAAAGAAGAAGCCCGAATACAACTGCAACAAGAAGATAATAATGACCATAATATAGATAGAATCGCTGATACAAATATCAATGACGATACTAGAATACACACATACTCAGAATCACCAATCCCTGATTGTCTTACACAAAACTCACAAGCATCACACATATCCATACAAAATGAGGTCATAACCTTAACTTTAGAAAATTCCAATAACACTTTATATGAAAATAGTTCTGTTAAAAATACATACATCCAAGAACTACATGACAAATTACAAAAAAATCTAACACAATATACAGGAATGGATCCAGCAGCTCGACCTAAGTTACCCAAACTAAAGTACAGCGCCAAACTCACACAACTTGTAAACATATTTAACAACTCTATATTAAAACAGTTCATATTAGACGAAACACAGTTAATAGATTTACATACTCTTATATATTGCACAGCAGTCGTAATATCGGAAGAACTTCACTATAAAATAGAAACTTGTACTGGAAATTTTAAAATTAGAAACAATAATAAACCCGCTTGGCAAGTCAGATTCGAAAAAGATATAGAGAAACTAAGAGCAGATTGTGGTAGGCTAACACAATATATCAATAATAATAGATCAATAAAAGTATTTAAAAGCGTTGAAGCAATATTTAAAAGTAGGATTACACACACAAGACATGAGAACGATAATAAGAAACCAGAAGAATTCTTAGACACATTAAAGCAGAAACTAGCACTTAAAGCTCACCGTCTTAAAAGATACAAGAAGGCAGAACAGAGAAAAATGAAAACAGAGTATTTAACACAAATGAAAAACAGTTCTATAGAAATCTACAGAAATCTGAACCCGAGTTGAGTAATGATGACGGAATAGAAATCCCAACACAGGAACAATTAGAAACATTCTGGAGCAGTATATGGGAAGAACAGGTACATCACAACGAAAACGCAGTTTGGATATCAGAAGAACAGGTAAAATGGAATCAACTACAAAAAATGGAATTTAGCGAAATTACTGAAACTGATATTACACATATTACGAGTAGACTACACAACTGGAAATCTCCCGGTATAGACAAAATACACAATTTCTGGTATAAAAAACTAACAGTACTTCACAATTCAATAGCAAAAAACCTAACACTTGTCATCTTAGGTAAACAACATATACCACAGTTTATTGCCACAGGTATAACTTATATTGTTAGAAATCTCGTCAGCACAAAACCTTTTTCCATCTATGAATTTGTCATACTTTTCTTTTTATGTCATGTTTTTTCGGTGCGTTTTTCAAATTGTTTGGTCGTAGTCTAGCAACTGATATATGTCCATGTAAATTTTATGTTTGCTCGGTTTTATTTATAATTAAATTCGTTTTATCCCCTCATAGTGTTGCGTTTATCTCACATTTTCTCTCCAAGATTTCCAACAAGTGGCGACCGTGACAATAAAAAAAATATGTATATATATGTTACCAAAAACCAGTTACACTTCACAACCTTCACAATACCGGCCAATCACATGTTTACCTACCATTTATAAAATATTGACATCAGCAATTACAAAAAGAATCAATGCTCACATAGAACGCCACAATGTTATAGCAGAGGAACAAAAGGGATGCAGGCGCGGCCACATGGGATGTAGGGAACAACTTATAATAGATTCCACTATACACAAACACGCTGCTACAAAAAATAGGAATCTTCATTGTACATATATTGACTATAAAAAAGCATTCGACAGTATACCACATTCTTGGCTGTTACAAATACTACACATATACAGAATAAACTCTCAAATAATAGAATTTTTAGGTAAAATAATGACATATTGGAAAACAACACTACATGTTAGTACCCGTAGTAAAACTATTACAACCCGACAGATATCTATAAAAAAGGGCATCTATCAAGGTGATTCCTTGAGTCCCATGTGGTTTTGCCTCGCATTGAACCCACTTTCTCGACTACTGCATGAATGTCAAGCTGGGTATCAGTTAAAATATTCTACAAATAAAACCATTATCTCACACCTCATTTATATGGATGATATAAAATTATATGCTTAAACAGGGAAAGAGATGGAGAAACTAATCACAACCACATCACAATTCAGTAGGGATATTAATATGGAATTTGGATTAGATAAATGTAAAATAATGCATATTGTAAAGGGTAAGGTAAGACCTGGTGACTTTGCTATCAATAATATCGACTCTATTACAGCAATGCAGTGAACTGATTTATATAAATACCTCGGATACAAACAGCTCAAAGGTTTAGATCACACCAGTATAAAACAAACATTAACCACAGAATACAAGAGAAGATTGAATAGTTTATGCAAGTCCCAACTCTCTGGAAAAAATCTCACAAAAGCTATTAATACCTATGCAATCCCAATATTAACTTACTCTTTTGGTGTTATAAAATGGTCGAAAACTGATATAGAATCCTTAGAAAGAATAATACGCACAACACTTACAAAACATAACAACATGCACCCAAAATCTGCAATAGAACGATTAACCATCAAAAGAAGTAACGGAGGAAGAGGAATTATAGACATGAATAATCTCTGGCAAAATCAAATCATACGTCTAAAAAGTTTCTTCCATTTGAAAGCCGGTACCAGTGAAATGCATGCTGCGATATCTCAAAATGATATTAATTACACTCCGCTTAACTTACAGGATCAAACAATTCCCACTACTACTGTAAATAATAACAATAACCTTGACAAACAGAAAATAGAAAATTGGAAGAAGAAGGTACTTCATGGACGACATCCACATGATTTAGAACAGACACATATAGATACAGAAGCATCAAATAAATGGTTAAAAGTAGGAACTTTATTTCCAGAAACGGAAGGATTTTTAATAGCTATACAAGATCAGATAATAAATACGAAAAACTATAGAAAATATATAATCAAAGACCCTAATATAATAAACGATAAATGCCGCAAATGTCACACCCAATCCGAAACCATACAGCACATCACCGGAGCATGTACAACTCTCACGCAAACAGATTATACATACCGACACAATCAAGTGACAAACATAATCCACCAAACTCTAGCACTCAAACATAATCTTATTCCAAATACCAATACTCCATACTACAAACATATACCACAAACTGTACTTGAAAATCCCTCACACAAATTATATTATGACCGAGCCGTACTTACGGATCGGACAATCCACTACAATAGACCAGATTTAATATTGCAGGACAAAATACATAAAACAACTTTTCTTATAGATATCGCCGTACCTAATACGCATAATCTACAAAAAACCATAAGTGAAAAAATTAATAAATATGCAGAGCTTAGAGAAGAAATTATTCGAATTTGGAAACAAGAAAAAGTATATATAGTCCCTATTGTTATCTCCACCACTGGTGTTATACCCCACCACCTACACCACAGCTTAAAACAGTTAGATCTCAAAGATACTCTCTACATTACTTTACAAAAAGCGGCCATTCTAAATACCTGTAGAATTGTTAGAAAGTTCATGTCTATAGATGAAAATGAAATAGCTTCACATAATAACGCACCACATTCAATAGGTTAACACATCGCGCTCCACTATTACTTGGCAATAGCCCGTAATAGTGGTTTCAACCAGCTTTAAGCTGAGAAAAACAACACAAGTAAATAATAATAAGCCTATTTATTTCGTGTTTTACAGTAGTGGGTAGTTACAATATTACAATAAACTCAAATTTGATTTGTTTTAGTAAGTTAGCTTAGATTATGTTAGTAATATTATGATTTAAATATTTATGAATTAACAGGAACCCCGGTTTGGGTAAAGGCCTCCTCCAAAGATGCCCATTTTTGTCGGTCTTGTGCTATGGAGAACCAGTTTATGCCAGTTGATTCTTTCAGATCATCTTCCCAGCGGGCTAAGGGTCTACCCCTCCCCCTTTTGCCTGGTGGTCCTTTTCACTGGGTTACTCGTGTGGTCCACCTTCTGTCAGACATTCTCGCTACATGGCCAGCCCAATGCCATTTCAGTTTTTGAGCAAAGGTTAAAGCGTTTGTAACTTTAGTGATGTCTCTTATCTTTGTGTGTCTTATTTTGTCCATTTTCTTTATGTTTAACATGCTTCGTTCTAAACCTCTTTGACATGTAACGATTTTATTCTTTGCTTGTCTAGTGAATTTCCAAGACTCTAGTGAAGTTCCTGACATGATGGTCATCACTTTAGCTTTGAGAGTTATTGGTAGGTTACTTTTAAATATTTCTTTTAGGCTCCAATACTTATTCCAGGTTTGTTGGACCCTTCTCTCTATTTCTATAATGTTGCTATTTTTCTCGAAACTTATTCTTTTTCCCAGGTAGATATAATTTTCTACGTATTCTAAAGGGTTACCGTTGATAGTTATAGGTCTCATTTGTGTATTAGTCATTATCTTAGTTTTTGTTAGGTTTATTTCTAATCCAACTTTCGCACTCGCTTGTTGTAGAGCTTCTATCATGGATTGCATCTCATTGGCTGTCTTTAAAAGTTAAATAAGCTTCTTTAAAAGTTTATAATTTAAAATTATTAATGACAAGGTACTAAATCGTTAATCGTTAATTTTGAGACCGACTGTTCAAATTTAAATCCGATCCCATTATTGCTTATTTTCCCTCAAATATATGGCATTACCACAGTCTATATAAGTTCTAACAGTCATCCGATGAGCACGTCTAGACAGGGCAATCGACAGGGGGACGCGAGACGAGAGGGAGCGCTGGCGAGACCGAACTGCATACACTCGATCGGGACACGCGTATGTCGACTGGACGCTGTCGAGACAAAAGCAACATTTTCCTCAACTTTAACCGCGTCGAAAAAGTGTATGTTTTTACGATGTATTACTATCAAAAATAAAAGTTACCTACGCGCTACTTAAGTGATACAGTCACTAATGTAATATCAATCATTTTAATAACCTGCATTAAAATGATGAAACAGAATGGCTTTTGAGATAATTTTGTCTATGTTGAGTCTCGTCCCTTGAGAAAATTATGGTTATTTTATTACTTTACGAGCATACGAATCACTTTCGCTTCGGGAATAAATTGTTACAGTAAAACATAATAATATGAATACATACATATACTTATGTAATTACATACGCGTTCTGTATTGGAACGTGTATCTGTAGCGGCTCTCGCGGAAGCATATCACAAATTTGGCTAAGCAGACATAGAAGCCAGCGAAATGAAGAGGAGTGCCGAATGCCGATGTATCATTAGGAGACCTCCTTAAACCTACACCTGACTCACAAGTTCCAGGCATTGCTTCCCTCTCTGAAACGCGATAAACCCGGCACACGAATTCACGGAATGGTAAGACTTACCGTCTCATAGCATACCGACACTCTAATAATTCCAATAAAAAATAGCATTATGTAATGCCGGTTTCTAAAGCTTTACAATTCCTGTAACTGTTATCATTAAAACAATATAAGTTAGGAAGATCCTGACATTTTTAGATAGAACCCAACTAAAGGAATACATTAAGGCCTAAGTTTACTTACTCGGTAGTCACAATAAGTCAAGTTTTTTTGGGTCGCAATTTATTAAATCTAAATCCTATGGCAAACGTAAATAAAATTCAAATGCAAAGATATCTATTGCAGGAGATATTATGCGTCGCACTGGTTGACCTCGCCTTGCCGTCCTGCAAGGTGCTTCACGCCTATGTCCAAGTTCCCAGGGTTGGAAGAAAAAGAGATCGCGTGTTCTACTCGTACCAGAGAATTTCATGTCTTGATTGTTCGACATAAAAATGGATACTACAACTACTATCTGCTTGGGACGCTAGGAGGTCGAGAGACTCCCGAGAGTGAGATGCTCGGTCGCCCAGTGATCCCCTAGGAATGTTCGACTTACTGGCTCAAGGACGCCCCAAGGTCTTCGCCTTCTTAAAAACCCGGTGATGCAGGAAATGTCATCAGAGACAACCTGTTTCAGTCAGTCCAAAAAAAAAACAACTACTACCTGCTACAAAGATAGCTCATTATTTATTTACTAATCAACCCTTAATTAAACTAACTAGGCAATTTTGAAAGAGGACTTGAAGTTCTTTATAGGGCTTAATTATAGACCCGTTAAATGATTAATGAAATGTTGTGAATAAGTTTTGTACAAAATATTAAGTTACTAATTATCAGATACCTTGTTAAAAGGTTGGATGTAAACAGAATATTTGTTGCTTGTGAATGGACCTGAATTTGCATTAAAAGTATTGACTGTATTTCGGCCATAGTGTCTTAAAAATTTTAGGTCGACCACTGTAGTTTATGGTCAGGGGCGAGATTTTCAGACAAGGTTATAAGAGAGTTAGGTGCCGCTCTCCTCCAGAGCCTAAGTCTAACCAGCGAGGGGTCGTCAGAAGTAGGGTGCACATGCTTCAGAAAGCTCTGACAACTTTTAATCTGTATGGGAACAGTGGGACGTCCATACATTGGACGGCGTTAATGTTAATCATGTACCTCCAGTATTTGTACCTGCGACCTCGGATTCCAGTCATAACTCACCCACCATGATGTTGGCAGATGATTAATAATTTCAGTTACCCATCTGGAACTGACAATTCTTGGAAACTTTCCGCCAAACTTTTATCACGGCAAAAGTTACTTAGCGACACCATTACGCTATTCAGCCTTTTTACTTGCGAAAGTTATTTTTTCTTGCAAAAAAGGGCATGTGAGGACCAAAAAGAACTGCTTTAGCTAAGATAGCCGTTAAAGTAGACATGACGACTGATTGAGCTAACGATTATTGAACTAATTTAAAGATTTGCTGTTAAGAAGATGAAACTTTTAGGAACATCGGAAATTATCCCATCCAAGCCAAGACTATAAGGTGTATGATTTTATTTATGACCCAGCACAACATAAATATGATAGACTAGCTGTGCCCGCGCGACTTCGTCCGCGTGGATTTCTCGTTTTTGCAACATTTTTCATTGATGCTCAACTCCTATTAGTCGTAGAGTGATGTTATGGAGGTATATAGGCCTATATCAGGGTTTCCCAAACTGCGCGTCGCGATGCCCTGGCATCCCAGGGTTCGCGATTCTATCCCGGGGGCGGGCGTAGTGAGACGATCCACATAGAATGGCTGTCTAGCTGCTATGCGAGCTAGTAGAACGAATATAAATGTAGAGAAAGAAATGAAAGTCGCGATTTCAAAACTTGAGCCTGGATCGACTGTCTAGGGCGGGCGAAAAAATCGAACACAGCATCTTCCGCAATCCGGGCGGCTGCGTCCGTTTTTTTTGTTTTTGTAGGTATGTACTTAACTTTGCTGTTACTATAACGGGGAGAGGTCTCGTAAAAATTGGGAAATTCCTAAGGGCGTCACTATGAAAATAAGTTTGGGAAGTCCTGGCCTATAGTCTTCCTCAATAAATAGACAATCAAAGAATTTTTCAATTTGAATCAGTAGTTCCCCTGTTTAGGGTTCTGTACCCAAAGGGTAAAACGGTATCCTATTACTAAGACTCCGCCATCCGTCTGTCCATCTGTCACCAGGTTGTATATCATTAACCATTATAGTTAGACAGTTGAAATTTTCTCAGATGACGTAGTTCTGGTGCCGCTATAACAACAAATACTAATAAATACAATAAAATGAATATTGAAGCTGTTCCCATAAAATAAACGTGACTTTTTTGGTCGATTTTGATAACGGCAACAGATAGACGCTTGAAATATTCACAGAATATTTAGTTATATTATTCACTTTAAAAATAAATAATTAAATTAAAATAAAATTAATATTTAAGGGGGCTCAACAACAAACGTGATTTATTTCTCGGTCTCAATAACGATAACAGGTAGAAACTTGAAATATTAACAAAATATTTAATTTAAAATTTAAATAATTTTCGGACAGGTTTGATAAAATCTATGGCACTTTTTTTTCTATTTTTGTAGGATGTCTCTGACTGATGTCCTTCTTTGAGTCACCAGGGGTTTTAGTAAAGGGGAGGACCTCGGTGGGTCCTCAAGCTTTAAGGTCGAATCACTCCAGAGAGGATTCCTGACCGGTGAGCATCTCCCTCGGAGGAGTCTCTGCACCTATTAGAGTCTCTAAGGCGTCTGAATCTGACAGGATCAGTAGTTCCTAAGATAAGCGCGATCAACCAAAAAAAAAACAACTCCGTACAGATGCGTGCGTAGTACTTGATCATTATGTAGCTGCGGAGTTATGTTAAAACTATGATATCTCTGAAGATATTCATTGAAATCTAATGATGTAAAGAACAATTTTGTACAAAATTAAATACTTGTGATGAATAATGTATTCATTTTGATAAGGAATAATATCATGTTTACAAAAATACCTTCGCATCTAAAGCATTATTTTAGAACAAAATTTATTAACAAAAATAGGTTATAGCGAGTCAACCTTAAGAGATAGATAAATGCTGTCTGTAACTTGTTTTTAGAACTTTTAAAGGAGAATAATTCTGTCATACATAATTTTTGTGTAACTTTAACCGTTTACGCCGCGCACGCAAAGAAATCTCTGAAAATCAAAATTTATTATTTTCCGTTTATTTCAAACTATGATATTTCTTAAGATATTCATTGAAATCAAATGAAGTCATGAACAATTTTGTGCAAAATTAAATACTCGTGATAAGTAATGTATTTATTTTGATAAGGAATAATATCATGCATACAAAAACACCATCGCAGATAATGCATTATTTTAAAACAAATTTGATTACCAAAAAGAAAGGTTATAGTGAGACAACCATAAAAGATAGACATATGCTGTCGCGGACTTTTTTTTAGAAAATTTAATGGAGAACAATTCCGTCATACACGATTTTTATTTAACTTTTACCGTTTACGCAGCGTACGCAGTGAAAGCTTTGAAAAGAAATATTTTTCTCCCGTTTTTGCAACATTCTTCATTGATACTCAGCTCCTATTGGACGTATCGTGATGTTATATAGCCTATAGCCTTCCTAGATAAATGGACTATCCAACGAAAAAAGAACAAACAAACAAACTCTTCAGCTTTATTATTAGTATAGACTATAAGAAGTAGGTACAATGCATAATTATCTTTATCTTCTTTCAATACTTTGTCTCAATTTACTTGGGATGGATGCAATATGTCACCGTCCGAGGACTCCTTGGTACGATCATTGTCGTTGTATTTTACGACAAACACGAGATAAAAACGGGTAGTACTATTCGTGACCGGGATCTACGAGTAATCGTAATAGCACGGTAATATTATCATTAATATTACCGTGGTAATAGTAATCAACATAAATGAAAGATAAGTGAATAATAAAAAAAAGTAGGTCACAGAGGATTAGCTGTTCGAAGTTACAGAGCTGGTCCTAAAAAGTTCAGTTACCAATACACGAGCCTAATTCGATGAGGAATAAATGTAAACAAACCCGTCTCATTTTTGTATGAGTGATGAGCAGGAAAAGTTGTGAGTGAAAAGGACAAACCTATACAAAATGACAAATTTTGAGTTGGAAATGAATTTTGGCTCAAGTATAACAGAAGACTGCCGACAAATAACATACTGTTTTGTAGTGTGCAATTGTGCAACATACTGTCATGCTTATAATATATGCAAGTAAATTATATTATTAGTGTTCAAATCTGTTAAATTTCCACAATGAATTTTCGACCTAAATCCAATAGATACTATGCCTTAGAGTAGTTGACGAAATTTGAGAACAGTCTGTAGTCCGATGCGAATGTGTATCTAGTAGCATAACGATATCGCATTCCATGAATTTGCATCTCGGAATCGTTGCTCGCATATTCATTTGTCGCACCTACCTAATACGCCCGCGACTGTTTCAACTAGGCGCGATCTTATTCGATTGAGCCACTAGAGTCCTGGCAAATAACGACCTATTTCTATTTCGCATAAAACTCAAATTGCACTACCTTCGATCATGTGATAAAATCAGTAGTAGATACTTTGGTGCGGTTGGCTGAACTATTCGTTCAAAGAACATTACACGGTTGGTACACTTTCGACTATAGCTCGTCTCTAAGGGGTTTAATTAAGTTCTACGTTCAAGCCCCCATTCGAAAGCACGGGTTCGTTTGGGAGTAATTGTTACAATTGTTTATATATCTATAGTTTATTTACTTATAGTTTATTTTAAATAGGATGAAACCCAAATTTACTTATTCATGGAACGTAACTAGTAAAGTTTGCTAAAAATATGACAAAATAATTAAATGTAATTTCTAATGTAAGACGAAAACCTAAGCATTCCATGGATTCACCATGTGGGTACAGAGTCCATCGCGTTGAAGGGAGGAGAGCCAGAAGCAGTGCCTGGGACTTGTGACCCAGTTGTTGGGTTAAGGAGGCCTCATGGTGTATCAGCAGTCCCCTTCACTACCCTGTCTTTTCTCTCTGTCTAGCCATATTTGATACGATTCCGCGAGAAGCGCTTTACGAGTTCTAGTACAGAACTTAGAGAAGTTCTAGGTAAATTGATAATTTAAAGTTTTATGGATATTTTTTTAATTAATTAATTAATTGGTTTACGGATATAACACTACACTTATCCTCTAATCAAATATGTTTTACATTTTACAAAACTGCATTTAGATTAACGTAGAGGACTACGATTCGGCGAATTACGAAGCTTCGCGTCGCGGCCGGCGAGTGCCAGAAGCGACTTAAGGGCGTTTTCACTGAATTATTACTGAATTGCCTTTCTTAATACAAAAATTATGATGATTGTATGTTATAAAGTAAGTTATTCTGAACAAGGACATTATGAGTTGAAGTATGTTCTTAGTAACAACATTATTAATTAAAGCATTATGATTATTGAATGTTATGAAGAAAAAAAAAAGCGTCCGTGGCGTAGTGCGTAAGAACGTCGTCTTCCGCCCGGGAGGCACTGGTGCGAATCCCGCCACGTACTAATGTGTTTTCAAATTTTGAATTCATAATTATGTACGTTTAATTGACGCTTTTACGGTGAAGGAAAAACATCTTGAGGAAACCTGCACACACCTATGAAGAAATTCTTAGGTTGTGTGTGAAGTCGACCATCCCGCACTTGGCCAGCGTGGTTGACTAAGGCCTAATCGCCCCTAATGTGGGGTAGGCTCGAGCCCCTCGGTGGGGACATTATATGAGCTGTTGATGATGATGATGATGATTACGATTATCCAAGCGTGAATGATATTTTTCAAAATGAAGTAGAGTTATAACTCTGTTGTGTATGACACTACAATGTAAAATGCATCTGGCGAACATCACAGATGGAAAGGTAACCGTTTTTCATGAGGCAGACACACATTGAATTGTACCGTAAAAATAGGTTACGATCCCTTGATTTGGGGTATAGTACGTACGGCTTTTAAGAGAGAATTGGAATATCGTACAGACATACGAAGCTTCAATTGCGGTTCCAACATACGAGTTTAACGAGGTCTATCTATAAAGGCGGCAATCAAATACCACTCGCGCCGATCTCTGACCAAATTATGACGCTCGCCGAAATGACCAGTCATTGACTGGAGCTACCCTCTATTTGACCTACTTCGTTAGGCTTGGGTTACACTTGGGACCAATAGTAGTAATAACTAGACCGCCATTTGGCGGCTAGTACAAGAGACTGATCTACGAAGGGTTGCGATATAAACCTCACTGGACGTGAGTTTATCGTAAGAGTTTGAATATATGAGTGTTCTGAAGTAAATATTTTATATGCAGGCTGTATGTAGGTTGACTGTTTTCAAAAACGAAAATTTTTAGAGCATAACTGTACGAGCAGGTCGCGGCGGTTGTAAGGCGCCGCTTACCACAAATACTCATGGGTAGAATGCTGAGCCAGGGCGCCAAGCTGAGCCAAGGCTGGCCAGCAAGGATATGGTTTGGTATTAGGAACTGCCCCAGGGAGTAGCCCTGGCAGGCAGCAGCGGGGAGGTAGTGAGATACACCGCGGAAGGTTGTAATCTGATTTATTGTGGTAAATATTGGTTGTTATATACTTCATTCATTGCATATACAAATCAAAAGGTTTTTGCATCTCTCATAGGTGTAACTTATCGACCGTGCACGTAGCTGCTGACCCGCGGAATGTGATTGTGTCTCGCTGCTGACCAGGCAGCCTCAGAGTTCAATGTTCAGCTGGTAGCTCGAACAATAACTATTGATAGATAATTATTTATCAAGATTAACAATCAAAACTATACTACTATGCTCACGCCAATTAACTAACCCAAATCAAGTATCACTAAGAAATAATTGTGCTATAGACACGAGTATAGTAACAACGGAAAAGCATACCATAAAGTATTTTTTTTTTATACAAATAGATCTAGCAAATGACTCCATTTCACCTAATTGTAAGCAAAACTGAAGTAAAAATACAGAGATAGAAAAGATAGATATTTTATAAGTAAAGTTAAATAAATACATGAACAACAATTTATCAAACAAACCCTACCAGTATTCGAACTCATGTCGCTTGGTTTATAGGCGGCGTTACTGATCAGACTGAGTCAGCGTGAATTCTAGTCTAATAATAATTATGAGATATAATGATCATAACTTTAAATGCTCGAATTTATCACTAGTTCATCTATTTACTAGTCATCTTCCAAGATTTGATAGTTCAACAATTTTTTTATAGTTAATAAAATAGACCCAATGAAATTTTATCAAAATTTGAAACTTCTCTGACGGATGAGCAATTCATGACCAACCCCTTGCCATCAGCGTTCTAATCTTTTGGCCCTGTAATGAACATGCTCATTGACTAACACGTATTTTAACTAGATCCTGAAACGTAAGACTTTTTCTTTGCACATAAAAGTACATACTGCAAACCTATGGATTGTAGTTGGGGTTCTAATAAAATTGTGTAAGTCTTGGGTGGTGAAAAATTACAGGATATTTATAAAAAGATAACAGAAGCCAAGACAAAAGGCTTGGCAATAGAAATTAATAATATTACAAGAATGTTGCCTTTCAAGTCACTTTGGGACAACTTTTTTAGCTGTCAAAACATAATTCTCTCGTGACGTCATAAGTTCCTATGGTCAACTGACTGAATATTTAATTATTTTGCTACGTTTAAAATCAAATTCTATAGATAATACGAAACCAAGGTGAATTACTGGCATGACGTGTCCTCATCTTTGACGCATTGAATTACCAAAATTGACAGCTTGTAATTATTTGTCAACAGCGTCAACTAGTCAATTGCACTGTACCGAGTGTACCCCAACCCTAACAATTCGCTTTCACGGAAACAGGATACTTCCTTGCAGGAAGTTATACCCCCAGATAGGAATCGACCTCACTAACGACTGCAAGTTCCCGATATCAATACACTTGGACTAATCATGGAAACGATAGAATATTATTATAAGGGCAACTGGATTTTATCAGTGTCAATGAATAATAATTTATTAATATTTTCTGTGGTTTGACCGCCCATTAGGCGAAGGCGGCTGGAATATGAAGTGGTTGCTTGTTACGGCAGTTGCTTGATTGAGTAATACTTGGTATTCCCTATTGTATAAGCGTGGCTAAGTTGTAATATTGTGAGAGGTTTTCTTACATTGATTGATGACACGAAAACTTCTGGAAATAATATAAATTAAATGTTGGAGTAGTATGAACCCCTAAGGCAAGCGCGTAATAAATGTGCGTATTCTTTTTTTATACCTATCTCAATGTCTTTGGGTCTAGTTTTGAATGACTATTTCTGTTCGGGACAGGTGTGACGCGTGGTGACGTCCATTAAGAACACCACTACCACAACAATACCTATTCATTCATGGGTGTCGTAAAAGGCAACTAAGAGAATGTTGATCTAACGTAACACCATTTGTGGTCACCCTGTATGGTGGAGGGTACCCACCAGAAAAAGCACGCTGTAGTAAGTTGAGGTTTAGCAGTAAATATGTTCACCAATTACTCGAAATAAATTTGAGAACAGACACAGCCAACTGATGATTGCTATCGGCAACAGATGACTTTTACAGAGTCGCAAAAGATTTTAAATAAGGCCGTATCTAGCCTTTAGGAGGAACTTCATTTATGGGGTCTCTGGTCAATATGTATCTTCTGGTCTCCTCCTCTCTATCTAGGTAAGCTACGTGGCATATTCTCGGCCCATCTACCGCAGTGTCCCAAGACAAAAGTTTTAATTCAGGTGTATTGCCAGTGATGACTTACAGAACCAAAACGTAGCCGCTTAGAACGGGTCCTCATAAAAAGGTTCAAGGTCACTCAAAGGGCAATGGATAAGGCTATGCTCGGAGTTTCCCTGCATGATTATATCAGAATTGATGAAATCCACAGCAGAACCAAGATCACATAGCCCAAAGAATTGTGAACCATAAGTGGTAGTGGACAAGGCACATTGCGAGGAGGACTGACGGGCATTGGGGCGGAAAGGTCCTCCGAAAGATCGACGCTGCGTCTCCCGGTACGTGGCCGCCATTGCCACGTACCGGGAGACGCAGCGTCGATAGACCCGTATGAGATGGACCGACGATTTGGTAAAGGTGGTGGGAAGCCGCTATACGTGGGCAGCGCAGGACCAATCGGGTTGAAGATCTTTGGGGAAGGCCTATGTCCAACAGTCGACGTCCCTTGGCTGATAATGATGATGATATATCTCCCGCGATGAATCTCTTATCTAGAGTCATTGCAGGGTTTAAAAGGGAGCGGCAGACCTGAAAATTTAAGTGGTCTAGTGGTCCGTCCCAGAGCTCGTTCTCCAGGGGAGTTACAATTTAGGCTGTTCTGCAGGTAGCTAACACTTATCAAAGTCTATTATAAATACAAATTGATACTTCTTTTACTAGTATTATTATGTGCTCGACAGATAAGTTAACCTAACTATAAGATAACCAATCTCACACTGGTTGAGGGTTCCGGCTGTAGCTCGCCTTCAGTTTCGACCGTATTATCGTATACGATTAATAATAAGTTTACAAATATCCTTGTGTGATTTGTAGGACAAAAAAAAACTTATATAAAATATTTAGTTGTGGCAAAAGAGAATTTCTTTTGTTCGTTTTAAATATTATCAAAAATACTAAAGTTGTTTTATTAAACTAGTTTCCGATATTCAATGGCATATTTAAATCAAATATTGAAAAATAAAATATAATTCGCCATGTGATGCCGGCAGAGTAGAATAGCAGCACCCCATATCCTCCAATGGGTATCGTAGAAGGTGACTAATGCATCAGCAAAGGGGTATTGATCAACTTATACTCCGTCCACCAATCCGCATTGGGCAAGCGTAGTGGACTACTGCCCGAATCTCCTTCGATGCAAGGAGAGTCCTTGTGTCCCAGCAGTGGGACGAATTATAAAAACTGTTATAATGATGATGATAATTGAAAAGGCACCACACACAGCGCACGAAATAACCAAAAATTAACGCGAATTAATTTAGTTGCGAACGATTAAATGTTGACTGCTTTCGAAGTAAAATAATTGCATTAAAATCTGCAATGACTGGTTATATTTAACGCAATTGGTGTTACCGCATTAATTGCGCAAAACATCTCCCTTTTGATAAACTCACCGTAAAATACAAGTGTTATAATTAAAACAATAAATCACTATCACTTTCGCCAATAATATTAATCGGTAACCGAAATATTGAAAGCGCACTACAAAATTAATGCAGCAATCGAAACTGTTTAATCTGTGGTGAATTTATAACGGTCATAGTAACAACCACAATCCTGTTGATATATTATCTATGGTAATAACTAACTTGTGATAGATAACACAGCGAAGTAATATATTAGATTTAGATATCGTTAATAATTAGGTTGTGACCGGATTGGTTTATTATGTTATAAAGTATAGAATGATTTCCAGATGTTGCACAATTTTGGATAAAAACGACTTTGATGTTTTTTTTGTTGGTATAAATTTTGTTATAATTGACACCGTTGTGGTGGAGTCGTCAGTATAGCTACCTACACATCAAGCGGTCCGGGTTCGAATCCTGGTAGCGGCAAATATTTGTGTAACGAACACGAATATTTGATTGCGAGTTATGGTTGTTTATATCATGTTTAAGTGTATTTATCAAAATATCTAATATTGTTATGTATATTAAAAATGTCGGTTATCTGGTATCCATAACACACGTTCTTAATGATACTTTTTTTGTGATAGATAATTGGTGTGAGCGTGGAAATGTACTATTACTAGTGGACGCCGGCGGTTTAGCTCGCGTTAACGTCGGATTTTTTCAGCCTAAAGTATTCCATGATAATCATTATCTTTATCTTTCTATATTTCGCTAACGTGTTCGATTTGTAGCAGTTATTGTATGTACATTCATGAAACGGGTCGCACACGGCAGATTTCGTCACCTATTGGCAGATGTCGGTCCATCGCATGGGTGATCCTCTCGGCCTAGTACCATCCACTCTTCCCTGAACAACCAATCGTTCAATCGATTGGTTTTCCACTCGACTCGAGACGTGACCGACGACAGTAGAATACTTGATGTCGAGTTCCCTGAGTTCTAGAGAGAAATAATAAAAGCTATAAAAAGAAAACGTAAAATTGAAATGAGGATCAACAAATTCATCAAGAGAGTTTTACTCGATACGCAGTGTATTCATGTCACAGTAGATGAAGGGAATGACAGACATTTCTTCATAAGAAAAACAATTCAAAATATATAAAACGTCTATCAAAATACGGCCAGGGTGTTACTATTGAAACCCCCTGTATATAAAATTATATACAAGTGTAAAAATAGATATATCAAAGTTCACTGTACAACACTAACATTAACACACACAAGGAAACTATAACAAACATCAAAATATATACACACCTACTTATCACTAACTATATACACCTTTACAACTTATGACACAATAATTATATAAAGACAAATACAAAATGACTTAAATTCTAACCTAACCCTAAACTGTTAGAACACTTGTAGTGTTTCAGTTTTGGCAATGGTTTGGTGAGAATGTCTGCAATCATGTCATTTGTGTGAATGTATTTGATGTGTAAGTTGTGGTGTGATAGTGATTCTCGTATGAAGTGGTGTCTGATGTCTATATGTTTGGTGCGCGCATGATATGTGTTGTTTTGACTGAGTTTGATGGAACTTTGATTATCTGAATGAATGATGAGAGTATCAGTGATACCGAAGACTTGTTCGATGAGTGCTTTGAGATAAATGCCCTCCTTGCAAGCTTCGGCCAGTGCCATGTACTCGGCCTCGGTGGTCGATAAAGCTACTGTGCGTTGCTTGCGAGCTTCCCAAGACACAGGTGCTCCGCTCATCTTAAAAGCAAATCCTGTATAGGATCGGCGATCGATTAAATTATTGCCGTAATCGGCATCAGCATACCCAGTTGGATAGAACTGGCCTGTCGACGAGAACTGAAGCTTCATATCTTTAGTACCTTTTGTCACGTGGAAATCCCTTAATAATGCCCGTCCTTTGGTTTCCACGGACAAAAGAAAAAAATAATATTATTCTTTTTTAAAAGGAAAAAAAATTAAACAACCCATGAGTTGCTAAGCCATTTATTATAAAGGTTAAGTACAATCTTAAGTTAACCAAAAAAAAATATAAGTAATAATAATCTTATAGGTGGCAAACAAGCTTTCGGTCCACCTGATGTTAAGCGGATACTGCTGCCTATAGACACTTGCAATATTAAGGGCGACTCCCTTAATACTGCAAGTGCGTTGCCACCCGGGGGACTAAGATGGTATGACCCCCCTTTCCCGGTAATTTCACTGGCTACCTTTCCCTTCTACCCAGATGGCAGCGAACTGCTTCACAGCAGAAATAAGAAAGGCGGTGGTACCAACCCAGCCGACCCAAACTATGGGTCTACCACCTAGTGCTAATGAGTTTAAGACCCTTACAGGTATAAAATAAAAACACTAAATTAACAAATTTGCTCAGATGGAGCGGGCCGTATAACTCCGGTCCTATAAATCTAGGCTCTTTGATCTTAGTAGGTAAACTTAGTAGGAACACTAAAATCTACGTAGCAAATACCACCATTATCTGTTTTTAGACATGTAAAAGGAACTAATTTAAAGATTTAACATTACGGAACCGACCTGCTCTCCGGGAGGGTACTTCCTTGTTACTTAAAATTTTCTCATGGTCCAAATGATCAAATGGGCACCTCAGTATGCCATGTGCTCACCAAATCCCGGTATAAAAATATAAAATTCTTTTTCCCTAGGCCTGAAAAGATAAATACAAAGACCTGACATTAGCCTAGGATAACTAACGCCTACCACATGTTTCCATAAAACAATAAGACTTGAAGACTTACCAAGTTACACGAGGCGAGAAGGTTATCCTCAACCATTTGTGATCTCAGTCTTTCTCCCACCAAACCCATACAGCTCCAACTACATGTCCTTTTACTATTTCGCTTCACTTAGCGAAAGCGTGGCTGGAATTAAAATTGACATTTCGAATCTCAACACATTCACAAATTTCGAACAAAACGAATAGCACAACGTGAAATTCACATTCTCGCTGATTGCTAACTTACCTCGTCACCGAAAATTCTGGCATATCAACCAGTTAAATAAAATTTTATATTAGGACCCTTTCAGCCCATTGTAATTTGCAAGGCTTCAAACAGAAAATGACCAGTCATTGACCCCAACTTGGGTGACCCTCTCTCGATTCTCAACTCCTGATATCGAGTAATTTCCCCATACGGATTAATGATTTAGACAAAAAATAATTACAAAATTAAAATTCATTGCATGAATTGAGACCACAACATTTATTTAATCTATACCTAATCATTTTTATTCTATTTCAAACAGGAAAAAGCGCATAAAAGCGAATATGTTAACAAAACTTAGGAAATGTTTAACCTTGAAATGGCAACTCGAAAACAAAAAGGGAAAAATGCAATGATTTGATTGGCTGACCAATCACCAAATTGTTGCTAAGAAAATTCAATCTAGCATTTAAAATGTAAATAGTTAAGACCAAATTTCTTACTACGGAACGATCAAAATAGTTTCAACAATGGAAAAGACTTTCACATAAGTCAAATGAAAACAAACTAAAATTTTCATGATAAATACGCGGTAAGCGCACAACCAATCAGAAACGAGGATACCAAGGTATAATTATTGGTAAAATGCGGGAAATTCGAAATGTCCTTCTTATCAACCGTGAACCTACAAATCACAACGTGACAATACCCCCCTCACTGAAAAAAAAGACGCTGCCCTCAGCGTCATGCCAAAAGCAAAACGAACCCATTAACAACAACAGCTAGCAACTCAAGAGAAAAAAATATATATATAATCTATCATCACCTACAAAACTGACAAGCAGTATAAAAAAATCTAGTACTAGACTTAAAACCTATATATACGCTAAGCCGTTTTAGAAGTACATGCATTTACTTCTAGAACCAAGACCAAAAGGTCTCAAAATTTAAATTTAAGTAGGTACGTACCAATACTAAAAAAAAAACATGCAGTAGTTATCTAAACTAATTTGAAAACTGGAGGTTTTCCACGAACAAACAACAAACAACCCAATAGGGCTAAACACAGAAGGTATAAATCTATAATAATAAACGTTTAAAACTATCTTATTTTTACTCTTCCTTGACTAAAGTTGAGTAAAGACCCACAGTCCACTAGACTTATGCACTAAAGGTATGTATGTATATACCTAAAGCACCAAAATGCCACAAAATGTACAGACAACAGTAAGCCATGCCACCACAAACTGACGAATCCTTCCAATCGATTTTCTACCCAAACGCTTAGGTAATAAAGTATAAAATCGATTGGGAAATTTGCCCCTGCGGCAACCCGACGTGCCGCTGACTATACATGTGGAATGCATGTAAGCAACTGAACACAAAATGTGTTACAAAACACAAGAAATCTCACCTACAAAATGTATCAACAAGACACCCAAAAGAATCACCACAAAATGCATCAAAAGATACCAAAACTCTCCTACAACTAAATGTCTCAAAAGACACAACAAATCTAGAAAAGTTTTCTCAAATCTTACCTAGGACACAATAGATTTGGTACTCACCAATACAGGTTGGAAAAAAAAATTATCTCCTGACATGAGGAAGAAAACTTATTAATTAGGGCAACAGCCCCATAAAAATTGAAAAGTAATGGAAATGTAATTGTCAATTGTCTCAGGTCTTAGCAGCTTTCCCTTCTCTTTCATGAATAAACTAACATACCATTCCACATCTCACTGAGCTCAGTTCACTACACAGCTATACATCGCCGCTCAACCTAACATACTTCATTTCATTCACCGAAGGTGTGACATTAAATTAATTGCACACACCCAATCAAACATACAATTCGTGTGACAAACCGACCATCGTTTGACAATATTTGACACACTACAATGGGAAGATGGTAATACATTTTTATGCTTTCAAATCTTTGATGTGCCAAGAGCCAATTGACTGACCATCAGAAACTCTTTCCAATTCATAAACCAATGGCGATAAAACTTTCTTGACCTTACATTTTTCAAATTTAGGTGCAAGCTTCGCCATTTTAAATTTGTCAGCATCACTCTGAACAAAAGTCTTTTTCCAAACAATACTACCCTCAGAGAACCTAGCCTGTCTTCTCCTTAAATTGTAATGTGAAGAATTATTTGCATGAGCCTTTAATAAATTTTCACGCACCTTATCGAAAATAGCTTTTAAGTTATGGAATTCACCAGCATATTCATCCCTTGGTATGCCTGGTTCGTATTCCTTGTCGGTGTCCTTATTACAGTGTGGACAAGTTTTGGTAGTGTAATTAACCTTGCCACACTTAAAACATTTTAACAATTTCTCTTTACATAATCTAAAATTGTGGTTACCTTTACCACACTTAAAGCATATAGGTTTCCCTTCAACGAGTTTGGGTCCTGTTTGCTGTGGAGAAGAGGTTTTACTAACGACGTCATTGTTCAGAGGTTGTTCCGATATCAAATTGACCGATTTAGACTTATTTTTATAACAAAACTCTGTGCTTAGACTAAAAGACCTAGGTCCTATCGAAAAATCGGAACGGTCGCTCGCTGCTTCTAGCTTGCGGCATTTTGTCTTTAAATCTGTAACAGAAGCAATCTCTACCAGAGCCAACTGTCGAATAAAATGCGGTTTGATGTTGTGTTGAAGAATTTCTAACTGCTGCTTTTCCGGCAACGGCGACTTAAGTCTGTTGAACAAGCACGACATCACTGCAAAATAAATATGGGTCGGTTCATCCGCACCCTGAACTCGTGATCTAATGTCGCGTAACAAAACATAGTCATAATCACTTGAAACAAACTCTTCCAACAACAAACTCCTTAATTCTGACCAAGAAGAAACACTATCACGAACCCCTCTATACCACAACAATCCTTGGTCTGAAAACAATTGTGCCGCAGAGTTAAATAACCTTGAATTTGACACGTTATACGACAGTTGAAGTTCTTCTACCCTTTCTAGGAATGACAAAGGATCTGTGGTTCCATTGAAACGCAAGTTCCATTTTGCAACATTTTTGTCACCCGAACACTCAACTACTGGTCTGCTCGCGGGGGCACTGTCTGCCTCCTGTGGTTGAGTGCTCCGGAGAACATAATATTTCTGAATAGTCGCAAACAACGAATCTATATTTTTCGAAAGTTCAACCTTTTGTGTCAAAATGGCAGGGTCCTCTGAATAAACACGCAACAATCTATGATAAAGATGGCAAACCAAGGCGCGACATCTTGATAAACAGTAAGTGGAATTCGTTTTCTCATACCTACTTACATTTTGTGATAATTCTTTTGATTTATCTAATATTATTTTAATTTCCGCTTGACAATCAAACTCAGTATCGAATACAAACTCGGAAGGACACTCCTCCAAAAGTCGTTTAAGCTGTTTCCGTAATAAATGTACTGTGGCCGCTGGTACCTCTGACCTAATAGTGACCTCATAAACAAGTTCATCCTTCAATAAGGGGTGAACTAAAATTTCTCTATCCATGGTGGTAGATGCCTTACAAAACGCAAAGAGAAAAAAAAATCTTAAAATAGCTTAATAATAATTAACCACGAAACTAATCTCATTACTTTAGTGCTATTGTCAAAAAACAATGTATCTCAAAAGATAACATAAAACTTATTTTAAGTTTACCAAAAAAAACAAGTGTATAGTACTTATTTAAATTATTAATCTTGTTTAACACAGTTTTACTTTCTAATAAGTTCAACTAAGAAACATATTTTACTTTAATACTTGTAAGCAAAAAAAATTTTAGGTGAGCGCTTCCAACTTACATTCCATCATAAAAAACATCCCAGCGCACCTAATCTACCACAGTAAAACAATATCTTACTTGCAATACCATACACTAAAATTCTTAAATATAATCTTATAGTTCTAATAAACACAATGAAACAACCACACACTTTTTTATTTTTTCTCTTTAATTGGACAAATACAAAACAACATTAGCGTGGAAGGGCTCCTTATTTAACAAAACTTCTAAATTCTACATATATAGTCAATAGTCAATATCTTTATTGCATTCCATGTTGTACATTTTAGAAGGTCTTAAATAATCTATGGTATCAAACATAGACCCGGTTTGGGCACAGCAATTTCTCTATTAATTTTGCATGCATATACAATTTCGGAATTCTGAGAGAGTAAGCAAATATAAAATATCGAAATTCATAAAAATGTCAAAAGTGTATAAAATGTCTAAATTCATCAAATCCAATTAAGTGCTTATGTCAAATCAAATATATAATGCAGTCAAATTTATAAAATATCAAAATTATATAATGTCAAAATTTATAAAATATAAAAAATAATAAAAATAAATAATAATAATAATTTGATATTAACAGAATTCATGAGGAAATTTGTATAAAATTATATTCACACTTATTATTCACATTAATTTAGTACATTTTAAACTAAGAATTAAAAGTTAAGAACTCTTGCAACGTATAAAAGCATTTTCCAATTAAATAATCTTTTAATGTTTTTTTAAAAGTCTGAAAATTTTCAATGTTATTAATTTCGTCGGGGATTTTATTAAATATTTTTATTGCCATTGCGTGCGGTCCCGATTGAGCTATTTTCAATTTAAGCAATTTAATTGCTAATTTCTTACGCGGCCGTAAATTTACAGGTCTAACGTATTGTGCGAATAGGTGTATATTATTTTTGACAAATTTGCATATTTCATATATGTACAGGCATGTTAGGGTCAGGATTTTTTCTGATACAAAGTATGTCCTACAGCTAGTTTGTTCGTCTATATTCACGATTATTCTAAGACACCGTTTTTGTAGCCTAAATATGTTTGTAACATTTGTGCTATTCCCCCATAGTATTATTCCATACTGAAGCCAAGCATGGGCATAGGCATAATATGCTGTTAGCGCGGTGTTTTTGTCTGTAGATTTTTTTAATTCATATAAGGCATAACTAAATCTTGCAAGTTTTGTTGCGATAATTTGGATGTGCTCTTTCCAATTTATATTGGTATCAATATTTATCCCCAACAGACTATAGTTTGGGACTACTTCTAGTGGTAGGATATTTTTATATTTATAATTTATTGTCAATGGTTGTCTTTGGTATGTCCGAAATTGCATTAGTTTTGTTTTATTAAAATTTATTTTTAGGTTGTGATCATTTAACCAGTCTTCTATTTTAGAAAGCATGTCATTTATTTCTTTGTTTATAGTCATTACATTCTTGCATGGGATAATTATCGATATGTCATCTGCGAATAATGTACACGGACCGTTTATTATGTATGGGAGATCATTTATATACAACAAAAAGAGAATACACCCGAGAACGCTACCTTGTGGGATTGATTTAGATATTTTAATTTTTTGTGATCTTATTTTTTCGATATTGTTTGTGTAGTAATCATAGTGTTCTATTTCAACATACTGAACGCGGTTACTCAGATATGATTCGAACCATTTATGTATCAAACCTCTTACACCAATCCCATATAATTTATTTAATAATGGTCTGTACAGAACTCGGTCATACGCCTTGCTCATATCAAGCAATAAACCAATGGCGTATTTGCTATCATTTATAATATTAAGAAGCTCGTCTATGTACCTGAATACTGCTAGTGATGTCGACCGATTTCTCCTAAATCCGTTTTGACATTCGTTAAGTATTCCGAATTTTTCACAATATGCGTATAGGCGTGTTGACATTGCTGTTTCAAATATTTTTGAAAAAGTTGGTAACAATGCTACTGGTCTATAGTTATTGCAGTCCTTTTGATCGCCTTTTTTGTGAAGTGGTTTTATGATAGATAGCTTTAGCGCGTCTGGCACTATTCCTTCATCGAATGACTGGTTTATTAGGTAGCATAAGATTGGTGCTAATTTACTAGCACATTTACGTATTAGTGAAGGAGGTAAATTATCATGGCCAAAACTATGTTTGTTTTTTAACTTCCGTATTATCTTATAAATTTCGTCTGTGTTACAATGCCCTAGATACATAGAGTTTTCGGAGGGACTAATAACTGGACGACCAAGCGGTTGTGGTTCATTTTTAGCCTTGATAACTACCTTTTTTAAGAATTTGACATATTTTTTATAATTTTTGTTCAATATAGGATTTTCTGTGTGTATATTTAAAATTTTTAAGAGTCTCTTATGTCTGCATGATGTTTTGATTCCGGTTGTTAGCCACGGTTTTTTATTTATCGTTTTTATTTTTATGCGCTGTAATGGCACATTTTTCTCCAAAATATTATTTAGAATTTTACTAAATGAATCGTAGTTTTCATTTACATTTTTATCAAGTGTGATAATTTTACTAAAATCAGTATATTCTAATTCGGTTATAAAATTTTCTATGTTTTTGTCGTTATATAATCTTTTATTTAAATACCACATCTTCGGTGAAGTACTTTTAGTCTCTAGAATTTTTATAAGTATCCCTTTGTGATCTGAGAACCCGTATTCTTTTGCAGCTATGTCAATTTGTCTGTTTTGAAAGTTAGTGAAGAGGAGGTCAATACAAGTCTCACTATGATTTGTGATCCTAGTTGCCGTCTTTACATTTTGATAAAAGTTAAAACTATTCATCAACTCTAATAGCGTCTTTGTGTGTATGCTTTTATCAAATACATTTGGGTCGATCAACTTTTAAGTGTCCCGTTTGTGATATTTTGTACATTTTTGTTAATATTTAAATTTCACTCGGAATTTTATGTAAGATTGTAGATTATTTATTAAATTTTTTATTCCGATATCGAGCAGCGCACTTTTTCATATTCTTTGTACAGTTTTCATCGAAAATGTCCAAACCGGCAAGAAAAATGCGTCCCTTGGACAACCACTTTCGAATTTTTTTTGATGGAGTAAATATTGATAAAAATTAAACTAGCTCACTTCACATCAGTGAACATATCAAAAACCACATTTGGCTTTTTATAAATTACTACTTTATGTAATATTTCACCAGATATTTCTAATAAAAGGGTCTCTTGGACAACCATTGTCCTAAAACTTAGAGAAAAGTAAGTTAAAACCGCAAGTTTAGGTTACTGTCAGTAAAAAAACACTTGGATTTGAATATACTTACGTAATAATAGTTGACTATTTGAATAAAATAATATTATTCGATCATTCCTTGACAAAACAGCGATCTTAAGTTTTCAAATATAGGGGACAATGCAGTTGTCCAACAGACAATTTGGTTGTCCAAAAGACACGACACACCTTCAACTTCTAATTTGTAGTCCGGTTTTAAGGCTCATTACTAATGATTAAATAAGGAAAAGGCCGTATTTGTTGAAAACACATATATTATAGTGTAGTGATAATTTTTATAACCCAAAACAAACCTAAAAAAAGTAATAAACTTAAAAAAAAACTCTTTCAAAATTTTAATATATAGGTAACATTTAAACATTATAATCAACAGTATCTAGAAATGGAAAGATATAAACTTTGTATTGAATTATAATCAATTCTTTGGATACTTTCACTTCATCATCATCATCTAAAGCCTTCCTCAACCAATTTGGTGTAGGCCTCCTCCAACCCCCTCCACTTTCCTCTATTTTGAACTGTCAGCGGGCCAAAATTGAATATTTTGGCCCGCTACTTTTCTGATGTCATCTTTCCATCTCATTTGCGGTGTGCCAACTGGTCTTTCAAAGCCCCACGGCCTCCATTTTATTAAAGCCTTGCACCATGAATCTGTTTTACGGGCTATATGACCTGCCCGTTGCCACTTCGGTTTGGCTATTCGCTTCACAATATCTGAAACTTTTCTCTGTTTTCTCAGCCACTTGTTAGTCCTGCGGTCTTTTAAAGTTACTCCTACTAGCCTACGTTCCATCGCTCTTTGAGTGACAATGAGCCTCTAGAGAATCGCTTTGGTATTCACCTAAGTCTCAGATCCGGATATGGGTCAGCAGATTGGGATGGTATGCGCGACTACTTTGCGTCTATCCCTTAAAAGCAACGGTGCTTCAGTGAGAACTATACATCAGCCAGAGGAGATTGTATTGGGTATGGAATACTACATTCCCCATACAAATCTCATCAGCAAGGGCAGGCGTGACCTTTGGTTTAACCGCGATTGTGCCGATGCTGTCTCAAATAAAAACAGGCGGCGTATCGCACTTGGATCAGAGGTCGGGCTCTTAAAGCTCCTGATATTGAGTCACTGAAAGCAGCCTACAATAAGGCTTCCAAGTCCTGTAAGAAGGCTTAAATAAGAGCAGATGCCCAGCGCGTAGCACGCGTTGGCCATGAATTGGTGACGCATCCCACGGGCTCCAGTAGTTACTAGCGTCTGGCCAAAGCTGTGCAAAGTAATTTCTGCCAGCCAACGCTGCCACCCCTGAGATCGCTCAATGGGTCACTTGCTCACAAGCCGCAGAAGAAAGCCGATTTTCTGGCAAGACTCTTTGCGGCTAATTCCCTAGTCGATGATTGCAACACACAACCATCATCACTACCTCATTGTGGCTCCACGATGCCTAACATTAAAATTAGGCAGCGTGAAGTTCGTGCGGAACTGCAATCACTCGACGTCCGGAAAGCTAGTAATCCTGATGGCATCCTGGGGGTTGTTCTTTAAAAAATGCAGCGGAGTGGTCTCCCGTACTTACGCGCCTATACCTTAACCGGAGGCTTGGCGAGAGGCTAATGTGCAGCCTGTACCCAAAAACGACGCCGCTGTAATTGCCCCGTTTGCACGCTAAAATTGTTTCTCATAAACAATTATATTGGTAAAAACAACAAAAAAGAAAAATAGTTCCCTTAACAACTTTATTAGCCTGGTTTTATATTTAACTGTCCATTGGGCAACCAATACTGTCCCTTAGACAACCGTTTCAGTTGTCCAAGTGACTGGTTGTCCCAAAGACATTTAATGAGTTTTGAGTTCTTTTGTTAAAAAGGCTGTCCTTATTTCACATTAGCGAATATGGAAACTAAAACCAAGATCAAAAGCATTCTTAACAAATGTAATTTTTAATTAAATAACAATTTACTTACATTTTTGCTGCGGTCGTTCAGCGGACACACAATAAAGCCACCCACTCTCACGGCGGGATCTCGGATGACTGACGGCGTGAATATCGTTAAAACAAATTGTCGGTTTGTTGGGTTTGGCGGTAAGGGCCATCAGCTTGATTGTCTAATAACTTCTAGCGTCATCTATGTATAAAATTCGAAATTCTGAGCGGTTGTCCAAGTGACTTAAACTTTTCGCATTTTATGGGGACAACTTTAACAAGCAAAAAAATAATTGAAAATATTTAAACAAAAAATATTTCACTGCGTTTTTCTAAAACTAGATATATAATACTGCTTATATATGTATTATTAATGATCATCACCATATAAAGTTTTTTCGTAACTTACGATTTACATAAAGACTTTTGCTGGGGGACAACCTTCATTACTTTGAAAAGACTTGGACGTCGATTGGACAACCATTTTAATATTATTAAAAAACATAAATTTATTATTTCTTTTTAGCACTGAAGTGCGACTTAAAGTATTAAGTATAAGCCTTGCTAGTTTTTATTAGTTAAAAGATTTTAATTTTCGAGTTTTCTTTATTTTATTTATAGGGACAATGTAGGGAGTTAGAGGGACAACTAAAAGTTGATCGACCCATTTACATTAAAATCCCCGCCGATTATAATATCTTTTTTATAGTATTTTTTAATAGTATGTTGTAAGAGTTTTTTTAATGATTTAAAGAAAGTTTCAACCATTCTGTTTTTGTTTGGCCAGTAAATACTTATCAATATTAAATTTTGATTTGTTAGTTCTACACCACATGTTTCAAAAACCATCTCTGTCGACAAATTTGATATATCTAATCGCTCTGTAAAATCCACGTCCTCTTTAACCATGATGCACACTCCGCCACCTTCATGTTTTACTCGACTGTAGTGTGATGCCACTTTGAAACCTTCTATTCGGAGGCGATCCAATTTTTCATGCGATATCCAAGTTTCTATGAGGCAAAGTGCTTGTATGGTTTTGTCTTCTTCCATGACAGCTTCTATTAAATGTTGTTTGTTGTTGATACTGCGAATGTTTTGGTATAGTATGCTGAACTTATCGAAAAAAATGTTTCTGCGTTGGTGAGGCCGTTATTCTATTCGCGTTTGTATTACTATTTCTCTGACTAGGGTGTTCCCCGTGACGGTGCAGTGTAGATGATATATTTTTATGTAATGTTTCGTCTTGGACACTTTGTGATACTGATATGCTTTTGTCTTTTATATGTTCGATTCTGTTTCCATTGCTTCCTCTTGTTGGTTCGTGTTCTTTCCCATCTATGATTAGTTTATTATTGATTATATTTGCTCTATGTCCATTTTTCCGGGCATTCACTAGAGCCTCTACTAAAGTTTTCCTGTGTTGTAGAGCTTCGCCTGAGAGTAGTTCGGATACCGTTATGCCCGTATTTCTAAAGACGCGTTTGTTTGATAATATGTAGCTTGTCATATTTTTACTTAGCAACTCTACCAGTAGTGGTCGTCGGTGGCCACTTTTCCCTAGCCTCCTAATGTCCTCTATGTACCCATTTAAGTTTGTATTTAATACATCTCTAAAAAGGTGGACAACTTTATTTCTCAATTCATTTTCATCTTCCCATCTTCTTTCCTCGAGTCCATAAAGTATGATTGTTTTTTTTATTTCACTTACGTATTTGTTTTCTCTAAATTTATATAACTGGTTCTCTTCTTCACTACTTTTTGATATTCGCTTATGTATCTCTTGTATTTCTTTGGTCAATTTAAGGTTTTCTTTTTCTAATTCATTTACGATATTATTTGTCTGCTTTAAAGATTCCTCTAATTTCATCTGTTCTGATTTAATCTTGTTAGTCGTGTCTGCCAGAGATTCAGTAGTTTGCTTTAGTCCGGTTATTTCATCAGAAAATAACGATAAAATGTTGGATGTTAGTTCAGTAATCAGGGACTTTTTATAATTTTCGAGCTTCGTATCTAGAAGTGATTCGATTTGGTCTAATGTTATTGAGTTGTGGTTTTTTATGCATTTTTCACTTACAGATTGAGAAAAGGTTCCTGTTTCCGTGTGTGCGGTATCGTCTAATAGGCTCAAGTTTTCGTTGAGTGATTTCGTCTCGTTAGGGTTATTTTCTTTTGATTTCTTTGATCTTAAGGTCACATTTCTGCTGTCTTCGCTTTCACTAGGACTTCTACGTATTGGTGTGTTAGTGTTATCCGTCCTTGGCAACTGAAGTCGGCATTTTTGACATTTCCAATTTGTTTTATGTTCTTTTGTCATTGTATTTAGATATCTTTGTATGGATATATTTGCGCATTCCAAATCATACTTATCTTTGCATAGACAACAGGTTAGATATTCTCGATTTTTGAGACTATGAATATCTCGTAGGCAGCCTGCACATTTTAATGCCATTATTGTGTCAAATGAATTCCTCTTTAACGACACCAACCAAGTAGTACAAACGAAAATCAAATTTTAAATCTACAATATTTATTTTGTTCCAAAAAAAGCCAGCCGCGCTGAGGTTTCGATCCGCGGGACTCTTGATTGAGATAGTAACACTCAGACCACTCGGCCACGGGCTCTTTATGATTACTTATGAAACTAGTGTACTGGTCTTACAATCTACACTGTTTGTCTATTATTTGTAGGTAGGGGATAAATTTTAAACATTTATCTGTTTCTTCGTGAATTTGTTTAAAACACTTGAACTATCATAATTTTGTTTATTTTCACTTATAAAGCTTATCACGTATTATAATAATAATGTTGTGGTGTAAATTGTGTTAAGGTTATTACTTGCTGCACTTTGTTTACACTGGTTTTATTTGATTGTTTTGCTACACATTAGAAATCGTACGTATCTTTTTTCTCACTTATTATTTCTCTTGGATAACGATCACGGTTAATATTTATACAAAGTAGTCACTGTGTATCACTAGGAAATATTCTTAGACGCATAATTATAATTTAAAATGAAAATAATACTAGGAGCTTTCGTTTACGACTGTTTTGACAGGTCCCCAATATAAGAACAATCTTCTAATATTGAAAGTTATAATCTGTATATAGAAACAAACAAAAAACATTAATAAGGAGGCATCCCACTCTTAAACCAAAAGGTAGTATTTGCTACACAAAATCAACAAAAAAAAAAAAATATCCCCCCACTGAATCACTAACAATCCCCCAAAATTTGCTTACATCCAGTAATCAACCAAATTATTTGAACCAACAACCAGGACAGATGTTCAACTTTCGAAAAAAAAAAATCTCCGCAGTCCGAGTATTGAGAAATGGATAAATCTAAGTTACCTTTAAAACTAAAAAAAACAGAACAAAGAGCCAGATTAAATTCACTTGGGCGCCATTTTGTCACGTGGAAATCCCTTAATAATGCCCGTCCTTTGGTTTCCACGGACAAAAGAAAAAAATAATATTATTCTTTTTTAAAAGGAAAAAAAAATTAAACAACCCATGAGTTGCTAAGCCATTTATTATAAAGGTTAAGTACAATCTTAAGTTAACCAAAAAAAAATATAAGTAATAATAATCTTATAGGTGGCAAACAAGCTTTCGGTCCACCTGATGTTAAGCGGATACTGCTGCCTATAGACACTTGCAATATTAAGGGCGACTCCCTTAATACTGCAAGTGCGTTGCCACCCGGGGGACTAAGATGGTATGACCCCCCTTTCCCGGTAATTTCACTGGCTACCTTTCCCTTCTACCCAGATGGCAGCGAACTGCTTCACAGCAGAAATAAGAAAGGCGGTGGTACCAACCCAGCCGACCCAAACTATGGGTCTACCACCTAGTGCTAATGAGTTTAAGACCCTTACAGGTATAAAATAAAAACACTAAATTAACAAATTTGCTCAGATGGAGCGGGCCGTATAACTCCGGTCCTATAAATCTAGGCTCTTTGATCTTAGTAGGTAAACTTAGTAGGAACACTAAAATCTACGTAGCAAATACCACCATTATCTGTTTTTAGACATGTAAAAGGAACTAATTTAAAGATTTAACATTACGGAACCGACCTGCTCTCCGGGAGGGTACTTCCTTGTTACTTAAAATTTTCTCATGGTCCAAATGATCAAATGGGCACCTCAGTATGCCATGTGCTCACCAAATCCCGGTATAAAAATATAAAATTCTTTTTCCCTAGGCCTGAAAAGATAAATACAAAGACCTGACATTAGCCTAGGATAACTAACGCCTACCACATGTTTCCATAAAACAATAAGACTTGAAGACTTACCAAGTTACACGAGGCGAGAAGGTTATCCTCAACCATTTGTGATCTCAGTCTTTCTCCCACCAAACCCATACAGCTCCAACTACATGTCCTTTTACTATTTCGCTTCACTTAGCGAAAGCGTGGCTGGAATTAAAATTGACATTTCGAATCTCAACACATTCACAAATTTCGAACAAAACGAATAGCACAACGTGAAATTCACATTCTCGCTGATTGCTAACTTACCTCGTCACCGAAAATTCTGGCATATCAACCAGTTAAATAAAATTTTATATTAGGACCCTTTCAGCCCATTGTAATTTGCAAGGCTTCAAACAGAAAATGACCAGTCATTGACCCCAACTTGGGTGACCCTCTCTCGATTCTCAACTCCTGATATCGAGTAATTTCCCCATACGGATTAATGATTTAGACAAAAAATAATTACAAAATTAAAATTCATTGCATGAATTGAGACCACAACATTTATTTAATCTATACCTAATCATTTTTATTCTATTTCAAACAGGAAAAAGCGCATAAAAGCGAATATGTTAACAAAACTTAGGAAATGTTTAACCTTGAAATGGCAACTCGAAAACAAAAAGGGAAAAATGCAATGATTTGATTGGCTGACCAATCACTAAATTGTTGCTAAGAAAATTCAATCTAGCATTTAAAATGTAAATAGTTAAGACCAAATTTCTTACTACGGAACGATCAAAATAGTTTCAACAATGGAAAAGACTTTCACATAAGTCAAATGAAAACAAACTAAAATTTTCATGATAAATACGCGGTAAGCGCACAACCAATCAGAAACGAGGATACCAAGGTATAATTATTGGTAAAATGCGGGAAATTCGAAATGTCCTTCTTATCAACCGTGAACCTACAAATCACAACGTGACACTTTGAGGTACCGAAGTACACGCTTAGCGGCCTTCCAGTGTACCCCCCCGTAATGTGCATTAAATTGGGAAAGGTAAGAAACCGCGTGAGCGATATCAGGCCTTGTACAGATTGAGATGTACATTAAAGACCCGATAAGCTCTTGATATGGAGCTTCAAACTTCTCGTCATTCTTGTCAGGAAGTGTTAACTTCAGGCCAATTTCCAATGGTGTCGTGACACTAATCGCATCACTCATGCCAAATTTTTCAATTAGTCTCTCGACATATTTTGTTTGGTCAAGGCTAATACAATTTTTAGATTGAATGACCCTCATACCAAGACAATCCTTAAGACAGCCTAGGTCCTTAACGATGAACTTTTTCATGAGTTCACGTTTGAAGTCATCTTTAAGGGCATTGTTGTTACTGACTAAGAAGAAATCGTCGACAAAAACAGCTACAATAAGAATGTCCTTGTCTGATCTTTTATAATAAAGACAGTGTTCAGATGGCGCTTGAGTAAGTGACAGCTCTGCCATAGCTTCACAAACTTTCTTATTCCATTGGCGAGGCGCTTGTTTTAAACCATATAGTGACTTTTTCAGTAAACAGACTTTTCCTTTGGGATTAGTCGCAAAACCTTCTGGCTGCTCCATATAAATCTCCTCCTCGAGGTCTCCATTTAAGAAGGCGGTTTCCACATCAAGGTGGTCAACTTGTAGGCCATGTTGTGCAGCAAACGCGATCAAAAGTCGAACGGAAGATAGACTGGTGACTGGAGAGAAAGTTTCTCCATAATCTATTCCAGCGACTTGTGTGAAGCCCTTGGCCACTAGCCTGGCTTTGTATTTGGTCACGTTTCCTGAAGTGTCCTTTTTAATCTTGAATACCCATTTGCACTTCGTAGTTTTTCTGTCGGAGGGTCGATCGACGAGAATCCAGGTGCCGTGCTCAATCAGTGAGTTATACTCAGATTGCATAGCCTCAAGCCATCGTTCCTTTTCTGGGTGCTCTGTGACTTCTTTAAATGTTTCTGGCTCCAGGTGTGAGGTCAGGTACAGGTTATCCTGAAATCTGACAGGAGGTTTCCTATCTCGTGTAGGATATCTTCTTTCAGATTCAGTCTCTACTGTAGAGTCAGGATCTAAATGGCCAGAAGAAGTCACAGGAGAACTGGAGTTGTCACTCTCAGCTGTGTCCTGCTGTATGATTGGAACTTCTGGTTGAGAAAGAGGTAACTCCTGAGGCTGCAATTGAGTTTCGGGCTGAGATACTGGATCTACGTCATCGATGGGTATCAAGATTTCAGACCGTGATGATGGAGAGTCTGAGGAAAGAATATTCGGCTCGGCTACGGGTTCAGCAACGGGCTCAGCTACGGGCTCTGCTTGTGTCTTATCCTCAATGACGACAACATCCCTCGCATTGATAATTGTTCGGGGATTTTGGGGATCAATAAGGCGATAGGCTTTACTCACTCCGTTGAGTACCCAACGAAAATGCACTTTTGTGTCTTTGACTCAAGTTTCGTGCGTTTTTCTTTCGGCACGAGAACGTGAGCTTCACTACCGAATACTCTCAAGTGAGAAAGATTCACTTTCTTCCCTGTCCAAAGTTCTTGAGGGATCTGGTTGTTGAGAGATTGTGTAGGCACTCGATTTTTAATATAAATCGCCGTATTCACAGCTTCTCCCCAATATGCAAGCGGTAGCTGTGAGTCCAGGAGCATGGATCTAGCCTTTTCGATGATGGTACGGTTGGCGCGTTCGGAAACACCGTTTTGCTGCGGAGTATATGGTACCGTGGCCTGATGCACGATGCCATTTTCCTTCAAAAATAAAGAAAAATCTTTATTGACATACTCGCGACCATTGTCCGTACGTAGCACTTTGATCCGTTCACCAGTTTGGTTTTCTACTAAATGTTTAAATTCTAAAAATTTACAAAAAACTTCCGATTTTGATTTTAAAAAATATCCAAATGTTTTGCGACTAAAGTCGTCTGTAAATGTTAACAAATAAAGAGCTCCGCCCCACGAGTGCATACTCATTGGTCCGCACAAATCCGAATGGATGAGCTGTAGGACTTTACTAGATTTGCTAGTAGAATTTTTAAATGGTTGTTTAGCAAGCTTACCTTGCAAGCAGGGAATACAATTTTTGTTTAAATTCCCACTAAAGTTTACGCCAATACATTTATTTTTGATAATATGCATACTTTGTGCATTTAAATGTGCTAGTCGTCTATGCCACAGTAAAGCAGACTCCTTTGCCGTATTCGTGGCAAAAGCATGTGAATAATCCACATCTAGTCTATACATCCCTTTATGGTTTGAACCAGTCGCTATGACGGGACCTGTGACATGACAGTTGCCACTTGGACATATTTTTACGCCATCTGCAGGCCTAGCACGGGACGTGGAGAAATCTCCCCGGGGAGAAGACAAAATTTTTCTCTCTCCCTCTTTGTCTTTCCCTAGAGCTAGCATGGCAATAGGGAGAGACTAATTTGTCCCCAGTGACAAAATTCTCCCGGCAGTGCTGCCAATCTAAGCGGAATATAGAGCGAATGATTGAACTCGTTCTTTTGCATCGACAACGCTACCAAAATAGAAATACATAGCAACTGGCCTAATAGAGTGGAATCTATTGACTTTTAAAATTGTTAAGATAAATACAAAATTGACGTGTTTATTTATTTGGGGTGCGTTCCAAAACGATTTCAATTTACTCGGGGTAGCGTCCAAAAGGCTCACTATTGGTCGTTTTATTAGAAGCGCTTTCACCATTGGTTAGTTTTGTTAAACTATAGTCATTTTACACCAATTAGAAAAAAACCTTGCTTTCTAACGCTGTCTACTGGCTTCACCTGGTTTTGGAACGCAACCTTGATCAGTTCATGTAAATGAAAGTTTCATATTACTAATCAATTACTATCATTTTGAATTTTGTTACAGACATGAATTACGAATTTCTCTAAACATTATGCCATTCTACTTGGAGTATATTCATGTGTTTTATATTATTTTATTTTTTCATAAGAGTTAGAAGCACTGCCATTTCCAGAGATTTTGCATTTTTTTATTTTTCTGCATTTTTCATTTTTTTTTGTAGAGCCATTTCCTTGCTAACTCTATAATTGTGGAGGAACTCACTCTCGGCAACTCACAGGAATTTGACGAATTTCGTATTAATTCGACCGAGTGATCAACTTCTTGAGAAAGTAATAAATTAAAATAGCCTCGGGACATGATAGCCAATTAATTTATAAAGTTGACACTTCTAGATAAATAGAGAACTACCTATAGATTCATCATAAAGGAAATCACAAAGATTCAACTTTGTCCCCACCTAAATATCTCGGTGACAAATTTCTCTTCTTGAAATGTCAAAAGTGGAAATATGTCCTCCATAAAAGTGACGCCGTGCTAGGGAAGTGGAGAAACAGTCCCCTTATTATGTCAAAAAGGGAAAAAACTATTTTGTCCCCAAATGCCATGCTAACTCCCGTGGAGAAACAAATTTTGTCTCCTGTTAAATGGTGGAGAGAGATTTTGTCCACGCCCCGTGCTAGGCCTGCTGTACATCGAAGCCCTTATCTACTAATTTATTTACAGATAATAAATTTACAGCTAAATCAGGAACATATAATACACTACTTATTTTATTTACACTATCGGAAATAGGAATATGTACAGTACCTATGCCATGACTCAAAACCTGCTCCTTATTGGCAACGTTAATTGGAGTGATATGACGAGACATCGACACAAACCAATCCTTCCTATTGCTCATATGTGAGCTTGCACCTGAGTCAATGATCCAGTCTTGGGAACCTGTAGGAGATGCATGGTTAATAAAAGAAGATGAAAATGTGAATTCTGAAATGTAATTAGTGTTTTTTGTCGAAACTGATACACTATTAGAAACGTTCTTCTTCTTATTTACAATTTTCCTACAATTAGATACTACGTGACCGCTTTTCTTACAATATGTACAAAAATATTTTTTATTTGCACTTTTTACACGTAACGCAGTATTCTGGGGTTCTGTGGAGGTACTTGGTGTTGAGGTAGCACGAACGTCTTCTTTCATCAATGCTGCAACAACGTTTTCCGATGTGATCTTACTGTTGGAGTGCTCCAGTGCCATGACAAGAGGTTGGTACTTCTCAGGAAGTCCTGCCAGCATAATGATGGCAAGAAAATCATCGTCCACTGCGGCTCCAATGCTTTGTAGCTCCTGCTGCGTAGCCAGCATTTTATTTATGTAATCCTGAATGCTGCCATGGAATACAATTGTTAATAATTGTTTCATAAGACCTAGTCTTCTCGTAAGGCCGCTGTCAGCATAGGCCTTTTTAAGACAATTAAATGTGTCATATGCTGTTGATGCTGACCTTATCACCGGGTAGATTGCCTCGTCACAGGCGAGACAGATCTTCGCACGAGCTTTCGCATCCTTGCGCTTAGCTATGGGATCGGAGAGGTGGGCTTCTTCTATTACCACGTCCCATAGGTCGAGGTCGATTAGCCAGCACTCCATCGCAAATGCCCACGTGCTGTAATTGCGTCCATTCAATTTTGTTACGCCGCTTACCGATGACATTTCCGTCGAAGACTTTTGTGTCGGTGTATTTGCCGATGGGGAAATTTTTGTATTTTTCTCCATAACACTTGTCTCTCAAATGAATAAATACACTTTGCGATGAACTTTAAGGTCCATAACCACTAATAAAAGAGAGTTTTACTCGATACGCAGTGTATTCATGTCACAGTAGATGAAGGGAATGACAGACATTTCTTCATAAGAAAAACAATTCAAAATATATAAAACGTCTATCAAAATACGGCCAGGGTGTTACTATTGAAACCCCATAGAGTTTTAACACCTATGGGCAGATGTCGGTCCATCGCATGGGTGATCCTCTCGGCCTAGTACCATCCACTCTTCCCTGAACAACCAATCGTTCAATCGATTGGTTTTCCACTCAACTCGAGACGTGACCGATGACAGTAGAATACTTGATGTCGAGTTCCCTGATTTCTAGAGAGAAATATTAAAAGCTATAAAAAGAAAACGTAAAATTGAAATGAGGATCAACAAATTCATCACGTCTTCCGCGTCAGCAAGCGACGCGCTCTCAATTTTTGCTTGAACGAGATCCTTATCAGAAAATTAGTCGTATGAATATCAACCTCCGTCACACGTGGTTACGTTTTGCGGCAAAAGATTGAAGTAAATAACGATATAACCTATTGCTTCAATCGACTCGAGAAGCACGATCGAGCAATAAAATATTTTTTGTGTTCATTGCACGTGTTTAATAAAAAAGACAGGAAAACAACAACAGGGGAACTTTTATCTTCATAGAGATACATCTTTCAATAAAAATATGTAAGCACTGCTTAATTTCGCTTTACGTACATTTTAAATACTTGTAAAGTTATCTTCGAATTATGAGGCTGCTTATCTTTAAAATCAGATATAAAGAAGTCATTAAATAATATAATAATATAATATATTTTCACGCTCACACCAATTATCTAGCCCGAAGTAAGTCATTAAGAACTTGTGTTACGGATACTAGATAACGGACATTTTTTTTTTAATATACATAATAATTTTAGATATTTTTAAAAATAAACTTAAATAAATATATAATCAACCATGACTCGCAAACAAATATTCGTGTTCGTCACACAAATATTTGCCGCTACCAGGATTCGAACCCGGACCGCTTGATGTGTAGCTATACTGACCACTCCACCACGACGGCGCGGCGTCAGTATAGGCCTTTTGGATTAGAGGTTTTATAATATTTATGTTTTACTATTACTCGTAATAACTATAGTTTCTGGGCCACCCTACTACTACTAATCTAAATAAACACATACAATCACATGCTTCATAAAACTGTGTACCAATTTTACACATGTTGTAAAACCAGCCATGAGAAACGATAAAACACAATTTGATCTATCCTGTATTAAGAATCTCGCTCCAATTGTATTTCCTAAACACGATCGTCTATAGTCATATCTCTCGGCGGAGGATCACTCTCGTTACCTTTCACGACTTATTTGTCATCAAATACATCATAGGCTTCTTCTTGGTTATACTAAGTGGATGATATATCATTGTCCCTAAGGATGATATTTCTCATATATATATCCGGTTGCTGTATTCATCTCGTCTTTCAATGATTCAATTTTCCTTTGTTTTTGTTAGGCCTATCTTTTTCAGGTACCAAATAGAACAAGGCATCGTTATTAAAAAAATACTTCCTAAATTAAATTATATAAAAAATTACATTGGTATATGCTTTTATAATCTTTCTCATAATCCCAAAAGGGTTTGAGCAGAGCTTTAGACAACATACATAAAGTCACATCGTGCAATATGGACCATAAAGTACCCCAAAATAGTGACAGGTTGCCAGCCTGTCACCTACACAAGAGGGGCACCAAACCCACAAAGTCATTAAATTAAAACCACATAAACCATCAATCATTCAGTAAACAAAAATCGGAAGTGGTCTCCCCTGACTTTCTCGTATACCGGAAACGACTCAAAAGTTGATAGAAACCTTATATTTTGATGTCATACATGCATGTTAAATTTTAATCACCCATGCGAGTAAAGACCGTGCACTTGGTTGCTTAACTTTTGTGATCAACAGCTCAAAAGTCGATAGAAACCTTGTATTTTGATGTTACACATGCAAATCTAAGGTCGAATTTTTTGACGATTACAAGACATCCTCTATACTAGATACGTATACGAGATTTCCGTTGGCGGGTTATAGTTTTTTAAACTTTTAGCTTGTAATGTTATATTAGGATCTTCTTGATTGTAATGTTATATATAGAGACCGATTCTAGTAGAACCAATCTTGGTCACCACGCACCTATTAATCATCTTATCAAAGAGTCCAACAGCTTGACTAAGACCAAAGATTTGGATCTCTTCATAGATGGTTTTCGCAAGTTCAGAAAGTCAGTTCTCTAACTTTCCTTGTGTTATATTATTAAAAGAGAAGATGTAATAATGTATTTTAGATTGTTAAAGGTATTTTTAAATTCTGTAGTATATAATTATAATGTTCTTAATTGCTTTATCGGATGTGGTCTTCACCTATAATTATAATAACATTAAGCTTAAGTAACCCTTTCTGTAATCATATATATGCGTTTGTTAATGTTTATTATGTTGGTGATCAATAAATAAATAAATATATGGAACAATCGATATTTACAGAAGTAAATGCACAGTCAGTCCCTTTCTGCCATATAGCCATATTAGGTAACTAAAACAGTTAGGTAGTCTAATCTGTGGCAATTATTACAGGTTATAGAAAGTCTGTTCTTCAGGCTTCCCTTTTTCATACATAATAATTATAAACGATATTCAACTAATATTAGCTATTGAGCGTAGGTAGAATATTTTATCAACTTTTTGCTTTTTGTAGGTAATTAGAATGATGTTATTATTTACCTCATTTATTTGCGAGAAAATAGACCTATGTTAAAGAAAATGATACATTTCATTTATGCTGGTAATATTCGAACTGTAACACCAAATTTCTAAGAAGAGAATATTGAATTAGAAAATGAGAAAATATTTTTTATCCTTTGCTCGGAATCAGAAAAGAAAAGCAATATTCAGCCCCAAACACTCGATTAGGACATCGAATAAAAGTATTTTCGCATTCCCTGAAGGCGTTAGACTATCTTTGCTGATATCGAAAGGTAGTCGTTAAAACAAAGAGGCTTGACTGGCATTTCGAGTTCTAAGATACTATGTAACTAGACCGATAAGGAGAAATCCGTAAATGTATTCATCTTGATATTATAGAAAAGGAGCTCGTTCGAATTTTCAACTTGTCCGGATAACTTTAGGATGATACCATATGGGGTTTAAATATCCATCCGTACTCAACTGTCTTTCGTAATGTTCTTTCTGGCATTAAGGCCTATTCGGATTACAGCGGTATTCCCTATCGCTGACGGTAGCGAATACCGCGGCGGTATGCGGTATTCTCACTGTTCAAACCTAAGCGGATTTCGCTACCTCGATTGGTAGAGAAACGTTTCGGTTAGACCAGCGGAACTTTACTAATGACTGGGCAGCAGTCACATTTGAGCCATCCGTGAGTGCACATCAGCGTATCGTGCGTGATCAATGAAATAAAACATCTTATTTTCATATTGGATAGCGATGAACGAATGGATACTGGCGAAACCTGTTTTGCAAATCAGGCGAAACGATACCGCCTACCAGAGCGATACCCACGTGAAACTTCATGCAAATTCCCAGCAGAATTTCATTTGATATAATACTACATAAATGCAGTGCACGATCAGAATCATCCTCCCTCCCCTTCCGTTTCTGCCGTCGTGTATGCATGTGAGTGACGTTCTCGTCCATTGAGGGAATATCGGAGTTGGACGAGCAAGCAGAGTCCATTGTAAAGAGATGATAAATTCACTAAAGATTGTGTATTACAAATATGAAATAATCCGGATGTAAGTAAGCTAGGCACTTAGTAAAACACAATACACTATCAACCGGTGTTTGACAGTTCGCGGACTAAAAGAGAAAATATTTTCCTACCACTATTTCTTATTCGATATGTAACAATGTATTTGCATGTTTTTAATAAAAAAAGAAACAGTGTATGTATGCGTGTACATATCCCTTTTTTCAAAATTCAACAAACGCTTAAAATTATTGTGAAAAAAAATGAATATTTTTTCCGTTTACAAACGTGCGTTTTTTTTCTAGTTTAAACTAAAAATAGTTAAAAAAAAAAGTACAGGCATGGTTTTTAGTATGCTTAAAACATAGTGTAGTGCGTAAGAGCGTCGTCTCCCACCCGGGAGGCACTGGTTCGATCCCAGCCACGTACCAATGTGTTTTCAAATTTTGAATTCATATGTACGTTTAATCGACGATTTACGGCGAAGGAAAACATCGTGAGGAAACTTACCTATGAAGAAATTCTTAGAATGTGTGCGAAGTCGACCAACCCACACTTGGCCAGCGTAGTTGACTAAGGCCTAATCGCCCCTAATGTGGGGTAGGCGCGAGCCCCTCGATGGGGACATTATAGTTATGAGCTGTTGATGAATGAATGCTTAAAACATTGTAAAATATCATAAAGAATTAGGGTAGCATAACATTTTCTTCATTTGTGTAATTTGTATGAAGATGGTGCTCGCCGTAATAATATCCTAATCATCATAATAGCCTTTATAATTCGACCCACTGCTTGGACACGAGGCCTCTCCTTGTCATCGAAGCAGGTTTTGGCAGTAGTCCACCAGGCATGGCCAATGCGGATTGATGGATGGAGTATAAGGTGATCAATACCCCTTTACTGATCCATTAGTCGCCTTCTACGACACCTATTGGAGGATATGGGGTGAAGTTATTCTATTCGGCCTTCATCACATGGCTATAGAACTGTGAGTTGACCAACAACCATTGTTGAATAGTATTTACGCGGCACTCTTAGTCCCGTATTACAGAATGACACTCAGAAATCGATCATGTCTTGAGAATCTTTTATCACTTTCTATCAAGCACGAAGTGATGAGACGTACAACGCCCAAGACAGCGTTGATTCTTGAGACTCGTTCTGTAATGCCTACGTTAGTGCGGTCCTTACGTTCAATTTGCGTTCAATTACACAATATATACAGTGCACGCTACATATGTCTAGACCCAGCTTTAGTCAGTCGTGATCTGACCGGCTTATCTCGGGTAAAGATTTGAGTGACGGTTTTAAATGAAATTACGCTTTGTCGTGAAGAATGGACTTCACTGGGGTTTTGGATTTGTAATGCGGGCTTTAAGGTTTTATAAAGACTATTATTGTTCAATTCTTCTCAGTAGACACCTTATTATTAAAGAGTCTAAACACCAAAGCTCGGTGGCAAAACCCAGCAATTTAATTTTTTTTTTAACTGACTGCAAAAAAGGAGGTCGTTCTCAATTCTTTTACATCTTTTTTATGTATGAATTACTTGAAGACACCTGAACTGATTTTGAAAACTTCTTCTTTGTGTGAAAGGATATAACTTTTCAAATGGTTCCATGAAAAATTTACATGAATCAGTGTGGTAATTTTTTTTAATCCTAATAATACTCTACCTAATCAGCAATATCAATTATTCCAACTTTATACGTCGATATCTACAAAAGTTATAAATCAATTTCGATTATTATTTTTTTTCACAAATATCGAAGTCTCGAGATAGTTTCCTAAAAATTTTCAGCGTTAAGAACTGTAGTCAAACCGCGCACAAGCAGAAAAGAAATTATTTTTAAAATAAAAAGCGGACAAGTATAAATTAGAAATCTAAACGCCAAGTATGTTTTTTTGGGGTCGGTGCCAATCTCACTACAAAGAATAAACCTTGTCACTTGTCCTTGGCAATTTTTAATAATCATGCCAAAGTCCACACCATCTCATTGTACCTATGCATACAAAAGTAGTTCGGGTTGGCACTTTAGTAGGCCGTCGTGTCGGGCTAACCTGCCGGCACTAGCCTACTGGGCTAATGCGACTGTGCCAGCGGCTTTGATGTGTACACGCCTTTATTTAAGAGATTATCTCTGCATAGTTTGTTTTCCACTTTTAGGTCCCTCCAGAAAGGTGCAAATGGCCATCTCGGCTTGAGTCTTTCCGTCGATTTTTTGACTAATCCCATGTTTTTTTTGTTTTCAGGTAAAACCTACGAATAGGATGTAATTAGTTTTATTCAGTGTAAGTACACTCTTAAATGAAAACATTGCCGCCTGATATTTTCTGACTATTCTTAAGTTGCAGGATGCAAAATCATTTTGTGATACTCTATTTTAATATAATGACTACAGACTTCTTTGAGATACCGTTATCTTCAGCCTAAGTACCATATGTAGGTCGAGGGACTAAGCTAAAAAAAGTGAGTATATTGAAACGAAGATAATAATGACAACAGATAGATTTCACGTGATTTTGATTACACTTTTCTCTCTTTTTGTCGGGGAATAATAATTATTATGAAGAATAAATAATGAATAACATAATTGTTATGAAATTCTAAAAAAAATATAATATTTCTTTGGACAATAATTAAGAATTAATGTTTAGAATATTTGTAATAAAATTATGACTTTGACCTTCAATAAAATCGTAACTATCAATTTCCCAGGTATAGTCTAAAAAGGAAAAAAAATGAGCAGAATACATGGTTCTCGTTTGACTGTTCATGTCTTTTACACCCTGCATAAACCTCGATTATTAAGAGATGTGTGAACAATAAGAGCAGAGAATCGGATAAAGCAACTAATCAATAATCAGAAACCCTTCACACACAAAACAACGGCTTTTGATTTTGATTGATTCCACTTCAAGTAGCTGTACAAGGTCATACCGTGCGCTCATGCTACCGGCACCGAGACATGTCACAAAACAGAGTACTAGGGCTCCCAACTTTTTGTACGAGATAAAGATAAAGATAATTTATTTCTCCGAAGCATGTGTACTAGGTGTTGGTTTAATTGGTAGGTATCAACATGTGGTAACCTTTGCGGTATACAAATAATGAAATTAAAATGAATTTAATAAAATTTATATGAACGTAGTAAGAGTTAAAGAACAAAATTATTCATAAACAGCTCATAATAATGTCCCCACCGAGGGACTCGAGCCTACCCCACATTAGGGGCTATTAGGCCTTAGTCAACCATGCTGGCCAAGTGCGGATTAGTTGACTTCACACACAACCTAAGAATTTCTTCATAGGTGTGTGCTGTGCAGGTTTCCTCAAGATGTTTTCCTTTACCGTAAAAGCGTCGATTAAATGTACATATGAATTCAATATTTGAAAACAAATGGGCAGGTACGTGGCAGGGATCGAACCAGTGCCTCCCGGGTAGAAGACGACGTTCTTACGCACTACGCCACCGACGCTTTACAAAATTATTAACATCGAATATTAATCATTGGTCATAACTACATGTCAAATATTAAATTTATTTAATAATTACAAATAAAGTAAGTATATTATAGTGAATCGGATATTTTAATTTTAACTGGTTGACAGACAATCAAATGGCCTGCAAGGTGGTAAGCACTCACGCGCTGCTAACCCTAATCTCCTTCCTTACCCCGTGGAGCTTTGGTGACCTTGCTCGCCAAGAGAAATACAACACGACAGTTAAAATGTAGTGTTGTTTAACTCTGGTTCGAGCTGCTCCAAATTCGAGTCCTCTGCTAGAAAATATAGTAAATGTAAAATGTTAGTGCAGAAAAATGAATTAACAGTATTTTTGAAAAGGAGACAGTATTTTATTTGATGACCTTCTAAAATCATATTTTTGGAGCTTTTTACACAATTCATTATCATTGAAATTAAAGTAAAGGTTGTTTATTAGACAGCACTTGCATTTAAAAATAAATATTGAACCGCTCTCGTATAAGATTGCCTTGTGTTACGAGAGACAGGCTGCTCTTCATTCACAGTTACATACAAACTTATAAAATTAGTATTTTTACTAGGAGTTATAATAAGTGATGTTTGTATGGAAGTATATTACTAGTGAAAAATTTGTTTCGTATATATTTATATAACGTGGGTATGGCTGTCTCTGTGTCTGGGTGTGTGTGTGTGTGTTTGGGTGATTAAGTGTATTAGTAATAACAGATTTTAAGAATGGCCGATTGATGTAAGAAGTATCTTCTCCAAGGAATCACATATAGAACGCTCTAACCATTTTATAAAATAAACTTTTAACGATTTTGAGGTGAGTTTTGTGATGTGCTTTTTAAAAACAGTAAATTGTTGTAAATGCGTGGAGCCAGGGACATGTCGCTTCAGAGTTCTGGGGCATTATTAAAATATTCATAAGCCTCGCCACAATTCATAATTTAAACAGTATTCTATATCCATAATTTAGATAGAACATTAAAAATTACTAACGAGCGAATAAAAGTATAATACTGATGTTTTTTAAAGTTTGTTTGCATATAAAATTAGTTATTTATTTATGTACATTATTTTCGTCCCGAAACGTAGGTAGGGTTTTTGACGATTTCAAAGTACTTAGCGAAGTCCATTTAAATAAAAAACTTTTTCATTTTGTTGGGAACCCTAAGTGTACCAAGAGTCGCCGCGGTCGTCTCCTCTTGGCACCGTCCCGTTTTACGATTGCTCGTAAATCATGAATCGCGAGCGCTTCGCCATTGTTTTATTGGTAAAGAAAAAATCCGGGCCCAAGGAAACAAGACACGGTTTATTGTTGCACGTGCGAATTGGATCCTCTTTGAAGGAAATTGGGTGGGTGGTTATGTCGTTAATGACTTGTCAGTTAATGTTTTCTCTCTTTTGAAAGCTGGTTTAACGAGATGGGATCGTAGGTAATTAAGCATTAGGGTTGTATTAGGCAGAAGGCGGTCACGGTTTCACGTTCTGCGTTAAGTTTTTAGCACACTTATCAGTTTGGAAATGGAACGCGTCTTTTATACTGTGAACGCTACGAATCAGCGGTTAGGAACGGCTGTGGACTGTAGCGCATCGGCTCTTTTTCATAGTTAGCTAGATTATTGGTGTAAACGTGGAAAAAACTATTTACTGAGTGTCCCAATTTTGAAGGTTCTTTCAACGTTTGGAAGCTGATGCATGTGTTCCCATTTAAATATGATCAACATCTGACTAGTAGATTTTGAGTTATTCCCAATAATGCATATTTAATTGACGCTGATGAAATATTACTCTTTTGTCTTAAAGATCTCGAGGTAGTTTCCTGAAAATTTATAATTATACTTAAAATACTAAAAAACAGCAAAAAAAAAAACCACCTTCAAAAGTAAAAATCGGGAGTGGTCTCCCCTTGACTTTCTCGTATACCAGAAACGACTGAAAAGTTGATAGAAACCTTATATTTTGATGTCATACATGCATGTTAAATTTGGTTGCAATAAGTTAAAGTATACTCGAGTCATCGTGCTAACGCACAGACACACACACAGACATAATTCCAAAAACGGTATTTTTGACTCTGAGAGTTCCAAAACGTGTCAAAATCTAGAGGTCGAATTTTTTGACGATTACAAAACTTTTCCTATGCTACGTATACGAGAAAGTTAAAACGATGAAATAACAATTTAGTTTATAGAACTCTAAATATTTTTTTGAGGTTGGTCCCACATATAAGTTAGGTACAACGTTTATTCCAAATATTGAGATTGGCACCAATATTATTAAAATATCGAATGCAATTTAATACTCGTTATAGCTTCAATATCCGAGGTATTGAAACTTTACGAGCTCTGAAGGATCAATTAAAAATTTATTTTATTATTATTATGATCCTCCCCGCCCCGCTATTTGGGTCGTTAAAGTCATCATATCATGTGGGTTTATGGTCCATGGTACAATTTAATGGGTCTTCAAGGACTCGTTAAATAATGTAATATAGTCCTCCTAATTACTGTAATGGGTAATAATAACTCTTCCTACTAATTACGATGAAGAGTGTGGAATTTAGTGTACGCGTGTTTTAAACTTGAAACTAAATTATGGATTAACTTGCGAGATAAAATTGATATAAAATTTTAAAAGTTATACGTTTAGTGGCGTAACAACAAGGGACAATACCGTGGGCTCCTATTTCAACGCGGACTAAGAAATTTGGGAACTGATTTCTTCATCGTATAATGAAGAAACGGTCTGTACATGCTCATGTCCAAATCTTGTTACGATTCTGTATTGTTCGAAAGAGGCATGAAGAAGCTCCTTTCAGTTTGGAAGGTGGCTAGCGCGGCGCTTTTATTAGCCCCCCATCCATTAGAGTTTATTTCTACCGGAATGTCCAATCTATAAGGAATGACTTCTAGTGAATGGGTACAGCACGAAAGAATGGCGGTGTCAACTTAGTTAGATAGAAAGTAGCAGGAGAACATGTAGATATGACATTAGTTAGGGCCTCAGCGGTTTTATTTGTCTCTATGATGTCCATGAGGACAAACTTTTGCTTGCCATCTCGATAAGTTATTTTGAGTTTTGATTGTTTTTTGATATCATTTGAGTCGTGAATATGTCTTCCCTAATGTCAGTTCTTTTTTGTGAATGAGAGTTTCACAAGAGCACACGAGGTGCATCGGTGGTTCACGTTCCTGTCAGCAGAATTTGCAAGAGTCAGTACACAAGACTTAAAGGTCTTATGTGGTAGAGATGTCTGTTATGCGTACAGTTAGAGCTCTAATCATTACGCTCAGGTTGCCCCTGTTGAGCTTCAGTGCGCTAACGAGACTATGGATTGCATAGTGCTTTTGAGTGTGTTAACAAAAGTTTTCTTTACTAGTTCGCTTTTGCCTTTTGGAGGAGGTGAGTTATTAAGTATTACATAGCCTGGTTTTTTGAGATACCACAGAATTAGTCCAGGCCTAACTGTGGCTTTTGAGCCCCAGCTCTTGCTAACTCATCAGCCTTTTCCGGACTCCAAGTCAGTTCAGTTCAGACTGGTGAAAAATACTGTCGTTGTGCCGTTCTTTGAGGGGACTTATGTTCGGTAATGGAAATTATGTGAAACAGGAAAATGAACACGCGAAAAGGTTTTTACAAAGAAAATTAAGCAAAGCGGTATGTTTTTCATGTCAAATGGTTGGCAGACAAGCAAATGGCCTGCCTGGTGGTAAGCAGTCACCGTAGCCTATAGATGCTAGCAAAAATGACGTCACACTATGGTGCTGCCAACCCTAGTCCCTTTCCTTACCCCGTGAATCTCTGGCGACTTTACTCACCAACAGAAACACAAAACCACAAAAAAGTAGTGTTGTAGTCACATAAATAAATCAAGATAAAACGATGAACGCAAGTGCATAGCTAAAGAATCGCTCGTGTCAATTTTTCCCAAAGTAAATTCATTACTGATGAAATAGTGATGTGTGAATCCCGCAATTCAGTTTTCACGATTAGACACTGCACATAGGCATTTTTTCACAACCGCTCCGGTGTGTTCAAGTCGAGACGAGCGCGCTGATTGAATGAACGTTCAAAGAATCTTGCACTATATTGCAAGATCGAGCCACGCGTACACCGCCCGCTTCTATCTTGATTTATTTATGTTGTTGTAGTCTAAAGCAGTTCTCGCGGAACGGTAAGAAATATGGCTAGATTGGTCAAAATATAGAAGGCGAGTGCCAATGCATTACATAAAGGCCTTCTTCGCAAGTCCCAGTCACTTTCCTCTCATACTTCCTATGGCTTCCTTCCCATTCGGACACCCTAGGGATGCTAGGCGTTCGAGAGACTCCCGAACGGGAGATGCTCGGTCGCCCAGTAATCCCATAGGAAACCCAAGGAAGACCTTCCAAGGTCTTCGCCTTCTTAAAAACGTACCGACGCAGGAAATGTCATCAGAGACAACCTGCAGTCGTCAACCAAAAAAAAAAAACGTCCTATGATAGAGAAAAATTCATTGAACATCTAAATTACTCACATCCACATTTTCGTATATTAAAAAAAATACCTCTGCTGTTCATGAAACCGCTATAAATATGGGAAAAAACATCTGCCGCGAACTTTTTTCAATGACAACGTCATCATTTACAAAGAAGGCTTTACATCTCAGTACAATAGCGCTATCACATCTCAACCGTTTCGCGTCAGAAAATACACGCAACAGGGGAAGGGCAATAGGTATTTTGTATTTTTATAAGTATTATATTCTGTATTTTCCTTTGAGTGTTTATTTTTCTATAACGATAAGGCAAAGGGGACGCCACTATACAACCGTATTGGATTTCATAACATTTAAGTTTCTGAAAAAACTTCTGAAGCTGATCGAGGGCAAATGGAGAAATAAAAGTAAAAAGTAATGTTGAATGTGAAAGACAAATATAAAAATAAAAAACCGTTAATTACGACATTACTAAGCACTTTTAAACGTCCTTCGGACGATATAATAAGTATCTTATTTGAATAATAAATTATGATGGTGGAGAAGCAAAGGCACAACAAACTAAACAGCCAACTATTTGGTAATGACTTGATAATTATTACCAACCATTACAAGTCAATATTCATATTCAGTCGCCATCATAAAGTTTTGATTCTAGTTTAGTAAAATATGTGTTCGCATTAAGTAGGTAGTAACCATGCAAAACTCAATTGCAAGTAACTCACCATTATGTATTTATAACAACAACGCCATTCAGATTCTGATGCTTGCCAAGGATCTGAATGGTGCGAAAAATTGCCATTGCATTTTGGCGCCAAAACATCCAGACTACAAGGACCATAGATAATAAATAATTTCCCTGTTGGGTTCTGTTGAATTAATCAGGGTGCCACGGGGAAATCTGCCGAATGATACTTCTGTGAGACGTTATCGAGAGAGTATAAGGTGAACGATATAATCGACTATATTCGCTGTAATTGAATTTTAAAATACTGCTCTTAATCTCAATTAAAGTCGTTTTTATAAAGGACTTTTAATCTTTTTCTACTTCCTATTCTCAGACCAAATATCAAAGTACAGATGGAGAGCTGCAAAGAAAAAGTCGTCCGTATGCGTATGTACGTACACTGTTACACGCACACACGTGTTACGAAATAACACCTAGCCTTATACTAAAACAAGCAAAACGTTTGAAAAACCTGACTACGGAAAAAAAGAAAACTTTGAAAAACTGACTTCGAAAAAAAAGATGTAATCGGTTAAAATCGGGGTTTACAAGGTAACGTCGACTCCTCCAATTTAAAGTCGGTTAAAATCTTGCGCAGACCATAATAACGTATCGGTTGACACATACACACACACAGACATAATTCCAAAAACGGTATTTTTGGACTCAGGGAGGTCCAACACGTGTAAATCCGTCAAAATCTCGAGTTCGAATTTTTTGACTATTACAAGACTTCCTCTATACTACGTTTAAGAGAAAGTAATAAATAAATACAGTCTATTTTACTCCCTGAAAATGTATCTTTCTTTTAGTGAAATAATTTTAAAATTGGTTAGTGGTTTAGGCGTGAAGGCGTAATACACTTATATCAATTTCGCACTTATTGCTTTAATCTAAGCTTTCGCACTTATAATATTAGTTAGGATTATCATTCCTTACACAATCCATCCATTTCTTCGGTTATCCTCTTCCCCTCCATTCGTCTACATTCAAATTCATCACGACTCCAGTCGTTTTATTTCTTTATTTATCGCGTGTATCAAGCCAAACACTTCCTCCCAGTATCTTCGTGAGTAAAAGCCATTTTTTCTATCACTTGCTAATTAATTGTAATAAACGGTGGGTAATTACCATTTAACAAGCACAAAAGTAAACTAGGTTAGCGTGGTTGAATGATCAAATAATTTCCATCTTCATTTTTCGAACCTAGACTATTATTTATCTAGTCTTATTACATTTCATTTGATCTAATTAATTTATACATTTCAAACATTTTAATTTTGTTAAGGTCCCTCCGATTTAACTAGATTTAACACAAAGCCTTGCTCCAAATCAGACTACAGATCCACTTGTATTATATTACGATATCCCCACTGTATACATTTATGCGGGGATTTTGAGTGTTTGAAGCACAGTTTGAACAGCTATAATCGACAGTAAAAAGTCAATCAAACTTCACTCGCCTCAATTTGGAAGTCAAATAAAAATATTCACTGTATCCCTCTTCCAAAAGGGTTACAAGGCGGTCGATTTCGGAAGATCTCCTCCGTCGAGATTCTATTAGCTGCAATATTGTTATTTATTTTGTCAGGGTTTTCGGGCGTGGGATGGCACGACCCACGCGGGTGTTGTGACGTAGACAGTAAGTTACGTATGGGTATACGATTAAATTTTAAACATTTCCAGCCGGCTCAGAGAATTGTTCAAAAGGTATTTGCGTTTGTATAATGAGACTGAATGAGACGGAGTTCATTCGAACTTGGAACGCTCCACTGGGAAGCACCTTTGCCAGAAATCGTTGGCAAATAACTATGCTATATAGTTTTGTGCTCGTGCGGGGATGGAAGTCGTTAGAGCCCATTGAGAAAATATTGGGACATAAGATTGGTAATCTGGCAGGATCAGCATCAAGACCTCTTAGCATGTGAGTAATAATGTACAGAGCTGTGTTTTATTTCCGGGAATTAAAACTGCACCGTCGTGCATCTACTGGGTGTAAAAGACATGAACAGTCAAACGAAAACCATGTATTCTATACATCAAAATAAGACATATTTCAAAAAAAAAATTGCTGTCCGTGCGCATCGAGTGAGCTACATTGAACGCTAGTGTTTTGAAGCCATTTTTTGTTATGAAATACTAAAAAAAATGATGATGTTTCTTTGGACAATAATTAAGAAATAACGTATAGAATACGTTTTCATAAAAAAATTAAAAAACAAATTATGACTTTGACCTTCAATAAAATCGTAACTATCAATTTCCCAGGTATAGTCTAAAGAAAGAAAAATGTTATGACGGTGAGCAGAATACATGGTTCTCGTTTGACTGTTCATGTCTTTTACAACCCGTATACACCACCAATTCTCCTAGCGATCTTTTTCTATACTAACTAACTGTCCTGGCCACGCGTTGCTGTGGTAATTTCATACAACTGACCTATAACATTGTATCTGCAGTAAAAAAAAATATGCCTACTTATCAAAATAAAAACTATCCTATCTCTCAAGTTGGATCAAACTGCACACGGTGTACAAATTTGATTAAAATCGGTTAAGTAGTATAGGAGTCTATCGCGGACAAACAACGTGACACGTAATTTATATATATGTATATTAAGATAGGTGTTTACGCACTTGGTCTCTCTATTTTAGTCGCTAAGCGTCCAAGTCGCCGGCAAGCAATTGACAATGCAAAATGATAATAACTTGTATTGAGGATTACCTTCGGGGAAATACGTTCAAAATGACATGGTGTTTTTATTTATAATCACAAATTGCTAATTAAAGTGTTAAAAATCATTTATTATTTTTTGTAAACACATTTGATCCATTACAATAAGACAAACTTCAAATTAATTAGGAACTATAATATTAACTAACTGGAGCATAATCACCAAGAACACAAATAAACAATTTATCCTTAGGAGGGACAAAATGAAAAGTTCAGCACAGATTTCACAAAGAAAAGCCTAAGTCTTCCTAGGGATATCAGTACATGATGCATGAGCTCTGCGAGCACATGTTGTGCGTAACCGGTCTTACCCAAGCTTGGAACGTGAAAAAAGTTTATCTCAATAAATTACCATGAATGAGTTATAGTCCACTTTATTTCGCCGGACATCATGAATTGCTTAGTTTCACGACCATCTATAGATCAAAAATCAAATAAGTACTAACAGAATATGGATAGACAACATGACATAGGTACTATGTCGTTTTGTTCAGAGCATAGGTATGCCATTTTGTCAAAACACCTGCGGGATAATAATGTACACTAGATCAATATCAGTTAAAACATATTAAGATGATAAGACAAAACTAACTAAAAGTGGGGAGAAAGTCGTCTAAATTATAAGTTGTTTTATGAAGAAAACATTTTTTCCTGTAACTCCAGCGCGAGTGACGCAAGAGAGTCAGAAATTTGACAGTTTCGTAACTATGGCCGTCGTCATGTGACACTGTCTCAATTTCAATACTTCTTAATCATTGGTCTGAGACTTCTGCCATTGGTCTGAAGTTCTGCCAGTTAATTCTGAAAAAAAACAGCACTATGTCATTTCATCCGTGTGTGTCATTTGGTACGTACTTCACCTACTAGATAACGGACAAAAATATTAATGATATTTTGCTATTTTTATACATAAACTTAGATAAATAAAAACCATGACACGTGAATAAATGTTTGTGTTTATCATACAATTTGTACTACGATTCGAACCGGGACTGCTTGATGTTTCGCCAGCGGTACTGACCACTCCACCGAGACCTCATTGTTATGAAACAAAAGACAAATAGTTTTGCTAACCATATTAAAGCGCAATCCACATTAACAACCTAAAATTTGAATGTCGCCACCCTCATTATGTGAATGGTATAGGTTAGGTATAGGTTTATTAAGTGATGCAAAGTTTCCTCGTCTCGTTAAGGCTGCTTTTGTGGTACAATCTAATTTAGTTGCGATTGGACGTGCCTCGTCAGGGTCTGTTTTTCTTCTTTAATATTAAATTACTCTAACACGATATTGTCAAGGCAAGGGCTGGCTCAAAACATTTTTATGTGCAAAAACAAGATGTCTTGAATCGTTTCGGGACATAGATGATTTGCATTTTTGGTTAAGCGGTGGCACGATTTCCGTAGAAAAAATTTGGGCGTCACCCTACATGAGCGTGTCAATCGCGTCGAGTTTGTAGTAATAAACTCTCGAGGCTCGTGGATGTGATGCGTTATTTATTTAACAATCAATTTACACATAAAAAAAATTACATAAGACCTACATTACACAGTGAATTGTACAAATACCTAAAGCAATCTCTTCTAGCAGCTCCATGCGTATTCAAAACCTAATAATTTAGTTTGGATAAAACTAAATACTTTGGACAGAAGAAACGAAGTGAGTTGTGTGGATCATTTAAGGGTTATATCTCAAGCAGTGAGGTTAATAACACTAATATCCCTGATTCACAATGATCTAGAATAATTTCAGCATTAATTACCCTTATCGATATTGTTTTAATAATATGGTGGTGTTAGTCACACGAGCTTTAAGAAGCTGTCTTTCTCAAAGGAAACCTTTATCTATGTTGTATGTAGACATTTCATAAAATTAAACCAATCGACTTTAAGATGCAAATACTCCTCAGATCCGTTATGAATTGAGAACGCAACACCTACACACCGTTTCTCATAATTACACGTAAACAAGTACTCGTTAACAACACTTCGAAGATGAATAAACTTCCTAAGCATCCTTAATGACTTCTCAGGTCTCGTTTCAAACATAATTCTTGTTCACACAAAACGTTTCGGTAAACGTTTTCATTGTATCTCCGTTTGTGGTGTAACAACGGTGTTTGAAGTGGTGTACGATAGCGTGTACACTATAAAGGTCGTGCCGTATCTCCCATCGGCAGTTTCCAGGAATAGCTCTACCCCGAAAACCTTCTGAAATTACAGGAACATGTGAATTACGAAAGTGGGAAAATTTTCATGCCTCTTTGCCGTGCGAAGAAGTTTGTGTATATAAGTATTTTTATAATTGTATATTAATAGAGCTTCTCTCCGAGAAGACTTTTAATTTACATGACAGAAATAACTACTTAATGCGTTGAAGCGTACTAAAGATGTACACTAAACGTTAAGCAAATTGAAATATCTATTATTAAATATAAATTGTGGTGCTTCGTTTTACAAAACTATTCTTAAGGTAAGGTAAAATGTTTATTTGCCTGAATTAGGTTGTACCTGTGTTTCAGGCTAAAAGCTTTTATTGGCTATTATATCTAATTACACAATATTATTAAGACTTTAAAATCAGTTTTCAAAAATGAATAAAAAATATTAAAACAATAGGTATTCTTAACACTACAAAAATATGGAATAACTTTATTTTTGCGTTTACAAACGCGTAAATATTAATACTAGAAAAATGCACTGAAAAAAATCGACTTGCCTCAAGCGGGACTCAAATCCGCATCTTCCGCAATTCGGGCGGCTGCGTTGACCAATTTCACAACAAAAAAAAGTTTTTTTCAGTGAATTTTTCTAGTATTAATATTTACGCGTTTGTAAACGCAAAAATTAAATTATTCCATAATGTAAGGTAGTTTCATCTTAACTGGGCGTCAAATATTTGACAAAATATTTCGTTCGGGTCTTAGAAGTGCAAATTTCAAAGATTTGATGAAACAATGTTTATCATAAAAACATAAGCACCAAGACAAATTTCGACAGCGAAAAGCAGTATCTCGGTGGCGTAATTGGTCAACGCAGCCGCCCGGATTGCGGAGCTGCGGGTTCGAGTCCCGCCTGAGGCAAGTCGGCTTTTGTCAGTGCATTTTTCTACTACAAAATTGATATATCTAAGCTCGACAGCCTTATTAGCCGCCATCTTCTGTTTTGTGGTCACTTCGCTTTTTAAAACGCAGGCATGTTGCACATTTCGATAGAAGATCCTTCTTTGAGCATTCTTGTTGGAGTATATGTTAAGTATGTAGGCTGTAGTCGAAGATTTAAAGTCTTAAATCTTTTGACGATCTCCAAGTAATTGATTCGGGTTTAGGTAGAGCTTAATGAATATTTTTTCCGGATTTGATCATTAATGGAGCTGTTGTAGAAGTACTTCTACAACAGCTCCATTAATGATCAAATCCGGAAAAAATATTCATAAATAGGTCTCTCGAATGTTATATTTGCATAAAACAAGCTCAGGTTAACAACATTATTCTTTTACCTTCAATGACTTTGCCTTTGTCTTTATCTTGACTTTGCTTTGTTTTTCTCTGCCAATTCACTTGTAAAAACATTACTTTATAATATCAAATTTCCAATCTTATAAGGTCAAAATAGTTTTACCTTTTAAGACTGGAAATTTGATATTGTATAGTGATGTTTTTTTTGTTCTTATTTAGTTTGATTGAAAGGCATTTTACAATTTATAGAACAAAATTTTGTATTATTTACAAAATTTTCAATATACTTATAAAGTATTTGCAGATAAATGCTTATATTTGTGCATGTCTACATTATTAAAATAATAACGAGGTAATGAAAATACGAATTTAAATAGAACTGCCTTAAAACCAGTTACGATCAGTAGATCACACATCCAACCATAACTTTAATCAAGCTGATCACATGAGTAGCCATAACTGTGGACCTGCACTTCATTTTCAGACACGAAAGTGTCGTTCCTCGCAAGTTTAACCCCCATCTGGGGCTCTTCATAAACAGGTCTACAACTATCAAGCCAGTTGATGGGAGATGGGAAGCGAACTTTATGACCTTGAAAACTCTTCAGAGACCTTTAATCAGTAGTAAAATTTCACAAGTTTACATTGAACTTGGAAATGTGAACTTGAGCTAACTTATTTGTTAGGCGAAGAACTATTTAAAGTAAGCGAATATTATTTGGATTTTATTTCACTGTACATCACTTACTATTAGACCTGAAACTAATATTAAATTACTTTCGCCATGATCTATCCCACAATTGATCTCCAACCGATTTTATTCATAGGGGAATTTGAAAACATATAACCCGTGACCTGAGGATACCATTAAAAGACACGTCAAATCGTTTAATGCTAAAATTTCAACTCAAGCTCAACTGTCATTCTCTCCTCCTACTTATTCTTTTTACCAGAACATCTGAGCATCACTTCCTCAATTCTTGTTACTTAATAGTAATCTTGGATAATATACATACTTACAATACACACTTGTCGACATCATTATATTATTATATTCTGTAGTAGCGACTCTGGGACCATGGGGTCCAGGAGCTCACCGACTCTTTCAGGATATTGCAGAGCGGCTACATGAGACAGTAAGTGACAAGAAGGCTGGTTTGAATTTCGCGCAAAAAATTAGACTCGCGATTCAGCGAGGTAATGCAGCCAGTCTTATTGGTACACTTCCTGTTTCAGTAGACCTAGGCCAAGTATTTTATCTGTAATATAGAAGTCTAAGTTTTTGTATCTAGTTTTAGTATCCCTTTTATAACGTAGATTATATTATGTATATAAAAATATATCAGATGAGTGTCAAGGTTGATTATGCAAACTATCCTTTTTACAACTTTAACATTGGCGTTAATTTTGCATGCACAGCTATTCGTGATTTTTTGGATACCGTCAAACTCACACTTTATGTACTTCCATTTATTTTCTCTAACCCTGTGCTTAAATATAAACTCTAATATGCCGTCAGAACATTATTTTTTTCCTCTAAAAAAAATAATACAGTCTCAATCACGATTTAATGCCTTATCTACAAACAAAAACATTAAAAAGTTACAAAAGCCACTGGACCAACCAAGGCGGTTTAAATTCAGATGCCACTCAGATCTCTGTTAGAAAACTTGTTGGAACGAGCCCTGAATACTAAGTTCAACCCTGTGGCCGTCAGACAACGGTGCCAAGACGGTCGCCGATAGGTTAGATAGATGCCTTAGATAGAGTCCTTAATTTTAAATCTAGAACTAACTAGAGAGCTGTAAAGTTTGGTTTTTACCAGAACAAAAAGTTTAAAAAGAGTAAATTTTCAACTTTTCCTATTACTAAACGAAACTTTAGCTATTAGTGGCGAAGACTTAATGGATCTGAATTCTTTCATCGCTTACTGAAGATACTATATTGTCGCGTAATGAATTTATGGAGCAATTATTCAAAATGAAATATGCAAAAGGAAGAAAAGAAAGGAAGTTCGAGCTAAGACAGTAACAACGATTACTTATTTAATTTTTTTATATTTAATACGAGATGACAAACAAGCTGCCCACCTGGTGTTAAGTGGTTACCGCCACCTATAGACACTTGCTGTATTAATGGTAAAACACTGAACACTGCAAGTGCGTTGCCATCCTGGGGACTAAGATGATATGCCTTCATGCCCAGTAATTACACTGGCTACCTTTCCCTTCAATCCGAAACACAGCGAACTGTTCACGGCAGAAATAAGAAATACGGTGGTACCTACCCAAATCACCCTACATATAGGTCTGCCACCTAATAAATAGTGATAACCCTGGCCGGCTGATTTTGTTTTAAAGAGTAAAACAGCTTTATACGTAATTATTAAAACATATGTGTAGAGTGAAGATATCGTATAAAACAAAGTCGCTATCCGCCGTCTGTCTGTCCCTATGTATGCTTAGATCTTTAAAACTACGCAAAGGATTTTGATGCGGTTTTTTTTTAATAGATAGAGTGATTCTTAAGGAAGGTTTATATGTATAATACATGTATATTTACATAAACATTGCATCCGTGCGAAGCCGGGGCGGGTCGCGAGTATAGTATAAAGTTGTACATGGAATAAAACCCAGATTTTATTATTCAATAACGTTAGGAAAAAATTTAGACCCCTTTTTAAGCATAATGCGCACAAAGCAGTGTGAGAATTGGCTTAATTAATTATCCACTTAGGCCTTAACGCGCGCTACATATTTATCCAAGTGAATAATGCAATGCGAAAGTTTAAACTGGTAAATAATAAAATATGTTGATACACAGAAGAAGTGCAGAAAAAATACATATTCATTATCATCACTTTCTTATGCCAGTGATGTTGAAAAGGCTCAAGGTCACCCAAAGGGCAAAAGAGAGGGCTATATACTTGGGTTTCTCTGCATGATAGTAATCAGAAAATCGAGATCCGCAGTAGACCTAAGGTCTCCGACATAGCCCATAGAATGTAAGTAGCTGTGGACAGGGCACATTGCACTGACTGACGGCCGCTGGGGCGGAAAGGTCCTCGAATGGCGGCCGCGTACCGGAAGACGCAGTGTTAAGCTCGAAGCACACCAATCTGGCGTCCGTCAAGGACACGGTTCTGTTTCATTCAAATACCATAGCAAACACTCTGCAATAAGGTCATTAATTGTACAAATTCAATGCCGAAACGGCGTGCTATAGCGCGTCCGATGAGGGTCGTTGAATTTGTTCAATTGAATGACCTTATTGCCTTGTGTTTGGTACGGTACTTGAATGATATCCGCACCGTGCCCTTGCCAGGCGCTAGGTCGGTATGCTTCACGCCTTAGACCCGACAAGGTAGACCTACGATGTGGTAAAGGATGCGGGAAGTCCCTAGATGCGGGATAGCGCAGGACTAAGCGGGTTGGAGAACATTGGGAAAGGCCTATGACCAACAGTGGGCGTCTCTCGGCTGAAATGATGATGATGACTTTCTTATATCCTTATATTTAAATACGAACGAAATAAATAAGGAAATAGAAGCGTAATTAAAAGGGACTTGCTTTTGTGATATGTTCCTTTTGTGTTCTGCTGTGATATTGTGTTGCGTTTGCCTGGTAAGCTTAGCGCTTAATTTACTAATGCCCGGCATGAAGGCACCTTCATTTCATGGCTTAAATGCATTACAAAGTCTCACCGGCTGTATTGTGCTCGCATACTCAGCAATATACGGGTGAACGTAGAAATTTAATATTTACTAAACAATTTAAATGACTTTCATTACGACTTAATATTGCAAAAAAATACTAGCTTTTTTATTTCAGTTGTAATTGAAATATCATGCATAATGACATGTTTTTTATTGAAAATTACGCTGTTAAGCCAACGACAAAAACTACTAAACCGATTTAGTTTCAAAAACTACTAAACCGACTTTGATGAAACTTGCATAGATCCCTAAGTTGGACTATGATACATTATATCTTACAAAGCAAATGAATAATAGAACGCACGCGCCATCCTCATATTAATGACGCCCAACGCATCATATAAGATATAAAAGCCGCCGAGACCTCAAGTATATTTAACAATTAATCTTTTGGTACCACAACCCCCGTCACAGTGCATTTACTTGGCGACACAGTCCTTTGTTTCCCTTTTCAAAGGAAAAGTACTTAACGAATAAACTTAATGTAAGGTGTTGATTTTCGGACAGAAACAATACCTTTAGTGAATTTAGTGCGGGTGATCTGATTTTAGATTCTACGATTTTATTTGAACACAATGGATTAAAGAAAAAGGACAAGGGAAGTGAAATACAAAGGGTCTTAGTACAGTTCCCGAAAGAATAGCATTGCTCCATCTCATACCGTGGGTGACATAAAATCGACTTGCCCGGGATACACGAGGCTGGTTTTTCAAGCCAGGCTATCAAGCTAGAAGCTCGGTATACTATCCTAGCTTGCTATCCGTTTTGTTTGATCATCTGCGTCGCTTTTAGAAGAATTTTGCGTTGAAGATCTCTAGACAAGAGTGTTCTTAACGTGCGAAGGTAAAGGATTTTTTTTATTGGCAGGTCCACACTCGCGCAATCTTGGAATTGTAGATTAATGTGTTTCTAATGGCAGACTTTTAGACCTGATGAATGATACCTACGGAGCTTCGCGGCAGTCGCGTATCGGTAGAACATAAGGATAAGTGATTAACTTGCTTAAATTCTGTTGGGAATCAAGCGAACGCTGACGTATCTATACCGTACCAAAGCGTACAGGTACATTCAGACTAATATAAAACATGATACAGAAGCGATACTTCAAAGAATTCTATTTCGATTATTTTAGAAAGCGTTCTAAGAATTGTTCAAGAGAACAGATTATTTCAATAATTGTTTTTGTTAAAAAATTATTTTGAACTGAAAAATTTGAGCTCTCAAATTGCAATACCCAGGATCGTAAAGGATTCGGGGACGTTGAGATGTTGCAAATTCGTATCTCATCTCGCCTCAGGACGAATAATTATTACAGCAATAATAAGGCTTTAATTTAAATAAGTCATACAGCCTTGAAAATCGTAGAAACTTTCTAAATTATCTTCTCATAATATTTACACAGGATTACGTTGTTCGAAAATAATAAAGCGGTGCAAAAACTCTCGCTGAGATAGGGTTTTACAAAACCACAAAATCGGCCCTTGTCGGGGCTTGGCACCTCCATTTGTATCCAGGGATAATACCGGCTCCCTCATACGTGACGTGATCGCCGGGAGATGGGGAAAATATGTTCATATAACTATTAATCTACTTCCCTTAGCCAAGTGTTGAGATTTCTCACTGTTTTCATATGGTAATAATAAGGTTGATAGCTCCTTTATTCAAATAGAGATTGCTACACAAAGTGTTTAGAGCTTGATATAAAAAGCGAAAATGGAACGTAAATTCTAAATCATAGTGAAATTTACAGACGTGCTTCTATGGAAATACTAGTATGACATTTTTGATCACAACATAGTATCTACTTTAGGATGGGTAGATTCCCACTAGTGCTGGGACTTTCCAAACACACGGTTTAATATAGTACAAAGATACATCGTTTTAGGCATCTTACGGCTCGATAACCGTAAGATCATACATTCATATACATACAAAAGAGCTTTAGGTAACATTTGGTTACACATAAAGTCTTATCTGGCAGTATGGGCTATTCAGTATCCCAAAATAGTGACAGGTCGCCAGCCTGTCGCCTACACAAAAAGTCTCCCAAACCTACAGTTAACCAACACACAAAAACCAGGTCAGATTTTACACTCCAAATTACTCAGCAGTGCAGGGATGTAGTAAAGTGGTAAAACCGTGGTAAAGTTTAACAATCAAAGGTTGTCTACATGCAGACTAAAGAATAAAAAGAACTATTTTTTTAAATCTTAACTTGTACGGTTTTTTACGTATTTTACGTAAAAAGTTACCCGGTAAATCGACGAGTTCGTAATGGTAATGTTTTGAACGCTTTGATTTGAATTCGAAAACAAAATGTCTTCCCATTTTTCATTTTAACATTTTTATGAACAAGGATTTTAAGCCCGCTAAAAATAGCTGACCGATTGAGTCCGGTAGTATTCTCGCTTGGTGTAGAAGTTGACTTCTTTGGTTGTATTTAAATTATTTTAGATAGTAAGTCGCCCTCGTCTTAAATTACACACGATGCCGCAGTGGCAGCGTTTTGTGGAAGGGTTCATACAAATCCCAGGGCAACTAATTCAGTTACACCGCGTGCCGCTATCGCTGCGGCGTAGTGTGTAAATATGCTTAAAGTTTTTCTAGCTAAGGACAACAATCTTATACCACTTTTATTTTAATCATAATTGCGTATCTTTATTTTGTAAAGTATTTTTTTGGAGATAAGAATGGGCAGAAGATATTTTGACTGGTCTTACATATTGATTCGATTCTCTCGAGCTCACCAAGTGAAGCGTGGTCGGTCTATCATATTAATAACTCTAATGTTAGTATTACAGAAATAGTCTCAAGAATTAACGCCGTACTGAGCGTCGTAGGTCTTCATCTATTTATGCTTCATAGAAAGTAACAAACGAGTCTCAAGACATGATTGATTTCTAAGGCCCGTATTACAGAATGACAATCAGAAGTCAAACATGACTTGAGAATCGTCTGTCACTTTCTATCACGCACAAAGTCATAGAGACGAAGGACGCTTTAGTCGGCGTTCATTCCTGAAACTTATTCAATAATACGAATATAAGTGACATTCTGTAACACGGGCCTTAGACTCCAGCTCTACACAATGTAGTTAACGATTTTGGTGAAATGTATTGATCAGTGACTCGTGTAAGAACAAGGATTGTCATGTGAAAACTGAGATATTAATAATAAATTTGCTATGTACGGTCTAGGAGGTTCCAAAGACGGATTAGTTTAAATTGAATATGTCTGCAGGAAACAAAAGGCCCTCATGAATGAAGTGAATATTCAGTGGGTTGAAATAATAATTGTACATTTTACTATTAACAAACTTTGTCGAAAATTCTAACGATATTAATTAATAATACATATATTACAACTCTCATATAATAGAGTGAAGTGGCAGATTAAAGCCATATTGACAAACGGACATTGGAAGCGTTTTCGTATGAATTTGACTCGTACGAGTACTCGGTGAGTCGGGATCCTTCGTGCGTGTTGGTACGTGTAGGTACGTAAGAGTCAAATTGGTACGAAAACGCATCCAAAGTGCGGCTAGCCAGAGCACATGCGTGTTCAATTCTAATGCAAGTCTACGTACGATACATATTCGAATCTAAAGTACGGTTCATCATCATCATTATCAACAGCTCGTATAATGTCCCCACCGAGGGGCTCGAGCCTACCGCATATTAGGGGAAATTAGACCTTAGTCAACCACACTGGCCAAGTGTGGGTTGGTCGACTTCACACACAACCTAAGAATTTCTTCATAGGTGTGCGTAGGTTTCCTCACGATGTTTTCCTTCACCGTAAAAGCGTGGATTAAACGTACATATGAATTCAAAATTTTAAAACACATTGGTACGTGGCGGGGTTGGAACCGGTGTCTCCCGGGTGGGAGACAACGACCTTACGCACTATGGCACCGACGCTATGGTTAGGTACGGTTGTCTTTCTTAAATTTTTCGTCAACTTCAATTTCCATTGTCACCAAATTTGTTTGCAAATCTATCGCAATCACTCTTAATTCCAAAATATTGAGGAGAGCCTTAGATAACATTTAGTTTCACATAACGTCACTTCTGGTAGCATAGGTCACACTGTGCCTGAAAATAGGAACAGATTACCAGCTTGTCACCTACGTATCATCATCACAGCCTTTTTTATTCGACCCACTGCTGGGACACAAAGCCTCTCCTTGTCATCGAAGGAGGTTTAGGCAGTAGTCCACCACGCTTGCCCAATGCGGATTGGTGGACGGAGTATAAGGTGATCAATACCCCTTTTGCTGATCCATTGGTCGCCTTCTACGATACCCATTGGAAGGTATAGGGTGATGCTATTCTACTCTGCCGGCATCACACGGCTGGACCTACGTATAATAGGCACCCAATACAAAAAGTTAGTTAACCTTCAGTGGCCGAACAAACAAAAGCCAGCTACCAGAACAGATGTTGAAAGGGATAGAAACTTACTTGGATCTGGTTTTATTATTCTAAGTGTTTCTTTTCAGTAATAAGTAAAATTCCTTATTTGTTATTAGGGGGCTATGTCTCATCGTGACATTTCATTTAAGACCTAAGTAGGTCTTAAAATTATACTTACGTTAATAACAACAGAATTCAAAACCTCAACTTTTTAGTACTGAGCATTAAACCGTGAATATGTAATAAGAAACACAATGCAGATCACAGAGACATTGTAAGCAAAGTTTCAGTAAGAGGTGAAACATAATTCTGTTTTATTTAAACAAACACAATGGAATTAAAGTTTTTACGGCGACGATAAAATGTTATATCATACGCTTTAACAGTTTCGCTTTGGAACATTGTGAAAGTCTAGGCTTACTTTGTTATTAGTACAATATTACTCAGCGTATTTATAAAATTATTCATTGTAACAAGAAAAAATACACTGAAAAAAATCGACCTGCCCCAGGCGGGAATCGAACCCAGCATCTTCCGCATTCGGGGAGGCTGCGTTAACCACTACGCCACCAGGGCATTGTTTTCGCTGTCGAAATTTGTCAGTGCTTGGTGCATATGTTTTTATGTTATACATTGTTTCATCAAATATTTAAAATTTGCGCTTCTAAGATCCAAACGAAATATTTTTGCAAATATTTGACGCCCAGTTAAGATGAAACTACCTTATATTATGGAATAATTTTTGCGTTTACAAATAATAACACTATACTCAAATCACAACTATATTCGCGTAATACAATTAAAGCAATCAACACATACGCTGTACCAACATTAACCTACTCGTTTGGAATAATTAATTGGACCAAATCTGACCTCAAAGCCTTGCAGCGCATCATAAACACCACGATGACGAAATTCCGTAAACATCACCCTAGATCGTGTCTACAAAGATTGACACTACCCAGGAAGGAAGGTGGCAGGGGCCTTATTGATATTAATAATCTACACAATAAGCAAATTGCAACTCTTAGGCAGTATTTTCATAACAAATCCGAAACATCCACACTTCATAAATCAATAGTACAAAGTGACTTCAAATTAACGCCATTAAATCTACAAAATAAAACTGCACAAGAAAATGAAACCCTAACTGACAATAACACAAAACTAGCCGAATGGGCCAGTAAGTCTCTACACGGAAGACATCGCCATGATTTATGCCTATCTAATGTCGACAAAGAAGCGTCGAACGCATGGCTTAGTTGTGGCGAACTTTTCCCGGAGACTGAAGGTTTCATGATGGCAATACAAGACCAAGTTATAGAAACCAGAAACTACCAGAAATATATCATGAAAAACCTAACAGTAGACGTTTGCAGAAAATGTAACAGCTCTCCAGAAACTATTCAGCATATAACCAGTGCATGCAAAACAATAGCCCAAACCGATTATAAACACAGACACGATCAAGTAGCCAATATTATTCACCAAAAACTAGCATACCAAAATAACTTTATTGTAAAAATGGAACCTTATTACAAATACAAAGCTCACAGTGTTTTAGAGAATACCACCACCAAAATTTATTATGATAGAGCTATCCTTACCGACCGTACCATTCATTATAATAGACCTGATATTACTCTTATAAATAAAACAACCAAGACTGGATTCCTAATAGATATAGCCATCCCTAATACACACAATGTACAGAATACAATCGCAGAAAAACTATCAAAATACTTAGAATTAAAAGACGAAATAACCAGAATTTGGCATCTACAAAAAGTCACCATCGTTCCGATTGTGCTTTCCGCAACAGGCGTCATACCAAAACAGTTACACCAATCCATCAGAACACTCAACCTGTCACCCAACACTTTTAAACTGCTACAGAAAGCTGTAATTTTGAATACGTGTAGAACTGTAAGGAAATTCTTGCAAAATGACCAAGATGACCCGATAACAAGAAATAACACACAACCTTACACGAATCCCAACACCCATAATGTAGGTGTTTAATTTTATGTCTGATATGCACTTGGCTTAGGCCCGTGTATGTCAGTTAACCGGTAAAAGCCGAGAAAAAAAAAGGAAAGAAAAATAATAATAATAATAATAATAAAAACTGAAACTTGAAGTTTAGAAACACATAATAATAATAATAAACGTTTATTTCTCACCATAATCATTACAAATAGTGTATTACCTATGCTAAAAACACGCAAATAAATGCGTAAATATTTTTTATAATAAGTGTTTTTTCAAGTAGAAAAAAATACACTACAGTATATTTTTTCTACTTTTCAAAATATTTACGTGTTTGTCAACGCTAAATTATTCCATTATTCATTGTAATTTGCCTGCCTTATTTCCAACTTTTTTGGATCTTCGTATATGTTATGATCATAGTACAAAATGGATTTGGCTGAGAAGCTTCACCGGCCGCCTACCTGATGTTAACCATCATTGAGAATGTTATTGTTGTTGATTGCATCTATCGTACGAGGTGACCTAAGACAACAGTCCGAGTTGCGTCAGATCAGAATTCTCTTAGTCGCTTTTTACGACACACATGAGTACTTTCGGTGCGATAGTTCCCTAACAGTCGATTGCTCATGTTCGCCAACAGAACTTTGTATTCACTAGTTAACATTTCACCCAAAGAATATTTCGCTCATGAATGGTTTACCAACAGATCGAATTGTCCATACCTGTAGTGTTCTCGTTACCACTCGCAACACTGGCTCGACACTACATTCTGTGCGCAAGTATACGTCCGCTCGCGGCCACGGCTCTAGCGGTACTGACTCAGCGCCCCACCACAGAGTAAGCACGAGAAGTGTACACTACAATACCTATTTAATAAAATAAGTAGACAAATATGGTTAGGTTAGAACTGGCAGCGAAGAGCTAGAAAAGCGATCAGTGTTATATAGTAAGTAAACATGAGTAAAAACGAAAATTAATGCGATTAAATTACCTTTTAAATGCCAGCCGGGTTACACCTGTGTTTGTGTGGAATATTAAGTTTTTACCCATGTTAATCATGGAACGCGAAAGTTTAAAAGTGATTATAGTAAACGTATTCCCAATAATCTTAGGTCGCCCTAAGATATATAATTATATATATATTTAGTGGTTGAAAAGTTTTGTTCACGAGACGTTCACTGGTTAATGCTCAGTTTCAATAACTTATCTATCTACTTTGCTTACTAGGCATAACATTTTCACAGATATCCTATACAAAATTCTACTATTACCAATGGAGTTTTGTTACTGAAACCAGTCATTAGTGATCTGTTAGCGAATAATTCATGAACCATTCGACTGTTTGTAAGCCGTTTCAGACTCGAACAGGTTTGGAGGAACAATTATTATCTAGCCTAAACAGGCACATGATCTAATAACTAATAAAAAACTAAATATTTTTTTATACAAAATTCATCAAAATTGGCTTATCATCAAAATACTCACAAATATACAAACTAATTTTCACATACATAATATTAGTTCGGATCCTCGGGGTGATTAATTATGCAGTCCATACGTAATAATCTGTGTCCAGTGCCACACGACCTTTCTACGTAAATTAAACACGTATTGCGTAGTTCAGAATTTCACACACTAGGATGTGGTGCGATGTAGTCATTTGCTAGAACTTTTTATAAATAAATATTACATAATGTCCTCAATCAAAATGTTTAAAACCGATGTGTATGCCATATAAAAATGAATCCTTTCATTTAAAATACCTACACACATTTTTCTTCCATTCCACGGAGTAAAACAAGGTTATTTTCCAAACAAAATTATCTCCAGCACAGTAAGATCACGGCGTAGTGGAATGAACTCATCGTAAGACAGTATCAGCTTCGCTCATCTCAGCTCCACTAAAAAGTCGTTGTCCTAGTTTTGTGTTACCTCGAAGCAATGACCTCTGTAAAAATACTACGAAGAAAACTTTCAATGTACGACGTCCAACTTAACGTGATCTCTGGCTCAGAGAAACGTAAACAGGGTTCAAGGCCGCTGCGACAATACCTTATTACTTATTAGTACACGAGTCTGAATCGATAGAGCTGTAAAAACTTGTTTTTATAGATTTCGAATGGCGGTGGCTGGTTTATTCAAGCAACGTGAACTTTAACCACACATATTGAGAACGTACATACATACACACAATCACGCTTATATGCCAAATGGGGCTGAGCAGATCTTTGGGTAATATTTGGTTACAGCCACGTTATGTGCCACAAAATCTGTCGTCTACAATAAAGGGACACCACACCCAAAATGAACAATCCTGCAGCAAACAAACCAACTTAAGCCAACGACCAGGACAGACGTTACGTACACTCAAAATCATCCCAACAGTCCAGGTATTTCAGGTTCAATCATTCTACCTATATTTATTACGTAATAATTCCTTTCGTTGTCTCATCTTATGTATGACTTAACGCTAGCAGACCCGGTAAGCAAATTACTTCTACAGGCGACGACATTGATTGCTGCTGTCTGGGTCGCAATAGGGCCTTTCGACGATATCGGGTCCAGCGCTTTGCACAGGTGTAGAGTACCTTTACTTTGGACCTGTGTCACAAATCCTAGCCACTTGCTGATCCTATCAAAGTACACGTTCATCGCCGCTCTCAAGCGTGGCGCTCGGCGAAGGAGACATCTCATTGCCAAGGATGGTCAGAGCTCTGGTAATGAGAGAGTCTGGAAGACTGTCGTCGCGGAAAGATAGCGGGAGGACGATCCTTTAGCCGCTCTTATCCGGCGTAAGCGGACAGGCCGGAGAAGACAGGTGGCTATGACCGCCAGTCTTGTCCGGTCCTAAGGTGGCCTGCTCTCGGGTTGGCCCCCGTGTGCCCTGGTGCAGTGCACAGGTCTGGGGATTACTCATTACCCTTGCGCGGTCAATGGATTTTCCATCGAAAAAAAAGGTGTAGGTTTGGAGGTCTCTGTTGTATGATGGCGCTCATCTTCACTACTCAAATGTTGTATCTTATGTATTATGACCTATTACCGTGAACTTAGGTAGCTTTATAACTCCTTTTTTTTTGACGATGGGGAACCAATTGACTGGCCATACCGCACGCTGGCTAGGCGTGCGACGTGTGCAGGGATCACCGACGCGGAACAGCGCCAGTACTACCTGCTAAACCCCACCGGTACCCTCCTAAGCCCTCTTGGGGGCGCTTTGGGATCGACGCACTATACGTGCGCCATTTCACCAAAGCGTCCCCGGGCTGGCCCGGTCCAACAGTGAACCGGGCGACGCGCCTGTGGGGGATTACGCTAGGGTACTAGGTAATCCCCAGACGGGGTGGCCTATGCCGATTGGCACCAAGGACGTGCGGCTTGCCAAGCCGCGCCCAGACCACCTTAGGGCCGACAAAGACCGGCGGACATAGCCGCCTGCCTTCTCCGGCCCTGCCGTCTACGCCGGAGGGGAGCGGCTAGAGCATCCTCCTCCCTCTCCCTCTCCGCTGCCTCCTTCTGCCCCATCACAGACTCGCAGAAGGAGGCGGTAGCCTTCCAAGCCCTCTCATTACCAAGCTTGGCTCTAACCATGCTTGGTAATGAGAGCGCTCCTCCGCCGAGCGCCGCCACCAACGTGCGACGCTCGTTTCGCCAGGCCGGGCACTCGACAAGCGTGTGCTCGGCCGTGTCGTCGGGGGAGTCGCAGTGGTGACACCGCGGCGACTTCTCCCGACGGGCGATACGGTACAGGTAGTGACCGAAGCACCCATGTCCAGTCAGTACCTGTACCAGGCGGTAGGTGAGGCTACCCCGCTGGCGCCCTACCCACTCCTCCAACACCGGACGAATCGCCTCGATCATCCGGTGGCCAGCGGCTGGGTTGGCGAGTGCCTCATCCCATCGACGCAGAGCCTCCCTCTGCGCCTGGGTGCGGACCCGTTCGACCTCCTCTAGCTTTGTAACTCCTAAGGTAACTTCAAGCTTCTGTCGTGATTTGATTTGTATTTACGCTTAACTTTTGCAATTCATGCTTAACTTTTGCAATCGAACGCAAAAATGTAGTATTCGCCTTATTATAAATAAACAATAGTAATAATAATTATACATGCCACATCACTACGTTGTTAACAACCAAATATTACATCTTAATAAAATATAATGTCTTCATTCTACATGAAGTAATAAAACTATAGCCAATAAACAGTCAAATTTAATTGTACAGAAGATGGTTTGACACTCGAAGCTATCAAATGTTTTAAACGATTTTCAACCTAATCTCAAAGACGTATATTTCAAATTTCATTGAGGAAAAGTGTAGTTGCAATAAGCAGGCCAAGTATCATCAATAATAATAAAATTTTGCTGGTAAATATTTGTCTGGGAATATTCCACTACGACACTACTACTATTAAATATTCCGTCATCGACCAAGTCCCACAGGAACCCAAATCCAATCTTCATAATTATTTGAGTTCAGAAAAAAACGTAGCGGCCTAATTTTGCCGTCCAACATCCTTAACTCAGCATTAATAATTACCTCGAAAAAAGTTATTTGATAATTTTACTGTGTTCCCTAATTAACAAGTAATGGTTTTCATATACAAGAGTTGTGTAAAAACCTAATAATTGAAATGTTAGGTACCAACTTAAATGGAAACAAAGAAAAGAAATTATCCTTTGAGATTGGACTTGAACCTTTCCCAATCAGTGCGACTGCTCAATCTTCTAACTAAGCTACACGTAACTGTGAGTCTACTACAAATTCTAGTCTTTTCGTTTCTGATTAGGTCACAAGCTGACGTGTACCTAACATCGTTAAAGAAATCACATCTTCAATATCCGATGGCATTTGCTTTTTTTAAATAATTTTTATTTGGCATGATTATAATGTTAACCTAATACGAGTATAATATATATAAATCTGTATTTCATGAGGTATAACGTAACAATTATAATTATGTTTTAGATAAAATTCCAAGTAAATAAATAAATTAGAGAGATAGGATAAGTTATTCAAATTGAGAGCTCGCTCTCTAGGGAAATATATCTAATTTACTGAAGACCGCAATCGAATAGCACTATCTTTTACTAATAAATTATTTGCAAAACATGAAAAGAGAAAATTTGAGGAAACGAGAGGAAATGTATCCTACCCACCTATCCCAGCTAGTAAAACAATATGTGGGGTCGTCTGGGTAGGACCACCGCCTCTCTTATTTCTGGCGTGAAACAGTTCGCTGTGTTTCGGATTGAAGGGAAAGGTAGCCAGCGTAAATACTGGGCATGGAAGGCATATTATCTTAGTCCCCAGGATGGTAACGCACTTGCATTGTTAAGTGATTTACCCTTATCATTTCAAGTGTCTATATGCGACGGTAACCACTTAACACCAGGTGGGTCGCAAGCTTGTTTGCCATCTCGTAATATATAAATAAAACAAATTGTTCCATTGGCCTGTGCCGGACATGGGAGGGATATGGTCTAGCGCTGAAAACATACATTACATATTTGGTGACACATAAAGTCACAGCCTCATGAGAAGGCTCAAGGTCACTCAAAGGGCAATGAAGAGGGCTATGCTCGGAGTTTATTTGCGTGATATCAGATATCATGAAATCCGCAGGAGAACCAAAGTCATCGACATAGCCGAAAGAATTGTGAACCTTAAGTGGCAGTGAGCAGAGCACATTGCGAGGCGAACTGACAGCCGTTGGAGCGGAAATGTCTTCGAATGTAAGTCAGTGTCTCGTGGCTGATATGATGATGATGAAAGTCACAGATGTTACACTTCAAAGCATCTCAGTAGTCCAGTCGAATTAGCAATTTTAGCTGGAGAATTGAATAGAAATAACTACAGCAGGTAGGGTGACGAGTTCTGAAGTGGAGATCGCGTTTGGGCAAGCGTAGTGTAGTAGGCCCTTTGGCCCGAGAACCTTAGACGTCTTAGCTCATTTACACCACTCCGCTTCCGCACAACAGACAAAAGAGTATGCAAATATGGGCTCAAGAACTTTTCCTGAAGATACACTTTGCAGTGTCTAGATAGCGGCAAACTCGCTTGGAGCGCGCTGTTTGCTATTTTATTCAGTCAATGTAAAAGTTTATCTACAGTTGAATGCTCATTTTTAGTTGAGCGGGAGCGGTGCGGTATAAATATGCTGCGACCTTACGACTGCTGGCAGAGTGGCGATACAGTAAGCTCAGGATCCAGAATTGTGGCGTGATAGAGATGCTACGTCCAGCAATAGACGAGCACAGGTTGTTGATTGATTGTGGTATGCCAAATGGAGTCTTCATAACAGTCTTCATACTATCCTAGGGATCGACCCGAGACAAGACCTCTGGATCAAATTCGGGTACCTTCCAAATATACCACGAAGAAGGATTATTAAAGTTACCTATCCGAGGCAATCAAAGACTGTCATCTAGATGTTTGGTATACCATTAGACATTGTTAAATTAGGTATAATTAATTTCTATTTCCTTCACTATTAAATTGCCTTTAATATTGCTTATTGAATATACAACATCGTCTTCTCACAAAAAGTTAACTGTTTTTTCATAAATCACATAATAATGTGCTTAAACAGCCTGTACCCTTGACTTACCTTCAATGGCTTTTATTCAGATTCCAAAAGGTGTTTGATCCTTTATAAATAATTCATAAGTGTCTGATGGCTTTATCTTCTTGATTTTTTTGCGTTAAAAAGTTTTAGAACTATCCTTTATTCCGCCTGTGTGAAAGGACGAAAACAAAACATTTACCACAAAAAAATATTTACCTACATGAGGTACGTACGTATCAAATATTATGTTGGTAGCTATAATAGCCTGCCCATTCTAATAAAAGAGTTTATCTAAAAAAGTCCATATCGAAAGAAGTTTAGCTAAGCTTTGGATGGAAGGAAGATGATGTAGATACAAACTGCGGTTATACAAATAGCTTATTCGCGCCATAAATAATTCAAATTTAATCGTTTGGTCCTTACTGCGACAAGCTAGGTCGCGAGCGGATTTCCATTTGACTGATAGTTTGTGAATGTTAAGTTCCATTGCATCTAGCTCTAAGTTGAATTTTAAAACGAGGTTACTTTCATTGTATGTGATTTGAATTCATGAAGATATTTTAACTGCAGATAGCTCTTCAAAGAAGAGGGTGAAGGATTTGTCTTTCACTCCTCAGTAAAAATAGAAATAGATAGTTTACTCTCAGGGGGACTTGAGCAAAGAAAAACAAAGGAACCGAGGTAAAATATAAACGTTCGTCTCTTATTTGAGCTACCTTGATATTTTAATTTTAAAGAGACTACGACAGTTAACTACGCACCTTATACAGTCATGGTCAAAAATAAGTATCTACATTTAACAGTTCATGTATCTTATTGTGTGAGATATGAATTGTGATGGAGATCCTTGGGTCCATATCCAACAGTGTACGTCTCCCGACTAAAATAATGATGATGATTGTGTAAGAAGTAAAGATTCCGACACGTTGAAAGTATGTAAATATGACTACTCGTGAATGTACACATTCAACAGTGAAAGTAGATTGCAGTATGTGACGCGCCCATGCCACATTGCAAGATATACTACAGTCAGATCGTACGTCTATTCACAAGTCTGAACTTGAAAAAAATATATTATTTTCTTACTCTCAGGAGAGAAGATAACAAACAAAACTAACCTTACTTTTTTCTACTCAATAAGGTGGACCATCATCTAATTTTATTTGCGGACGTTACCTTTTCAATAAAGATTTAGACGGTTACAATCCTTATTTGTTAGTTGAGACAATACTGCATAATAGATAGTTAGCTATTACTTATGTAATAATAACACATTGCAACAATGGCACGAAAATCTAACTTTCCTATCCCAACACTCGACATCTTGTCGACTCATTACAAGTTGCAGCTAACGTTGAATGCTCTGAGCAACCACTTCGGGAACTTCAATCTAATAGTTTCAAATATCTAGACGTAACGTAATCTTTCCTTAGCTTAACGTTTAACTTAGCCCAAGTTATCTGGGCATATCCAGATGAGCTAGGAATTTAGCTCGTAGTAGATAATGCCTTAGAAACGGAAATAAGAGATTTTAGAAACCGAGTGAACATTGTTTTTGGATAATATAATGTTTTAAAGATTTAAATTAAATTAATATAACTGTTAGACCGAGATAGCGAGGTCTTTGCATTTACAAGTATACGTTTCATTAAATCGTCTTCCACTGAAAATAATGAATCAAACGTACGCGTAGTTATTATTTCAATAAAAGTGAGGTAAGGACTAATATTCCCAAGAATTTTTTAGAGACTGACATCAGACTTATTAAATTTGAACGTAATAAATATATTCATACGGTTTAAAATAAAATATATTGAACAATGACTCCTAAACAAATGCGCATTGAAAACATTTGTTCCGGAGTCATTGATTATTTTGTATTTTTTATGCAATAGGGAGACAACCCGGCATACGAGTCACCTGATGTTAAGTGATTAACGTCGCCCTTTATCAACCACAACATTGTATCAATTTCGGTTGCATTGTCTGTCTTTAAGAAAAGAATATAGGCTCTTTTCTTGAAGTTCCCTAAACAGTACCCCCTCGGAAAGACCGTTGGTAGAAGCTGATTCCACAGCTTGGTTGTAGACCAAAAAGATCTTCTACCAGAGTTAACTTATACACAAGGGCCGTTACTTTTTAAGGATCTGTGTGACTTATCTTTCTTATCTTAATTTCAAAAAGTTTTTAGTGGTATCCTTACTTAGTAGCCAATAAAAGTTAGTCTGAAATCCAGCAGGAACATATAACCTAAAACTTAAACCAAACTTTCGCTTTCCTGAATTTTGATGAAACATTTTAAACTAGGTACTTGGGATTCAGGATAGGACATTTTTCAACAAAAGAATCTTATATTCAAGATGCGCGGTGAACGTGGCGTCGTTTGTTCCATTGACAAATGCGATGTTGCCTGTGCCGTGTCGCCTGGAACAGGGACGTTTTATCGATGGCGAATAAAGAAATAGGTTGAGCTGAAGAGTCTGGAGGTGTGACTTTAAAAGTCTTTCCGAAAGTTACCGTTTTCAAATAGGATCGTTGTTCGTAACAAGTCAAGTTCTACTTTTAGTCCATATATTTACATTCCTTTTTTTGTCGTTCATACTAAGCAATAAAAGGCATTATTTATGATGGCATCCAAATTCCAGAATTACAATTTTTATGTCAAGTAACGGGTGATGAATGTTAAACATTATATGGAGAGCATATTTCGGTGCTAATGATATATCTTTCTATACATACATATTGTCAGCAAAATGATGTTTGAGATATCTTTAGAGACGGCTGAATATCGTTGAAACTTATATAATTATGTTGATAGGCTTTGGAAAGTTTGTAATTGTTCTTCAGGCTTTTAGCGTAGAGTTGGCAAGTCGTAGATCATCGTTAACTGAAACTAAAAAAACAAATGCTAACTGAAAATTAAATACGTGACAGCGATGATGGAATACTAGAAAACATGTTCTACTGGGACGTATAGAAAGCGGGACGATCACAAGAACATCAATAACTTCCACAATATTGGATTAAACAAATTATAGACTGTAGTCTAATAGATAGTTTTAAAATGTTTAACTTCTTCCTGTATTTAGGTATGACTAGCTATGCCCGTGACTTCATTCGCGGTTTTTCCGTTTTTGCGAGATTTTTCATTGATGCTCAGCGCCTATTGGTCGTAGCGTGATTGTTTATTCTTATTTTCTTCGATATACAACTCAAAAATATTTTTCCATATGCATTAGTAGGTCCAGAGATTTGCGCGATTAACTAAAAACAAGCTTTTCAGCTTTATAATATTAGTAGATAAAATTAATTTTATTATTGTAACGATTGATCAAATATTTAAAAAAAAATATCGCAATTTACGCAGAGTATCATACTTAATTTTTATAAAATTATAAAAGCAAATTTTGTCTTTTTCTTTGAATAATTTTCATCATTAGCCTGTGTGCAACCATCAGACACAGTTATTGCATCAGACACATGTGAATTAATTATAATTAATTTAAATACTAATCATACTAAACACTGAATTATCAATTATAACCACATTTATGTGTAAGTGTTGCGTAAATAGGTAAAATGATCAATTTATGGGCGTCAATTTGTGTAAAAGACGGAAGGACATCCCCTAAGATCGTTAAATAAATAATTCATGTGAATGGGTAACATACGAATTTATTTTGGCGTTATCTTGGATATTTTATTACAGATTGTATTAGAGACTTTATTTTAATGTTTTATTATATTTCACAATTGCATAGGTACCTACGGCATGTAACATTTATCATACATCGAGAAAATCAAAATTATTTTTCAAATCTGTATCATAATATCGTATTCTCTACCTGAATGCGTACTATATTCGTTTAGAGGCAGCGGTAACTTTTGTTGGAAGTAACTTATAAATAGTTCAGTGCGTGTCTCGCGTAGTTTACGGGCTCGTTTGAAAATGTTTTATAGTTTCACTATTACATTACGTATATTCCACATTTGGCCAAGTGTAACGTGGGCCAATAATCGTAAATTGGAATCCCAGAAATGAGCATCTTGCGTGATTGGGGGACATAAATGTATATCACATCCATAACCCTTTCCACGTCATTTACCCGATTGCTTCTCTTATTATTGTTTTCAAGCCTTGATTGTCCGCCCAAATCTCATTGGCATTCTAAACTCACATTCTTCTAGTCAAAGTAAAAAATCTATTTCGCTTTTGTTATCATCACCAGCATCTACTTTGTAAGAATTCTACTGATGTTAAGTCTCCTTTACAACTTATTTACCACCAATAAAGCTGTGGCTTTTCTAAGATCTAAATTAAGATAATTCCAGTGCACTTTGGTTAGTAGATCCCACCTTATCTTAAATGATAGTGAAGGTTGTATCGTTTAGCTGGGATTTTCATATCAAACAGCTGTGAGGCAGTATCTTTTGAGTTTCTAAGAAAACTGCCATGTAAATAATGTAACTACCGACAAGGAAATTCATTTGATATTAGAAGCCACAGTTCCTTAGATGGACTTACTGATTATATCGCGGTGTGTGACTAAATTTTAAAATCAAGCAATACGTGCTTTTTTAAACTGTTCATGATCCATTCCAGTAAACCAAATATTTATTCCAATTGTAAGTTTCACAAAGTCTTAAATTTGTTAATGGAACTATAAACGAATATTAAATTGTTGCAGCTTTGTAATTTCTAGAACAAAGTTATCTGAAAGAATCGTAATTGCACAGATAAGAAACAAAGTCGCGAAGTATTAGTTAGTTAGTGTTTTTAATCTACTTGCTTTATGTGGCTAGTAAAGAATAAAATTATAGTTTGGTTAAGAAAATATCTGGTACAATGTAGGATCGAGCTGGTCAAATATTGAATCCTCATCTTTATAAAAATTGAGCAAAATATTTGACAACAATACGAAAAACAGAAAACTTATATTTTAGCTATAATATCTGTATATAAACTCTTCCCAAATCTTCGACTAGTTTCAATCTTTTTTGTCTTATGTTAAGCAAACTTCTTGAATTCTCTTGAACGTCAGAGAATTTCTTGAAATCATAATTTATTTTTACTTTATGCCTTTCATTCATAAAAATTACCTCTGAATTTATCTCTGCATTATTATCGTTTTGAAAGCTTCTTCTGTCTGCCATAGATAACAGAATGCAAAACAAAATATTAAATATTCCCTTAACAGGTAATCCCATTCAAATCTATTCAAAGCGAAATAAAGGCGCTCGCAAATTATCTTGAAAGAAAGTTGCCTTACCATAATAGGCTATTACTACCTCATTCCCAAAACTTTCCACCCTCCCTTCTTTATCTACGTGTTTATCATTCTCGTGCTCAACCGGCGGAACCGTAAAAATCACCTGACAACGGATGCCTTAGTAAAGACTCCGAAGGCTCACGATTAAGAACCGGTATTTACCGGTTTAGGGTGACGTTTACCGGTAATGCCGGTTTCGGCTATCTAAATGCTTACCATAATAGGCAAAGAGTCCGGTATTTCTATTATCAACTAAGCCATGAAGGGTATTGAGTTAAACAAGTATTTGGGCTGTGCAATAAAGAGGATATTGGGCAACCCATATTGGAATTTCAGTTAACATGTTTGTCTATTGTATTATGTAGGGATGTAATGATTTAGATTCAAGATAATCTAGTGAATAAAATAATTAACATTTACGCACACACAGATATAGACATAAATTGGTAACTTTGTGATTTAGAACAAGGCCCTACGTTAATATTAATGGAAGTGTAAGTTTATCTGCTTGATTTATTGCAATGAAGTAGAATTTACATAGGCCATCAATGGCACATGGGTAGACATCAAAGTTGTTATAGATTTTGTGTCGCAATTATAGTATTTTATATATAGGCCATACCATGCCTCCGAATAGCGACAGGTTGTCAGCCTGGTCACCAAACCCAAAAAGTAATCAGTAAATAATCTAATTAAAAAAACCAGGATATTACATCAGTCAGAGTAAACCAGGGTCCAGTCCTTTTTGCTTAAGATATGAGTAATATTCAATATTTCTATAAAATTATGTAATTCAAACTGAATTATGAAATGTTTAACTTTAATAAATTTAATTTGTTACAACATCCGCTTTGTCCTTAATAAAGCAGACGTTGTGTCGAGGCTCTAATTTGTAAACGTCTCTCAGAAAGGAGGTATATTATTAAAATTCGACAGGTGTCGCGCCGCGTCCCGGAAAATGCTTATCATCCTTATTGATAATGATGATGATAGATAGCGTTTCTTGATCATTTGTTATGCGCAAATTGGCACAAGCTTTCGACAGTTCTGGAATCCTTACGTTCAAAATAAAGACAATATTTATTCAAATCTTGTTATTTGATTAAATGAGATGGATTCGTCTTCATCCATCCTTCGTCGTGATTTGCTGTAACTCATAAGCAAGAGTAATACATAGGTAATCAATTATTGACTACTATATCTAATTTCAGGAACAATGTGTCAGTAAAGGGTTGTGAGAAAGCAAACCATATTTGGATTCGATTTTGCAATTTTCATTAAGACACATTAAATTCTACTTTAAGGTATATTCATCGACTTTCAACTTGTTCATTTAATTTACGGTATTTCAATCTATTCTCTGCTGCCTATTCTGGGCTGCAAGCTATGTGTAGAAAAGTAAATGTGTGAACTTTAAATAACGAATTTTATATTTGATCCTGCAGACAGTAATTACTTTTACACTTACGTCTTAAAATATGGGTTATGGATAAGATAATACAACTGATTGGTACCATTCCTGTAATACCTACCTAACTTTAAGCAGTAAGGCCACCATAAGACTAGACGATTCACTTGAATTCATGAACTAGAATCCCTTATTCATTAAAGTACCTAATTGAAGTTACTTCAACAATCAGAATTTCAGGATTGAGGTTTTCATTGAGTTTTGATAACTTTTATTGATCTAGCTAATATACAATCCTCTTGTTTTGTGACTATTCGCCTTCTAATGTTGAAATTCATATTAAAGTTCAATTATTATTACGGTCGTATGTCACAATTTCATTTGTTTTGTCTTTCTATATTTGATCCATGTTGTCTTGAAAATGGAAGTCGAGGAATTGCAAGTCGTATAGCTGTTGAAATATGACTTTTAACGCGAGAAGGACATCCTTCAATATATCAGATTTGGGAATAATTTTGAAGTTATATCGGTGGTGCAGAATGGCATCGTATTTGTATTTTTAGAAAACTTAGTCGCAGTCGTTAAACAAATTATTTCAAAACACGCTTATTTTTTTCTGCTGTATACGTACTCAGAACGAAAATAGACCGCTTCCAATTTATAGAATGAGTTACTTAATTACCTATTAAGACAAAAATTAAGAGCTTGAACAACCAAATTAATTGAAATGTGCTAATATTAAAGATGTAGGGACTTATTTGAATTCAATTCAAAGTCATTTAGAAAATTAAGAAAAGGAAAGTGACAAAGAACATCTTCTTAATTCTATACTTTCTTTAGCTACTTGACATGGGAAGAAAGTAATGCATTTATAAGATACTAGCAGCTGCCCACGGCTTCGCTCGCGTTAATATTGACTGCCGCGCTAAAACGTATTCTATGTCCTTCCCAGGGCCTCAAATCATTTCCATAGCAAATATCATCAAAATCGGTTCAGTGGTTAAGCCGTGAAAGCGTAACAAACTAGTTATGATAGATAATGATACCATTATGCTATGTTTAAAATTCTATTTAGAAGTAATGCATGCATAAAAGAAAACACAAAAAAAAACGTGGAATTCTCTAGCAGAGCTCTGACAATGATTTTTTTTTAAAGAATGACAAACATAATATTATTATTTACCGACAATTTTAGATCCAGTTCAACATTAGTTCCTCTCTACTACCTGCTGATTGGCATCCAGAAAGTTCAGAGCGTATTTTTTTAAGCGTTCCAAGTTCTCCAATAATGAAATTAATCCTATTTCATCCCGTAATGCTACAGCTAACATTATCGTATAATTAAATCGCCTCATTCATCACTTCTCGTGAAAGGTGCCGCCCTGAAATTAATTTGACAAACAGAAATTTCCCATCGGTCCGTCTTAACTCAATTAATTATTTTCATCTCACTTCAATAAATCTTAGACGAACCGAACGTGGTCGGCGCTAAGTAAGAGTGAATTCTGTATAAATTAAACTGTGATTAATAGTTTTACGAAAGGTGAGAGATTGGGTCACGATTCGTAATTGAGGCAAGGATAGGTACGTATCTAGATGAACGACAAAAACAGGTACAATTTAACCTTTAATTCAAGTACATAACGTCGATGTATAATATTATTGTTGCAGTGGCAGTAAAATAAGAGTAGGTAAGTGGTTTGAGGATAGAATATTTAATACTTTACTTAAGTATACAGGGAGACGTTAAATGTGAAAAAAAGGGGATTTATACCACGTACCTCTGATTTTTGAATTATCCGATATTTCGGCGCAGTTTCATGCGCCATGGTCACGGATGAACTAAAGTCTATGCGAGCTGTTGATCATTGACAGGCAAATCTGTCTACCCTCTTTCTAAGTCTTTTATTACGCTCGGCACCCGTAGTCAAAAAACAGAGGTACGTGGTATAAATCCCGTTTTCTCACATTTAATTGATAGTGACAACGTAAGTTTAAAACAATACAGGGAGACGTTGTTTAGTAGAGTGACATTGGCACAGACACAAATTCTTATATTTGAATTCAGGTGTGCCCACATTGACAGCAAGTAGTTTTAACATATCCCCGCATGTGGACACCCAACACTTTAAAAATACAATAAAAATACATCCTATATAAATCCACTTGACACTAACTGTACACATTACTACTTATACATACAAAGATAAAACACGATAAAAAAAACTGTACACGACTAACCTAACCTAAATCTAGAGAGCTGGCACATTTGTTGTGCTTTAGCTTCGGCAAAGGTTTGATGAGTATGTTGGCTATCATGTGGTTTGTGGGTATGTAGTGTAGTTTTTTGTTGCGATTTGTAAGTGTGTCGAACGAAATGGTGTCTTATCAGCGAGAGCCTTTGTGCTGAAAGCGCCACGGTTCGCTGCTTGCGAGCTTCCCAACAAATGGATGAGCCGCTCATTAGGAAGACGAATCATGTGTATGAACGTCGGTCCACAAGATTGTTTCCATAGTCCGCGTCGACGTATCCAATAGGGCAAAACTGGGCAGTGGGACGAAATACCAATTTGAGGTTTTGAGTACCTTTTAGGTACCTCAGGACTCGCTTAGCAGTCTTCCAATGTACCCCCCGTAATGTGCATTGAATTGAGATAAGTATGAGACGGCATGGGCTATATCCGGTTGTACACATCGCAATGTACATTAATGAGCCGATGAACTCTTGGTACGGGACATCTGCATTTTCAAGAAGTCTGTTTTTGGCCTTAGTTTAAGTGAAATAAGATTTAAGTGCTATATTATAACACGGTGTTGGTTTCTTTATAAATAAAAAAAAAATCTCACTCATAGTTTCAAATTGTTTGAGCAGAGATATTATATAACATTTGTACACATAAAGCCACACCTGCCAAGCCTGTCGCCTGATTTATTCCACGTTTAACAAAATTTGATTTTATAACTTAGTTTCTATTCTGAGAAAAAACCCCCCGTTCTGGAATTAGGAGGTACGTGATAAACGTATCTCAATATACTTAAGTTATTATATTGAGAAACGTTTACCTCAATATTAAATTAACATCTTGGGACATATGACTGTTTCTCGATTTCAAATACAAATAAAGACAATAAACTTATACGTTTATTAGGTACCTTCATTTCCAATACAGTGAATACCAAATAATCAACTAAGGATTATTACTTTTACGAGCATGTATTAAATATATATAATACATCCCAAACCAATTATTGGTTCTATTTAGGTATACTCTGTTGGAAAAAAATCTTCCGTAAAGTAAATAATATGTTTATTTTCAATTTTGTTTTGTTTACAGTATTTTTGGAACGATTAGCGGAAAATATTGTATCTCGCAAAAAAAGGCAAAAAAGCGGTTACAAGTCACCTGTGGGAAGGGGTCAAAATACTTCTTGTGAAAAAAAATTAACATGAGTTCAAAAAGATTTGATTTGAATGGGTGTAGATGACAGTAATAGAATATTAACACATGGTAAGTATGACCATTATAGTCGATATTTTGAAATTTCAAATACATAAATGTTCGATATAATGAATATTCGATATTATGAACGTTCGATCATTTAAACATTCGATGTATGAAGACTCGATGTATTGACCTTTCGATAAAATGAACATTCGATTATTTGAATGTTCGATACATTGTTGTCGAGTAATTGATATTCGATGAATTGGTATTCGATATGGCGTAGGGGATCCACATACTGCATATAACGATATAACCATTTTAGCGGTTCGTTGGTAAGGGTATATGTCATTGCTTTATTACCATCACGTGATGGGCTGGGATTTTTCTATCTCGTACTGAGATGTTTAAAAAGTAGTCTCCTACGGTACAATGAGCCCTATTAATATTGCACATTGAATTTTCCTAGAGTAGGCAACTAAATCAAATTCCTCAATTATTTACTATTGAGTATAAGTCTGGAAGGAGCTAACGTAATTTAGCGCAAAAGTCTAGGTCGCAGCCACGTCACAGCGATCAATATTTGCTGTAACTTTCTCCCAGACTTCGGACATTTTGAGAGTACTAAGCATGTTAATAAGTTACAATTTCATTTCATGACAAAATTGTTTCGGTATTGCTTTTATAAAAAGGTCAAGCGAATTACTCCATCCAACTTGATGATTTGAGTGCGGGACGAAATAAAGAGCTGCCTTAGCCGACTTGCAAGGTGCTTTATGCCTCTTTTGAATCACCCACGATTGTTAGAACTTGTCAAACAGCAGTCGATGTAGGGCACAGCCAGGCCACTCGACTTTGGAGCACCTGAAGTGGATTAGTATCTCCACCTTATGACATTACAGAAGACCACAATCAAATATAATAATATAATAATAAGTTTATTTATTTATCACCACAAACAATTTTTTATACATGATATAATCTAGTCACTAATTTGTCCATATGCTTGTTTGTGGAGACTGCTTGTTGTGTTACAGACCACCAGGCCTCAGCCAGGGAAATAACACTACATGTGGTGTTGTGTTTCTGTTGGTGAGTAAGGTAATTTTGACACTAAAAGACGCCTATGTACAATAGGCAAAGCTGATGACCCCATCTGTAGAATGTGTGGTGAGGAGGAAGAAAGCATGGAACACATACTATGTGACTGCGATGCACTAGCCAATATGCGATTAAGGGTAAACCACAGGACTTTATAGACCTTATCACCGCTAACATCGTGAAAGTCATACAAAATGTTTTCGATGTTGGCGGGGATGGGTGATAAGGAGAGGGGCGAGGGGGCAGCCCAAAAGATCTCATAGGGTTGAAGTGCTCTGAGACACGGCCTCAGCCCCTTGCATAAGAATAAGAATAAGACGGAATAATTTTATTTTTGCGTTTACAAACGCGTAAATATGAATACTAGAAAATTATATTATAATATTTCGTTCGGGTCTTAGAAGTGCAAATTTCAAAGATTTGATGAAACAATGTTTACCGTAAAAACATAAGCACCAAGCACTGACAAATTTCGACAGCGAAAAGCAGTGTCTCGGTGGCGTAATGGTCAACGCGTCCGCCCGGATTGTGGAAGATGCGGGTTCGAGTCCCGCCTGAGACAAGTCGATTTTTTTCAGTGCATTTTTCTACTAAGAATAAGACGGTCACCACGGGGTAGGGAAGGGGAATAGGGTTGCAGGCGCGCTAATGTCACGTCAGCGTTGCAAGCGTCTATAGGCTGCGCGACTGCTTACCACAAGGCAGGCCATATGCTTGTATGTCAACCAAATGATATAAGAAAAAAAATATACACAATGAAATAAAATTAGTAAATTTTCATTTTTCTGCACTTTTATTTTGTTGCATTAGCTCCTATTAGAAGTGCATCTGACTGGTGGTCTGTGAGCAGTGAGGAACCAAATTTTGTGGCTGTAATTTTTTAATATATTGAGCTCAATTTCTTTTAGATTTGACCTACTTTTATTGTAAGTCGACTACTATGTTTCTGATATTTTGCAAAAAACAAAAATCACCTCCCCATTGTTTTTGTTGAGTGGGATTTATATATAAACTTATTCACATCAATATCAATAAAAAATTTCGTTACCTTAGTGAATTAAATTTCGAAACATCACGGCAAATAGGTTGATCTCCTTGACTGAACTAACTTATTCATTTAAGTTGTTCTGTAACAATTTGCGAGTCGAAATAGAATAAGCTAATAAAAAACTAAGATGAAGAAAAATGTTGAAACGACCGCATGAAATACTGAAACTTGTGAAAAATAAACATTACTATTTGTTGACTTAATACTTGTCTACCGAACAAATGCTTTGTCATTTTTATCTTTATTTACCGACTACTTTTACTTACTTATTATTAATTCATAAATTACCTGTGTTATTTCATAGACTGTGGTCCTCTTTTAACAATAACATTATACTGAAAATACTATTCTGAATGCTTGCATCCCCCTATCATTTATGTATATTAAGCCGTATTTCAGGGGTTAAAAAGTTATTTTTCCCACGTCTCTGGCGCTGCAGGAAGTGCAGCTCCTTCGCCCTTGGGTGACAAGAACGCGCCGGCTCGCATTCTTCCTGCCCGTTGTTACAGCGGGCAGGGGCTGCTCTCAATCCGCGCCTCCGGCTTTTTATAAACACTCTTGGGGTAGGAGCGATTTGTACTACATGGGATTGGGGTAGTACATTTTCTCTTTACATTGGCGAAATCGGTTAGGGTGTCGCAAAGGGGGTGCAGGTTGGGTTAGGTTAGGTTAGACTTGCGACCTATACGCGCGAGCCGAGCTAGCGTGCCGCGGCAGCCGTCAGCGAAGCGCCAGAAACGTTTTTTTTTTTCATTTTATTTTCATGACTACCAGTCCCAGTTCCATGAAACCTAACCTAACCTAAGTCCTGTATCCCCTTTGCGACACCCGGACTAGTATGCAGTAGCTAGCTAAATTCAATATAGTTAGTTGTTATAGGCATTGAAAGTATTTTAATCATTGTATCGCTCACTGAATGATCAAATTTGTAATAAGAACGATTTGCAAGAAATTATATAGAAAAACCAATACCTTGATATGACTTTAGAAGAACGAAAAGTATCCACTTAGAGTATAGAGGTAATGCTAAAGTTTTAACTTAGTTTTTTCTTTTATTTTATCTAGCCAAAGAACTTAATTATTAGGCATGACATTGATGTATTAGGTAAACTTTTTCAAATTCTATAATTTTGTTACCATTTGCAAGAATTAGAAAGTTATTGTTGCTCAAATATTAAGGTAAAAGACATATTACAGTTTTAGACTTTACCAAGTAATGCAATAAATCTCAGATCAATTACTAACTTCTTCTTCTTTAAATCAATGGCGATCGCGATAAATAAAGATTACGCATTTCGCCAATGTCAAGTGAAAATCTATATAAAGTAATAGACAATTGTACGGTAGATTGATTTAAAAATGGAGTCTCTCAACACGTGTTTTTATAACAAGAACTCTGGAGAAAACTCTCAATTAATATGATCAGTGCCCGTAGTGTAAGTTTTTTCTTTTTAAAAGCGTTACTATTGTAGTTGCGTTTGGAGCTCAATTTGTATATGAAACATAACTTGCACTTCTTTCCGCTAGGGGCGCTATTCACGTTTCCTATACAAATCGAGCTCTTACCACAACTACAGTAGTTGCGTATTTTAAACGAAAAAACTTACACTACGGGTACTGAGCAATAAATTAATTTAACTAAGACTTTCACTTTAACTGTCGTGAGTACCTGCAACAATACGAGTGTAATAGAAATCAGTAAAAGTTCTGTTGCGGATATTTTCAGATATTTTTTATGTAAAGTTCTAGCAAGTGACCCTATTCCACCTGATGGTAAGCAGAGTGTTGTCCAAATATAAAGATAAGTAGTGTTAGAGATAATATTAGGCCAGCCACTCTAGCCTTGCCGAGGTCCAAGGTGCTTGTTCACACCTCTATTAAATGACCTAGAATTGTGAGAACGAGGCGGTACGTATGCTGGCAGTGAATTCTACTTCTTGATTTTTCGACCAAGAAATGAGTTTCCTTTCTCAGTTCTTTCTAAATATTTTGAGACGATTAGATTACTGTCAGTTTGATTAAAGCGGTCATTCATAAGAAATATTAGATTGAAAATTGAAACGTTGAATCTCTCAACATTGATGAGAGAATGGGAGAGATGTTGAAATTGAATCCCGGATTATTTGCCTTCAATTGCAGTAAGTTTGCTTAAGGGAAAGGCGACTCGGCGTTTTAAGGCTTACATTGAATTATATTAGATTTAAAATGGTAATTTTTATTGGATTAAATTAATATACGATAGAAAGGTTTACAAAGTCTTGTTCTATGTACTGTTAGTATTGAAAAATAAAAATTATTTTTCTTCTTATTATTATTTTTCTTTGCTTCTTAAAGGAATGTGAGATACATTTATCGCACTCAAGATTTTATAGTATTATCAGTAGCATTACAGTGTCTAGAAAGAAAGGTAATCGTAACGCCATGCCTTTTAATTACAGCATTAGTTTCTTTGCAATTTTTCAATTTGTGTTCCAAATATTTAAGAATATCTAGAAGATTTTCAAATACAATTTAAAATAATATTTAAATCTAAATTTGCAGTAAATAATTGATTGCAAGAAATAGTATTCAATTCCATCATACGTATCTGCTACTACTTATAATTACGTGTAATAAGGATGTAGCCTGTCAAGTTAAATGAGATATTTTTTTTATTAGAAATAAAACAACTTTTACGGATTTAAACGGAAATCTTTTACGAAAAAGTTGTTTTAATTATCATGTGCAGTGCTCACGCATTTGACATTTCGAGCTTACTTAGGGTGCGTTCCAAAACGATCTCAATTTACTCGGGGTAGAGTAAATGGTAGCTCACTATTGGTCGTTATTAAGAAGCGCTTTCACCATTTCAAAAAAAAAAAAAAAAAAAAAAAAAAAAAAAAAAAAAAAAAATCCGTTATCTAGTATCCGTAACACAAGTTCTTAACGATACTTACTTCGGGCTAGATAATTGGTGTGAGCGTGAAAATATATTATTATTATTATTATTATTATTATTGGTTGGTTTTGTTAAACTATAGTTAATTTACACCAATTAGAAAGCTATCTTACGCTGTCTACTCGGCTTCACCTGGTTTTGGAACGCACTCTTAGTAAATCTAAGAGAACATTACTTTTTATTAGCTGTCAAAACATAATTCTTCTTTAGGTCTTGTATTGCATTACGAATTTGTGACACCATAAATTCTCATATAATATATACATTTTTATAAAAATAATTGTTCGAACTTAATCCAAGTTAGCACCACTGTGCGCTTGTATATGAAACTCCTATTCACATGAGTAAGCAGTTGCTAAACTAAATAAATATCCCTAAGCACACCGGAAACTTACAGCCTAAATAAGAATTTCTAGATACATCTCCGGTATGCAAACGACGTCCTTCTACTTTATTGTCAGAAAATGAATGAGATTCAAACCCTCCGGCGGGTCAGACCTATTCTGCAACTAGCGCTTTCTAGAAAATATATTATTAGCTATTATTCTTTTACTCGTATTTGTATAGCTCTTTGTGAATTCACGAAATAAGATCCGTTTATTTTATCGTACCCATAAATTAACGTTATCAAAAACATGACAAGCAATTATATTCTGGACATTGTTTTAATGAAACTTCTGAGCAAAGGTAAACAAACACCCCTCAAAATGAGGCATAATATTAAGTTGTCATTTTCGATGTATTACTTTTTGATAAAGGCAGTTTTTTGTACGACAGTTTCTGAAATTGAGTGTTCGTGTGATTAAATAAGTCATTCTTGATTCTTTCCTTGTCAACGTTTACAAGTGTAAATGTTGACAAGGAAAGTATACGAAGACTATGTATATGTTACGGTAAATGTGATTAATATGGTTATTATTAATAATGACCAGTAATTATTAATACTTACCTCGTGATTTGGTAAATGTGATAACTGTGGTGTGGTAGGTGCATAAAACACTACTCTCCCAAAAACTATTACTAATCTACTAATCTAATTTAATTTATGTTACGAGAAAAACCAATAACACTCATTGAACGAAAAATTAGCCCACAAAGCGTTCTGGTCACAGAAAAAGTGCACTCATCCACAGATAATTATATTTATTATTTAGCGTTATTGGTCTTTTTTGTAACATATATATTAAATTAGATTAATGTGTTTTTAGACTTGAAGGTCACATAATAACTACGAAGTTTTGACCTTTTCTTGTATCTTATATAACGTAATTCCATAGCCTATAAATATTTGATACAAGAAACGCGACAAACTACGGTAAAAATAAAGAATAGCTTTCTTATTTTGTGCTACTGATCATTTCACTTAATACATTTATTTCCAAAATTGCTTTGTGAAACAAGGGAAATAAATTAAGATCCTGTTCAATTATCAAACTGGCCACTTAAAAATATTTCTTTTTAGGGTTAGGCTTAATTAATGTACCCTATGAGTCAAGCAGAATGTAAAAACATCGTAATAAAGTGGCTAATAGGTAAAACATACGATGACACAGAGAAATTGTTAATAAGTGATTAAATACTTAATAAGCAGAATCAAATAATATATTTTTAATTGTTATAAATTAATGTTGTAAGCACTAACCTACATCAACGCACATACTATTAGTCATTATTTTAGATGCCTAAGACACAGGTAAACACTTTTACTTAGTTTAGGTGTCAAATTAATTAAGAACTCTTCGACCTCAATTTTTATTATGTAATTCTAGTTAGCATTAATTCATTATTATTTTCTGTATCACTATATTTTTGTAATTTACTTAGATTTTACTATGTTATTTAGACTAAGTTTAGAAATAAATAAATTTTATCTTATCTTATCTTATCTTAATTCGCACTAAATTGTCCTGCACGTTTTTTAACCGACTTCAAAAAGGAGGAGGTTATCAATTCGACTGTATGTTTTTTTTTTTTTTTTTTTTTTTTAATGTTTGTTACCTCATAACTCGTTACTGGGTGGACCGATTTTTAAGATTCTTTTGACCTTTGGAAGCTAGTGCTTGTCATGGGGTCCCATTTAAATTTTATCGACATCTGACAAGTAGTTTTTGAGTTATCCCTAATAATGCCTATTTAATTGACATTGATGATATCGTAATTTTATCACTTGTGTGTCTAAAAGATCTTGAGGTAGTTTCCTGAAAATTTATATACTTAAAACACTAAAAAGCAGAAAAAAAAATTTTAAATAAAAAAAAAACCGCCTTCAAAAAACGGGAGAAATAAAAATTTTGTTTATAAAAATCTAAATGTTTTTTGAGGTCGGTCCCAACCTCAATATTTGTAATAAACATTGTCACTTGTATTTGGGACCGACCTCAAAAAACATTTAGATTTTTGCAGTTATACGCCTCAACGAATACCTAAATACTGGCACAATGCCGTGTGAATCTCGTCGAAGTGACTTGTTGTCAAATATGACAGTATTTTTTAAGCCGCATCAAGCCGCATGCATAACTAATTAATTACCATACCCAGATTGCTGGGTAATTTAGAGTGTAGCCTTTGTTGATGGCTTTTAGTTGTTGGTTTACTAAGAGTTTAGTTGCTTTGCGTTTTGATGCCCCATATTTTACCGTTACCTAAGGTTCTGCTAAAGCCCTTATAGGATTGCGAGTGTGATTGTATGTAAATCGATTCAGAGATTAGCGTCGACTAACGTCATGCTACGAGATTTTTAATATTAAAGACCTCCGCTTACGTGGATGTTATCGCGGCAAAAAGTATACTATGTGGCTATTTACGTCTATAATCTATCCCTGTATGTATTAACTTTCATTCCAATCCTTTCAGCCGTAGCGGCGTGATTGAGTAACAAACATCTATCCATCAAAACTTTCACATGTATACTTAATAGTTTTTCTTATTTAATTAGATGACAAACAAGCTGACGGCTCACCTGGTGGTAAAGGATGTCGTCGAATACAAACACCTGCCAATAACAAGGAAAAAAGTCGCTTGGTATTGCAGGTGCGTTGTCATCCTGCGGCCTAAGATGAAACGCCTACCATGCCCAGTAACTACACTGGCTACCTTAACTGTTTCAGGCTGAAAAAGGACAGGCGGTGGTACCTACCCAGACGACCCCACATACAGGCCTACCACCTAGTAAAAAATAATAATAAATAATCTGGTATTTTGTTCGGCGCAGTTACTCCACCATGATCACGAATGAATGAATCATGGCGCATGTAAATGCTCCAAAATATCGGATTAAGCAAAAATCAGAGGTACATGGTATAAATGCCGTTTTCTTTAATGTAAATATAGTAACCAGGTTAGTTTAAAATAACTAACTTACTGTTTACAAAATACTTAGAAAAAAAGTTTCTGCCCGAAAATAATGGAACCAAACCTAAAAATGGGTAAACTGACTTAAGTAACGGAGATTGCTACAAAGTTATTTACTTAGACTTGGCGGGTGGAATTTCCTATTTTCTAGAGAATAAAAGTGAGTGTCTTCAGTCGAGAAACTAAGGGTGCATCATAAACACGTCTCGCTAATAGAGATTGGTCCTCTAAGAGCCGTTACAATGATAGTGCTGAATCGCTCCCTAGATTTGGTAATAAAAATTTGTGTGCAATGTAATGAACGCTCGTCGAGTTATTCTATTATTTTAAAACGGTTGCAAACACAATCCTGACCCTAATTGCTTCCACGTAGAGATCTAGAATTATTATGCGATTAGAGAAATATGCCGATTCCAGCTATTCAGACCTTCCTGTCTTCAAAATTGAGGGACAAAAACTTTTAGCATTCTATGGATTCCCAGTACGGGTAACGGAGCCATCGCATTTTGGAGAGGGGAGGCAAAAGCAGTACCTGGGACTTGTGACTCAGGTGTACAGTTAAGGAGGCCACCTTCAGATCATACAACTACAGATATGATCTGAGAGGCCTTCTAATGGTGCAACGGCACTCCCCCTTCGCCACTAGCCATAATTAAGACTAGCTTCTGCCCGCGACTTCCTCCGCGTGGACATATTTTTCAATTGTCAGCCTAAATACAAAAGTTGAATATCCTAACTTTAAAACTGACAGACTTTCAGAAAAACATTCATCCACTATTTTACCCCCTTAGGTTTGGGCTGTGCGTTGATATCTCAGTCAGGACTTGGAATTTTAGTATATAGATTCAATTTTGTTTTGTCACCGAATTTCGATAAAGACTCAATTGATTGCCTATTCATTTTCGCCGGGATGCTCATATTCTTTCCACCTATAAACTGTTAGGTTTTTCGTCTATTTCAAGGTGATAAGGTCGACTAGCGGAGAAGATGCTCTGATGTTGTTGAAATTGAAGAGACATTTCTTTATCGATACTGTTCTACAGGGTAGATGATTACTCTCCTGAAAATGGGATTCTACACGGACAAAACAAGTATTTTATGCTAGCAATATAGGGTTCACCCTTGTTTCGTATAACAACGTTTAGTCGAAAATCATTTCTTCGAACAACGTTTAAGAAAATAATCACTTTGTATAATATCGATTGACATAATTTTCATTTCATCGAATGTTCATTTGCGATAACAACGTTTGCGCTATTGATCAAAAAGTATAATGTTCATTTGATGTATTGTTCAGGTGGTATAATTTTCATTTCATCGAATGTTCATTTGCGATAACAACATTTGCGCTATTGATCAAAAAGTATAATGTTCATTTGATGTATTATTCAGGTGGTATAATTTTCATTTCATCGAATGTTCAATTGAACAATAGGTTAGCGAGGAGCGAAGCGACGAGCGAGTTAGGTTGACATGAACAAAGCCAGAAGTGACTTTAGGGCCAGAAGTGACTTTAGGGCGTTTCTCACATTGATATACATCACGTAATTATTTACTCACTTTAAATAACAGAGAAATAAAATGACGTTAGTTGTATGGCATTTTTTCTACCAATTAAAAATTAGGTTAAATAAAATTAGTGCAAATGAAAATTCGGTGAAATGACATTATGTCAAATAAATAATTATGCTAAATAAAATTCTACCAATTAAACATTAGGTTAAATAAAATTAGTGCAAATGAAAATTCGGTGAAATGACATTATGTCAATTAAATAATTATGCTAAATAAAATTCTACCAACTGAATATTCGGTCAAATGAATAATTATGCGAAATGACTTTATTGCAACTGAAATTAGACGAAACGATTTTCGAGCAAACGTTGTTATACCAAACAAGGGTAAACCCAATATAGTATTACTTGGATTGCAATACTATTGAGATAGTGGCGTTCGTCCAAGAATGAAATATACTCAGTGCGATAATTCTGAGACGAGCGTAGGTCAAGCACATAAACTATGGGAGGATAATAAAAATAAGGGAAACACAAAGAGCCCTATATTGTTCATTTTACGTCAAGTTATTATATTAATATTTTTATTGGCTCACTGACAATGTATGTCGTATACTTTCTGTGTTATCTTTAAAATTAAAATAAAAAAAACAAGCTTTTATTTAAATTCTCTAAAAAAAATATACCGCCATGTTGGATGTCGAGTGATGACATTTTATTTTCGTGTTCATATCAGTAAACTCTTTCATTTGATGGGTACCCATTATCATGGAGGTGCACAAAACATAACTAGTTCGCCATTTAAGGCACTGTGGAGTCCGCCACATTGGAACTAGAATGACGTCACGTAGCTAACCATTAATTGTCATCAAACTTGTATGCAAAATTTTATCTTAATCGGTTGACGATAAATGTTTTAAAAATCTGTTGAAAGATTTGACCCCAACATTCATAGCAACATTACAAGTAAAAGCTTTTAACATTAGGAGTCATTCATCATTGTTATTATTTTACCTTTCTTTTGACATGTTTGAAATATTTCATCTCACATAATTTAAGTGATGATAAGAAAGCGAGCTTCATTCAGAACTCGAGCACAAATTTATACTCTCACTTTACCATAGAGGCGGCTAAAACTCTCAATCTGTGTCACTTATTCCTATTAACCTAAGAGTATTTAAAAGAAATTTATATTAGGTAATGCTACAGTCTTTTTATATCACGAACGCCGGTCATCATCATCATCATCATCATTTCAGCCGAGAGACGCCCACTGTTAAGACATAGGCCTTCCCCAAGGATCTCCAAACCGGTCGGTCCTGCGCTGCCCGCATCTGAACCGGCGTTCAGATCAGTAACACAAATGAAATAAATATTATGGGAGTTTATTACTCTATGCCGGTACGCTATGACATGTGCGCGAACTACTAGATACACATTGTTACTGTGAGAGTCAGTACCAGCAGTGAACAGATCTTTAAAATCGAATACCATTTACGATGTGGCAAGGCCACTATACACTAGCGAAAATGGAGTCATAAAAAATGCCAATAATTTATGTGCAAGAAACAGAATTCCATTCCTTACACCAAGCACGTAAATCTCTCAAAAAACATATAAACCCCAATTTTCGTGGCACATTTGCCGATTGTTTTTCAGCATCGGTACTTACTCGAGGGTAAAAAGTGAAAAGGGTATACCATCAGATCGGCCATATTACCGACGCACTGACAATTCGTTCTACGTGACTCGGTTTCCTTACGATCGGTAAAAATGTTTATTAGATTCAGTGCGGGTAAGACGTTGGGAGCGGTTCAAGTAGTCGTTTTAAATTAACATTACGAGAGCGAATTTGCGGAAATTTTAGGGCTTACGTCAAGAACGGCTATTAAGTTAGTTTGTGGTTTTTGTGCTTCAGATAGAGTAGAACAAAATACTCTTATTTAGCGTAATATTATTCGATAACTGATTACGACTTACATACTACGTATTACTACGTATAAAATTGCTGTTTTTTTGGTTAACTTTAAAAGTTATTTAATAGGCCTTCTAAACTTATACACACGATAGAAAATATTTAGTAAAATATAGTTTGGTTTGTAAAGCAGCAGAAAAAAAAATATTACGCTTGATTTTAAGCAAGCGTATTTTACACGCATTCTGAATATTGCCCGAAACGTGCATTCGCACACTTACAGGTTAACAGTGTATACTGCGTTGAATAATTGAGTTACAGACCGCAATCGTGTGGCGAGGTTGGAATTAAGGCTTAGCCAGATTTTAAATTATTAAAGGAGTAATTTTAACTCCCAGAGTACCCGCAGAAGAAGACAATAAATGTGTCTGTCTAGTAACGAACGATGCCGAAAACAAATACTGACTCAGAAAAATAAGTTTAATGTCTAAATGCCATGATTAAAGGACTGCCCTTAACATGTATAATTATAAACTTCTCACTTGCTCGTAACATTTAAATAATCATTGATTAATTGTTACGCGCATAAAATTCTCCTAAAACTTTCGTGAACTAATCAAATCATTAAAAGTTCTTAGCTTGTTTTCTTTATAAGAATAAGAGATATATAAGCGTTTGCCGTCATATTATGTCAGTGATCTGGTATCAGGGGGTACTATCTCAGTTAAATCATGGCAGGCAGAAGTGATAAACTAAATAATAATAATAATAATATATTCCACGCTTATACCAATTATCTAGCCCAAAGTAAGTATCATTAAGAACTTGTGTTATGGATACTAGATGACGGAAATTTTTAATATACATAATATTTTTATAAATAAACTTAAATAAATATATAAACAACCATGACTCGTCAACAAATACTCGTGTTCATCACACAAATATTGGCTGCTACCAGGACTCGAACCCGTACCGCTTGATGAGTAGGCAGCTATACTGACCACTCCACCAAGACAGCGTCATAATAAACTAAATGACAAAGCTAGAACACATGTGGATTAAGGAGGTTATTACGGGCACGTACTATCCTGTGCACGAGTTATCCGAAGTAGATAAAGATATAGATGAGCACTGATCACTGATAAGTCATGCAGGCGATAAGGTATGTTTGTATTCCACTATATATAAGCATTTAGTTTAGGGAAAAAATATACATACTAATACTACAAGAGTTTTAATAATCCTCCCGGTCACTCGCTATATTTCTGCATCCGGCGTAGAAGATGCGGTGACTTTTGATCTCCCAGATCCAATTCGGTCAAAACTTTCTGAAGTCGCTGCTGTTCGGATTCCTCTAGACAGTTAACCGATATAACATTTTACACGATATGAAAAACTGACCGAGACAGTATAATAGAAATGAATAATTAACAGTATCTTTAAAATTTTATCACTCATTTAGAAACACTTGGCCATTATATGACCACTAAAAATATTGCCCAAATACCTGCTTCGTATTTCTCATTTTATAATTGTTATTGAGGTAAACAGTTACTTTGATATACGGGCATCAGTTGCCGGCCTACCGCGAAGGGCTCTTTTAACTCTTTGATCACGAATTCACGTGATTTATACAGCCATAACTCTGAAATACGATTTGTTTAGAATAATTTCGGAACATTGTTTCGTCGACGACGCATGATGTGCTAAAATTGTTCTTTTTGTGGTGTCGTAGTCACTTCTGGTTTTATAACAGATGTTTAATAATTTACAGGTGAATTCTTTTCAAGTATTGTTCCAGATCTGATTTTGACATTTGTTTCAGCTCGCTGATTTGCCAATTTCCTTCGTCGCTTCAATCTTCTTAATAAATGGGCTTGATGTCAAAGAGTTTATCAAGGTCATCATTATTTGTCTTTTGCACTTTTTTATGGCTGTCATCCTTTGAAAACACCCCATCACCTTAATTTGGGAACTCTGAGGAAAACGTAGCTCACTATAATTATCAACTGCCCATTTACGCAAAGGTACTTTGAAGTGTGATCAAGTCTGCCAAGACCAAATAGAATGAGAAATGACTAAGTGGCTTAACTCTGCGATCCTTACAAAGGACCTCTCACTCCTCGTTACTTCAATAATTAACTTGGTTGTACCTTTTACAGGTGTAATGTCATTTTCCTCCGCATGTCATTACTTAGAACCAGAGTCACTTATTTAACGTGTACACATCAACTTTACGCACGAAGAAATTTGGTAATTCATTTCTTTGTCGCGCTTCTAAAGTATGCAGCTCTCACCAGCGCACGTGTTTCCTCTCTCAAATGATTTAAGATTATTCAAGCGAGGCGTGAAGTGGCACCTTATGGGACTCGCCAGGTGGAGGCAATAAGTGCATGTTTTGTGCTGCACTAAGAGTCTTCGCGCTTGACTTACACTTACCGCTTTAGATCAGGTAACAAGAACTTTCGCCGTGCTTTATATAACAATATCTGTGGGGTATAATTACGAGGGTTCAAAGTATACCCGATGAGTATTACGTGATGCATGCTTAGTGTAGATTTAATAATAGCAGAATGTATGCAATGAACCCCGATCAATACTTTTATCTGACTCAAAAAAGAATAATAAGAAAATTGTATAGTACAGACAGAGTAATAAAAAGAGCACATAAAGAAAAGTTTATCTTTTAATACCTATGTCACTATAATTATCAACTGCTCATTTGTGCAATTGGTAGGCACTTCGATGTGTCAATGTGCGATGTGCAGTCTTTATACTAGGGTTGTCAAAATATTGATATTATCGTGGCTGTCTCAAATCAATCATAAAAAAGCGAACGTCTGCAGCATGCGGAATTTGGCGTTCGAACTTTTATGTATTTACTTTTATATTATTTTCTTTTCAGAACATATTGTTCTGAAATTCCGTGTACGTGAGAAATGTGTAGATTTGTGTTGTTTGCAATATATGAATCTTACATTCTGTACTTGTTTTATTTTTTGCTGAAACCGTGATTTGATCAGTATATTTCTACAAAGGTTGTAGAAATCTGCTTAAAATAACTTCAAACTTGTCAATAGCCACAAGTATTTCATTCAGTATTCTAAGAGCCTCTTGGAGACAAGAATTTCATGCAATCGGATATCAAAGGCATAGAGCTACCTCTATCCACAGGATATAGAATGTTCTCGAAAGTTCGAAGTCATTGATTTTACTTATTCCATAGCATTGTAATTTTTTGATGCAGAGTTTATTTCTAACAATCTCTGGAGGAGAAAACGTGATTTGATAATAAATAGTTTTCTTGGCTCTAATTATAACAGTAATGTTTTAGTCCTTACAACACAAATATGGATAATGGATAACACAAATACAGTTACGACTACAAAAAAAACATGCCTTCAAAGTGCGATCTTTTGTGTCTTGATTCTCCTGTGGATCTCCTCATTTCTGATATAATCGCGCAGAGCAACTCAGATCATATCCCTCTCCATTGCCCTTTGGGTGACCTTGAGCCTTCTTATGAGGCCCGTTTTAAGCGGCGATGTTTCGGTTCCATAGGTCATCACTGGCAACACACACGGATTACAAACTTTAGACTTGAGGCAACTCTTATTAATACAACTCTGACTCTGAAAAAAATAAATAATATTTTAGAGAATTCTAATTCGCAACTTTTATCGACATGTGCATATGCCGGGGTATTTTAAAAAACGCGTGAAGTATCACATTAACAAGGTGGGGGTACCCAATGCAGCGCGTAAATTCGCTCCTCGGCTGACTATCTCGGCCATTATCATTCCAATTCTGCTAATGAGGTAGGATAAAGTCCCTTGCCATAGCGCTTTTAAAAAATATGTGTGGCAGGGATATAATAAAAACAGAGATCGATTAAATCGCGGAGGACACTATAATAACAACACGATCCACAATAATTATTGTTCTTGTCAACATTAATATTCGAATAGAGGTCACTTATGGTTATTTCTATAAGACCAAGCGGAGTGGATTTCTTATAACCACACTAAACTCTAATAAGGGATTTGATAAATTCTCTTTTTTATCATAATACCCCTGTGACATAACATATTTAAATGTAACTGTTAAACGTAGGTACTAATATTCTTTTCAATACCAAACTTACGAAGCATAACACAGTTTATTTTAAAACCAAACTCATATTTAAGATTCCGAATGAAGTATTAGTAATAAAGTCCCAATATCAATACAAGTTGTTTCTGTTACGATTCAAAGTGTAACAAGATAGGATTCCTTGGGATTTACTTTTCTTTGGTCAATTCCGTTTTAGCTGAATAAATAAAAGCTATGAACTGAGAGGTTCTTTCCTTACCGGTTATTTATTTTAGCCGGAGCTGTTTATCGGGCATTGGAGGTAGTGGGATGATATTGATAGTATAAATATTTATTGTTTAATAAACAGCGTATTTTCGGAATTGTAACTGAGAGCCGATCATAATGGTCTAATTTTCTTCTTCGTTTTGCCCAGTTACATGACATTACTCTTGCACGACACGAGAGAAAATGGTAGGAGAAGGTCGATGCCGCCATGGTTGTGTGTTCTTCAGAACGAGCGCAGAAGTTAAACTGTAAAGGGAGGATAAAACTTGTTGAGTTTCTTGCCGGGTCTTCTCAGAACAAGGCCTCCTGGTAGACTCTTGAACCGATGGCATCAAAATTGACTTTCATAAGTGTACAAATTGTACCTAAATGAATAAAGAAATTTTGACTTGACTTTGACTTGTTAAGCAGCTAAGTGCGCGGTTGGTGCTCAGATGGGTAAAAAAAAATATTTACACTATTTTTCTACGTATTTCGGAAGGTATGGTCACGTAAGAAGCCAGAAGTTGTGACACCAGATTAACATGTGCTAGGTTAAAGACGAGTTAAGAAGACGGGAGGAAATACTTAAATTTTATTTTTGTTTTTCGCGGTAGATGCGCTTTAAATTGACTACTGTCCGGCTTCACCAGCCGCTAATTGTTACAAAGAACAAACTAATTGTAAAGATTTTAGATTCATTGCTGGCTTTTTGACGACAGCACAAAGCTTGCAAACGTTTTTTTTAATAAAGTTTTACTTGTATCTGGAGCAGTTTTGAGTTAAGATCTGTAATAAAAAATACATTACAATTTACAAGTTATGATTCAAATGATAATTAGTATAATAGAAAAATAAGTTTACTTACATTATGCCACACCTGACCAGAAAGTGGCATTTTCTGCCCGTTTACGGAACGCGTACGGAAGATCCCACTTTCTGGCTAGGGGGGTGACATAGAATTTTCTATTTACCACGGGCAGTATAAAAGAAAGCCTCAGATCGTATAATTACCTCCGCCTTAAGCTCGGGCTACAAATACCTACGATATGAGACATTCTTTATTTTACCGCTCTAGTTAATAAATGTACTATTAGTTGTCGGTATTTAGCCTAAATACAGGTTATTTTGATGTCGACTCTTGACCTTTATATCACAATTTAAACGATTGGAATATACCTACTCACTTTTTCCAACCCATTTACTATCTTGCCTAAATGTTTTTACATACGCCTGAGGTTTCACTAACATTAAAGATACAATCTAAACGATTTTTGAAGCACACACGCATTTCAATAACATTGATTACAAGTCGTTCGCACGGCGCACTCTCACAGGATTAAATTTGCTTAAATAAATCTATCTCCAAATCTAATACAATTACACATTCATGGGCGCTAACTTTCTCCTGTTATTATACTCGCTTGTTATCCAACTTCAATCTGTGTGAGATGCGTGTGAGTTTCAGGTGTGTACCTAAAACATGTCTTGTGAACGTGGCGTAATTTTAACACGTCGCTGTAACAAAGTTTGTAATTTGGGGAGCAAATTTTGTCATTTAATTTTACGTGTATGCGCAAAAGTTAAGGTATGTTTTGAACTTCTTTTGGAGTAGCAGAAAGGGTTAATTTGTAGCTAATGTCTTAGATTGAAAAAAGCAGAACTGGGGCCAACAATTGATTTTATTTTATTGCTAATTAAGATCTCTCCTTCTTCTTCTTTTTATGAATGGCGATCGCGACTCATAAAGATTACGCATTGCGCCAATATCAAGTGAAAATGTACAGTCAACAGCACGTCGGGCTATACAAAACTGTAAAATTTCTCCAAACGATTTTCAACTTAAGGCTATTCAATATAAAGTGCATAATCGATTGGGAAATTTTGACAGTTTGTGGTAACCCAACGTGCTGTTGTCTGTACTTAAAGTAACCGACAATTGTGCGGTAGATTGAGTTTAAAATGCAGTCTCTCAGCACGTTTTTTTACAACAAGAACTCGGGAGAAACCTAATTAAGATAGAAACACACATAAAATGACATAACTCTGAAAATACTCCAGCTAATTTCATAAAATTTTGTTCATCTTGTAGATATTTTCCGGAACTGCTAAGGTTGGAGTTCACCAACACGTAAACATGCGATTATTGCTTCGTAACCGTAGGTTTATGACATTTTATTGTATGAAAGAAATGTCAAGAATTGACGGTTAACTTTTGATTGCTTGTTTTAAGTGTTAGTGAACTCAAACCTAAGACGATTTTGAGTGTGACATCTATCCTAGGCTTCAGTTGGTTTGTTTAAGAATAAGAATAAGAACATTTTATTGCATAACTGTTACAATTGGTTGGTACTAGGTGTAATTGCACACAGTGAGTAAAAAAACAGTTACCCTTATCGGGCATACAATAATACAGAAATATCTATTTATTGTATATTTTTAAATTAGTCACAATGTAAAGTCAATATTAATATTAATAAAAAAAGTATCATATTGTATTAATTGCATTCAGTCACATAAACATTCATTACTATTATAGTTAAGAATTAATTTAAATTATGTCAAGAAGTTTTAATTTTAATTACAAATCCATGTCAATGTTAATTTTGATAAATATTTAAAAAGTAATAGAATCACATCTTATATTAATTACATTCTTAGTCGGAAACATCATTTGTCATTATTATCTAAGTATTCATTTAAATTATAAAATGCATTTTCTAGGAGCCATTTTTTTAAAGAATTTGTGAACTTATGGTCAGGAAGATCTTTTAGCCTAACAGGTAATTTGTTATATATCTGTATAGCAGACACATAAGTACTTTTCTTGAAGATCCATGAATTTACACAAGGATATACAAGATCGTCATATTTTCTCATCTCTGTTTTTCTTACTCTTAATTCAGATATTTTAGGGAAAATTGATTTTCGATTTCTCACAATTTGTAATAGTAATACTTTATTGAAATATTGTTAGTATTTGGGCTTAACTTAGCGTTTTGTGTCGGCCACAGGCTGGCAACTTGTCACTACTTTGTTGTTAGGTACTGTATGGCCCATGCTGCCTGATGTGGCTTTGTGTATATTTGATTGTTACCTGAACCTCTGCTCGATCCCTTTTGGGATTAAAATCCCTACCACCATTTAGGGACGAAATAATGATTGTACTTAAATAAAAAAAAAATAATATGCTGCGATGAAGAAGGAATGGCGAAAGAAACTCCACAGCTTACAATTTCGTAGATAATGATTTCAAAACATCAATACAGGTCAATAAATAATTATCAATATAATTTATGTTACAGTTTTACATGCGTAAATTTTTGACAGTTATTACTCCCACGCATTTGGATCATTTATCTTGTGAAAAGCTTTTCTATATTTATTTATTTAAAGATTTATTGCAAACTTTACAGCATTTTTAAATCTATAAATACAAACTTATAAGTACGAACGTGTATAGACAATTATAAAGCTTGACATATTAAATTTTTTACACAACACACTCGTTATTCCAATTTTAAACTAATTTAATTTAAACAAAAATCAAGCTAAGCAAGATATTATGCTTCACTCAAACTATACGCATGCATACACATATTAGGCAAAACTGTTGAGGTGTCGGTGTTAGTATGTGTGATGTTTGTGTAATGTGTATTGTGTGCGTGATACCAATACAATCTGCTCCGCGCCGCCAACGTCAAACAAGTCATGTCACATTGTGAACTTGGTGAAGGGACTTCAGCACCACATTACTGAAGGCTTTACGTATATTATATAATTCAATTAATCATATTAATTAACTTAGTAATTTAGCTTTTGATACCTACCACCATTTTATGTTATTCCGATGTATGAGCTATATTATTGAAAAATTTCTTTTAAATCCGTAAGAGTAACAAGCATCCACACATACATCCATACAATACTTTCGCGTTTGTATTATTTGTAGAATTGTATAAATAAAGCTTTTGCCAGTTGTCTACATTCGCTCGTCGCATTTTCTTATTGGTGCAGTGCCAAATTTATTTATTCACCATATTTCTTTGCCAACGAAAAAGAATTACGGTCCATGTACAATATATAACGTCGTATTGATTTAGTTTCCGATTTCTGGCGAAGGCGCCACAGCAATTTTATTTTTAAGCTTCGAAGATTTTCGTGTCCATCTGCAAAAGTATTGTCATTGATAGAGATGCCAAATAAGGTTAAACTAAGCAGCTAAGTGTGCTTTCTACGTATCGATTACAAAAACTAAGCAAAAAAGCGCGTGTTTGATATTTGAATGAGGGATAAAATTATATTTTCAAGTCGATTTTCGTTAGTGCTTCAAAAAGTTAATCTTCTGGTTTTTGATAGAAGTCTTGTAAAACTCTGATTACAACATAAAGTTGACTATTTTCTTTGACAATAGAAAATCCTGTAAACCGTGTAGACGGTGTGTGGGAGTCACCAAACGTGAAAATCCGTGACAAAGTCGGGAATCCTCACTAAACCCCATCGCTATTCTCATTGCTACCGTTTATGGGAGCTTCATGATTAGCAAAAACCACTTTCTGAAGATGATAACAAATTATGTTTATCCTAAAAATAACCATTTTATTATTGATACCACTCGATTTTTATTCAAGTTGAAAGTTATATCACTATCACCATCATACCACTAACCACAAACATCATTAGTATACCTTAAACTTTCATTACAAGAAGCCTACAACCGATCTGTTATCAAGTTTCCAACCTCCTTTATTTATAAATTCGTGTAAACTTATTACAAACTTGTTACGAGTAATTAAGCGTATAGACGTAAAAAATAGATTTTTCAAAGTTGACTATTTATCAGTTAAGATATTCTAATGACAACGAACAAATTCCCCTTTGTACTTCCCCTTCCATATATCGATGGGGATCAGCAAATAACGCTAAAATATGCCGGAATATTTCCTTAAACAAAAGAAGGAAAAGCGAGCACTTAACTGTCAGAAAACTTTTAATGTGAAGGAATCATGGGGAGTTTTTTCTGTTTATTTTACTTTTTTGCTCGTGAATCTTTTGTTATTTGCTACATTATTTACTATCGACTAGTCCTCAAATGATAAGCAGAGAAAAGTAACTTATTATGGAATAAATTTGTAGGTGACGAACGTTTTGTTTTAACACCTACCCTCCTTGTAAATGAGTGCTATCTTTTGACAGCAGCTGGGACCACCAGCTTAACATGCCATTCAAAAAACGGAGGGAAATTAAGTTGAAAATTTTGTCGGTCACCAATCAGTATCGATCGTGTAGTTGGTGGACATTTTATAATTTTCTTGGGATCTAAATTTTACAACAAATATTAAATGTTACTGATGCTATCTGTATATGGCTGAATAAGTTTAATTTAATGTTAGCTGACCACCTTCTGCTTCTTCTGCTGCTTCTCTAACCTTGTTTAAATGCAAATAGACAATTTCATTTCATTTCGTTTTTCAATTAATTTGACCTCCGTATTTAGAGATTTAATAAATAATATTAAGAATACTGTCCTCAATATCAAGGTCGAAGATTTCGAGCCCGTATGACACGAGACACAGCTAAGTATCCGCTCGTAATTGGTCCGCCCACCCTGAGGAAATAACCTACATTTACAGAGAAACGCAGTCAAATAACCTACCGCTGGGAAGGGATGTGATCAAGGCTAGCGCGTGTCACATTAATAAATTGCTTTTAATAGTCTATTATTAGTACTAAAGCCATAATATTAAGCATAGATGAATAAAAAATATGGGCAAGTTACTTGTATGCTCGAACTACGTTCTAAAATGGACTTTAAACATACTAGCTTTTCATGCGTAGCTATTGTAGCGAGCTTATTCATGTGACAGCCGATTCGTATTGAGAGAAGAGGGGAGAAACAGTAACATATTTATTAATTATGTTTAGATAATCGGCAAATTATACAAAAACAGAGTGTTACAGGTTGGGACGATTAAGCTGCCCTACTTTCGGGTTTGACACTTTGGGAACGACTAAAAAAAATTGTTTCTCAGCCTGTAACAACGTTGGGGAAAATATGCCAACGTGTATAGTGTTGCTCGTTGCGGTCTGACTCGTTGGAAACTAACGAAATTAATTGGAAAAATTTTAGTTTGTTGTAACTCGATATGCTGTTGTCTGATACGTCTCCGATAAATGTGTCGTATGATGAAAAGTGGTCATTTCTTGCTAAGTTCAGTGTAAAAGTTCGATTCTCTAGTTTACAATCTATGTAGATTTACTATGGTCCTTCTCACTTTGAAACCTAATTAACACACTGTTGTAACGTCTGTCTCTACAACACTATGAAACACTACTGCGATCGTAATTCGACCTATTCTGGTGTTATATTTATAAAGTTTGGATTTTAAACTGTCATGAATACTTCTTTATTACCCACTACATACTGTGTTTGTAAGAAACACGGTCATTTATGAAACAAAACTTCGCGACTTTGTTTCACCAAAAGTTTCGTTACAATGTAATGTTATAATATTCTTTCTCAGTGAATTCTTAAAAGTAAGTATTTTTAATAAACGTTGTACGAGTTCCACTATAAAGAATATTTTATGAACTGTCTAATTTGTGCGTTTATTTTTAATTCTTGAGAAACAAAGTGAACGAAAATATTTTTCAAAGGAGTTTTGCGTTTTAAGGCTCGTAACGTATTTAAACTATACTTGCGTGTTAATACAACACATGATATGAGTAAAATCTAAAATACTTAAGAACACGCATTTTACAATGACTGATTGTAACCCTACCTACAAGCATTCCGGCAATCAAACTGTTCGGTTTTGAATCCTATATAGTAAGCTCATGCTGTTTGTGTGATACACGAACATTTATTCACGAGTCATGGTTATATTTATTTAAGTTTATTTATATACATATATAAATTATTTTGTACTATCACTCCAACCGCGTCTTTGTCTGCGTAAAAACATATTTTTGCAATAATATGTTCTCTATGTTACTTAGTGAAAAAGTAGTCTTTGGTGAAAGATTTTTTAATATTGGTCCAGTAGTTTTTGAGTCTATTCATCACAATAACAAACATACAAGTCTTTTCTCGTTATAATTATTTAGTATCTGTCCATCATCTAGTGTCCATAACACAAATTCTTAATGATTTATTTATTTATTTATTTATTAATATTAGTTACACGGGCTTAACCCAGTTACATAACCAACACAATTAGAACATTAATTTACATTATCATTAAATTGCAGAAAAAATATACTTAATATAAGAATAAACATTACTAATTATAAAGGACACTAAATTTGACAAACAATAGAACAATTATTAAGGATTACTCCCCAGCTATCAGCAAAAATGTCGCAGTCAGGCCGCTGACACAAGAGTGCATTGAGACCTCGGAGCATTTGGGAAGCAGGGGCATGGTCATGCGCCACCGTGCGGCTCGCGGGCAGCGCAAACAAACGGCGTTGGCGACAGTCTCGTTGCCTAACATAGTTGTCAGGCACGTACAGCCGCGATAGTTGCTCAAGAAGCTCTGGACACTGGAATTTGCCATGTAAGATCTTGACCGCCGTCAGGATCAGATCCCTGTGTCGCCTAGCCTCCAACGAGTACATATCTAGCATACCTAACAAAAATTTTGTGGGGTATAGATATGGATAATAACCAAATTCCCTCTTATATAGATATCTTAAGAACGCCTTTTGTACTTTTTCAAGCATTAATTTATATTTTGCTTCGTGTGGGTTCCACACGCATGAACTTGTCTCCAATTTGCTTCTAACTAAGGTCGTGTAGACAAGTTTGATAACACGAGTACTAAGAAAGTCGCGCATGTTACGAAGTGTGAATCCCAGGCGACGAAAAGAATCTTTGGTAGTCTCGGTGATATGTTGATTGAAGGTTAATCCAGGATCAAAAGTGACACCAAGATCCTTCATCGCTTCAGTGCGTGTGATGACGCTACCATCCAGAGTATATTTGTAGTTTATCGGTGAATGTTGCCTACTATACGTCATCACGAAACACTTCGAGACATTTAATTCCATTCGATTGCGACTACTCCAATCATATATGTAATTTATGTCCCGCTGTATACGACCACAGTCGTTTTCGTTCGAAACTTCCATATATATTTTGAGGTCATCAGCATACATAAGACACTTGGCATATTTAACAACACCGATAACATCATTAATAAAAAGAAGGAAAAGTAAGGGACCCAAAATTGAGCCTTGATTAACACCTGAAGGTGTATGATAGGTCTCTGAGACATAACAGCCATATTTAACGTATTGGTGCCGATCCCAGAGATAATTTTTTAAAAGTTGTAGAAGTTTAGGAGTGAATCCAAGGGCATCGAGCTTTGCTAATAGGATATTGTTATCTACACGATCAAATGCCTTTCGATAGTCAAAATATAGGACATCGACTTGTCTACCTCGGTCAAGGCTAGCTGTTATATATTGCACTAATGTGAGAAGGTTGGTATTAACTGACTTATGAGTCCTGAAGCCATGTTGTTCCTCACATAGGTATGGTTGGACTTGATTATATATAGTATTATATAGTAACAACTCAAATACTTTTGCAAGGGGTGACAGTATGGCAATGGGTCGGTACTCTTCAACAGATGTCTTGTCTCCAGTTTTTGGGATTGGTATAACTTTAGTTACTTTCCACTGAGATGGATAATCAGCTGTTTCCACGATTAGGTTTACAATGTAACAGATAGGTATACTTAAAATTTCAGCACATTGTTTAAGGAAGTCAGTTGGTATACCATCGGGCCCCACAGATTTTGTAGATTTTAACTTTTTGATAGTTTTCTCAACGTCAGATGCGCTATACATCATAGGATGTATATACGTATTATGGTGAACCAAGGAATTACCTGTGTTAGAGACGGAGCTATCTGACAAATACACGCTAGCAAAAAAATCAGCGAAGGCACTGACAGTGCTAGCACGAGAGTGTTGGTTGCCTTTATAAGTGAGATTAGGCTCAAAACCACCATTATTACGGAGACTCGATAAGTAATGCCAAAAAGCTCGTGGATTCAATTTAAGTTGTTGTTCTAAATGCTGCATGTGAGCGGAGTGAGAGAAGGATATACGCTTTTTTAAAGAGGCTCGAAGTTGACAAAATTGGGTATAAACAGCAGGACACTTGGATTTTTTCCATGCCCGATGTAGCCTGACCTTTCTTTCAATGTCTTTAATGATCCCGATATCAAACCACACTGGATATCTTTTGGTTGGTAATTTTCGTCTATGCTTTTTCGGTACTAAATTATCAAATATGTTATAAATTTGTTCATAAAAATATTGTATAGCTACTAAAGGATCGCTACTACTTAACACTGGTGACCAGTCAAGCCTACTAACTGCCAAAAAAAGTAGATCATTATCTGCCTTGTTAAAGTTCCAGTCTCTAGAAGAGACTATGTTACTTGGTTGAAGCTGTTTATTATGTCCAGGTGTCATGAAGCGTATCACAATGTCTAGAGGCGGATGATAGTGATCCACTCTAACCATCCCCCCGCTCTCCGAATCAGAGACAATAACCATCTCATTGCGCTCCTGCGTCAATACGACATCGAGTTTTCCGCCATAAATGTTACATACATTATTACAATCAGACAAATTACAAAACGAAGTGAAATAACAATAATAATTACGAACATTTTCAGACGCACTGTTAAGATTTAGATCACCAAGGATATACACAGAACCGTTAACATTGCCTATGGAATTTTCAATTTTGGTAAACCAGTCATAATAAACACTATCGGAAGCACTAGGTTTAATGTAGACCACACAGATGTACATGGTGCGGCCATTGAAAGACATGGTAACCCACATGTCTTCACCAAAAAGAGTCTCGAATCCCGTCAGACGAGACAAGGTTATACCTGGCCTTGCAGCCAGGAGTACACCGCCGCCTCTCGAGCCCCGATCGCGTCTTATGACACTCCACCCGCCCGGAGTAACTTCGGCATCGTAGACAGAAGAGTCCAGAAAAGTCTCCGTGGCAGCCACAAGGTCGTGATGTGTCAATAACAAGCTTGTGTTCCATGCTTTAAGCTTCGTTTTTAAGCCTCTCACATTTTGGTAGAACATGTTAAATTCAGGCTGCTTTGGAGAGGCATTATTACTGATGTCCACGTTTGCCGAGAGATCGCCGGCAGGATGTCTCGAGTCCCTCTCCAGAACAAAAGGGCTGGTGCCATGGTTTCAAGCAAACATCTACGGGCCAGTGCTCCGGAGCCAGCAACTGCTCCGACATCTTAGATGGCAGTGTTAGTTTAAAAGAAGCGTAAGGGCCGCGAGCCTTCAATGCTTCCACCCGGCAACTATCGCTATCAATTACAGATTTAATGTGATCACTTACCTGCTCAACCGTAGTGCCCATTTTGACATAGAAAAGGTGATAGCTACGGAAACGCTCCGATGCTTCCAACCTGGTTCTACCAGGAGCAGCCTGTCCTCTAAGCAAATTTTGCGGCATACTACGCCGGCGGCGCCTCACAACTTCCACCCATTCGTTTGGATGTTCACTTTCCACGCTCTTTTGGGAAACGGCTACAGGGTCAGATGGCGTTAAGACATTCGATTCCATAACGAGTGGTGTCTCATTAGCAGCAGTAGAAACGATGTCGACGATTTTATCGGGTAGTTTCGTCGGTGGTGTAGGCCTTGTTGATTCACGAACTTTTGTTGGGCCTGGAATGATTGCATGCTCTGTCTTATTAGTCCTACTGCGGCCTTCAAGGATGTCAATTCGGCGCTCCAGCAATGTCAGCCTTTCGTTGAGCTTCGCCAAAGTGACGGTCACCAGGGAGGAGACTTGGTCGGATACAGTTTTGGCTATTAGTCCCGCAATATGTTCACGCATGTCACGCTCCAACTCCCCACGAAGAACTTCTTTGATATGATCCATATAGACCACATCTTCCGAATACGAAAGATTGTACGACTGATCATTAGAGCGTTCTGGCAAGCGACGACGAATGGTTACATTATCCACGCTGTCGCGAGGAGACCCCGCTTTAGGGCACTGGATAGTATGTGCATCTGGTAAATAAGCGACTTGTCGAATAGGTGTATTCGAATTGTCTCCCTTTGGCTCTTTACACTTACAGGCCTGGCATTTCCAAGAGGATTTCTGAGCCGAGGTCATAGTATTAAGAAAACGACACTCAGGGATTCCCGCACAGATCAAATCAAAAGGCTCGAGACAAAGACTACACCTTAAATATAGTCTGCTATCTATTATATTAAGGCATCCGGCACAAACAGTGTTTGCATCCATTATAGCCAAATAGCAACTTTCAGCAAAGCAAGCGCCAAAACAGAATAGCAGTTTTAGTGAGTTCGATAATTTAGTTACCTTTATTGAAGCGGTACAAATCACAGTAGCGGTGTCGTTTACTGTCGCTTAGTATCGTGGTAGCAGTCGAGTCGTTTCACAGTAGCGGTGTCGTTTACTGTCGCTTAGTATCTTTGTAGCAGTAGATTGGTGTCATAGTAGCGGTGTCGTTTACTGTCGCTCGGTATCGTGGTAGCAGTCGCGCACGTCGGATACTGTCGGACGGGTACGACGACGCTCGGTTCGGCCGGCGCACGATCACGCAGCAAGCACAACGAAGCAGCTAGGTGTTGTCGTAGGTCAGTGACGAGTAAAATTCAAAAATGTTTTTGCCTATATCTCCGTGATGTGTTGGATGTTTTTAGTGCTGTTTTCACAATTATTTTTATTGATTACTACACAACAGAAATAAACTAGTTTCAACTTTACAAAACAAACTTAACTCGCAATATTAATAAAGAAAACGGGGAGCTAATCGAAACGGTGTTACTTTTATGACGGTAGCGGACGAAAAATGATACTTAATTTAGGCTAGATAATTGGCGTGAGAGTGGATTTTTAAAAAAATATGATTATTTAATTAATTTGACAATTATGTTTTGTACTAGTGTGTGGCTTTTAATGACCGTAGAGTAAAATATTCTCTTGTATTACATTTTGTAATTCGAAATAATAGTGAATTTTTTCATTTATTTTAAAACAAGCAAAATAATTCTGGATCAGTCACATTTCTTTTTATACAAATTGGCATAATGTAATTCTGCTGAGACGATTTTTTTTAGCCTTTAACTTTAATTTCAATAACAATCTATTTCCAGAATTTGTTTTGGATCATTTTATTAACTTTGGAAAATGAGATCGTTTGGTTGATTCGGCTACATTTAAGACGTTCACGAGTCTAGGATCGAATGATTCCACTTCGATTTGAATTGAGATAAAACAATTACATGCTCGTCAAAGGGATACCCACGAGCCAGTAATTGTCTTCACTCAGGTTTTTAAATATTACTTAGTTATTGTAAAAGACAGCAGGATCGTGACAAATTATAAAATATTGACGTTACTCCAAGCCATGTTCGTGAGTCACTTATTAACGCCTTATTGGGCGTGAAAACAGCCTTCAAGGAAGACCTGCAGTCCTCTTCAGCCAAGCTCGTGTACGGGGAACCTCTGCGGCTTCCCGGCGAATTTGTCGAGCCCTGCGTTCCCGGGACAACAGACAAATCCGATTTATCTGCCCGTATTAGGAGTTATGCTGAGAATTTGCGACCCGTACCAACATTTAGCACGTCCACTGTGCACGATGTCTGTGGGCCAACTGAAGACTGCAAATTGTGCCAAGCAAGCGAAGTTTATCATGAAACGCCTTGATATGCGAGAGTTTACCGACAACGGAGAGTGCTATTTCTCTGATTCTTGCGGTTTTGCATGAAAAGCTGAAGTATAACGCGAATATTTGCGTCATAAAACATTGTCCTCCTGCCCATATGGTGTAATGCCATATGGGCAGGAGAACAATGTTTTTATAACTACTTTATTTTCTTGTTTGTACAGACATTTGCTACCGAGATCTATATACCTCAGTCTGAACTAATCCCTTCTTGTTCCAGATTATGAAGCCCCGAGTGGGGCAGGGCCTCACCCAGGCGCTATGTGGGGAGCAGGCGTGTTCCTCCTCACACAGATAGTGGTGTGCCAATTCGCTACTGGTCAGTATTTACAAGTTTTAAAAGATCTTATTTCAATTCAAGTATTTAATTTGGTATACAGGTTGTAAAAGACATAAACAGTCACACGAGAATCATGTATTCTATACATCAAAATTAGAAAAATTTCATAAAATAATTGCTGAGAAATGGTTTTTATTTATTGATGTTAAGAAAAATTACAAATTGTACCGTTCGTTTGTGTCCGTGCCAGGTCCGTGCGCATAGTGATGAACAAAAAATGGCTTCAAAACGTTTTGAAGCCATTTTTTGTTCATCACTCTATTGTTTCACACATCAGTGTTAAAAAAAATCATTTTGACCTTCAATAAAATCGTAACTATCAATTTCCCAGGTATAGTCTAAAGGAATAAAATGTTATGACGGTGAGCAGAATACATGGTTCTCGTTTGACTGTTCATGTGTTTTACAGCCTGTATTAAAATAGCGGTAATTTTAAGTCCACTAGAGATGTATAGAGTGCTATACTGGAGTCGTGAATGATTCAAGGATGATTGGTGTCAAGCAGACGGCGACATATAATTAAATGCTAAAACCTATTTCCTTTGTACTACCATGCTTCAATTCATTACATTTTACGGCCGCCCGTCTGCATGACGCCAACCCTTTTTGGGAACGTGGTACATCTTCTCTTTCGACAGCAGCCGGGACCATCAGCATAACGTGCCTTCCGAAACGCGGACGAACATCAAGTTAAAAAAATGTCGGTCACCATCTGAGTATCTCCTCCTCCTCCTCCTCGACCTCCTCTATCAGCGTGATCGTATGTATGAGTATGTTTTAAAAAAAAAACTAAAAAAAACGACTTTTACAAAATTATAACCATACAAATTGTACCTAAGCGAATAAAATTAAATTGGGATTGAGTTTATATAAAAATAGTTATCATTAGAGCTTGTTACGGATAAAAAAGGAGTAAAATGAAACACAAAACTTTTATCCAATATTTTAAAGACACGCAGCTAGTGCAGTCCACAGTAAAGTAAGAGCACTAGCGGACCCTAACGACCTGGCGGTGCCAAGTACTAACGCTCTTAGCACTCGCATAATAAAGTAACATTTGGCAATTCTGAATTGAGAAAATTTTCACTTTTTCCTCGGCATTCCCAAGAGGATACGCAAATGTACTGTGCCTAGTACCCAACTCTCCATTGTTTATTTTCCTAAACTATAATCTCTATTACAGTAAGGTTCATTATTAAACAAGTTTTTACAAGGAAGGTACAGAGAAAAACGTCCCATGGAAAAGAAAAACCTGGGGAGAAAAAATCTTATCTCATGATAAAGTGCTAAGATGGGACTCGAACACATGACTTAATGTTCAAGCTATCTGCTCCTCCTTCTCTACTACACAGGACTGTAAAATTACGAGGAATTTATTCCAGTCTATCGTTTATTTTTACATTACAAGCTGACATTGTCGTTTACATCTTCAACATCCGATGAGATTTTTATAAAACTCAATTATTTTTTTATTTATAAGTACTATCTACGCACATATGAAAGTCAAATTTCATGCCACCCGTTCACGAGTGATTGATTGTTCTGAGGAGAGCGGACAAGAAACTCCAAAAGTTTCTTTCTTTGGTATGATTTGTTTTGTCTGAAAATTTTACCAAATTATAAAAATGTAACTAAATATGTCGTGATGAAATGCATTTTGGTATATAACCGAAATTCTTAGCATTCCATGAAATCACTGTGCTGGTGCTGGGTCCAAGTTGCAGAGAGAGGAACCAGGAGCAATGTGAGGACCATGATTTTACAAAGCAAAAAGCTCTTTTGGAGCTGGAGAGGTGAAAATGTCTTCTCCACTCTCCATTCCCGTGTTAGATATTGCAGTCACAATTTATTATAATAAAACACTCTCACCATCAGCCCCATCTGGCTCAAACCGACCAGTCGTGTTCTACATTAAAGTAATTCTGTATTCATTGCGTCGTTACCGGAGTGTTTAATGTGCTACTCGACAGCCAATGGACACTGCAATTGCAATTCTACATGAAGTATTCACTCTTGCATTTGCATGACACTAAAGCATAGCTTCTAACGTAGAGAATTTTAAGTTCTTGTATCGTAAATTAGCAGACTTCTCTTTATAAATGAAAAATATCATTACAGTTATTTTAGAGCGCGTACAGATCGAATCTGATTATTATCAGCTCATACACATCGACAGCAGGCAGGACACAATTCTCTCGTATGGAACGTCACTCAGTTTAGTCTTCGGCTAAGATTCGTAGTACTTTGCACCTCTTTTGAATATCCGTAATTAAAATATAGTTTTCAATATACTCGTAGTTGAAATAAATGGTAGAAAGCCTAATGGTAGTAGCCATAGCCTTACGTTGCCCTACTAAGTTATGTTACTCCGATGCGTTGTCAAGGGTTATCGAAACACTACTCTTAAGTATATTTATTACAAAGACAGGTAGGGGAACGATTTTTATCAGACTGGGATATATGACTCCCCACCGACACACTAACATGAAATTAGAGAAGCTGTACTACCGAAATACCTCCACCTTACAGAAACCAAATATCACTGCCCTTTATGTTATTGTGTCTTTGTCAGTGAGTAATGTTCACTCACAACTGTTTAATGTAAGGGATAGGGTTTTTTTATCGCATGAGTAATAAAGCGACTCATCCGCCTGAATGGATCAATGGCCTCCCTCAATTGGTAATAACATAAGACTTAATCGTTACAGTACATTTAGTACACATACCTTATAAATGATAAATTTATATCTGATTGTCACTCGCTTACACAAAAAATAGTTCAAAAGATAAAAAAGGTCACAGTCTAGATTAAAATAGAAATCGTTTTACCTAGGTTTTACCTAATCTTGTACTTTCGACGCAAAAATCACAGCCCTGCGCAGACAAAAGCAAGTAGTGGATTAATTAATATTATATTCTTAAAATATTATTAAATACCTAACTTTGTCTAAAGTACATAAGTAAATTTGATGCAGATGGAAAACCCAGCTCGTGACCCCCATAATGAATAATGACAACTATACCTTTTCGACGCTTGTAACACTTAAAAGTCAACACTGATTGAAACACGACACCAGATAGAGTTCGTTTTAATGGAATGTGATCTAATATAATAAAGATGGTGCTTCCAAATTCCAGCAATCCGCTGTACCCTAACACTAAGAGTGGAACAAAATAGATAAGTTTTGGCCAAGAGAGGCCAAAACTTATCTATATCTCAGAGCAGTTCCTCCTAATACACCTTTCATAAATGTACAAAGCATACTATCGATCAACAAAGTTCTACCTGAACAAAGGTAGAACTTTATCACAGTAAAGAAGATGAAATTTTTAATATTGTTGTCTTAGTCAAAATCAGATTGATTATGTCAAGGTTCCACCATGGATCAGGACTATATTTAAAAAATAAAAAGAAATATATGTCTTCTCTATTATGTACTAACTACTTTGCTATGGTGTTAATCTTACCTTTGCCTTATTTCTCAGCAAAGTTAATTGGTCGTTGTTGTTTCAGAAAACCCAACTTCAACAACAGAAGAGGACCAAACTGTTACGTCATTCTACGCTCTCAGTACAGGCATAGCTCCAGCACCAGTGCTCCTTCGACTTGGAAACTCCACAATAGATAGTACTAAATCCTTCAAAGTTCCCCAACCATCACAGGAACCTACGCAAGGAACTCTAACAGTTCAACCGAACATTCCAAGAGTAGATATGGTTCCACATGTGGTATCTCTTAAGAATACCTACTTTGATCACGATAGGAAATATGGGCCAACTTTTGAAGATACGCCCGAAGGTAACATGACGAAGATTACGGTGCAGCTGGGCGAAGACGCACACTTGAATTGCAGAATCAGTCTCCTAATGGATAAAACGGTGAGTTTAAAATATCATCATCATCGTAATAACCTTTACAATTCAACCCACTGCTGGGACACAAGGCCTCTCCTTTTCATAGAAGGAGGTTTAGGCAGTAGTCCACCATGCTTGCCCAATGCGGATATCAATGCCGGTGTCCCCCAGGGTACTGTCCTCTCCTCAACTCTATTCTTGCTACATAGCAACGACCTGATTTTGAATCCCGGTATCTTTGGGTACGCGGACGACAGCACAGTTTCGGAGAGGTACTTGTCTGATGCAAAGTCTGGAGCAGATGTCCGATCTTTGAGGGAGGCGATGGTGGAGGGAGTGAATGCAACCTTGGTAGCTGTTTCCCTCTAGGGTGAAGCCAACTTGGTTGGATTCAATCCGTCCAAAACGCAGGCATGTCTCTTCGCGGCGAAACGGAGTCCATTTCATCTGACTCCGACTTTACGAAATATCTCCGGTTAGCGACCATCTCGACATCTGGATATCCCTGCTAATCTCAATTTCGGTCGCTACATTGAGAATCCATTGCTGAAACTGCAGCTAAAAAACTTGGCATTCTTTCAAAGGTGAAACGATATTTTACATCTCAGCAGCTCCTAAGCCTTTATCGAGCCCAAGTACGCTCCTGCATGGAGTACTGTTGTTACCTTTGGGACGGATCTGCACGATATCAGTTGGATGCACTGGATTCGGTGGGGCACCGAGCGAGGCAACTTATGGCCTTGATCACCGACTAGGCGTGTAGCTTGCCTCTCGGTCTTTTATCGGTTGCATTTCGGAGAGTGTGCGGAGGTTCTTCATAATTTGATCCCTCCAGCCCCCTTCCACCACCGGACGACCAGGCGCGGCGAAGGCTTTCACCCTTACGTTGTGGATATACCTCCCATCTGCACGAAGCGCTTTGCTTCCTCTTTCATTATGCGAACAGCTAAGGAGTGGAACTCGTTGCCAAGGTCTGTTTTCCCGGATCAATATAATCTGGATATCTTTAAGGCCAGAGTGAATAAGCATCTTCTAGGCGAGCGTGTACCATCTTAGGCCTCATCTTCGCTTCACATCAGGTGAGATTGTGGCCAAACGCTCTGCCTATCAAACATAAAAAAGAAGAAGTTTAAGGTGATCAATACCCCTTTGCTAATCCATTAGCGCCTTCTACGACACCCAATGGAGGATATGGGGTGATGCTATTTTACTCTGCCGGCACCACACGGCTGTGTTATATAATAGTAATATAAAATAAGACCACATTCTGTAATGACAGAAAACAATTTATTATCGTAGTGTGTGGTATTTGTAAAAACAGCAGACACTCGAATGGTATTATATCGCGTAGTAGCGTATCGCCAATACAAATCGTGTCGTGCAGTAGTCCGTGAAAATTGTCCTCGGTACAATAAAGGACATGTCATCCTATAGACATGTCTGGGGATTTTTTGTTTGAAGAGCTTGGAAAAAGGAAAGAAGCTTTATGGCGTACAGTGTCTGCGAATTGCGTAACTCCATAGCAGCTTTCGTGCTGATTGCTATCATTGTACAGATTGAGGCCAAGAGTTTGTCCATTAACGTTACGACTTCCACTAGACTTTCTTGACATTTTACAGCATTCTAAAAAGGGTTTAAAAAGAGCATTATAACTGTTTTTAACATAGAGTTGAAAAACAGGTTGAATAAGATTCATACGCATGTATAATAATAATATATTTCCACGTTCATACCAATTATCTAGCCCAAAGTAAGTATCATTAAGAACTTGCGTTATGTATAACTAGATAACGGACATTTTTTAATATACATAATATTTTTATATATTTTTGTAAATAAACATAAATAAATATATAAATAAGACTGATGATGACTCATCAACAAATACTTTTGTTCATCACACAAATATTTGTCGCTACCAGGACTCGAACCCGGACGGCAGCTATACTGACCACTCCACCAAGACTACTAATCACATTCATAATTCTAGAAGGGATTGAGCAGAGTTTTGGGTAACATTTGCTGACACAAAAAGCCACATCTGGCAGTAGGGGTTATGCAGTACCTCAAAATAGTGATGAATTTTAAAATGTTGCCTTTATTTCAATGACATCAGAACTTAACGAATTAGAATAAGGAACTAACCCACCACCAACCCATGGCCTAGCGCAAGCTTTAGGTTATACAGGCCGAAATCTTGGGAGAGTGCGCTGATGAAATCAGTAACGGGAACAAATCACGTGGTTAAGGTTAAGGTAAGGTGGATCTTAAAATGAACATGGATAAAACAAAAAATATGCCGAATTTCCATGTTGCCACTCCTACAAACCGTGTGTGAATACAAAACTGAGACCAATGGCCCTACTATACGTCTCAGCTGCATTGTTAGGTGAGCGAGATAAAAAATGCAAGAGTCGTGCGAGAGCGATATACGTTTAGACATTCAGAATAGTTTATCTATGTAGTTGACGAGGCCTGCATTTTGAAAGATACGATAAGGAGGATGCCGTACCTTCCCTTTTGCCTAATCTAAGCCTAAAGTCATTTTTATAGAATGCACGTCTAGACAATTTTCATGCCGAGTCACAAAATCATTGTGTTTCCGTTGCTCTTTAATGTTACATTACTTTTAGACAAGTTACGAACAGCCCGAAGCTTCCCGAAACTTCGCCAAAAGAAACTACAATATTGATGACGTATTGCGGATATGATAAATTGTAACACATTCTCTGATCGTAAAATACACGCATGCTATATATATTTTTTTGCTAAATAGCGCAAAAAATGTTGTATTATTTTTTTGGAAACGCAATAAATTTGTCTCGGATTTCCTGGCGGTTGGGGCAAATTGTGCGGATTAATTTTATACGATTAATATTTTTGGAAGATTTCTTTTCAAAATGAAGCAAACAATCTTAACATTTTAAGCGTATTTTGTTTCAGAAAGCAAGAAAATTTATTTCAGGTCACAATTGTAGTGGTCTAGTAGATTTCTTTTTCACTCTGTGTATAATGTGCAAAATTATATATTACTAGCTTTTGACTACGTCGTCGTTCGCGTGGAATAGTTATTTCGGGCAGCATTTTAATTTTTTTAGGGTATTTATTTCTTGGGATAATTTTTGCGTTTATAAATGCGTAAATATTTTTCGTTTAATAAAAAATAACAATTTTATTTATGTGATACTGTAATTGATGTGCAATTATTTCAGATCTCAATACATTCAACTCGGTTGCCATCAACTTTTTATGGTTCAATTATTTTTCTCAATTTATGATTTTTGATTAGGGTTGCCTAAAATTGTTTCGCTTTTAGGGACGATTTATTGAGCAAGCATCGTAGATCAAAAAGTTACAAAGATCACCATTCCCAGTTGATATGCACTTTACTTAAAATAAAGAAAGTTTACATTACATTTTTTGGTCACTCATTATATTAGGAACCGCGTATTTAATAGCTTAACCTCCGTGATCGTTATGAAGAAGTATGACGGTGGCACCATCGACCAATAAAAAGTGCGTACTTTGAATCGTGTCAAAATTTACGTAAAATATTATTCCGTTGTTTACGATACTGCGGTGCAAGTGAGCCTAAGATAACATTAACCCCCGATATGTTAAAGAACCTTTACAAAAGAAAGGAATAATATTATTGGTCGAGACGCACGTCCCTAAATACCAATAGCTCGGTATAATTCGGCTTAAAACTGAGCCATAAAATAATAAAACGGACAAATGATATTCAACAAACTTAGAGATAGGACCAGCTGCCGTTCAAAGCTGAAGGTCATCCAAAGTAAATGGCAAAAGTTCTATTAACTACTTTCACCTCAATTAATGCAACAATCCAGATAAAGAGAAATTCAAAATTTGCTAATGGCTCTTGGCGTTGGCATTCTTCGGGACTCCTGTTCGCTAATTGCTCAAAATCTTGAATTGGCGTTGTTGACTGTTTCAGAATCGCTGAGTCAACCCGTCTTCTATTCACTCTTCCTCAACTTAGTTTATATACCGTCTCCGAGAATATGTTAACTTCGATCTGTTATTCATGCCATTAAATTGGTCATTTTTATTATGAATTATGTAACGTTATTATTTTTCATTTTCATTCTAGCTAAATGCCTGAATTGAATTACCTAATATGTATTAATATACAACTTAACTAATAAGTTTTGAAGGATTTAATTTTATTGCAGTAAACGGCAAACGGCACAGATAAAGACTTAATTATACTGTAAACCTAATTAAACTGGACTCAAGAATGCAGTCATCTCATGCTCTCAGAAAAGGCCTCCTGGTAGACTCTTGAACCGATGGCATCAAAATTGACTTTCATAAGTGTGCAATGTACCTAAATGAATAAAGAAATTTGAGTTTGAGTTTCGTCTTTCTTGGCTCTTCTGTACACTGATGGTGAGAGGTCCTTCTGTACACTGATCTGCCTTATGTACCTCTTCCTACTACCTCGGCGCTGCTTTCTTCACAACCAGAAGCTCACTATAAGAAGGTAGAAATACAGCGGCCCCTCTTTCATTACCAAAAATCTGTCTCGTAACATACTTGGTATTGATTGGTGTTCTTTCTATCATCATCGTCATCAATTCAGCTACATGACGTTCACTCCTGGATATAGGCCTCCCTAAAAGAACACCATAACGCCCCATCCGCCGTCCGTTCTCCGAGCAATGTGTCCCTATAGTAGTCCTCGTGACTTTGTCTCTGAACAACTAAGAGAAGCGGGAATGGCTGAAAAACAGCGCTGACCAGGTCTTGTTACCAAGGTCAGCATATGCTGAGCTACTGCCGATTGCTGTTATTACTATACTGTGTATCTTTTAACTATATAATTATTCTTTGAACATAACTGTAATAACTATGAGAGCAATAAACAATTTTATTATTATTAAATAATATTATTTCTATAGACTTCAGTAACCTTCAGCCACGCTGTATTTGTGACCCATATGTTATAAAAATAAGACGTTAACTTTGTCCTGTATTGCGAATAGCGGAAGCGAAAACACGAAATCTGATTTATATCGAGAGCAAATGTTGATCGAAGTATTAGGAACAATATTAGTTGCCGAATTATTAATATTAATGTTTGATTGATACATGTTTTATTCTGTTGTAGTCTGTCTTACTGACTTACTGTACATCTATTGGGATTATTAGTGTTTGCTTGTATGTATGAACAATTTGACAATTAATTTTTTTAAACGAATCATAGGAACATTTTCTTCATTAACAGACTTTTTACGTAATTTTGGAAGAGCAGTCTATTCCTAAGGTCTCACAGCCATAACACTTTTCAGATCCTAATCTGTATGTAATCGTCTAGGATTACATACCATTATGTGGAATCCCCTTTTTAATTTTTTATTGACGTATTGGATTATTTCTAAGCGAATTATTATTAATGTTTTAATAAATAGTAATTTTATTTTATTAAGTTTTATTTCATGCAAATGAATGAAAATGAAAAAGCTCTTTATTTAAATGGACTTTGCTAAGTACTTTTAAATTGTCAAAAGCCCTACCACCATTTCGGGATGAAATAATTATTTTACTTCAATAATTATTAGTATGCTGAGACGGAGAAGAAATAGCGACAGAAACTCCACAGCTTACAATTTCGTTATGATTTCAAAACATCATTACATGTCAATAGATATGTCAATATGAATAAATTACAATTTTAAATGCGTAAATTTGGGCAGATTTTACTCCCACGCATTTGGATCATTTAAATAATCATTTACCTTGTAATAAGCTTTTTTACACAATTTAGATTTTACAGTTTTTTTTTAATTTATTAATGGGCAAATCTCTAATATTCTTCGGAAGCTTATTGTAAAAACGTATACATTGGCCCACAAAGGAATTGCTTATTCTGTGGAGATGAGTTTTATATACAACCAAAACTTGTTTCTTCCTGGTATTTACATTGTGCGTATGACATTAATCTCCTTGAACTTTTTTCTGAGGGAGTCACGCGGACCCAGTTGATAAATTGCTCTAACAGTCCATTTTTGCAGAACAAATATGGTATTAATATCTGCAGCACTCCCCTAGAATAGTTATTTATTATACAAGAGTGGAAAGTTCCTTTTTAACCGCGTGCTCGATTTGGATGACCGAGCAAGCGAAGGATTCTAAAGTTGAATCACGAGCGCAGCGAGTGATTCTAAATTAGAATCCTGAGCGTCAGCGAGGGAAACAAACGAGCACAAGGTGAAAAATCTTTCCACTCGAGTGCAATACGTAACTTTTCATCCCACCTCAGCGAGGAAATGACAAAATAATCTTCATTCTAATCATAAATTTGGCACCATAGAGGTTACATTAAATAGGTTTAATGACGTTTTGAATTTACAATTATATTGAGTACTCATTATATGTGATGTTCTAAATTCAAATCTACTTTGCCGCTCAAGCGAATAAAATAGAATTTTCCAGCCAGATTTCGAAGCGCAAAATTACACTTTCCGAGGTGGTGGGATGAAAAAGAAATTTGCCATTTGGAGTCTAACATTACTCCTAAGAAAGTTGTTGTTTCCACAGGTTTCAATTCAACTCAACAACCAATAAACTACTTTTGCAAGTGCATTGTTAGCTTCGTCATAATTATCTAATTTTTTATTTATTTTGAAAATGAAAGAAATTTCATCCGCAAACAATACAATATCATGATTGTCCTTTATGTAGTAAGGCAAGTGTTTTATGTACACTAGAAAAAGAAATGCTCATAACCCTAAAAGGCGTTGAGCTGAGCTTAAGGTAAGATTTGGTCGCACATAAAGCCACATCTGGCTGTATAGGCTATATAGTAGCTGCCCCAAAATAGTGACAGGTTGCTAGCCTGTTGCCAACACAGAAAGGGGCATCAAACGTAAAAGCAACCAAATCTTCGGTGAACCAACCAGGACAATATTACACTCTGAATTACTCAGCAGTCTGGGTATAATTAGGAGATTCCTCGTTTTTAATTTATTAAAACTTTCAGATTGTTTTAGGCTAAGCTTTTATTACCACACCCTTGACTAAAGTAGGGTGACAGTATCCGTAAACGCCACCACACTACTTAATTACCATTTAACATTCAATTTCAAACTCTTGACTGAATGAAACTTTACCCCGTTACTTTCAACTTAATTACTTCACTAATTAAGATAGCATAGGGTTGAAATTCGTTAATAGCTTGAAAGCCACTTTTGTCAGAGATAGCCTCAACTGCGCCATTACGAAATGTAATTACTAGAAGATAAACAGAACAAAGTACCTAATTAGGTTTAAGTTCATCATTAGTGACTCGCTGTGAAACCATACAACGAATTGGCATGTAAAATTGTTATGTAGACTCTAAATTGGATTGTCTTTCCTACTATGATTACATTGAGGGGAAGGCTTAAACAATGGAAAGTTAGAATGGTTAAATACCCTGCTGAGTTATAATAATAATAATAAGGCAGAAGGCAGTACTTCTGGACACAGCCCGTATAGTGAGGAGGTTCCTGTCTCTGGATCCTTAACCACCGGTAGCCGGGACCCTGATCTTGCTGCCGATGGGGAACTGCATTTTTGTATTTTTAAATATTATATATTTTTTATTGTTTATTATATTTTTTAATATATTTTTTAGTGTTTATACATTGTAAAAATTTATATTTAGAAATATAATTTTGTATGTAATGAAATAAAGATAATAAATAAAAATGATTTTATTTTTCTCCACAAAATAGCTTATACAATATATTAGGTACAGTAAGTATACACCAGATAACATAACTAATTGTGGAGAACTGGCGCCTGAACTAGGTATCTAAAATAACCTGTAAGACAGGTCACCAGGTCTCCCTAGCTATATGGTACAATGTTTGGTATTGCCACAGATAATATAATACTGGTATTGCGTAGACTATGTAATGTAAAAAATAAAATAATAATAAGCTATGCATTAATACTTCTACGTATGCTATGCTATAATACTTCTAGGAAAGGTTAATATCCTACTAATATCATAAACGTTTTTTAAACATTAAGAGGAACCAATACTGAAAGAAGCTCAGCTTACACCTCAATGAGTGAGGGGCGTGATTATCACAGACACTCCTCACTAGGTCTCCTGGTCGTCTATTTTGGATTGAGCCTTTACAAGGTATATCCACCTTAACCCACTAAAGCATTATATTTCTCGCAATGGAAGGATTAATAGTTTGATATGGCAAGCATAACTATAATTTACTGCCAGCTACGAAGACAGATAGATATCTCCGATTCTTTTTTTTTATATAAATATGTTAAGCAAATGACTCCATTCCACCTGATGGTAAGCAGAAGTGGAGTCCAAATGCGAAGATAGCTGGTGCGAGAGATACACTGCCGCACTAGCCACCCTTGCCTTGCTGACCTGCAAGGTGCTTCTTCACGCCTCTTTTGAATGACCCCGGATTGTAGGAAGAGGGATCACGTGTGCTGGCAGTAAATTCCATTTCTTGATTGTGCGACAAAGAAACGAGTTGCCAAATTTCTTAGTTCGCGTTGGAATGGTAGCCATAGTTTGTCGGTGACAACGTAGACCAGCACGCGTAGTCCTTAAAAGGAAGGGACACGGTGGGATAAGGGTGAAAAGTTCCTCAGAGCACTCGCCGTGGTACAGACGGTAGAAAGCGCTCAATGACGCAACATTGCGACGCAATTGGAGAGGCTCGAGATGTTTAGTCACCTCTTCATCGCCGATGATGCGGGCCGCGCGACGCTGCAACCTATCCAAAGCATCGAGTAAGTACATGGCAGAACCATCCCACAGGTGCGAGCAATACTCCACGTAGGACCGTACTTGCGTCTTGTATAGCAAGCACAGTTGATTTGGCGTGAAAAAACGCCGCACCTTGTTAAGGACCTGTTTTTATCACGCTTTCGATGTAGTCCTTCGGATTCAAGTCGCTACGAACCTCCATACCGAGCAAGGTGATACTGCTCACTGCTTCACATATAATTTTCGTCAATCTGCTTTCACTCGTCCATTCTATATATTATAGATTGGAATACCAGAGTGTCACTTATATGCTGTCAATCCCATATCTTGTAGATCTGGTAACAAAACACCCTAATTTAAACTTGTGTTGGATCTCCAAGAAAGACGTACAATTTCGTCTTAGTGATTCCATGACTCTCCGAATGTCCGACATGGCCCAAAAATTGTGACCCTTAAGGGGCAGTAGGAGGATGAAAAGGATTGCAGGGAGTACTGACGGTGGTCTCGGTGTAGTTGCGCTCACGTGCGCAAATCCCGTGCAACGTTTCGCGTCCCCAAGTGCAACGAACTGGTAAAGATCACGGGAAGCCGCTGGGCCGACCGGGTCGAAGATTTTTGGGAGAGGCCTATGTCCACCAGTAGGCGGCAGTCAGCTGAATGATGAATCCGCTAACTTTTCTTAACTTAAGTCATAACCAAGTATATTTCTACAGACGCTTAGAGACTTCATATATTTAAAGACATAGGAATCAGATATTTAAAGACATGAATGTGCCTCCTGTTCTGTTAAATTTTAGCTCGGATAGATTATTACGCTTTCTCTTCACATAGAAACGTTAAAGTATTTCTCAGTGGAAATCCTGATTTATCACCTCTTCGAAACCCTAAGAAACCATCTCAAGAATGAAATAATGAACCATCACGAAGACAATTCTTTCGTTGCGTGGGCATTTGATTAAGCAAATAAATTCTAAAACAATTTGTCGAGAACTATCAATTCATTTCGGGATATTAGCTCCAGTGTCTTTGATTTCATCATTAATCCCAAATTCTGTATCTTGTGTTGTCTGTGCTTCTATTTTCACTCCTTTCAAACATCTGACGAATACTTCTCAGTCAAGAAAACCTGAAACTATTTCTCAGTGGAAATTCTTATTTATCACTTGTTCTTTGAAGCCCTAAGGAACCATCTTAAGAATGAAATAATGAACCATCACGAAGACAATTCGTTCGTTGCGTAGGAAATTAATAAAGCGAATAGATTCGAAAGCAATTAGTCAAGAACTATCAATACATTTCGGGATATTAGCTCCAGTGTCTTTGATTCCATCAATAATCCCAAATTCTATGTCTTATGTTGTCTGTGCTTCTATTATTAAGATTTCTAATGTGACTCATTTCAAACATCTGACGAATATTTCTCAATCAAGATAATATTGCGAATGAACGCCTCGTATCTCAATATCAAGGAGACGGTACTCAGAAATATGTCCCGCTTATTCTGGTAAAAGCTTCCATTGTCTCGTTCTGTTAATTACGCCATTCTCTTAAATGTAACGGTAGCAATCGGAACACCAGAGAGCTATTATGTACGCGTGCTTTCATTATTGGGAAATTAGTGTACAGAGTTACGTAAGGATTTTTATGTTGAATGTTTTATTTGGTTGTGTTTTGTCATGTGTATGTTGGCAAGGGTTAAGGCGCTTGAAAGATGACGGGACAGGGCGGGCAAGGCAATTTTCAGAATCAAATATTGCCAACGCAAATGCTGGCAAAGAACAAACGTGGGTGTCCACCATTTGTCAACGTTTTTTGAAAAGAAAATAAATATTTAATGAAAATATTTTTAAAAAGACTATAATTTTGAGAGTATAACCAATATCACCATGGAAACATAAATACATCAAAAAGTCAAAAACAATAACAAAATATAAATTATTAAAAAGAGGTTTGTTCAGCAACAACGTTGTTTGCTGTTTATTTTAAAATCAACATTCTCTTTATTTATATACTTACATTATAATCACGCTCATAATACCAAAAGATTTCAGGTAACTTTCGGTTACACACACAGCCACATCTGGCCGTATGGGCCGTACAATGCGCCCCAAAATACTGACAAGTTGTCAGCCTGTCACCTACACAAAAGGAGCACCATACCCACAAATTAACAATGCTTCAGTAAACAAACCAACCAAAGCCAACGACCTGAACAGATGTTACACTCAAAATCATCTCACTAGTCAGGTTTTATATTTTTTCCCCAAGGTACTGGATAGTTTGCTTATCCAAAATATAAAAAATTTGAATTTGTAAAGTGATATAGAAGTCCCCGCTCTTGACATAACATTAATTGAACCTAGCAGTTAATTCGCACGACAATACCCAAAGGGTAATTATTTGCGGACCAAAATTTAATTTATGACTATTAATTCACAATGGACAAACTACGCGACGTTTGTTGATTCAAGGCGAGTAACACGTTAATATAAAGTTCGTGTTATAATGCCTTTTCATTAGCAAGGGGTCACAAGGCCCTAAACCAATTTTGGTATTTGTTTAATTTCAAACGTTAACGTGTAAGGCACGGTTCAGGAAGAGATTAGGTTCCATGATAACATAATTAATATTATTTTATACAATTTTTAACTAGCCGTATAACCGAAATAGCCGTGTGATGCCGGCAGAGTAGAATAGCATCACCCCATATCCTCCAATGGGTGGCGTAGAAGGCGACTAATAGATCAGCAAAGGGGTATTTATCACCAATCCGCATTGGGCAAGCGTGGTGGACTACTACCTAAATCTTCTTCGATGACTAGGAGAGCCCTTGTGTCCCAGCAGTGGGTCGAATTATAAAGGCAATTTTATTTTGGGGTCGGTGCAATTTAGGGTTGCCAGCCCTACTATATAATATAGCATCCTACTATTTTAGGAGATCAAATACTATATTTCCATAAAATAAATGTAGTACGCGAAACTACTATATTTTCTATATTTTGCGTAAATTTAATTATTAAGGCACAGAGAAGCAAAAAATATTCCTTTAAAAAATAAAGTACATATTTTAACCACATAGTACTATTTCCTTTTTAATTTTTTTGCGTTCTACTATATTTTGAAAGGAAATATCTTCGAAAATACTATATTTGATAGAAAAAAAGTTGGTAACCCTAGTGCAGTTAGTATGTCATTCTATCAACATACTGCCATTGGATTTAGCATTCGATTTTTATGGCCGTGAGCCAGCCTGGCATGTCTGACTGCTATCTTTCGATAACAACCGGGACTATCAGTTCAACGTGCCTTTCGAAGCACGGAAGAAATTCTAGTTGAAATTTTTCCGGTCACCCATCCAAGTATTGACCGCGCACTTGGCAGCTTAGCTTTCGTGATCGTTACGAAGAACGCAAGGTTGTGGTGTCATTGACTTCCACCATGGATGGCTCTACCCTTATTTATCACTCAGAGTCCCCTCTAACCTTTTGTAGCCCCCGGGTTAATAAAGACCTGGTGAATTCCAAATGAAATTCAGGTAATGGGTAGCAAAGTGTTGAAATGATAGAGGAGAATAGAATAAAATTGAAAATATCTTTATTGTCCAGTCGACCAAATTGAATCATGACCCACCTTAAGATCATTTTCCTACAGTCACTCAATACAAAGTAGGTTGAAATTCGCTTGAACGTACATTTCTAAGTAACGAACCTGTTATCAATTTGCTAGACACTGACAGTGTCTAATAAATATGGCTTTTTAAAATTTGTTCAGACTACTACTTGACATCTGACACATAACGTCATTTTATTTTTAAAAATATAATAGTTATTCCATTTTCTCAGTAGTGAAAAGAGTTTAGATTATGAATGACATCTTATTTAAAATTCCAATTAAGACTTTAGTGCAGTGATAAGAAAGATGAAAATTGCATAGATCTCTGACCCGTAATGACGCATTTTTATTCATATTTAAAACGTACTAAGTGCAACACGCATGATAGCGAAGAAAACCTAACTAAATTTATGATTCTAAAGGAATGATCGGCCAAGTGGGTCATGATTCAGTTGGTTCGACTGTACATCGACCAAATCAAAAATACAACCATTGTGACCTTAAAGTAAATCGTACAAAGGGCGATGATATCGTTCAACTAAAATTAAATTTCTTCACTTAATTAATGGCGTCGCGTCGCATTAAGCGTACGCATTTTGCCAATGTCAAGTAAAAATGTAAATTATAGTAACAAAAATTGTGCGGTTGATTGAGGTTAAAAATGGAGTCTCTTAATGCGTGTTTCTACAACAAGATCTCGGGAGAAACTCCATGGACTCTCAACACGTGTTTTTACAACAAAAACTCTGGAGAAACTCAATTTATTCCGTCACTCGTCTTGTTTTTCGTCAATACAGTGACAGCTTTAGAAGCTTTTAACAATACCGCAAGAAGTGTTTCTTTAGATAGATCCAATTGAATACCTGCTACAAAACAAAGGCTAAATTGTCAGCCTGGACTATAACTAAATTATCCCTAACCACGTCACTTGCATGACAAGAAATGTTTGAGAAGGTATCGGCCAGAATTAATTTTGGAAACGGGTCCTTTTGATGTCAGTACCAAGGTTCTTAGAGGGGATAGGACCAAAATAGGTGTTGAATCATACCACAAAAATAGTGTATCTAATTTTAATATACTAACTTTCGTAATTTTTACTTTCTCGTATACATAGTATAGAGGAAGTCTTGTAATCATCAAAAAATTCGACCTCGAGATTTAGACGGATTTACACGTTTTGGACCTCCCTGAGTCCAAAAATATATATTTTTTTAATTATGTCTGTGTGTGTGTGTGTCTGTATGTCTGTGTGTCTGTGCGTTAGCACGATAACTCGAGTATGCTTTAACTTATTGCAACCAAATTTAACATGCATGTATGACATCAAAATAATAAAGAATAGGTTTCTACCAACTTTTGAGTCGTTTCCGGTATACGAGAAAGTCAAGGGGAGACTACTCCCGATTTTTTTTCTAAGATTCATAATGTCCATTTATCCTAAAATCACTCAACCTGTTTTGACATAACTTATCATTAATTTAATCTCTTGTTAATGTGTTATTATAGACTATCATTACTCATTTCTATATCGCTTAGTCAAGAAATGGAATTCACTGCCAGTATACGTGTTCCCTCTTTCCTAGAATCCTGGGTCATTCACAAGAGTCGTGAAAAAACACCTTGCAGGTCGGCAAGGCGAGGGTGTCTAGCGCGGTGGTTTATCTTTTGCACTAGCTATCTTGCATTTGGTCTCCACTTCTGCTTACCCTCAGGTGGAATGGAGTCATTTGTTCGATATTTTTATAAAAAAAAAAATACATTATTACGATAATTAGTGACATTATTAGGATAATAATAAAATATTCTCGTTGAACATTTTCTTTAATACGCGTTTCTACTTATATTAATTTACATTTAAAAAGTGTGCAAAAGACGATACAGTGAATAAAATTTGGTTGGGTTAGAACAGCGATCAAAACAAAAAGCAATCCGAGTGAGTGAAGGGCCAGAAAACTTAAAAAAAATTGTACACAGTAAAACCTGTTAGAGTACCTATATTATAGTATACTAAATTAAAGAAAATGTTAAAAATTTCTTAATAAATTAGTTCAAATAAAGTTTTATCAAAAATAATTTTTATTTTTTAATTGCTCTATAGTAACATTGTTTGCCCATGACTGTGCTAGACAGTACTTGAAAGTTAGGTACTGTAGTCGCAGTCTCATAATAGGAATACTAATTTCGCTATCCATCACATGGATGGGAGAACTCTAAATGAAACCGCCTATGATCCTCAGAGCGCTATTTTAAAGTTTGTCTAATTTAAATAGATTAGTTTTAGTACTATTGTCATATAAAATACTCCCATAGTCTAATCGACTACTTACTAGGGAAATATATAAAGTTCTTAAATATTTTGGGTGAACTCCCCATCCTAACCCCGCCAACATTTTCGGACAACCCTTTTTGGGATTACGAGCGTGATTAAACTATGTATGTATGTATTAATATATAGATAACGTTAATAATAAATACGGTTTAAATTACACGCATAGGTTTCTCCCGCATTAACTCCATAGTACTTCCAATTTGAAAACTTCTGCAATCTGCAGTTAATTCAGAGTTCCTCGACAGAATAACTCTGAAGTCAAATGTAGCGTAAAACGTAAGTACCCACCACTCACAGACTGAACCTGCAGATGATTAACGACAAAGGAAGGACATGCTGCTTCAGGTAGAATTTCCTGCCTTTATTAAGTCATCATATATTCAAGACATAATTTATTATTCGGAACATTGAACCTGACTCTAATTTAATTACGTGAAATAATTTGTCGTTATAACACCAATATGGTAATTGTAATTTAAATTGATAATGATGCAGTGAAAATTAAATTGGTTTATGCTAAGCCTATGTCATAATTTTATAAGAATTAAAAATATGTAAAAATATACTTTATTTTTTTCCGATCATATTGAGTTATCGATCTATAGAAATGTAGCTGACTAACACGTGAATATCAAATTTGGATAGGACTACGATCGAAGGACTTCTGAACTACAACGATTTTTAAATTGATTATATTTACGTGAATTGGGCTACAGGTTGAGCTTATGTGACATTTCTGGGATCAAAACTTCCTTTGTCCTTCCCAGGCAACTATCTCTATACCAAATTCCATCTAAATCGGTTCAGCGACTTATGTAAAAGGTAACAGACAGACAGAATTACTTTCACATTTATAATATTAGTGTGGATGATAACCGCTTATCATAAGGTGGGTCTCATACTTATTTGCAACCTTGTATTGTAAGAAGAAAGAGAGAAATGGCGTTCTTACATGAGACTTTGAAAACATGACCCACTTAACTAATATCAATCACTAAATTGAAAAAAAAATGTATTGTAATTAGGCGGATCTTATTTTTGTTAACGTTCCTGTTCTGAGAGAGAGAAAGAGAAAATTAACTTACGAATTAGTAGACGAATCTTTAAAAACTCATTCGAAAAATCTTGCTGTATGTATATTTTGACGATATTTTTCATGTCCTAAATATTTCGCAGGTATCCTGGGTCCGTCGAAGAGGCAGAGACGAAATGCCAGAACTTCTAACCGTTGGAGCCGTGACATACGCAGCTGACAATAGAGTGACAGTAGCCAGGAGATACCCCGGCAACTGGAGGCTTCTCATAAGGGAAGTGAAGCCGGCCGATGAGGGAGTGTACGAATGTCAGATTTCTACACACCCGCCTAGAGTCAGCAGGACTTATTTACATGTTAACAGTAAGTATAATTTCAACAGATTTGAGTATTCGAGTCATCCCATGAAATTTCTACCCAATGTTATTTGAGAAAATAACGTTCAGCTTTTTTGTAATGAAGATAATATTTGCATAAGATAATCGTTTCATGACATTAGTACTTGAGTCACAAAAAACTTCAAATAATGACTTATGAGAGTACATTTTTTTTAAAAACTTTCATGTTTTAGCATTTTTAGTTTTTAATTAATGACTGAATTTGATGTGCATTAAGTATGCATAATGATCTCCGTAACATTGTATAATTGTAAAATCCTTTTAAAAAAAAAATATCAAAATATTTAAGTAATGATAAAAAGAGGAGGTGCAGCGGACGTGATTTGTTCGTAACGACCTCAACTAAGTACATCCACGGGCGAGCAAAAATGATTCTACCAGATTTTCCTTCGTCCTTTAAAAGTTATGATAAACTCAAAATAGCTAACTTCGACCTTACCACTCATATCCTTTTTCTGCTAGGAACAGTTCTTTCTGTTAGTAATATAATATGAAAATTAACGAGCTTTTAATGTCCCCTAAGAGCAACTTCACAAATAAACGCATGTACTAAGTTACATAATATCAATGAAATTTCTCTAAAAGTTACATTACCACGTCCTATATTATTACTTACAAAGTTACTTTATAGCTTTTTGAAGTTAGTTCGGGAATAACGGCTTAGATTGTTTCTCTTGAGACCTAGAAAGCACTTGGCAGGGAACGTTCTTTAACCCCTAATTTAGAGTCAGCCGTGAAGGTGACAAATATTTAAAAATACTTTTCGACTTAATGCTAACGTTTTTGGAATTTCGAGTAAATAATGACCATAAACCGTAACCATAGAGTTCAAAGTCTTAGAGATCGTCTAACCTGAAACTGAACTTAAGACTTGATGCTGACAGTATTTTTATGAGCGATCGAAGCGTGCTACCACGTTCGTGTCTAGCCGGTGACTGAATGACCGACGACTATAGCAAAGAGTGTGTTGCATGTGTACATTGATTGTGCAATTGTTGATGTAACAATAAGTCAATGGGGTTCAGTTTCAGTTTTTTATTTTATTTTACGAGATGGCAAACAAGCTTGCGGCCTACCTGATGTTAAGTGGTCACCGCCGCCTAAAGACACTTGCAATATTAAGTGTAACTCACTTAACACCGCAAGTGCGTTTGCCATCCTGGGGACTAAGATTTTATGCCCTCCATGCCCAGTTATTACACTGGCTATCTTTCCCTTCAATCCGAAACACAGCGAACTGCTTCACGGCAGAAATGATAAAGGCGGTGGTACCTACCCAGGCCACCCTACATATGGGTCTACCACCTAGTAATGATTAGACAATCTCTAGCCTATTATTCCATCGTATGTTCATCCACAATTTAATAACTAATAATAATGATCGGCCATATCGCAAGGAACGATCTCTTCCAGAATGGACATGATTATTTTCGAAATTCTATCAGTCGATTGTTAGTTCTTTTCCGAAAACGCCTACTACAGACAATCTAGGCCCTTGAATTATTCAATTTCTTCGGAAAGGTCCACTCCGAAAATACCATGTACCAGCTGATTGAAAAAATGGTAACAGTCTCATTTTTACACATAATCTTATAGTATTACGATCACAATATTTATGTGATAAAAAAGAACGTAAGAAGCAAAACCATGAAAATAATTTGTCTTGGACGGTAATAATAAGTAGAAAATATAAAAAATATATAATATCTAGGCAAATTGACTAGACAAGTGGCCAATCGATTTATGTATTAAACTGGCATATTACTGAGAAAACACCATGGCGATCATCGTGCGTGTCAAATTTCAGAGCAGGCATTGTTATTCGTAGGCAGATATTAGGCTGCTACTCCTCTGTGCACGATTTCCATGCCGACGTAATTTTATTAGTTGTGACAACGTCAACCATCGTGGGCGAACACGCTTGCCAATGCGGTGCATATAAGGTGATCAATGCACCTTTTCTAATCCATTAGTCTCCTTCTATGACACCCATTGGAGGATATGGGGTGATGCTGGCAGAGGCTAGCATCACATTGCTGCAGTGACTTTATGTATGTAATGTATTTGTCAACAGCACCCCAAGTATGGGTGGTGGATGAAGCTGGTGCTCCGCTCCTTGAGAAGTACTACGAAGCAGAGTCAACTCTGGCGCTAGTGTGCAGGGCACGCCACGTAGAGACGCCTGCAGTGCTGACCTGGCTACACGAGGGTCGCGCGCTGAATGCCGACACTACTAGAGGTGGCATCAGGTAAGACTAATGAAATAACAGTTCTACTCGCCTACTGGCGCATGCTCATATTGCAGGATCCAGGATGCTGCATGCTTTAGAAAACAGCAGGCAGCAAGATGCAGGAAGCTTAAGAAACATGTGGACTCAATTGAATAGCGCTGGTACCTTTCCCATTTCTGCTATTTTCAAGCATTTCGAGTAAAGGAAAAGTTGGTAAAATAAGAGATGAAAGAAAGATCCAATAACAATTTGTCATTTTTACTTTCTCCTTTTTACTGATTAATAATATTGCTGTCGCTTTGCGTGTAACCGAGCAAAGTCAAAAAGTGTTACCAGTTAAAGTCACAATACGACTTATCTCAAGATATTGCCCATTACAATTTACTTTGACTCCAGTTCAGTTGCTACCCATGCTACCTTGCAGAATGCCTGGTTTATCATAATTAGTTATTCCAATCCCTTTCTGCAAACCATTAAAAAACTATAAACTAGTTTTGAGATACGGTTCTCTTAAAACGTTCCTCTCCGCTTGGTCAAGAAAGGTTCCATTGCGACAAATTTTATGAGACCTGAAGTTTGTCTAGCCAGAAAGCAAGAGGCATTGGCAGTTTCGATGTCTGACCTACTTATATCTTCAATACCTACTTATTTATCTAAACCATATCAATGACTCAAATCTTTTGTTAATTTTTTCTATTATTTCGTTTCTCACAAAACTGACTTCTTTCATTTCCATTGAGTATTATTTTTCTTTCTTCGTCTACGACACTAAATTATCCTAACACATGTCGACTTTCTTTGAAAAATAGTCATTCTGGTAAAAAGAATTGCGAACTAAATCAGATAAACATAATGTGAAACCCTACAACTTGCTCTTATCGTTATTGCTTGTTTCGTAGTAATAAATATAAATTATTCCGTCAAATTATTGCCGCGAAAGGGATCCAAATTTCGTGAGTAGCTCAATATGTTTGATATCCTTTAACTATTACATAACAGTATTATACTCCTTACAGTCGAAAGAAAGCAGATTGCGTATAAATAAATAATGCTTACGTTACGTCGCTGACGCCCACGCGAGCATTTATATGGGAACTTTTAAAAGCTAGCAAGACACTGGTGAAAGTTTAAATAGTTCGCAAAATAGAAACGAAAATGCTTATAGGCTGTGACATTCAACTTTTACGGAGTTAAAATATTTGGCATGTGAGAAAATTTTTGGAGTTTATTTTGTATGCGTAGAACAATGCGAGTCCTGCTTTGGTACAGAATGGAACCAAATCCGCATTAGAATACCAATGTGAAACTATTTTGTATTAAACTTCTTCTTCTTCCATAATCCCAATTTACTCTCTTGGTCACTGGAAATATGACGTAAGTATTCCTGTTAAGACGTAGATGGGGTCAAAAGCAACAGCTTTTGTCATTGGAATATTGTGTTCTAAACTATCAACTTTTTTTGAGTTCGAAGTTTTGTTATTTTTTTTAACCAGATTTGACCTTATTTAATTTGACCATAATAACCAAACTATCATTTTTATGCCGGCCGTTTAAATCGTATTTAACATCAAACGATCTGTGTTATCAAAATCAAAAATAACTTGGCCAGAAACTACAGTCCTTTTCATTTCATTCTTAGAATGCTTAAATTTTAAATTTATTTTCCCAATTGAAGATCATAGATACAAGTTTTCTTTAAAATATTCTAAGACATTAAATGTGCAAATGTGTAAAAACATTTCCGTTTATTTAGCTTTCAGAAGAGGTCAAAATCATTGACATAGAGGGAGAACTTTTTATAACCTGAATTATTAGGACACTAGATAATAAAATAATGCATCAAATTAATTAGTAACAAGATTGATGTCCCGCACATTTTAGATGATCAATGCGAGAGTATTTGGATATTCCAAATCGATGGATTGTCAGAGGAGGACCCATTGCTTGGCCAGCCAGATGCCCAGAAATCGATGGTCTTTTAACATTTGTTTAATAAAAAAAAATGTTGCTAATAATAAATAAAATTAATATTTAATGAATAAATTAAATCGTCGTTAAAGAAAATTAAGTCTGTATCACTGTTATAATCTATGAAATTTTTACAATATAATTGTATTTTAGACATAACCCATAACATTTTTGCATGAAATTCACCTATGAATTTAAATTTACTTAGAGATATAAAACTGAAAGACTGGTTTCATAAAATTTAAAAGCATATTGCCTTTTTACGGAATGTCCCATATCGTAATCTATAAATACCCGATTGTCTTCCTGGGCTCAATGTGAAATTCGAGTCCAAATTACCCTAATCTGATCTCAGAATTAATATTTAAGTATTCTGCAGTCTCGAATTGAAACTTGAATTTAAAACGGATTAAAGATGCCAGCTTTCGGAATTAGAATTCCGTATACGGTATTTTACATAAATCTTCCAAGTCCCAAGTAAATTTTATCCTTCTTTTCTGAATTTTAAGACATGAAATTATGTATATCAGTCTTACGGTCCTTTGAAAACTTCATCCATAATTGATTACTTTTTTTACTATCGAATTATCTACGTACGAACGACAGCAAATCAGACTACTCAAAACTGTCAAATTTGTCTAATTGATTTTCAACCTTAAGGGTCATTGCACACTGATAAGATCGGAAAGGGAACGCCTCTTTTTTACTACGAACGCTGCGGAACGGCGTCTACGAAACAGCTACGGACCGTAGCGCATCGCCTCTCTTTCATAGTAAAAAAGGCAATACGAGTAAGAGCTGATAAGTGTGCTACGACCGTTAAACACCTCAAACGTGAGTTTATGAAGCGAAAAATCCATTGCGAAAATTTGACAGTTTGTAGTAACCCGATGTGCTGTGTACTGTACATTTTTGTATACTAAGTATGTATTTCTCTCCGACTTTACCATGCGTATGTCCAACAGTGGACGTCGCTCGGCTGGTATGGTGATGATGAATCATCATTGGGTGTCGTAAAAGTCAACTGAGGGTCGGATCAGTTCGGAAAAAGAGGTGATGCGCCACGTTTCGTAGCAGTTCCGTTTTCGACCTGATAAGTGTGCTACGACCTTGAGGGTAATGCTGACAAGCTGACCTCGTACAGCACAAGTAGACCGTAGGAAAAAGAAGAAGTATGCATTTTTAACCAAATCTCCGATACGATCCCCGGCAAGTTTGGTAGCTGATAATTAAATGTATGTACGGTCACCATCAAAAGTAGATGATCACTTTAGTATCTTGTCGTAATAATAAAACATATTATATCTTGTCATAATAATAATTAATTATGACATGGTACTAAAGTGATCATCTACTTCTGAAGCTGTCTGTACTTAGATAAGCAAAATTTTAAATTATCACTTTTCACTATTTCTCATATGGATTGTAGTAATGTCTGATAATTATGCCTGATTAGCAAAAACAAATCTAAAGTAAAAGTTTATTTAAATAGTTAAATAAAAAAATAGTTAAAGGCTTTGCTAAATACTTTTAACTCTACCAAAATCCAACTACCACCTCGGAATAAATAATAATTATTCTACATAACTAAATCAATTACAAGACATTGCTTTATGAACGTTTAAAATACCATCAAAATAAGTTTTCATGGCTAACAAAACAGTAACAGAGAAATTATTTTGTCATTTGTCAAGATAAAAATCGGGTCACGGAAATGTGAGTTCTCATTCAATTACGGCAGGTTATAATTTTATTTGTCTATCAACAAATAAATGTCACGTTAACGACAAAGCTTTGTGAATAAAGAAACAACTTATTTATTCAATAGTTTGACAATATAAACACAGCAATTTGAAAACAGATAAAATTATACCTTATGGTGTGTAATTTACACAGCGATAATGTACCCTAGTGGCAGTGGGCAGGGCACATTGTGAGGGGGATTGACGGCCGTTGGGGCGGAAATATTACGCAGCGTTGGTGAGCCCTCCACGAGGTGGACCGACGATCTGGGGGGCTATTCGGTAACTTTTTTTGACAGTTGAAAGTGATGATCACTGAGTGAATTACACATCCATTTCTGTTTTTAGACGATAATGATATTAAGTGTCATGTAATATAGCAATGGATAGGGAATTCACTCAGTGATCATCACTTTCAACTGTCAAAAGAAAGTTAGCGAATAGGCCTACTGGTAAAGGTCTCGGGAAGCCGCTAGATGCAAGCAAATCAGGAGCGATCGGGTTTTGGACCTTTAGAGGAGGCCTATATCCAACAATGGGTCTCTCAAATGAAATTATGACGTACGCTTAATAATTGTCTATTGGAAACAATTTGGCATTATCAAATTTTCTTTTACGATAGTGATATAACTTTGGTATTGAATCTTTCACTGAGCTCTGGAACAGAAAGCTGACTTCACGGCCTATTGAATTCGAAATTATTCTGCTTCGAAACCTTCTTTAACAAAACATTTATTTTATTTAACTTCAAAAACCGTCTCAAAATTTCATAAGCGATTGCTTATCCAATTAAGCAATTATTAGAACCATAGCATTTCCCCGAGGATGATTTGACCTTAATTTTCTTAAAAAGTTATTTGTCTTTGTCTCGGCAACAGTATTTTTTCTTATTCAAAGGTATCCCATATCATTTTCTGTACCCTGAAAAATATGTGTACAATATTTCATGACGATTTCTTAAGTAGTTTAGTCTTGATTTCTAACAAAAACACACTCAAATTCGTCTTTATAATATTAGATAATTTTTGAAGAGTTATCTTAGGATATTTTTTTAATGCTCATATTGCCTTGTTAAATATAAAGATCTGAGCAATAGACACCATTCGAGGCCATCGATATATTATACAGTAAATAACGACATATCCAATACATTACTCTATCTTTTTTTTTTTATAAGTAGGTCAAGCAAATGACTCCATTCCACCTGATGGTAAGCAGAAGTGGAGTCCAAATGCGATTATTTGATTGGTAGCAAAGAAATAACCTCCAGGTGTTAATCTAAATGACTCCTTATTACATAATCAACAATAAGTAATAAGGTTTGCAATATCGAACTTTACTCTAAAATATATATCTTCCAGCCAACCCTGAATGTGTGTCAGAGACGACCAAAATAAGAAGCGGGTGACACATAGTGCACAGTTATAAGGAAACAAAAGTTTTATTACTGAAGTTCAACAAACTTGTCACTGCACTGATATCGTAACAACCTCAAATCACAATGATCTGAGGTAACAACAGTGAAGATGGCCTTATTTCAAAGATCTCAGTTGTGACCAGATCTCACAAGATCTCAGTGTGTGCTAACTTTACCTAGATTAAGGGCTGGCGCACATATAACGAAGCGTATTACCAGCGTATTGTATGTAATACAGAATTTTACCTGGTTGTATTTTTCTTTTCCTAAATGGGTATATAGTAAGTGAAACAACAATTTGATGGTTTAGCAGTACAATGTTTATTTATTGTGGACACTATCTGTTTGTTGTACTAGAAAAGTTATTTACACATTCCAAATAATATTCCTTTGTGAGAATCTCTTCATTGAAAATACCTAGTTTACACAATTTAAATAAATAACCTTACATTAGACCTTTTGCCTTATATATTTAATAGTAAAATACAACCATAAAAATAATGAAAGGTAGGGTCCTGGAGTCTGCTCTGATCGTTTATGACCAGAACAAGAATTAAAAAAAATAACAGAACCTCCTCTCCTAATGTTCTGACGCCATGTCATACTCAATTTTACCTGGTTAAGTTATTTTATTTAGTTTATTCAGTGTTAAGCCATTAACAACCTTGCTGGTGTTGAAATAATATACATAATTGATGAGTTGGAAATGAGTGAGTTCACGCAAACATGTGCGCGGTTTCCCCATTATGCACCAGCAATTTTCAATATCATTTTAAATTAAACAATTTTGGTAAATCTTTGTTAATAAAAAATACGTTAGGCTACCGTATAGAAGAATTAGATGAGATACTCCTAATAAAAAAAAATAGTTTAAGCTCCAGCAGTTATTAAATTGCTAAGGAACGTAAAGCAACCATAGTTTTCTTAATCAACTCTAATGAAGCTCTTTTCCATTAGCACTGATAACAGTCTAAGCCGTCTAATTACTCTAGAAACTCCAGTTGTACAATATATCAATATGAATTGTATTTCTGGAACTAAACGGCGTTAATACTTACCGGAATGTTGGGCTTTACTCCATAACATTTAAAGTTCAAAATGGTAATACTGTTTACCCATGTTTACCTATCAAATATAAATATAAAATTCTCGCGTCACAAATTTAGTTACCATACTCCTCCGAAACGGCTTGACCGAGTTTTATAAAATTTTGTATGTATATTCAGTAGGTCTGATAATCGAATACTATTTATTTTTCATACCTCTAAGTGATAAGGGTTGTCCACCCTAACATTTTTTTTTACTTTTTGGTCCATTTTTTTTTTATTAGTTTTTTATAATGTGGCATTAAAATACACAAAGCTTTAAATTTTCACCCTTCTATCACTAACTTTTATTTACCTATATCTTTAACGTGGAATTATAAAAATGTTGAATAAAGTGGCGAAAAGTTATAAACAACAAGTTCACAATTTTCACAAAGTTCTATAAAAAGTCCACTTATTTTAGTTAGCTAATAGCCATTTTACAGTACTGGATATTTTCATCTTGACTTTTACCCTGTTATTTCATTACCTACATTCTTATTCAACCGTAACCTGACACCGTTGTTCTTGCCTACGGAACCGTTAACGATGTCCGACGCGGTCTTGGCAAGCTTTTTACGACACTATACAAGTGCCGGCACCAAAATAATCCTGTATTTTAGCGCCATTCCTCTATATATTTTGGTGGGCATGCGTATAACATTTTTTCCTCCCAAATGACTTTTACAATTCATTTCGTGAGAGTAGCTTTGTGAGCCTTCATTAACTTGAAATTAGAACCACTACAAATCCCCTGGGTACAAACAGCAGCATGTTCACCGCAACACTTTTATAGCAGAAACTGTTCTTATTACTAAGCAGCAAGGTCGATTCGGAGAGTTAAACGTATTCGCGTATACTGTTGATGAACTATATTCTTACTACATGTTTACTAGACTCTAGCTTTGTCCAGATTAAATGTAACGCCAAATACTTGAGGAATTAAAGCTCTAATAAGTAAATGAAATTCTACAAATGATATTTTCTAAGTAAAAGCATACAAAAAACTGACACAAAGCGTGGGTTCCGACTTAAAAGCAAAAAATGTGTAATGGTGTAATAAACAAAATAAAGTGGGTAGAGTAGGCAAGATTACGCAACAAGAAATAGACGCCACAGACACTTCTCATAGATACGCAAACTTTCACTGTACACCACAAAACGTTTCATGGCTTAGAATCGAATCAAGAAAGAAAACGCCAGAAAAACATTTTAAGTATTGCATAGATACATTATAGCCACAGGACTGAATGATTTTACGTACAGATAAAAATTTATGGCAGAAGAGTTTTACCTGTAAGTAAAATCAGCCACTCTTGTCAACCTATTATGATAATCTGGATTTTGACAACCCTAACAATAACGTGCCTAGAGTACAGAGGAAAAAAAAGTGAGTAGGTACTTACGTTTTCTGTAGAATTCTTGTTAGAATATACTACTACAGAAAATGGTAATATTCTGGTAGTCTCTATTTTATGATTAAAGAGTATCCTTATTTAAATAATAATGTCATGAATTTTCTTATTGTTTCTGTGGAATTTTTAATATTAATTGGAAGACAGCATCAATTCAGAGTTAAAATTCTGTTTATAAGAATTAAATAATAATAGCACGATATGAAATTAAGTCAATCTTTGGACATTCTAGTTATGATTATAAATATATTATTAACTCGTGGTGTTATTGTAATTGGTGTGCAGTGAGGAAAGTTTTATTGTAATTTTTTTTTCTTTTCTTCTCTCATCTGCATATTTGGCTAATGGCATAATCTCCGTGATTTTTGTTGTGCTAATAATTTTGTACTTTTAATTTTCTTTTTAATAAATAAACTAAAAAAAAACTATCAAATGCCGATCACGTTTAAAAAATTTAATCCCATTGAAGGTCTGCTTAGACAAGATACTTTTGTCCGCAGACTTTTGTGTTCGTCAAAATAGAACGCTTAGAACTGCATGGCATCACGCATACGAATGACTTAAAGTAATGCGTACAAAAAGTACATCACCCACAGACATCAACAATATTTCAATACAACGACATCATTTCGTTTTCATAGCAATTGCTATATAGGGGTCATCCATAAATTACGTCACACGTTAAAGGGAGGGGGGGGGGGGGGAGGGTATCACCAGAATGTGACATTGTGTGACACGGGGCAGGGGCAGGGGGGGGGGGGGGGTCAAAAGCTTTGTGACGTTACATATTAAAATTTAAAGTACTAAAACGCGAAATTTTATGTAAATAAAAAAATCTAAAAATTTTCGAACTCGATCTATATTTTTAATACTTTAGCACTCTCGCTATGAGATTATCTCTCTTGCAATAACAATCAACTTCTAGAGCGGCGTTGTAATGCAAGTTAGACACAAAATTCACGAGAGTTCTGGTAAGGGTTTGAGTAGGTTTAAGAAAAAATTAAAATAACTGTTTTCTTTTGATTATTTCTAAATACATGCATAAAATTAAAAAATGTGTGGCGTCACATCAGGGGGGAGGGGTTCTAAAAATGTGACAACCTGTGACAAGGACGGGGGGAGGGGTTAAAAAGTCCTAAAATTCGTGTGACGTAATTTATGGATGGCCCCATACTTCCGATGAACAAAATATTCGCACATGAAGTAAGTCTCGAGAAGTTTCAACTCGTTTAGTCCGCGTCAAGATCATGTCGGGCATTTTTCCGATGGTTCAGGGATTTTGGTTCTCCTAAAACAAAAGTCCCTCATTTGCGCTTGCCTTTACACATTGACATTTATATTTGCAGCCCTCAAAAAGAGCGATTAAGTTGTAAATTGTTGTAAATAATATAAAAACCTATAAGGAAACTTCAGAAATTGAATTTCTTTTCTTTATACTACTAGATCACAAACAAGCAGACGGCCCACCTGGTGGTAAGTGGATACTGCAATAATAAGAAAAAAATAACTTGGTATTGAAGGTGCGTTGTCATCCTGAGTCTTAAGATGAAATTCTTTCCATGCCCGGTAATTACACTGGCTACCTCTCCCTTCAATCCGAAATTAGCGAATAAACATTTGAATTTGTGTATAACACGATCAAGGTCACATATTCGTTCGCTAGTCCAAGCTACCTGATATTCGAAATTAAACGAACAAAGATTTTTATCTGAGGTGAAATGTACCTTTAACACTGTTTTTGCATTGAGACTAATTTTGGTAATTAAATATCACATCTTATTTCGTTACATAAGAGATAAAAGATGCCGTAATGAACAAGAGAGTTATTTCATAATTAAACCACCAACACTCCTGTGGTCCAACTGCAAGTTTATAAATTTTTACATAGTAGTGTGCTGCTGCTGTGAAGAGTACACAGATATGTTAATGAAGCTAATAACCTATAAACAAGATCTCTCTCCCACATTGCGCACTGGTTAGTTTTCCTTGTCGTATATTTTCTTATCATCACAATAAAACTGCAAAGATATACTACGTATCAGCAAACATAGTTCTATGAATAAAACAAAGAAGATATCAGATCTGGGTGTTAGGTTACGACGCAATTTGGGAAAGTCTGTATGCCCATAGACTGCGATAAAGCAAAAGGTTTGATTGATCGAGGCCTGGCAAATTGGGACACAAAAAAATACCAGATATATTCTTTATCGCCTTGATGGAAAAGTTTATAGCCAGTAATCAGTGGAAGCTTCGGAGAATCCAGCAGTTTAGTAAAATTTGATCATTTTAAATTAAGACTTATCCCTATAGTTCTAAGAATGGCTTAGCAATGCCAAAACTTTGCCACATCGTTAGGCCGTTGGCCTCTATTTTTAGGTAGCACGAAGAATAAAAAGGGGAAATATGAGATGACTCGAAGTGTGCTAAAGGAAACTCATGACCATGATGAGTTGATACGGCAAAGGATTGACAATTTGTAATCCAAGTCTATCACTGTGATTTGTTCAGCTATTACAGGTCTGACTCACATCAGGTATTACATCAGTCCGCTTTGTATTGTAAAGACTTCGATAATATATTCAAAACTCAAAACTTCACGATCATACTTATCTATTAAGATTTCATTATAATTTCTCTATAACTGCTACCAATAGTGTTAGCAAAATGTTGAATATAATTATCTACTATGTTTCATCTAAAACTACATTAGAAATGTAAAAAATAACAAATACAATATCGATTGGCATGTTATGGAGAGTTTGAATGTTGAAATAGACCATTATTAATACCTATATATTGAACTTTTCATAGACTCAATGATTCAAAAGTGAAAATTAAAGGAAAACTAGTAACAATTAAAATCAAATCGTTACTGAAGAAGCAGAAATTGCTGGAAGAAAGTTATTATTACATTTTCGTCGTGAGAATTTCATCACGTGTTGTTAAATCGATAATACAAATACCGTCTTCTTCAAAACTGAGTTCTAGTTATAGTGATTTTATATCTTATGAGCTCGATAGTAGTGTAAGGTCCACAGGTAAGGTCGATAGTTAATTTTGTAATGGACAATTTAATTATATTTTAATGGGACGAGACTTACATTTTGTGATCAATTATTTGTGAAGAGTATTACGTAAATCTAAATGCTCTGTTACCAATTTTTGCATCTGGGCGTAAAGATTTGTGTACAGTGTGTCGGGGATAGTGAAGGAAAAGGCCAAGAGCTGAAAAAGTATAAAACTATAAACTACTATGAAGAGGTCGACATAGGGTGTCTTTGTATCAGCGTTTACGAATGCTTTTGATCGACTTTTGAAACAAAAATACATCTTTCGCGGTCATCTTAACTCGCGATGTTACTTTTCCTTGAATAGCTGCCTCCAATTGATACTTGTGACCCATTAGAACAACACGTGCGAACTCAATAGCACGGTAAAACGCTGCCCCATACGCGCAGTTGTTCTGAATTTGGGGCCCAATATGTCACTCATACGCTGCGAACTCTAAATCCATCTCCGACTCCTGGAGGTCTGAAAACCTAACCACATATATACAAACAATCACGCCTGTAATCCTTAAAAGCATTTGCCACACCTGACATCAAGTAGTGGAGGTAAGGCGGACTAGCTGCTTGAATTTAGAGGACCCAAATTGGGGTAGAACTTTACAGAAGACCGCAGTCAAATAACACTACATTTTGTGGTGATGTGCTTCTCTTGGTGAGTAAGGTTGCCAAACCCACCACCTTTCCATGGCCTGACGCAACCTTACGGTTATGCATGCCGAATCACGGGCGAGTGTGCTGCTAATTGCCGGATGCTCTGGTTTCACAGTACACCTTTACCTATCTCTCCTACAACTTATTCTTCATCTATCTCCTTGTCCCTATGGTTCTTTTCCCACTCGTACGCCTTCGGTGCTTTCCAGGTCGTCCAAGCTCACCAGAAGTGGCACCGGTAGCTCCCACTGCCCAGTCTTCTACCTCTTCTGCGGCGTCTTCTTTCATCACCTCTCTGTCTCTCTCTCTAGCCCACTCCTAATCTTGTGCCATCATCGCGCAAAGTCTCGTAGCAGCATGAAGTTCGCCTCCGTCCCCACAAAGTCCGGGTAATAGACCGGGCCCAAGTCAAGCGTCTTCACCTTGTAAAGAAGAATGCTATGCGCTTCCCCGTAAAGTTCACATTTCTACAGTGTGTGGTGTACGTTCCCTATGTCGCTACCCCCACAGTAGCATGAGCTCAGATTGGTGAGTCTCATACGGAAAAGCCTAAAAGTAAGGTCACCAGAGAGGATTCGGGTTGACAGCGCGCGAGTGTCACGATTGCAAGCGTCTTCAGGCTACGGTGATTGCTTACCACCAGGCAGATCGTATGATTTTCTGCCAACCATTCAACAACAAAATTTAGATTATGTAGTGCCCCTAAATAGTGACAGTTCGCAGAAAAAGCACAAAATTCAAAAATAAAACTGTAAGAAATGCAGTATTAGGAACGTGGTGGGTTTAATTTCATAGTGACTATGAAGTTCTGCAATAAGGAACCAGTCCACAAAGAATGAGCTTAAATCCTGGAACACCAACAATATTAAATTTAGTAGCACCGCCTTTTGTATATGACTGCTATTTAAACACGTTTTTATTAAGCTGGAATGAACGCTGCTTCCTACTTTTTACAACTTACTCCACAATACCCGCCAATTTCATAACTTTGCGTCCATAAAATGTACTGCAATTTAATCCACAATATCATAGATGCACAATCAGTGTACAGATGCAACACACTCAAATTTGCTATAGTCATTTGTCATTCAGTTGATTCAGTCGCCGGCTAGACACGAACGTCGCAGCGTGCTTCGATCACTCACAAAAGTACCTACCGTCAGTATCAAGTTTAAAGTTCAGTTTTAGATTAGACGATCTCTATAAGGATGTGCGTTCTTCACAACTATCGTAGAAGTTGAGCCGCTAACTGCGCGGTTGGTACTCGGATGTTTCAACTCTATTTTCCTCCGCGCTGCGGAAGACATACCTTCAGCTTGTGGTTCCAGCTGCTGTCGAAAAATTGCAGTCAAGTAACTTCAGAGGCGAGAAATTACGACTTTGATAACTCTCACACCAGAAAAACCAGACGATAAAAAGAAGACCCACAATATCAAATAAATTGACATCAAAATCATTAAATCTATTCATTTCACACAATCAATACTTGTCATAAAATATTGGACAATTTCAGACTTAAAAGCGAAATAACTTTTGAGGCCGACCCTACGACAAAGGGAACGTAGGTTCGATCACCTGTCAGTTACATTGCCTAGTTTAAGACAACTTCAATCATGGTTTGATCTATACGATATTAGAGTAAAATAATTGGGAGCTAGTTGAGAAATGATAAAAGTTAGACATTGATCTACGAAACTATGTATATAGAACGAAATTAGATCATTAATACTATTTGCAGGAGTTCGCATTAAACAAAAAAAAACTAAAGATGATATCAGACGGTTCACTCGAATCAATTTTCACTCCAGTGAATCATCATCAGCTCATATAATGTCCCCACCGAGGGGCTCGAGCCTACCCCACATTAGTGGCGATTAGGCCTTAGTCAACCACGCTGGCCAAGTGCGGGTTGGTCGACTTCACACACAACTTAAAAATTTCTTCATAGGTGTGTGCAAGTTTCCTCATGATGTTTTCCTTCACCGTAAAAGCGTCGACTAAACGTACATATGAATTCAAAATTTGAAAACACATTGGTACGTGGCGGGGATCGAACCAGTGCCTCCCGGGTGGGAGACGACGTTCTTACGCACTACGCCACCGACGCTTCGACTCCAGTGAATGCTTCAGTTTTATTTTATTCCATGTTCACACGGTCGACCTGGAATGAAACAGGAAAGAACATTCATCCGCGACGTTTTTTTCTACAAGACTCGAAACAAAATGGCTGAATCCGAGTGAACGTTCTCTCAGTGTTCAGACTGTTCATTTATAGTTCATTCCGAGTGGGAGTGAAAGATGCAGAATGCCAATATCTTTGGTTCATTAATGAATTCATTCAGGACTTGTGTTTAATTTTGGGTTCAGACACTTCATTTCAAGTGAAAGGTACTAAATTAGTGGCCAAAATGAATGAAAAATTAACCGTTTGACACCACCTTCAGTGATTGATTCACTGAGGTTAATTAATTTTTGTTTATCGAAAGCATGACATTTGTGACGCTCCGTAATGTCTCCGCAGTCTGGACCTCTGGTAATAAATATTTGATATAACCTTATGTACGTTGCGTTAAGGAAACGTTAAGGAGACTGGAACTGTTGAACCGCTTTCGTTGCGTAGTTACGTAAAGTTGACGCCTGTTTGATGGAGAGGTGTTAGGCGGTATACCGGCTACGCCCATAGATTTATTAATACTGACGTTTATAGATTGGCGTTGAATCGACTAGGGTGAGACCAAAAAAATACACCGATGTGTGCGTAATGCGCATGTGTGCATGGAAAATAGTACTGCAGTTTGACAGTTGCTGTCTTTGCTACATAACCGACAGGCCTCCTTAGGCCCCTGCGTGTACGTGAAATGGTCTCGTCTATCTATCTCGCTCTAATATACGCGTTAGTATGCTCATTCTTTTTTACATTGGCGATCTACAGTTTCCTATATCAATGGTTACGCCTCTTTCCAATTTGATATGTGTGCTGTGGCCTTTATACGATGACGGAACGTTAGGCTCAATACAATTACTGCTACGGCAAACTTATGACGGAATATACCGATTAAAGTAATCGTAAGTGAGTTAAGATTACGACGAAGATCTTACGATTCTTGCAAGTGGAAACAAATTATGTCTTTCTATTTCTATTGAAGAAAGGCAGATACATACATAATTTATAAACAACATTTTTGAGTAGGTAGACGTAACCCACAAGTTATCATCCCAACCTCAGTAGACCGTAAAACTTCCAGGCAACAATTTTGCTTGGCTGAAATTTTATCTGGGCTTGACGTTAACTTTTGGCTACATCATGTACCTACCTAACTGTGCAACTTTTGCGACGTAACGCTTTGTCGCGGTGAATATCCTACTAATATTATAAGTGCGAAAGTAACGAATAAAGAAACATGATCTGTTGTATATAAAACTCGTCTTCACAGAATAAACAATTCTTTTGTGTGCCGATGTATATGTTTTTACAATAAGCTTCCGAAGAATATTGGAGATTTGCCTACTAATCAATTTTAAAATTAACTGTTAAAACTAAATTATATAAAAAGCTTATTATAAGGTAAATAAATATTTAAATGATCCGAGTAAATGATGGTGAGTAAAATCTGCCCAAAATTTACGCATTTAAAATTGTAATTTATTTATATTTACATATCTATTCACATGTAATGATGTTTTAAAATAATTACGAAATGGTAAGCTTTGAAGTTTTTTTCGCATTTATTCTACATCTCAGCATATTAATAATTATTTAAGTAAAATAATAATTTCGTCCTGAAATGGTGGTAGGACTTTTGACGAATTAAAGTACTTACCAAAGTTCATTTAAATAAAGAGCTATTTCTGCAGCACACATATATTGCAATGTAGTGTAAAATTATTTAGTGTGTATGGTTAGATTACTCTATATTTTTTGTTATGTATGTGTGTTGTTAAAACTATACAAATAAAGTTTCATTCATTCCATTTCAATAAAGCTTCCTTAGACATTCGCTAAAAAATAAACATTTATTTTGCCCATCGAGCACTTAACCAATTTTGCCATAAGTGTCATCGTAAGAGAGAAAGTTCTTAAGTTCATAATGATATCGAAAATTGACAATGGAAACAGATGGCACCTAGAAACAGGCACAGAATTTTCATTGTCTATGAAAATACGAGAATCCTTCAGAAGTTAATTAAGCACAAGTAAATTTGTTCAGAAGTCTTACGGCGCTCCTCTTAATGGCTTTTAAATTATTTAAATACAAGTAATTTAATACAAAATTAGATACAAAGGAACTAATGTTCGAGTTTGCACAGAACAAAGTTAAATAATATAATACTCTTAATACTTTTCTGTATAGACCAGCCGTCTATTTGAGATGTTTTAATGCTGTTTTTATACTAAAATAATGGTAAACAAGATATGTCCCTTTGATAGGCCTTACACTATAGCCTCGCAAACCTTTTTTATATTAGAACTACCTGCACCCGCGAATTCGTTCGCGTGGATTTCCCATTTTTGCAACATTTTTATTGATGCTTAGCTTCTATTCGTCGTCGTGGCGTTCTATAGCCTAAAGCCTTCCTCGATAAATGGACTATCCAACACAAAAATAATTTTTCAATTTGAATCAGTAGTTCCTGAGATTAGCGCGTTTAACCGAAACAAACTACTACAGCCAGAAAGCTTATAATAAGAAATATTAGTAGATAAATTGCTCGCAACAGTTATTTTTTATTATAACCAACATACCAATTTACAGTAAATGTTGTGACCAAAACCATTCAATCTAACAAAAAACGAGCATCGTTGATATATTCGAGTGAATGTTTCTTCAGACCAAATAAAAAGTATAAACCGACCTCTGCAAAGAAGGCACTGAGGCCGGTAAAATAAAAGTATGCCTCGCTCGTGTACCTACGCAGTTACACGCACACACATGTAACGAAAGTACGCCTCGCCTTATACATAAAAACACCGGCTCATGTATCAAATATCTATAAAACCGGCCTCATAGCGCCTCCACTATTTTATTTATTCTGCGATTATTAATTTAACCATTTTTAAAAACATTCCTAGTATTTTAACGTTCAATCAACCATAATAGAAAATAAAAGCAAGGTTTTGCTTTAAGGTGACTTACTGTGGGAGCGTTTACAATCGACCGAGATAATCCTTATTAGGAAATCAAATTTATTGTTCAAAGCTGGGTATCAACTGGTAAAGAGGTTAATCCCTATTTACAATTTGACCTACTTTCTAAATTCAATTTCTATTTTGTAAATACATTATAAAATAATTTAAAGTAAATTTATAAGGGTTAGGCCTCAAGTAATAATTTCCGATTTTAACAGTTTGGCGTTGTTTTGGTATGAAACTTACGTGCAATGAAATCGACTCACCGCTACGCTTTGGTTCAGAACTCTCTAATCAAAATCTACAGTTAGTATATAATAATTTTTAACCCCATGTTCTTAACAAGAACTTAAGCTTACATTAGACCAGTTTTTACTGTGATAGATTTTGGTTTATTGATTTTACAAATTGAAAACCAAATGCTAAAATTTTAATCACTTTTGATTTTTGGGAAAGTCAGCTGAATTTTAAGGGTCAACAAATCTGTAAATTAATCAATTATTCAATAAACAATGATTCAATTAACACTGAAGACTCTGCATAGTCACAAAAATGGCGTATGACGTAAAAACGAGATACCAGGGTTTTCGAAGAAATGAGTCTATTGTCACCAATACTTCCTTTATCGATGTTTAGAGTAGATTAAATAAAGCTTATGAAATATAAATTCAAATTATATTTATAGGTTTTGTTTATCTAATCTTATTTTCATATACCGATATATTAAGAACCGACACCTACGAGGTCAGTCAATTTTATTACACGTTAGTGTAATTGTTTGTGTGGAAATTAAAGGTAAGAAGAATTTACAGATATGCGAATTTACCCAAGAAATCTAAGCATAAAATGTTGACATGTGTATCTGTGGGTGACCTACTGCATAGACTCTTTGGCAGGTAAGAGAGCTTTCAACAAAAGAGATGCACATATTAATAGTTGATCACTGACTCTAAGATCGCCTCCAGCACATATAGTACTTGGATGTAATTTTTTTTTTTTTTTATAAAAAGATCAAGCAAATGACTCTATTCCACCTGATGGTAAGAAGTAGAGTCCAAATGCGAAGATAGCTAGCGCGAGAGATAAACTGCCGCGCTAGCCACCCACGCCTTGCTGACCTGCAAGGTGCTTCTTCACGCCTCTTTTGAATGACCCAGGATTATAGGAAGGAGGGAACACGTGTGCTGGCAGTGAATTCCATTTCTTGATTGTGCGACAAAGAAACGAGTTGCCAAATTTCTTAGTTCGCGTTGGAATGGTAGCCACAGTTTGTCGGCGACAACGTAGACCAGCACGCGTAGTCCTTAAAAGGAAGGGAGATGGTGGGATTAGGGAAAAAAGTTCCTCAGAGCACTCGCCGTGGTACAGACGGTAGAAAGCGCTCAATGACGCAACATTGCGACGCAATTGGAGAGGGTCAAGGTGTTTAGTTATCTCTTCGTCGCCGATGATGCGGGCGCGCGACGCTGCAACCTATCCAAAGCATCGAGTAAGTACTTGGCAGAGCCATCCCATAGGTGCAAGCAATACTCCACGCAGGACCGTACTTGTATCTTGTGTCTCAATAATAACCCGGCACTTCTAGTAGGTGCACGATAACATATATAGTAAGAGCTACACGAGTGACTCTTGTCGCCCTTCTAAAGTGTGTTGTGTGTTCATGTGCTGCACATCCTACGCCATATTATGGTATATACGGGCACTCGCTGTATGTCCACTCAATTCGTCAACTAAAGGTTGTAGCACAATTATCAGCTCGGAAGCGGATCAGCATTGCCTCAACTCGAGCCGTAACAGTCTTTGTATGAAACTCCATACTGTAACGCACACTAATCAGCAACGTAACGACATCGGATCGCCTCGAGATAAGCTCACGAACAGCGGTTCGGTGAGTGATCAACTTGCAGTTAACGAGTCGTCATCCACGCGCGGACGCGGACGGCTCGTCGTCGCCCAGTTGCTTACATTTCTCTTGGTGTCTTGCGTCGAGTCGTTACGTTCCCTAAAATATGTTTGAGCAAAGCGATGGCTGATTCTTACGTCATGCCTGTAAACAGGTGCCGCTTAAGGAGCCTAGTCATTTTTTTTTATCTCTGACCCCCATTTTGCACGCATTGTAGGCAACTGGCCTTCTATATATTTGTTGTGGTAGTAGCTAGGTATATGAACATAAAACTAGCGCTACTACGCAGTGAACGCATTTTATAAGCGTTCACTGCCCTACTACAAGCAAAACCGAGCCCACATATGGATCGGTGATTCGGGATCTCATTAAACTAAATAACTAGATCACAACAATAGTTTTACAAATTAAATCCTTATTCCTAATCCACTTAATAGAATAATAAAAAAGAAAATGCCATTAAAACAATTCTCAAATAAGCTTTACGTTTCCCCTCAGGGCTAGAACTGGTTTTTGGGGTTGAAAGATTGCCGCGCCACTAACTATGATTGACACGAGACACCACCGTTGTTAAATGTCAAATACCAACAGACCATTTCACGCTTGTTTACCGAAAAATATCCGACAGTTTTGTTTTGGATCCAATTCACTCTTTGTACCTAAACAAATCCTGCAGGAGGTCCTGTGGATATTATTAATAATGCTGAAACTCGTGAGTCCATATTTTGGGAGGTTTTATTTTATTCAGAATACCAAACAATTACACCAAATAACTGTGTTATTGCCATTAGGTACTCACTTTGAAAAACTCCCAACTGTAGTGAAATATTTGTCAAACTCTGGGGCTGGAGTGATCGATGACTATTTCTTGCAGAACAGAACACTTTGTAAAAGTTGACTGAGTTGGTGATCACACTGATTGTTTTAGGTATGGTCACGTCAAAATCTTATTTTCTAATGATTTTTATTTTTTCGCAGCGTGAAGACTGAGCAAGTTCCTGGTGGGGCTGATAGTCTACTCAGACTGGCGAGGGTCAACAGTAGCGATGCTGGCAACTACACCTGCGCGGTGAGAGGGGCCAGATCACATACGGTCTCCGTTCACGTACTGAATGGTAATATATACATACCTAACGTTTTTAAACCATTTTTGCTTATTTAGCAAAAATGGTGAACATTCGTTGTCCTCCAAAAGTTCCATATTCCTTATAAATGAATTCGCTTCCATATTTTATTTCGGATACCTAAAAATTAATAATAATATTTAGTGTATTCCTGTAGAACATAAAAATACAACTCAAACCTGCCAATAAATCAACAATCTCTATTCCATTATACAGATTTACATTGATTGAACCGATTATGGGTTTTTGAGCGCTTTGAGCGTTGCACCAACTATGATCAGCGCTAATTTTAAATTAATACACAGACTTTTCCTCGCATAAATTTAAAAGTTCTCTTTTAAATCATTTAATACAGCTCTTGGCTGTACACAAACTGTATCTTATGATGTTGTCCTTTTTACTCGTTGTAGCAAATTCAGAAATGTGAGGAAGTTTCCGCATAGTGTCAATTATATTAACACGAAGCGATATCCAATCCATAACTTATACGAAATTTGGTCCAATCTTTAGTTCAATATCAAATTTAGCTGCCTTAATATTTCCCATAAGACTGAGGCAAAGGTGCTTCTTCCGTCGCCGGCCGAGCGAAGATACCGCAACTCCGTATCTTGTGCCTGACGAAATTACCGACATTGCTGAGTTAATATCTCAAAGACGTCTCAAAGTACGTAGTCCCAAAAGCTTCGTTTCAAAGGGTTCCAGATATATGAATAGATAATTTAACAAGTTTTCTCAAGGTCTTAGAAGATTCATGTCATAAATTAATGTTAATATTGTAATTAAAAGGTAAACAAGCTAGTAAATCCTCATCTTTAACTGTCTGGATCTTTTCCCAACAGTGAGAACCAATAATTTCCTATATAGCAGTGTTAATATTTTTTATAGTTTATGTATTTGTATTATTATCCAAAGATATATTAAGTATTTAAATTAAAATGTATTAAGCAAACCACCGAGCTCTTAAAATATTTGTTGGTCAGACGCATTATGTTTCCAAATTATGCACCGATTTTTTTTCATTTTCAAAGAATTTCTTAATTAAAAACCAAAACTCATACAGCCAACTGAACTTTTTGTTTATTGACAGTCTTAATACAAAAATCTGATTCAATACATTTTCATTACAATGTCAATCGGTTCAATACACATCACTTTATCCAGTAATGATGAAGACGGCAGTAACACTCAATTACTTGCCTCACTGCTCCTCCCCTACTCTATATCTGAAATAGACAAGAAAATAAGGTTAGAATGAAAACAGGTTGGAATTAAATCCCCATAAAAGTGGAGGAATTTTAAAAGGTTCGTGATTTGCGTTTTAATTTTATTGAAAAGCCATTATAATTTAATTATAATTTAGTAGGTACTTCCTATGTTGGCTCTCTTGAGGCGAGCTCTTTCGCAAACGCTCTTAGTGGCCACACTAAAAGTGGCACTCGTGGAGCAAGGAGAAATTATGTGTTTTATATACTTTATGTTCCTTGGTGCTTGAAGCTGCTTCACGTTAGAATTCATTGGGATTTTTTTTTATTATTATAGTGTGACATATTTTTTCATATGTTGCTGTTAATGTTTTAGATCTATCATGTTGTCAGCTTCTGTTTTTAGTTACTTTTGGCTTGTATGCCTATTTTGTGTAGGCAACATACAGGGTGTAAAAGATGAACAGTCAAACGAGAACCATGTATTCTGCTCACCATCATAACATTTTTTTTCCTTTAGACTATACCTGGGAAATTGATAGTTACGATTTTATTGAAGGTCAAAGTCATATTTTTTTTTTTATATAAAAACGTATTTTATACGTTATTTCTTCATTATTGTCCAATGAAACATTATAATTTTTTTTAGTATTTCATAACAAAAAATGGCTTCAAAACGTTAGCGTTCAATGTAGCTAACTCGATGCGCACGGACACTAACGAACGGGGCCGCCGTCTGGCAAAATTATCGCAGTTTTGCGAGTTGCGTGCGAGTTGAGCTCTTTACATTGAGCGGTACAATTTGCAATCTTTTTTAACACCAAAAAATAAAAATCATTTCTCAGCAATATATTTTTTTGAAATATGTCTTATTTTGATGTATGGAATACATGGTTCTCGTTTGACTGTTCATGTCTTTTACACCCAGTATTGGCAACCTTTTACTATTTTAAGGTACTGCATGGTTCATAATTATTTGTCACCAAATGTTAGCTAACCTTCTGCTGAAACATTTGACGACAGTGAGAGTTATTAATGGTATGTATGGCAGTGTTAATATTTATGGTAAAATATGTATGATGACTAATAGTAAATACTTGAACGCGAAACGAAACATTATTTTGTAATTTTCAACAGCGTAGTACCTTAACAGAAAATAATGTAAGCGAAATATCGAGCACAATACGTTACCATGAAAGCGAATCCCGATATTTTAATGAACATAATGATGTTTCCTGGTTACAATAGAAAACAAAACTTCGTTATATTCCTAACGATCTCTTTGGTACACAATTTAATATTTTCAATAACAATGCCGATAAACTTTGTTTCAACTACTAAATGTTTGCTTTAGGAGTTTAAAACGAAGTTAAACTTAGATTATAAGCAATCTACAACTCGGATACAACCATAGTTCTGCTGAAAATGTAAATTTTACAAAGGAGTTTTCGACATTATTATGTTTTTAGTACACTTCATTATTAAAGGATTAGAAAGTAATTGGTTTACCGAGACTTTGTAAATTTTTCGTAACAATTAAAGTAGCACGTTGAAATTTCGTATAAAATTTTATTTGAATCATTTGGAATGTACGAAAATTTTACTTTTTCTTTCTTATTTAGTCGTTACAAGTATTTTTATTTCGTCGATATTATTATTGGAGTTTACTCCTTAAGAATCGATTTGCATATATAAGGGGCCCGGTATGAGAAAAATGTGAGGAGTAAAATCTATAGATGAATGACCTCGTTACGTTTTTGAAGGTCAACGTCATAATTGGTGCGCATCCTATGTCGCGCAATTTTCTAATTGCCAAAACACGGATGTCAGCAGGTGCGCCATCTCACCTGTCTCGGAGTAAACTCCAGTCGTGCGTCGGAGCTGACACACACATTTTTTTTTATATTAAGGTGTTTTTTAGATTTCAAAGCAACACTTTTCATGTATATTTTTACCGGTCAAAGACCTGAATGGTTATGACGAATTCCCTTGTAGTAGCTTCTAAATAGGCGACTGGCTCCCAACCTGTCACTAGTCTACCAGATATGGTTTTAAGTGTCGTTAAATTTCATTGACACCTTTTGTTTAACTTTATGGTCTTTTAATATCGTTTTTCTAGCCATATGATGCTGGCAGAGTAGAATGGCATCACCCCATATCCTCTAATGGGTGTCGTAGAAGACGACTAATGGATCAGCAAAGGGGTATTGATTACCTTATACTCCGTCCACCAATCCGCATTGGTCAAGCGTGGTGGACTACTGCCTGAACCTCCTTCGATGACAAGGAGAGGCCTCGTGTTCCAGCAGTGGGTCTAATTAAAAATTATAAAGGCTGTTATGGATATCGTTTTATTACTTATTTGTTACTAGGCAATGTAAATAAAATAAGATAATTGTGAAATAAATATAAACATAAGAGCAAGACAATTCTCTTGACTCATTTACCAATTATAAATACCAATAATTATAAGAACTCAAGTACCAAACACAGAGACAAAGGATTAATATAGCGAAGAATCTAAGTGTTAGGCAATGTTACCCAAAGCTTTGGTCAATTGGGTAACATTGCCTAACACTTAGATTCTTCGCTGAATGTAACTGGACCAAAGAACTGCCATTTTACAGACCGAAATATTTGTATGGAGAATGTGAAATTTGTATTTTTTGTGTTATGATAATATTTTATGTTCTTCTTTGTACCCTTGTTGCAATTATTTTATAGTCAATGGATTTGTGTCTGTTCAGCGTTCACATAATATATACCATAATGTCCAACTGTCATGACAGTCACAACTCCATTCGGGGATACCCGCTCTACTTTAACATTTACGATACATAATACCCCGCGCCGTGATATATAATCATGGTAAGGTTCCTGCTTGTTATATTATGCAACAAGTGTATAGAATCATTACAACATGATATATCTACAATATCACAATCCCTCCACACTCTCTCTCTGTAAGCTTATTAGACTGTTTCTTTCATACACATATATAATCACGCTCATAGTCCCAAGAAAGGTTAAGCAGAACTTTAGGTGACTTTTTGTTTCACACAAAGCCACATCTGGCAGTATTGGCCATGTGGTGCCTCAAACAATAGCCCTGTTGGCTATTGTTGCCCAGGACAGATAATTAATTATTACCTGACGAAAATCATATCAGCAGTCGTGGTAACGGTCTGGATCACGGAGACTGTTTTTCGATTGGACAGAATAGATTTTATATTTCTCACTTACTATTTGATACTTACATTTTTTTTACCCTAATGTTTTTGTTTTTTTAATATGTAAGTAAGTATTTAATATTGTTCTTTCTTTTTCATTGACTCAAATTTTCTTTTTAGTTGAAATTCCGATAGCAACATTCGAAATTACATCATGTAAAAATGTTTTCAAAGGTTACTTAACGGCGTTGTCTGTACATATTCACTGTACACGTAATTAAATTTCCCGTGTTCTTACAGACATTACAGCTAATATTCCTTTTATTTTATTATCAACACAAAGGGATTTAAAAACTTCAAAGGGACTTCATCGGTGTACTCATTAGGGAGAAATCTCAGTTACAAATGGCATCATCACAAAGGGCCTGCCAAATTTTTTAACCGTCGTCTCCGTTGTGCCGCAAAGTTTTAAATTCGTCCCCAAACCACAAAATAAAAGGAGTACAGATGAAAAGATTTACATTTATACATTACACGCTCGAGCTATACATACAATATTTATCTAATATTTTATCGAACATGAAATCTGAAAACATCAAATAACCTGAGAGTATCCATTATCTTTCTCTTAATTTTGGCTTCAGATTAAGCATTTAGCCAATCTTGAGTAAAAAAAAATATTCTACACTCAATTATTGTACGGTAGATTGAATTAACAATGGGGTGTCTCGACACCCGTTTTTACATGAAGAACTCGGGCGAAGCTTCAGTTTCCCTTGGTAACGGCAAAAATTTGATATATTTTGTTTAGAATATCTGTCACATGTTAAGAGAATCCTCTGATATTGTTACTTCAATATATTTACTCGACATTGGCAAAATGCGTAATCTTGTGTCACGGATGTCATTAATTAACAATAACAATAATATATTTCCACGCTCACACCTATTATCTAGCCCAAAGTATCATTAACAACTGTGTTATGGATACTAATAACGGACATTTTTGATAATTTTAGATATATTTATAAATAAACTTAAATAAATTATATAAACAACCATGACACGCAAACAAATATTCGTGTTCGCCACAAGTATTTGCTGCTATCAGGATTAGAGCCTGGCCCGCTTGATGTCTAGGCAGCTATAATGTCCACTCTATCACGACGGCGTCGATTAAGGATTAAGAATTAAGCAAAAGCGTAGGCCTGTAAGTGTAGGTGTAACCCCGACACGTAACGATGTGTTTTCAAATTTTGAATTCATATCTTCTGACAGTATGGGCTATTCTCCAAATAGTGATAAGTTAGCAACCAGTCGCATCAAAAGGCCTATCAAACTCATACAGTAACAAACCTTCAGAGAGCTAGCAAAAATATATTTACTGATTTTCTCTCTTCTCATTGCTTTAGTTTAAAAGTTGTATATGAACTAAGTTTAATGCTTTAATTTAAATATTTCGTTTCCACTAACCTCTCTGTATTAAACTTTTTAAAGCTAACAGTAGCTCTTATACTGTCGCAATTGAAAATGCCTTCTATTTCAGCCGTCAATCATTCGTCAAGTCTCTTTGTATTTGTCGCTTAACTTCATAATGAACCTCTAATTCATCTCAGTCACAAATTACTCGATTCCCAATATTGAACTTTGGCTTTAAGTGAGTTTATTCATAAAATCTAAATAAACCCAAAAAGCTTTTTGAAACCTATTGCTCAAAATTAGTCCAATTTAAAACCTAAACTGAATAGAAATTCGTAGTATGACTCTATCTACGCGTCTCAGTTTTGGCGCTACTTTTGACAGCGATTCAGTTCAGAGTTAAACGTTCATCTGTCATTTTAAGTTTTTCATTCTTTTCTTTAATAAACAAAAATAATATTCAAATAAAACCAATAAAAAGGTTATTGAAAAAAATACTAAAGACGAGGCTATATGGGTTTTCCCTCGCCTTCCCTAAAAATAGGGATAATTAAAAAACAGACCAGCAACAACATTCATTTTTTATTTTCGATGCAAACGCGAATCAGCAATATGAAGATGATGGTACGAAATATGAAAAGTTTATAAACCTTTACCATACCGTGTGGAATTTGAATGGCTTTTTGAAAGATGGTAGTAGTGCAGCGCTTTCGTGGCACATATAATATTTATATCGTAGAAGCATATACTAAAGAAGGCATACGTCGAAGGATGCAGGAAGGAATGAACTCATATCGCACATTGAAAACAAAACTGGAACTATGCTGAAATTGAAAATTTTTGGTTAAAGACATATTATGTTATTGATATTCTTCCAACTTGCACGAAGCGATGTGCTTCCGCTTCCATTACGCGAACAGCTAAAGAGTCGAACTCTTTGCCAAGGTCTGTTCGGACCAGTTTACTCTGGACATCTTCAAGGCCAGAGTGAACAAGTGCACCAGCTTAGGCCTCGTCATCGCAACCAACAGTAGTGATTGTGCTCAAACGCCCAGCCTACAGTACATGAGAATTCTTGCATCCCATATAAATGGGATTGGCTCATATGACCGGTAGGACGGTAAAACAATGATCTAAAAGAGCGCGTTGACAACAGTCTAGCGTTTATATCCTCGCTTCTTCACGCTTCTTTTGAATAACCCAGGATTGTAGGAAGGAGGCCTCACACACAGGCTACCTTAAAAGAATAGGACGAATCAGCAGGACCTAAATCCGCTCCCTCACAGGTGCTCTCACTGGCCACTTTGCCACTAGAAGACACCTGTGTACAATAGGCAAAGCTAAAGACCCCATCTGTAGAATGTGTGGACCCCATCTGTAGAATGAGGAAGAGAGCATGGAGCACATACTATGTGACTGCAATGCACTAGCCAATAGGCGACTAAAGGTCCTGGGTCTAGGTTACCCTAAACCAGTGGACTTCATAGACCTTATTCCCGCCAACATCGTAAAACTCATACAAAATGTTTTCGGTGTTGGCGGGGATGGGTGATAAGGAAAGGGGAAGCACAAAAGATCCCATAGGGTCGAAGTGCTCTGAGACAGCCTCAGCCCCTTGCATAAGAATAGAATAGAATAGTAAGGAGGCAACATAATTACGCTTCAAATAGAGTGCATAGGGTTGTAATCACGTGTTAGCCTAATGCACGTTAAGCGCTTGTCATCAGTACAGAATGACACTCAGAAATCAATCATCTTGTAAGAATCGTTTGTCACTTTCTGTCAAGCACAAGTAGATAGAGACGTAAGACTCTCAGTACGGCGTTGGTTCTTGAGACTCGTATTTGTATAATAATAATTTATTCCTTAAATCCTGAAACAGTGGAAGAGTTTTAATGATTAAAAAGTACTTAGCGTAGATACTCCATTTGAATAAAGCTTTTGTTTTTAATTTTTTTAACTACTCTAGGCTTTGTTTGGGCCTATTGTCTCTCACGACAGAATCTGTAATGAATTCCATCCTCGCTGAAAAATGTCGATGATTCCATACATATTTAATGTCCTTTATTGTTTCAGAGAGCCTCGCTGAGCTGCATGCCGGCACTAACATGATTCAGTCAGCTTCGCCAGTAACGGTTATCACGTTATTAATCATATTATCGGTTTTATCGGAAAAATCGCCGATATTTTTAACTGTGATTTTTTTCGCGGCACTAGTGCGCACGTTGTCCGCCGAGGCCCAACATAACGATCGTTTAATTGTATTACTACCCACGTGATATAATGTAGATCATGTAAATAAGGTGTTTGGTTATAAAGAAGATAAATTATTGATAGTTACTGTGAAATAAAATTTCATTATATAATTGTTTTGTTTCATTATTGTACCTACCTTCATCGATCAGAACTACATTCCAAGCAAACCAATTTCACCAAGGTACCAAGTGACTAGGTGTAGGTGGCTCAATGAAAGATCCGTTGATTTTAATTACTAGAACTTTAATCTGAGGTGAACACTAAATTAATTGGGTACAATAGCACGCCAAAGTGATGCGTGTAACAAGCAAGTACAATGGAGGATCGAATGCGAATGTGACATTTACTGAAGTGTTGCTATTGTATAAAAATTATAATTTGTTGGGTTGCCAACACTAGGTACCATGTTAAAAAATCGGGAGTGGTCTCTTTTTGACTTTCTCGTGTACCGGAAACGACTCAAAAGTTAATAGAAACCTTATATTTTGATGTCATACATGCATGTTAAATTTTGGTCACCCATCCGAGTACCAACCACGTATTTAGTTGCTTAACTTTCGTGATCAACGACTCAAATGTTGATAGAAACCTTATATTTGAATGTTATATATGCACGTTAAATTTGGTTGCAATAAGTTAAAGCATACTCGAGTTATCGTGCTAACGCACAGACACACACACAGACATAATTCCAAAAAAAAATATTTTTGGACTCAGGGAGGTCCAAAACGTGTAAATCCGTCTAAATCTCGAGGTCGAATTTTTTGACGATTACAAGACTTTATCTGTACTGCGTATACGAGAAATAAAAACGCTCTGGTACCTGGTTATAAACGCCCTGGATTCAAATTCGTAGATACTTCTGGGAAAATAAATTCTCATCAATTATTATGGCTAACGTATACTGTTCATCGATTAACGATAACAGTCATGAACCTACACATAAGTCTATGGTTGCTATAAAAATGGTCACTAGTTATTAGTTAGTTATGTTATTGAAACCAAACCCGCCCTAAGACATGCTTATGAATGACACATCTTACGTTGAAAATCATTTGGAGACATTTCACATTTTTGTTGTCTGATCTGGCTATCGTCCGTACCAATCCTAATTAGATTAGTTTGGTTGTACGGAGCTTTCAACTAGCAATAATAATTACTAAATATTGTAAAACTAATGAAATGGCTCAAAATTTTGATGATTGGATTCTTTATAATTGTAACGATCAACCCCAATTTATTTTCTGTTCAAGACAGTTTTAAATTACTTTCGTTTTTCATAACAGCTGTTAGGAAAATTATTAAGCATTTGATATTTAGTTTTGTTGATTCATTACGTAATAATTATGAACAGCTGTAACTGAAATGAAAGAGAACTTTGTTAGAGCTCCACAGGGTAGGAGGTGGAGATAGGCGCACCGCACATTGCACGCGAAGCGGCGCCGCGGCCGCTGCTGGCGAATTTTGTATGTATGTATATGGAACACTACACATCGGACGCGGCGCGGGGCGGGGCGGTTGCCACCCACTCCGCGATGCGTCGGTAGTACTAGCGTCAACAAGAAGTGTCAGCAAGCATTGCCGATAAACCGCGCTGCACCGTGTGCGTTGTGCGGTGCTCCTTAGGGTTGGCAGCGAGCCAATGACACTTTCAATAAAATTTCAACCTTGTGTAGGAAACGTTGAACTTACAATCGATTGAGCCTGAAATTGTTTTTATCTCTTGTATAAATACCATCAATAGCAAAAATAACTGAAGCACAAAGTCCAAACAGTCGACGCTAATGTTAAAACCTAACAATCAGAAAACATAAAGAACACAGGAGGGTAACTGCATACTTAACACACTTTAGCAACGCACACATGCACATGTCTCACAGACTCGGATTCTCGGGACGGTACACGAGTCGCGTACAATACTATTTTTATGTCAATTCCAATTAATACTCCTTTTGTTACCGAATGATATATATCCGATGGACTAAGTAACAGTCCACGGAGGCGTATAAAAAGCCCGTTGACCACTTCCATTTGATCCAAACCCCGAAGACTCTAGGCGACAAGTCCGTCAGTCCCGCATGAAAGAGACCTTTTAACTAGAAATCTTCTAGAGAAAGTTAGGTCTGGAACTTTCCGACTTTTTAAGCTATGTATTCAATAGGTAACATTTAAGGATCGTATAAGTACCTCCATCCACTATAACGTTTCGCCAAAAGTTCCTAAGTCGGTTTTACAAACAGCCGTCACAAAAACTCACTTCCCCTTCGTCAATAAAATTAACCCTTAATAAGTTGTCCAAGCATTCGCTTATTCGCACTAAAATTTTAGAATCGACTATGGTTTTTCGGCGAAACAATCACCGGAGAAAAGTTATCATGGAGTTGTGCGTTGACATTGGCGTAACACGTGACTTTCGACATGTTTGGCAACGTACTACAACAGCGCGCGATGTTGCGAAATAGCCCACAAAATGATGTGCGTCTTGCTGTTTGTGACAGTTGAACAGAGGGCCTAGACATTGGACCAGTCGATTGCGTTGAACATCGAACGAAAATAATAATAATGCATGAAACTGACGTGTTAGTGAGAAAGCTCTATGGCGACCGTAGTCAAAAATTAGCCTCCCATCCACTTGCGTTTATTTCGCGCACTTGTCGTCATAGATGAACTGTAGAGAAACATCGTAGGGATAAATAAAACCGTTGAGGCCACTAACTAAATGTCATCTCTACATGTTTTCCTGCGACTTTACCATTCATCGTCAGTCCGAGAGGAAAAACAATCCTTTTGTCCACCATACACACGAACAAATACTTTCCTTATAAATAAAACAACTTTTACGGATTTAACTCGCGTGTAATTAGATTTTACATGATGTTATTATTGCCCGACGTTTCGTAACAGTTTCGTGAAGTTATTTTATTTATAATGTGTAGTGCTCGCGCAAATCTAAGAGAACATTATGATACTTTGCTGTTTCTTTTTTGTTTTCTCGTTAACCTAAAGGATTGTTCGCCAGTGGATGGTTAAATCATGTTGTATTATAAAGACTGTTGTCCTGTTAAGGGAATACCGGTCATTTTGTGTTATATTTATGGAATACTTTCATTTTTTAATCAACCCGTGAGCAAAATATTGCAATTTCTACAATACAACGTTGTATCGTTTGCCACTAGTCTAGGCCCCCTGGTAGTCGAGCATCAAATGTTGGCGCATGTAGACGTTTAGGTCAATAATTACACAGCATAGAACAACACCAGATCCTCAGGCAAAATAATTGTCAGTGACTGATCGTGGATGGAAAGACAAAGTTGCTAATTAAAAGTTCCGCGTCGTCGCTCAACTTAAAGAGCAAAACGTAGCGCCTCAAATGTTGCGAATACATTGCTTTAGTAACATAAAAAAGTAATAGTACTGTGGAATAGATAGTAAAAAAGTTTTACTTGAAACATGGAATACGATCTACATTTTACACATTGACGATGGCATTTCGAATTTGAATAAAGAAACTCCAACGAAATATAATATGTCTAACAAAGCATTTACAAAACAGTATTTAAAGTCTCATCGACGCAATGAAATAAATTGAAACAGTCACGCTAATATCGTTGGAGCCAAATCTAATTATTTTGTTACAAAGAGCCGTTGCTCTGTAAGAATTAATGAATTTATCATTTTAATACACAGAATATAAAACCATAATTATACTTTTCAACCGACTTCGAAAAAGGAGGAGGTTCTCTATTCGACTGTATGTTTTTTTTTTTTTTTTTTTTTTTTTTTTTGTATGTATGTTCCGCGATTACTCCGTCAATTATGAATCGATTTTGAAGATTCTTTTTTCGTTAGGACGGACATACTCCAAAGGTGGTCCCGTATAAATTATACCGAAATTGGTTTAGTACTTTTTTGTTAAAATGATAATTTCATTGGGGATGAAATAATAATATCGTCCACGAACACAAAAAATAATGTAAATTTTTTTTTTGAACTTGCTATTACCTAATATGCAATAGTGAAATTTTGTTTAGTAGGTCCAATAGTCAACACATAAACTATGACAAATTATTTTATGAACTTAAGTTAAATAACAAGGTTCATAGTTCATTAACTTACCATTCATTTTAAATGAATGGCAGGCATTTGTAATGAGCTATAGGTCTGAGACGTGATATTATTTGTTAACCGACTTAAAAAACGAGGAAGTTCTCTATCCGACTGTTTTTTTTGTGTTTGTTACTTGATTACTTCGTCAATTATGAGTATTACGACTCGGATTTTAATGATTCTTTTTTAGGTACGTCAAGATCAGAGATGGCCCGTATAAGTTGTATCGATATAAATTCGATCCTTTTTGAACAAATCAGTAATAACAAAAAAAACGTTTTAGTTAAAGTTTCCATTAAGTTTTAATGAGCTCCTAGTAGGCCTATCCGTTTTCAATAAAATATACTTTATTTCCACTAAAAATAATAAAATAAAATATTTTTAGCAAAAAAATAGGACAACCGACTTCAATGCGTACAAATTGAAACTAAAAAGTAAGAAATAAATAATATTTTTATGAAGTAGTTGAAAAGAGCGTCTTAGAAAACCAAGGAAAGTATTGATACACATTTATAATTCTTTATTTATAATTCATACTCCGATATATTTGGAGTCGGTGCCAGCCTAAGCAAAATAAACTTACCTAATAGATACGAGCTTGATTAATCCATTAACTATACATAATAATGAATGATGAAGATAAGAAATAATCCGCCGCTCCGTGAAGTTCGAAAATTGGAAACACTATCCTCCTTGGCTAGCTGGCACCGACTCCAAATATATCGGAGTATGAATTATAAATAAAGAATTATAAATGTGTATCAATACTTTCCTTGGTTTTCTAAGACGCTCTTTTCAACTACTTCATAAAAATATTATTTATTTCTTACTTTTTAGTTTCAATTTGTACGCATTGAAGTCGGTTGTCCTATTTTTTTGCTAAAAATATTTTATGTAAATAAGACATTTGTTAATTTCTTCATCTAGGGAAGCCTTCAGGCTAACTATAAATATAACTTATTTAATATTCAAATGAAATGAAAAACAAGAAATTTTATTTCCAAATCTCCTTCAGATATTATGTAATTAAAAGTATTAGGAAGGCTTGTCTAAAGAGAGTGAAACCAATATATTCAGGTTATATTTTGTTTACGGTTTACTAACCCTACAATCATTATCAACAGTTTCTTAGTTGGAATATGGCGCCCCCGCGCCTGTCGTCCGCTGCTCGTCACCGTGAGGGGGAGGGAGGGCGATTCCGCCTCCTCCTGCCCCTCCTCCGCCTGCGGAGCGCTGGTGCGTCAGGATCATGGACATAGGCCTCCCCTAAGGAACTCCAACCCGATTGGTTTTACGTTGCCTACATCCAGCTGCTTTCCACGAATCCTACCAGATCGTTGTTCCACCTTTTCCGCCTACCAAAGCTCCGTTTTCCGATTCACGGCCGCCACTCCTTCACCGCCACACCTTTCCACCTCAGCGGTCGTCATTCCTCCACGCAATGTGCCTTACCCACTGCCACTTAAGGTTCGCAATTATTTGGGCTATGTACTCGTTTGTAATCTCATCATATCTGATATGATCACGTAAAGAAACTCTGAGCGTAGCCCTCTCCATTGTCCGATAAGTGACTCTGGAGTGAGTGACTTACTCACAATCCTATGCTCAATAAAAATATAACTTTTAAAAACACCAATCTACATAGCATGGGACTATAACCAAAATTTAATGAACCAGGAATAGAAAACGTATCCTGTGAATTCTATCCATGGCCACTTCAAGTCCATAGATATAGTTTGGCTTGATGTTATTCAAGGCAATAGTAGTAAGGAAAAGTAGATTACAAAAGATCGATGTGTTGAAGTGCACCGCATTAAATAAGATACTAGATTCCAACCCGCAATTGACCAGCGTGGTTGACTAAGGCCTAATCGCCCCTAATGTGGGGTAGGCTTGAGCCCCTCGGTGGGGACATTTAATGAGCTGTTGATGATGATGATGATCCAAGTACCGGCCTCACGCTTGATAGCTTATCTTTCGTGATTGTTGCGATGAGCGCACAACCGAACAATGACTTTTCTCTTCTCCTCTTGGAAACTTTTTATAATATTTTTGTTTACTACTTCTTTTTATTTTATATTTTCAAGTAAATCAGTTAAAAAATGTGACTGTCAAATGCTGAAGCCGGTGCATTTCATTGCTCTCTATTTGCTTACAAACACGACGTCAGAAACATGAAGATTTGTCTTTTGTGTTATGTTATTGGCAACTGAGATAACAGAAACTTTGTTAGAAGGCTCCGCAAAGTGCATCAAAGATAGAATCTGTATGTTCGATTGGAGCTTTTTTTAGTAAGTTAAAAAATTAAAGATCTTGCGATTTTTACGATGACTGCTCTTAATAACGGCAATGATCCTTAATATAATGCAATGGCAATAATTAAATGTAATTACAAATACATTTTTCAATCTTTAGTAAGCAATATTACAAAAATTTTCATAAGTTATTAAGTTTCCTTCCTAACGCCGGAAAAAAAACACATCATGAAAAAGATATACTTTTTGAAAACTAAGATGGAGCAATAATGAACTTGGAGATCAGGTAGCGTGATGAATAAATAAACATAGCAATTCACACTAACTTCTGAAAAAACGTAAAAGTCACAAAGTCAACAATAAAAACGCTCGCATCGCTAGACACAAAAAATTAATTGTAAATATATATTAAGAAAAAAAAATAGAAAGGCAAAAATAGGAAGTAGTTATTATACGAAATTAAATATTGTGAACCACACAATTGTAGAGGTATGTTCTGAAAGAGTATATAAATGTATATCTGTATAAAAAACCATAACATTAGCAGTTTAAGTCGCAATTTGTATAAATTGAAAACAAAAAATGTTAGAATGGAATTTCATTTTATTTAACAACCTACAAAATATAAAATAATATAATTTCCATTGTAAGAATTATATCTATGAAATACCTGTTTCATAGATATAATTCTTACAATGGAAATTAGAGGCTCCATTCAATAATAGTAAAAGCATAAAAGAAACAATAGTTTATGCATTAGTAATCCCGTTCTGTGCAGTTTCCGTGCCACCGCATTAGACTGTTCAAATATCAGATGGACTCATCTCCTAATAGCTACGTTTGGGTTAAATTTGCTTAGGTTTGCCATCGCCTCAATCCAATGAAAGCGTTCCAGTTTGAGGACTTAACACATTTTCTATTCAGTCCTAAAATACTGCCATTGAAGTTCCAAACTTAGTTCGAGGGAATTTGGGTTTCATCGGTATCGATTTCGACTAATCCAGTGTATCAATTACAACCGATTCCGATCTATTCGTGTCATGATTACAAAAACATCGCCGATTAGGCCAATTATATACCTCCCAAGTGAGCTATAAGCTTCAAAAGCGTATTCAGGCTTTACTATAGACCTTAGTACTAATATCATGGAATAATTTAGTATGTAGGTAATGAAATTTAATATTCCCGAATATGATAAGCCTGACGCAGGTATCCAAAGCTCTCTCACAAAGCCTATGAGTGAGTGGTGTTTACTTTGCTGAATTCCTTTCACATGCACGGTATGTGAAAATGTATTGAGCTATATTGCGATCAAATTTGAAATATCAACCAAATATCAAATTTTTCCTATGATAAAAGAATAAAGGAGATATTGGTCTAAATATTTGCCTAACATTTTCTAAAGTATGATACCAACCAAAAAAGCTGACCTCCTTGGGAGAGATGACATATTTTTAGTCTCAATTTGATTCGTGTTTCGAGGTTTAAGAAGTTCCCTAATGTTTATTCTTATCTTTCTTTCTACCCATTGACACGATTGTATGTACGGAGTTCCGTCTCTCTCAGTCAAATTTCCGGGTACTTAGGCTGGGTTTTACATAATGAGTCTCAAGAATCAAAGCAATAATGAGCGTCGTAGGTCATCTCTATCACTTTGTGCTTAATAGAAAGTGACAAGAGATTTCCAAGACATGATTGATTTCTGATTGGGATACGGGATACGAACCTATGTCCTATTCGTGAACAAAATCTTTGTATAGGACAACGATTTACTTATTTTGTATATGTGGAGGTTTGTAATTAGCTCTAAGGCGTTACTTAGTCAATACTTTTGTTTATTGATGCTGTAAACCTTCCTAAAACAAATAAATAAAATAAAATAAACAAACACTGCCATTTGCGCTGGACCACGGACCGCGCTATATCGTTCACGCCAATCCTTCTTCAAGTTACTGTGTTAGGTATACGGTATTTCAGCGTGATACTGAGCACAGAACGATCCATTTTGCGTTGCACAATTTCTATACTACGATGAAAAGCTAAAAAAGCATAATTGTTTTCTAGACTCTTATTTATTTAAACATCGATCGAAGAAAGTGATTTACTCCCGTATGTAGCTCGATACAAAACGTCTGGCGTGCCTCACGCGAATTCTCAACTGTATTGAAGTAGAACAATGTTATACAGTCGACAAGACATCAAGTGTATCAGTTTTGATTTTAAAGCTACTTTCCTAACATATCTAACAATGTTAGTGACTATGTATGGATTTGAAATTTTGGTTCTCTAATGTTTCGCACACAATTGATTAGCAAATTACTATTTCACAAGCAACATTTGTCAATGTTTCATTACGCAAACTAATGCTTTAACAAGGACATCAAAACGCAAACATGCTTATGACAAGCAGGTATTTCAAAAATGCATTAGTAAATATTTTTTTAAACGACATACTGACATATCAACAGATTACACAAACCAAAAATAATATTTCATAAATAATTTGTTTGTTTAAATTTTAATTACAAACTTTTTGTTTACTAAAATTTCAATTAGCTTTTTTTCAAATTAAATATTATTAATTTATAAATTACTATTAAAATAAAATAATTTTCGCAATGCGCGTTCAATCATTTAAACTAAAGTAAAACGGAACGTGATTCATGCGTTGTTCAGCATGCAAGCAAGCATGCAGCATGCAAGCAAGCATGCAGTGTGCAAGCAAGCATGCAGCGTGCAAGCAAGCATGCAGCGTGCAAGCGAGTATAGAGCGTGCAAGAAAGCATGCAGCATGCAAGCAAACATGCAGCAAAGCAAGCAATACAACAGGCCGCGGGTAAAAGTCTTGTATTCAGCAACGTTATCCACAGATGGATTAGTTAGAGCAATTATGAGTATACAGGGTGGATTTTTCAAGTATTAGGAAATATTAGGAATATCAAAAAATGCTCTAAGGAGTCGCGAGCCCGATTCTGATGAAAACAAAAACTCATCGCTTTGATTATAGCTTCAACCAAGGAGAACAAGATATATTTTATTAAAATTTAACAGTTTCCATTAGTTTCCCGTATATCATAGCTTCCCAGAAATCGATCCTTATTAACAACACTATCGAGTGTAGGTTTTTTTTCAAAATTATTGGGTTTGATTCCTAGCTAGGACTATTGATTTTTCAAAAATCCAATGATGATGTTTTTGTTTTCATAAAAATCGTGCGCTCGACTCCTTTGAGCACATTTCGATATTCCGTATAGTTTACGATTTGGCCCTGAAGGCCCACTTGAAAATTTTACCCTGTATATTGTAATGTTAACAAAATCAAAAACAACCTGATTAGCTATACCAATCTAATAGTCATATATATACATTATACATATGTGTTAATTATTATGCCTACAATATTTTATTAAACAATAAGTGAGAGTAATTTTTTAGCAAAAAATATACATTTCATATCAACACTAAACGTACGGTAGGTACTTAAAGTCGGCTTTGTATTGATCAAACTGAGAAACCCATTACACAGGCAACAATAAAATAATACAAAAACAAAAAGTTATGGTATACAAGTTTTTCCACTTAAATGTATATTTTGCTAACTTTCTGCTTCAAGCCATGTGGGGCTCGCTCACATCTGAGTCAGATTTAATTTAATAACAATTTTATCAAACCTTTCGGTGAACAGGTGCGAGCATTGATGGGTTATACGAAAGTCTCATAAGGGGAATAGCAAATACTAAAATTAAAACCACAGAGGGAAAAAACTCGATAGTTCTCAACACTATTAAAGCATTTTTCGTTGTGCTTTTTCATCTTATTTGGTTGACAGACAAACATACGACCTCATTTAGCCGGCTTGGTAGTAAGCAGTCACCGATGGCTGTAGTTGCTCGCAATACTGACGTGACACTCGTGTGCTGCCGACCCAAGTCCTCTTACCTGCCCTGTGGAGCTCTGTCAATCTTAGGCCTTTATCTCAGAGCGCCGCGAGTTCGACGCGGTGCTCGGTGGAGGAGACATCTATTGAAATGTCTCTTCCACCGAACACCAATGAAGAGTAGCTCTGACCATGCCTGGCCATGAGGTCAGAGCCACTCTTGGCTATCGGAGGGTCTGGGCGGCTGTTGCCTCTGTGGGGGACACAATCCCACATTTGTAGTATCAGAAGGTCGACGGAGCGCAGTAAATAAAATGGAGAATATAGAATAATAATATTAACAATAATTACAAAACAAATATTATAGATTAGGAAACACAAGACACGTATCGCGTAGCCTAGCAACTCCAGTCTGAAGTCTGTGTGTCAACTTCTCTTGCGCGCGCAGTAATGAACTAGTCAAAGAGGCCCGACTGGAAGAGGTCGCCACACCTCATTCCGCGAGACGGTGATCTCGCAGACAGCTACGGACGTTCTACATTTGATATTTCTTTCAAGATACTGGTCTACCCAAAATCTTCTGTTTCGTCTATTTTTGTAATAAATATAAAGAACATCTTTATCGCTTGAATCTCGGCATCGTACTCAACGGCTTAAGAAAAAAAATATAATAAAGTAGCATAAATCAGTCGAATTTCAGTGGCGTCGTGTGCCCAAACCTAAAATAGAGTAGCATGCACCTTACGTGTATCCTACGGTAGGTGACCTATTCTCAGTCGCGTCGCAGTCGTGTCACTAGTCAATTCAGTCAGTTGTTATCAAAGGCGAACTTATCTGTAAAAGAGATCTCTTCCAGTCAACCCATGAATGTGTGTCAATATTTATGCAGGGGACAATGAAATGCAATATAAAGGTAAAAAAGGGATATTATTGAAAAAATAATAATAATAAAACACATACTTAAATGAAATACACATGACTATACATATAGATACACACATTATTTATTAGTAGGGGGTATAAAATTCTCAACGTCATACACACCAAAAAACTTTTATTTCAATGATTCCTTGATGATTCCTCATTTAAATTACCGTCAATACGGATGCTTGTGCATCAAAATAACATCACTTTCAATGACCAAATCGACTCCGAAACAATTTTGAATTCTCAAAGCAAAAATTTTCCCTACGTCACGATTTGAGCCAAAACCCTCCCCGCCAATCTTCTCTTATTTCTTTATGGCATTGGAGACGTGTTCATTGCACGCTTGTGTATTGCAGATAGATCAACGCGTTAGAGCCGAAACCCAACCCCGCTTGTAAAAGTATTCCATTAAATTTCTAGACTTTGTTCAAAGAAAAAATCGAATTAATAATTTAAATTGAATAGTTTTTGAGGTACAATTATATCGATAATTTACAGACTTCAAACGTGTGAAAATAGTGTCACGCTAACATTTTAAAGCATTACATTTAAAAAATCAACAGTTTGGTTTCAAAGGCTTCAAAGGCAGAACCGTAAAATGAATATACCGCTGACTACCACATTTTAATTTCGTCAAAACTTACGCTGTCGTAGTATAATAGCTTAGTATACTAAGCTACATTTTCAATTGATCAGTTAATAAAACTCTTTGGACGCTTTATAAATTCTCGATTCATATTCAATAGCTATTTGTCCATGTAAATATTTTACACACCGGCTTGATCGGTATCTGCAAACCCGAGGGCAAATATATCGTCACCAATTATATTTCAATCCATCATTCACTCACCGACGCGGAAAATGTGTAAAACAAATGAATGGAAGCTTCAGAGTGGAAATTTTAATATGAGCGCGAAAAATTTTCGTGGCGTATTTTTACACCGCTTCAATTTAGGTTTTGTTTGTCATAGCAACAGTTTTCTGTGTTTTATTAAAAAAACGTGCCACGTTGCTGTTTTGTCAATATTGTTGAAGCTCGTATGGTGTCCAGTCCTTGTACAAAAACCTTCGTAAGTTTTCAAATTCATTTCTTTATCAAATCATAGTCTATTGGTACCTTGGTACTTAATTGATATCATAACAATGACTACATGACTACACGTTGCTGAGATAAGAATGATATGATAGATATGTGGAGTATCAGGAACGGACAAAGTAAGGAATAAGTACATTAGATAAAGTAAATCAGAAGCAGAAAGACTGAGAGGTAACAGATTGGAATGGTATGGACAGCTAATGAGAAATGATGGCGAGCATGTAACAAAGAAAGTAAAGAGAATGAATGTGAATGGATATAGGTGGATATAGGCGAGAGAGGAAGACCGAAAAAAAAACGGAAGTGGTCTCCCCTTGACTTTCTCGTATACTAAAACGACTCAAAAGTTGATAGAAACCTTATGTTTTGATGTTTTACATGCATGTTAAATTTGGTTGCAATAAGTTAAAGCATACTCGAGTTATCGAGCTAACGCACAGACACACACACAGACATAATTCCAATAAAAAATTTTGGACTCAGGGAGGTGCAAAACGTGTAAATCCGTCAAAATCTCGAGGTCGATTTTTTTTACGATTACAAGACTTCCTCTATACTACGTATACGAGAAAGTAACAAGGATATTACTTTGTGACAGATGACACGCCACAGAAGGGTGTTAATGTTGAGTTATCGGCTGATTATGAGAATTATGCAATAAGAAAACATATTTTTCTCAAACATGCTCGAAATATTGTCATTATTTACGAAAACAGAACACGTGAAGTATCGAATTTACGGAGAAAGAAAATCAAATCCATTTGCTTTAGCGTTTTTTTCTTTAATTTGGAACATTACAACGCACCAGCAATGTTGTATGAAACGGCGTGTTGGAGTAAATAAATATTCTTTGATTTGATCTTTTTTATCAATCTTGGCATACCAATGTCTCTTTGCTCAGTACAAATTGCGTTCACGTGGCTAAATGCGTTTGTCTTTCGGCACAGGTGATAAATAGACAATTGGCGGCAAAGCTTAAAATTCGTCTTGATGTGTTATTTAAATACATAACATATTTATAAATTTAATAAATAAAATAAGTTCCGACGGTTCAGAGAGTGAAATGGAGATTGATTGCACTCCACCAGATTTAAGATCAGAAGCCAAATCGGCAATGGAAAACCTTCTGTCAGCGAAGTGAAAAGAAAAATACATGAAAGTATATGAAAATTTTATGAGTTGGTAAAACGAGAAAAAGTGAACATTTTCTCCGAAACAGTATTTTTGGCGTATTTTAATGAGATTGCTAGAAATAAAAGCCTCATCAACATTATGGGCAATTTATTCCATGCTGAAATGTATCATAGTTCATGTTGAAAACGACATTAACTTGAAAAACTGGAAATTTAACTACTTTTCTTATACGTCAACGACCGGATTCAAAAGCAGAAAACCTAAGAATTTTACTGGCAAAACCCCAGATGATATTGATTTAGCGACAAAGGTAAAGTATAGTTTATTTCCTTGCATTATTTTGAGAAAAGCGTATGCCTCGGTGGAATGTCAATTGCCTGTCTCGTAATCGACCCAAGATGACAAACTCATATTCGACCTGCGATTGCCTATTTCGCGGCCTTTGCAATAATGTACTATTATCATTTTGAGACTTCCTCTCCATCCAGAGTAATTTACTATTACAGACCCATAATAAAAAAAGGAATCGGGCAGCCAGAGAAAGGAGGAGAATGAGAAAAATATTGTTGTCTTTTACCATTTTTCCAGGATTAATTTAGTCAAAAAGTTAAATGCCAGATTTTTTTTTATTTCTGTGGCTAAATTACATGACACTAAAATTCACATTCGGACGAGCAAACTTAGCGAAATTATATAAGTTTTACTTTTACCATTTTTGTGAGAGCACACTAAAAAGACGTTTAAGTTGCGCTTGTTAACTTTGCTTTTTGAAGCGTGTATCCTAGATCACAGCGTATTCAGAATACTCCGAATACTGAGAAAAGATTTTATAAAATTGTTACAACTGTTTAAAAATAATAATTGATGAACAGATTTTAGAACTTGTTTTTTTTTCGTAATTTAAAAATATGTGTCCAAATTAAAGTAAGGTTCCCGTAAGAGAGTTAGGGCATAGGGGCGAGTTTGAAGTGGATGTACTGAGGCAGTGCCTTCACCTTACAGAAGGTCGGAGTCAAGTAAGGTGCTAGGACAGCGATTCCTAACTAATTTAGGCAGAGTTAACTGATGCCTCAGACCCCCATTACCAAATTACCTAAAAAAATCCTATCCCCACTTTTTTCATACTACCCCAAAATATTTTAAAATTTTAAAAACTTTGCAGTTAAGTGAGTGAGTTATTTAAAAGTATAACAAGGATCATTTCTACTAAAATACTATCTAGTCTTCTTATAACAAGATGATACACGTAACACGTTATACAGTATCTTGAAAGTTTTAAATAAAGCTTGTGTTAATTAATAGGGGTCCATTTTTAGAGCCTCAAAATCAGTCTCCGTTTATGTCAACCCTTGGGAAAGCGATATCGACCCGTTTCCCAGGGGTGAAGCATTTTGCTCTGGACAGACGGACTGCATTATCCGAATGCCAAATTGTTGTTTTGGCAGTCGATAATGCAGTTCGTTTTGCTGTTTGCATCTATTGTTAAAGTGCAGTTGACGGCAAGCTAAAATATGGGTTTATTTGATATAGCAATGTAGTTCTATTGCAGTATAGATGCACTAGGTCCAACTGCATTAGGGGTCCACGTCTGGAAGCCTCCTCGTGGCGGACCCTGGTAACGTGGTGGGGAAACTTTCTCTGCGGGTGTGTGGCTTCTGATGTCAAGTGTGTCCGCTTGGCATTCGAAGTCACATGTCATCGTCGAGTTGTTTTTGTTTTCCCACCACGGCTAGTTCTGGACGGCCCTTTTCAGGGCCACGACCACGCCCGAAGTCCCCCGGGTGCGGTCTAATGGCTGCTCCCGGTGTCCTCGTCAGAAGGACGCGCAGCCGTCGGTGAAGAGGCGGCCTATAAGGCCGGCACAGGGGCTGGCGTTAGTCGGTAGCCCCTGTGGGCTACTGGCCACTAAATGGTGCACAAGGAGTGCCTAGACGGGCAGCGTTGGGACGGTCTCGGTGTAGTTGCGCTCAGGTGCGCAGATCCCGAGCCGTCCCGCAATAGCGCACTGGAGGGCAGGCCGCGGAGGATGTTTAGTGGGTATGGAGGGAACGCCTTTACCTCGAGTCCTAGTAGCTTACAGTCAGCGTCTGTTTATTGGAATTAAAGTTGAAATGCAGTCTTTGTTTACATAGGTTAAAATAAAATTAAAATAAATGCATAAGGGGCACAGGAAATTCGGTTGAGTTTAATACCAAGAAAACTCAGGTGTGTGCGGTTATCGCTAAAACGTCGCCATTCCTTTCCCGTCCCTCTTTTCAGGGCGCAACAGTGACGCTACAGAGGAGTATCATCTTGCTCGGTATGGAGGTTCGAAGCGACTTAAATCCGAAAGATTACATCGAAAGCGTGAACTCGCACTAGCCATATTCGCATTTGGACGCCACTTCTGTACCCCTAGTATGAGTTTGTTAGTTTTCGAGCTCGATCAAACGTATCGTCTCTTTTCATACATTGCCCACTAGCGCCTCTAGCGTAAACTATCAGAAACAGTGCGCAATGTATCAAAAGAGACGATACGTTTGATCGAGCTCGAAAACCATTAAAACTCAAATTAAGGGTACTGCTTACCATCAGGTGGAATTTTTTATAAAAAAAGAATACTGAATTTCTATTTCATAAAATAGGTTTAATTTATCAGTTGAAGTCACCTTTCACAATCCAGAGATATCTCTCTAAAATAATAATCTAAAATCTAACATACGAATACCTGCTTTGAGATATATCATTAATATTATTTAACTTGCTTGCGATTTATTCAGGTCTATATTTACACAAATATTTGATGAAGAGGATTATGATATTAGAGGTATTCTAGATATTAATAATAACTTACGTATTGATCATAGTAAAACTGCCTCGAGCTTCGAGGTGTAACCTTCTAGTGACCGAGTCTAGTAAATCTAATCTTGGGTACCACGTACCTATTAATCGTCTAATCAGAGAGTTCAACAGCTTGGCTAAGACTAATAAAGATTTGGATCTCTTCATGGATGGTTTTCGCAAGTTCAGAAAGTCACTTCTCTAATTTTCTTTGAGTTAAATTATTGAAAGAGAAGTTATAATATTGTATTTTATATTATTGTACTATTTATTATATAATTATAATGTTCTTAATTGCTTTATAAGATGTAATCTTCACCTATAATTATAATAACATTAAGCTTAAGTAACCCTATTTGTAATCATAAATGCGTTTGTTAATGTTTATTATGTTGATGATCAATAAATAAATTACGATATGTTTTCCACACTTTACATGGTATATTTTGATGATCTCATATAGTCTTATATTTCACGGAATTTAATTATTTTTAAAATTATCTATCTTTTGTATATTTTATCAATTTATTATCTATCGTATCATATTATAATACCCATTTTTATACCTAATTTTGTTTTTTTTTTGTCATTTATTTAGGTATCTATAGTATTTACTTATTTTTATTACATTTATCTATTTATGTATTATAGTATTTAATTAGTTATACATACATTATATGTAGTTTATTATTGAAATATTAGAATTATGTATAATTTATTTATAAACATTAGACATGCGCTGTACAAGATTTTGGTTCGATGTTTTTTAGAATTACAAATTATTAGGTACTTAACAACTTAAAGTGTGAAAGTTGCGAAGCTTTTTTGTTTTATGGGTTTTTAAGTTTTATTTTCATAATTATTCAATTTCAGAAAGGAAACCTGTAATTGGTCTTACGTTATAGATAATGTGTTATATAAGTTCACTTTTTTGTAACACTGTTGGTTTTCTATAAATAAATAAATAAATTATGTTACCTGGATAGATAGTATTTTACTATCAAATATAATTTATATAAATATAATTTAAATATAATTTTGTTCTGAGTGTGACATATTTGGCGATGGTGCACTCGTATTTAAGAGGTTAGTGTGTGAGCTCATTCCTTAATTTTATATATAATAACTTAACAACAATTTATCTTGTGAACAATATTTTCTAGCTTTTTTATTTATTTTCATAAATTTAATTGCTTTTTACTGTTTGCTGTCTAAATTACTAAACCAAGGCTTTTCACTACTTCAAGTTTATTTAGTATGTCTATTTATGTATTTGTATAAGCGTTGTAATCTGTTTCTGTAATTGTGCCTTTCAATAAAAAAAAATGTATATTGTCCGTACTTGAATGTGCTCGTAGAAACTACACCAGTGTTTACGAGTTGCCTCATCTCATCATGTCTTTATCATCATTTCCACATAATCTGATCCAATATCGTATCAGATAGCAGTACATCAAAATTTTGGAACAATAAGTCAAAACTTGATAAAACGCAAATTGAAAATTGAACCCGGAACCTTCGGATTGAGAGCGGTCGGCGAAACAAGACGACAAAGACGGTTATGAAATGTGAAATATTTTGCAATGAATCGTCATGATTTTATCTTCAATTACAGCCTACTAGGCGAATTTCATTACTTCATGCAATTCGATTATTAACTCTTTATTAAATTTTATAAATAAGTAAGATAATTCGCAATTTCTATTAAGCATTGTATTATGACACAATTTGCCTTAACAAATTCGGCGGCTTCTAAAATACTTTATAAAATTCACGGCGGTGTTTTGTTAATAAACTATTTCCGTAATCCGAAACAAAGGTATTACAGCTAAGATTTACATAGAGCAGTTAAGAAGGTATAAAATTATGAATAATTCAAATATATGCAAGCAATGCTCCGGTGGCATGTTGTTATGCATTGCTGCATACATTTGCATGTGATCGCAGTTTGGGGGTTAATATCTGATAAAATGTATTAGGGTAATTTACCCCAAAAATGGGGAAAGTATCTGCATTTTTACCTTATGAATAATGGAAGACGGGCGTTGATTTCAGCTTAAGGAAAATTACCCAATTTTTTAAACGTTATCGGTTGAAATGTTAATCAGAGATTTATTTTCTCTGTGTGTCTGAAATTTCTATTGTATTTCCCTGCAAAGTGATTTGCAGAGAAATGTTTGATAAAACTTTAAGAATAGAATCATCGGTTTCCTTTTGTTTGTGGTTGGAAATCTTTATTTGTACGTTATTTATGTAAAGTGGGTAGAATCACGGTAGCATACACACATACCACTAGCAACCGCATCACAGCGACAAAAATTAGCCAATTAGTGATGTCGTGTGAATGGCATCGCTAATACAGCATTTTACAGTTCCTTACGACGTGGTAACTACAAAATGTTGCATTGTCCTTTGTTTTTGCGAGTTTGATAGCTGCTATGCACGGTGTCTCTGGTAGGTACGTCTCTATAGAAATAATCCCACTGCTTTGACTATATAACGAAGTCTTCGTCGTCGTAGTCAGTTGTCTTATCCTTCTATCAGAATACTTCCTGCTGTTCATGTCACCGGTCATAGAACTTTTTATGAAGGTTGGACGCCGCAAAGGGGAATAAAATATAGAAGCAATATTCGATAACGAGTAAATGTTTTGCTATAACCTAGATTCACCCATCCTATTGGGTAGGTGGAAAGAGTAATATGAAAGAATTCTTTCAGAAAGAACAATAACAATGCCATCCTAGAAGACAGACGAAATGAGATGAAAACTCTTTGCATTCGATACATTCAAAGTGCGAGTGCCCGTTCATTGTATTGCAGTGAGGGGAGTCAGGTGTAATGCCTGGGACTTGTCCATTACCCTAGTACAACTAAAGTTACCCTGTAACATAAATATTGTTATTTTGAACCACAACAAATTTGTTGTACCATTATCTATATTTCACTCGCAAATTGAGACTTATATTTATGTTACATTATAATGGACACGACATCCAACAAACCAAATAAATATCCTGTATCAACTCACTGATACGGTCGAATCATATTTTCTTGCACGCCGTACACCTGTGACTGCGCGTAAATAGCTGTGATAAATAAGTCGTTCCAGAATATCTGTTTCGGTACGCACTCAAGTGATTTAATGCTCCATTGGTTATCCGACGGTGTAATATTACCGGGAACTTTTTGCTTATATTGGTGACTTTTATATCAACCCAATTGCGGAAGTCGTATCATTTTAAATGTATTTTGGTATTTAAAAAAATCTCTTTATTGGTTAGGTTAGGCTAGATTTGTGCAAATATGCATCAAAGCAAGCATGCAAACAAGCAACTGCGCGTGGGTTGCTTGTCGCATGCTTGCTTCGCTGCATGTTTGCATGCTGCATGCATGCATCTCCAATATAATAAAATACGTAATATTAACATATTGCGCTTTTAGCCAATGTCAAGTGAAAATATACCTGAAGTAATAAAATTGTACGGAAGATTGAGTTTAAAATGAAATCTCACAGCACGTGTTATTACAACGAGAACTCGGGTGAAAACCGTTTATATTCTTATCCACAACATTTTCTTACTCTGCAAATACTGTCATTGAACAGATTGGATTGGATTGGATCCATCGAGGATTCACCGCATCATATGCGAAAAAGGAAATTAAGCGTCGTAACAAGATATTCACTTGGGATCCTTCTACTCTTACAATATACTATTATTCTCTCAACACAAACACAATCACTTGCTAAACAACAATTTCATAGAAGTATATCATTCTGTTAGTTCGTGAAATGCATTGCTTGCTTTTCACAGCGCTTTCAAGATATTAATATCAATTAATAATATATAATATAGGTATTTCCACGCTTATCTATATAGCCCAAATTAAGTATCATTAAGAACTTGTGTTATGGATACTTGATGATGGACAAATATACTCGTACATAATAAACTAAGTAATTCATAAATAAACTTAGTTAAATATATGCCAATACATAATAAACTAAGTATTTCATAAATAAACTTGATTAAATATATAAGCAGCCATGACATGTACAAATGTTCGTGTTCATCACAAAAATAATTGCCACTAACAGGACTCGAACCCGGATCGCCCGTTGTGTGAGCAGCGTTACTGATCACTCCACCACGATGTGTCATGATTAATTATGCAGTCTAGCCGTACCAAAATTTTTTATATTTTTTCTGTTATATTTTATTAATTTACTTACTCTTTATTGTAATCCCAACGAATAATAACAAATATTTGTTATTAATGATAACAAACATTTTTATTCACTATGATCTATCTATTTTTTTTTCCATATTTTCTATATTTTTTATGGTTAGATAGGTACTTACTAGGTTTTAAATTATCTTGGACATCTTTTTCGAAGAATTTTAGCTTTCTTAGGTTTGCAATTTTGCAATGCACAAGTTGTCACCGTATATAAATTAATGTAATTGTTTGTATGCCTGTATTTGTGTGAGTGTTTTTGCTGGAATTTTGTTGTTTGAATCACACAGGCATTATGTATTTCTGTAGTCTTTCTTCCAATCACCAGCATATACTTATATCAAGAAACGCGTTCTTTTTTACTTTCTCGTATACTAGTATAGAGGAAGTCTTGTAATCGTAAAAAAATTTGACCTCGAGATTTTGACGGATTTACACGTTTTGGACCTCCCTGAGTCCAAAATACGTTTTTTTGGAATTATGTAGGGAGGGAGGTCCAAAACGTGTAAATCCTTCAAAATCTCGAGGTCGAATTTTTTGACGATTACAAGACTTCCTCTATACCACGTATACGAGTAAGTAAAAAGACGCGAATAAAAAGTATAGCACCCGTGTTACGTTGAAAGCCAGTTTCCACAAGCTTTATACTGTCGATTTTTCTTTGACACGAAAAAGGACGCTAAGCTTCAAAGACACTTAAACACAAATTACTTTCGGGCGCCTTTTTTAATAAATTTATCGCCAATGTCACATGGTTTACAAGTTTGAAAGCGATGTTGTTCAATCGATTACGATAACCAAACTCCGACAACTTTTTTTCGCTGATATTTCTTGATAAAGTAAAGAGGGAAAGTACTATAAAGGTGAGCGTTCTTTTTTGTAGAGCCACAAGGTTCAGGGAAGCTAACCTAACATAAGCACGGTTGATACTTGGATGGGTGACCAAAAATTTCCAACACTATTTCCTTCTGTGCTTCGGAAGGCACGTTAAGCTGGTGGTCCTGACTGCAGTCGAAAGATAGAAGATAGCAGTCATTCCCAAGGAGGGTTGATTGGTGTGAAGGGCGGCCGGCCGTAAAAATCTAATACCAAAACCAATAGCAGTATTGTCAGTTATTGTAAATTGGCAACATGGTATAAGAAATAAGATACCTACCTTAGTTTTTTGTAGAGCTGTATTTTTGCCAATAGACCTATACGGAGTAGTCGATTGGGTCTGAGGTAGGAATTGAGACCTTGCCATTTGACCATAAATACCGCTTAAGTGATCTATTGCTTTTGCCCACTGATATTAGATCTGCAGGTCCCGGTTTTGATACTCAGGCCAAGCACCTATTTGTGCTCGGTTTGGTTGTAAAACTTGTTTAAGTCCGCCTCAAGGCCATCCGCTAAGATGTATGGTAAATTTTGATTAGACAGTAATTATGGACGATGTGTGATTGCGATGATTGCGATGTGTGATCCGATTAACGGATGATGTGAAAATTAATCTTTTCAAAACTTACTGTACGTCCTTCTACTCCTGCAGCTTATGGACCAACTATACCAAAAAGGCCTACAGTGCCCTTCGTATTCAATACAATAACGCGTTCAGGGCGTTGTTGCGGCTGCCGCGGTTTTGTAGCGCGTCTGCGATGTTCGCGTTAGCGGATGTCGATAGCTTTGAAGCTATTATGCGCAAAAAAACCGCGTCCTTGTTGTCCCGAGTGCGCGGTAGCAGCCACAGCGTCCTCACGGAGATAGCCAATAGTGGGGATTGTCCACTCATTGGCAACATGATTAAGCGTACTATCTCTCTTTTAGAAATAAAATACTAACATACTTTATAAGCTTTTTATTAACACAATATGGATTAATGTTGTCCGAAATAAATGACTTTAATTTAATTTAATTAGACTGTTCACATTGTCACGTTGTGATTTGTAGGTTCACAATTGATGAGAACGGCATTTTGAATTTTCCGCATTTTACCAATAAAGATACCAATATAGTTTTAAATGAAGATGTTAATTTAAAACTTTAAATTAATTGTAGTCTTAGTATTGTATTACTTTTGTTCGTTACTTAGTTAAATGCTATTGTTTCATTGTTATACATACATACGATCACGCTCATAGTCCCATTGAGGCGTTGAGCAAAGCTCTGGCACGTTTAGCAGAATGAACCGCGTAACCTCCAAATAGTTGCAAGTTGCCAGCCTGTCACCTACTATTATTGTAATGCCATGTTAGGCGTGTTTCATGTTAAAACTTGTATAAAACTCAACATCAAAATTGTTCGCCCATGATGCAATAAATATCTTTTATTATATTTATCATCATTTACCATCAGGTAAGATGAAGCCAAAGAACTTCCCACAAAGTCTAAAAAAACAAAACTTCAAATAAACAAATTACAATATCCAAAAGCGTTCGAAAAACGCCAAACCAATCAAAACGCCGACTACAGTTTTGCTTATAAACACATTTCGAGTTATTACACTCGAAATGGAAAGTTTAATGAAAAGATATTTACTCGATTTCTGTTTGACTCGCAAAATGGCAAAGAAGGCCGGGAGTTAATAGAATTTCCCTTAGCGTTTAATCTGGTTGGGACGTTTGAATGACTGTTCAGAATTATTTAGGTGTTATTATTCTAATACGGTAGGTATGCTTACTTTTTATATACAAGGCATTTTTCGCGTAATGGTAAAGCTATTGTCCTTCATCATCATTGACGATCTTCTTGTTATCGTGTGGTTAACTTGGAACAGGTAACCTCAGGTCGAAGAAAAAAGTGAAGTATCGTCCTGTGCTTTTGTGAACCTCACTTTTACAATAATTGTAAAAGTGAGGTATGGCTATAATTATTATAGCCATCGATAGTTGTGGAGACACATTCTCGTCCCAGATGATATCAAAACAATCCAATCTGATATCTTACAATTTACACAGTACCTAGCTAAATGAGTACATGTAAAGCATCAATAGGACTTACTTGGAGGCTAGTCACAATACATCTTTATAGATCGCATTGACGTAAATAGCTTCGAAACTGTGAAATCTACTCCTATATGAAAAAGCTGAAGAGTGTGTTTAGTTGGTTGAACGCGCTAATTTCAGGACAGATTCAAATTAAAATTGCGGAAGATGCTGGGTTCGGCTCTCGCCCTAGATAGTACATTTTTGTCAGTGTACTTTTTCTAAGTTTGACAAATTTAATATCTGGGGTCAACTTATGAAAGTAATCTTCGCTCCAATAATACCATCATGCTTCGAATACCAGTCCACTACACTCGATTCGACCCCAAGTTTTTCACCTTTACTGCCATTCGACTTTGGAATATTTTACCTATTAGTAAACGTGATTATATGCGTTCCCTGGTTCTGCCACTGTGCGTAGAGAGTGTTCCTAATAAGGTCTCCTTTAAGAGGTTAGTACTTCACGACTACTTCATCATAATCACAATAGCCTTTTAATTCGACCCACTGCTGGGATACAAAGACTCTACTTGTCATTTCTTTGTGTGTTTTATTTTTTGCGTAATGTATTAATGCTTCGTATAAATCAATCTTTTTTTCTTTCTTCTTTCTTTCGTTCTCATCGAAGGAGGTTTAGGCAGTTGGCCAACACGCTTGCCCAATGCTGATTGGTGGACAGAGTTTTAAGTGATCAATACTCCTTTTCCGATCCAATAGTTGCCTTCTACGAAACGCATTGGAGGATATCGGGTGATGCTATGTTACTCTACATCATCACAAGACTTATTGACACGTGATTTAAAACTTGCTTTTAAATGATATTTAGTTTAAAAGACAACCTACACCTTTGTTTGACAACACGAATGTTGTCTTTTTCATAGAATCGTTGTGATACGAAAACGAGAATATGAACATGATCAAACCGCCTTGTCTCCGGTCTTCCATTACCGCGAATGAATAATAGTAGCCGTTTTACCTCGACAACTGAACGTTTGTCAAAATCCAAGCCGGGAACGTGGGCATCATGAGAAAAAGTTTGCGAGTGGCCCTGACAATAGTGGTCAAGGGGACAGCCTTCGGAATAACTTGATAATGTTGTGTTTGCCATTATTTAATTAAGAATTATTCTGTAATTATTATTTGTATACCTTTCAATACAAGGTGGAAATGTAGTGATACAAACAAGCTTGAAAACTTTCATCATTGTAATACTAACACCTACATTTCACAAATAAATCATTCTATTCTATTCTATTCTATTCTATTCTATTCTAATTTTAAAACGCTTCGGGGACAGCAGAATTTAAGTGAGAGAATCACACTGGCGTCATTGTTCTAATTGTTTTCTACATATAGCTCTGGAAGCTCTAATGCTTTGCCTCCACGAGCGTGTCAATCGCGATGATGTTATCGTCGTGCTACTGAATTCCAATTTTTTTTTTTATTATTTTTTTTATAAATGATTACTGTCAAGTCAATGGGGGTAATATTATTATAGTTACCGTTAGATTTTTAAATTACTTAATTCTACGTTCATTTTCGTAAGAATGTAACAAATTCTAAATATTAAATTTTCTAGAAGGCAAATTTTTCAGTAAAAGATTCACTAGATTCAAATTCAAACCACTTGATTTATCGTACAAACAAAATGAAATATTACAATATTACAGAAAGTAATACAAGAAGCAGTAAAAAAATGATAAAATACAAGTGGAAGTGCCAAACAGTGAATTTTTACCATAAAAACCCGAATTTCAGAGGGTAAAATGATTCCGAAATTTTCCCGACACAGTCGTTTATACGGAATTATCGGCGGGAGAATGTTTCGGTCGAGCAAACTTTTCGATATTGGATTTAATCAACACTTAACCAAACGAATAACATAAAAATACATCATGTGTATTGAAATTTAATAAAAATCGTCATAATTATTTAAAAATTAACATTTAAATAATTAATTTCGTTATATAATCTTACCTACTTACTTTACTACAGCAACGCTCTCAATCGACAATTCATGGTCGAAAATAATTGGTCGAATAGTAGATAATATGTTTTCAGAAATACTTGACATAGGTAGGTACCTACGCTAATGGGATGATTACAAATTCGACATTTGTATTCATCCCATTAGCGTAGGATATTAAATTTTTTTTAATATCCTACGATACTATCAATTCCCATTTTCTTTGGAGCAAGTTATTAGTTATATTTTTATTCATTCGCAATTTTTGTAACATACAGGCTGCAATGAAAAATATGGATTGATGATTGGCAGACGTTATGAAATATTGCGCTTTTGTAATAATTTAAATTATGAAAATTATGTCGACGATTAGTTGAGAAATCTTTTCATCTAATTTAATTTATATGATCTTTTTTTTGCTAAATTCGAAATGTTCTTTTAATAGTTATGTTCTAGACAAGTTGATGAAATAAAGGCTGCTTAACTGCCTAAGTTACGCTGTTTTAGACAGCTTATGAAAGAAAAACTGATGTTAATGTTCATAGAATAACTGGCAAAACGTACAGGCTTGGTTTGGTTCAGAAGCTATTTGTAAGTATTAGGTGAGGTAGTCACAAAAACAAACCTAGAAATGTCTGGCTGCTAATGAAAGTAGGTACGTTGTGTTCTCCTCAGGTTGATATAAATAACTTTTGGCAATATAAGAATATCATTATTGTAATGGCACTTTGACTATTATTAAAAAATATTGAAAGAGCTACCTAGACGACAGAGACTACAGTTGAATACCTAGGAAGTTTTTTTTTACATTACGAGATGGCAAACAATCTTATGTCAAACAAGCTGGTATTAAGTGGTTACCATCGCCTATAGCCACTTGCAATATTAATAGTAAATCGCTTAACACTGCAAGTTCGTTGTCATCCTGGGGACTAAGATGATATCAAATTAGGTTCATATTTGATTGGAATAACAACTGTTGATGTAATGGTACTAATTCGAACAACTTTTAAGAAAATAATCACTTTGTTTATTATCGATTAACATAATTTTCATTTCATCGACTGTTTATTTGCGATAACAACTTGCGCTATTGATCAAAAAGGATAATGTTCAATTGATGTATTGTTCAGGTGGTACAACATGTATTTTATCGAATATTCAATTAAACATTAGGTTAGCGAGGAGCGAAGCGACGAGCGAGTTAGGTTGACATAAACACAGCGCACGAGCCGAGCAAGCGAAGCAAGCGTGCCGTGGCAGCGGCCGGCGAGTGCCAGAAGCGACTTTAGGGCGTTTAGTAATACATTTTTTACGATAAAATTAGTGCATTTGCAAGTTCGATGAAATGACATTATTTCATAGAAATAAATATGTTAAATAAAATTCTACTAATTAAATATTCGATCAAATGAATAATTATGCGGAATGACTTTATTGTAATTAAAATTAGCCGGAGCTATCTTCGACTAAACGTTGTTATACCAATCAAGGGTGAACCATCAAAATTACTACCTATGCCTTCAAACCGAAATACAGCGAACTGCTTCACGGCATAAATAAGAAAGGCGGTAGTACCTATCCAGACGACCCTACATTTGGGTCTACCACCTAGTGATATATGACAATGACAGGTAACAATTTGAATTGTTTTCGAAACGAGATCTGAATTATATGATTTTATTAACAACGTTTACGGGGTCAACTAAAGGTTAGACCTTTAGCTGACCCCGTAAACGTTGTTCTGGCAAAGGTATTTTAGTAGAAATATATTTGTATTTATAGTAGATATATACTTGACGAGCTATTCTCAAATCTACCAAATATACACAAAAAAACCTCATAAAAACGGTCGAGCAGTTTCGCATGAGTGCGAGCAGTAATAACCTGACACATGACTAGATATTGTAGTTAAATTAATAAAAAAATCACAAAACTTCTCTTGTTTTCGAAGCGGAAGAAAACCTTTTTAATGTATGTATTATTATTTGAGTATGTGGCCGTCTTATATTTCGTTTACTCTAAAGGTTATTCAGAATTAAATAATCTACATTCAGGCCCAAAAAAGTTGGCTTAGAATACCAAGGATACTAAAATAAGGGGTCAACACTTCCACTTCGAGGCTCTTTACTGTTAACCTTATTATCATATTTCTATTACGCATTTTATGTTTCAATAAAAAAGCCACCCTATCCCCGAGCCTATCAAATTCTTTATACAATATGCTACGAATTCATAATGCCCACAAAGCCTCAATCAAAAACCCTTCAAGAATATTCCGTACACGAAGCAAGGAGGCTGTAACCTGCAAAATATCATTCCGTCCTTCACTCACGTACGGAGAGAAAGAATGACAAATTATATTCCACGTTTTAACGGGATTTTTTATCTCTTACAGATAAAACGGTATTTTTCCCGGGGCAAAGCGTGATATTTTTCCTTAAAAAAAGATTAACCGATAAAGTCGTATTGAAATATTGTAATAATGTTGTGTAATGGAGCGCGGTATTTGTATTCGTTGTCATAAAAAAAAACAAAAACGCATTTACCTTCAAAAGAGTCAACCTCGTTCCACGAAATACAATATAATTTATTCATGGGCGCGACCACTTGTAAAAACTGAAAGAGTATGGGATAAAACTGATACGACTTTTTTGTATAAAAAAGTCTAGAGCTTCATTCCACCTGCCACCACCCAGGATTGTAAGGAGAACACGTTTTGTTACTTTTCGCATTTTTGATGGGAAAGCTCTCTGCATTCATCGCGCCTAATAGTAAGTTTAGTTTTAAAAGTAGAAAAAATACAACATGAAAACAATCGGCCTGCCACCGGCGGGAATCGAACCCAGCATCTTCCGCAATCCGGGCGGCTGCGTTAACCACTACGCTACCAGGGCATTGCTTTCGCTTTCGAAATTTGTCAGTGCTTGGTGCTTATGTTTTTATGGTAAACATTCATGGTCGATTTTTTTCAGTGTATTTTTCTAGTTTTAAAACTATTTACGCGTTTGTAAACGCGAAAATTATTCCGTGAGTTTAGTTGTTTTTAAATTCTCCCTTTTCAGAGAAGACAAACGAATCTTTTTTTTATATATTTTCTTAAAGTTGCATTACAACACGGGCGTCACACATATTTAAAAGCGTCGAGGGATGTAGCGAGGAATGTATTCAACAGACTTCGTGATGTCGGTTATATCACTGTAAAATTATCAATGTCATACACACTTTTAAATCTATATTTTAATGATTTCTCATAATTAAAAAACTATTTTTAATAAAAAACCGTCTTCAAAACTAAAAGCTGAGAAGTAAAAATGTTACCAAATCTAAATTTTTTGAGGTCGGTAGGAAAGACAATTGACTACGTTCATTCTAAATATTGAGGTTTTCACCGACATCAAAAAATCATTAAGATTTTCTTAAAAATTAACATTTTTAGTTCTCCATTATTAGTTTTGAATGCGATTTTTTTATATTTATTTTTTACTTTTTAGTATTGTAAGTAAATGGAAACTACGAGTATTTCGAGATCTTTTAGATAAACAACTAATAAAATGAGGACGATATCATCGATGTCAAACAAATACGCATTATTATGGATAACTCAATAACTACTCGTCAGGTGTCGCTCAAATTTAAATATGACCACATGACGAGCACTAGCTTCTAAACGTAAAAAGAATCATCAAAATCGGTACATCCAGTATACAGTTATGAGAACACATAAAAAAACATACAGACGAATTGAAAACCTCCTCGTTTTTAATATCAATACGTATGCCACCACTTTCACTACACAAAACCCACTCAGTTTTTTTTTTTGGAATACTTGTAAGGGAGAACAATTTTAATTTGTATCTCTCTATCTATTTTGGCATACTGCACAGCCCACACTGCCAGATGTGGCTTTATGTGTAAAAATGTTACCCAAAGCCCTGCTTAAACCTATTGAGTTTACGAGAGTGATGATTGTAAGTATTTTTTCCATCAGAACCCGTATTACAGAATCAGTAATTCAGAACCCGTATGTCTGTCTTAAGAATCGTTTGTCACTTTCTATCACGCACAAAGTGATAGAGACGTACGACGCTCAAGTCAGTATTCATTCTTGAGATTCCTTTTAAAAGACGTGCCATAGATTTTTCGATTAAAATCATTCTGAAACATTTAGTGATATTCTAAAGAAAAAATGGCGACTTGTTTTTATTCACAATTAATATCTCAGTTTCATGTTAATACAAGAACTTGGGCTTCATACCTTTACCCATAAAGTTGATGATCCGTCCCAACTTTTATGTCAAAACCAAAGTACACTTTTATCTGCCAACGGCCTGAAGTTTTTACTGCCACGACCTTTTACGTTTTGCGCACGGAGCAGTCAAGTTCAATCGGAGTGATTGATGAGTGAGTAGGAAGTGAGGTTGAACACATAAAAACACATATGCTTACGATGTCATGAGTCCCGAATAGTATTATTGCTTAAACTGAAAGCTGTCGCCCCACCTCGGACGGGACGGGACTTCTACGTGTGCGTGACGAATGTACCGTGACGTCCCGTCGAGTGGAACGTCTTCGACGTTTTCTATCTTAAGCTGGCGCCACGCGTGGACGCGACGCCATGGAGCTTTAATGCAACCCTTGGGACCAGCTTCAAGTGACGGTATAGCATGGCACGGGTGTAGCCAAGAATTTTTTATTTCAAGATATAAGCACTGACGTTCGTTTATTTTGACATAAACAGGTCGAAACGTCTCACGTGATAATGCAGCGTATCGCAGCATACCGCGGCACGTTGCGGTATTCCACAAGGTGCCACGGCACGCCGCTGCAACAAGTGACACGCATAGGTTACTTCATGTTGTTAAAGGAAAGTGGGTGCTAGGTAATTAAAATAAGGTTGAACTAGCACAGTACTGAACTGAATGCAACTGAGCGCCAGACTGCGTTTGCTCTAGTCTTGACGTGGTATGCCACAATATTTCGCGGGATCCTTCAGTATGTCACGGCATGTACAATAACAAGTACAGAAAATGAAATTTACAAAGAACATAATTATATTATACTTACACACACCCGCCGAGAAAGTTTACCCACCACGTTACCAGGGTCCGCCACAAGGAGGCTTCCGGACGTGGACCCCATATTATACTTACCTAATGCCTATAACATTACACATACGTGGAGTGTTCCCAGTCAATACGATCACCCAAAAATGTCGTCAAAGCCAACTGAGGAAGTTTCTAAGCCCCGTGCAGACCATCCAGCAACTCGGCGGTAGCCAGTAAATGAAACCTGCAAACCCATAACAGTATCCCTGTAGGGCATGTGTCAGACAGACGACCGGCCATAAAACTAGGCCTAAATCTGTAGCAATACGGTGACATATACACACCTACCTCAAATAATTCGAGAACCGAGTAGGAAGAAGAAGAACATAGGGGACAGATCAGCCCGTTATCAGTTTCTCGGGTCTCGATGGAATACCGAGCGAGGAGACTCATCGGCAGTACTCATCATCATAACAGCCTTTATAATTCAACCCACTACTGGAACACAGGGCCTCTTCTTGTCATCGAAAGAGGTTTAGGCAGTAATCCACCACGTTGCTCAAAGCAGATTGGTGGACGGCGTATAAGGTGATCACTACCCCTTTGCTGATCCGTTAGTCGCCTTCTACGATACCCATTGAAGGATATGGAGTGATTCTATTCCACTCGGCCGTAATCACATGACTAGTGAGCCAGTCGATCTTCATAACGTTAACCACCCATAATGTGTAGCTTGCTTCATGGTCTTTTATCAGTTACATTTCGGAGAAACACCAAATATAAAATATCAAACAGTTTTTGTTGCTCATACTTTACATTCACTGTGGCTTGATTCCCTTTTCAATATTCCGAAGGTTCTCGTCCTCTTACTCGATAAAAAAAAAACATTTATTTTTCAATAAACAAATTATTCAATTTAGAAACTGTAGGAGATTGCTTTTTAATTATTTTTCTACAGGGCTGTTTTTAATATTGAATAAGTTACTTTATCTTGAATAAGACTAGGTAGGTCCTTAAATTTTAATTAAGTGCTTAGAATTACAATTTGTAACTTACTTTTTTCTTTGAAATTCAATTACGGCTATAAAATAAAATATCCTTGTGTCTTTATTTGGTGTTAAGTAAAGAATATATAGAGCACCTATGATTAAGATTTGAATTTTTTTTTTTATATTAATCTTAATTATTAGGTGACAAATAAACTGGATTTCATGTGTTTGTAAGCATAGGTGCAGTCCAAACGGAGAGATAGCTATTGCGAGAGACAGTAAAGGCGCTGCAATAGCCACCCTTGCCTTTCCGACCTGGAAGGTGCTTTTTGTCGCTTCGTTCGAATGTATTTTATTTATTTACACAATACATTTACAAATATACTATACTAGTAATAATAGGAAGACAACACAACATAAACGAATTCATGTTTTTCCGCGTATTGCCGATTCGCTCATTAATAAGCCGTGACACGCTCTGACCGTGGGAAGCACGGCCAGATGTGCAGAAAAGAGAGAAATAAAAGATAGGTTAAATTTAACACTATTTATTAGCCCAGGGCGTGGGTGGGCTTACGCACTGGGGTTCTCGCACTTAGGGAAGAGAGACTTAGCTTCAGCGGTTAGCGCAGGAAGCGGCAGGAACCAGATACGTCGGCGGCTGCCCGTAGATAGGATCCCCTAGTTCGGGGATCGCGCACAGAAGTTAACGTAACAAATGATTACCTAACTATAGCTGGAGAAAATGGAAGACGGTTTAGACCGTGACAGAAGGAAATAAAAAAAAACACATATCACAGGCACTACATCGGATACGCGAATAGCTTGGTAGGTAATTTAAAATGTGTACGGGCACAAACCGCAGCATCGTGCGCACGTGTATCCGTGCAACCTGTGCCCCGCTACTCAGTAACAATTTATACAGTATGAATTATTTTATTATTTAATGTAACAACGTACCAAGTATGTAATAAATTCATTATGAATTCTTAATAAAGAAATAAAACAGAATGACTCAAGATTCTAAGGAGGAGGAAACACGTATACTGGCGACATAGAAATGAGTTGTCAAATTTCTTTGTTCGCGTTGAAATGGCGGCTACAGTTGGTCGCTGACTACGTAAACCAGACCACGTAGACCTCGAGGCAGGGAGAAAGTGGCATTAGGGAAAAAAGCTTATCAGAACACTCGCTGTGGCATGGATGATGGAACACGCTAGGTGACGCAAAAACGCGACGCAATTCACCGTGCGTATTCGAATCCATCGTCTTGCAGAGAGTGCCAGAAGCAATTCATGGGACTTGTGAGCCAGGTGTAGGTTTAAAGCCCCTATGATGCCTATCTCTGCCCAATCATATATTTGATACACTTTAGTACCTTGTCATAATAATCATTCATACTTAATATTGGCCACTATTAATGCACAAGCGCTGGCGTTACTATAACATGATACTAAAGTGTTAATCTAGTTCTCATCCTAACCATACGTACAATTCTGCTTTATTGTAAGTAGTAAATTCAATAAATTCTAATATCCACAAAACGACGGGAAAAATTAAATAATTAACTTTGAACCTTGTGCCAACAGCCTATCATCGAAACAAAATGAAGGCAGTCTAATGAGGAATGGCAACGTCGGTAATAATTTGCAGGCAACTGACCATTTATCAAAGATTTCCAATAAGTCAGAATAGAGTTTAATACGTCCGAAATTGTCCTTTTGGTTATGAAAAAATCCTAATATTCCTTGAGGAATAACCTTTTCCCAGACAAAGTTTGTAAGCGACACAATTTCGGACCAAATATTGCGAAGTTGGTGGAACTAAAAGACTGGGCAAGACCCTAGCTTAGTTTCAAAGTATTTGGAAATGTGCGGAAATGTTCAATATGGTGAGAAATGTACAATACAAATTAGTTAGGTATGCGTATAGGACTCTAGTACTACTGTACTCTTTTGGGCTAATGAATATAGGTGAGATCTTCTATCTTCATTATTAACAAGTGATTTTTAAGCGATATTAGTTGTTTGCTTTTTTTATTCTTGACAGGGAAAACCTTGTTTTAACGACAAAGTCCAAAGATGGAATCCTTGAACCCAGGGATTGGCTATATAAGCATTGTGGTAACACAGTAATGCTGTTAACATCATTGATAAGGCGACAGATTTTGATAAGATGGTTAGCTAACCAGGCGGACTTGAAAAAAGCCTTATCACCAACCAATAAGAGTGCATATTTGTACTCCCCCGCAGATCAAACCCTGGAGATCTGGTTCTAATTCCGGTGGACGAAACTAGACCACGGAAGCAGTAAAATAATGTTATGGCGTGAGAATTTTGAAAATAAAATACGGACTACACTACCACAACAAAAGACTATATTACCACGGCAAATTATCATCATCACAGCCTTTATAATTCGACCCACTGCTGGAACACAAGGCCTCTCCTTTTCAACGAAGGAGGTATATGCAGTACTGTAGTCCTCCACGTTTTTGGATTGGTGAACGGACTATAAGATGATCCATTAGTCGCCTTCTACGACACCGATTGGAGGTTATGGGGTGATGCTATTCGACTCTGCCGGCATCACGCGGCCACGACAGCCACGACAAAATATGCCACGACAGTTATACCGATGAAAGAATTAAAAAAATACTAGCGACCCGCTCCGGCTTCGCACGGATGGATGTAAGTAGATAGAGCATTATTATGCCTACATGTTTTGACTATCGTAGGATCTTATCTTAGTTTGATGCGTCGAATAATTATGTCATATTCATCATCATTTCAGCCGAGAGACGCCCACTGCTGGATATAGGCCTACCAGCCCTGGGTTTCGGCACGTGGTTGCCACTCGAAGACCTTTCCGCCCCAACGGTCATCAGTTTTTCTCTCAGTGTGTCTGAGTCAATGAACTGCCACTTAAAGTTCACAATTCTTTGGGCTATTTCGGTGACCTTGGTTCTCCTGCTTCATAATTTCTGCTATGATCACGCAGAGAAACTCCGAGCACAGCCCTTTGTATTGCCCTTTGAGTGACCTTGAGCCTTGTATCGTAAGCGGCCACGTTTCGGTTTCATAGGTCATCACTGCAAACACACTTTCGTCTTGCGGCACTGCGGTAAATGGTCCGAGAATATGTCGTGTAGCTTCTTGAAAGCCGAGTTGGATTCATCGATTGACCTCTTTATAGAAGTTGGCCTTACCAAGTAGGACTTTCAGTCAAAAGTAAACAAAATCGTCAAAAACTTCCAGTGTAGAGCTTCTAACAGGTGTACCTATATAATGGCATCATGGTCTAGGAACTCCACACCTATGAACTAAGATAGGTACCTAACTGCTGTGTTTGCTAGTTAACAAATTCCTATTGAAACTCGAAAACCTGTGAATATAATATAAACACAAGTTACACAGTTGTTTCTCAATAACTTGGTTGATGTATTGAAAACTATATAAACGCCTCGTGCACAACGTCCTCGAACTTTGGTAACCGATAATAATTCAGGGGAACAATTTTCGCTTCGAAACACGACCAAGTTGGACTTATTCGTTTGTAATTACGAAAACGTTCGTATACTGGTGTTGCGAGGCGGGATTGCGATATAACTAAGAAGTTTTGAATATTAGTTTTTAGTTATATTTCAGATATGATTAATGTGTACGAGTAATGTTATGTGCCTTTAGAGGTAGGTATCTTAATTTCTGCTTAACAATTAGTTCCGCATAGTTTCTAATGTAGTTGCGCGCTTGTGTAATACGAGACGCAAGTGCGGCACCAAGGTCACTCGAGTAAGGCACTTCAATCCTCTTTATTATATTTCTGTGGTGCAAACTGTCGGACGGACGCGACCTTTTTTTTGTCGCTGGGAAAAAATGCACTTACTTGCTTTGGGGGCGATTGCCCCCCTCACGCCCCCGCGCTCCCCTATCGGGGAGGGGCCAGGGAGTGACCGTGAGTGCTCGGTCACCCCCTACGACGTGGTGATGAGCAGTGCAATGCGGACGGAGGCGCCCCCCGCACCTGTCGTCCGCTGCTCGTCACCGCGATTACGCCTCCTCCTGCCCCTCCTCCACCGCCGGAGCGCCGGTGCGTCGGGATCATCCTCCCGCGAGCGCTCCGCCTCCTCCTTCTGCGAGATGACGTCCTCGCAGAAGGAGGCGACCGCCGTCCAAGCCCCCTCGCCTCCCAGCATGGCTTTTACCACACTGGGAAGCGAGAGGTCCGGCCCTACCGCCGTGACAAGAAGAAGATCTAATTACACGCGAGTTAAATCCGTAAAAGTTGTTTTATTTATAAGGTATATTTTTTAAGTCTTGTGTAACACAAGACTTAAAAAATTTAATGAATTTGCGAGCGTTGTAATTAGATTTTACATGATGATATTATTGCCCGACGTTTTGAAAAG